>CM067081.1:70132553-71489083 GCA_034008185.1 Gorsachius magnificus
TTAAAGTAAGCTAACAGTAACTGAAGCTTCCCTTTTTTAAAATATTCCTATCTGTAGTTTGTTTTATACTTTCCAGGCTAGAATCCTTATCGCAGTAATAGTAAGGGAAATATGCTCTAAAATAAAAGAATAAATAATTAAAAGGTGTTGGGGAAAAAAAAGATCCCTTTTTATTATTTTACTATTTATTTAACTTTGATAAGGTTTCTCTATAATATGGAAAAATATCTTCTAGGAACTGTAATTGTCGAGCTTTGGTGCTCATCCACTTCTAGTGAGCATCCTTGTATGGACCGCAGTATAAAAAGCAGACTTGCATGCACTACTGCGGTGAAACTTAGGTGTCCATGGGTAATAACACAGTATTCACTGCTTTATAGTGCTTGTCTTAAACCAGAAGCCACCAAGCAGTAAACATAACTACCTTTGGAAGGAATTTTCCCATAATGATTAACTAGTAATGAAAAGGCCAATTGGCTTGAGTAACCCCTGAGGCAAAACCAGGGACTTGTTACACCCACTGGAACCCAGTGGAGAAAGGGTGTGTGTGTGCGGGGGTGTGGGGGTGGGACTTAATCTCTGGGGAAGAGTAGCCATCAGATCCATTGCTGCCCTCTCCTGGAGGCATCGTGGAGAAAAATGGCCAGGAGACCCTGGCTGGAGACCAGGCCACTGAAGGTGTGCTGAATCAGCAGGTCTCATGGGAGCACTAGGCCACTCATTTTCTTCTGGTTTTCAGTGGTGCTGGGCTGGGGACTCAGTCCCTTCAGAAATATGTCTGAGAGAGATATTCATAGAATCATAGAATGCTTTGGGTTGGAAGGGACATTTAAAGGTCATCTAGACCCCTGCAGTGAGCGGGGACATCTTCAACTGGATCAGGTTGCCCAGAGCCCGGTCCAGCCTGACCTTGAATGTTACCAGGGATGGGAAATCTACCACCTCTCTGGGCAATCTGTTCCAGTGTTTCACCACCCTCTTGGTGAAAAATTTCTTCCCTATATCCAGTCTGAATCTACCCTCTTTCAGTTTAAAACCATTACGCCTTGTCCTATTGCTACAGGGCCTATTAAAAAGTCTGTCCCCATCTTTCTTATAAGCCCCCTTTAAGTACTGGAAGTCTGCAATAAGGTTTCTGCAGAGCCTTCTCTTCTCCAGGCTGAACAATCCCAACTCTCTCAGCCTTTGCCCATAGCAGAGGTACTCCAGCTGTCTCATAATTTCTGTTGCCTTTTCTGGACCCGCTCCAACAGGTCCATGTCTTTTTTTTGCTGAGGACCCCAGAGCTGGATGCGGGGCTCCAGGTGGGGTCTCACCAGAGCGGAGTAGAGCAGCAGAATCATCTCCCTCGACCTGCTGGCCATGCTGCTTTTTGTGCAGCCCAGGATATGGCTGGCTTTCTGGGCTATGAGTGTACATTGCCAGGCCATGTCCAGCTTTTCATCCACCAGTAACCCCAAGTCCTTCTCTGCAGGGCTGCTCTAAATCCAGCCTGTATTGATACCAGGGGTTACCCTGACCCAGGTGCAGGACTCTGCATGTGGCCTTGTTGAACTTTATGAGGTTCCTACGGGCCCATTTCTCGAGCTTGCCCAGGTCCCTCTGGATGACATCCCATCCCTCAGGTGTGTCAGCTGCACCACTCAGCTTGGTGTCATCTGCAAAATCACTGAGGGTGCACTCGATCCCAATGCCTATGCCATTGATGAAGATATTAAACAGTAATTGTCCAGGTACAGACCCCCGAGGGACACCACTTCTCACTGATCTCCATCTGGACATTGAGCCATTGATCACTGCCCTCTGGATGTGACCATCCAACTAATTCCACATACATTGAATATTCCACCCATAAAATCCATCTCTCCCATTTAGAGAGGAAGGATGTTGTAGGGGACCGTGTCAAAAGCCTTACAGAACTCCAGATAGATAACAGCCGTAGCTCTTCTCTTGTCCACTGATGTAGTCGCTCCATCATAGAAGGCCACTAAGGTGGTCAGGAAGGACTTACCCTTGGTGAAGCCATGCTGGCTGTCTCGAATCACCTTCCTGATGTCCATGTAGGAGGATCTGGTCCATGATCTTCCAAGGCACAGACATGAGGCTGACAGGTTGGTAGTTCCCAGGGTCCTCCTTTCTACCCTTTGTAAAAAGGGGTGCAATGCTCCCCTTTTCCAGTCACCGGAGACTTCACCTGATTGCCAGGACTTTTCAAATATCATGGAGAGCGGCTTGGCAACTATATCAGCCAGTTCCCTCAGGACTCTGTGATGCATCTTAGGTCCCATTGACTTACGTATATTCAGGTTCCTCAGGTGGTCACGAACCTGACCTTCTCTTATAGTAGGAGGGACTTTGCTCCCCCAGTCCCCATCTTGCAGTCCATCCACTTGAAAGGTGTGGGAAGAGAGGTTTCCAGTGAAGACTGAGGCAAAAATTTGGTGAGTACCTCAGCCTTCTCCTTGTCCGTTGTTACCAGTTTTCCAGTCTTGTTCTTCGGGGGGGGGGACACACACGTTTTCTCTGACCTTCCTTTTCTGGCTAACATACCTGTAGAAGCCCTTCTTGTTATTCTTTGTGTCCCTCGATAAGTTAAGCTCCATCCGTGCCTTGACATTCCTGACCCCTTCCCTACACAACCAGGCAGCACCCCGATACTCTTGCCAGGATTTCTGTCCCTGCTTCTGCTGCCTGTTCACTTCTTGCCATTTAGTTTGACCAGCAAGTCTCGACTCAGCCAAGCTGGTCTCTTACCTTCCTTTCTGGATTTCTTACAGCTGGGGATCAAAAGCTCTTGCACTCTATGTAAAGTATTTTTAAAGATCTTCCATCTCTGTTCTGCTCCCTTGTCCCTGAGGACAGTTTCCCAGGGGGTCCTATTGACTAACTCCTTGAAGAGCTGGAATTTTGCTTTCCTAAAATTCAGAGTCCTGACTTTACTCTTTGCCTAACCCATATCCCTCAGAAGTTCAAAATCCACCAGTGCATGATCACTGCAGCCCAGGCTGCCTCCAATCTTGACACCACCAATTAGCTCACTTGCATTGGTGACCATCAGGTCCAGTATCACATCTCCTCTGGTAGGGCTGTCTGTTACCTGCCTTAAGAAGTTATCCTCAATGCATTCCAGGAGTCCCCTGGATTGGCTACAGCTCACTGTGCTTCTTTTCCAGAAGATGTCAGGGTGGCTGAAGTCTCCCAGCAGGATGAGAGCTTGCAAGCATGATGCCTCCTGTAGCTGGATTAAGAAGGCTTTGTCAATAGGCTCCCCTTGATGGGGCGGCCTGTAGTAGACACCAACCACAAGGTTCCCTTTGTTGCCTTAGTCTCTGATTCTTACCTATAAGCTTTCAACCTGCTCGTGGCTATTCTTCAGGGACAGCTTTTCACACTCTATCTGTTTCTTGATGTAGAGGGCAACCCTTCCACCCTTCCTTCCTTGCCTGTCCCTTCTGAACTGGCTGTAGCCATCGGTACCCACACTCCAGTCATGGGATTTGTCCCACCAAGGTTCAGTAATGGCAACTAGGTCATAGCTTTCTAGCAGTATGGTGACTTCCAGCTCCTCCTGTTTGTCACCCATGCTGCATATGTTGGTGTAGAGGCACTTCGGTTGGGCTGTTGGCCGTGTCACCTTCTTAGAGAAACGTCTCTTAGTTCCTTGGAGTTATTTCACTGGTGTTTCGCTCTTGGCTCCTCAGGAGTGACCCTGACTTCAAGTGTGCTGCAGTGTAGCCAGCACGTCTCAGAGCAACAGGCTGAGGACCCCCACTAGCACCCCATCCCTCTAACCTTGGCATGTCACCCTGCAGCTTGTCACGGGAAAGCCTGGTATTATCCCCTTGCCCCTTCAAGTCTAGTTTAAAGCTAGATTCATACCTCTATGTATCTTCTCTGAATGGACTTTCAAGTACAAATCTGCCAACTTTTAATGTTCAAAGAACAGTACATTTGTCAATACAAAGCAGGTGAGCCTGTTTTCTTCCTTTGTCTCGGGTGAGCCTGCTGGCCCCTCCTACCTCTCTGAAGGCTAATAGTGCCTGAGACTCTATCCAGCTCTTGGGCAGGGTCCAGGGGAAGATGGATAGCACTGTCTCTCTGAGAGGCAAGGTTTGACTGCCTGACCAATTTTTAAAGGTTTTGATTGACCTTTGGAAAAGAAGAGATAGCAGGTGCTCTCTCATTGAGTCTAGGTAGGTCCAATAAACTGATCAGCAATAGTTCTTACAGAAGGAGCTGAAAGCTGGGGTCCTTTCACCAGGATGAGACCTCAAGTCCACACAGGATGCTTGATCATTTCACTGACCCCATGATCAGCTCATGAAGCCAGCTCATTCAAACACACCATACCTAGTGATTTTTGAATGGCGGGTGTTAATGCACTTGTTTGAAACTCAACTCAAGGGAGGGACATAAAAAAATATAACTCTCTTCTCCCCTCAAATCACTAGAAACAAAGCTAGGAAAGGGAAGATTTCCCAGTGCCTGCTGAGTGCTGGAGGCTTTGTATGTAGGGAGCATCTCATTTTTGAGGGAGTAGCTCTGCCAAGACAGTCGTCATCAAGTCAGCAGAAAATCTGAAAAAGCAGGTCCATAGAAGTTTCCTCAAAAGCAACATTTTACTTCCATGAGTGCTACAGTCTGTAGGTAGGCACATATTAAGGGTCTGCAACCTGCGCTCCACTGACTTCTACTTCCACCCGCACATTATGAAAATATTATTGCTCTAATGGTCTTAATATTTCACACAGCATCACATTTTACTATGTCAAACACTGTTGTCTAGTGGTCTAAGCATGGAGAGTAGAGAAAGGAGTTTCCATTTTGCCCACATTATTAACTCCATTGAAAACTCCAAATAAACAAAATTATCAAGTACCCAAAAGCCCAGTGTGAGCTCAAGGAAAGCATCTCTCCACATGCAGCTTTATGTGCAAAAGAATTTTCATGGTAAGACATGACTAATCCTTGAGTAATATGTCACAACTATAATTATTTTATTAATATTGCAATTAATTAGGAAACACGCTCCATCTCCTATCTTTTTTTCACTTTCCATTGCACTGTGTTAAATTAAATGGAGGTACGATGCACTTCTGAACCAAAAATGCTCTATAAGGACAACAGGATGCAGTAGTATCCAAACAATAACAAAAAATAAACAAGTAGATGCCTTCCAAACCCAGCAAATACTGAACTTTTATGAAAGACGGCAGACGAAGCATCTGTTGGAAGACGTCATCCAGCTGAATGTGCATTCAGCTTTAATAGCTAGGTCTCCTACAGGACGCAGGAACTATCAGGCCCCATTAAGAAGTACCTGTTCTGGTTTTCAAAGTGCCTCCTGAGCTGTGCCTCAGCCACCTCAGGGAGTGCTTCTCTTTTCACACTCAGAGCCAAGAAATTCTCAGGAAAGGTGAGATTTAGAAGATTGGGAGATGGAGTCTTGGCTGGACAGCTAGGTCACTGAACATGTGTTTGTCCTTTAGATGGATTGATGTAAGCCCTGAAACTTTAGAAACAGATCTACAGAGCTGAGTCAATAGGGCATACATTTTCCCTACAAAGAAAATTGCTTAAACCAAACTTTTGTCCAATAAACTTGACACTCACTTTTTTTTTTCCTAAAAAAAAGGAAAAAAGAAAAAGGAAAAAACAGTGGAAAGGGAACACCTAGAAAAAGCAGATTCCCTAGAAGAAATACTGAAACAACTGAAACAACTATTCATAATTAATTATTGTGTTCACCTAGATGCTGATAGGACACAAAACAAATGAAGCGGAAAAGCTGCTTCTCCTAGAACTAGAGTACAATATATCTTAATATTTAGGAAGGAGAAATCGGAAAATGGGAGGACTGCAACGCAGTGAAGAGCTGACAAACACAGTCATGGCTGAGAAAGGCTGCACAGGCTAGGATGAAATAAGTGAGAAAACTGGCTGTGGGGTGGGGAGCTGTGAGTTTTTCTGTAAGGTGAGGTGGTACAGACTTTGTCAGGACTGGTATGAGACCCTTGGCATTCAGATGATAATCCAGAGTAAACCCTCCTCACCTATCACATGCCCTCATAAGTGTTAGTGATAGAAAAACTAGTATCACAGACAAATTTTCAAAAATGTAAATACAGGCATATAAATAAAGGAAAAGCTGATTACAGAAAGATACCTGATAGCTTTTGTCTGAGACTCAAGTTAAAGGGTATAAATAATTCCCATAGCATGATTGCACAATAAAGTAAAAAAAACTCCTCAAGGAGAATGTTATATATTTCATTTATTATACATCACTCTTATGTTTACAACTGAAATACATCTTTCCTTGGGGACTGTACCATCATTTATTTTAAATCAATGTTTAAAATTAAATGGTAATCCTCAAGAGAGTGGAGACTCTTCAGTTACCAGCCCTTCCAATTGGAAATCTTTCTTTCATGTTTCTATTTAATACTCAATCCAGGGTTTGAAATTAATTAAAAGATATCCTTTCTCTAATCTTTTGATTATTAGCTTCAAAGTTGTTTTTTTTTTTGTTTTTTTGTAAATACACAGTGTTAAAATAACTTCTTTTTTAGCAGTGTACCCAAAGTGTTATTAAATGTACAAACTGCATTATCTTCTGACCAATAATCAAAGGAGAAGGGCCTGTTGGGGGCAAATCATAGGATTTTGCTTTGGAACATCACCTGATGTGTAACTAGTGCATTTATAGTGTTTAATTGCAGTTTCCCACTATCAAAATCAAATGTAAGGGGAAACTGTTAATAGGATGCAATGTTTAATGCCACTCAATGCATTGTTTTGATGCATCTTGGGACAGGGCTTTAGCACATGGTATTCAACGGCCATTTCACTTGTGGAAGGTCCTTTTTTTTCAAGGTAACCATAGGGACTGAGTACTGCACTGCAGGGGGATTCAGCCACCCCCTTACAGTCTGCAGAGGTCAGGTCTGGCCTACATATGGAGCCAGGAAATCTGCACTACAAATGTTTGTCATCTATTCATGTTTTCATCTCCTATTAGCATCCTGACCCTCTCATAGCATGCTTGACCTGGTGTTTTGCTTGCATGAGTTACATGGGGGAAATACAGGACTTCAGCAGCTAGAACTAGCAATGCAATGCATTTCATCACCTTCACAGAAGATTTCAAAAAGAAAAGAAGAAATAAGACTCTTGGGTGATAAAAATATATTCCAAATCAGTGGACCCGTAAAGCCCAAAGTCTATTATGTCCATGTTCTAGATCATTTCAGCTTTGACGCTTCCATGGGCACTGGTCTGTAGAGAAATAGTTCTGAAGTACTAATAACCCTGAACTCGGCTTCGTGCTGCCCTGCTCTTATGCATTCATGAGGTCTCACTGTCATTCAAGGGGTCCACAAGGACACTCATCTCTGATTGCAGAAGTAGGGATTTACTGAATATTGTCTGTACAGGATTAGTAAAAATGCACCACCACCCTGCTCAAATATGGATTTAAACCCTTCACCAGAGTTTTCCACTTGAAAGGAGAACTCAGAACACGGCATCTTACTGTGGGCTTAGGCTCTCGTTTGGATAGGGTTTCCTAAAGACCATGGCTCTTCCTAGACATGGTATCGATATTTTTAAACAGCTCTGTAGCTAACAGTGTGGACTGAGAGTATGCAGGTGATGGAAACCACCATTCCAAACCCTACCCTGAGTCTGCTCTTAAGCTTTAGTGAGAAGCGTAGTCAGTGTATACCTTTATAAAGACAAAGTGAGCAGAGAGTGTGGCTGCAGGAATGCACGTATTTTCCAAAGGAAAGGGAGTAAAAAACCCACGCACTGACACAAAAGTCTGCTAATGAGGTCACACTTCACTCAGTGCAACTGGAAATACAATTTTCTGATACTTAAGGAAAACTGTTAATATAATAAGACTTTTATCAAAGATTAGTTTGAAATGGAAGTTGCTAATAAGAAAGGATAAAAAGTAACTAGAACAGTAAGGGTAACATATCGGAACAGCAACTCTCACATAATTTGAAGACTTTTGTTCTTTCATGTCACATTAGTGACTTTCACATACCTTTTTGCAATTTTCATATGGTATTAGTGACATTTGCGTCTTAGGAGCAACTTTTCATATATGCTCTCTGAGAGACTTTTGGCATGTGCTGGCAGCTTTCATATTTTATTTAGGATTTTAACTTACTGTCAAATGTTCCGTTCCACAAGATGAAAAGGAAGTCATTGATGCTGCACTTCTTAAACTTCTTAATAAAAGGGTGGATAACAATAGCTGCAGTTCAAGAAAAAGGAAATCCTGCACCTCTGCTGCATTTTGGGGAGCAGCCCGTGTGGTCCCTGAAACCTGCAGCTATGCAAATGGCAAATTATATTTTATGGTTAATTAAAACTTCCCATAGGAAAGTGGCCCCTGAAGCTCTCTCGGAAAGTAAATAGAAAAGGGATCAGAAAGTTGGTGGTTGTTTTTCTCCCTTGAGCAGACTGTAAGACCGCGGGTGAATGAATGATGGAATATTTGACTGATGTAATTTATGGTCCTCCATATGACAGCCTATTTCAGAGTGCTGGAGGTTTTTACAGTCTCTGGTAGTAGTACCTGCTGCTGAAACAAGAGATTACTCTCCTTGGACAGACAGTAATTTAATAGTACAACTGTGTAGCTAGCCACCTCCTACTGTATTTCACCACCCACTCCAGTCAGCTTTTGATAGATAGGCCTCAGCACTTGGAATATGAAGCACTATGTATCCTGCTCACAGTCTTAGGAGATACATCAAGGGTGAAAAACTGGAAGGAAAATAAATAAATAAAAGGTGCTAACAAAGTCAAGTAAGCACTGGTTCTCAGTGGTGTTGTTTTTACTGAAAATATACAATGAAAGGACAAAGTGCTTCACTGTATATTGGGTGCTGCTTGCTTTTCAGGTGTATGGTCAACACTGGCAAAGTTTCTGGTCTTGTTGGTTTTTTTTTTTTAATCTTTGACCACAAAATTCTCTCAGTTCTCTATAAAGATACATTTTATCAATCAACCTAAAAAAGTAATCAGGTCTTTTTGCCAATATAGGAGAGTTCTACAAACTCTGTGTGTAAGAGCAAGGGGGGATGTGAATCTGTAGGGTGAAAGAGGAGGTTTTTTTCTTCCTGGAGCCACTGTCACAAATTGCAACTGTCAGACTTGGATGCATGCACGGGCATTCAGCGCATCTCCCCTTGGCCAGGCTGCAACGGGGTCAAGCTCCTCACTGATGACTGCAGAAAGGTTTAGCTACCGGGGCTGAAGGTACCAGCAAGCACACTCAGGTATCCCTGACAGTAGTTGGAGTGGTTGAGTGGGACTTGCAGAATCTTTTCAGCCACTGCAGTTTCCATCAGAGGGTCAAACCAGCAGTAGGCTGTATTCAAGGTGCTGAGCGCAGAGACCAGCAATGCTTAGGGAGCAGTTATGTGCCGAGGAGCAGCCGGTAGCCCTGAGGTGCTTCTCAAGGCTGCGCACAACCTCTTTCTCCATTAGAGAGTCCCAGAGATGAGGTCTTGCAGAAGGATGGTTGTGGTAGCAGTGACAGTCCTGCTGGATCACTTCTCTCTTCTGCTTGAAAGGTTTTGAAGCCCATAATCCTGAAGTTACTAGTAAGCCTGAGCAGGGCACTGTTGGAGGCGTGCCACTGTGCAGACAAAAATCTTTGATTTACCAGGTCAGGGTGAAAAAGAGGAGGCTCTGTAACTGCTAATGCAGCCACGGCATGGCAGGCAAGATCTCTGTCCTAGTCCCTGTTCTGGTGCCTGTCCCACTGACTTCTCCAGCAACTGCTTAAAGAACCTATGGAGATTTCCTACCTACAGGCTCCAGCATCAGTCATATGGTGGCTTCCTAAACACCCATCTCCCCTTTCGTGGCCAGGGAAAGTTTGCACTGGGACCACTAATGAATAACCCCCCAGCTTTTGGCCCGTCTTACACCACATGGGCAGGTAAGCTGATTATGCCATGTTTCCCTGGACCACCAGTTTTTCAGCCTCATGACTGAAGGCAAACCAGTCGTAAGGTGGAGCAGTCAGCTGCCCAGAGCTCAGCTTCACTGTTCCTGGCTGTGATAACAGCAAATACACTTCTCTCTGACTACTGCGTCATGTTCTTTTTTCACTTCTTGAAACTACTTAATTCTATCCTTTCCAGCCACACTACAGGGGAAAAAAAAAGGCTTTTAGAATAGCCAGGGGAGCTCTCCCAGTGCAAATACTTGCATGAATATTTATTCATGGTAGGATTTGCTCTGCTTTTGCTTTTCTGTGAACATTTCTGTGAATAAATTCTTACTCTTCTAGATCTTTGTGAATTAGCAAAAAGCCGAGTAAATCAATGGATTTTATTTGCAAGAATGTTTGTGAATCCCCTTTTGCTTTTTTTTCCCCTTTAATTTTGTCTCTTTGCCCCATATTCAAAACGAAAGGAATGAATATGCTTGCACACACACATATCAGCAATTGATTAAGGATGGGACAGGCCAGAGTCAAAAAGTCTTGGACAGCTGCAGGTATAATTTGCTACTAATAAGGAGGTGAAGGAACATCCAGCAATATTTATTCTCCAAGGACGCCATCCGGCAACTGCCAATCACTTCTGCAAGGATTTGAGTGCTCACAAGCCCACTGAACTCAGGTGGGCTGAAGGGTTCCCAGGTGTGTTCAGCAGCTTGCAGAATCAATCCTTCACCAAACGGCTGCACGAGCAGAGCTCGGTTCTCAGCAGCAGCCACAGGGGAGACTGTGCTATCAAACGATCCTCGCTGAATAAAATCTGGGTTAAGTCTTCAGCCTTCTGCGGATGTTACGCTGTGATGTCCTTACGCAAGGAACCAGCTTTAGGCTAAGAAGAGCACACCAAGCACCTAATCTAGGCATGTGGAAAACCAGGAGGTTTTCTTCAGTCTTCCTCTCTGCTTATTAAGAGGCTCCACATCCTTGGTGCTGTAGCCAGGTCTCCCAGAGCTGGCAAGCACGCTGCAAGCTTTCTGTTAATAAAGCTTCTGCTGCAACTCTGAGTCCTCAGATCCCATTCGCAATCTCCCAAAAGGGTTTTTGCACTTTCTCTTGGCCCAACCAATGTGTATTCTGTCTGATACCGCATCTCCCAGTGTTACTTCCTGGAAACCTAGGTTTTCCCGGCTACCTTTTTGCCCTTTCCAGCCTGTATCATGTTTTTCGTTACTGCTGTCCCCTCAGATGCCCTTGAACCCTCAGAAGATTTTTTGTTTATTATTGCCTCCCTAATCCACAGCTCTTTTCACCTCCATATAAATGTGGTCTTAAATATCTCCCTGCATTCCCCAAAGCCCCTGCCTGTGGTTTCCAGGTTTCTGATCAGCATATTTTCTCTCAGTTTCTCTGTAATGGCTAAAGAAACAAAATTCATGCCCAACTCCTCTTTCTCCCACCTTCAGCTCTTCTCCCTCTGCCCCCTGCCCTGCAGGGAAGTTTTAAGAACTTGAAAACTGTGTTGGTGCTGTATTTTCAGTATCACATTCACTATTACTTCAGGAGAACACTAATACAACTGCAGATTTTAAAACATTTAGACTTGATCTGTTTAATCACTGTTTGCCAGCAGAGCCTTTTAGATTTGGACTATCCCTTCCAAGGTGTATTCCCTGGAACACTCTCTAGCAATATCAAGAGGGCTCAAATGTCATTCTCTGAGAAAGTAATGTCCTTGATAGATTGTTTTACTTGATCTTTTAGGACAACTTTCCTTCCTAAAAAAAAGTGCTTATTCACACCCTTGATGGTTTTAAAAACTGAACCCTGTTTGTTAGCCACAGGGCAGGTATGCTGCAGGCACCAGCGAAACAATAAATACCTTGTATTTCCTGGCCAGCGGCTCTTAAGTCTGACTTGACATGATGAGCAGCAAGGTCTATGCGGCAAGTCATATCTCCTAAATTTGGCGTGGCTAGGCAAACAGCTAACATTGTTGCTAGCTTTAGGTGTCTTTAATTGTTTTTCCTCAGTGTTAAGTGCCATCTTCCATCAGATCCCTAGAGGGCGGGGATGTTTTCATCTCACCTGGATGCCCCTGAGAGAGGGCGTGTACCAGGCCAGGCCAAATTCAGCATGACAGTCCACAAAAAACGTCCAAGAAAAAAATGTCTTGTTTGTGGCATCAAGATAGCACAGGTTTCTCACCACTAACTCCCCTATTTTCATATTCTTAAATGGGATTTCAAGGTGAAATGCCACCCTCCGCTCATGTCAGCACTCCTGATCAGCATGTGAGCACCACAGGCTGGGTCTTAACTGCTGATTATAGGCTAGGATTGAGGCTGGGTATTAGCTATGTGAAGTGACACGCAAGTAGCAATGAGAAAAATATTCATCTGAATTCTATGAATATTTGTGGCGTGTCATATTCCCTGACACGCAGGGAACAGCTCAATGAGCTTATATTGCAGCCATCTGAGCTCAGGAATGCTGTAATGGGCTACAGCGTGATGTCACTGACACTGCCTTGATCGTACCGGAGAAATACTACTCTGTCGGCCAGAGACATAAAAGAGATGTGGAGAAATGCTGCTTGATCTTGCCCACCTCTGTTTTAGGGTGCTAGGGTGCTAACAGCTTTCCTGAAGTTCTCCATTCTGAAATTAATTTGAAATCCATTTTGCAATAAACTTTTCAGTGATAATTCCTAATGTTCCGACTAATACACATTGACAGCAGATGCTGCTGCTTACTATTTCTATAATTATGATAAAAATTCATATTTAAAAAAAGTATCTGATCTCTTCTTGCTTGTTAAAAGACCAAATGCAGATAAATAATATTTAGGAACCACCCATAAATTTTAGAAACCACCCACATATTTTGCAAAAATTGAGCCCCTCAGGTTATCTGTCAATGATCCTTTCTTTTTCCTCTTTCCCTCCCTCTACCTCCTGTGATCCCTCCTGTGCCTGCTTTCTGCTACCAGTTCAGGCAGGGCAGGAATGCCCAATAAAATACTTTTATGCAGTTTGAAGTGATATGCCATTAAAGGATTCACAGTATCTGCACATTTTCAGCTTCTGAGACCTTCTAAATCCTGCTAGTAAGTCTTGGCTCTCATTGCTGTGAGTAGTTTTTAACCCCCAAGTATAAAGGGTAATTTTTTTTTTCTTTATTACTACAAACACAAAGAAAACAGTATAAAATCCTCAAGGAGCAGCTGCTCTGCAAGGATGTTATGAGTGTCCATGGTACTGTTGCAGCACGAGCATCTGTCACTCAAGAAAATGTCATCTTGCCCAACCAAATCCATTGTGCAATTGGAGTGGAGAAAGCACTTGTTTAGAAAGGTTTATGGGCCGACGTCTGTTTGAATGAGTAACATCTGGGCTAAGGTGGACAGGATGCACATTCTTTTTCAACCAAGCCAATGCATCTTAATGGCAAAGAGTGTGCTTTAATTGAAAGGAAAACCCCAACCAAAATCTTGAAACAAATGTCATCACTTCCACATTTTAAAATCCCATCATTTCCTAAGTTTCAGCTGGAAATAAATCCAGTTTTCACAAAAATACTTCCATAATCTTTAGGGACCATGGTTTATTGTTCGTAATATAACCACAGCAGACATTGCAGATGAATATCATATTGTTTTTCTTGGGCTTGTTAACCAAATCACCTCTTCAGGAAAAAAATCCTGCCTATTAAAAATAGTATCTTGCACAGAACTGGGAAGTGAATACTGCTTTCATTTGTGTGGACACAAATGCCTTGGATTCAGATATGATATCAAGTTATAATATGTACATAACTGTCAGAATATAAAGAATAAATATTATTAGATCACGTTAAAATCATGGGTGTTAGAGAATGAAGTTTTTTTAACAATTTTTTAATGGCCGGAGAAAATCTTACCTGTGCAAGCTTAATACTGGTACAAACCTACTGATTTTACCATTGTCAATCAAGTTCTACGTCCTTAAGTAGGACTAATCGGCACTAATTAGGGAAGTTTCTTATTTTACTTCCACATTTAAAGATTACCTTTTCAATCCTTATTATAAGTACAGCAGTTGCTTTGTTAACATGTGCCACTGTAGGTTAAAAAGTACTCAGCAGAGTGATTTGTCTGCTTCATATTTTGGCTTTGTTGTTGAAAATTTTTCATTTGCTTTTGCTTTGAAGTGCAGAGCAGCACCCTTTCACTCACCCACCTTTTTTGAAGGCAAAATGTAAATCATAAGAATTTATTTTCTTTGCTAACAAACATTTCTTCCTGGGGATTTTTATCACCTTTAGATATAACTTTTTTTAAAGATACAAATTAAATCAGACTGTTATGAGATTTCCCAGAGGAATTTTGACTTCATTTACAGAGACACTGCTACACTTGTCTCCATTTTTTCACATAATTAACAGGAAAATGGAAAATAGGGATAAGACCGATTGCTAAATCACTAGCTGATGATCTAGTGCACCAGTGGATGCTTTTGTACTTGAAGATGTCTCGAGGTGGCATATATATACGCATGTATATATGTATGTCTCTCTCCACACACCACATGCACAGATATAGAACCCTTTTGCCCCAAGAAATCTTTTACTTTAAAATAAAGCCACGGTTTCTTTGCCACCAGAAGTTCTTGCAATTCCACATGGAAGATTATGAGGTACTTTCTCTGCAGAGCTCTGATCAGCAGATTTGATATATGGATTTAGATCAATTTTTTCTTATGGCAAATCTATATGTTATTCTACTTCTTCATTTGGTACTATTTGCTGAGTGGCTGTTACTTGGGAGCAAAGGTCAGTATCTTGCTGTTGGAGCAGCCGAGTAATCTTTTACTCCTCATAAGGGTAGTCAGAGATATTAAATCACAGTTGACGTACCTGAAGCACAGCAACTTCATCCATATTTTATCTGCTGTAAATTTAATACCACAGCACTTTTTAGGGTGATGTATTTATTAACTGGCTGGGATGAGCAGTACAGAAATTCAGTTTGTTCAGGAAAATAAAATGAAGACACTCTGACAAGTTTATGAAGTAAGCACAATAGCTATTTATTACTTTTTAAACACGCAGTGCACCTAAATGTTTTTAGCAGTGTTTGCCCAAATAAATGAATAAAGCTTCCCAAATCATCTCTGTTTACTTTTCTTTTGAATTTTAATAAAGTTTTTGCTTTATTTTAAAAAGCGCATCCTAGCTTCCTTCAGAATAAAATGCATTCTTTATGGAAATAAACATAGCTAAGTGTTCAGATAAGCTGGAGAGGGGCATTATGGGAAGAGAAACAAATCATTCACAACCCTGCTGTATATTAATCCCATCTTTTCCATTTTTGGTTCTAATTTATTTTGTTCTTTACATTATACCACCACCAAAATAAATGAAGGCATGAATACAATAACTTCTTAAATGCAAGTACCCGCCTTCCACTGGCTTCTATTGCATTTGAATAGCACTTATTATTTTTACTCAGTGTTATTCTTTGCATTTCTCATAGTAAATAATTCACACAGCTTTTTCTTTCCTGGTAACCAAGATATGCTTATATTTTCATGCAATTGAAAAAAGAATCTTTCTAGATCTTTTCATCCTTCATTAGCTGTGACTTCGATCTGTTTTTAACACAGTAAAGAAAAATATTTAGATGTTAAAAAGCATGCTATACTGCCAAAAAAAGCGTCTGTGACCTTAATGCCTCTGGTGTATAAAGCGTTTACGATTTTATTGGCGATCATTGAAACCTGATGACCAACACAGCCTGGGAAAACTCAGTTTTAGCTTGCAACCACCCCAGCAACTTGCCAAGTGTGGTATGAGGGGTTTGCGGACCACAGTTACATCAGAAGAATGACACTGGCAGAACTCGAGGAACATCCCAACAGTCTGGTCAACCATTTTGGTTTTGTTTTTTTTTTTTTTTTCCCCTCAGTGACAGAGGAATGTGTGTGTTTGTTCCTTGAACTCCAAAAGGACATCCTCTGCAAATCAAATGTTTTTGACTATATATGTGCTTTAGATTCCATTTCTGCACAGAGCTATTCTGCTTTTATGTGGTGATTTATAAAAAGGACGAGTCAAACGACTAAATGACTACACCAGCTCTTTGCCACTCCGTTGCCTGCAGTATTTGTTTCCTTGGGACAGCCCATGGAAAAATAGCTACACAACACTGTGCAGCTTCTTGTCCTTTGCCTGCTGCATCATCAAAAATTTGATTATTCAGGTTCTTGGAGATAAGACACCAAAAAAATAAGACCTCCCTCTTTAACTCTGCCCATGCTGAGGTAGGTAATTAGGCAACTCCTGATTTGTGCCGCAAAGACAAGAACAGAAAGAGAAATCCACAGGAAGGGATGCCTCAGACTGAATCTCCAATTTACCTCAGGAAGCCTGGAATAGTTTTCATTTTTTCTGCCTCCAGGTTTGTGCAGAAGAAGTCTCATCTGCATTCCTTTATGGAGATGGCATTTGTTGGTCTCCATTCCTTTCACAGATCCTCACTGCAGGCCCACCTCCTCACTCCCGCAGTTCAGTGCTTACTGCAATTTATTCCCAAAGACCCTTATTATTAAATACTATCTATCACTCCCACTTTCCTTTTTCCTTTCCTTTCATCTTCCCTGACCCATTTCCTCCATTCTTGCGTCCTCCCTAAATTTCTCGCACAGTTTTTGCCCTCCTCTACCTCCCAGAGTAGAATTTGGCAGCACATTGGCAGCGCACTGAGGCCAACGGGAGAGTGCCCTTTGGTTTCAAGGGGCTTTGGATTAGAAGCTAAGCTTCTACGACCACTTGTCCTCTCTGTTGTAAAGCTCCACATGAGTATTATGCTACAGAAAGCATCACAGCAGAGGAGCTGGGTGGCTCCACAGGCTAGGAGCAGAAGGCCATAACCACATATTCATCTGCCAGTCAGTGAAGGGAAACCCTGGGGCAAAACTTGTACAAAATAAGCCCCATTATTCAGACTGTGCAAAGGGGAGGAAAAACAGAAGAGTTTTGCATTCTGGACTGACACACCAGCAAAGAGTGCTGGCACAGAATAATAATACATAATAATAATAGTAATAATATTTGTACATAATTTATCATTATACACTACAAACTCAGCTCAAATCCCGGTACCATGCTATTCTCTTCCAGCTCCGTATCCTCCTCTTGCTATACTCTTTTTATTGGCTTACATGTGCTGTGGAAATTAGTTTTATTCTAATTTGGAGCCTTTGAGGAAAGGCTGAAAAAGCATGTACTAGTCCATAGTCATTAAAAAACTCAAATGACAGTATTTCATCCTGCTTTTGAGGCTAAAATATTAGGCTTTGAAACATGAATCACACAGCTTAGTTGAGGCTGTGAAGAAGCTTAGGATCATAGCTTTAGTTAAAAATAAGCTTTAATACATAAAGCTGAGGAAAAGGGAGCATAGAGAATACCTTAGAAGCCGAAGTACAGCTACTGCGCAGCTCTGAGTTTGTGCACCTCTCTGTTTTTAACCCAGATACTGTTGGGCTTCACCAAAGATGAACAGCAGAGAACCAGGGATAGTTTAGAGGGAAGTGTTGGGTGGCATGTAAAGGAAACAGAATGTAATAAGTCCTAAAGAGTTAACAGTTTGCAATGTCTTTCAGCCTGTAGAAGAACAAAAGATAGATTGTTTAACAGCCCCCTCCCCCCCTTTTTTTTTTCCTTCTTCTTTTTCCCCTGCCCTTGTAAATCTCACATTGGCAAGCAAGAATGAATATTATAAACATCTTCTGAGAGGTCCATACTGCAATAGCCCTTGCACTGTTCTCAGTTGCCAGTTGCTCCAAATCTTCCATAGTTTAAATGCAATCCAAAACCAAACCCCACAAGGACGCACCAGCTTATGTAGAGAGAAGGGGAAAAAAGGATGGAAACCACACCTTGAATCTTAGTTTAGGAAACTGTGCTATCAACCCTTCATCTCACAGGTCCAAGTCTCTGCTCAGCTTCAGGCTGGTCCTGGGTTACCCATAACTTGGAGGATGGCGGAGTTTGTAAGGGTCACCTGGTTTCCTTTTAGGGTTGTGTTTGAACAGCTCTGGCCCTCTTCTTGCTATCAGCCCTTGCAGGAGTTGTGTGGAAAGGCTATTATGAGCCTGCACAAGGGAAAGCCATGAAGACTACGCTCCGAAGAACTGAATTTCAAAAGCTCAATTAACTCCCCTGAGGAAGCCTAAGGTAAAACAATAATCATCACCTTGTTCCCCTCCCACCCGCCGGAGCACAGGTTCCTGATTATCAGGCTGGCTGCAGGGAGAGGAGGTTATGCTGCTGCTCAGACCTCCTTCTCAGCCGGTGCCACTCAGCTCCTGATCGTCACAGCATGAAGCCACCTGATTCTAGGGCTGCATTTAAAAATAGTATCCATTTCTCTTTTTCTTTCTTTTTAAGCAAACTTCTCTGATATAGATTGATATTTATAGCTTACATCTAGGCAGCGCAATTGTAATTTAGGGAGAATACCTGAGGTGCAATACTGATCATTTCTGCAATATGCAGCAAATTGTTCATAAAATAGGTACCAGAAAAGCGGTGGCAAAAGAAGCATTTAAGTATCCAGCTTGCCGATCTCTACTCCATTTGCACTCCTCTGCTCTGAGTGAGGTCCTAGGGAGGAGAAGGGGCTTAAAGGCACAGTCCTCAGACAATAGCACTCTCAGAATAGTTAATTATAACACAAAGCCCTAAGAAACTTAAGTGGATTTTGCATGGCTTTATGGAAAGTGGAAACTATTCTCTTTGCCATTTGCCAAACCACACACACATTACAGCATAGCAGCTAGAGTTTCAGAGCTTTTGCAAAACCAGGTTACACATCAATTTCATTATTTCACGTGCTATGTGAAAGCGCAACATAAAAAGCTCTCGAAAAGCACGACCACGCCCAACATGCCCTATATCTTAGACACCCGGTATGGTCTCTGTAAACTTTTTCCTTGATGCCACATCATACAACGTTTTTAAACTCCACACCAGAAAGGGAAACAAAATTTCTGTGAAAATCTTTCCAACGGCCCTCCTCTAGGGAAAACCTTCCCCAGCCATGTGCGCAAACACACTCCCAAGTGAAACAAGAGGGAAAATGACTATTTCAACCCACTGTCTCATATTTGTGCCCTTGCCAACCACTAAGGTTATGCCTGTGGTCTTCCATCCAAAGGGGAGACCACAAAAGAGACTGTATGTATATTTGCATCTCGTTCTTTCCTTCTTTTTAGAGGTAAGTAGGAGACGTGGTGAAAATTAAGGTTCTGAGTATTATGGTTTCAAGATTTACAGTGGAATGGAGGAGAGGGAAAAGAAGGCCAGAAAGCTAATAGGTAGAGACATAGTTTATGGAGAGCCAGGGTGTTTTTAGGAAGGTCAGTGCTGCTGAATAAACCATGCAGCCTTCATTAATGAACTGCTAAAACTATTAAAGAGTTAGCCTGCTGTCATCCAAGAGACGTTACCAGAGACCTTATTTCAGCTTAGATATGTGGGTAGCAGATGTATGGATGGATGGGGAAAATGTGGTGAAGAAACTAAAATCACTGTCCTGCAAAGACACACGTGCTTAGCTTCATAAAATGTAAGTAATCCCATCAAAAGCATTTACTTGAAGGGGCTTCTCAGTGAATAAAGCTAAGCTCTGCATATGAAGCCTTTCAAGGCCATTGCTTAGGTGTGGCAGGGCATCAGAGGAGGTATCTGGTTGAGAGGGAACCAACAGGGAGTGCAGAAGCTAAACCAAAAAATCTATCATTTAGGGTATATGTGGTTCACAGAAAGGCTGGGGCCAAGACTGTTAGCAGACTCTGGGCACCCAAGGATTTACTAACTGGATAGGCTTCTTATAGCTCCCAAAATAGACACAGGTTGCTGTATATGTAAATAGAACAGTTATTTTGGTTAAATAGAGCTTAACTGTTTCTGATACAGTCATTTATTTGTCAGGTCTGTTTTATGTTAATTTAATTATAAGAAAATTGAAAAGTGTGATACATAGCTAAGCCCTTAAGGCCGGTTAATCTATTTGGATTGTAACAAATATAATTTTTATTAGCTCAGCCTATTTGGATGGTAACGAGTCTAACCTTTCAGTAGACATTACAGACTCTGAATTATAGTCTATTTTATGTAAAACCAGCATTTAGTTCAATAAAGGGAAAGTTCTTTTATCTGTCATTGTGTTAAGGAATTGCTGTATTAATGAGGATGCAATAGGCACTGTGACCATTTTCCAGAAGCACGGGTGCCCTCCTTTCTGGATGTGCATAGGAAAGTACTCAGGTAAGTCACAGGAACAATGGTAAATCAGGATGTGAGGATTTTTTTTTCTCTTTTTTTGAAAATGACCATAAGGAAAAAAAATATCACTGTTCACAATAAAATCTTTCCCTGCACAATTGGAAGAAAAACAAAATAAATCAAACCAAAACCCCTAACCAAACGGAATCCATCTGAAGTAAATGAACTAAAGCAAACCAAAACCTCCAAGACAAACTAGCAAACAAATGATATAAATATCTGCAGACACTGCCTTAGCTTCTAGGAAAAAATTGTGTCTTTGACACAACCTCAATAATGGGTTTAGATCTCTTCAGACAAAAATGACGTCATTCTCACTCCCAGTTTTCACATTCTTAATAAATTGCAAAATGCCCTGCAAAAGTTGAGGCTCTTCTCACACTACCATTGTTCAACTTCTGGCTCCCTTTTTGGAAGTGGAAATGAGGCTTTTTCTGTATTTCAAAACACTTTTAAAAACTCTGATTTGTTAAAAAAAACAACCCCTACCCTCCCCCCCAAACCGTCTCAGGAAGCCCCAGTCAGAAGAAAAACCCAACTTGTGAAAACTGTACAAGTGCATGATTTCACTAGCTTGTGCTCATGAACCTTTTGTTGCCATGCTGGTGTGAAGAGAGTGAATATTTTATGTGTAAGAGGGACATACTATTTTCATTTTACTGTTTCAAGCATCTATATAAAGATATATACCTGTATAAAGAAAATATTTCTTAACATGCTCTTGAGTGTTTTTTGCATTTCTCACGACTCGCTGAGTGTTGACCAACCATTTATAATTGAACCCAGAACACTGTCTTATCAATGTTAACGGAGAAATGTTAGTCCCATTATTACTGAGGATGAAACTTTCCAAATATGCCATTTTTTTTCACAGACATTTTAAAAGGTTTAACTAAAAAATTAATAAAATATAGTTGTTTTCCACAACGCACTTTTTCAGTATGAGGGAGAGAGGAACTCACATTTTTTGTAGGGAGTTTTCTCTTTTCCTGATATGTAAGGCCCAGTGACAGGCGTAAGAAATACGTAAGAAGCTATACTAGAGAATAATTGACACCTCAAGTGATTTTTTAATTTGCTTAAATTCTGAAATTTTCAGGGGAATGCGGGCCTCTTTGAGGAAACCACTGGCATTCTAAAGATATGAATAATTTGGGTTTTCAAAAACTCTTAAGAGAGAATGTTCATTATATTGAATTTTAAGGACAATAAAAATGCAAGAATTACTTGAGGGTGAAACAGTAAACATTAGCGTGTCAAAATGTTATTATGTTTTAGCAGTTCTAATTCTGATACCCATATTTTTCATGGGAATAGTTACTCTTAAAAATGGATAGCCAGGGAGACGCAGATTTTAGAAGGATAGCCCTGGTGTGAAAATGGCTTCTGAGGAACTCCTCCCCAAGTTGTGGAAACTGTGTTTGTAGGTTTGTATGTGTCTGTGTTTAGGAGGCAGGAAGAGAAGAATGTGAAAATGATACTGAGATAGTGTAGATAAGTGCTGGAAAGGTTGTGGGATGTCAGATCCAGCAGCAGTGGGGAAGGACAAGCTTAAATCTCAGAGACAATACATTTCCATTATTTATTTTCTTCTCGATGGTGGATTGGAAGACTTGCATCCCCATTTCCAAACATGCATGACTTTAGTGGTGTTCCACATAACCAGTGCCCTCTTGCACTACACCATCCTGGGGAAATTAAAAGCACAACGAGCCACTGAAGCCTCTCCCCACACTTCATGAAGATATCTCTGCAACACGCCGACTTTCTCTGCATCTTTTATTATAAAACAAGCTGCAAGCTCTGCTCAGGGTACCACTTTGTGAAAAACTTACATTGTTGAGGAAAAGATTATAACACAGTGGGAGATAATTTCTATCTGTTAATGGACTGTACTTATTTCTCCAGCCCTGCTCAGTACTTTTAGATTAGGTTTGGGCTTTTGGTTTTGGGAACATGACCTTTTCCTGACAAACTGCAGAGCTTTGCAGTGAGGCATTATTGCTTGGAACTTCAGAGGAGGTTTCTCTGCTCCTCCTTTCTTTTTTTATTACATTACTTGTTGTTTGAAATACAGTTTTGTTCTTTTTTTTTTATTTTTAATTCTATCAAAGTCATAAATACTGAGACATGTACGAAGTCTCTTATCACAATAGATGTCTCCAACCACGAGACACTATCAGAAGTTTCTTACCCTGCTCTCCACAAAACCTAAAGAGAAACTTCACTGAAATAATCACAATAGTGATGATGAGCAACTGTCTTATGTAAAGCAATATTTACACATCTGTCTTCAGGCTGTATAATGCCTCCCTCCTTCCTAAAGCACATATAGAGTGGCTGCAGTGTAGTCAATACAGGCGTGCCACCATTAATTCTCGGTGCCACCGGTAATTCTCCATACAAACACTTATACTACCAGCATTTTCACAAGCCAATATTTGCTATTCAGATTTTCCCAGGTTTTTATTTTCTTGATATCAATCGCATTGCACATGAAACAGCCCCATCTCGGGAAGATTTTAGTCATGTCATTAATAGCCAAGAAAGCATTTAGCAAAGTAATTGTGCTGAAGCAGATAATTTATAATCCCAAATTTTATCTGTAAATCCAAATGATTACCTTGGGGTAAGGAAAGTTAATTCACAGTCGTATGTTATGTGGCAGGTTACCTCGCTGCTGGTACAGAGTGCATTACCTCTCTGCTTACACTTCAGCATATTTGTACGTGCTGGGGCCCAACAGGTTCCTTGCAATGTTACAAAATGAACCATTTTTGCTACCGTAAGAGGCAACCATGAAATCCAAAATCCGAGACCACTGTTTGTCACCGAGTGCCAGTGTGGCACTTAAGCTCTCTATTTAGGCAGGATTTATAGTTTTGTATTACAGCGCTCAGCTTCCAGATCTACCTGGTCTCTCTCCTCTGCATGATTTCTGTTGAATAAACCATGCTGTTTGGGTGCCTGCTGTGGGGGTGGGGTGCGGTACTATTTGCTGTTCATCTTGGAAACTCAGCTGGTACAGACTTCCTAATTAACATGTTCACAAAAGCTGGCTGCAGACATGTTGTCTGAGAATTACGGGTGGCTGATAGACATTCATGCAAGAGAAAGCAGCTATTAAAAAGAATATTGACTAATATTCATGCATGTTTGGGTGCAGGCAAGTGGATTTCTTCATTAATAAACCTTGCTTATTAACACAAAGGTCATCCTGAAAGAATTTGCTATGAAACCACATCCTGAAACTTTTCCTTGGATTTGGTTTCCCCTATGCTTTGTTCCCTCAGGACATGCCTACCCAAACCTTACCACTCGCTGTCATGATTTCTCTTTACTTCTCTTATATCCAAGTGGAATAATGAGCTGGCTTTGCTGCTGAGTCAGCAAAAAGACCCCTTTGTGCTTTCCCAGCTGGATCAATGCCTGCCAGCAGGGTGAGGAATCTCAGGCAAACACCACTAGAGGTAAGAAGAAACACTATTGTGTTTGCAATGTTTGAAAAAAAGCCCATACTTTGATTCAGCGGTAGGCTTCCTACACAGGAAAGTCCTCTCTTTGGTCGTATCTGGAATCCATCATAATACTTTGATGCTAAGATAAGAGGCACTAAAAAGGACATTAAATTATATAAATATGACTCTGGTTATTTTGTAACTTAGTATGCCATTTATATTTCTGAAGGAGAAATAGCAGACATTTTTGTATCCAGTGCCATTAAGAGGTCCCTCAGACCTGGAATGAAGAATGAAGTAGGACAGACTAGGCACTGCAAATTTATGTTACGAACACATAATTCTGGCAAGTTAAGAATATGTTTGTTTATCTGATGCACTGACACTTACACAGTGATGATGCTGGCAAGTGGGGTGCATGCGCATGTATCAAATGTCCAAAGGCAGAGACCACTATGGTCCAGTAAACATCTTCAGTTTCTAAACACAGTCTTTGAGGTAATGTTAAAGCAGATATCCAGAGATTTTAACTGCAGTGATTGCTGCATTCATCCACATATTGCTCACTTTGGCGGTCATCCTACAAGATGTACTTGGTGGGAAATCAATGAAAGTTGTTATATTGGATGACCCAGTTGAGGACGTAATAGTCGCAGACCAACCATGAATGATAGTAGTCCTAAAACAGAGGTGCTTGGGTCAGCCCCATTTCTCATTTCAGGCTGAAGATTCAGGCATACTCTATTTTTCTTAAACCATTTATGAGCATGAGCTTAATTTACAAACCAGAAATGTAAAATACATAGCCATTTTAAAACAAAATCTGAATACATTATAAAACCTTTGTAGAGTGGAGGTAGAGCCTCATAACATCAAGTAGGACTAAAGCAGCTAGCACCAAATTTATTCTGGTGCCTTAAACAGAAATGAAGCATCACACTGCTTTCCATCAGGTAGACATGTATATAAGCCAAACCTTTGTGGGTATATTCGCTGGTACAAAGAGGTTAAATAGGAAGACCTGCCACAAAAGAAATGATTCTGACCCAAGGTGAAGTGGAAACCCATCTGAGATGTGGAAGCATTCATCTTGCAGACTGAGAGGTGCAAATATATGTGCTTTCTCAACAGGAAGAGTTGTTCATGCTATGACTACAACAGGGAACTTGCAGTTAAAAGTCTTCCAAGTTTCTTAAGTCTGTGCTGGGTGTCTGGCCTCCGCCCTTCTTTGATTAACAGAAAGTGCTACTGCTAAAACAGTTGAGATAGAAGAGAACAGTGGAGAACTATAATCAACATTTGTCTTTTCTAGCATGTGCAAACTCTGCCATTGTAGACCACCACAGACTCTGGAAGGAGAGGTCCCCGGAGACAGGCAGCACAGGAGGGCTGGGACAAATTTCATAAGTTGTGTGGATCAATGGACTGGATAAGCCTTGAAGAAACAATGCTGATACCCACTGGTCTAAGGCAATTAATTGGCTGCCTAGGTCAAAGGAGTGGCTGGTGAAGGGAGGATTTCAATTCAACTCTCACTGGGGTCTCCAATACCTGAGGTCAGAAGTTGTGGCATCAAAAATCTCAGCATGAATATAGCATTGTTTTGATGATTCCTGCTTTTGGTATGAAGTCTGGGAAATCAAGAGCAAAGGAGCACAATGATTTCTGTTTGGTTTTTGGTACAAGGAACTGGCTGGTCTCTTTCTAGGGGTTAAAGAAGAAGGTCTAGTGGATACTGCAGTTTGTACAGGGTTTCCTTGACAGTATGTGTTGTGCAGTCATTGTGGAGTAAGACAGTTCATTATTTCAAATGGAGACTTTCAGACCACCAGTGGTATCTTGAGGAATTACAGCAAGGAAAACCTCCTTTACTGTGGCTAACGCAGACATTGTGGCAGACCCTACTAGAAGGTGGCGTGCGATAAGTTATATGAGCCTTGTGTACCAGCACATTGAGTAAAAGCCTTATGATTGTCACTTTGGTAACAACAATTTTGTGTCTAAATCTGCCAAAGATGAAAAGAGGAAATCTCCCAGCCACCACAAGAATGAAAGATGGTGTGATGGCCTGGTGTATGATAGACATAGGGATGCTGAGAACCTGTATACCTGCCCCTGTTGTCTCAAGGAGTATTTGGAGGCTTTCAATGGAAAACAGATCAAAATCAAATCTCAAGTTGGGAGTGTAGGTAGTTATCTGAGCACAAGAACTCTTGGTTCTAGTTCTTTAAATAACTTCTGAGCAGATAGGGTAATAGACCAGCTGAGCCAAATAGGCAGCTACAAAACACTAGACTCTGGTGAGCTTGCTCAGGCAATAGGACTGGTGCTAAGTAGGTGTTTGATGAACTCTGCAGAGTTTTATTCAGTTCCAGAGCCAAGCGGAACAATTTCAGACACATGTTGTGGAGCTTAAAAGTATCCTCAGGGATGATGCCAGTGTCCTACTGCTGTGACAAATTTCTCCAGTCAACATGGCTGTATGGTTTGGCTCAGATGACCGTATTGACTGTCACCTTTTCTAGCCCCAGAAATGTATGCCTGTCAGATACTGCTCTCTTCTTAAAATAGGCTAGGATTTTTAAGTTGCTATAGTCAGAAGAACTCTGTGTTATTTAACAGTTCTGGAGGTGAGACCACTGCTTTCAGCAGGGGTGGGAAGCTGCTCTGCTCCCAGATGGATAAAAGAGCTCTGCTCCCAGATGGTGACTCTTAGAAGTGGAAAAAATAAAGACCCCCCAAAAACTGAGCAGAGAACCCAAGGTGATTCTCACTGAAATACAGAAGTTACATTAGACACTTGTGGGAAAGACCAGAAAAAACCCCAAAACCTTATTGAGACCTGGGAAAAGATATGGGGGTGGGTTCTAGTAATGAGCCTATAAAAAGAAAGGAGTAATATATATCAGGATTTTGAAAATGTCCTTCTTTCAGCAGTTTGGTGTTGATATAGTTGAAATACTACTCTGAAAGTGAAAATTTTTGAAGATTCAGCTGTTTGGAAGCTGTTACGAAGTTTGTTCGACCCTATCTTTAAGATTGCTTGTGATATTCCTTCTGGAATCTAGACGAAGCAGAGATCTACTTCAATGCAATGGTTATGAGGAGCTGTATAAGGCATATGGTGGGGAGGGGTTGAGGGCTTGTGTCAGTCACTTGAAGAAGAATGAAAACAGCCAACGACAAATCACTGGAAACAGTAATTTAAAGAAGGATCGGAATATAATATTGGAAGAGTTGAGTGAACTACAAAAGAAAGGCTGAGGTATAATTGCACAAATTGCAAAGTCATGTACTTCGGGTCTAATATCAAGAATCTCTGTTATAGGCTGACAATTTATCATTCTGAAATGACAGAAGACGGGAATACCTAGGATATATCAGATGATCACAGCAAGTCTGTGAACTTCAGATTGATTTGGCTGTGAAAAGTACAAACCTAATCCCCAAATATGTCATGTGGAGTATTTTCAGCAGAGATTGAGAAGTATTAATGCTTCTGTACAGTTGAGACTTCATCTGAAAAACTGCATACAGCTTGGTTCACTTGCGTTCAGCAAAGATGAACATGCTTGGATGTTCAGAGGAATGGAAACCATATTTTTGACAGAAGAGCCACAGAGGCTTAGCCTTGCAAAGCAAAGGCTAATGGAGAATATGTTTTTGTTTTATAAAGAAAGTTCAGCATAGGTTTAAAAACATAAAGGAAAAATGCTACTTAAACAAAAAAAAAGAAAGAAGTATATGCAAAAGAAGAAAATTGTATAAGATGGCCATGAATATATTAAGGCTGCAAAATGAGAAGGCAGTTTGTAACAGCCAGGAAGAGAAGCAAGTGGAGGAAGAGGCTTAGATGCTTATGAGTCCCTAGGATGGAGGTATGTTCCTCATTCAAAGCTAACGCGGGTACCCCCTGTGTGGCATTGCATTTTGCCACGAAGTCTGTTACATATTCTTGTAGATTAAAAGAGTTGTTTAAAAAAATACATAGTGAAACTAAAAGCACTTTTTCGAAGAATATAAGATAAATTTAATTTGAAAGAATGTCCACATGATAAGTCAATTTTCAAAACCGGTCTATGTATTTGATAACAAAGAGTTCAAACCTGCACTTCAAGTGCAAAGTTAATGCTAGCTAGGTAATGACAAACAGGTGCTGAGCTACAAACAGTACCTTTAGAAGAGAAGGGAAACACTTAAGATATATCACCAGCATCTTAATCTAGTGTGGCAATTTTGGATATGGTTCATCTATGTGGGTAAATTGAAACTGGCAAAAATACATAGGAAAACATAAGTAGGCACACGCTTCTAGTGTGCGTTTAGATACCTATATGTTTGAATAGTTATGAAAAAACTTAGGAATAAAATCAAAACTCCAAGTCTGTATACACCTACATATTTAAACTGTGATTGCTTGACACAGGATATGGTATTTCCTTTCAGCTGTACCACATAAGCAAAACAATGAAGAATAATAATAATGAAATAAACAGCAGATACAGTATAAAGTAGATTTTTCTTTTTGGGGCCCTCATTTATACTAGATAATTTGCAATTAATACTTTATGAAAATTGCCTGTTTTGTATGCATGAGCAGACAAAAAGCTTCCTAAGAGCATCTTTGTTTCCTTAACGAAAGATACAATGCCAGTGACGTTATCAGTATTATACACTTGAACCACAGTTGGTGGAGATGACATCTTCTATAGTGTGCTGTCGTGCATTTAGGACTAAATCTTATTGCAGCAAGTGGATGTTTTGCCTCTGAATTCAAAAGGATAGAGATTTGGCCCTCATTACTTGCCTCCATTTCTCCATCTAATTAAAGCATTTGAATGCTGACAGGTCACTGGAATGAATGCCCAATTAATTACTGATTTGTTCATCATAGCCACTGAATGCTGTGAGTTTATACTGTAGACTCAAAATGATTCCTCCTTGGATTTAAGCTGTGCTCTAAATTATCAGAGATTTTTGCATGGCACAAAAGAAAAGCCCAAATACATTAATTTTAAAAAGTATGTTAAATTTATACATTCAATATATGCACTGGGGATATCAGAGGAGCCTTTCCTATTGCCACATACATATAAGTGTTAAATACAAAGTGCATGCTGTACAGTATGTTGACTTTTCTGCCAGTTAAATTAACAAATATGCAAATTATAAAGGATGTCAGAGCACTAAAGAAACATCTGGTAACCAAAGTGAAAAGTAATGATAATGATGATAAATAAGGAAAGACAAAAGTAAGTATTGTTTGAGGTGGATTTTCACCCAGCTGTGCATTACTATAAAGGAGTTATGAAAGAAGCCTACCCTATTAGCTGCCAATCTCAAAGAGGTTCAGAAAGCAATTTTTCAGTATTGAAAGTCGTTCTTGTGACAACGTGTTTTCTTCATTTCTGTTATTTGGAAGCGCTTTATGAACACACCCTCTCATCAGGAGAGCAGGGTGCTGGAAGGAAAATCAATTTTGTAGAGGATTTCAGCATTTTGAGTTGTGGCTTTGTTCCCATCAGGAACAACTGCCAGAAAAAAAACCAACAAGGAAATTCTTTGCAAGGCAACTCTTACCCCAAGGCTGTCCTCCTAGAGGTCTCCCTAACAGCACGAACAGGAAGGCTCTGAGGTCCCTGAAGCAATCTGCTTGAAGAGCTGCCCCGTATCACAGACTCTGAGCAGCCAACATCTCCCATCACGTGGCTGCCAAGAAGCTGGGCAGATGACCTTGCAGATGAGAAGGAGGACAGCAAGGGTCCCCTGGAATCATTCCAGCCACCTCCTGTTGTTGGGTTTCACTGACTCGAATGCGATTCAAAGTACACACTACCCAGGTTAGCGGAAACAACACTTCAGCTGGCATCATGACAAGCACAGCTTACAATCAGTTCAGAGTTTTGTTTGCAGATTTATTTGTATGGTGAATCAATGTCAAGATGCCTTTAGATATTTATACGTGTAGCGATTCCGTTATCCTTATTATACAATGTCAAGACGTTGACTACTGTGAGCAGTATGTGGGTGAATGCAACACTGACCTTGGTGCTTGTACTACAGATTGGAAGTCAACAATCACTGTTTAGAAGCAGATATTGGATAAACCCTGTGGCTAAATGATTATAACATTCCAGCCTTTTCATCTTAGTATTAACTTTAACTTCAGCATTGATAACAAAACATTCTTTGTGTCTTAGTGACTTTCACTTGCTATAATGATGTAACAAGCTAACTGCCAATAATGGTGCATTATGTATGGGTGTGCATACTATCACCTTCCCATCTCCCCATCTCATGTCCTTACTTTTCAAAGAAGTTTAATTATCATTTAGTGAAACCTTGCTCTGGAATAAAAGCTGTCTAAACTTTCTCTCAGGTAGTCTGTGTGGTCAGGCCCTGCATGTAAAAACATGGCAACCATTTGGGTGTCATTCAAAATACCTTCCCTGTTCTTTCACTCTCCATAATATCCATCACCTTATGCATGGTCCTTCTAATCAGATTCCCTGTGGTTCTATCATTTACGGTCAGTATGAAGGTAATGCTAGCTCATCTCCAGCAATCCCTGACAATTAAATCTTCTATCTCATGTGATGAATGGCCTCATTTTTCTTCCTTATATCCCAAGGAAAAAAATATAGTGCCTGAGATGCTGCTTGCAGAAATGGCTTGGAGTAGTTTGCAGTTCTCCAAAAGATCTAAGAACAACATTTAATACAGTACGTCTTAAAATAAAATACAAAATATTACCTTATCCATGCTGAAGAGGACAAATGAAATTAAGTACACAATGTACACGGTGGAGGATTTCTCTCAGCCATATTCACTCATTGTCTGAATGGTGTGTGAGGGTTGTAAGAACTCAACTACTTTATAGTTATGACTGACAGCTGAGTAATAAAAAACATCCTGAGCCAGAGTGAAATGTAGGCAGATTGACCCTTGGTATTCTTGTAGCTTTTGGAGCATGTATATACACTTCCTCTTTTTCCACTAGTTCTGAAGCTAAGAAACAAAGCAGGTGTCAAATTCCAACACAGGTCAGAGACCTCAACCATTATGTAAGTACAGTTTCATTGTGTAAATTTGTGTAAATCAAGACTCTAACACTCCTGTGGCTCCTGGTTCCCTGGTATTTCTGAAATGGTTCAATATAGACAAAGCACCAAGATGAACAAAGAGTGATTTCCCATGGTTGTATGAGTTACTAATAGCTAATACGGGTTTTAGAAATCGCAGAAGACCTTGTTATCACTTCAGAGTTCCCAAAGTGTCTATGTCCTTTATGAAATGCTTTTTATTTCATCTCCAGGTACAAGGAATACAGTTTCCTCTAGGTAGTAAAAAAATTGCAGGTCACACCTAAAAAGAGTACCCTCCCTCACACAAGAGCTTTAGCAGTTTCTCTGTTCATGAACACTTCAGGAAGCCCAGATAGAAGTAGATCAACACTGTAACATTTATTACATTTTAAAAAAAAAGCATTTTTAACTTAAGTCTTTCTAAATAAAGATCTTTTTCAACTGTGAAAATATGGATTGGATGGGTGACATATACTCACTTTCTATCTTTGCCCCAAAGTCAGAGTGAATATGGAACGCGCAAAGTTTCAATCAAGACTGCTTAATATCCTCTAAAATCATTCCTCCTTCTTGCTCAACCCAGCATTAGAAGAGCAAGTATCTAAGTACTATGGAAGACTCTTCAAACAGAACTGCAAAAGGAACCTTACAAAAAATAATCTGCCTCATTTCCCAACCAGTGTTACAGACTCAGTAATTCAGAAACTTTGGAAATGTTTCAGCTACCCTTTCCAAATGTCGAGGTACTTACCCAAATTTTTTGGTTTGTTCATGATAAATGTGAAACAGACATTTCTTCCATCTCCATTTATAAATCTATAATCACTATATGTTATTTGTTAATGCTGTATCCGCTTCTTCATTATACGTGGAGTAGTAGAGTAGTCTGTGTCTAAGTACACATACACATTACTATTACAAATGTACAATTTAGGTCACTTAGAATATTCCAAAACCATTCAGTATTTTTTATACTGAAGGAACAGTAATGGTGAAAGCATTTTAGGACCCATAAGGAACAGGAGTATGGAAAATATTATTGTGTATTTATATAAATCAGCAATAGAGCTTCAAATTAATATTGTATTCAGTGTTGGGAATTCTGGTTTTAAATAAGGAAAACAGGAAGGAAAATTAAAACAACCAGAATAGTTAGTAACAGGATGTAAAGAGGCATAATACATACAGATAATATCTGCCTTATAGAAGAGGGACCATCTAAAAAGTACACAAAATAATGAATTGCATACATGGGACAGGAAACGTCTATTGACCCTGTTTGATAGTGCAAAGAAAAAGGAGATATTCAGTGAAACTTAAAAATGGCAATACCAGGCTGTTAAAAAGGTCTCATTTTCAACACAAGGTACTACTAATTTGGGAACCTGATTGTCATGAGGTATTACTGAAAAGTTCTACATATTGAAAATTAAGAACAGAAATGAACTGGGCTCCTTAAGCATCACATAAACATCACATAAACGACTTTTTGTCAAATGAGCCTTAAAAGGAAATACTTGTCCTGGGAAGGATTTTCCCATATTTTCTCATTGCAGGCAGTATTCCTGCAGCTTCTTTGAAGCCAACTACTAAAACCAATGAGTGAAAAGATCTTGGTTTAGTTTTTTTTCCAATATGATAAATCCTGTGAACCCTTATTTCTTTAGTGTGTTGAATCTTTCCAATGTTGGTGGATTTTACTCAAAATCTGACCAAACTGATGCAAAATTTGCTCATTAAAATATGAGAAAAATTGACTCAGCTTTCATGAAATGAGAATGGGAAAAATACGCTTTCTTTTTGGAAACAACTGTCATATGATTTACTAGTTCTAAAGCAATGGAAGAAAACTGGAACTAGATGGAAACTGGTTGATTTCACTGACTTGTAGCTGCTTCAAAACAGCATTGACTTGATTCAGCACTATACCCTTCAAACATGAGTTTCTTGAAGATCCTCCCCCCCCCCCCCCCCAAAAAAAAAAAAAGGCGGCTGTTGTTTGGATCTATGCAAAATTTACTCTAGCAGGATTCCATGCTCAGTTTCTAAAATTTTGAGTCTGAATTCTTGTGAGTTAGTGAATATTTACAGGTAGCAAAGAAACAATGGACGACAGAGCAAAATTAAGTTTTTTTATTCACTACTTAATTTGCAGACTGTTACTTCTTGAATGTGATATTTTTCTGTTGGAGTTGTAATCATTAATGTAAATTAATTTATACATACTTAGAAGTACAACCACTTAACTCTTCACATCTTCCATATATACCCATATAGAATGAGCTTACAGGACAGTGTAAGTCATTCAAGAGGTTCTTACTAGCCTGAAGTATCCCCCCTGAGCCTTCTCTTCTCCAGCCTGAACAGTCCCAGCTCTCTCAGCCTCTCCTCATGGGAAGAATGTTCCATTTCCTTAATCACCTTAGTGGTCCTTCATTGGACTGTCTTCAGTATGTCCGTGTCTCTCTTGTACTGGGGAGCCCAGAGCTGAACCCGACATTCCAGGTGTGGCCTCAGCAGTGTTGAGCAGAGGGGAAGGATCACCTTCCTTGACCTGCTGGCAATATTTTAACTAATGCACCACTGGATGCCACACATTTTACCACCCTTACAGGCATCAATTTTAAATGAGCTTTGTCTTTCCTAACACCATCACGACATGTCCAAAGTTTATAAATTCCTCCTTTGTAGCCTGTCCCTGCTTCCACCAACTATATTCTACATTTTTTACACTGAAGCTCAGTCCTGTGTTCCCTGTTTAGCCAGTCTAGTTTCCTGATATCTCTACTTATTTTTCCAGGTATCATGATGACCCATAATTGTGGTTGGAGAAGGTTGTCTTCAAAGGCTTGTCAGCTTTCCAGAGTTCCTTCACCTTTCAGAAGTGCCTCCCATGTGTTCCCACCTACTATTTCTCTGTATGAGGTGCGTTGTGCTTTTCTGAACTCTGGGGTCTATATTCTGCTGCTCTCCTTCCTTGCTTACTTTAGGATCTTGGGCCCCACAATTTCATGGTTACTACAGTCGAGGTTGTTGTTGATTGTCACATCCCCAAGAAGTTCTTCCTTGGATCTGAAGAGCAGATCTGGCTGAGATTTAAAAGATCCAGTCATGACCTGTGACTGGAATAAATGCTCATGACATTATGCATTACAGTCTTATATGCATACAAATAAACCAGGTTTCCCAAAATTCCCAACACAGGCCCAGTCTTCTCACTGGGAGGAGGGTAGGGGCCACCATGAAAACACCCTAATGATAATATTAGAAATTCACCCCCCTCTCCTTTATTTCTCCCCCATATTAAAAATACACAGAAAATGCCAAATAAAAAAATTAAATGGGAATTTACTTGATTCTTAAGATCATTTTGATTCTCATAAACATCTTTTTTTCTAGCATGTGTAGTCTTAGGAAAAAAGTCTAGGAAATCTTAGGAAAACTTTTGCATCCACTGACATTCTAGTTGAAGCTAGAGTAAATCAGTATTATTTTGAGACCATTTTTTTTTCTGACTAATTTCCTCACTTCTCAGCAGGTGAAACCTACTGCCAGTTAGAGACTTACCGTGTTCAGCATCCATTCTGATGCAAACCGAAAAAGGCAAGTCTCTTGCTGGCTGGGGACAATGAAGTCATTAATCAAAATCACTTTCCATCTCCACTGATGATGGAAAAAAATAGTCTGTCTATTATCAGGGTGCAAAACTAAACTAGAATCATTGGGCTATGACTTCAGAAAAGAAGGCAATGTGGAAAAAGTTCTAGGGAAAATGACAGGAAGGGAAGCATATCTCCAAAACTCAGGATCCTGGGGCTGACCTTTGGGTTTCATGGTAATTTAAAGTACCTTCAAAGCTACCTTGAGGTGTTGCTGATTCTTAGCAGCCACAAGAAGTCCTTTAGACGACAGGCAATACCTGAGGCACAGAAACTTGTGGTACGGTCCTCTCCAGTAGTCATACCATCCAGACATCTTTGAAGTGGAACTTGCAGTGAGGGAAAGGGAAAAAGCCATTACTACAGGATTTCTGTACGTCAGAGAAATCCTCAAAGAGATGCCTAAGCTGACTTTAAGGCTGCTTTGTGCTGCTACTATTGCACAGAACAGGATGAATTCCCCTATGGATCTGTCTTATAAATATTCTGAGGAGATAATCTTGAATTCTTAACAATGTTTTAACATGGAAATATCCTAAAAGGCATGTGGAATTCTACACAGGTGTTACTGGTCTAGTCCTATCGGTCTAGGACTATAGGATAGGTAGGGATCTTACAGCTACATATCTTGGAAAATGCCAGTGAGACCAATAGCTGGTGATCACCAGCCAGTAACTGAGACTGTCTGCAGAATATGCCTACCCATAGCTGGAATCACCTGCATGTGAGTAGCATAGGAAAGGAAGAAAACTAATAAAGAGTTTTAGATGCATTACCCCTTCTTCCCCTGCCACCTCTCTGACTTAAACCAATCTCCTTAAAGGTTTTCATGTAAGTCAAAACACTGATTTGTCTAGGTGAGTTTTTCTGTCACTTTTTCTATCTGCTGGCTAGTTGTAAATAGGAGACCTAGAGCAATACGAAGCATGCTGGACAGCCTCATCAACTTTTGCAGGACTTAAGCTTTCTTTGATAAAACAAACAAACAAACAAGCAACTATTTTCTAATCTCCAGAATGTGAAGTTTTCAAAAAAACTTGTGCATTGTCAGACTGCTGAGAAGTTACTTCACCACAATTTTAGCCCTGAAGTATGATGACAGTTTTAATGCCAATGCTGTTAATTATTTCAGGTTTAATTCCTTTAATGGGGGCTTGGGTAGGGGGTGAAATGACCAAAATCTATTAACTCCTTTACGGTATCGCTGGAAGAAGGCCCTATCTATACTTTTCAGCCTATATTCTGATTCATGTATAAATGGTTAATTCATAAAGTGATATATGTCTTATCAAACAACAAAATAACATGCTCAGTTTGACAAGGCCAAAGGAAAAAATGACAAATACGTACATGAAACCAGGAGTATTCTCCAAAAGGGCAGTAAATTCTCAGTGGATTACTCCATAGAGGAGCTATTCCAAAACAAAAACAATGCATCAAATCCAGTTTTGGGGACAAGTTCTGAAATGCACTGATCTCACTGAAGCCACTGGGATATGCAAGGGCCCACCACCTCTTAAGATCTGACCTTGAATTTCAAATCAAGTCTTTCATTTTACTTGCAAGTGCTAATGCCAAAAAACAAGCAAAGAGGAAAATGATGTTTCAGTCCCTCAGGCTTTTCTTAAAGAGATTACCTCAGGCTTGACACTTTTATCCTTGGGATAGGATACCAGGGCCTATAAGAAAAGTTAAATCTGATCCAAAATACTCAATAAATTGAAAAGGCAAATTATGAACTCAATAGTTTAGGTGATTTTTAATGACACCTCTGAAAATAGGCATGTCGAGGGATGAGTAATGTGGCTAAACGGTCATGTCTCCTCTATGTCCAGTCAGGATTTTAATCTATGGTTTAAGGACCACACCAAAGGATTTAACTGGCTGAAAATGCACGTTGCTTTAAACTGTACCTCTCTCAATCTGCAGTTTATGATTTTTTGACTCATTGATGATTTGATCTTTTTTAAAGTATATGAACTATATTGTTCTCATGTTTTCACATGGATAGTCTGCATTGACTTTCTGATATTTTGTTTCCTGCAAATGTATTTTCCAACGTATGACATCTTCTTTGAATAAAAGAGCATTTAAAAAGATGTGAGAAACAGATAAGAAATAGCATGGCTATTGATTTTCTATTATATACAAATGCTTCCCCAAGTTAATCAGGGTAGTAAAAACAAAGTTCAGCTGTGAAGAACTGCAGAATGATCCTACAAGACTGAGTGAAAACAGTGCAGATGAATTTCAGAGCAGAAGAATTAGAAGTGATGCACTTGGGATTAACCAGGGAGCTTTATACACTCAGTGTCAGGTGCTGAACTGGCTGTTACTAACCAGCAACGAGGTCCTGGAGTTACAATAGTGAAAATGTCAGCTCAGTGCCCAGTTGTGATCAAAAAAGGAAACAATGTTAGGATCTACGAGGCGAGCAATACAGAAGCAATCCAGGGAATGTCATTATGCAGCTAGGTAGTTCTACGAATCATCTTGAATAGTGTGTGTGTTTCTGGTCCCTCCACCTCAGCAAAGACATAGCAAAGCTGTAAAATGTTCAGAGAAAGGTGGTAAGAACGACCAAAGTTATGGAATAGCTTCTATGTGAGGAATGATTAATTAGCCTGGCATTCTTCAGCCTGGAAAGGAATTACCTGGTTGGGGGATACTACAACAGTTGATAAAATAATGAATAACTGGGGAATAATCTTTCATTGTGTTTTCAAATACAAGGAAAAGGTGGCATTAAATGGAATAAACAGGTGGCAGATTCACAATGTCAAAACAAGATGGTTCTTTAAGCTGTATACAGTTAACCTGTGAAACTCCTTGCAAGATTCCTGGATTCCAGAAGTTTTACATGGGTTTAAAAAGCCACAGCCACATGCGTAGAAGATGAATCCATAACAGATTATCAAACAGAATGATCCCACCTCTGAGCTACAAACTGTTGGAGATTGCAAAGGGTATTCTCAGCAAGTGTCAGTCTTATGTGCTGTTCTAACATCCATCCCTGGCTGCCATGACCTTTGTGAAGGATACCAGGGGTATTAGGACAGATAGCTTTTGGCTGGACACAGTAGAGACATGCTAACATTTTAAAGAATTAATGCACAGATGTAAATAATAATAGAAATATATTTTGGCAGGTTTTTAGAGCTGTGTTTTGAACATCAGTTGCCCTAAAACTTCCTAGTCATGCTGTTAATGATACTTTGACAGCAAGGCTAAATGGCCAATTTAGACATGCCTTTGCTTCCAACCAATTTTTGATCCACTAAAAGGCTTATCTCTCACTACCTCGTTACCAAGTTTACTTAATACCTTCTGATAGAGTGACTTTATCAAAAGCCTTCTGAAAGGCTAAACTCATTGCATCAAACAAATCTTCTCTACACAGCATTTCATTAACTAACATAAATAAATTCATTGTTTTAGAGAGGAAAGTCAGCAGTAATTCACTACTTGAATGGACAAAACCTATTCTAAACAAAGATTAATATCAGGGGTTTGTCATAATTCAAGTTTATACAGTCTTTCTCTCTTCTGAATGTTTCCTCTTCTAAGTTCATCAGGGGCATCCTAGCCATCATTGCTTGCTTCCTCAGACACAAGTAGAGCAAGGTTTTCCTTCTACTGGCTTATATGAAAGCTGCGTGATGACTCTGGGCTACACCGCGCAACTTCTGCTCCAAAACCACGGGCACCATCCTGTGAAAAGACAACGCTGGTATGTTTGTACTGAGCTTCAGAGCTGAATGCTCATAAATTCACATGCCAGTAAATAGGCAACAATAAATCTGACCTTTCTGAGCCAGGGGGCTATAAACTTCTGTAAAAAGACAATGCGAAGCTTTGTTGCAGCTGATTGCAACTGCACAGAGATTATCTTGGTTTCTTCTGTCTATAAGTGCAAGAAATACTGAGTTGTTAGCCCACTGAGGGAGTGCTGAATGTAAAGTAAGTTGATCGGTGGGTGATATAAGAGTAAGTGGGAAGAACTGAGGGTCAAGCGCAGACAGCTGATATGTTTGTTCCTAATTTCTATGTACAATTTGGGGACCAAAATAGAAAAAGGAAACAAGCTTACCACTTACTCCCTTTACCACTTTCCTTCTGACCTCTTTTTACACAATTCACATAAAATCATAGCAGCAGAGTTAAAAATATGTTTCTTAGCCACAGAAAAAGTACAAACCAAGATGAAATTCATCACATCACAATAAATAATCCCCAGCACAAATAACAATAACAACAACAAAAAGCCCAGCCCCCCCAGTGTTCATTAGGAACAGGCTTGTTACGATGTAGGCTGTTAATTTGGGGATTTCATGGGACAAAAGTCAAAGCTGTGCCACTGTCGTTAATCTGCCCCAGCGAGGATTGCCAACACAATTCATAGTGCAAGGGGACCAGAAGCATCCTGGGATACTCAGAAAATAATTTTTCAGCTGCAACCATAGACTGACAAAATCACCACGAAGCAGGGAGGAAACCTAGTCCTTATCACTGCTGGACACATGATCCTTCTTGGCCTCCTTGTAGATGGGGCCCAGGCCAGGGGGAGTGGCATGGGGTTTTTGGAAGAGCCTGTCTTCCCAGCTTTGCCTTGCAACGTCACAGGGTTTCTCTGGGGTGAGATGGCATAGCTGGGGCTGGCAGCTTCCATGACAAAAGTAAACTGGGTTACCCCTCCTAAACGTGCCAGCCTTATTAGCGGGTGCATGCTGAGCGGCCCATGACATTTAGCAGCTGTGTTCTGCCTTCCCCCTTCCAGTCACCTCTAGGTTTGTCACTGTGACCGGGTAGGGAATAGGCAGCGAGGTGGGTCTAATCTGATCTCAAGGGGAGTGGGAAGGAGTGTGATAACTTCCTAGCACCTGATTGCCAAAAGCAGGGTCATATTAACAGCAGTCATGCCTTCTCCTTGAGCCTGCTGGAGGTTAGCAAGCCGTTGAACTGCTCCATGGGGCAGATTTTGAGTCCCATGTGCTTTCTCAGCAATGTAGTGCTAACAGCCAGGGAAGCCCAAAGGATGATGAACAACTTGCTCTCTACCTCTGTATGCATGTTTCTTACCCCCATCAGTCCCTGTGCCTGGGAAATCAGGGGAAAATACACATGTCCCAGAGCAGAGCAATCCCAAAATAGCTCTGCAGCCTATATCACTAAAAAGGAGGGAGTAACTTACAAGGTTTATGTTTTATAAATCAACCACCCTTGCATGGTCTCTATCTTGAAAGATGGTCTACAGTGCATCAATACACAATGCTGAATGAATCACAAGTGACTGAGGAAGGATAAGATTTTAGAGCCCAAGACAAGCCAGTGGGAAGCTGTTTAAGCTAGTGGGACTCTTCCGAGTACTTTAAAAACAAACCTTCAACAAACCCCATTTCAGTGATTAAATTGGTTGTTCCAATCAGTTCTGAGCTTTTATTCCTGCCATTTAAATAATGTGCATTGCTAAGCTTAAATAACTCCAGGGCTAGTCTTTTTAAAACTAGTATGGTAAAATCTTCCAAACCCAGGAGCTGATATGATCCAACACACCAAAAAAAGTAAAGAACAAAAACTAAAAAGGACATAAAGCTGTTAAAATTGTGGCTGACTCATCACCTTGCTCTTTTTCCATCTTACCCCTGAACTAGGTAATACCCACTGTGACTGTCATGCTGTTTAAACAAATACAAGATGTTAGTCAGTGAATTGAAATGTGTGATAATTCTTGAAAAGGCAAAGTATCGACATTGTGTCTATGAAACTTTCTTTCGAGCATTGGCTTTTTTCAGATATACATAATGCTGAGCTAGCAAGTGATTTATACAGTTTCACTTCCCGAAATCTTCGTTAAAAAATTAACCTTTTTAAATGACAGGGACCAGAAATACCAAAAACATTTTATTTGGAAATTGCACATTATTTCATTTCATAAGAATATAAAAGTAGCCATACTTAGTTGGACCAAAGCTTCTTTTTATCAAATACCATTTTTCCTAAAGTGATCTGACGTGTATTACTGGAGAAAAGTTTAACTGTAGAGTGATCCTTCCAAGAGCTGAACAATAATCAGTGTAGGGATTTCTTGTACATATCTAGAATGTGTCAAAAATACTGATGGGTTTATCATCCATTAATTTATATAATATAATTTTAGATTTTTTTTTTTTTTGCTTCCCATCATGTTCTGGTTATGAATTCCACTATTTCATTCATCTGGGGAGAAAAAATAGTGGTTTTCTCATCTGTTTTAAATCTGGCATTCAATATTTTCAATGGGTGACCACTTGTTTTCCAATTATAAAAAATAATGTTCCTATTCATTTTTCCATGTGGACTTCTAGATGGTGGTCATATTCTCCCCCTGCTATAGAGTTTCAGGCTATACCACCCCTTCTTGTACAGCAACTGTTCCATCCTACTAATCACCCTTCTTAATTTGCTCCTCCCTTCCACTTTTTTCCTAAATTTCCTATAATCTCTTAGTAAGCTAAACTGTGCAATATTCAGGATGAGATTTATTTGCTTTTCTGTCTGCTTCTCATCATTGAACTAATGTTTGCAGAGAACCATCCTCAACTCCAAAACATCTTTCCCGAGTGGTAGTAGTTAGCTTATAGTCCATTATTTCGTATCACGTGTACACTACTATATGGCCATTTACTGAATTTCATTTACCATTGACATGTGAAGATCTTCTGAAGTACTCTATCATTAGTATCAGTTTTGAGTGTCTTGAGTTATTCTGTCGTGCACTTTGTCACCTGGCTATTTGCTCTCTGTTTGAGGTCATCTATTAACACACTGGACAACACTCATGCCAAGGGCCCTGGAGAACCCTGCTATTAATAGCTTTTCATTGTGAAAACTGACCACTTATTCCTACCTACTTTTTCCTTTCTTTTAACCAGTTATTAATCCATGGGAGCGCCTTCCCTCTTGCCCATGACAGCTTAATTTCTTTAGAAATCTCTTCTAAGGGACTTTGTTGAATGCTTTTTCAAAATCTAAGTACGGAGTCATTGGGTCACCATTGCCCATAACCTTTATGACTCCTCAAAGAACTTTCATTGATCTGCAAGAGAGGACTTCCTTTCACAAAAGCCCAGTTGATTCTTCCCTGGAATATATCATATTTATCTAGATATCTATTACTTCTCTCTTTTGTTATAGTTTCTTTTATTTACCTGATATGGAAGTCAGACTCACCAGTCTGTAGCTCCCTGAATCATTTGTGAAGGCTTTTTCAAAGACTGGGGACTCATTAGCTGACTTCTACTTCCCTAGCATTGAGACTCATAAAGCAATGTCTCACATACACCTCAGTTAATAGTTCATTGGTTTCATGTCTGTGTTTCTCTAAGACTCTTGGGAGAACGTTGTCAAAACCTTCAACATTGCTATCAAATTGTATAATAGCGACCCACTCCTGAGATCAAACTATTTGATAATTTTAAGTGACTCAAAATGGAGCAGCCTGGGTGCAGTCAGCCCTGAACTTTTGATATACAACAAGGTAGCCCTGGCAATGTGGTGTGTGATGAAGTCTGCTTTCCACTTTTTAGTCTAAAAGCATGTGTCTTGGCAGTAATAGCTCCCACCTCACAGAGAACTGTAGTTGTCATTTTTACTTAATTGGTAAGCAACAAGATTTCGCATGATATGGCTGTGATTCTGTATCATAGAAATAATTCTGCAGGCATTTAGTTAGTATATCTTTTATTGGTGAGAAAGTAGGAAGAGCACAGTAGAGCAACCTTCCCTATGTTTTCCTAAGTATCACTGTTGTGCTAGTAAGGTTGTTTTTCAAGAGTATATCTTTTTTTAGCTTTTGCTAAACTCCTGTTTTGCTTGCTGGATTCCCCAATTCAAAGACTGCAAGCCTTTATGTCAGACTTTGAGGATACTACAGATAAATGCTGAATGCACGGAAAATATGTAGTTTAAGAATCCTGTATCTACATCAATAACATCCTTCAGAAAACAGAAAACAACTCCCTGGAGGGGGTCACTACAGAAGTGTAGTAGAGAAAGAGAATGGTTGACAAAATTCAGAGGGCAAGAGCAAGAAATGACCACCATTATCACCGGAAGCAAAAGGAAAGATGAAAGGTTTTCAGCTAACAATGTCTTTAATATATATTTGTTAACTGTTGAAAACCAGCTACATGTATATTTGTGGGGAACAATGCATTACAATATGAAAAATTAATATAAAACTACATTTAAATAACTAATGTGTTGGCACCAGAACTGATGCGGACCCAGGAGGAATGTGGTTCCCTTATTAAAGTAAGTTCACTAGCATAAGAAGCACAAATATGAAGGGCAGGAAGGGAGGAGGGTTCCCATGTTAATAAATATTTACTTCATGATTCTTGAATGACAGAAATCAACAAAAGCTAGGAAAGAAAAAGTTCCAGAAAACACTCCAACCTTAACTAGGAAATGAAACTGGAAGTTTGGACCCGAATTTTGAGTTCCTTTTTTTTTCCTAACATAAATCATGAAATAACAATTCTCCCTGGTATTCCTTGAAAAGTTTGATTACTCAGGAAAATAAGAATGGCTCCAACCATCTAGTCCTACTTTGCCTACACTGAGGTTATAATTTCTACTTGTTTCTTCTGTAATTTTTTCCCACAAAAAAGAAGTGGAAAATTCGTTTTCAGTAATGCTTCTTTATATTTTCATAGCACCTTTTATTCTAAGAGATCCCCGATGTTTTCTATGAGCTGACGAACTGTCTCATCTCCTGAAATACAGATGGCTGTCAAATGCCTAACGCTACAGAACTCTGGGTAATACCAAAAAAATATTTTAAATTAAACAGGTGAAAGGCAGGTACCAAAGTGGGAGAGTTTGAAAAGAATAAACTTTTCTTCATTTAAAAACATATTTACAAGTGGCCAAAGCCTTGATTTGTGGTCTCCTCCATTGGCATGCTGTCACAAATACTGATTAAAAGGAAATACAGAGAAATGAGCTCCAATTATGAAATAATCAAACCAAAAATACCAGCCCTTTCATTGGGAGCATTCTCCACAGGACTGATCCAGCTATCTCCTGCTTTGCTTATGAGCTCTAATGACAGCATGCTCAAAGGTGGCTGGATGCTAGCTCTATATTGCCTCAGAGGAGGGGAAACCTCATGAGTTACTTTCCTTAAGATACCAGTCCCACAAATGAATATGTATTCAAAGGATTTGTTAAACTACATGTTATGCTATGGAGACAGCAGGGATTTGGTTTTGCTGTGTTGCATAGCCATTATTACTGGGCACACAACTTATGTTTCACCCCCGTGCTGGCTCTGTTGGGTTGAGGGGTGAAATCTCTTTCCAACTGAGGACAGACAAAACAGGGGTCCTCCCCACTCCGTCAGCAGCCTCCAAGCCACTTGGCTCACAATTGTTCCCTTACTTAGGGAAGCATCAGTGAGTTCCCAGCCACCCCTGCCAGAGAAAGTGGATGGGCATGTGTGCCACCATGGCCTTACACCCTTTCAGGCAGTGTCTCTCTGAGCAGGGCCATGTCTGCTTTGTGCAGGTAGGCTGGAAGGAATGAGCCAAACCTATGCTTTTTGGACTTTCCAATACTTGCTCTGTATAAACTTGTATGGTGTCAAGGGATGCCTCTTAGCCCTTGAGCTAACTGCTGTGAGGGAATTTAATAAAAGAACTTTAATGGTAAGTGGTAAAACATTTCTGAGCTGAAAAGTGGAGAATCAGAAACATGGAAAGCCATGCAATCTGATTAGTGGCTCTGTGAGCTTCTGCATGCGTGTTCAATAGGGAAATAGAAACTGGATCTGCTTCTAAAATAAACATAACCCCCCTTCAAAGTACAGCTCTAAGATAGATTTTCTCTTTTAATGCCTATTCTTCATAACTCCACCAAAGCCCAGCATCTGCTGTCAGGTTTTGCAGCCTACACTGACAGTAATATCTAAGACCAGTTTTTGCTTCCAAATTTCCCTACCATCTGGGAGGCAGTCACCTTTTGAGAGAGCAATAGTGTTTGCCTTTTGAAGCGCTGCTGCTGCTGGGATTCATAACCCCTTCTCATGATGGTGATCCTTGAGGCGCACTGGCAAAGATGCCTCATGCACCTACATGCGTAGAGGGGGGAGTCTGGTTTGGCAGCCTCCTAGGTGGGGTTTGTACTGGAAAAATAAAGCTCAGAATAAACACGTGGAGAAATTTTTGGATGCCATTACTTGCAGCTTCAGCCAAGTTAAAGTGATCTGAACGGAGTGGGCTCCAACCCATGTGCACGTTCCCTGAAATAAGAGGCTCTGGTTGCCACCACCGTGAGAAATACACACTGCCTGGGAGAGACAGGTACCCAGGCACACAAACCTCACCAGGGGTGTGCGCAAATTATCAAACACGAAAAGCAAAACCAAAGCAACTGCACAAATCAAACTCGCCTGGAAAAAGGATATTACGAACACCAAGGGCAAGTCCTACATGGGAATATATCTATACTCCAGAAAAAAAGCCACCGCATCTTTAAATAACTGTGCGCGGTAGATAAAGAGTTGGAGCTGTGCCAAGGTAAAAGTTGTAAAACTGGATTGATTTTTTGCTACAGCTTGCTAAGGGCTCCCTAGAGCGAGGATGCAATGTTGAAATATAATAATTGATAGCCTGAAAAAATATTTCTGATAAGTGTGCAAGTGTAACACAGAGCCCTGTCTGAGATGAAGCAAGCTTTTGTGTCCCAGCTAGCCTGAGTACTGGGGTGACCCAGATCTGCTGTTCCCTTCCCTGATGGCAGCGGCATCCTTCAGCCGGAGAGAAAACGGGCCTGAGCTTTGAACAGGGCATTTTGTTAAATGCCGTCGTGGAAAAGTAATTACCCGACAGCCAGACCAGTGCATATGAAGGGGGAGGGCTCTGGGGGAGGAGGGAATTCACATTCATTAATAGCACCCCAGCAATCCCAAAGGGCAGAGGAGTTAGCGCTAATCTAACCTCTTTTCAGGCTTCACCTTGGTGCGGTGACCACCTCAAGCTCTGTGTATGTGTGTGTAAATTGCTTAAGATTCAATTGAACACATTAAGTTTTAAAAAGGATTTAAGTGAAAATTTTCAATAGCTTCTGAAAGGGGATAATTTATTAGCTCTGAGTAAATTAAAATCTCAAGCAGGGGTAAAGACTTTAGAGATTACTTTAATACATTTTATATGCTTTCAACAGAAATGTTACTTTAAATGGTCCAAAAATCAGCTAATTTTGTCCTATTTAGTAAATTACCTCCTAAGGCTGTAATGTTACAGAGTACAATTGCTAAAAAAAGTTATGCCTTATCGAAGAGGAATAAACTGCATTTTTATAGGTTTAAATATAGCACTTTTTTTGTTTTCATAATTCAGGCTGGTAAAAAGGCTGTGTTAAAATAATGCCAAGAAGGGAGTGTATCTTTTACGTTCTTGTTAGGTCAGATGGTAATGTAACAGAATGTCATGGCTACATCTCCCATATACCATACTAGCAATTTAGAGTCTATTTTGTCTTTGAGATCAGACATATGATCAAATTACTCTGGTTAACTGTTACCATGCATCAGCCGAGCCTCAATAACTGCCTGTGCAAATGCTCTTAGCCCATGGCACAGTCAGAGTAATTTGGCTTAGGTTAGCCCCTTTTCACTGCAGGCTAACGTATGTCACATTATCTCGTATTTGTAGTGGACAGTCACCACGGCCTCGCTGGTGTGCAGTAACGTGCTGTGCGGAGGGTATTTGATTATGTCTGAGCCTCCAATTTGACTATGAAGCCACTGTTTTCCAGGTTTAAGGTCTCTCTGTATAGCAGGATAAAGCATTAGCTCTGAACAAAAGTCCTGTACATCCATCCTTTACACGGTCAACAGGCTGTCTTTCAAGTAGTTTCCTTTATGGCAGAGAAGCTAGCTTGGCTTCAGGCAGCTTTAAAGCTATCAGCAGCTGGGAAGCCAATGACTACATTTTAAAACTAGAAATCAGTTTACATAGGGAAAAGGCTCGGGTCTGGTTTGGAATTACGGTTCTTGCAAACCACAGGAGTCAGCTGTTATGTACATCGCTGCCTTAAGGGTTGTTTCTGCTGCTGGCGAGTATGGCTGTGGTAGTAAATTCAACAATGCCAGAGGTGGTACTGGAACCTGACTGCCCATTTTGGAAAGCTTGAGTGGTCTCTGACAGGGTTTTGCCCTGGGCCATCTGATAATCTTCAAACTGTTCCTGGACAGGGTTTGGGAACTAGCAGAGATTTGGAGGGGGGGGCGGGGTGGATCTGGCCAGCCCATCTCAGACAATAAGAAAGAATGAATGCCACTCTGTGCCAGTTTTTCTCAGTGCAGAAAATGGCCCCAAACCTATTTATTTTATTAATATTGATGCAGCCTAACTTACAAAAAGGAGTCAAAGAGTTAGTAAGGTGATGAGTAGCTGGTGAGGAGCAAGTGTTTTCAAGGACTGGTGAAGGTAAGATAGGGAAGTTGCCAGTGAGTGACAGTGGCACAAGAAAGAGAGTGCAATAAGGAGAATAGAGAGTAGGGGGGCTGAATAGATAGGTTATAAGGACACAATCAGGCTGCAAAAGAAGAAAGAGCCTGGAGCAGAAATAAGGAAAACAAATATTACTCCAGCTGAGACTGAAAGGGAAAACATTAAGAGTCTAAGCTACAAAATAAGTTACCAGTTGCTATTGACCAAGAAAATAAAATTGGAAAGATAAATTTGTATCCAGGATTTTTTTTAATTACAAGAAATGGGTGAAGGCACTCTGTGATCTTTGGGTAGATATTCAGACCCATACACCTATCTGCATGGACATGTATGTGCAACAGTGTTTAAGACTGAGACATCTAGAGCTTGTGACATTTCGGGCTCAGATCAGTTAGGATCTTCAAGAATTTAAAGGAAGTTGAGGATTTTTTTCATGGTAGAATGGTGGAGAGGGCAGGAACAGCAGTAGCCTGGCAACTGTCTTACGCTGCTTAGGGAAGGGGTTGTTGACCTTCTATCCATGGTTTTATGTGTTACTTGTCTGTATCACCTGCCCACACGTGTGCAATGCAATGGTCGCTACTAGGGTTCAGAGGGGCTATATAATTTTAACTTTTTCAGGATGAAATTTGTTCATCACCGAGGTAAGCCCAGCATTCACGACAGACCTGAACAAAATGTAAGCATTCAGCAGGATTCAGTCTCCAGACCTGCCCGATGTCAATCCTGAAGCACAGAGAAGATCCTCAGCCTAAACATTACCTTTCTTCTCATAAAAAACACCTGAAGAGCTCCATGTATGGTCAGACCAGATGCATCTTCACTTGTCTGTGAAGCCATATCCTTGTGCCAGATTATTTATTCCTGTAAGACAGGTGAGGTGATTTTTGAAACAAGTCCCTTGAGCCCTGGAACTAAAGAAATCTGGTTTCCTGTGAATCTGTTTCCTGACTCTTGTATTTTGGTTTCTAAAAAGGTCCTGGATCTGACAGAAGTTTTTACAGGTATAGTCACTTATGAAGTCACTCTCCACTGCAGGTTTTCCCATCTGAGAAGGTGCCAATGTCCCTCCCCTGGAACATTTAAGGGGTTCCTTCATCTTCCATCCATCCCTATAAACCTTTAAGAACTGGAGCATCTGTTAGATCTCACCACTCCATCCAAATTTCTTGAAGCCAGTGAGGTCAGAGGGTAGACAGAGGATGCAGACAGGGACAGGAATTGTTTTGCAGCCAAAACAGTAACTTATTAATTGTGATGATAATTCTTTTGACATAAGAATTCTCATGCTGGGCTAGTTCAGTACTGGCTCTACCCTGGTATCTTATCTTTGCTTACCAGTATCTTTTACTAGTACACCAGCATCTACTTAGTCAGAGAGTGAAGTCTTGTCAATAGAGGAAATTAATGTGCAAAACCACTAGTCTTATATCCTTTCCTTGAAAAAGTTGGGTTTTATCTCATTTTCTCATATCCTTCAGGATTTCCACAGACGTTTTTGAATTCTCTCCTTTTTTTTTGCTATGCTGCTTTTTTTTGAGAGAGAATGTCTTTTGAAAAGAAGATGGTTCCCCCAATAATGCTATGCCACTGTCATATACTGACATTATAATAATTTCCGTATTATTGTTTTCTTTTGCTCTTTGATGCCTCTGGAATGCCAGAAGCCTCTTTCAGCAAAGAACTGCACCACAGCAGCAATCACCACTTCTCTCTTTCAGAAGGTACCTTCATTAACTTATACTCACTGCTCTTTAAACTCATTGCTCTTTAAATTCAGAGATCTCAGTAGTTCAAATGATTCCCCTTCCAACATACTTTAACCTGCATTCACTGAATTTCACCTGCTGCCATGCTGTCCTTTCACCTTGCTTCCTTCAACCTCTCTGGAGCTCTCCGTAAACGTCTTTAGCGTCGATCCACCTTTGTGATACCCCTAAGCATGGTCAGCTCAGCGCTCACACAGATTTTCACATCACTAACTTAAAAAACAATATCAGTGGCAACATGCAGCTTTGGAGTATCCCAGTATTAATTACTTCTTTTTTTACCACTAGAAATTGGAGCAGTTTCTGCTTTGTGATGGTCTGTTTTTAATCCACCGTACTCCCGCATGCTGTTACTTTTTTGACAGTTTTCTGCAAGGATCTTGCAAAAAAAAAAAAATAAATTCAGAAAATCCAAATACATTAGATCAACTCCATTTTTTTTAATCTTGTATTTTGCTGCTGCACTCAAGGAACGCTTGAAGAAAAGAGCGATAGGTTATTTATTACCAAATCATGCTGCTTTGTCCCAGTCATACCATAACTAGCTAAGTGTTTTACACATTAATATTTCAATCAATGAAGGTCCTTGGCAGATTACATCAAGATAAGACTAACTTTAAATGCAGAAGTTGTACCCTTGAAGCCAATGTCCTATTTGCATGCTTAAATTAGGCATGTGTTGAAGCCAGGATCACCAGGTGGCAGTCCTTAGGCAGTGAGCATTTTCTCTTTTTCTTTTTTTTTTTTTTTCTTAAATGAGAGATTGAGTCTTTTTGCTGGCAGCTGCTCCAGATCATTCTTAAATCTAGTGGAGATTTAGTAATCACAGGTATTTCTGACAACTAGAGACACCAGGGCTATCCAGGGCTGGAGCCAAAACTGAATCTTTCCTTGCTGAGAGCTGCTCCAGAGCAGGACAGGGAAGGGAAGCGAGATGCACGGAAGGGGGCTGTGGTCCCTGGCCCTATGACTGCAGGGTGGTCCCTGCTGCTTCTGCCTCTCCCAGAAAGGAGCAACTGGCAAGCTGGTCCTGCTGCAGCACCAGCACAGACCCAGGAGGCAGTAATGCCATCCTGCAACCCTGGCAGCCTGCCGTCCTGGGGTACCCCCTGCCGTCGCTTGTGCCTTGAGCCAGCCAGGCTCTCGGCTTTTCGGTAAAAATATCAGAAGGCTCTCAACATCCCAGCACTTTGCTAAATCCCTTTTAACTGTTGTCCATTTCTGCCTTCTCTGGGTTCAACCGTCTCATTTTCTTTCAACATTTTATTTTACTACCGTCATCTCCCATGACCACTTTTCTCAGTGTAGTTAGCACTGTATAGGCTCACAGAGCAAGATCCAAGCACTTTTCATAGTATCTTTTCAACAACTCTTCAATTCTTCTTTCCTTCTCTTGATCTCTGCCTTCCCCAAATCTCACCCATCTCTATATTTTTTGGTGGTTTTATGTTCTCTGCGACTTGGCTCTGCTTTTGGGCAAAGGCTAGTCGCTGTCTTCACATCTCCCACATTGTGCTCTCAAGGCTCAGATGCATCCTGGAATGTATTGTGGACTTTTGACGCCATAAAATCAAGAGACTGAAGAAAGTAGTGGCCCCATTAAAATCACTAGATATACGGAGGTAGAAGAGTATCCTTAAAGATATGTTATAAAAGGCAGGAACATTTAAGGCCCCACACCCCAATACTGGATGCTTAGAGTCTGAGTCTGCAGAATGCAGATCAGATCTTTTCATTTATTTTTTACTGAATTTGTGCTCCAGTTCCTAGCTAGGATTTAACTGCAGTAATACAAATTTAATACTGACCCTTTAAAAATGATTCACTGCCCATTTTTCACACTTGTTTTATGAAACAGTCAAAACATTTTTCACTCCTGTTCTTAAGAATTTTTGGATCTGTAAATAGCAACATTTATTTTTATCTTCTATCAACTATTAGAAGCCTTCAAGCTGGGACACATATTGTGCACTGACTACAAGAAATACTGAAGCACAGAAATGCCAAATGAACCTACTGTTTCAAGAGACAGAGCCTACAATTTCAAATGTCCTTGTGCAAGAATCTTTCTCATGGTCATGGTCACTAGGAACGTGTCTGAATAGTAAAAGACAAAGGGTGAAATCTCAGTAATTTCAGTGGGGTCAGGGTTTCAACCAATTTGCTTCTTCCTACGAACATAACCTTGCCAGTACTTTTAATGTGTTGCTTTAAACACATTCAAAGCTGATGCAATTTGTTCTTCCAGTATTTTTTCCCAGATGTTTGTGTATCTAACAATATCCCTAAAAAGGTGCTGTTAATAACTCTGACAGTTTTGATTTTTGAAAGTGGCATCTAATTTTAGAAAACCATTAGATAACTTAGAGTGAAAGATTCACCAAGTAAATGGTACTTTATAAATCTTTCTGTCTAGTTGGATGATTTAAATACAAGTTTCTGATTTTAGTTTTACTTGCCTAAGGGTTGAGACTACCAAGAAAACCAAAGAGATATCATTACAAAAAATGAAATAAAAGCCATCTAACTGAAATATTTTGAATTTTTTCCTGTAGGAAGATGTAAAATACTGTTTATTTGTGTAGTGCTGCTTACTGAAGGTGAATAGCATGTGAGCAAATATTGTAGCTTTTACCTAGATGACCTGATTCTCAAATTCCAAACACCGGGGACTGGAAAGCAAGGCAAGAGCTAAAGATAAATTTTTTTTAAATCTGCATTTATTTGAGCTATGGATGAATAAAATATAGGGCACATAAAAGTGACAGTACCTTCTAGGTTAGTAGATTGCACAATCTGGACTTTCACAGCTACAGTATTTTCTCATGCATGTGTTACACTAAGAATACTAAAAATACCTAGATTTAAAAGACAGAGCTGACAGAACATCTAAGTAGTGATGAAATACTCAGATACACCTGAATTACATCTTCCAAAGAAGTCTCTTGAAACTAAGTGCAAAGGCCTTCATTCTCTACTCATACTGATTTAAAACGGAGGAAACTTCCTGGAGTGAAACCTTAGCTGTATAGATGCCCACAGTATAGTTCAAGAGAAGGTGGTGGTAAGGTTGATTTGGCAGAGCCTTAAAACTCCTGAGGGCAGTCATAAAATTGTGTCTATCTACTTTTGTCTTCAAGAAAATATTAATGAAGACACAAATACCCAGGCTGCAGAGTTGCTTGAATTCTTTCACTTTTGACATCCTATCTAGTAGGGGCTGTAAAAACAAAAGCTAAAATTTGGGTTCCTTCATTAAAACAGCCAAAACCATAACCAGATAAGGTCCCTTTGAGTATACATACACTGCTATATTAAAAAAGTACAGGGGCCAGTTCAGACATTTTTATCTTGATCTTCTACTGCACTGATTTTCCCATTACTTCTTGTTTTCAGGCAAGTTTTCATCAGTCTTTGCACCCTGAGATGACCCCATCATGCCAAACCCTATTGCATACCATGTGTGTGGTCACTTTCATGGTATAACACCCATCAGCCTTGTTGGCTCCAGCACAATCCTCTCTGACGTCAGATTCTTTGCACTGAAATAAAGAGAAGCTTTAGGGTCATGAAGACATTGTATGGAGCCTAGAGGAGAGCCAGGGTCAAGAGCTATTACTTCACAGGCCCCCACCTGCTCTAGACAGGATTAGTCCGAAGCCATGTGAAAGCCAGTCAGTTGGTGCCACACAGACTACTGCTTACAGTTTCTAGGGGAAGATATTTTTTGTCTGTCTTTGGATTCTAAACTAAAATGAATAATACTTTGATGGCCTGGAAAGGTAATGCAAATCATGTGAAAGGAATATACTCTGGCTCTTTTCGTATTATAATGCAGTTCTACTTCCTGTAAAAGGCGAGTCGACTAACCTGCCATGCTGTTAGGATCTCAACTAGAACAGACAGGAGGCACTTAGATGATAAAAAAAGATGCCCAGGGTTGTCATTACTGTAAGACGGTTGTTAAATAGTTAGCACTGAGAGAAACAGGAACATTCAGAAGTTGGTTGGAGTCCCAGCTGAGTGTGACACTCTTTTGGAACCATGGTCTTGTACTAAACTTGCCCTTACTACTTTCTATGGAGGCTCTGACACCCATGACATATCAGGGTAGTTATATGCACAATCAAGTTAATTCATGGTAGCTAATAAGCACCATGCAATTTGTGCATTTGTAATGCAGAATGCTTCCAATAACCATCACTAATAACCTCCTCTTCAATACAGGAGAGTAAAACTCCTCCTGTGTTATTTATGCTCAGGATTAGATTTCATCTCACATAACTTTAGCTGTCAAGTTTAAGCCACTCACCACAGACTCTCTTTTGTAGTCACTGGAGAGAGATAGGCATCTCCAAAGGGTGATTCCTTCCATTACTCTTCGATACCTGTCTTCAGATGGGATGAATAACCCTCTGGAGGTGCCTATCTCTCTTCATTGTCTAGAGAGGGAGTCAAGCTGACTTTAACTTATAGACATCTAACAGAGACTTCTGACTTATAGATAGTGAAAGTGAAATGAATCCCACCTTCAGCCTACTGTACTTTAAGTAGTTCTCTGCTTGGTGTAAAGAGGATTGAAGGAAGATTTCTCTAAGTGCAAGCATGGTTTTGTTGCTGCTGGTAGGAATGCTTTGCTTTCTTCTCTTGCCTCCCTGAGATGCTGACAGCTCTGATGTTAATAATGGAGCACCAGTTGGGCTTCAGTGATTTGCAGAAAAAAGGCAAGTTATGTAATTTTTTGAGGTAATAGCTGCAGTCTAGGAAGAATTGGCCTGAAACTGTCTGAAGCTGAGAGAATCTTCCATGTTAAATAGTTTAATTTCAGGATAATATTTCCACGACTTGAATTTAAAAAAAAAAAATCCAACCTATTTCATTTGCTGTATTAAGTATCTGCATTTATTCCTAATATTCTTAATTAGGTCAATTTGAAAATTTCAGCACATAATTTTTAAGTGTGAATTTAGGGAGAGAAAGTTTTGCAATCTAGTACATTCATACTTCAGCTGTAAAAAGCACCTGATAAAATAACATTTCATGAACCAGACAAAGAATTTTTGACATTGATAAATAGATCTATCACTCTACACTTTCCCAGCACTTATCCATGGCCTGGGTTCATCCCTGCTTTTCTTCCTAACCTGCACAAGTCTGCGTATATGTAAAAAAAGATGTAGTTTCATTTGAGAAATTGCTTCAAACAGATATATGAAAACTAGTCTTGAAAAGAAAGACACTTTATGTTGTTGCCAAGACTTGTGATTTAATCATGCATTTTGCAACAATCAGTATTTTTAATGCCTTAGCTTCAAAATCCTGTTATTATCTGATACTCACTGTTTTTATTAAGGAAAAAAAAAAGACATTCCTAATGGTCTGGACTGCAGAGGAAAGTTCAAAAATATGAACTGTAAAAGCTCAAATCAAGAAGGTGACAAGTGAAAAGAAGCAATTAATGTAACACTTTATAATTTTTGGAGGCCTGACTTGATTTTTTTTCCCCTCGACTAAAGTACAAATTTCCCATAGGATTTCTTTTCAGGATCACAGTTCTTAAAGAGGTTGAAGTGAGATGCAGGACTGTGTGGTCAAATTTGTGCCTGCCCAATGTGTCAAACTAAACACTATACATCCCTCTAGGTCCAAATTTTTTTCCAAGACAGTGATCTTGCCAGATGGCTTAACCTGAACAGGACTTCATGGGGCTTTATCTGGGGTTTGCTCTGGTTTTGCTCTGCTTTTAGAACAAGGTCTTTGAATCAGAGTTTGCAAAGAACTGAAAGGCTTGTCTGTCCTGAGCTGGGCTGCTGCAGAGGGATGAATTTCATCCTAAAAGAAGACAACCAAACCAAAAATCTTCCTGAAGAAAGAAAATTATAAGGCTCTTCACAGTGTCTAAGTTTAGATACTTAAATGAAGTGCCTGAGGTAGGAGGTTAGTCTCATTAGGCTTTCTGTCTAATCAATAGAAAGGGAAAATCCTGTAAAACACCTCAGTGAAGTCTCTACTTTGAGCTGGCTCCTGAGACAGCCTGCTCTCCTGGAGGCATCTCAGTGTCAACCAGGTCCTGCTTCCTGGAGCATAACGCAGACCTGATGCTGAGTCCCGTTCTCCATTATATTAATTTTATGAGGGTCACTGACATGGGATTTGTGATGGCAAAGGAGCAGGAAAACAGTGTCCCAAGACCTGTGTCATTATGGCTATGCTCTGCAATACTATTGCTTCTTGCTCTAGAAGCCACAGGGGATAGACTTGCTCTAGACAAGTATGTGGAATTACAGAGTGTTAGGGGAAAGGGAAATTTGCAAAGAGCCTGTTGTCCTCACTTCATACATCACAGAGTATATATAGAGGAAAAGAATAGTAACTTCTTAAGTGGCTAGTACCTTTGTGTAGGGTTTTTGGGCAGCTGACCTGGACCACACTGAGTCTGAGCAATCCTCCAGGACTGCCAGAAACCTGGGTTGCTCCATCAAGACAGATGCCCCTCACTTACAGCCACAAGCAGCTGGATGTTCAGGAAGTTCAGGAAGCTCAGGTGTTCATCATAATGTTGAGAATGAATGTAAATTGTGATAGTACTCCTTCCTGAAGAACTGATCAAGGTGGATTTATAGTGCACTGCAATATATATTCCCCTTGATTGTTCAACTTTGGCACTGGCGCTACTGTGTAAACTTAGTGAAGTTCTTTCTCTATTAGATTGTCTTTACTGCATTGAAGATCAGGCCCTGCATGCTGCAAAACATCAATTTGTTTCACCCAACAGATATTAGTTTAGAAACACCTGGGTATCTTCAGTGACTGCTGGTTTTAGGTTAAGCAGTCCAAAATCTGTGCTTGATTTGGAAAAGAAAGTTCAGGATTAACATGCTGTTTCTGCAAATCCATAATTAGAGCATCTTTGTACCAAATAGCAGATTAGGAAGCAAGTCATTTGGTGTATGGAATGACCCAAAACAGGTGCACCTGCAAGATGCACCTCTCCTCTCCTCTCCTCTCCTCTCCTCTCCTCCTCTCCTCTCCTCTCCTCTCCTCTCCTCTCCTCTCCTCTCCTCTCCTCTCCTCTCCTCTCCTCTCCTCTCCTCTCCTCTCCTCTCCTCTCCTCTCCTCTCCTCTCCTCTCCTCTCCTCTCCTCTCCTCTCCTCTCCTCTCCTCTCCTCTCCTCTCCTCTCCTCTCCTCTCCTCTCCTCTCCTCTCCTCTCCTCTTCTCTCCTCTCCTCTCCTCTCCTCTCCTCTCCTCTCCTCTCCTCCCATCTTTGTCTCTCTCTTCCCTTTCCTCCCTCCCCCATAGTGTAAAAATTTGCCTGACTATTTACTTTAGAAGCAGATTACTTAGACTCAAAAAAACATTCTTACTTCAGAATGAGAGGCAGGGATTCAGGTGAGTAACCACAGCTGTTTTGTGTCCTTTGAGATGCTGTAGGGTACCCAAGAAGTCTGGGCTGGCTGATCTAACCAGGGGATCCATTCGCTCTTGGAGCAGGGGAAGGATGCCCTGTTCTGTCCAAACTGTCACAAGAATACCCAAATCTCCTTCAGAGTGTCTCTACCTGGAACTGTTCCAGTACAGCTACTTTGCATTAAACCAACCCACAACCCTATACCTTATTCTGGAATAATTTTTGTGTAAGCTATCATCCTAAACTGCCTGCCGCAGACAGCTTGGTTAACAGCCTAATAGAGGCTTGCCTCAAGTCGTTATTTTGAATCATTAACAATAGAAAGGAGAGGCTAATGGGCATCTATGCAGGGCCACATGTAGAAACGTTGGCAACACTTCTGGGCAAAACTTGGGACTGTGTATGTACAAATTGCATTGGTTTAACTAAGAACGGGGTTTAAAATCAATGTAGTTAAAACAGTGAAATAGGTTGTGTCAGCTCTTAAATCAATATAAGCCTGACAGAGCTTGGTTTAACTTATATTGAGTTAAAAGTAAACCAAAATAAGTTGTTTGTAACCCAACATTAATGTGTCTACATAGAGTACGTACTGAATTAATGAAACCGATTTTAAATCGATTTAAGTCAAAATGGTGCTAGATCTGTGTGCAGACAAAAGTTTAATTGGAAAATGATTGATTAGATATGGATAAAGCAGCCAATGGTAGGGGATATGAGAGAGAAGGAAATCGGGATCTGGACATAATGAAAAAACCTAAATGGATCTGTCTAGGCAGCACTGTGCAATGTGGAGACATATAAATAAAGGGAAGAATATTTAGGTTGTAGTCACTTCCCTACATAACAGAAGTTCCCCACACATCAATATGGTTTACTAGATAGGCAGGCGGATGGTATCAATATGGCAAAGGGGTGGCAAAAGGATGGAAGTTGAAAGTGGGTGCATGGGGAGAGGGTCCAAATCAGAATAAAGGGCTCATGTCCTTAAAGGCAAAGAAACAAGAATGCCACCTAGAATACTACTGTGGAAACAGCAAATACAGCAGCACAGATCTTACCACCTCGTATTTTTTTCCTTTTCACCTCTCAAAGGTCTTCACGTGCTAGCATTCTGAAAGGGAATAATAATGCAAAGAACTTTTTCTGGTATTGTTTGAGATTGCCTTTTTTAGGACAAGAATTTTTTTACTATCCAGAGCCCCTCAAAAAAATTGAAGATGTTCTCAGCACAATATAAAAATTGGTTATGAAAACTATAAATGCTCTTTTGACTTGAGAAGGGAATCACTTCATAATTTACACTATCTCTACTTGAGAACAACTTCACTACTCATGAGTTATTGGTTTCCCCCTCTTCATTAAGCATTCCTTGTCTGTGTTTCTATCTATTTAGTGCATGTTCTTCCCACTCCCTTGTCAATGCCCTTAGATACAAGGGATATATTTGAGACTCAGTGCACAAAGAACTTTCATTTTAATACACAGCAAATTAGAGGCACTGCACACACATGTGTGTGTGGTGTACCAGATAATTAACCCCTAATGTGGATTTGTCCTCCTTGGATAATCTTTTGCTCACATCCCACCGTTTCCTAACATTTGCAAACCTATTAATTTATCTCTTGGAGGGACTGCTTTGCAGAATTTACCGGTGACGATATATGTAAAAGAGGATACGTTAAAATGAAATCTGAAGTATTGTCGTTGTTGACAAGAAGGTGAGTGATGTGAATTGTGTACAGTATATACAGGAATGTGGTTGCCCTATAAATTTTTCCGTGTCTCTAAACAAAGACAAAAATAGGTATAACTAGCTTGATACTGTTTAGTTATGTAACAGATTGAGGGTTTGGGTTTTAGTCACTGAAAATGTGATAAACAACATTGTGCATTAATGCAGAAAACAGATTGAGCTTTTTAATGGTACATCAAATAAGACTTTATTAGCATCTATTAGGTTCAACCCAAAGCCCGGGAAATAGCATTAATGAGCATCATATATCAGTCTGTCTGTTATTAGATAACATTATCCCTTAAAACTAGCAAGTCATATAATACTTTATACTTTTTACCTTTATCTTTAGAATTAGCTGCTGACATCCTCTCCTGTTACACTGGCCTTACTATTAGTAATAGTGAACCAATTTATAAACCCATTAGTGACACTTTTTCCAGAAGATAAAAACAGTCAAAATTATCTGGCAGCAATTAATCTTAATGGCTGTATGCAGTAAACAGCAATGGGCTAATTCCAGCTCTGTCAGCCCCATCAAACAATCCCACATTAGGCAGCTTTTCACTGATCCATTAAGCATATTCAGAACAACAACAAATTCAATGCTGAAGGCATATGCACTAAACATTACAACAGTGATCTTCTGAAGCCATCATTATCTCTTAAATAGTACTTCCCCCATGTATTATCATTATGCTGTACATTAGAAATACTTTGATTAAACTCCCTTAATTCATAACAGCCAGCTGCAGACCATTTATGCAGTTAATCTCAACACAACAGCTATTGAGGAAATATAACAAATGAAGGCTGTAAACTGGAAGTCATTACTACGAAAGATACTGGTTTCCTAGCCCTCGTGGTGCAAAGTGCATGGCAAGGTTCTACTTTAGGATGACAGTAACGCAGACTGAAACCACTAACGTCCTTCCACACGTCCTGCAACATGTGCAGCGGGAGTTGCAGCTGTAAAGGTGCGTGCAGGAGCAACCTGACAAACTGTCAGCAGGAGTGGCAAAAACATCCAGGAGCCCCTTGTCCACAGGACCAAATATCAGTCGAGACTTGGCTTGCAAACCATAGCCTCTCCATGGCTTTGCTGGCTTCATCTGGAGCTCACGGTAATTTGCCTCTCTGAAAGAACATCTCTGATTTCTTCCTCTATGAAGTCCGAGTTAGTAGCAATGACACTTTGAAAGACTGCAGACCTTTGAGTTCCCTCTCCTACAACTAATAGCTGTTTTGAGAATTTTTATTAGACTGTTTTCTCTTTAAGGTATAATGGATATGGTGTGGCAAGAAAATTTGCATAAAGCTTTCCATGGTGATGTAAACAAAACAATATTATCAGGATGGGAAGGAAAACAGTAGCTAATTTATATTTCCACTCTGACCTGAAATTCACATGAGGTATCCTCATTTAATAACATGAAAATGTTAAATAGATAAAAGTTGATGGTATTTTCTTAAGTTTTCATCAAATGTATTCCATCCAAAATATATATTAAAATTTCACTCAGAAGGGTTCATGCTGCATGTTAGGGAAAAACGGGAGCTAAGTTTGTGTTACTAATCTAGATCATACCTTTTCTTAACTTAAAAAATACCCCAAGAAATCTGTGGGATTTGGGTACAAAAAACACTTTCACAAATTCTTTACTTGTCAAGTGTAAAGAAACCATAAAAATATTAATGAATAAGGTCTATGTGTTTTACAGTTCTTCACCATATATAAATAGTTTATTTGATTTTAAAGATATAAACCACAGACACAGTGTCTACCTTGCAATGAAATGATCAAATAAATAAGACTTCAATTTGGCATGAGCCTAGCTGCCAGTTCTGATCTTAGTTCCAGTTCATAAGTCCAGCTCACTCGAAGGTGGAATGCAAAACCACCGCAGCACCTTCAGGACCCGCACTGAGGAGCAGGCAACGGCATGCAACAGGGCAACAACACCCTTTAGAGGGCCAGAAGAATCAACTTCCTGACACTTTAGTTAAAACCGAGGTGAAAAGTCTCACTACAAGTCCAGTTTCGTACTTCTGTTACTTTCTAAAGCTGACGCGCTGCTGGAATGCGTGAGGCTGCAGCTCTGCCCCATTTTCCCTGTGAGCAACCTACACAACCTGGTGCTGCATACACCTAAGGGCAGCAACACAAGATACACTGGCTGGATTGTAAGCAGAGGGGTTCAACATGGCCACTTTTCAGACGGGTGCTCGTGTAGTCTTCCCTCTGTGTGGGGAGGCAGACCTGCGTACCGTGTTAGATGTTGCACACCTCCTAAGCAGTGAGAGTGAATTTTGCAAAGATATATTCCATCCTAACCATAAACCTAAGTAGGCCGGAATTACAGACTATCATGGTATTCTCTCTTTCAAAGGGAAAAGAATGGTCTTGTGGTTCAGATGCAGATTTCAAACCGGCACTCTTCCTACCTCCACAGCACCTTGCCATACCGTCTTAGGTAAGTGACTTTATGTCTCTGTGCCTTGGTTTCCCTTCTCTATTATGTTGATAATGTGACTTTGCCACATGGCAGAGCTGTTGCCAAGACTAACTGGTAATGTCTACGGCACTTCCATGGTCTTTGATCAGAAAGCCAAACAGAAAAAAATTACTACATCACTCATGCTAAGATATTCTGCTTCTTGGCTATCAAGGCTGGTTTCCATCATCAGTGCTATGTAGGATCTTTAGGCATCAAGAAGTCTGCTTATACTGTGGAGCTACCTTGTGTCCTCGCAAAACCAGCACTGCCTTCTGACAGGTCTGACCAACTTCTCAGGTGATGGTCCTCAGAAAGCAGGCGCTAAGCATGCAGGAACTACATCCCTACCTCCAGCCTTCACTACCACAACACTGAGCGATCTTTTTTTTAACAAGGAACAGTAGATAGACCAGTTTCAGGAAATTATTCCTCCATGTCAGTCTCACTCATGCTGTTCTAGAGCAAATCGGATGCCAATCTTTGGAAGTACACAAGGTGAACTTAATCTTTAGCCCACTTCTGGTGATCTGGAGATAACCTATAACAAGAAAAGTACCTGGAAACCTTGTTCCTTAAGCTAGTAGAAAGAAAACTTTGGGTAATTAAAATTTTTTCTTACACAGAAGCATTTCTAGATACAACTACTTCAGGCAACAAGGAACATTAGACACCCTGTGGAAAATCAAGACCACAGCAGAGTCTGAGCACTCGAGAGCAAGGTGTCCCCTGGCCAAAGATGTGAAAGTCTGAAAATTTTCACTTAAGTGCCCAAACACAGTTGAAGTTTCCTACCGAACAGTTCTCAGTGTCCCAGATGTAACATAAGTTTCACTTGTATGAGCTACTAATTTGGGAAAAATGTATTTTTTTCCCAAACTTGAAGAGAAACTGACTCACCATCCTCTCCAGCAGGCAGGAAGATCTGTGATATGATGTGACAATTATGAGTTACAAAGCATGCCTGAGACATTATATGTAACCATCTTTGTCCAGCTTCATACTTTTCTTCCTTTTCCAGCAGTATTTGTTTTCTTAAAAGTAGTGGAAAATGCCATAAGCAATGCATTTTCAACAATTTATTTTAATTTTCAAGATATGACTTGCTTGGATCTAACCTCTGCAGTAGGTAACTGCTAACCTTCAGAACAAAGCAGAAGACCTGTGCATCCTCTTCCCCCAGAAAATGGAGCAATAGAATTTGTTCACCTCGCGGTGGGCCTGACTCTGGGGAGCACTGAGTAATGGGTACTCTGCAGATGACAAGGAGTACAGGTAAGAATGACAGGTTATTCCCAGTTTCTACTTGCTCACCCCAGTGCAAAAATTTCACTTAGTTGCAGTTTTACTAAGCAACACTTTTTTTTTTTTTTTTTTGGCTCAGGCTTCTTATGACTGACTGCAGAAGAATATATGGCTATGTATATACCCTTCAAATGCAGTAACAGGGGGGCTACTCTGCTTACTTTCCAAGGACCATTTACTAATCTTGAATTTAGCTAACCAAGCAGTGTAGCAGGGAGTTTATAAAGATTCCCATAATTCTGCTTAGCGTGTGATCCAAGCACAGAGCTCTTACTGTACCAGTAGGAATTCGGGACTAAAGAGAAAATATATATGTACTGAGTTGCTTGTAGGAAATTGATTATGTTAATTACAGATGAATTTTATAGATGGATTTTATTTTAAATTATCGACATTGCTTCTTAGTTTGACAATGTGTGAACAGTCAGATGTGAAACTAGCTGTATAATGTGTTCTAGAATTTCACAAAGAGAAAAAAATACTGGTGAGAACCACAGAACAGTTTCGTCATACTATGGCATGTATTTCCTATTATTGCCATATTTCAAAAGGGTCAAACCTGATTTTCAAAAAAAGAATATTGTTCTCTTTGGTCTAAGCTAACTTCAGGTCACCCAACAGTGGTAAGGAACTTTGACAATATTCTATTGATTTGACTGACAAAATTCCCAAGGTGTGACTTTGCCCACTTTGGGACTGCAGTGCAATGTGCATGAAAGTGGAGTGGACTGTTCATAGAATTATTGCTAATAATGGCATTAATAGTTAGCAGAAGAACGTGAGTTATGAATTAAAGTAGTACATCTCTACTAAGAGACAACAGAGAAGAATAATACCTTGCAGGTTTTATTTTGTTCATTTATTCACATTTCTTTTTTCATGAAAATGTCTATTGTAAGAGTTAAGTGAAAGTCTGACAGAGAATATGGTTGTCCAATTTTTTTTTTTTTTTTTTGTTCTTCGATCCCTTTATACATTTGGAAGAATTTCCACATAAAAGAAATTTCTTTTTTCTTCAGCAGGACTATTGATATGTACAAACTTTAACTGGGTCCAAGTATAAGTTCCGTGTGCTGACAGAACGTTAGGAAGTGAAGCCTAATGAGTGGTCAGATAGTGCACAAAAGTAACTCTAGAAATCATAGAAAGCTTACTGATTTATAGAAAGCAGTGCTAAGGAGTGTAGGGTTTCCATCTCGGAGGGACAGAATCCAAGCAATGAAATGGAGAAGCGGTTTTCAACCTTTGTGAATTTGCAGACAATCTAAAAATATTTTTAGTGGAGAGGAATACCCATGTAATATATTTAAGCTTGCAGATAATAAAGCAGCTTTTTCAGGGACCACTGACAGGAAACCCAAGGATCCCCAAGGGTTCACAGGCTGTAAGCAAGAAATCACTGAAATGAGTAACACCAAGTTATCTACCCCATTCTAGCTTTGTTTCTTAAGTTTTCCATGTTGTCTTGAATCTGCCTTATTAATTATCTGGAGTTATATTACTATGCTGCTTACATATCTAGAAATACCAAAGAAAGCTGGAGAAGTAATTTTATTGAATTTCATTGTATCTCTTCTAAGAAAAATTGTATTTCATGAAGGAAAGAAAAGGAATAAAACAATGATTCCATTCATGTACAATGTGCCAGTAATTTATAACCAATTTATCAATGACCACGCAGCTGCACTCACTGTAGTTTGAAAAAAAAAAGCTCATATAATGCTTACATAGTCTCTGAAAGCATAGCATCTTAATAAAGGAAGAGGAAGCCACCAGAGTAATTAGAAAGGTATATTGTAGTGCATATAATGGCAGAAGGATGTTTGTATTATAGTCCAACACATCATTAAGGATACAATTGTTATTTAATGTGGCACAATCATCTTTCTACTCTTCATGAAATCCACTTAAGTAATTACTTTTCTTAGCTCATTGGCTCTATGAACTGACAGTTTAGCAAAGTGCTATGTCTAAAGAAATACTGAATCTCCATTTCATAATGCTGTACCTCTTTTTAAGCTTGACTGTTACTGCTTACCTGGAATAGCCATTTTCTCATTTGAAAAAGTGGTGAGGAGAGTGGGGAGGAGAGGGAAATCTGGATGGGGGGAGAGAGGGAAAAGAAGTACTAAAAGGTTACAGAGCTGTCTTAAAAAATGAAAATATTAAGTGAAAAGCCCCACTTTCTTTTTCTCTACAGTGTATCCCTTTTCACCAGTCTTGGTTTTGGAACTTATATATATACAAATATAAACCCAATTAACCGATCTGTTTGTGCGATGTTTAGTTGTTTTTGTATCTGTTAGCAGCAGAATACAAGCTCAGTAGTGCAGCAGCTTGAGTTGCTTCTAACCTGTTTTTAGGACGAATAGTTTTACAAAGTACAGTTTTCAAGATCTGGGAGAGTACCGTCCTATGAAAGTTACCAGTGAACATTAAATAACTTAGTATTTTATTTCCTAATTTTTTTGCACTTACGACTGCAATAATATATGGGAGCAGACAAACATCATCTATATACTCAAAGCTCATTCATTTTTTTCTTTTCCTGTCATGCATATTTTAATATAAAGTTCAAGACCATTCTGCAGAGTAAGCCCAGCATTCAGCAAACACAGCACTGAAGTGCAACATTTAAATTGCCCAACAGCATGCTTTTTTTTTTTTTTTTTGCATTTTAAACTTTAAGCTCTCTTTCAAAAGATGTTGTAGTCTTCGTGTTTACTAGCATTACAACAAGGTAAGTCTGAAATACCTTTATCTTATTTGGTAGATCTATGTTTGATGCTCTTTGTTTGAATAGAAGTGTCAGCTGTATTTTACTTTATTATATAAAAAAGTTTCAGAATTTAATTAAGGGTCAAGTACCCGCAGTAGATAAACGCAACAGCTAAAGCATATTTCTGATCTCTCTGAAGACTGCAATCATGAAAATTATTATCATTGAGTAAAACTGGTCTCAATGATGGTGACTGGGAGATGGAATCTGTGTTAGTCAGCCATAATTTACATAATAATGGGTTCCGAGTTTTCATCAGCACCTTTTGTTTGTACAGTGCTTACGGCTACAGTAAATTGTCAAAATGTCATTCCTATCCAATCAGCCAGAAAATATCAACAGTAAACAAGGCACAAGAAGAAATTCTCTGATTAAAAGTATGGCGAAGGGAACAGTAAAACGGGACACTGTAACAGTCGTAGCAGTCTTATTCTGGTATTTTCAACAACACTGCTGAACAACTCATGAAACGTATTATTATTTTTTAATGAAGCAATGCCACAGAGGGGATGATGCCATTAAAAGGATCTCAGCAAATAGTTCAGTAACTGGTTTTTTTACACTTGTATTTGTTGTTGCCTGTTTGCTGCCTCTTCCATGCGGCAATCTATTTCACTTCTCCAGGCAAAACAGACTCAACTAAAAAGTTACTTTCATGATGAGCTGGGTAGCCACAGACACACAAGTTGCCCAAAAGCAACTTAATAAAGGTAAACACTGAATCCTAAATTAAAATGCCGGCCCAAATAAATCTCTCTTCTAACAAACACACAAAGCCTGATAGTATATAAGTTGAAATGAATTCAGTGTAACTTTCTGCCACCCTCTAAAATTCACAGAAGTGCAAGGAGAGGAGGAGCATGAATTAGTCACAGTGTAGGCTTTATAGCCATCATACTTATATACTATATTAAAATTAAAAGTTTCTCATTGTGTTTGAAATAAAAATGAATAAAGTGGCATCCTGCCAAAGAGAACCAGAAGCCACCCTTGTGTGGAACTGAAACATTTGGCTCATACAGTACTTAATTTATTTTCATGAAAAGACAAGTTATATAAATGTATCTTTAAAACAGAGAGGTAAAAACTTAAAAAAAAGTTTCTTTGTATTGTGGTTCATAAAGGTTGACACAGTCATAGCCTGTATATAAACAGAACTAAAAACAATAAACGTTCCTCAAGGAGGGCTTCCAGCACTGCGCTCTTAAAAATCTTCAAAAAGGACGTGATCGCATAGTTGAGTCACCACAGAAAAGACTCACAGTACCTTCTTTTGGAAATGAATAGGAGTTTTAAAATCTATTGAAATGAAGTGTTGACATAAGGAAATATTTTGTAGAGCTTTCAGGTTTCTTTACCATTCACTTTATTTTACTTGGCTACTTTTAATTTTTTTCCACTTCTTCTCTTTGAAAATCCTGCATTGTCCAAGCCCTTTCGATTAAGCAGCTTGCCTGAATGAAAGCACTGTGATGATGTGGCGGTGCATCAATAAACAGGGCGCCTCTCAAAGCAGGACAGAATGCTGAGAAATAGGGCTGATCAGCGGTAATTACTCTGACACTTCATGCAGTACAGGGAATTAACTCCTAGGACTTTGGGCCGAATGGAGAAGTAGTAGCTGATGTTCCACATTGTGAATGCCTCAGTGCCTGAACCCATTATGAGTTTAAACAGAAATGGGAATTCACTATATACAGGGTTTTTTTTTTCTTCTTCTTTCCCCCTCCCCCCCCAGTTAAGAATGTGAAGTAGAATGCAGAAAATGAAAATAATCTGGGATGCTGAGCAGGCTGCATTTCTATTTTTTGCTAAGGTCTTTACATTCATTTTCCATTAAAACACAAATAATTGAATAAAGGGATGCCCATAGCAACCATATTTATGGGAATGCACCCATCATGTTGAAGAAGACACCCATATGCCAAGTTAAGGAAGTGGAATTGCTCTAAGGCAGACCTGCAGAAACTAAGGTACACAAAAACGCATAACAGGAGGGAAAATACAGCTAAAAAGGCAACTAGTTAGCAGCTGCCACTATGACCTTTAACTGCATCCATGGTAACTGGGCTAAAGATGGAGTTCCATTTTATTATTCTCACACCCACAATGTTAAGCCTATGAATCCCATTGCAATTTAATGGCTGAAATCAGAAGGCAGATCTGTGTTCATTGGACCAGTGCCGACATCCTCTTAGCTAATGAGTGCAATAAACATTTTCATGCCAGGAAACCAATGCAAGTGGAAATATTATGCCATGCAGAAATCTATCCCCCAAACACAAAGAAATGGTCAGTAAAGTCAGTCCTTTATGATCATTTGCATATACTGTAATTTTTCAGGTTTTAGGCCACGCATCTTTGAAGGAGGAAGATATTTAACTCATATATTCTTTAATACCATGCCATGCAACAGCATTCACTTTATATTGAGAATCGTTGGAAGAATTATGTATTCCAGAGTTAATGGCTATTACTGCCTCCAATTATTTTCCTAAAGGCATCTTAGGTTTTTAAATAGTATTTTTTTTTCATGCACCTAAAATGTATTTCATCCATTTGTAGGCTATGTACAGTACCACCAGCTGAGCAAAAGACAGTAAACCAGAGAAGTGTTTCAACAAGAAAGAGGGCTTTGTTCTAACTTTTGCTGCTATTGTAATTTGACTCACACAGGTTTTCTTAAGAATCAGTGACAACAATGTCATATCTTTGTCATGTGAGCTGAAAGCAAGACATATATCATCCTTACTTGGGCTGAAGAACCAGAGCAACAACAACAGCAGTTAAAAGGATCTGTGCTGGATGTGTCTTTGAATTCTCAAGCACTTCCACCTCTAAAGTTCTGTGGTAACCTGTAAAATCGACGACGAGAGGTATGGAGTGGAGCTAACAATTGATTTGTAAGCCTTTACCTGGAAAAAAAAGCATGGCTGAGAAGTAGCCATAATTATTTTTAAAACTGTAAATATAGCGATTTAGCCACATCGAGCCATTCAGTCATTTCTCTGTCTTACGCCCCCGCCTCCCCGAAAGAAGGAGCGTCGTTCTAATAACACAACAGATCAGGGTGAAGAAGAAAACTCTGAATGCGTAAATGTGCAGCTGGGAAATGAAGGTCACCAAAATCTCCTTGAACTCTTGGGTAAACCCACTGTATTTGCTTCAATGTAGTGCAGCCAAAGACATAAAACTACATTAGTGCATTCATAAAGAGCATTATGTGAAATATCCCTGCCTCTCACTGTCAACTTCCTTCTCCATCTTAAAATATCCAGAATTTTATTTTTGTTAAAATGTTAGCCTGGCATAAGGAGAGAGGGCTTAATGACTTCCCCTGACAAGAACTACATGTATTTTTTTTTCTTATGGAATACTGCCAAATATCCTTTGTAATAAAAAGCTTGAACTATTTTGCTAACAGAAGCCGCTTGTTCTGGTAACTGTAAAGGTCAGACAGAAAATAATTTTGGTGTTTCTTATCTTTTAAAATAATGTCACTTTTTATCATTACGGTAACATTTTTGGACAACAAAGAAAAGAGAAAACAGAAGATGTGATACCCCAGACCACCAGGTACACTATTTCTTAAAAGACAGTAGGTTGAAAAAGATGTTAGCCAATTATACCAAAGACTGGAAATGTCACAAAAGCCAATGAAATCTCCCTGGTAACATTCAGAAATAATATGCTTTGGATCATACTGTATATTAAATGACAACTGTCAATTTAAAAAAGAAGTCCTCCAAAATCTTTGATGTATGAAAATTTAGAAGTTGAAACACACTGTTCTTACCATTTAATATCTTTGAGATAAAAAGCTTTTGACGTGTTAACTAATGTGAAGGGATAAGTGCTTCTCTCATTTCCCTAACATGGTACTGGACTGCACTGAGTAGCTTTTTGTGATAAATGTCATAAGAAGCAAGGTGGTATGTAACTGGTTTATTTAGTTAAGAACTATATGCATTTGTGGCTATTACATTACGTAACAGTAGAGAAAGGTGAGATTTTGTATCCTAAATATTGTTCTTTGATACGTGCAGTCTTTCTTTCAGTTAAAATGGGCATTTTAATAGGCACTGATTGTCAATATTATCTAATCCACTTTTCTGTCTGGGGCTATAGTACAGCGTGACTCAGAGGAAGCCGCCAGTCTCTGAATGCGCAGCCATTCCAGGATAAAAGGTCTGTTGAACTGCATGTTAGGTGTCTTTTTTTTTCTTTTTTTTTTTTTTCTTTTTTTTCCCCACTGCATAGAAATCATTCATAATCTCTAGCTTCAGGCAGCTGGCCTGGGTGGCTCCCAGGTAGCTGAGGAAAGCTCCCACCAGGCAGTGCTGGGTGGTGATGCTGGGCTCCTCACTTCAGCTGGGCTCCCAGATTCACCGGCTGGTGAAGATGCTTGCTCCTACTCCTGTACGTGTATCTCCACAGTTAAGGCAGTGCCTCAAATCTGTGTGCCTTTGACTGGGGCCCAGCTGGATGTCTCCCATTTTAAGGACAACCCAAGGTTGAATCCTATCAGGTTTCTCTGTGTAAGGACTTCTTCTGCCACTGAAGTGATGGAGCTCAGCAATGATGTTTAGACAAATGCCTGACACTGGGTAAAGGGGGTGTTAGAGAGTCTAAGCTACAGGTGATCAAATAATATGAGGCTGGTTCAGCAGAAGCATTTAGGGTCTGAATTTTGAGTTGTATAAATTAACAACCTGTAAAAAAATATTAGATATCTAAATAAATAGTAAGCTTCTAGGTATTTCTGCTGGCCTTAATGAACTGTGACTGTGTATGCTAATTGTTAGGCACAGTGTGGATAGGGTTTTGTGCCCCTGAAAAACCTCATGTTGAAGGTTTACACTTCTTAGCTGTTGGCAGAATCTGTCTGAAGGTGCTTCAAAGACGAATCTGCCCCAAAAAAGGAAAAGTCCTAAGCAGTGTAAACCTCACCAACTGTTGCCATTGGACTCTAGGGAAGAGATTAGTTCCTGAACCTCTTCTAATTAATGGGATAGACGCAGGCTGGGAGCACTGCTGTGTATTGCCTCAGAACTGCTGTGGACTCTTTTCAGTTGTTTTGCTGAAGAGCAGAACACAAGTTGACAATACCAAGACTGAGAAGCTTTATGAACACATTCAGTAAATCTTTATAATAATGTTGTATTCACTGGAATAAAATGAAACAGCAGATGACAGGATGGTGCCCCATTCATGAAGAAGGCAATAAACATGATCTGCTGGGAAATCTTTCTGACCCTGAAAGCAACAGCAGAAGACAGAAAGTGCTGTTGTTGAAACCTTGGTTGAACAATACATCTGAAGAGGCAGATTTTGATGTTGTGGAATATTAGGACATTGGAACTTCATTCTGTTAGGCCAAGGAGCTGCACAGAGTGGGCTCCATCTCATGGGTGGGATAGGTACTTTCTCTGGTTGAAGAGTAGATGTAACATCCAATAATACAAGACTTTGTGTTGACAGATATGATAAAAACCTAAGCTATGTATATCCCACTAGAATGTATAAAGCACAGAAAATGAATATAAGAAGCTAGAGGAACCAGGCAAAAACATATGCCAAGCTGAACTATAAACAGGATAGCATTTTTGACTTTTACACAAACAAAATAATCTACATATACTGCAGAAATTTCAGAAAGATGAGGTGGTAAAACTGCTCACTGTGAAGTTGGAAGTGCAGACCTTTGAATAAATATTTCTGGTTTGAATATGAAGAAAAAAATATACATTTATATGTGTTTTGTATGAATTATTGATTTTTTGTTGTTTGGCAAAGTGATATATTTGATTTCAGCTAAACCCAAAGAGATTTTTTAAAAATTTGCAGAACATAGAACAATAACTTTTTAATGCCCATTCACATTTGCTTTTAGTGGCCCAATGCCTGTCTAGGTACTTAGACAAGGTGGAAGAAGAAGACAAGAAGCAGACATTCAGTCCAGAATTCTTTTATCTCAGTGCTTAAGCCATTTCCTGTGACACAAGAGAACAGGGTCACATTCTTATTTCCAAACAAAAAGAGGGAGATTTGAGCTTTCCTTTCCCACTTCATGGGCGACTGATATATATTTATATATATAGATGGATGTAAAGGTGTAAGAAAGAAGAACTCCTTTCTGATTTTGATATAACACTTAAATCCTGCCATACCTTTTTATCCAATTCATTCCAGATTCTTGAATACTTTTAAATCCATCGAAACTAATGTCTTTGGGTGAATTAACCATTCCAAGGTGAAAAAATGTTCAGCCCTACTTATATTGCATAAAGGATAGGATTCCCCATTAGTAATCAAAGAGGGTGTTGAACAATAAAAACTAATGATTAACATTCTGAAATCAGCAGCACTCGATTACCAGCATTTAAGAATTCCTAAGAGCAGCTGGAGAAATGTTCATGACATTGATGATAATTTTGAACAAGTCCTCATATACAAGGAGAGCTGTAGAAGGTAACCAGACAATGTTACTCGTCAGACCCCTTCCCCTGCTGTTACTCTTATGCAAAACAGTGCAAAGCTGACATGGGATGTTTCTCCTATGATTCCACAAGAACTGGTACCAAGGGAATGATTACAAGCTTTTTTTATTAACAGTCCAGAAGTTAATGTGAAATTACTCCTGGAAGCATTTATGGATAAGCCAGTGGTAAACAAAAAAGAGAACACTGTGGAAATGAAAAAGACTGCATAGTAAACTAGGTTAGTAGAAAAGGGTTTTCCCAATCCTAAATTACCTTTCTAGAAACAAGGATGAAAACCACAGAACTGAATAACTGAAGGCAGTGACTTAAGAATATGGAGGATTCATACTAGACAAGCAACTAAACAGTATCTCAGAATGGGACGGTACAGCAAAAAACCCAACACGATTGCTGAATGGTCAGTGAAGGAGGAGGAGAGCTGATCTTTCTGTTATAATTTGGTGAGACCAGTGTTGGAATATGGCATCAACTCTGCTGTTCACATTTTCAGAAAGACACAGTGGAGCTACTGGAGAGGGTAAGAGAAATGCAGAAACGTTTTGAAAACAGGAGAAAATGCCTTCTTGTGAGAGATTTAAAGAGTTGGATCTTTCTGTTTATGAGGAAGAAGATTGAGAGGTGACTTGCTTATGGCATATATACCTTCTCAGGCAGAAAATAATGGATATGAAAGGACTCTAATCTAGTGGAGAAAGGCATAATAAGAACCAAAGGCTGGAGCCCGAAGCCAGATGAATTCAAATTGGAAATAAGGCACACACTTTTAATGCTGATAGCTATTAGCTATCAGAACACATTATAGAGGGAAGTGGTGGATTTTCCATCTCCTGAGATCTTCAAATCAAGATTAGATGCCTCTCAGGAAGATATACTTTAGCTGTAGAGAAACTATTTGGCTCAAGGTAGGGATAACTGTGTGAAAGATAAGTGCCTGTGATCGAGAAGAAAGGAGATTAGATGGTCTAAGAGTCCCTTTTTGCTTTTTACACTATGAAAATTTGAAAACCTGCAGTATGTAGCTGGGAGTTAATCTGAGTCCTCCACCCCAGATTTAGCCCAATCAGATTACTGGTGCATTGAAGTGAAATTCATATCCCATCCCTCACTTTTTTATATCCCTTTGCAGGGTTTACCCAGAGGGAAATAAGATTTATTGCTGTTTGCTTTCCTTCAGGATTCTGCTAAGGCAATGCTCCATGCTGGAAAAATTAAGGGAAAGGATGCAAAGATCTGCAACCACTGTTTAGACTTTCATTCTTGCTTAATTCCTAGAAAAGATCAAAAAAGACATCACTGTCTCTGGCACGTACTTCTAGGATTGGAGCATGGCAAAATGCAGAAAGCTTGCGTTCACTGTACCACCTACTAACATTATTATTTATATGACTTTGTGTTTGCAGTGTTCACTCCCAAGCCACTGGCAACTGAAAAACCCTTGCTTCATATATCAGTGAAGGTGACAAAGAGGACAGATTTCTAACATGTGGCATCCACAGATAGATACAGAGAATGTTGGAAATCTGGTATTACATTAAATGACATCATTTGTAAAAGGATGCTGTGTAGTCCATGTGATGAAAAAACACAGGAATACCTTTTGTCCGATCCTGGCCTCCTTTATCTGACAACTGGTATAATTTGGTTATAGGACTTGTGTTTCAAAACATATTTCAAAGGACCACAGACTAGTGGTGGCACTAACAAGAAAAGTAGGCAGTACTGTAGAATCTCACAGTTTTGGTGATACGGCATGCATTTATATCAGATATTGTCTTAAAATTACCTGTTTAAAGCCTGATTTTATGGTGATGAGGGGAACAGAAAAAAGATGTACAACACAATGTAGGCAGGGAAAAAAAAGAAGGTAAAAAGATTGGTTTAACAGTGAGAAAGGGGAAAAGAAAAAGTCATTGCATATTTGGAAGAAAATAAGCTGAACAGGTGAAATTATGGTGCAAAACGAGTTTATGCACAACAGTTCTATGGAGTCTTAAGGCATAAGCAATTTTATTTAACTTGAGCTGTCAACATCTGAAGTTGTCACCATAGATTCCCTCTACTGCCAATGGAGAGAAATAGGTGTTTTTAAAACATGATTCAGTTGACCTATTTTAGCCATCTACTTCAGGATGAGATGAATCACACCCTAAAAGTGCCTATTTCTCTCCATTGATTATGAAAAGAGTCCAGGGTGACAACCTCAGATGTAGATGTCTCAGTTATAGATTTTTGTATTTGGTCAGATGAATCCTCCTATTAGAGCCCATAGATTCTGACACATCTTCACTTTTTTCCATAATTTTTTATTGAAAAAACAGCTAGTATGGAGAAATAGAGGAGCTACACATACATTTGTATTGGGTACAATTTACTGTAGAATGGCTGGAAAATTGACATTATATCTGTCAAATGTTGACATTTTGATGAAAAAAATCAACCTCCAAAATACTTCAGATGAGAAAGAAAATATTTCTGTGTGGAAATACTGACATGTGGCTTCATGGGAGTGACAGGTCGGTGCTTCAGTCTCCCAACCTTCTATATAGGACAGAATCTCTGCCTGGACTACATATTCCAGGATTCATCCTGGTTCCTTCCATTGGTAATGCTGGTGGTGCCTCTTGGGATCCCCATGGTGATGACAAAGCACAAGAGATGAGCCCAGCCAAGCAGCCAGAACAAGTCAGAGGAGATTGGGAGCATGAAGTAGCCAAATTACACCTTCTGCAAGGTGTCAAAGTGGCATACTTTTAACAGTAGTCTATAGAGTTTTGATAGAATGGTAGCAAGCTAATGTTTTAAACAAACAAATGACATTTTCAAAAAAGACAGTTTGGAATCAATAACCTGACTTCTCAACATGCAGATTGATTATGCAGTCTTCAAGGAAAGCTGAATTATGGGTGTACACTTATTCCTTATTTTGCTGCTGTATTTCACTGTTGGGTTGGTTTTTTTTTTGTAATCTCATAAGTCCCCACACACTTTGATAGGCTTATGATCCTATTTTGCATCCCTTCCCTTCCCTTCCCTTCCCTTCCCTTCCCTTCCCTTCCCTTCCCTTCCCTTCCCTTCCCTTCCCTTCTTTTATCTTGCTTCCTCTCTCAGTCTTTTGTTTTGTCTCTTTTCCTCTTGCTAAGGAACTGTGGATGGTGCTAATAAACTTAATACCCATTTTACCAATGTGTGGTTAGCAAAAGATGCTTCCCAGTATGGAGAAGAGTACAGGAAAACACAAACAAATTAGATCTGCTTGACAGGTTATCGAATCAAACTTGAGTGCAAAGATATGCGTACGTTCAGAAATATCTTTGAAGATAAAGCTTATGCATAACATTTCTAGAGATAACATCATGTTCAACTTACAGAGGCTGCATTACTCATGTGCATAAAATAGTAACCTTTGTGAATGGTCTATACAAATTTTGCTATTGAAGAAGCCAGAGATTCTCACTCCTAATTCCAGCTGGAGGGAACTAAAAGGGAGAAAAACTAATTTCAGTGCTTACTTTATATGAAAATCTCAGCTTTAAGGAGGAGAAGACCGAAGGCTGAACAGCCTCTGAGGTTTAGAGTTTCCTTCAGAGAGCTCTGCTGATGTTGCATTATTTGTCAATAAAACTAAGGTAGAGAAATAGGTTACTCTTCATTTTATTAGGAATTTAAACTCATCTGCTTACAACAATATATGATACAATGTAAGTTAAAAAATGGACTTTAATCATATGCATATTATACACAACCAAAAGCTAAAATGACATAGCCAAGAACTCAAGAAAACAGAACATTTGAAAAGATTTTGCCTTTTAAATATGCATAAGGCTCTATGTTTGATTATATATTCACATTTTATTTATTTTTATTGATGTCACCTGCCATTTTCCCAAACCTCGATGCCTTCTCTCTGTAACTTCCAAACTGCCTCCTCAGTTCAATGTCTTCCCAAAGTTGGTCCCAGCTCCATTTTCACTCATTGTAGTGAAATCTTTTGTCAGTCCAGTGTGAGATTCACTGTTCACAGTAACAGTCTCATATCAGAATTTTTGTTTGGGCTTAGACCCTCAGACTGTCCTGATCTCTGTTCTACCCCTGAAGATGCCCATCTGATCTATTTTTACTCTTTTTCTGCACTGGTTTTACTGGCAAAGCCCGTTGCCTGACTCCCTACCTCTGAGGGTAAGGGCTTCCTACCTACTTCCTAAACACCCATTCCAGTTTCCTTTCCTAGCCTGTTCCTCTTCCTCTTCCTCTTCTTATGATGTATCTGCTCCTTGCCCTCTTTAATAGGTCTAATCTACTTCATTTGGTCCCAAGTCTTCCTCTTTCTCACCAGAATTTAGTTTGCTGTTATCCAAACCAACAAGCTCTTTGTAAGTCTTGATATAATATTCATTGGATGATAATTGCAGCCTTCTAATGTCTTCTAATGACCTCTTCTCTGGCTTCCAATTATCCTAGATATCTCTGTGCTCCTAAAGAGTTATCAGGATACTAGGCAGAATTTTTAATTTCTCCTCCCAGTCCCAGTCTTTCTTTTATTCTCTCCAGGTTAGAATATGGTGGCTCTCTTCTCCATGCCAGCGAGAAATCCTCAGTACAAAAAAGGAGAGCAAGGTTCCCTGCTTTCCGTACTGCTCAATGGGGTGATGGACTACTCCCTGCAGGTTAGGGACTGACTCTCTGGGGAGCAGCTTTGCTGAAAATGATCTAGAGGGAAGCAGGCTAAACATGAGCCAGAAATGTGCTCTGGTAGTCATGAAAGCTCATGGCATCTTGCGCTATATTAGCAAGATGGAAGGTTGTACCAGATAAACCTTTGAGGTCCCTTCCAACTAGGGCTGTTCTGTAATTCTATATTAACTGTGTTAATGATATGTTGAGAGAAGTCATTATTGTCCTTTACTTGGCTACATCCAGATACCGTACTCAGTTTTGGGAATCCAGTGCAAGAATGACATAAATAAGTATAATCCAGGGGCTAGAGCACATCCCCTCTGAGGAATGTTTGTGGCAGCTGGGTTTGTTCAGCCTGAAGAGATGGCTGCAGGGGGACCTCATAGCTGCCTTTCAACACTTAAGGTGGCAGAGCTAAGTTTATTACTGAGGTGCACAGCAAGAGAACAAGACAAAATGGACTTAACAGGAAAGGGGGAGGTTCTGACTGGATATAAGGAAAAAACTTTTTTAAGTATGAAGAAAATGAAACACTAGAGTAGGTTGCCCAGAGAGGCTGTGGAATCCACCCTTGGAGGTTTTCAAGACCTGACGGGACAAAGTCCTGAGCAACCTGAATTCTGAACACCCTTTCAACCTACATGATTCTGTAATTCCATGAAACCTCTGCTGAAAATGTTTTCCCGAAAGTTCCTCACTTGTCCAAGTTAGAATGGGTTTGGATTTATATCAACGCTATGCATCCTTTTAAAATTTCAAGCCTTTGCTCTCAGGCGCAGAAGACTTGGAGCACTTCAAAGGAATGACTGCCAGAATTTTTTCAATGTGTACAAACCAAGATTTTCTCTCTGGACTCATCGTCGGATACTACTGAGTAGTTTTGTCTGAAATATTTGAAGAGACGAAAATGAGGTTGGAGGCAAAGTGAATGTAAAAAACCCCTCTGATTCTCAGACTCTTGCTGGTCTACCACTGGTGCTACCAAAGTTGCTGTTAATCCATCATGACTACGGTGAAAGTTCAGCTCCCCATAGCACCCGCTAGACATCACATGTTGAAAACCAGGCGAGTTGCCAAATACTAGTTCATTTTTAGTGGGAATGCCATGGTTTGGCAAATCAAGAGGTAAACCAGAATATACTGTACTTTGTCATCTGTTCTTAATGCACTATGTTGTTTTTTAAGTGGTTTTGTATGGAGTTAATAATTCAATGTATCGGCCAGTGGTAAAAATTATGCCTGGTATCAGCTGTAAGCTTATAATTGCATTTTTCCCCTCCCTCCATGCCAGCCCCCTAAAAAAGTTTATTGCCAACCTGCAGTAAGGTTTTCCTCTGAGATTCTCTTAATATTTCCAAATGTGTATCACTTGGCTAAGAGATGAGTGGTGACATTTAGCAAAGTCAGTAGAAAATGAAAACAATGCTACATCTAGAAGTAGAGGCCAGCCACCACTACCAAAAAAAGGAAACAGTGTGTTTTGTCACATTTTATAAAACAGAAAGTGGAAGACAGAGCAATGTTGACTAAGCTTGGAAGCTAGAGATTTCTTGGAGAAAAATGGATAATAAAAAAAAAACTGTATAAAAAAATGATCTGTAACATGACGTGAAGTCTCTAAAAATGGAAAACATAAAGAAAAGAAAAGCTAAAATATAATAGCTTAAAAAAGGTAGTTTCCTAAATGAACTCTACCAGTATGAAAAGAAAGGGAAAAGAGAGGAAGGTACTTGCCTCAGTGTATCTGAATAGTTATCAAAGACACATAGAGTGTTGATTAAACGTGTAAGTGATATTGTAAGTGAACTTTATATGTGGAAGATCCTTTGGGAATTAAGAAACTGTCTGCACTCTAAGCCTGACAGCTGATGTCAACATCTTCATTCCACGTTTTCTGAAGAAGCCAAGGACAAGGCAACCAGTTTGTATGGTGTCTGGACTGGGCAGAATTACAGTAAAAGAACCCAGATAGATCTACAGATTTATGTGCACCAATTTTCAGGTCTGGAACAGGAAATGGACTTTCTTATATACGAAGGGGTACATGAGAAACATTTGCAGAGTCCTGAAAAGAGGAGTGAAAATCGCTAAAACTGCCTTCAGAAAATCTACTGGATTTCTGCTAACTTGAGGTTGCCACATTGCCTCTGCCATAACTGTTCACCTGCAAAGCATGAAGACTCCATCAGAAAACTAAGTCCCTTGTCATTTCAGCCCATTTCTATAAGAAAGTGAGATACATGATGGCCTCTCATTGGCTTTCTATATGAAATATAACTCAGCAGGGTTCTGCTTATTCACACCAATATCTTATTTGCACATTTCTGACTCACCTCACTTCAGATTGAAGGGTCGTTTCAGGGTAGTAGCTTGCACAGTCCTTCCTCACTGGATATTTCCAGGTGGCCATTGACATTGATTAGTTCTTGTAGTCCAGGAGTTTTGGGGCAGAGGTAAGTGGTGGCATGCTTTGCCCCGAGTAAATACTGTTCCTGTAACCATCTGCACCACTGCAGTTGCTAGCCAGACCACCGTTTCCTGAGGCCCAGATAAAAATATTTCCTCCACCACAATGACCCTAGGGGAATAAAAAAAATAACAAAACAAAACTGAACTTTCCATACAGACCTTTTATTTTAAACAGCCAGTGTTATATTTCTGCCAAAATTAGAAGGTGTTTTTGATTATGTAGCTTTCAACTACCATGGAATTAATATAGAAAAACTTGTGTTCTTCAGGGAGCCCTGTCATATATCTGCAAAATAAGGTTCTTTTTATGTACCTACACATTAACATTGACATCCACTCCCTCATTTAATTAACAACATTTGAATGTCATTTCCTTTCATGTAGTAATTGTATTTTTTATTCCTAAACTGATCTCTTGTTTTAGATGGAGATAAAATTGGAAAATGTCAAGATTTGTCCAGAAAAAAACAGTAACAATAAGGGGTTCCTTTTTTCCTTGTGGTTTTTGAAACCTAAATATGAACTTTCCTAGAGAGTTTTGAAAAAAACCTGAGGTGGGAAATGAACCTCTAGATTTTGAATTGGGGGGAGAACTTTCTAACTTTTCTCGTTCTTTCTTTCAGTGAGTTCAAAGATAACCTGCTGGGTCTGGGATCTTTCATGTCTTTAGGACCCTGGTAGCAACTATAAATAGTTGTGGTTGTTAAAGAAGGTACGCACACTGGAGAATCTAGAGCATGTATTACATGTCCACCAAGGAGTTGAATTCCAAAGAAGTTAAAACTGCATTAATAGTGCTTAACTTTAAGAGCCAGATAAAAGATATATGGTGGAGGAATGCAATAAGGTGCTCACTAGCTACTTGAATTTCTTTATTAAAGCTGACAAACTCATGAATATTAAAATGAGTCCTGGATTACATGTCCTTATGTGAGGTATTACTCTTGTACGTGGTAAATTGTGTCCATGCAGTTATTAAAAAGGAGAAAAGAGGAGAAAGTGAGGTTAGATGACAGGGGAAAGGTCAACCAGTTGGGAGAGGTCTCAGTACTCTTTGTTCAGTACTTCATCTAAAGAACCAGGAGATAATGTGTAATTAGGTTTTTTTTTTAATCAGAATTTAAGTGTACGAAAGGTAATCCATCCATTTATGAAACATGTATGTATGTGCAGTCAGAAAATATTGTAGGTTTTTTTTTTTTTTTTTACTTTACTGAAAAATTTCTTCAAGTTAAATACTTTAACAGAGTTATAGGTGATAACTTTTTCTCTTTACAATAAGCTTAATCCTTTCTAGTAATTTCTTTGGTGATTAATACCTTAATATAATTATCACAGTGAGATAGCAGATGAACTTTGCAGCTGGAAGAAAAATAAACTTTTACAGTAGATCTGGGATAAGGTACCTAGACATATCTCCAAAATTCCCTAATTAAAATATATAATATATTCTAATAAATTTTTTTCTTTAATTAACAAAATTGTTTAATTAATAAGCTTATTTTTGTGTGAGGTTTCCTATGAGTGGAAATTTCTAAAGAGCAATCATAAAATAACTTTGAAGAATACCCTTTCCAAGAAATTTGGAAAAGTAGCAGAAAGAAAAGACTTGTAACAGATATTTTTAACTAGTTATATGCATCCAAACGAAGAAATACAAGTGCTGAATGGCTGCATGAGCAATATCAAAATGCATGTTATGCTGGAGGTTTATTTCCAGCTCAAATCCTGGCACTTTTGCTAGCATATATTACCTTTCTCCCTCTCTCACCAGTCCCCAAATTCATTTGCCTTGAAAAGAAGACATTTTGCACCATTTCCCGAAGAAAAGCATTTTTGATCAATTAGGTCAGAAGCAGCCTCTGTATTTTTAAAACAAAACCTGGAAAAAAAAATTAAAAGCATCTTACAGGTACTAGATTATCCCTTTAATGCCTCCATTAATATTAAATAAATCCTGCAAATACAGTGTCTTGGTTTTGGAAAATATATTAATTGGGTGTATGTCAGGAATAAAATCCAGGAACTCACTTTTAATATTTCTTAAATCAAAAGCTTCTTGTTCTTAACAGCTAACCCATTTAGATATTCCTTCCCTCTCCCCCTTCCAAAAGCCAGCTCCTTCAGCTGACTGCTGCACTCCAGTGCTGTCTGTATAGGTTACAAGCAGCAAAATGCATTACAGCCATCTACATTTATACTTGTCCTAGTGTCAGTGTTACTTCCACAAATGTCTGGAAAAAACGTACAATTTTTCTTAATGCTCAGAGCCACCTTTACTACCAAGCACCACTGGCAACTGCAATTAAGTACTGAGTTTTCTTTGGAGATCTGACCTAAAGTACCTGTCAAAAGCAAAAGAGGATTCCGAACACACGGGGTCTTTTTCTGATTTCATATACTTCCATGTAAATCACAAACATGTAACCAAAAATAATGATATAAATGTAAGCGTTATAGATTTTTATTATAGATAATTCATAGCTCCTTTGGTTAGTAATGCATGTTTTGGACATTGCTGAGTAATAACGATCTACTTACTGATAAAGTAGGAAGCACATAATGCTAGGAGAGAAATCTCTTAAAAGCCCCAGCCTGTAAATAAGTTTGCTTAAATGTACTCCTATGAATAGAGCCACTGAAATCAATGAAACTACTCATGTGCATAAATTTAAGCATATGCAAAAGTACTTGAAGACAGGAGATTTAGCTCTTAATTATTTTAGGTCACTGAAGGAAATGGAGGCCACAGTTTCTCCCAGAACAGGTGACAAATCTGCTTAGAAAGGTAATGTGGAAGTGGCATAAGGAAACGGCGTATAAGCAGTTTTATCCAGGAGTATGTGAGCACACTGATGCTGCCATAGAGGATCCAGCTGGGTAATGACTGATCTAGGTAATTATATTGCAAAATCTTTAGGGGAGACATCCCATACAAATTTTAGAAAATACAGATCGGGGACTCAAGGTAGCTGCTGGATGCATAATTCAGTCCGAATAATTTGTTAGACAAACCTTACCTCCTTTTTCTATTTGTGAATTGCATAAGAGCAGTTTATGATTTTCTTAGATTTATTATTCAGAATTATTCCCTGAATGAAGGTGTATCATTTATGAGCACTTCACTGCAAGTGCTTGATATTCAAAATTTGGCATTCAATATTGTTATGTTGGTTAGTCAGAGCAGAACACAGCGCATGTTGTGTTTCTCTAAGTGGAAGTAAGTCAGAGTCAGGTTTTCTATTGTAAATCGTCATATTTCAGAAATCAAAAATCACTTCTATTCCCATTTTGCAGTAATCACACGATATCTCACAACCATTCTGGCTAAAGGCACATTTGTTCAAAATTAAAACATCATTATTTTCACGGAATTATTTTGTCCTACTATGCCTCTATTTATGTCCTATAATGTCTCTACTATTCAGCTATAAAGAGAAGGTTTATCAAAAGATATATCATCATTTAAAAAAAAAAACCTAATAGGGATAATTTTGTCCAGCTGCATAATCCCCCAGCTGGGATATTGTGGAATGTCCCATGCCTTATTCATCAGTCCTAATATGTTAAGAACAAAACTTCCAAAAAGTGCCGCCACTGAAGACTTACAGCTTTAGCTGTCTAAAATCGGTCAGAGGAAATGTTTGAGAATGAAGAGACTCATTTATGTCTTGAGAGCATTTTACTTGTGTGCTCATAAAATGAGGGAAATTCCTATCTTGGTCTTCTGGAGAACTGCTTCCCACATCGCAGAACAAAACTTTTCGTGGTTCCCCTGCTGCTGAAAAATCCCATAATAAATAAAAGATTGTAAAAACACGGGTAAAAAAAAAAAAAGAAAAGAAGAAACCAGCTTGAAATAGTTCCTAACTCCTATTTTTCTTGAGGAGGACGAAGATGGCTAAAGAATTGGAAGCGAGATATATAGAGAAATTACACTGCTCTTAACACAAGCAATATTTAGTAATTTCTCAGCCCTGGCTTGCAGTCAGTCATCCTAACCATCTGCTCAGAACTGAACTTTTTCTTCTTCTTCAGTGTAGTTGAACTATATCAACAGAAACAATTTTTTCAGGGAGAGTAAATGTACCGCTACGAACGGTTTGATGAAAGACTGAATCTTTGTATTCCTGGAAAGTAAGTCTTCCTGTAACAAGCAGCTAACGTTTGAACATGTCAAAGCAAGCCTTTTAGAACAGGAGATAAGAGCACTTGAATGATTCTTACAAAGTGGTAACTGGCCCAAAAGAAAATGTTGTGTACGGTAATTTATTCTGGGAGTTACATTTTCCTCGGCCTTGAAAAGAACTTTACCATGACTCAGTATGTTGGGCTTCACTCCTACTCTCATTCGGGAGATCTGGGTCTGAAATACGGACCAACTGTATAAGCAAACATTTTATTCATACAGGCAGCGTTATTGGCATAGGCAGTGGTAAGATAATGGCCAGATCTGTACTAGGAATGGCTCGTAAAACAACGTCAATCTGAGGTGGGGTGTTTATCCATGGTTTTAATTTTATCTATGCTGTTAAATGCTATGCTGCAGAAGCTTTAATGTTTAAGCAACTTTATTAATCTAAAAGTACTGTTACTGATAAAAATTCTTTTGCTTTTTGAATTGGTGAATAACACACCATCAGAAAGCCTTTATTGCTGGTATAAGCTACAGCTGTGCTACAGGGGATATCTACACAAACCTAGTGTCACTACCTCAGCATGTGGCCTGTTCAAAGTCATTGCTTATGTGGACTTTCTCCCATATGGAATTATCGACATTTTATTGCAAAAACCTTAGTTCTGCCTCATACTTCCAGAGGGAGAATACAGTAAGAGAGTTTTCTCCCTTTCTCCTTTCAAAAAGGAAAAGAAAAAGATTTCTCTCTCCCCCTAGTAATGCACCCCCATTAGAAATACACATCAAGTTATAAATATCAACATCTATAAGCAAAAGGACCCCTTCCCTTTTATGTACACTGACTAATCTATTGTAAAATCGCATCATTTGGGTAGCCTAGCTCCTCACTTTCAAATGCCTGAGACTGACCATCCTGGCAATGCCATTTCACCTCTGAGAGAAGGAATAACTATTCCTCTGAGGGGTGCCCCATGATTGTCCCCCAGGCTGGACCCGCCTCTGCGCCCAGCGAACGCCTGAGCAGAAAACACGCTTCTTCAGCACATGCAACATCCCGTGGGCCCGAACACACAGGGCATTCTTAGGTGGTATTAATATATAAGTAGGTGGTTAGGACCCTGCCAGGCATGTTTGGGCAGGCTGCCCAAGGCCCTGGTGTGGATTGCGTGCAGGCACAATGTGCTCTTGTCTGCTCCTGGGAATGCATTTTGAGCAAGTGAGGTAGACATACCTCTGGAAACCTGAGTAAGGCAAACTGTTCCGGTTCATGTTAAGAGGGAAAAGGAAATGAATAAACATTATAAATCTTCGTTAGCCCAGCCAGAGCAAAGAGCATGCTTTCATGCACAATAAAGAGTAAGAAAAATAAAAGGTAAGTAAGAGTAAAAGGATTTTTTGAGCTCTCCTCTGGAGCAAGAATCCCATGAAAACCCCTGGAAAGATATACAGATATATGTAGATAAACCAAGGTACTTCAGGAATCTTTGTTAGTGCATGCACAGAGTTCCTAACAAAACAATGTATTGCGAGAAAATAGCAGTTTGCTGAACCTGAACATTTTCCCCAAATTTGACAAACATTGCTCTGTTAAAGATCTGGTTTGAAGAATGTTTCCTTGGTCCATCTTGGGGCTCTGAAGTCTTCTACACTTACTGCTGAAGAAAGAGAAGCCTTGAAAACTTGAGCTGTAGCTCCCCAAATCTGTGTTTCAGTAGAGCAATACTGTAGCAGCTCCAACACAAAACGGTTTCTCAAGGCTTTTATGCCAGCAAGCCTAGAATTAGTGTGAGTTTGCGTAGCCCCAGGCTAGTCCTGCAAAGGCAGCATCACTGGGTTGGGATTCAGTAGTGGCTGCCTTCTCTCCTGCCTGCCTCCCTCCCAGGTGGGTTGGGAACGGATGCATATCCCAGATTTGGAACATCACATGTCTGAGTTTCTGAAACACGTTTTTGAAATTCTAGCTTGTGGGAAATTGCTGAATATTTGATCTCATAATTAAGGTGGTAAGAAATACCACATCAAAATACCGTAAGTCCATGCAAATAAGAAAATTTGTGTTTTGGATAATTCTAGTCTAGCCTCCTTGCTGTTTTCTTAGATCATTGATTAACTGTGTACAAGGAAAGATTCCTTTTCCAAGCAGATAATATATATATATGGATATATAAATTTTTAATACCTACATACACAGTAGCAATAGTTGAAAGTGTATGGAGATAAGCTTCTGATGGGGTTTTGGTATGGCTGATGAGTGTATTCCATTGCTGGAAAAAGTCTATCCTAGAGCCGGTAGAGCAAAATTACTCCAATGGCTATGGGTACATTAGTGGCACTAGGACAAAGATTCAGAGAAGGCAAAGCCACATACAAATAAGTATGAAGATGGGAAGCATATGTGGCCGTATGGAAACTCAAAGCAGTTGATGGAACAACTTAAGAGTAGAATGATCAAAGTCACAGATATAACCAGTTAGATCAGAAAACTCCAGTGAAGGGAGTAATAGTGATAGCAGACAATATATTGAACAAGCAACAAAGACAATGCTGTCACAGAAAAGACAAATGCTACACTGGGTTGTGCTAATTGGAGCATCGTATGTAATACAAGGAAGGCAGTTTTTCCGCTCTGTTTGACTTGGCTGAGGCTTCCATCCAGAGAGCCGTATTTAGTTTGGGCTACCACATTTTTCAAAAGATACAGACAAATTAGGAGGACTTAAAAGGAGAACATCAAAAATGATAAAAGGTGTTGAAGAGAAGCCAAAAGGGAGACATAATAACTCTTGATAATTGCATAAAGGGGTGTTACCAAGAGGACAGGGACCAATTGTTCTCATCAGTCAATGGGGACAAAACAAGAAGTAATGGACTTCATCTGCAACACATATAAGAGGGTTAAATATTAGGAAAAACTTTACAGTTGCAGGAACAGTTAAGTCATGGAGCAAACCATCAAGGGGTTTTCCAGAATCACCTCCACTGCAGGATTTTAAGGCTGGACTTAATGTCGATCTCTCAGCAATGGTTTAAGTTTAATGAAATCAGTCCTGACACAATACATGAGGGAAGGACAAAAAAGGCTGGGCTGAATGACCTGTATAGGAAATGTTTGCTGGTAAATAGCTCTCTGTTCTCTGACCCTGCGCAGTATGATCAGAGGTTTATTTGCTATTGTTAATTTGTTTACCTATCTGTAATACCTGTCTTTATCTGAAAGAGAAAATGCAGAGATGTGGTTTCCAGGCTTAAATTAATACTGATATGTATCCGCCTTATGCATTTAGAGATGTGACCATGTTTTTGGTCCTCGGACTGGCTGGTGAATAGTGTGCATTTGGAGAGTCAGCTGGGAACAGAAGCTCTCATACCTTCTAGCTGTAGGGTAACTCTTGGGTCTAAGTAGTGTCTGACACCTTTCTGGAGGGTGCTGCAGGTAAGGGCAAGGTTTGTCTTTAAAGCCCTTTCAAACCTTCATCCCCACACATTCTGTTAGCTACTAAAAGCACAATTTATACACTAAACCTACACTTTATCTTCTTGGAGTATGACAATTGCTAAAGCAATTATCTTTCATGAACACAGTGCCCCTAGCCCTACACTACCCGCTTGCTTGACATCCTTTTGTAGCTCGGGCTGTTAAAACTCATGATAAAAACACTGTACGTCAGAATCTGCAAAATGAGGATTAGGACTAGTATCAAAATCCAGGACACTGACAACTTATATTAACAAAATTTTTCAATTACTCTAAGAAATTCCCAATGTATAAATGAAAACCAGATTAATATTTAAGCCAAAATTCTGAGGTACCAATACACAATTAAGCAGAAAGGGAAAGGGGAGACGTTTTTCTTTTTGTCATCTACTGAATTGAAATACTAAGTGTCCTCAAACCACTGCTTAATGACATAGACTGGAAATGAAGTAGCTGAACGAACCCCCTATATGGACATGTTCTGCCAACAGCCATTCCAGTGCCAGCAATAAATTCCCAGACTAAACAGTTTAAATTTGGCATTCTCATTTGTGATGTTGTACTTATGCTACATTCACAAGATTGATTCTATGAATTCAAAGTATTCTAGCAAATGAATTATTAGAAATATGAAATTTTGCATTACAACCACATGTCTACAGCAAATTAATCTGATATCTGAACAAAACACTATTCTTATCAAGAGAAATTTGTGGTGGTTTAAACAATAATAGCTACAGTCAGGGTCAGTCAGGTTTCCACTCTAATTTCTACTTTCAGGAGACTAAATCCTATGCTGATTGGAGCCTGACAACAAACTCTCAGGTGAGACAAGATTTTTTTTTAATAAGTAATGGAAATACATTTTTTTGCATTAACTCTCCATGATTTTTTTCTAAATTTCACCTGATTAAAAAAAAAAAATCTTACTCTTGTATAATTGCAATGGGTTTTTAATTTAAATTGGAATTTGTCCAAAGGCTACTTCAGAGTGGCCTAGGTGTTCTGACAATGCAAAAGGAAGAAGTATGAATGTTTAAAAACAGACTGCAAAACAAAACGAACAAAAAAGTATCACAAGCATTTTTAAATGTGGACTTAATATGCATGTGTAGCAGCTGGATTGACACAATGGACCCTAACGGCTCCTTCAGGTTCCTTTCAGACTGTATTATTCACTCTGCAGTCAGAGTACCAAAGAAAAAATTTTTGGGAAAAAGCCTATATTTTTGCAAACAGCTGCATTTAGACAATGACATGGGTGATGTTATTATATGACTGTCCCAATAGAAAAGTGCTCTTGTTTAACAGAATTATTTAGTATCTGGATATAAGGTCATCCATGGGTGCATGGGATGCAAGTCAGAGCGCTATTTGGTCCAGGGCTGTGAAACCTTTAGCTGACAGATTCCATAACCAAAAATAATGTAGCCTTGCCCTTTATTTCCTCACCTGCCAGTTTCCAAAGACCATTCAAATTTAAAAAATGTTGCTTACATAACTAAGCTCATTTTCTGTTAGAAGTAATGAAAGATGTTGTGGATTTATTGAGCAATTTTATCTGATTTATGAAAACCACTTTTGTCCACTCTTCTCTTTTCTATTACAAGTAAGTGTACTGTACTGGGAATACTGAGCTAATGCCCTCGAGGAAGACCATGTGACTGCAATTATTTATGAATTAACATGTCACAGATTTGAAGCTTTGAGACAAACACATTTCCCAGCTGCACATTTGTGACTTCTGAGTTTGTAAATGGAGCAGATGAAATAATGACTTGCTTTTCCTCTTGATTCTTCCTCTACGTTGGTTAGTTTACTTGCTGGATATGTAAAGACAGGTAGGAATACTTACACAGATATTTATCATTCACAGAGAGTATAAATTAAACATGCTGTTGCTTTATCAGCTATGATAATAAATACTTGATGCCAGACTGCATTTCTCTACAAGCGATGTTATCATTGTTTTTAATACATCGTTTGCCTTTAGAGGTACAAAAAATAATTCCTGAATGCTAATGCTGCTGAAAGCCAACACAGTGCAGGAGTGAAACCCTGCAACTAAAGAGTGAACTGTTTTAAAAAGCACAGTAACATGGGCTTAGTTAATGCTTTAACTTGATTTGTTCGTTGGGAGCCAAACAATAATTTGACTGATATTATTAGATACATGCTAGCTTGGTTTGTCCTGCAAACTTAAAAGTCAAGCTGAAATCAAACTCAGATGTCTTAATCGATAGCACAAACACAAAGGCAAGAAATATATGTAGAATACATATGGCTTTACTGTCAGATATAAACAAGTGTTGCTGATACACATACATACATATATTTGTTAGCTGACTATGTAAATTGAGATGAAAGCCCATTTTCAAGCATGACCTGTGATAAACAAATGCATATAAATAAACAATAAACCAAGATAACACTAGAATAACATCAATTAAAACAATTACAACGACTTCTAGTCATCACGAAGTATTGTTTCAGTTCCATCTTAAAACAGGAAAAGCTCCCAATTGTTCTTAAATCAACTGGTAACCGATTCCACATTTGTGGAGCCTTGAAACAAAAAGCTTTTTATCCCTAGTTTGCATTCATTCTAGGGCATGGTAGTTCCACAGCATGAATAGAGTGTAATGTATAAGCTGCTCTAAGTGAAAGTAGCAGGTTGAAATAGTGGACACTGATTGACACAGTGCTCTAATTGCTATTTTATATCCAGATTTAAAAAGTAAGACTTTGCTGGGGAAAAAGAAGTCGTATCTAAAGTTGACATGACTGGCAAGTAGAAAGTGCAATTCAGAACTATGGAATTTTACATAGCATTTGATATTATGCCAGATATACATGCATAAGCACAGAAAAAAACCTCACAACAGAATATGATGTAGAAAAAAGCCTTGGAATTCTGATACTCTGTCTGTGCTATTAACCAGAACACTAAAACTTCCTCCTCATTTCTGTTTGCAAACAGCAGGGTATAGAACTTAACAGTGAAATTTATATATATGTGTGCGTGTATGTGTGTGTATATAAAAAAATGTGCTTATTTGCTGTCTCTTCTTTAACATATAAATAATCTATCACAAATTCTTTTCTGTCCTTCAGACCCATTTGTTTTTCAGGTACTGATTTCTGTGCTTTCCCTAGGTAAGTCCTCAGGAGTCTGGAGAACTACGAGGATTATGACATCAAAAGGGACAAAAGATTGTAAGCTGTTTAATGACAGGAGGGTGGGACATTTAAATCATACTCTTTAAAAGTTTTTTTTTTTTTTCCCCATAAGCACTTACAGGACCTAAATTCCTGACAAACACATGAGAAAAAGGCTCAGTCAGCCCTTTGAGAAAGAGCTCTGAATACTACCCGTTACAAAGTTCCCTAGAAAGTCTTCATGAAAAAGGGGGGAAGGGTATCAAGATTTGATATTGCTAAAGTTAAAAATAAAACAAAGATAAAAGTGAGAAAGCTCAGTGGCTGTTGTTTCCTTATAAATCACAAAAAGGCACTGTAAAGGACAGAGAAAAAAGGCATAATTTTTACCCTTTCCCAGTCTTTTATGAAGGTCAGATTCAGGGGATTGCTGCACTGCCACTGAACCCCCGAAAAAGAATATTCTGAGAATAGAAAAAAGAAGGGTGGCAAGCCTGGAAAGGCGAGATGTCTGCGTGAGAAATGCATTTTGGAAAAGAGCCTGTCGCCCACAAAGTACTGCAGCATAAAGTAATCAAAGCTGTGTCTGAGGCAAGCCATGACTCCTGCAAACAGGCAGAAGGGGAGGTCTATGTCGTGCCCCCACATAGTCCATCTTGTTGGTGCCCACGGCAGGGCAGGCAGGGTACCTCCTGCTCACCCTTTCACAAGCTTGTGGATGAGCCGTGCCTTGCCCAGAGCACCCTCACTGTATGTTACCCCTCAGCATCAGCCACTTCCCTTGGATCAACAGAGGAACAGTGCGAAAATGGTACTTTTACAGAAAGGAAACTGCTGGGGTGAAGGAAAAGTGTCTGTGTGTGTGGATTTACGGCCCTGAAGACTGCAAACCTGCTGGACCACAGCATTACAAATGGAGGAAGAGGACAGCAGGTCATGCTTCATACTTTTGCAGAGGTAGCTCACTTTCCAACCACTCTGAGCTCTACCTTCCGAGCTGCTGTCTGCCACAATGCCCCTTTATTCTGGTTTCTTGCTAAGGATGAGGATTTCGAAATCTAATGCAACATCTGTCCAAGAGGTGAACCATGCTACTTTTAAGTCCCCAAAACCTGCAAAGGCACAGAATGCAACTGTCTTGGAGGGCCAGCATTTTGGTCAGCCCAGCTGCCTGCAGTAGCTGAGAGTACTGTTTTATCCTCGTTGTTAAGCACTTCATCTCTTATACAAAAAAATCTTATGCCTTCGTCTGTGAATGCAGAAAAATCTCCAGAGGGAAAACCAAAACACCAAGATCAAAAACTTGGGCCCAATGAAAATAAAGGGAGCAGGCTGTACCCCAATTCTTGCCTTAATTATTGAGGGAGGTCTTTATAGGGGATTTGCTTACCACTGATAATCTGATATTTAAATCCTGCACAAGATGAAGGACTGACAAATCCAGAAAAAGGTATATATTGTTTTGTTCATTCTTCTGGAATAAACAAATATGAAATACATATGCACTGCATCATGCAGTGAAGTAATAATTATAGTCATAAAAACCATGGTCAAGTTTAGGTTCAGACACATCTTTACGAGACCACAGTGCCACGCTTAGATTCTGACTACTGAGAACCTCTGATCAGAACTGGGTCATTCTCAGCATCAGTGTAGGGGGAATAGAGAAAAAAAATATCTGAGTTTTACAAAGGACGGACAGAAAAGTTGGAGGTTAATATAGCAGTCTCATGGGAGTAGAAGGATGTCTGTGAGTGAAAGAATGATATTCAGTTCGCAAACCCCATAGATCCACAACACCGAAGCATTGCAAGGAGGAACACTGTTGGAACCTACACTTGTCTGGTTACATTATCCCTTAGCAGTTGGATAGCCCTGGAGTCCTAAGGTCCGACAAACCAAAATAAAAATAAATGAAATAAAATGAAAACCATTCATTGGAGAACAGTCACAGAGTAGTGAAATCTGGCAAAAAAATAGGTCAAATTTTGAGCCTAGCAACCATAGTTATGTACCTTTAAACTTTTCCTGTATGAAAATCAACTTTTCTGAAACCAGGAATCAGAGGAATGGCCCAACCCAGTCGCAGCCCATCACCTAATGAGTTGCCAGTTACAGGAGAGTATTTTGCAGTAACATGGCAACTATATGTTAACTCCATTGGAAAGTAGGATAGCTCTGCTGAAAGCTTGAGCTACTGCTGTGGCATTATAACTTTATAACATGGTCATTCAATAACTTATCTCCACTGGGTCTCAGAATGGCAATTGTAACTGTCTCCAGTTTTTCTGCTTTAGTCTCTTTATTATTCACACAGATCCTTCCCTAGTGCTATCTTACGATTGCTAATAGAAACCAAATGGCTCTGATACTCTGAGTATATTTGGTGATTCTGTCCTTAATTAAACACAGTGGTTCTTCACAGTGGAAGAAGGAGAAGAGTAAGAAGAATTCTCTGAAGTCTAAACTCTTTCTTTCGGCTCATACAAAAGGAAATAATATTTTTTTTTTCTGAAAAACTGTGCGTCTGTTTCTTTAAAGAATCTGCTTCTGACACAGCAATCACATTACATTAAACAATCCAGAACTTACTACAAGAGAAATCTTATTTTCTGTAACAGCAGACTAACCTTGAAATTTCAGCCAAATTTTTATTTAAGATATTCCAAAGACAATTAATGTGTCTTTTTTAAGTCACACAGCAGGAAAGGTTATGTTCAGAAGCAAATGAAATTTTAAGAAAGGGTACCTGGGCAATTCTAGCCATGAAATTAAGGCAAGAAGAATCCTTTGTGATGGACTTGGTTAGTCAAAAAGGGTTTAATTCTTTTCCCAGATGAAATCATGATTAACTCTACAAAGTGCCTAGCTTCTGTGAAAGAGAAAAGATATCTACTTCCCCAAGGTAAGAAGAGGCTGGTAACTGGGCAGCAGTTAGGGAAAGGTAGGACTAGAGACCCAAGAAAAATAATAGCTAGAAGCAGTTGTGAGAGAACCTCTGAAACCCGCAGCTAATTGGGGAGAGGATAAAGAACGCATATACTTCAAGATGTGGGAGAGAAGAGAAGGCTCTTGTGGTTTAATGACTGTAGTGGTTCCAGCAACATGGGGTTGAGGCAGAAAGAATCCACTTGAAAGAAGACAGCTGAGGTGAAAACAGGGTCCAAGCTGCTCACTTGATGCAGTCAGGTGTTTGCTGGGTAACCCAAGCACTGTTCAGCTGAGCGATTTGCAGCATGGACTAGGGTCCTGAGGCACTCATTTTAAGGGCTCCCCAAAGTCACGGTTCCTCCAGTTCTCTAATTTTAAGTACTTGAAAGACAAGTGAAGGCTAGGAGAATAGTTCTTCAAAACTCCCTCTAGAAGAGAAACACAGTTCCTAAGGGTAAATCCTGTACTAGACAGCTTGTCCTGCGTTCAAAGGAAATGAAGATCTCTGTCACTGGTTACAGAAGAAGCTGAGGGAAACTGTCAGCACACCTCTGATATGCATGGAAGACAGTTCTTGGCCTTTGTAGAGAAGAGAAACTTCAGTGGGACTGCAAGTATCTAAGAAGGAAAAAATCATGAAAGTAAATCTTGGAAGAAGGGTGTGTTTCTGCAACTAGTTTATGGAATCAAAGTGGTGACACTTTGGTGAATCTAAGGAAAGATGCTAGATAGAAAGGCAATGAGTTAGCAAGGCAAGTGGAGCAAAACAGCTCTTGGTCCACGATTCCAGAAGGGTAGAAACCAGTAAGTCAGGACGATAAGGAGCACTAGGATTCAGGCACTCCATATAGCTTCTTAACTTACTATAACGCTGACAGTCAAATCATGAGGACAGAAGGACAGAAAAATTGACACAATGAAAGGAAATGTCTGGTAAAGAAATTAATGCCACTTGTTCATCCACTTTCAGGTTTAGGTTTTTATTTTCTTGCTGGTTTGCTACCATTCAGATCATAACACATACAAAAAGACCAGGCTTGAATAGATTATTTGACCGATATTTTTCAATTTCTCTGCCAACTAACTTGCTACGGCAGATAATGGTCTGCCTGAAAAACTGCTTTTTCAGGCCTCCAACAGGAGCCACAGTGAAATTGAGAGAGGTCAAAAGAAGTCAGCTGCCATTTTCACTCCCATTTTTTATGGAAATGGGCAACAGATTGGTGAAGACATTGCAAAGGCTCTAAGGCAATCACTCTTTCAATTTGTCCAATATTAGTTTCAATAAGAACCGAGAACAGAAACAATTGCCAGCAGCCCCTGGTTGATTTGTTAAGACTCACTCTTGTCCACTTCAAATCACCTTTGACATTTACGAGCTCAACTTTGCAAACATCATTTGAGTATTATTATTTTATCTGATGCCTCTATTATGCCAGTGCCTAGGCTACCATAATGTTAAAAGTGACGCATAGGTATCAAACCCACCATTGTTTCTTATGTCTCTGCTTCATGAAAAACAAGGAAGCTTTTGTTTTTTATACAGACCCAATACCTCCAGCATTACACATGCAAGGTTTAGTAGTTTGCAAAGATTTATGTATATGTCTCCAAAGTGAATTTGAAAAAAGGGAGATCTAGTTTGGCAGATATTTACAAGACTAGCATATTGATAGCAAATTAGCTTTCCCCTGCACCTATATTGTACTATGTAGAAACCATCTTCGTAGAGCTCATAGGGCATAATAAGCAAAGAAATGCTAATAGAGAACATTTAAATCCCGTTAGGTTTGTGCTCTTTGCAGCATGCAACAGGTTGCATGCAACTGTCGTCTGCAGAGTCACAGGGACAAGAAGAAAAGTAAAACAGTGCCAAACAAGATAACAGTGGTATTGACAAATACTCCTAGGACACAAATGCCCAGTGTGATTTACTCAGTATGATTCCAGTGCATGCAATTTAGGGGTTGGAAGGAAATGTCTATCTGGGTCAAAGAGTTTGAGAGTTAGTGACCAAGAAAGACAGAGAGAAAATAATATCAGTGTGGGATGGGTAGTGTTCAATAACCAGTACAGATTCTTACAGAAAAGATGCCACTTTGCCTGAAGCCAAAATTGTACAGCACGTGCATTCTGGCTACTGTCTCCTGTAAGGCTGAAACGCAGAGACTGTAAATGGAAAATAATTTGAACATAAATGAAAGAAGAGTGGAATGGGCAATGCTGAGGACCACGCTTAAGGAGAGCTGAACTGCCGTGTGGGTTTGGTAACATACAATATGTCTGCAATGGATTCTGCATGGCGGTGCAGAGATAGCCAGGTTGGCTTTAGCCACATGGGACCCCAGGCAGGTTACAGCACAGGCTGTCCTAAATATAATTTAAAGAGAAGAAATAAATGCAAGGAAGGAAAGTTAGCATTTTACTGAGGGCTTGCACACAACTGTGGGAGAATAATAATCTTTTTGGGAATGCTCCTCAGTGAGGGGAAACTTGAAGATGATGGTGTTAAGCTGGACCAAGCAAAATTTCTATAGCATGTATAAGGAAGTTCTGTTTGCAACTTGTTTTTATTACATCTTACGTGCCTCACAAGTACCGAGTAACAATAAGCTTCAGGCATTCTGGAAATGCATACTTGGAATTTTAACAGGAGTTCTTTTTTATGTGCTTAAAGAAATATTTAAAAGTTTCTTAAAATACTACAATGTAAAGAGTAAATAAATATGAATTGTGCAGAACTAATAATAAAAAAAAGGGTGAAGACATTTCCCCTCTTCTTGACTTGGGTGCAGAATAACACATGCTCTGAAAGAATAAACCATCGAATATTCTGTATATGTGAGTCTTCTCTCATTGGTTGTAAGCAAGCTACAAAAATTCCTATTGACTGCACTGTGGAGGGATCAATGCCACTAACACCTTGATATTTGCTCCCACTTCCCATTTACTTTTCACTTGTGACTTTAAAATATAAGTGACAATGAAGCATTGTCTCTATGGTATATAAGTGGGAGCTTATTTCCTGCATTTACTCTGGTTTTCTTAGGGGAAAGGGGATTTACAGTTAATAACAAATCCTGTTCCACATTTGGATTATTCCTGTGTACAGTAAAAACTCCTTGAATTTCAAATAATGCCAATTTCCATCTCTTCAGCTGGAGAGGCGGTGGGGACTCTGGTGCGTGCCTTTTATCTCAGAACCGTAAGGCCTGTGGTAAAGGATTCGGGCATAAATAATCCCACGTGTCACCAAAGCTGGTGATAAGCAAATGCTTGCAGAAAGGTCCTTGCTCCCTAATCTTCACGGAGCTGTCACACCGCACTGAGACACTCTGCATGGCAGGTGAGTCGCAATGACCAGCTCAGTGGGTGCTGCCGTCCCGGTCTTCACTCCCTTGGCATTTCTGTGCAGGAGGAGCATGGAAATGTCCACCACCCTTGATTGCTACCAGTAACGGATGGGCATATGGAGAATGATTTAACTGATTACCCAGCCTGTCTTCAACAGTTTTTTATCAGCTGGCAGAGACTTGCAAAAGAAGGAGCTGAACAGACAGTATTAAACCTACACCCCAACATTACATAACTGAAGTCTTCATAGGAGGGGAAAGACAGATACAGAGAAACCCAGCCTTTTGTTTTTTTAAGAATATGTTTCTTATAAAAGCTTTTTTAATAAAGGAAAATGAACAAGAATATTATTTTGAAACTTCAGCAAGCAAATCCATTCAAAACTATGACAAACTCGGGTAGTAGCAGAGGTGGTGTTTAGTTTGTCTGCTATTATATTCTCTCTATTTAATGGTTTGGCATGTTTCTTTCTGGGAAGTCCATTATTAGAGTATACTAATATTCATTTAATCCTACTACAACTAATTATATATCGCCCCTAACCAGTATCTTACTCCCTGCCAACAGAATTAAACCTAATGAAATATATCAATATTGAAGACTCAGATGATGGCAGTTACTATCCCTACAAAATAATTATAACCAGTAAAGAAAGATCACACGTGTGACATTACAGTGGCAAGACCTAGAGAGTGGGAACAGCATGGTAATGATATTCAAACAGGAACCCAGCATCCCCTCAACCCTGGAACCACTAATAACTTCAGCTAGAACAATTGACAGAGGGGAAATGAATCATTCCCTTTGACAAGAACAAAACTATATTAAAATGTAATAGTTTATTAAACAACTGACTTCAGAAGTTAAATTACTAAATTGCATCTCCATGGGTTTTAAGAAGTACTGTCTGATCACAATAATGGATTGCCTACAAACTTTTATCTTAGCCATCGCCTCCAGAGTTGCTGTATTTAATTATTTAAACATTGTATTAATGAAACATGTTATACTAGTAAGAAAACTACTTTTATCACAACACATGAAAGACAAAAAATATAGTATGTGGTTTACACTCCACAACTGCATTTGCATCCCCCTTGCAAATAGCAAAAAATGTCCTTTCCCTGATCCCCTCTTCCCAGCTGCTCTGCCTGCAAAGATTTGCAGAACTAATTTAATGGCTGCCATTGTTCTTGATTCTGACTTGATTTTTTTTTAAAGAATAGAAACCATTTAAAACATTTTGGTGCACCTGTTGTGCTGCATTATGACCCACTGTGATTTCAATTTATGTCACATGAGAACATGCCACTGGAGCACCACAGATTGCATCATGTGCAAAACCCCTAGCAGTGCTGGAAATTGATGTCACATTGCATTTTTTAATGCATAACTATGCATATAATGCTTAGAAACAAGAGGGCTAAATTAAGATCAGAAAAACAAGGTAAAAGAAAATGGGCATGGCTTGAATATGGTTAGGCAGAAGTATTCTGATCTGTACATGTGTTCTTTAGAATCTGGAAAACTCTGCTGCACAATGAAGACCTCTGTCACTTGAGCTATAACCGAGTAGCAACAGTAGATTGTCACCTTTTGTTTGTGGGTCAGCCACAAGGGGGAAGTAAGAAACATTTTTAAGTGGGTTTCAGGTGTTTGCTGACATTAGAGGAACACTGTAAATTAAGAAAACTTGGAAAAATTCTGGGTTCTGCATAGGGGTAGGATGTAGGGATGAATGCTTCTCCCTCGTCTCTGCTCAGAGAAACAATCTGTTCTGTCACTTGAGGCCTCTCCCTCAGGTTCTTTTCTGGTCCTATCTTCTCTAGCTGCCATCCTCCTTTTCTGTCCCAAGAGGGATAAAAGAATTTGGCAAAGTTCTCTGGAGCACACGAAAGACCAAAACTTAGGTACTTAAATGGAAAATGCAGAAATGAACAAAATATTAATCATACGAGCTTACAGTTAAGCACCTTTGAGAGCCCTTAAGAAGAGAGACTTGGCTTTGAAACCTGCACTATGAACACACTCATTGAATAATCATGTTTTGTGGAAGTAGATTTCAAATACACTGCAGAATCCTGTACAGAAGAATCCAGCAAAGCACATTTTGCAGTCCTGCATCCTTTCCATTGGAAAAATGGAGACAATAATATTTCTCTGCCTTACAATTGTATTGCAAACACTAATGATGACAAAATTGTGCAAGAAATGCTTGGAGAGCATTTAAAATGCTAGAAATGCTAAAAAGCCATCCCTTAGCTACCTAAACAGTGTATTAAAAATCTAACTGCTATTACATAGCAACCCCTTATAGCCAGAAGAGCAGATGTACTGTGGACTAAACCCAGAAAAATACTCTTTTTGTAGAGAAGAAAGAACAAATATATGATCTGGGTTCTGCTTGGTCCAACTGACGCTTCCAGTGATGTACTGTGTCCACTTTTTGACCACTGTCCTTAAAAATAGATGTGGACAGTTTGGAGATCAGAGGTCAAAAGAGAATGAGAATGATCAGGAAATAAGACCTATGAATGAAGTGTGAAGGGATTGTAGTTATTCCAGCTAAAAGTAAAGAAGACAGAGAGAAAAATGATAGCAGCTGAGAGATATGTAAGAGAAAGGGAATAACCTGTATGACAAGCCCAATGTGGATAGGACAAGAAGTAATAGCCTTGAATCACAGCAAGAGGGATTTGGGTTAGACATTAAGAAAAAAATTCTAACTGTAAGAAAAACTAAGCACTGGTGAACACTTACCTCACCTGGGGAGACTGTGGGGTCTCTAGTGCTGGAAGATTTCAAGAACAAGTCATGCAGGTATCTTTCAGACACATTCAAGGTCCTGCCATTTACATGGACTAACTGATGAAGAGAGTCCTGTTTCCTGCAATTCTAGGTTTTACTGTCTAGTTTGTACAAGCAGTGAGAAGTGGTTTGTTTGTGTGAGAGCTACAGGGACTGACCACTTAACGTGTGGAAACCATTAATGAAAAACAAGCTTAATGGGTCTTCCAGAAACATTCACCTGCATTTCAGTGTGGGAAGGCAATAAAATATTACTGAAGGAATCCCGTTCTACTGACAGGAAGAGGACCAGGAAATGAATTCTCCCTGGAAATTTCCTTCTGTGTGGTAGCCAAGCCTGCAGGATGACTTTCCCAGGATTGTTCTCCCTCCACTTACAAGCAGCTGCTGGAAAGTAGCTTTCTGAAGACTGAACAGATGGTAGAAGGGTTGGGATGCTGGTGAACTTGTGCTCCAGGAGGACAGGAACGAGCATGAAACCTTAGAGGAGGTGGTTCTGTTGTACTTTGCTGTGCGGAAAAGTGTCCCATCTGAGGCTGGACAAGTAGGTGGTTTTCAAGGGCTGAAAGGACACTGGATGTCAATAATGGCATGGCAACACTGAGACCATGAAAATGATGGAAAAGTACTATTACAGACCTGTTACTGAGAGTCCACATGGAGGTCTACTCTTTGAACTGCAAAAGATTGATGCTAGGGCTCAGCTGGCAGAACTGCATGCTGACACCCAAATGGGACACATAGGTTGGGATTGCTTAATCTGGTATTCCTGACATGGCTCCTGTATCATTGAACTGTGGCCTGAAAGACAGAGTGCTTTGAGTTCTTCTGCAGGATGAAGCAAAGGCTACAGGGCTGCAAAAGGGCCCAGTGAAAGGGACTTTACAGGGAAAGCGTGGCTTATGGAAGACGTGAACTCAGCCAGGACTTCCACTTAGCTTCAGTCCCCTCTACCTGCCACACGGCATGGCTCATGTTTTTTAGTTTCTCTCTTGCAGTGAATAAGCCTTGGCTGGAAGAACAGTTTCAGCTAAGATTCACCTTCTCACAGGAAAATTGTTGCTTGCCTGGGAGATCAGTGAAGCCAGGCTACTGTGGTGTTGAGTGTGTGGGGTCCATGTATGGTGTAACCAGTAGGTCTAGGATCACTGGATCTGTAGTTCACGTAGTGTACAGGTAGCCTGTGCATTGAGAGTGGCTGTTTATCCAGAATTTCTGGATGGTGGTTCCTTGCTCTAACTGATTCATGAATGCCTTGAAATATTGGGCAAATTATTAGTGTCCACGAGTTCTACCTGAAACAGAAGAAGAAGACATATCAGTCTTTTTACAGACATATGGTAGTGCTGGATTTTATTTTTTTAAATGCATAATGTTTCCACAGAGCATGACTATAGAAGACATCTTTGGGCACTCTGGAAAAAAAAAAACCTAGGCAAAAAAGTAGGGTAGGATCAATGAAAACCACCACATATAAATATGTCTAGAGTTGAGAGACTGATGCAGATCCACAGAGGATAAGGAGAGAATGAGTGATTTGATGAAAGGAAGTAGTGTAAGGGATGTTCCTGTTGTCCCACCTGAAGGTCGAATACAACCAGAGAGACAGGGAGGAAACCTGCATCCCCAGTCAGGGAAACAAGGTCACTGTTCTTACAGAGATAAGATTGCCCTGCAATACTGTTGCACACAAAACTGACAGACTTTCCAGGATCTTGACTCAGGAAGGTGCATTTATCGCAATACTAAACTGATAAACCATTCCATGTTAAGAGCATCTTGCTTTCTGATGTGCTTTTGGAAACTCAGAGAGCAAACTGACATGACAGCCAGTCGTTCCATGTGAAGTAATGACTGTTGGTTTCATGGGCCCCTTGCTGTAACCATGCCTGTGCTCTTAGCAGAACCACAACAAGGACTTGCCTCCTTCATCTTGCTTCTTTATTGCATCCTTCTTAGATAACCTCAAATGAAGATGAGAAGGACTCAGAGGGAGAAGGATGAGAAGATTTCTATGTTGAACAGAGAAGGCAGGAGCAATACAGAGAAGAGGTGAAACTCAGACAGTTGTTCGTATTTTTTAAACCTCTGGTTCAAGTAGATCCTCCAGTACTGGTGGTCCTGTAGAAGTGTAGCCTTTGGGCAGGGGCTGGCACAAATGCAGTATAACCTTTGGTGCAATCCTGTTGGAAAGACTGTACAAAATTCTGTCCCCTGGGTCATGTGAGAAACTGGAGCAAAAAGTTTCCCATCACCAGCTTTCTTCTTTTACCCACATAATCAATTCTGTGTCCCAAGGACTTTTGTCTCTGCTTTGTCTTGGGACCTTTCCCATGACTGTTTCTCTCATTTCCTCCTATTCTCTTAATCCTCCTTCACTGAAGCAAACCCAGTCAGTTTTAAACAACCTACAGCCCCTGCTTTTCCCACTAGAAAACCCCACACTGCATTCATCATGGGCTGTGGTTACACATTCAAGGGCAGGGTTGACTTGAACTCCTTTCAGCATAACAAATTGGGAGGGCAGGATTTTGGAAGACCAGGGTCCTGTTTGTCAGTGCGCTACAACACTGCTGCTTACTTGAGCCACGACTGCAAGAGAACTAGGAGTCGCCCAGCAATGAGGACTTGAGGCCAGATTATTGACAGTTGCCTATAGAGCATTTTGTTCTTTGTGTTCCAGGGAGTACATAGCACTTTGGGTACCCGCTGACGGCCAGTCCTTCATTCGGGAGAGGGGAGGTGTGATATTACACTTCTGCTTTATCCAACTTGTCCTCCAAGTTGTAAATATGTGTGTGTGGGTATGCACATATGCAAAGAAAACTTAAAATAATTTATGAAGGAATTACAAAATCCAAGATGCCATAATCTTACTTACTGAAGAAAAAAGAAACCAAAAAATCCCTCCCACATATGAGCAACTAAACATTACTGCACTCCAAAATACACCTGGGGAAAAAAAAATATTGCTGGACTTAAATACACTAAAAAACTAACACTGCCATAAAACAATGTATTTGAGGACTTCAGCCAGATCAGCTGCTCATAATGTTCTCCTGTTTTGCCAATATATTATGCTATGGGAAGATGTCTGTGAATCCTGATGTTATAAAGCACTCTGGATTATATTCCAGTTGAAAAACTTTCAATAAACAATATATTAAGCGCATAGGATACAACATGTCTAAGTGTTAGAAAATGGGGTACAGCTTTGCCTCTGCTGTTGAAGCTGAGAAAGTATTCATCATCCTCCTGTCCTACCTTTTTCCCGACCCCACCAGATCCCCCAAGTCTCAGAGGTCCCCACAGCTCTTCCTACTTTCCAGTTATCTTTAATCAACCAATTCCAACAACATATTTTAACTCAAAACCAAAACACATCAGCCAAATTAGAATGGTGTAAAAATCAGGTGGAATTAGACAGAGTCTATGGTTTTAAACACAGACTTCTCTTTGTACTAAAAAGCAATATTTATGGCCAAGAAAGCTTTAAAATCCTTTCTCTCAAGATAGTTTATCTACATTTGCTGCCTGGACATCTGGTTTTGGATTAGGGTGGGGTGAGAGTCGGTGTGGGTAAATTGTGAAGTGGAATATTGATCCTCATCAAAATTATCTGACAGAGGAAGCTTAAGAGTATCGTATTGATGCTGTAAAAAGACGGGTTGACAATATATAGTATTTAGCAGCATTAGGGTATGGAGGGGATATTGCACTGGGAGAACACTTTCTTAATGAAGACTTACTATTGCCTTTGAAACTGGAAGGTAAATTGATGCATTTATCTTACAGCATTCACATAAAAATACTTCTTAAAATATCACCATAATGTCATTCTTCCTATACTTTCTAAGGAGGCCTGTCCCCTGAATTGTCTTTAAACTGCCCTTTTAACTGTAAATAAATGTTCCCCCCAAATTCTGAAAGGTAGTATGTAGAGAACAGTACTTATTAAAATAACATTGCAGGCCTGGTTGGAACTGACAAAACCAAGAAATTCATGGTTAAGATTGAAACTCCATCTTTGAGACACCCCATTGTGCTTTGTTGCATTTTAATATGTGTTCATCTGACCCTCTGCCAGTTAATTATGGGATCTTCAGAATTTTGTTCTGGCCCCCTTGCTCTTCAGTACTGATGTGCTGCCTTCACTTCTATTTTTAGGGACCATAAGGTGAGTTACCATTGTTAACCTGATAACACCCAGATCTATTTTGCTCTTTTAGCTGATCCTTCTGAGGCAGCTTTTAGTCTTTTCATCTTACCTCCCTAAAGTGCAAATTGGGATCTTAATCGAATCTCTTAAAAAAAAAAAAAAAAAAAAAGGGTAAAGTAAGAGAGAGAGAGAAGAATCACAAAAATTAGATCTCTTCTCCCCACCAACCTACTAAAAGTAGCTCCAAGTTTTCAGTTCTATTAGGTAAAAATCTGTTTATGATTTACAGTATGGCCAACAGAATTGAGGTCCTGGTGGATCTTATTTAGCCATTTCCTTTTGGGGTTGGGTTTTTTTTCCCCCCCTTACCCTTTTAAAGTTATTTATTTCTATTTACTTTGGATATCCCATGTGAAAATAAGAAGAGATAGAGAGGATACTGTACATCTTCCCACAGCACTACCTCTCTTGTTCCTGTTTTAAGGTGTAGGAATCTCCTTTTATTACCTCCACAGCAAGGAGCGATACACGTATCTAGCAAAATTTTAATTCAGAGGAGGGAGAGAGAGAAAAGACCAAAACAAAAAAACAAACAAACTGTGGAAGAAAATGTTTCCTAGTACCTCCTGTGGCTGCTCTTTCCATCAAGATTTTGTGGGTTACTCCTGAAAGAAACATGGACTGGAGAATGAATTAATTTCCTCCGAAATGTAGCTTGTCACCCATGAGGAGACATTGTTCTGCCTGGTAAAGTAAAGGAACCTCAGGAGAGGACAGACGTAAAGCTAGACATCATTAAAGAACAAAATCACAAAAAATTGTGTGTATTTGGAGGTTCCCGGGTACAACGACAGTAGAGATGGTTTTTCAAAACACTGTAGACAAACATTGATGCTGTCTACTTGTCTGAAGCACTCTGTACTGTTCATACTTGTCTGAAACACTCCTCTGGATCTTCTGAGATTTGTTCGTCACTAGAAAAATTTAATGAATACTATTTTACCAGTGGAATTTTCCCATTGAATGCAAATGATTCCAAAAGTTTATTTTCAGAATGTCTCATGCTTGCCTTTGTCAGACAGCTGGTAGAGGGATAGGGTTTCAAAAATAAAGAAAATTATATATAATGAATAACCAACTGCAATAGATGCTAGGAGACTAAAAGTATTTTTATTGTGAGGACATAATGCTGCTATAAGCTAACCTTCTCCACCCTCATAGGGTAAAGAATGGTTAATGAAGGAGAGGATGCTTTTATTAATCTGTAGTCCATTTCTGTGCTATATAATATTCAGTAGATATTCACTAGTAATCTCTTCGGCCCACCGCATATTTTGTAGACAAAAATCTTTTTTCAACCTTTGATAAGAAAAGAGCGATAAATAGTTAACTAATACGCATTGTCTATTTTTTCATTATAATCAATAAGATCTTGACACATTTATATGCCCCGATACGTGGGAGGTCAATGTGCATTTTGTTTTGAGAAAATCTTTGAAGACTTGGATTATCAAGACTCCAAACTTCTGTTCTTTGAGCATCTCTCAAACTGTACTCCTTAGAAGCAGTCTCCCTGAGCATAGCTTTGTTCTGATAAAGTCATCCAATGGTGGGTTGCCCACCGGTGTGTATATGTTACAAATAACATTATTTTCTGGTCCTCTTTTTTTTTAACAGTTTCCAAACTTCCTTCTCCTCTCTCTGCTCAGGAAATACTAGGTTTCCAACATAGCTGCTCTGCCAAGCTCTTTGGTTCTGCCTTTACTCCTAAACAAAGTTAATGCCTGCTTGTTAGCTCTGCTTCTTTAGCTTTGGTCCAAAGCTGGTTTTCTGTTTACACTCAGACATTTGATCAGCTACTTAGATTGCTTTGTTAGATTTTTGTTTAAAAAAGAATTATAGGAAGAATACCTCTTTATAGTGAAGAATACACCCCCCCACCCCCCACCCCCTTCCAAAATCTGAGAAAACCCCTGCTTTATTTTTGTGGACAAGAATGTCAACTTTCTGAAAGCCTGAAACATTATCAAATGAAGGTTTAAATGATGGCATTCATTTTTATAGCATACTGTTGCTCCAGTGAACTTGAACAGTAAGCCTATGATTAACTTTACCTTTTCTTTTTTTTTTTTTAATGAAAATCTAACTTTGATTTTTGCTTTTTTATTTCTAAATATCTCAAACCAAAGCAATTCTACTCCTCACCCCTTTTGGACTGTGAACACAATGGATTCGTATGCTCACCTTTGCTGACAGCATATAATTGCTTTACTTTGATATATAATTTTATAGTATCTGCTCCTAGTCAATTGCCCTTTGATATGTAATTTTATATTATCTCCTACCAGTTTCTCAGACCTTTTTTATTGGTGTTGGTCAAATCAGGTGCATAAAGTAAGAACATCTGTACGAGGAGTTTGAGACAAATGAGAATGAGTTGTCCATTAATTCTGCTGGTAAGTCCCATGTCCAGTGTTACAAAAGGTTTTTGCCACCTTTTTCTAAAGGTTTGTTGATTAGTCTGTCCTGGCTTGCCCAAGAGACTACTGCCAAATCTTTAGGTCCTGTTCCTGCAGTCACATGTTTAAGTTTGGGATCCTATTGACCTCAGCAAGTTTTTAGGCAGACTGAAACATCAGTTGACTGTGAATCTGTTCCAGGACAATTTCCTAAGACCATCAGCTGCAGAGTGGCTGAAAGTGTCTGATGGGCTGAAGATCAGCAAATGACTAGTAGGTCATCTATACGGTCACAGTAACAGCACCTGCCCATGTATTATTGGTGGGCCCCACGGACCCTGGTGACAGTGTTCTACATATATACATATATGTATCGGTACATACACACTTATACATATGTACATATATGTACTAGCATCATGTAGTTAATTTACACACAAGTATGCACATATATAAAATTACAAGTAGGCACTTGTCTCCTGAGTACATTCATCTAGCTCCCAATTTGCCATATTTCTCTGTTTGAGATGGTCTGGATTCCTCCATAGGATTCTGGGCATGGATATGACATCTCAGTCATGTCACCTCATTCAGGTAAAGCACAAAAAGTGAGAGAAAAGTCAGGGAACTAAGAATTACCAAGTCCTTTGCATTAAAAAATAAATGTGTCAGTAAATATGTTACATGCCCAACTATCTTGGTTTTTTTGCAACTATAGTGTGCTAGAGGTAGCTGATTTGGGATTCTGGATCTGATTCCTTTCTTAAGCACACAAACATAAATAAGGAGGAACACTGTTAACTGCACTGAGGGCAGACTTATAAAGCTATCCAAGAATGAGGTCTTTGTTTCTGGACTTTGGGCTAATATTTTTGCAGTTTTCTTTCTGTGGGAATGCTAAATGCAAAACTAACTTCCAAACCCCACTCACTTCTTTTACTGATCTAAAATATGACCACAAGATACAGCTCTAATAAACCAATCTAAAAAAAGGAACTCTGATCTCCTGAGAACAGCGGAATAAAGTTTGCATTAATTTCTGGTTAAATACAACAGTTATGTAATTAATAAAAGAAGTATCCAGAACAGTAAGCACATTCTGGAGCTAAGATTATTTTCCTTTACCATAATGAACATCACCCTTTAAAAAAATACTTCATCCCTGGAAATAAAGAAACAATACTTCTATTAATTCCCGTGAGTATTTTATATAACAATGTTGTCTATTTCCAAGTCATCCATGTCTACCTGCTTATTTATTTTTTTTTTATAAATACAGCTATTGCCATAATATAAAATATATTTTGTGCAACAAAAAGCCTGCTAGGACTGTGAGTTCTGACATAAAGGAACTAGGATACCCTGTTGCACAATACCTAGAGTTTAGTTTCTCTCAAAACTTGTATTTAACTGTTAAAATGAAATTATGGTAAATATAAAGTTGGAACTCATTTTTATAAACTCTGCTTAAAATGCAGAGTTGGTAACTTGGAAAACATCCCAATGATACCTGAGGGGTGAAGCAGGAGGATTAGAGATACTGAGGAAAAAACCACACAGAACTGATCACTTCCCCACTGTATCCATTTAAAAAGCTGTAGTTCTTGTTTCTTATAAATATAGTCTCTTTGTAGTTTCCTTACAGCCTCAAATTTGTTAAAGAAAATGTGCTATTACTACAGATAGCTTCTTTAAAGTCTTCTCAAGCTGCATTTCACTTTATAAACATTTCTAAATAACAAAATGCGCAGGGCTAGATCCTGCCCTCTGCCATGTGCGCAAAATCCTGTTGGAGTTTGCCAAGGTTAATGCATGCAGCTGAGACTTGAATTTGGCCTACCCTTCATTACAGGGAGGCCACCGAGCCATCTTATTTTTACCTCTTTCTCCAAACTTTTGTTGGATGAGCCTTTGCCCCCCAACCCACCACTTGTCTTTTTTCTTTTTCTTTTTTTTTTTTTTTCAATTAAGAAGTGCATTTTCAAGTCACAGAACTCTGCCATGCAAAGATCCTCGTGGATATGCCAAGGGCCTGTACCTCTGGCCACCTCAGAAAGTCAGAAACTGAAATATGAATCTGGTTATAAGATGAAAGTCATGGAGTTGGAGTAACATATAAAAGCTGAGAATAAAACTTGCTAAACTGAGCAGAGAGTGTTATAACTGACCGTGGACGTTCCATCAGACTTTGCTGAACAACCTGCTGTTACTAATATCACCTACCACAAAGGCATGTTGCATACAAGAATAATTTTGTCTTTGTAAATCACCTTGAAGACAGAAATTCCCATATAATGTCAGTGCTCTATAGAATATGCTACAAATTTTTCACTTTTTGTTAAAGGTAGAATTTTTCTTTGGAGTTATGATTGTGTTCTGCCTCACTAAGAAAAGAGGACATTGTCCATATTAAAATACATAGTAATCAAAATTAGAATTTGCCCTTTGTCTGAGGCAAGTTTTATGCTAATTTTATTTCACACAAAAAACTTCCCCCCCCCCCCCCAAAAAAAAAATATTCACAGATAAGGGATAACATAGCTTTGATGGAGAAAGCCACTTTTGAGGAGTAAGTTTGCATTGTAAGGAGTCTTCCAGGAGCCCTGCTGCCCTGTCCGAAAGCTGCTCCCAGAGGCTGAACCAGTGGCCATTCCCCCGAATGCCAACACCTCCTCCGAAAGATGGGGCAGAAGCAGCAGCAGCAGCAAGGAGCATGCTGTACAGTTTCTCCTGGAATGCAAACTGGCTTTAAGATAAATACTAATATTTAGAGAGAGCAATATTTACTGATACTCCCCTAGCCAAACACTGCAGCTGTAACTATAAAGCATGTGAAGATGGCAGAGCAGCCAGACCCCTTCCTAAGAGTGTTTGTTTTTTTTTTTCCTCTCCTAACTATAATGGGTGACTGCTTTTCTGCCTAAACAGCTCTAAAGGGCTACGAAAACTGAAGTCCTTCAAAGCTGTTAAATGCTTCCTCGGATTTACAATAAAATTCCGCATTACAAATCTCCTAGTAAAATCTCTGAAGCATTGCAAGCAGTACTTACATAATTTTCCGTTAAGTCAGTATTTGTGTATTCAAACACCTAGAAAATAAGGAAAGTGAATGTGGACAGGGAAGGGAAAAAAAACAAAGGCGGGGGGGGGGGGGCGGGGGGAGGAGGAGGGAGGGGGGAAAAAAAAAAAAAAGAAAACCCCTACCCTGAAACAGCCATGCAGCTATTAAACATATGCCAAAGTAAACAATAGTGTGAGGGTCTGCCATAGCTTTGCCCTGCAGGTAGACGGCAGGCGGCACAGAAGGAAAGCAAATGGCAAGGAAAAGAGAAAGACGGTGCAGGATGTGGATGAGATGCCGAGCCCTGAGAGCATGAACGGCCTGATTGTGATCCTCAAGTCACACCATCAGCCATGCAAAACAGGACATACCTTTCTGGCTTGCTGGTTCTGTCGGCTGAAACAAAGCAGTCCCATTCTCAGCGGGAGGCCAAATCAAAATGAAATTTTATTTAGTCTGCACTGTCCTCAGATTGGGTTTCAGAATGACTGCTTTAGGAGATAGCATGGATGTGGCTGATGCATGCTTTGCATATGAAACTGCAATAGGGGGGAAAAAAAAAATCTACATAATCAAAAAAATCTGTGCCGTGTGTATGGCAAAAACCCCTGGACGTTAGTGAAGCAGTTACGATGGATGTTTTAAAAAATGACCTTTCTGAATAAAACGCACATTTGTGCTCCGCACTACTGTTTTCAACAAATATATAATAGATCGTTTTGCATGTAATTATTCAGAAGCTGCCCTGAGAGACTGAAATATCAAATCGTTCTTCTTCTTTTTTTTTTAAGCACGGAGCAGAATTACAGTTTGAAAACAAATGCAGGGAAAATGTACATCTAAAGAGGATTTCCGTGTCTTGCAGTGGCTGGCAGTGATTGCACCTCAGAATCCTCTTCAATTTAATGTTTTGTTTAGGTCCCTGCTTCCTAGAGTATCCAAAGAAAGGCCTACTGCAGTAAAGAACATCTGCTTTTTGTACCACTGATCTAAGGCATTCCACCTTGCACTTTTAAGAAAGGATCCATTCTTTGATTAGACACACTTCATTTTACAGACTATTAATAAATAAAAAAGATCATCAGCTGATGGCACAGTGTTTTCATTAGAAGTTAGAAATAACTTACAAAGGCAAGGAATAGTCTGTCGAATATGCAGGGCATACACCATGTAATGCCTTTGTTGTCAGTTATGCTGCAAATGAGATTTTCAAATAGGATTTGCAGAGGCAGGGCAGTGATCAACACAGTGCAACATCCAGGAAAGGGAAGTTGAGCACAGCATTCTGCGAAACAAGGGGGCAGAAGGGAGCCTGTTTGTAAATACATATTATTATCCTAAGAAAACACTTATCACTGCTTGATTTTGCTGCACCAGCTACTTGGAACTAGGTGATACTGATAATTTTGTGGGTGCACATCTGCGTGGGCACGTGTGTTTGTATTTATCTGTGTGCAGGGCGTGTAAGCCTGTAGTCTGTGCACATGTACAAGCTTGATGCTTAACACTGTAAAAGACAAGCAAAAGGCAGAACAAACAATACACATGTTTTCAATTGACAGATATTTCCCTGCTAAAACAAGCAGGGCTAATGCTCCTCTCTGTAGCATATGGACAGCCAAAGAATGGGAGGGAAAAACCCCGAAACCCCACCACCCTAAAATCTTTAAGAATGCAAAGGGGATAACGATCCCAAATAAACAATATAGATAAAAACTTCCAGGAATAATGAGATACAGTGCAAATCATTCACACAATGTGCTTTCACACAGCAATGACGGAAGTCACTGACAACAATGCACCCATGTGCAGATACTCCTTGGAGAAATAGTCGAGCAAATTTTGTAATTCTATCTTCTGTGCTTTGCAAGCTGAGTTTGAGGCTCGCCGTACCAAAATCTGCTAGAATATTGGTGCTTTAAAATTAAACATTGGGTATTATGGAAGGTAACTTCATAATGAGTTCTCCTATTGCTATTTAAAGCTAGAAATCCATAAGGAGCACAGTGAAAAATATAACATTTGTTCTCCTTATGTCTTGGAACAACTGTTTTTATATTTGTAGCCATCCTAACTGTTGTTCCAAACAAGATATTCAGATAGTCCCCAGCCTCACGCTGTATCCGATTTATTCTGATGTATATCTTATAGCGGAGCTTTGTCTGTGTTGAATTAATTTGATGTTTTGTGCATTATTATTTTTATAAATGCTGCTTCTTTCTCACAGAACTTCCCACTTTAGGGAAAAAGGAGAGATGTGATTGCTTTAAAAATAGAAGACCAAAACCAAAGCTAGTATTCCCAAAATTCAATGCACCTGGCATTCACTTTATACCTAATAAGCATCCGTGAATATGCAAATGTTCAATGTCTCCAGTAACCTCATTAATTTATTCCTCAGGCAATCAAAGAATGTGAACCAGTCCTCTGCTACTAATACTGGAAGTGGTACGCCGCTCAGCATTGCTAGAATCAGCTGAAAGCACATTCTGCATATTGAAAAACTGTTTCATCTTTCTTCCTTCCTTAGCCACTCTAATTCAAACAAAGACTTCCTACCTCAGTTTACGAAGCTGACAGCAAAAGTTGAAAAATGCCAAAAAATAATTAAGACATATATATATATTTTTTTTATCTCTTTCTCTCTCCATGTGCACACATACACGCTGAGAAGATAAATAGTTTAAAGAGATCTCAGCTGAATTCCAGTCTGAAAACCACATGAGTTTTCTTATTTATTTATTTGGAGAGGGGGAAGCTTGGGAAGGGGGGGCGGGGGGGGGGCGAAATGACCTGCCTCCTACTCTGCAGAGCAGCTGAATAATCTTTTCCTTTGCCCACATTAAAAGCCCTGAATAATGTTTATAAAATGTTAGGGAATCCCGGTAGGTTTCCTATTTAACAAGCCATGTATGACAAATCACAGTGTAATGTACTACGTTCTTAATCTTTAATTAGAATGTGAATATCTGCGCGAGAACGCAGTTAACTTTGACACATTAAATCTTCTGGTTAAAGTGCCTTACAGGAAGTGCAAAGATGAAACACTGCAACAATCTACTGCCTCTCTCCATTCACCCAGACAGTTGGGGAAGGATGATAACATCTTGTAATACCTGCTCTGTAGTAATTAATCGCTGTGGTATTTAGGACCATTCAAGTAGACAAATATGACAGAGACAGGGACAATTAGGAACCTTGTTCAAGCTACATTAACTTTTCCAGCTATTACAACACAGCAGCTCAAGTTTGCTTGTAAAAGCTGCAGAGGGATTGTTATGCATTAGCCGTGCGATTATTAATGAAAGAAAAGGAGAATGGTGTTTATTGTAGTTTGAAAATTGCAAATAAATTTCAATTATCTGCTATGTCATTTTGTTAAACGTGCGTTCTGGAAATGCCTTTGTACTCTAAATCATGAGCTACTTACACCAAACTAATACCAGAAAGCCTTTGGGAGATACAAAGTCAATATTTTTGTTGAACTGGCCTTCTTTCTTGTTGAAACCGGAGGTAGACAGAGCTACCTGAAGATATTTCAGACAGTGAGCGAACCCCATCGACACTCTGGCGTTCGCCCTGCCTCCAGGTACCAACAGGCGGTCAGATCAGGCTTGGGCACATCGCTGGTTGCTCTCTGCTCCACAAGAACGAGAAAGCTCAACTCCCTTACGGATTGCATGCACAAAGCGTGCACAGATAAATAAATAAAACAGCTGGGGGAAAAGCCCCTCAAAGAAGCCCTTCACCTCTTTCCCATTATCACCACTGTCATCACCACAACAGCCCAAATGAAATGCGGTGGAAAGATTTGGGACGCGGTATGGATTATAAATTTTAAAGGTTACACATGGTGCTTTACTCTCCCATCAGTAAAGAGCGGCAAATGCACTGCAGATTGTAAAGTTTACGTTTTAACTATATATTTGAGGCAGCACAATTTGCCATTGCTGCTTGGTACCACACGAACGCATATCGGTGCTCAATGTTGAAGAAGGATGGCCAGAAAACAACAGAACTGGACAAAAGCTGCAAGGACTTTGGCACAAATATTCACTCGGTGTCTGTTTTCATTTTTTTTTTTTTTTTAAATGAAATCACCTAAACCTGTGGCCCTTTTATGTTCACTTTCGATGAATATTTGAACTAGAGTTTCTTAGCAGCATGAATGCTCGCAGAAAGCTAATTTGAAAGTCATACGTGCAAGTGTTTGTGGAAAACGAATTCTAAATTTGCATGTGCAAATATTTGCACTGGGTATGCTGCCATCTTCCCCCAGTCAGGGAGCAGCAGTGCTGCCACGTGCCTCGCCCCACCAATCCCGCCTGAGGAACCCAGCTTGAGTTTCAAATATTGTGTCAAATTTGCCCAGTGAACTTGTTTACGATCGAGCCCCAAAGTAGAAAAAAAAAAAAGTGTTAAAAGTGTATGAAATGTACTCGAACAACAAATGTTTGCAGTGATGGGAGATGCGTAGCTGGGCATTTCGAAAGCAGAAACAGAGGCACGCTGGCACAAAACGGGAGTTTGTTAGAGATGTTTGCTCAGCTCTGGGAAGACTGTTCTTACCTCCTCTCTCCTTCCAGGGGGTGAAAAGAAAAAGAAAGGGTAAAAATACCAGTCAGGACAGGGAATGTTCTCTGCCTATCTGCCCAGTTTACGGTCAATCTATTAAAATACTACCCTTTAAATTCAAAATACTTGTAAGCCTTGAAGTGCTTTCTGAATGTGTAGGAAAGAACTCCACCATTTATTCGCAGGTGAGGTCTTCCATGCTTTTTCTATGGGTTTTTTGGGTTTTTTTCTTCTTCTTTTTTTTTTTTTCAATTTTGGTAGTTGCAAACTACATTGCCACATGCGTGCCGTTTTCTGTGACCAGCATCATTGTACTCTAGAAATAAAAAGAAAAGCCAGCTTAGCCCGGCAGAAATCTGCGTCCCCACCCCAGAATCTGTTGTCACAAAATGAAGGAGGGAGGGGGCCGGGGCGGGGGGGAGAGGGGGGAAAGCAGCTCAGTGCACAGCAACAATTCCCCCTCTCAGCTGAGCTGCAATGATGTCAGCTTTCTGATTACAAACTGCTTATTTATGCTTCAACAGCTGCCAAGAGCAGCAAATAAGTGGCTAAAAGAGTGTCTAGACCAGGCATTCAGGCCTCTATTGTTTGCTGGTTGTTACCTGGTTGACAGCGATGGGTACAGCTGCCTGGTGTGAAAGAGAGCAAGGGATGGGGAGGCAGTGATTGACAGAAGGGCCCTCGAGGTCAGGCACAGCCAGCCCCAATGGCCCCATGGCTTTATGTTCCCCGCTCTAAAGGGAAAGCGATGGCTCTGCCTAGAGGTTGGAGGTGAAAGGAAATGTTTGAGGGTAATGAAAAAAATCCTTTAGCCAAATTTGTGATCATGAACAGTTACTCCGGGGAATTTAAGCCCAAGTGTTAGGCAGTTTTCTCTATATGCAGAAATGGTTGTTGGTAGCCACTGCAGGAATAATAATGCATTACATGCATGCGGGCAAAAAGGTATCTTTGTGCAGTCTTTCACCTAGGAGTTTAAAACTGTGGGCAGTTTTATTATTATTTAGGTTAAAAGCTGATAAGACTGCTAAAAACTGGTACTATGCACTGTGAAATTCATTCTGCTGTGGGGCTAGCTTGGAAAGCATTCCTGAGCTTTTCTGCAAAATATTCAGATATTTGGGAGGGAGAAATAGATTTTCAGGTTAGACAATGATCTATCAGAAGCCCCCATCTACTCACTCAATGAACTTTGCTCTTTTCATTTAGATTCTGGAGGGCCAGTGTCTCTTAAAACAACTCGGTGGGAACCGCTAGCCAGTGAGCAGGCTGGCCAGAATCCATAAAATGCCTTTTTTTTAGCTGATATAGAGATGTCCTCAGTCTGGTTCTGATCTCACACATGCTAGTGTGGTCCAGGCATAATCCTACCGAAGTCAAAGGAGTGGCATTGATTCAAGCCAACTGCAGTCACTGGCAGGCTGACTGAATTTCTCACCTCCCACCCTAGCCTACCCCCATGGTGGGATACCGTTCAGCAAAGAGGCAAAAGCTCTCAGAAGTTTTAAAAGGATGAAGCCAATGAATTGTTTTTAATATAACAACAAAACCAGATTCAAAAGTCTTGGAACAACATGCAAAAACTATGAAGATAGGGTGTGCCTTGGGAAAAATGAAAGCTTTCTGTACATTAGCAGGTCCACCCATACCTTCTCCCAAACACATGCAGATTAGGTTGCTGGGGCAGCCATGAGTAGAACTAATCTTACATTCCTGTTTGGCATTTTCTGACACCAGGCAAAGTCCTATGCCAAGAAAAAAAGTTGATTTTCAGAGCTTGTTACATATGACAGAATTATTAAATGCTTTATGACCATATGGTATAATTTTTTTTACTGTAGTATTTGAAATAGATTATAATTAAAAATGAGTAACCTTTCTCCAGTGAAAGATGAGAAAACACTAAAAAATACTTTGGGCATCAGTAGCAGCTAGAGAAGTGAGAAGTATAGCAGAACACCTGAGTAGCACAAGCTTAATTTGGGTATAGAGCTGGCTTTCTACATATCTGATGCAAAAGCTGTAACTAAAATGAAATCATGTTAAATTAGCTGTAAAAAATAAGTTGATTTAATTAAGCACAGAAAGACTTATTAGATATAATAAAATGTTAAAAAGTCAAATGATGTGCCGTTACATTTCAGCTAACCCTGCTCAACAAATCCACTAAATTTATTCCTTTCAATAATGATCTGTTTTGAGCATTTAATTAGATAAATAATATTTAATCACTTCAGCAAATTTGAACTAGAAAATTCCTTGTCATCAGTGGTGACTCATTCTTGCTAATATCTACCTTTAAAGAAAAGGTAGAACTAGACAATCTTCTGGAGCAGCACAGAGTATGGGACTAGTAGAAATCTGTCTCTCGCCTCATTAAAAAAACAAGGTTTGCTAAACAAACTATTATTTACAGTGAGAAGTGTGCATATTTTACTGGGAAAGAGCATTCACATGTTTGCCTCTTTTCAGCATCAGGCACTATAAGTAGATGATAAGAAAAGATATTCAATAGATGTCCTATAATTCATCATAATACTGTTTCATTTAATAACTACTTTGCTGAAGTGATTGGCATGATTACAGGAAAATTACTTCAAATTATTCATCTCTTATCTAGCATCTAAGATGTCCTAAACTTGCATGAGAGTTAGCATAATGGGACCTATTAATTACTAATGCTGCAAGTCCTTCACTACTTAAATATCCTTTCTACCAGGTGTGCTGTGTAATGCAAATAAAGAAAATACAAACCAAAATGATTGCTTTCCAAGACAGCGTCACCCAAAGTTTAATAAATGAAATACCAAGTTCAAAATCTATGGCCCACCCACCAGTTCAAAATATCTAGATGTTCACATCTTTTATTTTTTATCTTTCTCTGTATTTCTCTTCCTCTCACATGCACGTATGTTTGCAGGGCTGTGTACATGTGCAAAACCAAGTATGTGAACAGTATATGGAATATATTGTATTTATTTTCTACTCAGAGGTATTGATGTACAATGCTGCTATAAAAGACAGGCTAAGTACATAGACTCTGCCCTAAAGAATACCTTTTCATCTCAAAACCCTATTCATCAATTGCTATCTGCTCAACAAAATTTACTCCTATGAGTAAATACTCTGAAGCAAAGGATTATTATCAGTTAAGGGTGGAGAAGTTAGAGCAAAAATGGCCAGAAGCTGTATTTGTCCTCTCTGCAGTCTACAGCCAATGTAAATTAGAGAAGCCTTACACTTACACCCTTGGCTTTCTAAGACCCCTGATGAAAACCGTCACAGCAGAAACCAGGGAAAGGTCCTTCCTATCCTTCTCTCTAGCCCACCGGTGACATGCCCATCATTCAAAGGGTGGCTATGATGTTTTTTAAAGCCACCTAAGATGGAGAATGTTCCCTGAGGGCCTGATGCTTCAAGTGTCTTACACCTCAGGAACACACTTCAACTGGACAAAAGAGACCCACGCAGTTACAAGCTCTCATTAGTGCTGCACTAAACTTCCATTGCAGAGGCAAGGCCGTGAAAAATCCTGCCCGATTTTCTTCACAGAATACAATCTCAAGTCCATGATCAACTGTCTTCTCTCTCTCTCTTCTTTGGTGATTTTATTATCACGACCAGTACCTTAGGTTCTATTAATTATATTTGCTATGTTGAAATAAAGATATAGGAAATATGGGAGGGAAAAGAAAGAACGCAAACCAAGCAAAGAACCCAAAGGTAAAAAGCACATCGAGGCCCCATAAAAATTGATTGTTACTTATGTGTGGCAAGTGACCAAGCCTTAAGGCTCTGGGCTTTCTGACAAAATCTAGCATGAAGTGCAGCCTCCCGTAGGAAGGTGAATTGCCCAAGTAAATTTCAGGCAGGAAACAAAATACTGGACTTCTAATACCCTATTTACCAGCAAATGTGGAACAAAACCATCACATCTACCATACATAGAAAATATAAAAGGGAAAGACATTCTTGAACCCCACCTGATAAACTGTTGGAGGGTTTTTTTAGTGTATTCTGTACAAGAAATGTATGTAAGTGTTTCTAAACATGCAAAAAGTCTCAATGAACTAGGAAACCCACCATGAAGAAACATTTCTGGGAGAACATTGTGTTAAAAGGGACTATTATTTATTAAGGGTGGGGATTGATAGTCAAGCCTATGCTTTTGTTCTGAATGACTGCAGCACAACTATTTTGTGGAATACAGCAACTGCAACATCTGAATACAGGAAAGCCAAGCTTAATCCTAAATCTCCTTGCTTTTTACAAGTGAAAACTTTCAAAACTCCTTACTGTTCACTTTTTTACTTCAAGGTGACAAACCCTTTTGAGGTTCACAATAACTTTTATTTTATTGGGTAGTCACTACTGAAACAGTATGAAGTCTTCTGGGACTGGTAAGCTTTCATGGAGCCACTCTGTTTTCCTGTTATAATATAAAAAAAATATTCTACCAAACCAAGGATGCTACAATGTACAAGGGACTTCATCAAATCTCCATTACTTCATGCATCCATAGATATTTACCACATGGACTAAACTGATAGGTATTTACTGTTTATAATTCTGCAACTACTAGTAAGAACTCTGGTAGAGAACAGTATGTTCCTCCACTCCAAAAGTTAGAATTCTGTAGTAAACAAAGTATTTGTAAAAAATTCCCCTGCATGGCCAGGTGCAATTATATCTACCTTTTTATATATGACATTCCAGCAACCTATTAGCTGGTCAGTACTGTTTTTCAGTGCTGGCTGTCAGCCATATTGTAAAAGAAAGACACAAAGAGTTGTTGAACATCAAGAGCTGAGGTTCTGTGGCCAGAAATCCCTCCTTCACCCATCACGTTCCACATAGGCCAAGGTGCCTTCAAAACTAGTCTGGGTGTTGCATGAAGCAACCTTCTAGATTACCTGTTGAAGATGCATCTTGTCCTCCACCTCAGCTCACTGGGAACCAGAGATCTATTATATCTGTGCACTCTTAAACAAGGTGGAGAAGTGAGACCTTCTACATAATCATCTCAGCTTTTGCCTAACATAGTAAGATACAATAATTCCCAGTGAGATAGCTTGAAGAGCATTGTATGAACATTGGCTTTCTAGGCACTTAAAACTTGCCAAGACAATAGTGATTTGGGCTTGGGATACTCTTTTTTTAATTTTTCCTCTTCCGTGTATTGCCACCATTTAGTACACCCTGCATGTGACAAAACCACGCAAGTGATTTGCTTCACATAACTCCTTTATTACCTTACTTTGAAATGCCAAAAAATATCACCACATAAAGGATGCAGCAGGATGAAAATGGAATTAAAAAAGAAAAAAATTAAAGCCGGCACCAGTTCACATTGTTTACTAACAATAAGAGATGTGCCTGAGAATACAAACTGATTCAGAAGAAATTACTCAAATCTCTAATTTTTGGATCTGTCTGCTTCTTTCCTCCTGGCAGCCTATAATTCCCATATACTGAAGGCCTTCAATTTAATCTAATATTCAATGATATATACAATCTCTGCACTGAAAATGCTTGACTATTTGACCTGTGTACCACAACCCAGACTGAAGTATTCACATAGAATACTGGGATGCAATGATACTGGGAAATATCTCCAGTTAAGTCTCTCTAAATGGAGAGCAGCTCTGAGAAGTCTTCTTTGGTTTAGAGAGTCTAATGGATTAGAGAGTCTTGTCTAATGGACTGGGACAACAGCAAGAAAAACAGTGTTGAGGAACCATCAAGTCCATTGACTGGGTGAAACAAATAGCTGTGCTTAGTGCTAGTCCTTATAGAAATATAATTAAGGGGCCAAATTTGCTGAGCATCTGTACCAGCTTCTGCTGATGTTTGGAGTAAATCCTGCCAGCAAAAGCATGCGTTGGTGGGTGGTATCACTGATACACATGTGGTACTCACACAGGCTGAACTACAGCCTTTCAAGGAGAAAAAGCAAGAGCTGCTTTGCTGCTTGAGCTAAACAGCCTGGATTTCTAGTTGAAATATCTGGGAGGTGAATCCTTTGTAAGTCAGTTTGGGGGAGGATACTCAACACACACAAAGACTAATTGGCAGCAAGTAGTGTTGGTAACTCCTACACTGTTGAGGAACTCAGGCTTCCAGCCAGTTCTGCTACTGCAGGAACGTAAGGACTTTGTGCTGCCCTTGAAATCTCTTTCCTTCTTTCTGTGTCAGGTTGTAATTGTGACTTTTGGTCTCTTTACTTACAGTCTAAAGCTCAGTGCAGGATGCCGGGAGGCATTTTACAACCTGCGATAAATGAGGGGGTTGCTTTGCTGGACACATTGATTGCATAGTGGCCTGTGCTTGAAGGGATTGGAGTTGATGATCCTCTGAACCCCTTGGCCTAGAAAAGGACATCCACAAGAAGTATGGTGGAATCCTGACACCAGCAGATGCCTCTCTCAGAAAAACAGTGGTGTCCTCTGCTGCAGGTACTGCAGGTGCATCCGTTCCTCCTAACAGTCTGAGCTCACATTACATGCCTAAAGTACAGAGACTCCCGACAGCAACATGTCTGCTATGGGACCCAGGGACATGTCCTCATGAAGAGATCTGTGTTTGTGCCTCAGCAACCTCCTAGAGTAAATTGGCATAAGGTTTATTGGGTTAGCAGAAATCTTCTTCCCTGCCCCAGGGTTTCCATGCAAGGCATGTGAACTCCCACTTGGGGTGCACCATGGTGCGTCCCCTTCTGTGGGAAAGAGATGGCCAAAAAGCACCTCCCCTAGTCAGAAAAGATGAATGACCCTAAGGTAATTCTAGGCCATGTTTGGAAACCGCAACTTTTTGCACTCCCTCGTAAGACCAATCTAAGTGGAAGAACAATGGCCTCACTGGTGACATATCGACATAGAAATTTTTTTGTGTGCCTCTGATTCAAAGCATTAGAAGCCTTGCATGGCTATTTCACTGAGAAATGCTGCTCACAGGTGATTATAGGTGGCACCCTGAGTAGGATGCGCCGCTGTCAGAGCCCCGTGGACCTGAGAGTGGAGCCCTGTAAATAGTGCTTCATCATGCAAACGGGGATGTCACCTCTGTGCAGGCAGATGGTGGTATGAGTGGGCTCTAGGCATCGCTACCGAGATGAAGTGAGACAGCACTTGTGACAACTTAATGCTGACTGAGTAACATCAACACAAGTCTTCTTTTCTGTTGTAGCTGTCTTAGGATGTCAGAAGATATGGATCTGAGATTGAAAAGACACTTTTGACAGCATAATGGCTGAAACAGTTTTGAAACATTTAAAGCAACAATAAAACGCAAAAGGGGAAAAAAGGATGAGGATAATGGGGTGCGACTTCTCAAAGGACATGCGGTTTCATTTTTCTTTGAATAATTTTGTGTCTTCAAAACTACTTCTTTCTGAAACCGCAAGTCACAATTTTCCAGAAAAAGTCTGTCACACGGCCAGGTATCTCCTCAAGGCAGCACTCCAGCTTCATACCTTTTTTGCTGTAACTCTCACCGGTTCTAGCTACATTGGGTTCCCTTGGACAGGCATAAGCTTGTTGAAAGATTTTTTTTTAGGCTGCTCATAGTTCAGTCACACTGTTTAGCTTCCTAAAATCATGACCCATTTCAAAATACATAGTGAAATGAATCAATAGACTTAAACTGCGCGCATTAATCCAAAGAAAATAGAAGAGGTGTGCAGGTCTTTAAACACGGCATCCAGCAATCTGTCTCCCTGAAAACCTGAGAGGTTTCAGCATGATTTTGGCTTACTGAAAACAGAGAAACAAAACCAAACTCTGAAACAAAACCCACTGGTTTTCGTACCTGAGCTCCCCATAGAGGATCCCTCAATACTCTTTAGGAGTAATCCTCAGAAAAGAACAGATAAATATAAAAATGTGGTTAGTGTTCTAGCAAATTATGATTATAGCAAATTTATAATCACACTGATCTGCATTTTTGCAGACTCCATGTTTAACCTGTGCCTTTGTAACTGAACACTTCCAATTTGTTTGGGATCCTTTTGCTTTTCATTTTTTGTTTTTGTTTTGGGAAATCAATATGTTCATCTCCACTCCAACTCCCTTCAAGAAAGTATCTCTTTTTATGGCAAGTCTTTAAAAATACAGAAAAAAAAATATATAAGGAAAAGACTTTAAAATTTACATTTAAAATTCAGTCCAGATTTGTTGTATTCATTACTTTGATGTGGAGTTCAGAGGCTGCATTAGTACTGTACTTCCCCACTGCAGTGTGATTGGACTTTCAGAACAGTGTTCCACACAAATTAAAGGGTGATTTAAAAAAAAAAAAAGAAAACGTTTCAAATTTATGCTATTCTGTGGGGAGGAGGGTAATTAAAACAAATGTAAAAATCACGAAGAGAAATGGATAATGCTAGTGATTGTTTTCTTCCTCAAAACATTTAAGCTTTCTTTTCTATTTAGCACATTAATACATTTTTCCCCTGTTAGAAATAAAAGCTATAGGCCCAGTTCTGTCATGGCGGTGAGCAGGCAGTTGGATACGGTAATGCATGCCTGAAGCCTTCACCAAGGATGATAAGCCTGCATGAATTTTACGAGTCTCAGTATCAAGGTTGCCCTCGCCCAAGGGATTTAAGAATAAGGGGGGAAAAAAGAGAAGGCAGATGTATGAATAACTGGCATTGTAAATCTTCACCGTGGCAACCTACAGCTAGAAAAAGTCTGTGATGGGTTCATGACTTGAGAAGAAAGCGACACAGCAGAATGTGAATGGATTTTCTTCAGCTACTTAATACACTGCTTAGAGCAGCTTAAGGGTGTGCGTGTGAGAGAGAGTATGTGTGAGAGAGAGAGAGGGAGTGTGTGCATGTGTGTAAAGAGCGGGGGATCTGTAGAAATTTGTTAGAAGGAATTACTAGTGTTATGCGGCTTGCTAGGGCTTGCCTTTTTTTTTTTTTTTTTCCTTCTTTTCCCCTTTTTGGGGGAGGCTGTAGGGGAGGAGGAATACCATTTAGTCTCAGAATATAAATGACTGGATTTTGCTTGGGAAAAAAAAAGATGGTGGGGGAGGTGCATAGAATTATGCAGGCAAGCAACAATGAGCAAATTGGACCCTTAACAATACAGCACAAGGTCATAGCGAAAGTCACCAGAGTGGGGTGGTGGGGGTGGCTGGTGGTAGAAAACAGATCATGATAAATAGCTTCCCATTTTGCAAAATCTGGTAGTTAATGAAAATAAGATGCATTTGAGTTGTCTGTGAACACCTGATTTTTCCCCCCTTTCTCTCTCTCTCTCTCTCTCTGGTCCTGCTGATGTATGAAAGCAAAGCACTGACTCTAATTGTGCAATTATAAAACGGAAATGATGCAGGTTTGGCAACACAGAGAAAGAAGGCAGCTCAATAACATTGTTTAATAACAAGCAAATAAAGCTCAAAGGGGAGAGAGGTGACTATTTCTGCTTTAGACTCATTAAGGAGCCTGAAACATATTGTAAAAGAGTGATATTTAATTATGGTCTGGACTGATAACGTGGAGCAGGGCCTCACTGGGAGAAAGAGACCCTATGCTCCTAGGAGCGAGCAGCTCCAAACATCAATTACCATGATTATCTACCCGGTGCTTAGAAAACGCACCCGTCTCCGTGTTCCGGCAGCGACCCGTAAACAGGCATTGCATAGGCAAATTTATGGGGACAGTCAGCTGGGGCCAGGTGGGAAAGCGAGCTTCCCATTGGCAACTTCTGTGCAAAAGGAGGAAAGAAGCAAAAGAAAGAAAAATCTGTCTTCTGCACTACTGAAAGAGCAATTTATTACCGAGCATTTGCAGGAGACAGCATTTGTTGCCCTGCTGCCTTTTTTGCCTCTGTTGGCTGTCTGAATGAGAAATGGGAGTATATTAACCAACTCATGGGTTACAGAAGACGGCTTGGCATGGGCCCATCAAACTTCGCCGTGCTAAGGCGAGTCAAAGGTCAAGAGAGCGTTAGCAGCCGAGATTTAGAACCAAGTGCATCTCTTTAACCTTAACTGCTGGGAATGGATGGAGTCACTTTATTTCTTTAGTCAGGAACTTGGTCGCAGTGAAAGGTGTCACGAGGAGGAGGGTATCATCCAGCCCGGAGCAGATGGGAAAGCGTATAGTGCAGTGAGACATAATATTCTTTAGGGGTCATGTAGATAAACTTAAGAAGCTCCTTTGCTGTGCTGCAGCTCCGCGTTTACCATAAGGCCCAGAGGCTGGATGTTTGCCCTAGGTGTTTGTGCATCTTTGTTAATACGCCATAGACCGGGGAAGTAGAGACTAATGGTGGAAAGTAGGTGCCAAATCTATCTGAAGCCATTTAATCTTCCCATCTATTTGCACCCACATTATTTTCACTGAAGAAAATCCTTAGCAAATGGAGCATGCTAATGACGTGTGCACTGAACTTTATTTTTAATGGCAGAGAGATTTCTCTGCCTGGAAAGACAGTGTGCAAGGCACAGGTTGCAGTGACCTGGTTCACAGGGTTCCTTGTCTGCCTGGATCTGCCGCAGGGCTACTGCATGGCCCTGAACAAATCACATCAGCTCTCAGTATGTCTTCCTCCTTTACCAGTCCTCCTGCACCCGTGAGATCCTTGAAACAGCCAGGTCTGTTTCTGTGACATTTGCCGTGTTCTCTGTTTCACCTGTAGTCTCTGTGGGCTGCCAGGAATCACCGGGATCAGGTGCAACAGGGAGTGGTTTGTCTCCACACCCAGTTCAGACTCTCGCTTTGGGTGTGAGTTGTATTAAGCCATCATGGTACGCTGTGCACTGATGCGTGAAGGGATCCGTGCAGAGGACCATTTCTTAAATTATTGGGAAGAGGTACGTTGCTTGCCGTTTAAAAGTAGTCTGACTACACGTACACCTAGACAACCAAGCATGAGAGAACACTCTTGCTCAGAGGTTATGATTAAGATGCCGCAATTCCTGAGACACTCTGCAGTGCAGAGAGTAAAGAGGAAAAGTAGCTTTAAGTAAGGTCAGGATTTCACACATCATGTGTATTGAAGGAGAGGTGAGTTTTGTTGAACAGGATAACAGTCTTTTGAGAAGACCAGTTCTGCCTATTCTCCTAAATCCAAGCTGAGTATTTTTAGGCAGCTTTAGGTGCTCGGCCTCCATGGCCTTCTATTGTGGCCATGGCCAGACTCAAAAGGGCAGGTCAATAGTGAGGAAAAGGGGACAAAGGTACTTTAAAGTAAGAACAAAATTCCTGGGACTGGGAGGGGATCACAATATTTAGGATAAGGTTGCTTTTTTTCCCCTTTTTTTTCTCCACTTTTCAGGTCAGTACAGCCCTTAGCACAATGGGGCTTGATCTGTAACAGAGAATGAGTAAAGAATTAAAGAATTAGTGGAGCATTTGTATGCTTAAGAAGCCTAGGATCTCTACCAACTGACCCTGAGACAACATCTGTAGGGACTCTCAAAGTACTGGTGGTCCCTCTCTTAGCAGCTGTATAGCTAAGGGTTCATTGTCCTGGCCTGAAAATGTATATACAGGACAGATCAGGAAAGAAAAATTGTGAGATACACAAATGAAAGGATGCAGCAAGGTGTACGGTAACATTAAGACTGATGCATTCCCAAATCAGAAATGATCTAGCATTGGTCTCAATGGCATACACCACGTCAGGGAAAACTGCAGGAGCAGTTAAAACCACTTTATTGGCAATTATTAATGGGCAACATACCCTTGGCTCCCAAAATAAGTGGGAAGATTGCAAGGATCATATCCCATCCCTATACCAGCAGCAGCCCATTGACGCCATATGTCAAATCAGAAGTAAACAGGTTGGGGAGTGAATAAACAGGAGGGAAAGGAGTTGGAGAAGCTGGTTGGTAAATAATCAGAAGGAGGGATTCCACACCACTCTCCCAGCTCTGAATCGCAAGTACATCCTCTTTATCCCTCCCACACACACATGTAGCAGTACATACACAATTTCAAAGAGCTAGCAAATGGTTTGGTCAGACACTGGACCAGTAAAGATAAAGAGAACAATTAAGAGTATTGCATAAAAATGAAGCAATTTCTTTGCATCTGCATTCACTATGGAGATGCCTTTCTCTAAGCCAATTATTTTCAGATAATAAACACAAGGCGGTATCAGAGATCAAGTTGTCAAAAGAAAGGAATCTTTAAGAAACTGACAAAGAACAAAAAAAATCACTAGGATCATCCATTGTAAAAGTTCCAAATAAACATTAAAATGGTCAATAGGAAAAACACACTCTTCCATAAAAATGACCATAATATCTCACAAGGTCTTCAAAAAGGCACACAGGCAATCTGAAGAATCACAGATCAATTGACCTTACTCCAGTGTAAGATAGATCATCTGAAAAAAATAGAATAATTTTAACCGACCGTGTCATAAGAAAGCCAAACTGCCTGGTCTCTTAAAAGGTAAATTGCTTCTCTCTAATTTATTGAAATTCTTTGGCAACCAAAGAGAAGACCAGAACTTTTTCAGTAAGCTACCAGGCTTTGCAGAAAGATGCGCCCTAACTGGAGGAAGTTCAAGTTTCCCACCTCTCCTACTTTTTCACATGGAGTAACCGGCAAGGCGTGTTTGCATTCCTGGAGCGCTGGACAGGAGGGCATTCCAGCAGCGCTTATCCTGCTGAAGCTCTGTGCTTTTACATGAGAGAGACTTCAAAGGAAACACAGGACTTCCACTCAACTGCCTGTTGGGCCCATGGAAGAGACTCCCAATAACAACATCGTTCAATATTTGAAATATCAAGCTTTTAAAGTTTTTGCTCCAAACACAACCACCCAAAGCAGGAGGGCCTGGCCAGGTTTTTCTCCTTTTTTTAAATCTTGCATTGTTTGTTTTGAATGTCTGCACTGTAAATTTTTATTTACCGGTCAAATAGTACTGGGATAGCAGAGGAGATGTGAAGGATGGCCTCGGGGCATTCCGACAGTATGAGTGGCAAAGGAGCTAATGCTCTGCAGCCCACCAGCGGTCTCCCAAAATCTCTCTGCACCCAGGCTGTGCTCATATTTATGCCTAACCTACTTTCCAGTCACTTCTTGTGCCGTCACAGAGCTTTTGTAGATGCACCGCTGAGGGCAGGGAAAATGTGGAAAAAAAATGTGCTCCAATTCTGTAGCTATTCACCTGATTCTTTTGCAAATTTGGCCCCCTTACTCCCTGCAATTCGCAAGTTGATAGACACTCGGGAGACTTCTAGCTGCTAACATTCCTGTCAGCCGTGTCCCAAAGAACAAAGGCAAGCTGAAGTATTTTTTAATTCTACCCTCTCAGCTCATCAACGCTGAGTTTACATAAAAATGTAAGAACATTACACTACACACACTGCTAATAATCAGAAACTAAAGCTTTGAAGTTTCCCTATTTCGCAGCTACTGCCATGACAGATGCTTGCCAGAGAAAACTCAGGGGGCATTTGTTTGCAAGCATTTTGGCTAAGCGTAGTGCCCATTGTGCCACTTAATATTTCAGCTATCTCTGGTGTAATCAGGGAACAGCAGTTACTTATTTATCTCACGTCTTGCTCCTTGCTAGCTACCTACTATCGCCAGCATGACCTCTGAAGCACACACATTAATTTTACCTCAGTATTTCTATAGCATCAATTAATAAAAACTGACTATGTTTTCAACAAACGCACATGTACTGATAAATGAGGGTCCTGACTTAATTGCTCTGTAAATTAAGAGCTCACAGTAGTGACAATAGAGAATAGTTTTAATATTTAAAAACTCATTAAATTTGTGTACATTTTGAATAATTAAAGTCACACGGCCACTTTAAAGAGCTAATTTAAGTTTAATTCTTAAATGTATATCACAGAAGAACTTGATCTGTTGAAAATTATCGGTTAATTTTCTGAACAACTTAATTCTGTTCTATTATTTCCATGAAATTCTGTATTTATTTATATACTTATCTGTTCCTTCTGCCTTCCAGAAATTCCTTGCAATAGCAATTCTGGGATGGTGAGACCAACTTGTACTTTTGTCAATTGTCTATCCATAGAAAACAGTGTAAACCTAACGTTAGCATTGTGGTTTTTCTACCATGGATCGTAACTCCATATTTTAATCCTTTAGCCCTCTATGGGATCCATTGATTAGATTGAAATAATGGGTGCTCTGGAGAAAACAACTTACTTTGTTTATGGCTTGCAGCTCTGTGAAGATGCAGTCCAAATGCCCGAGTATATGTTATTTTGACAGAATTTGCAAGGGTTCATAGGAACCCCAGGTCCTTACAATTATGTAAACTCAAGGGACGGTCAAAGTTAAACCTTGAAACTGTGGGTAAGTACCATTTCCTTTTCCACTCAGAATTCTGATTTTTAAAAGTGACTAGTATTTTAAAGGACAGTATCTGATTTCCTGGCTGTCAGCAGAGGTACTGCTGACGAAAAATAAGTTCACCTTCCTCTCTTGATTAGTTTTGTGGAGTTCAAGAGGACGACTCAAAAAAGAAAGCTGGTTCCCTTGCTGAAGATCATGCTCTGAATAGGACAGAAACAGTTCTTAGTTACAGCAATTCACCTTTGTGCAGTTAACTTTTCTTTCTCCTGTGGCTCATATGTCAATCTTCATATTGTTACTAGTATTTAATCAGTGATTAAGCTGCCATAGAGTAAATACAGACAGATTGTGCTGCAACATTTCTATGTTCTTTCAATATTATGAAGTGTAATATTCAGGTAGGTGCTTAGATATCAAAGTGATAGACACTTAATACCTGAAATAAATAGAATGATTCTTGCTGAATCGTTGCAAAGCGACTTAAGTGTCTAGCTGTAGTCGAGGAGATGAAGTGTTGTTCACTGACTTTTTAATAAAGAGGGGAAAATAGTGCAAATGTTATGTGACTATCCATATGCATTTAAAAAATTAATTCCCTTCTGGTTTTGTCTTCCCTGTGCACTGATTATCTAAGAAGAGCCTGGGAGAACAAGTTCTGGACGAGAAGAGGAACAGGTGTTGTCTCCAGAACAGCACATTTAAATGTGTATCACTGAATTTCTACAGAGCGTGCACTCCAAACTCCTAGTCTAAGTAGTCCCCTAGGAAAACTTAATTTCTGACCATACTTGGGCGGATAGAAACATGTCACATCACTTGTGTCTACTCAAAACAGCTCAGATTTTGGCTATGGAAGAGTTGAACTGCTCACAGATTTGTCAATGGTCACTTGCAGTGATCTTGTCTTTAAAGCCAAATAGCGGTGATGTAACCTCTGCTTCTCTAAATTCCTTGTTTATTTATTCAGATTTCATACCTTGGCCTTTCTAACCGTGGAGCTGCATGGGAAAGTTACAGTCTAGTGATTCTCCACTGTAGCCCGAAGTCTTTTTCAGCATCATTGCTTCTCAGAACAGAATTCCCCATCCTAAAAACATGCCCAGTCTCCTTTCTGGTATGCAGCAGTGAAATTGTATTTTGTTTGAACAGGGGTCCAGTTTCCCAAGGGGTTCTAATCTCTCTAAGGAATAATGGTGTACTCTTATCATCATTTACCTCTTCTCCAATCTTTGTGTCATCTGCAAACTTTTTCAATCACCAGTTCATGTTTTCTCCCTGGTAGTTGATAAGATGTTAAATAGTAAAGGGTCACAGCTTATCTTTGTGAGACCTTGATAGGAACACATTTACAGCAATATTTGTGAGATCGGTTGAATCTATTCAAGGTGTGTCACACACACTTCGTATTGCTCTACTTCAGTAAATCTGTTCTGATGCAAGACTGAGCAATAAGCCTAACCTATATATGTCTACCGTGTTGATATGATTACCTATAACAACCAAACTTGTCATCCTCCTGTACCATGAAGTTCAGAGGTTGTGAGGGTTGTGATTAGCAGATCTGTGACTTGACAGAGCCTTATGTCAGCTCCTTCTCTATGGTACAAAAGAAACATAGGCTACTAAGGCTACTTGGAGACCTCCATTGCTGCTGTCTGGCTTTAGGTTTTGGAGTTTTTTCCTGACCATGATAATTCCTGGCTTTCTAACAAATGGAATTCTGTGTTTTCTATGAGGGACAGAACTGTATTTGATCTAGACAATCTTTTTCTGATAGGCTCTACAACATTAAGCAGCCTTTCCAAGACATTATCTGTTCTTAACTGACTCTTTTTGCTCTCAGGTTTTACAAATGAAAAAAAAAACGCAAACCAAAGTGGTGATAGCTAGCTAGCATTTGTAGTGATATTCTATTTCAATTAGAGAAATGTGGAAATTTGTGAACAGAAATTAAAAACTGAAAGTAAACCAGAAATACAACAATACCATGAATTCTAAACATACATACTGTACTTAGGTCTTCATTAACTATTCTCCCTCTTTCAAAACCAGACGATATTCCTCAGCTTAACTTGAGAACAGTCCACACTTTATGTTCTTAAGGACAAAGTTTTAAGATCCATAAGACCTAAGTGTGTTTTATTATTTCATGTGAAGTACTGAATTTTTCCACTCAAGTCCTTACAATATTTATATAATTTGGTAGTCCTTGACCTGGTGACAGGGGGAAGAATCAGAACTGTGATATTCTTTGCAGTACTGCACAATACTTGTGTTTAAACCACATCTACGGTGGTGATACCAATGTGATAAAACGTAAGGCCACATGATAGCTGGCAGCTTTCGGCAGCACACGCTGGAGCATGAGAGAGAGAAGAGCACATTAGAGAGCCGAAGCTGCAGGGGAAGTTAAGCAAGCAGACTACAATTACCCAAGGAGGGACTCAACCAGGAGAAAGGAATTAACACCCATAGGCTCGTGAAAATTGCTTATGATTTGTAATGACACAAATTGGCGTATTAGCTCGAGCTTCATTGGTGAGACAGCATTAACTAATGGAGGGTGCCTCTTAAAATAGGCCTGAGATTTACTTCTAGTGTCTGTGTTGGCCTTTTTCTGCAGCTTCTAGGAAGACTGCAAAACCTGTACAGAGATGCAATGCTTGTGCAGAAATCCCTTCACACGTTGTCAGTCCCAGTTCTGGGGCCTTACACGGGAAAGGAGAATCTTTACATTGTCTGGTAACACTTTGCACAGCACCTGGATTTTCTGAATGAAGTCTTAAGCACTTAACTCTTTGTTGTGCTGTTTTAGGTAATGAGTTGTTTCAAAAACAAGTGTAAGGTAATAACGCTATCCAGCGTTGTCTGATATAATGCATTTAATACAATTAGTACCAAAAGAATGTGTTCATAATAGCAGCTTGAAAATGTGTTTAAAGTATGTAGTAAAAAGTGTATACAAAAATCTCCTGCACAGAAAAGAAAGGAACAAGGATAAAATTGAATAGGATTTGTGAGAATGAGAGAAAACTATTTTCTGCGGTGTTTTGAGCGATTCTGTGGGAAAAGTGCAATTTTCTATTAAATATTACTATTCTGATTCTACAGTGATGGGCGCCAGTGTAAGAACCTTGACAGATGGATGGGCAGATATATTATTGTATTATACTCAGTAGGATGCATTAAAAGGGCAGGAGGGGCATTAAAAGAAAACAGAAGCAAGACATTTGCTAATTATATTATATACATTAGAAAATAGAACCTTTGAATCAGCCATCCATGTTTCATTTAGAACACATTTTATTTGCTCTATTCTTTGCCATATTTTACTTTTTATTTTAGCACTGCTGTTGTCCTACATTGTCCTCCTTCAGCATTTCTCCTGTTCTTGTACATCCAGACCAGTCTCTTAGAAGCCCATCAAAATCTTCACAGCTTATAATAGCTCATTTATATATTCACAGATGATATCATAACACTGTCAGGGGAAAAAAATAACTATCCTGAAAAATTCACTGGCCAAGGTAAATTAACATGTACTTTAACAAACAACGCATGCAGTATCTTAAGATTCTATATGTGTGTGTATGTATATAAACATATTATGGACACAGAAGTATTTATAAGTGTTATATACATATACGTATGTGTGTGTGTACACTTACACACACATCTATTTGTATTTGACATTTGTTGTTCCACCTTCGTCCTGGCCATTACCATTCCAGTAATGGATCATGTTGTGCATTAAAATTCCCATTGTGGTCCATTACCACTTCCTTCATTGACAGCTCTATTGCTTCACGAGCTATTGTGCTGTGTATGACATTGATTGGAGACACTGGATACACATTAGTAACATCACAACATGCATAATAAACAAGGTGTTGCTCTGTGGCGTATACCAGGAATGGGCACAACACTGTGTTGTCCACTGCGCACTTCCACGCTGGGGCACTGTGGGCATCCCTCCTCTTGGGGGTTTGTCCTCCAGGGTCAGGGCCAGTTCACAGCTGGAATGGCTGAGGGTGGGACGATTCATGGCTGTGAGATCCTGCCCTGACAGCCCCCCCCGGCAAGCCCCCAAGGCTGGGGACCCACTACCTTTCCAGCTCCTTGACCGGTTATCAGCTGAAGCTGTAGCAAATTGAAAGATTTTGGGTATTTTTCTTCTCCTCCTTGCGGTTAGCATGCTTTAGTAGAAAAGGAGACAACATTAAGTGCTCTCAAACAAGTAACTTTGTGGCAGCCTCCCTGCCCATATTTCCTCCACATAGGCAAAAACTCTGTTGCTGTATGCAGTTCTGGGCCCCACCATTTAAGAAGGATGTGAAGGTCCTTGAATGTGTCCAAGAGGAGGGCAACAAAGCTGGTGAAGGCGCTGGAAGGCATGTCCTGGGAGGAACAGCTAAGGACTTTGAGCTTGTCTAGTTTGGAGAAAATGAAGCTGAGGGGAAACCCCATTGCTCTCTACAGCTTCCTGAGGAGGGGACGTGGAGAGGGAGCTGCTGACCTCTTCTCCTTGGTATCCAGTGGCAGGACATGGGGGAATGGTTCAAAGCTGCTCCAGGGGAGGTTCTGACTGGACATGAGGAAGCATTTCTTTACCAAGAGGGTGGTCAGACACTGGAACAGGCTTCCTAGAGAGGTGGTCAATGCCACAAGCCTGTCAGTGTTTAAGAGACATTTGGACAACGCCCTTAACAACAGGCTTTAACTTTTGGTGAGCCCTGAACTGGTCAGGCAGTCAGACTAGATGATCATTGTATGTCCCTTCCAACTGAAATTTCTATTCTATTCTACTCTGTTCTATCCTATTCTACCTCCTCTGGTGACAGTTCTCTCTGGGGACTGATCAAAGCCCATTAAAATGAATGGGAAACTTTCTGTCGACATTAATGAACTTTGACTCAGACCTTAAAACTCAGGAAGCAGGAGCATGACAGCTGCATTGCTAGAAATAGATGGAAATCTTTGGAGTGCTATAGTCCAAAACACACTAATCTTGTCCTGGGAATGTGCAAGTAGGAGCAGCACGAGGAGTATTGATCCCCTTTTAGTTACAGTGAACAGAGAGGCAGCAAGACTCCCCAACAAAGAGAAAATTATGTCAGCAGTCTAATTGTGTAATGCGTGTTTTTGAGAGGTGACTAGCATCAGCAAAAATATGAATTCTCAAAGTGTCTTCCTAATGCTGTAGCATCAACAAGAATACTTCTCAGAGAGCTTGGAGAAGGCCTGGATCAAGAATGAACCAGAGGCAAGGTTTCATACAGTGCAAAAAGGATACTTAGTAGCATTCCCAGTTTATAGCTATTTCTTGACAGAAGTAGAACAGAGAGCATAGAGAAACTTTACTGTCCATGCCAACTCCTATCCCCACTGCTTTAACACTCTTGCAACCTGAGAAACTTCAAGTACCAACAGGCTGTCCCAGCTGGGTAATATTTTTGTCTCACTGTCTTTACCTTCATCAGGAATGTTGCTGTATGCTTGAAATTCCTGCTCAATGTGGATCTCAAGTCTCCTCCTGCTTTGTCTCCCCTGCTGTTGGTTCTGGTTCATTCCAGCTCTTACAGCCAACCTACCCAGGTCAGCCGACTCAGTTGAGGACATTAAAAGCCTTGCAGTTCTCTCTTCCACCTAACTAAATTATGCTGCTATTGACAAATTACAGATATACTGCTCACCTTTTGGTATTTGCAGTACTCCACTATTTCTCATTTCAACTTGCCTGGACTCTGACAAAATGGGTCCTTGTCTTGTCTCATGTTCCCACAGCAATTCAGTGTCCAAAGCGTGCTGCACAACATACTTTTCCTTACTTTCTTCCAGAAATGTTGTGGGAAGAAGAATGAGTGATAAAGGAGGGTTTGTTTTTTTTTTTCTCTTCCAGAGATTACTTAAGCTGCTGCCGCTAATGTGTGTCTTACCCTCATTTGTGGCACTTTTCTTGTAACTTATTAAAATAGTTTTAAAAGATACGCAAGCAACTCTATGTGAAATAAATCCTTCTCTCTCCCTTTATTTTTAGTCGACTCTTCACATATCTATTGTGCAGTGGATCACTGGGTAGTTGCAATCTGTTTCTTTTTTCCCCCTATTAACTCCCCAAAGTTCAGTGCTTGGAATAAAGAAGATCTGGTAGTAGATAGATGAATGTCCGATTTTTATACTGCTTGAAAGATACATTGGATATGTTTCTTGTATGGCATAAGTGCTGTAAGACTGAAAAGTTTCATTCTATTTCCAGCTTTTCATTTTTTTTTCCTGGGAGCTTTGCAGTTGTGAGATCTTAAATCTCACCCATTGTGTTCCTGGGGTAGGGAGAGCTCAATCTCGTTGCCTTTTAGCTCCCTGCTAAAATGCATGTGAATGGTGCTACTTCCAACACACAGCGCTTTTCCACTGTGCCACGACTTGCAAATGCCAAGCTTATTTCACAAAAGCAGCCGTGCACAGAGCAGCTGGTAACCCCACGATTAGCGAGTTGGGCTGTATTTAGGCCAGTGGCAGCTTCCAGCAGCCTCTCCGCTCCCAGTCCTGGACACCAGCCTCCCTGACCTGATCCGCTGCTGCTTGTTCACTGTCCCTCCCTCCCAACCAGGGCCACAAGTAACTTGTTTTTCCAAATGCCATTCTGCTGGGTGTTTCTACCTTAAATCATCTGGGAGGCTGGTCAAATAGTAACGTATTAGCCATCATTAAAGAACTGCCTTGCAAATTGTGAGTGTTGCGCTACTTCTTTACAGTATTGTATCATGTAACTACTTATGCTTGGAGTTTCCAAATACTGATGACTTTTAAAAAAGCAGACTTTATCTCTTAAGGAAGGTTTTTCAGCTGAATACTGAGAAAGAGTTGACAGAATTATTTTCTTAATCTAACAAACTGCATGTGTATTTTCCTTGCTTTGACGTTCTCCCTGGGGACTGGAGGACTTAAAAAAACCAATGACAAACGAATGAACGAACAAAAGAAATTAGAAAGTTTTTCAGGTTTTTTGTTTTGAATGTATAATTGTTGTCAGACAAAATAAGTAATACCCAATCTGCTGGAGTTTCAGTTCTTAAAATCATTCAAATCCATATAATTGTGAAGCCCGGTAAAATATTTGAAGCAATGCACAGCTGCCGTAGTATCTACAGCAGAGGCACAGAGTACTTCTAGAGTTCATTCTCTGACAATAAATACATAAAAAAAATAATATAAATATAATTTTTCTGTTACTGCCACGGCAAATTACGCAGCATCTTCATTCAAACTGAATGATAAAGCAGGCTAGCCCGTAGATTTGGAAAAGTAAACCTAATTAATCCCAGGATAGATGGTATTCCAATAAATGAAGTACTTAGAATTAAAAAAGTAGTAATAGAAATATTTAACTAAGAGGACCGGGGCCATTATTGAAATGATGTCATACAATCTGGGAGGCATTGTCATGTTCAGTAAATTAGCATGGCCTAACCACAGCAGAAAATTTCCTTGAGCTGCAATAAAGACTAAATGCTTTCAGACTCCCATGATCCTTTGTAGTCATCATTTTAAAGCACTGCCTTAGTGAGCTAAACCTGTAAAGTTTTCTTTTGAGCGGCTGTGAGTTGATTAGATCTATTTCAGCCTAGTAGTGGTAATAGGCTCCTCTCTGTGAAACTGCTTAGCCTCTGCTCCCCTGGCAGCTGGAGAAACTGGAATTAATCAGGTCTGCTGGGGACTTCTTCAGCATCTCCGCAGGCCAGCGACTCTGGAATCATTTACTACAGAATCTTACTGTCAACTCTTTGTCATTTAGGCTTTTGATTATGCTTGCTTTCTTCAGAAAAAATGGAAATGGGTGACAGATTATCCTAATGCAGAATTTCACTAGTTACTTTTATAGGCATCTATTATCCTCCTTTGTACTGTCCATAAAAAGAATGTAGGTGTGTGCAAAGATTTTTGGGGGCAGAGATACGAAGAATACACTATTGAAATTAACATATTTCTTCTAATTAAAGTATTTTTCTTTCTAATAAAGGGACCCTCCTCCCTCAAATAACTACATATTTTTTTGTCACTAGCACAATTCCTGGATTTCCTCCCTTTTTGCTTAAAAATTGGTAGCTGGGGAAAAAATTCTTGAATATCATTGCTTACAATGCTACTGTCCAATAACACTACTTTCTACTAAATATACTATAAATTCAGATTTTTTTAAGTGTATTAAATATAAGCCTTAAGAATAAATGCATATTTACATAGACTGCTAACTACTCTGAGCTTCAGTGAAAAAAGTAAACAGTCAACACTGAAAAAAAAGACAATTAAATCCACCTTCTTTTCAGCATTTTATCCCACAGATACATGGTTCTATAGACTTGGTGCTCTGTCAATAGAGTCAATGGACAGTCTGGTGCAGTCTTTAATGAAATCATCATCCCATTTGACATTTAAAAAGTTGGAGTTCTATATTACAAAGAGTTATGCACAGTGACAAAAATCAGTTTATTATTTGAGAAGAAATACTGCATTACATTCTGACACTCAAGCATTTCATAGGTGGTATTATGAAATATACAGAAATATGTAGCAAATGGTTGAAAATTTGATCAAAACTGGCTATTTATAAGAATCTTTTGTTTTATACACATATATGCATTTAATAAGATAAAGATATATATATGCATTTTGATGACTAGTGTTCAGTACACTCTCTAAGGAGTTTGGCAAAAGACGTTTTCCACAAACAAACAATAAAGGGAACAAATTGTTTCTTTTCTCTTTTATCTTTTTCATATTCTTTTTTGTTTCTTCTTTGTTGCTGTTGTTTTGTTTAATTTAATTCTGGAAAGCAGATTTAAACAGGAGTTGCCTCAACATGTGAAATACATTGAAATTTTAAAACTATGTCTGAATTTTTTTTAATAACCCCGTTTAAAAATAAAAAAGTAGGCATTGAAACTCTAACAAGTTAAAAATTGGCTATATTGTATTATTGCCAAAATGCCATAACTGTTTCATTATTAATGTCGTGAACAATCTGGCAAATTACAGAAACAGGCAACAGCTTCCATGAGCTTGCCTCCAAACAGAAAAAGCCTTTCTCATTATCTTCCTTAATAGACTTGGTAACTGCAGCAAGCTTGAACTCTAGAGCTATGAGATCTGAAACATATCTACGCCCCATATATCACCTAGATTTCTCATTTGTCCTTGTCTGTCTACATCTGGTTGACCAGTGAACTGGCATCAAAAAAACCAGAGGTCTAATTTTCTTCTGCTGACAGCTAAACGCGATAGTTCTTACAGGCTGGGCTCAGATGAGGAGCGGCGTGGTTATGTCAGCTAATTTAAATGAACTAGGTTTCTTCACCTAGTTTTCCACTGGGTTGAAGGGCTCCGGCTAGAAATAATTCCAAACGCAAATCTCATTGTTAGGCTACCAGGTTTCTTTTTTTATAGGTACTGGCATCGCTGTTGCTTTGCCCTCACGTTGCCCTTCGCAGCCGCAGCTGGTTTGTAGCCCCTTCCTTCCAGCCGAGCAGGTGCCGTGCCCAGGTGAGCCTTCCAGAGATCACCTCTGCTGCTCATCCAACAGCCTGTGGTAACACGCCTCTTGCACCCACCCTGGGCCTCTTGCTATCAGGTGGTGATGAAAACCCCGCTCTTTTTCCCCACTCATATTCATGTGTCCTGGCTCCCTGTGCAGTGCAGTAGGGGCCATGAGGCTGGGGCATTTTGGCATTGTCCCTTCCACAATAAAGCCTACGGTTGGCAAAAATGATGCAACCAAAATAGAAAGAGACTCACTAATTGAGCCATTTAACACAGAGTGGCATGCCACCTGGAAAGCACCCAATCCTAATGCTGCATCTTAATGCGCACAGAGTCTTCCTCACCCTTTCAGAGGGAAAAAAAAAATAACAAATCCATCCCGCAAACAACCAAAAAACCCACCCACAGTTAAATTGCAGCTGCTTGGTGTCTAAACTGAGAATTATCCAAAAATCCTGAGTTTTACACGCTAACAAATAACCGAAGTCTGCGAAATCACAGAGGGTTAAACACACTAAATAGGTCAGGTTTATTCTGTTAATGTTCATGTTCATGTTCTCTTTCTCTATTGAATACTTGCCCTTCTTTTATCCTTAGACTACTGTGGTCATTTGTCAATGACAATTTGTTGAGTTTGGATGTGTTCCTCTTCTCAAGAAAAGGATTTCAGATTAGATCTGTACAAATATTGAGGCAGCTAACCTTGGGAAGTGTCCACTGACATCACCATTCTTAGCTAATTGCAGACGTTCAGGACTCAAGTGGTAAATATTTAACAAGGGGGGGGGGGTTTCTCTCTCCTCAGTATGCCTCCCAGGTACTCGAGACACTGCATTATTTTAAACAAGATGCGATATATTTTACCCAAGATCTGCCAAACTGTGTGCTGCAGATGTTCAAACTAGGTTTCAAATCCTATTGAAGCATATGTGAAAAGCAAGTACTAGAAAGTTGTTACTTCAGAATGCAAAACATTACAACTCCTTCTACATTGTTAACAAGCTACCTCCACGTCTTCTTTTTCGTGCAGCTTATTTTATAACAAAGCTATACATTGCCATATAAACTGTTCAGGGTAAAGCTGGTTTTAAAACCTGATTACTGGAAATAACTCCATCTGTTTTGGCAGAATCTGAATGGGCACTGCTCAGAAAAGGAGGGGTGAATTTAAGCTTCAGAAGAGAGGGCTAGGTAAATCTATAGTGTTACGTAAAAGTATTTACTGGCTGCTGCATCTTCTAATTTGGGGCATACCTCTCTTTCTCTCTTCATCTTGTGCCGTTGCTCCAAGTTTCATGGAACCGTATGTCTTCCTCTGGCCCCATTTCTTCTGTGGCTTGGTCTTTCCAACCCTCCTCACCACCTCCCAATTTCAAACAAATCTTTTAGCTTCTGTTTTACTATTTTTGTGGTTTCAGAATTTTTTTCTTCATTTATTTACTTTCCCACCTAGAACTTTTCTCCCTTTGACTTCTGTTAGAGCCATTTCAGACATGATGATCTACTCTGAGTGACCTGCAACCCTCTGCTCTTTTCAGTTCTACTGCTTGTCCAGCCTTCTAGAGCCACTGAGTCTCCAGAAGGACAGAGGAAAACAGGGAGAATATTGTACTGTCAGGAAAGGCCTAAGCATCAGCCAGTGCATAGGATTTTACTATTGAGTTATGCAACATCAAACTCCATCTTTTATCTCCTGAAATCTCATAGTTCTCATACCGAGAATGCACAGTTACAATAACTCTTTCGTCACACATTTAAGTAATACACTACAGTCAAAAAAAATGCTTTGTAGTCTTTGGCCTCTGTAGTAACAAGAATGATTTTTCACTCTTTTTGTTCCACTAACATGTGTATGGACAATCATACAGCTCCTGTAAGGCTGGAGTTTAGGTTTTTTTTTTTTTTTATTGCTAATTTTTAATATGTAGATACAGTAGAGAAACAGAGCGACATCGGAGCTTCAAATTAAAAGGGAGTAATTAAGAAGGGTAAGATTTTTGAACTGAATTGCTCTAAATGAACTGGGAGAGGTGCAAATCAGCCATTACAAAAATTATATAATTTTAGGTCTTAGGTTAAGTTCTGTGAACTGTGTAATGTCATAATTGGCTGCTGCCAAAATCATCAAGTTGAATGAAGCTCTAAGTTTAAAATGTCATAAACTCTCAACATAAAGATTTATATAACACAGGTATCTGACCTACCACCATGTGGCAGGAGGTATTTGTTAAGTCTTATTTGACTTTTGCAAAATGGAAAAAAAATGACTAGAGAAAGAAAACATACATCTTCTGGACAATATCAAAACATTATGAATCTAGTCTGATATCTGAGCAATGCATTCAGAAAACTGTGATAAACATAGTTGTTTCTTATTAAAAAATCAGATTCGATACTCCAAGTGGAAAATTTGTGTGTTTATTGTGATGAATGAAGGTGGTTAATGTCAAATCTCAACAGTGTGTATTTAGCAAGATTTTAATGGAACATTTCATAAACTAAGCAAACTCTTTCTGAGGTTTTGCAGCCATTCGATGGCTCCAACCCATACACATCTTCCCTATAGGAATTTCTTTACACTAATGACCTGGCTGTACTTGATTATATCTGCATATTAAAATGCAGGGTCAAATTATGGTGTTATTCATACTGGACTAGAGAAAGCACAGTGTTGCACAGGGTATTGCAGTGAGTTCACGGGGACAAGGTAAGGACTGGGAAACACCATCTTGCAAAATGAAGCAGAAGGTAAAGACTCATACAAACACAGCCATGCAGCTTGGGGATGTATGCAAAAAGATATAAGCAACCTCATGCAGAAAGATGTAAGCAACACTCCTTGCTTCCTATTTCATATACCATGATTAGCTTGAAAAGAGGTCACTATAAGAGCACTTAGAAGATATCCTATATATCCAAATACCCTCCCATTTTAACAAGGGAGAGAAAGAACCTCTCATACCTGCAATCTGTCTGCATGCTGGTGGCTCCTTTGGTTCAACAGAGGAACTTGTATAGGGCAATAAAGAAGAGGGGAGAGGAAAGATGGATAAAAGATTTCAAGTTTAACAGCCAGTGAAGCTGCTTACTTGTCATTTACTATCTCATAGATGATATCTAATGCAGTTACGTTTTTGAGGGAAATAAAAAAGTAAACAAGAAAGTATTTCCAGCTGCTCTAAGGGTGGTAGATGATCTGATCCTGGCCAGCAGTCCATGGAAAAAGAGCTGAAGCTCCATACAGAGCTGAGTAGTCATGTGTTTCTTGTTTCCAGCCATTCCTATGGACGCATTTCTCCATTGCAAAGAAAAGCCAGAAGCCAGTAAGTGCCTACTGCCTGTACAGTATTCATGTTATGAAATCATCCAAGCTCACATTTGTACAGACGTTTTACTGAAACTCCCCCCAAACAGTTATGCCTCTTCCCCATTTCTTTCTTACAAACACTTTTCTGAGTAAGTAACGACTTAGTGGCCATATGACTCTTGCAGGGGAGAAGAGAAGGGTTATGTAGTTCTGCACAAGAGAACTGACAGTCACTAAACACACTGTTTTATTTAAATGTCATCCTTTGTATAAAAGCACTGAAAATCAAAGCGCTCAGAAAACTGCCGGTTTGTCCACATTTGCCTTCTCTTCCACTTCTCCTTATTGTCCCCCCAATTTCTGCCAAGGTCCAAGAAAAATATTCCTCACAGACAGTCCTGGATTCTCTCCTGACCAAATTTCCTCCCCCACCACCCCCCCAACATTTGCACATTGGTCTTTTTTCTCTGTATACGTCCTGTTTGGAAACTCAAACTCTTTTACTCTTGACCTAGCTCCTAATTGTCTTTTATCATTCAAAAATACAAACTGGGGAAACGCTGAAGTAAGGAGTCAAGATATACTTTCAGAATAATAAAAGCACCACATTTCAGCAGTAAATTTCTGCAGTAAATTTCATATACAATAAATTTCATATGTGTGTCTTTTTACAGGTAGTCATTTGATTTCAAAAACCAGGAGAAATTAAAAAAAAAAAAAAAAGCTTAAGTAAGTTCACTAAAAATGAAGATAGAAAATCTGAACAAGTACATAAAGTGACCAGCTGGAGTGATAACATTTATTTTAATTTTATTTTGCAGGCTTCTTTTTTTCTTTTTCAGTAACATCTCTTCTGCAACTTATTTTTCCCGTATAAACAAGGCTCAGAGATTTAACAGATGCCACAACCAGGCAAGTGTGCATCTCTCCTGTAATTTGTGCAGCACTCAGATTCACTTACAGTTTTGTGGGGCTGAGAATGTTTAGTCTCGCTATAAAACTTATTATTTTTCTAATGCCTGAGACCAGAGCAGGGTTAATGGCAAATGTCTGCTTACTTCTTTCGTGGAGTTCAGAGGTCGAGGCTGATGCAGAGATGCCCGCCTGCAGCCCCAGCTTGTAAAGCAGACACACATTCCCCACACACACCAGTACGCACCACTGTGCACAAGCATGCCAAAGCCTTTCCGTTTGCTTTCAGGGGTTAGAAATCAGAATTATTTTGATAGGAAAGAGGATTCTGAGGACTTGCATGCAAATGCTCATAACAACTGTCCCACTTTGCTCCGGTTCCTGTTTATTACTTCTTATTCTTTACAGTATCAGTAAATCCCTTCAAGGCTGCTGTTATTATTGAAGAGGGGCCCACCTGGGAATGTTTAGGTCCTTTAGTAATAGCCTTAGGCCCAGATTTAATGTCTGCTGAAAAAGGATTCACTGCTTAAAGGAAATAGTGATGACAATTCGTTAGGGCATCATAAAAAAAAAAAAAATCTGTTTCAACTCAGAAAAAGGCTGCTAGATATGTGAACAAATATTGTAGGTTAGCCACTTACTGTATACAGACTGCAGGATACCCAGTTGTCCTGTAGCCCAATCTTCCTTTAGATGCTTTCTAAGCCCTTCAGGAAAAAAAAAAAAAAAGTCCATAATGTTTTAAATTATAATAAAAATCTACTGATCTGCTATTAATACAATTCCTGTTGCTGTCTGAGGTTTGAGACACACATGTGTAATTCTTCAATGGCATTCTGTGTGTTATCTGGAAGGTCTCTCATTGCTGCTGCATCAATGCAAACCAGACTACACCCAGGCGAACAAAGGAAATTTAACTTTCATAAGTTGGTTTTAAAAATGCATTTACTTTGACTGCATTGAAAGAATCTAAAAAAAGATGAAAAGCATCTTTAGCATGCCAAAAACATCTGGTTTCATATTTTGAGACCAAAAGGAAATTGCATGAAGACTAAAATCTTGTTTTGATTTATATTATTATTGGAGGGCTGAGAAGCTGCCAGTCATAAAATAAAATTTTATGATGATAAATAAATAAGGAAAACAATCTGACAAAACATGTTGTGGAACAAAGCTCCATTTCAAGTTTAATTAACTGATAACAATGTTTATGATAGAAGAGCTGTGCCACCAATTATACAGCTAGTAAATGCGTGCTACCAGCGCAAAGACTGGCCTATAAAAGCCTGGCTAAAAAGGTTTCTCCTGCAGCAAAATGCTTCCAAACACAAAAGAGAAGGTATTCTCCATGTACTAAATCATGCAGCAATTAAGACCCTCTTTGAAGACGTTTATGAGTAGGTCTTTATAGATTGTATGACAATTGCTCTGCTTCAATTGTGCATTGTAAATCGCACAATAGTAGTTCCTGCTCTCTAATATACCTACTGATAGCGTCTGCAGAGGCTGACAGTTTAGGAATTGTTACAGAATAGATATATCGGTGGGGCGAGAAGCAAAAAAGAAACGTTTTCAGCTCTGCAGCACTTTGCCTTTTTCCAAAACCTTGTATGCAATTGTAACAAAGTGTTCCAGGAAGATTATTTTAGAAACATGAAGATCAGCTGCGTACTGCAGGGAGAAGTGATCTTAATCATACGTGCAAGAGTTCAGCCTCTTTTCTGGTAACAGAGGCTTGCATTTAAAGTTGCTACATACTTCCAGTCTTTGTGGTTTGAAGATGCTGGGATCACAGCCATGATACGCAGTACAAATCATTAACTTTCAGTTTATGCGATACTATAATTTGCCAGTTACTATATAAAATGCAATATACAAAATACAAGATTTTGTATTACAGATATTATGAATCACTTGTTAAAATAATACTGACATTTCTGTGGATAGGTTAAAAAAGCTTGGCTCGCATCGTGAGACTACTCCTTTTTCAACTTCTGGAATAATAAACCACATCTAGGAAGCCCTGAATCTAGCTAGCTGTAGGAATAGTACATTAACTATTCCGATCACATGCCTTATCACAGCTTTTCACCCCATTAACTGTAACTGAGCACTGAACTGTTGGTCAGACTGCAACCCCAGTACAAGTCCTGCTTGTCCCTTCCTCTCTCCCTTCCCTCCCACTGTTCAGCTTAAAAATCACAGCCCTGTCAAAAACCCAAACAAACCAACCCCCCCATGCAAATTGCACATTAAATGATATAGGAAGGAAATATTTCAAATTGCTTCCCAGAAGAAAACATATAGTGGCATTTGTATATATCGACAGCAAAGGTTTTCAAACTGAATGGAAAGATCTCCTTTGTCAAAGTCAATGCTTAGCAGCATGGTAAACATTCAAAGGAAGTCAAAGAACTTGTTGCAGAAAACTTCTATGGTTTTAAGCTTACATATATTTACTTCAAGGCGGGGAAAAAAAAGATCAAAAGCATTCTGAAGAATATTTGTTGCTTTAGTAATAAGCCCCAAATACTTGGAATTTATGTTTCCCTAGGTTCTTTGTTGATCCACTGTAATAATTCCTACCCCCTTCTGTATTTTGCTATTGCTCCTTTACCTGTCTTGTCTCCTCGCCTATTCTGCTAGAAATATGACAGTCTTCTCAACCCTCTAGTTGGGGGCTGGTTTTTTAGTTCTTAGGTACATGTAAAACTCACTTTTTTCACCAGTTAAATGAACCTGGGGAGGCTGTGCTTCTTGTGGTTTCTTCTGCGTGCATGTGCATGGAAGTTAACATCCTGTCTCCAGTCCTGAAGGGAATTGCTTCTGGCATGTTTCGACTCATTATCTTGAATCTTAATCAGCTGATAAAAAAAAAAAATTAGTTCCATCAGCTGATGAAGGCCCAGAGTAATGAGTCAAAACATCCTGATCGAGACTCCCAGCTGCACTGAATGGGACTCTACACGTTATACATATCCTCACTGCATTCTTACAAGCAATTTATACATTTCCCTCTTCTCTGCACCCCCCAAAAATAAACAGCTACAGGATATTAGGTCATGTGGAAGATTATTGTCTCCCTCAGACATTTGGTGACCCCCTCCTGTGAAGCTTCAAAAGAATAAGTCTTGCAAATCTTACCATGTTTAACTTCTTGAAAGCAAATTATGAAAAATTGTTGTCAACTCTGGAATGCAGTCCAGTCGTTGTGATGGCTATAAAGCTCTTTAGAATATAGCTATAATACTATAACTGACTGAAACTTCTCGGTAAGGTATATGGTTTGGGGAATCACATGCTCCAACTGGAAAACAAACAAAAAATATTTTCTTCCTCATACTGGTTTGTGTCTAAGGTCTATACAACTGAAATGAGAACATGCACCTGCTAGAGGAGAAAAGCAAAAATAAATTGCACACAAAATTCTGAAAAATGTACAAAAAATAAAAATAAAAAAAGGGACAAGTACTTTTCTCTTTTCATATTCTATGATAATAGCTGTAGGTGCTCCTTATAACAGTAAGTAAAAGAGTTTAAGACAATTATTTATTTCTAAATAAACTGTTCCTTCAAGCTGGTACATAAAATATCTGGGGAAAACCATCTGTAGCTTTCAGATCCCTTTTGATTCCTTGATGCTACTGTATGTCCAAATAGCCATGTTGCTTCCTCCTTACCTTGGAGTCATAGCTGTGCGGCAGTAAGCATAGTAATCATACCATACAGTTATCCCTGCATTAGTGACCTCCAGGCTGCATTACTGCAACTCAGACCTAGAAATTAAGCCATATGGCCTGAAAAAGCTCCACATGGGGAAAAATACAACTGAATGTCTGCTTAGCAAAGCAAATTGCCACATTTATCCACTTCAAGGTCTCCATCTTGATATTTAAACCTCTCAGTGTGATATGAGATCTCTGCCTACGAGATCACCTCCCTCTACAGAGCTATGACCTGTCATGATATCTCTATCGCTCTGAAACCATGAAACTGCTGGAGAGAGAAGGAGGAAATGGAGAGTAGAGGACACACAGTCTTCACAGAAGCCACATCAAAACTTCAGGTTTCACATCCTGGTGAAAAAACGCAGCAGAAACTGCAGACCTCCTTCAGAACTCATGGCCCAGTGCAAAACTCATCTCTGACTTGTCTTTCCCTTCACCCACGCACACGTGAATCAAGCTGTTTTTCCTCTAAACCAGTATGGAAGAGAAATTGTTATTGTCATGATGATGAATAAGAAGAGTAGAAGAAAGGAGGATGTGTGGATCACATGGATCTCATCTGGGGTGACATTAAGAGAAGTTAAACAAAATTTCAAAATTTCCTGAACTCCGGGTGTTGATATATAATCTTTTGTGGAAAACTTTGCTTAGTTGTCTGTAACTCTCTCCAGCATCTCCCATTAATGATCTTTTTCTGAACTAACATCATGCTCAAGCTAAATTTTCATTATCCTCTGATCTGACCACTACTGTGCTAGAAAGAATAATAAATAAGAATGCAAAGTACAGAGGAAATTCCACTTAAAAAGCCTGAGAAATCTCAAGCATAAGCACTGTAGAAATGCAGCACACAATTGTAAGGATGAAGGTAAAAAGATGTCCCCAGGGCAATCAGGAGGTTTGAATTTGTGGGATATAATGCTGACGATAGCCGAATAAGACTGCCATAATCTAAAATAATAAATATTCTAGACTGATGGGTTTTAACTAGAATAGGGGGAAAAAAAAGAACCAGAAAACAGAAATAAGAAAAAAAGGATTGGCCTTTTACAGATTTTTTTACCCTATTTACATTTGTGTCATCACACTGGCTGTTGTGACATTGCATATTTAAGGGGGTTTTGATCTGAGACTGCTAATTTACCCTTGCTATTGACTTCACAGGCTCTTACTGCAGCCTTATGGCTTGGTAACAAGGGTCACCACCTGACTGAGATCCCAGTTGCGTGCCTATGATTTGACGGTCTCACCTGGATATTTCACTGGGTGATTAAATCGGTCCAAGCAATTCTGGGATGACCACGTAATGTTTGTAGACTTACAAAACTCAGCACTGACAAATAGGATGTGAGCCTGCCTGCCTGTGCTCCTGGTGTTACAGTGGCTCAGAGTACTTCTGGCTCAGCAATATGATGGCTCTCAGTACCAAAATTATAAACTCACAAAGACGGTTTGCAGCCACGCCTTTCCACTCCTTACTGGATAGGGCTGTGCTATTGCTAAATTCAGCCTCAGCATAAGCACGTACCTGTGTCATTTGTTGGGATATCATTTGAGTTCAGGTACCTTGGTGCATCCTACTGCTTTTGCTTTGGTGTTGCTGGGTTTCACTGCAGTTATGGTGTTTCACCTGTGACACATCTACCTGTTACACCAAGCCTCTCTTCTCTGGCCCTTTCAAGTGTTTTCTTATTAAGCTTTTTAAAAACTGAAAAGGGAAAAAAAGCACTTGCATGCAATAAACACTGATACCGAATCGCCTCTTCATAGCTAAAACAGAAAAAGTTTTCCAGGAGACAAATGAAGATACGTGTTTAATTGGCAGTGTCTCAGTGCTAGCCTTCATACCATACGCTTCTACAGGCAGAATAGCTAAACTACTAATATTTGCGTGGAGCAAGGTATCTTTCTTCAGAGAAATTCTTTGTATTTATAACTCAATAATTAGACATATGAATGTAGCTAACAACCACAGCAATGAACAGAGAACAATTCAGTGGTTTTAGTCCCCTTGATACTGTCTGGGTGGCAGCAGGTGTTACAGTTGGGACTACTAAATAGATAATATGTCTTCACACATGGGAACGTGACAGCATACAGAGCAAAAAGCATGCCTCATGGAAGATGCTTCTTTTTTTCTTCAGTTGAAAACAAAGTAATGCAGGTCTCAAAAAGGGGAAAATGCTGTGAAAGAAAGGTAAATAATTGCCCCTCTGGGTTTTCATACACAACCTACCTCACATGTGCAGCAATGCCTGAAGCTAATCTCTCAGTACTTTTTGTAGCTCCAGTTAGAGTGATATTTGGCAGCTGCTCGACGAATCTGGCTTATCTGTTGCCAAATGCGTGCAGTATGTGTGTGTGGCAACTGCTATCTTCACCAAAAAAAGATTGGCTCAACAGTATTTGTCACATTTTCCTTCTACTGTTTCTACCCCCAGGAATGTAACTTTTCTCTGTTGTTAACCATTTTATTTTTCATCCTTATCTGGCTACCGTAACGGATGCTGAAGTGGTGCACTGTCCCACCAGACCTGCAGTTTGATCCCAGCCTGGTGACTTCTCTGCATACGTCCCCAAACTTGACTTCGTTTAAAACTACTTTCCTGCTTTTTTTTACCAGTAGACTACTGCTTTTAGAAGTGGTCTACAATCCTTTTGCTTTTTCTGGTTTTCTTATTACTGAAGAACAGAGTCTGATAACATGAAAGAACAGCTCACTTACCTGTAGGGCTTACCACCATAGCTCTGCCTGTCCTGCTGCTCACACCAGTGGGTTACCAGTATGCAACCACTGTGATCCCCGAACCACTTCTGGCTGTGTGGAAAAAGTGCATTGAAGCTAGCAAGGTGTGTCCATTTTGTACAGACTCCTCTTCTACTCTGGAGATGATTGGCCTGTAGTTTGTCTGACCAATTTTAGCAAGCAATGCAGAGGCTTGGAATAATCATCCCAGCCCATTTTAGGTACCTAAAATAGGTCAAAGGAATCATCTTTTAAAAGTGACTACCCCTGTCCTTAATAGAGAGCTTGTAGTAGGTAGCTCAAAAACTTTAAATTTGATGGATACCCATTTTGTGTTGGCTTGGCTCAAGCCCTGAGGTTTATTATCAGCACCACTAGGTATGCTAATGCACAGCCTGGCACTGCAATAGAGCAGGGAAGCTGCAGGGGCCCTCCTGGGTCTCCTCTGAGTGCTTGGATTGAGAAAGGTCCCTTGTACCATGAGGCTATGGCAAGGGATTCTCCCCAGGCATCGAGGGGAAGCAGAATCAAATAAATCTGCCAAAATTACAGGTTTCTGAATTTCAGATGTTGGCAGACACGATCTTGGTAGTTTTATGAGAGCACGATAAGGCCATCTGGGGTCAAAGCAAGGCCTCTGCCAGTAGTCCGTCTTTCTCAGTAAAGTATACTTAGGGAAAGGGGTATAAGAAATTGAGCAAAGCTGGGTTTTCTGGCTAAGTCCTGTACTGGGAACAAATATCAAGAGGTCCTCTGCTTCAACTTCCTTTGTAGCTTTCTTTCAGCTTCTCTCATTTTCAGAGGCATCCACACTTCTAGAGACTGAAGTTGGGGTAATAATGGATATCTCAATATTTTTGAAGGCAAGAAATTTGAGATTCAGTACTAACACTGAAGATAAATAAGCCACCACAAGGTCATACTCTTTCCAAATTCCGTAATTAGAAGCCTGGCTAAGGAAATAAGAGTGCAAGTATCATTCCATAGCATTTTCACAATGCTTAATTTCTCTAACCTCCTTTACTAGGGCTAAAATAGTTATAATGCAGATGACTTCTCAGCAGTTCCCACAGCAGCAAACACAGTTCACAGAAAAGAACACATTTTATGGAGGCAGACAGCAGGGTCTTGTAGGACTTATCAAACTATATTAAACAATTTTATCCCAGCTTTTCTTCTGCAGATGACTAGCAAACATTCTTCCAGAGCTGTCCTGCCTGGAATCTGCTAATATTAATGCAGTGACAAAGTGATTCTGATATAAGGAACTACATACAGTAAATTGGAGTCCCAGTTAAAAATAATGAGACTGATATTAATTCATTTCAAAATCTGTGTGATAAAAAGCTATGTTTGCCAAATGGAAAAAAAGACAAGCTGATGAGGGGAAATAATATTTTTAAGAGAGCATCACTAAAGCTTGCGTCTTATCTTTCATGAGACTGAGCCCCTCTTGAAAGGTATATTGAATTGTTCAGGAGATCACCACGGTCTGAACTGGTCCTCAAGGATGTGGGCAAGCAGAGCAACAGCACATACTATGTTCTTAAAGGTTTTGGCACATGTCCTCATGTCACACTTATAAATGGCTGCTATGAACAATAAAGAGGGTATCTTGCTCTTCCATACTAATGTTCCTACTGTCAGCAAAGCTGTGTGCAAATTTGGTGCACTCCAACCAGCTTAATCCACGAGTAAAATGTTTACATGCAAAAGTTCACAGGCTTCATGTCCACATGCACAATGGCTCTTCCTCTCCAAAAATGAGAGGTCTGGAGCCTGATCTCAGGCCTTCCATGGTTACTGGATCAGGTCTCACAATTCAGGTCCTGAGGTGAAGTAACCCTGGTGTGTTGAAGTAGAAAAGAGCCATGACTCAAGTCCTGAGAAGGAACAGTCTCTGATCATGCAGTCTGCATAAGAAAGTCTGTCCTGGAAGCCTCTCTTGTATAAACAAAATATTTTCCCACAGTAATCTTGTAAACTGTTTGGTATGCATTGAAGTTTGTGTATGGGAAGAGATCTGAAAAGCTGCTGAATGTGTCCAACAAATACTGAGCTACGCTGAGCCCTCTCATGTATCAGCAAGTAACTGGGTGTCACTGTATGCACATCCCATTGTAATAAGCCTATCTGCAATGGCAAATGAATGCTAAGTCAGATCCAGCTCTTAACAGAGTCAATGGGAGCATTTACATTGATATCAATGGAAGGAAAATTGGACCACCAATGGATAGAAATTATTCTCCCAGAAGCTAATCTAAAGTACAATAAAACCTGTAGGAATACTCCAGACCTTCTTTGCTTAAGCTTGCATATGTTTTCGAGTCATGGTTCTGACATGAGTGTTTTAAAAATGTAGTGCAGTATTCTTTGCATAATATTCAGGCCTATTGTATGCTCTTTTATTTTTACATAGGCCACACTGTAAGCAGCTGCATTTCATTGCTTCCATCTCAGGGATGTTGGTTCAGTTCAGGTAGTCTTTTACATTACTTGAATAATGTACATCATACAGGGAAAGTAAGTTCAAATAAGCATTGCGGGAAAGCCCTCTTCCCTTCTACACAAGGACTGATCAGAAGGTTAAGAAGGGAAAAAATAATGGCCTATAGCTGGCTTCAAAGATTTTAAACAGTAAAATCATATAAGCTGTCTTAAGAAGAAAGGGTACATATCAGGTTGGATTTATGCATCTGTATAATTAAACGTGTATAAATTTTACAGGATAAAGATGCTGTGGACTTTACTCTTTCTTAACAAAGAACTTGTCCTGTTCAATCAATGCCATCTAAGTAAGAAGACGATAATGAAAATACACGTAGTCATAGTAAAAATAAGCCTTTCTTCTGCAAGCACTTTAAATAAGGCTCCTCAGAGGTGTTCACATATTGTAAGACCTAGAGATGGCTATCTGCATCTGAATCATTTCAGAGAGCTTAACATATCTCTGTAGATTGGGGAACAAAGTTTAAAAAGTGTAAGAGAAAAGAAAAAAGAGCACTAAAAAGAACTCTGAATGTTTTTTTTCCTTTTTGGTTTTTCTGAACTTCTGAACTGATTTTGCTGAAGACTGTGAGCGTCTTTAATACAAAGAAAGAAGGGAAGTGGAAATTCTATTTCCCTCATCCTTCCCAGCCAGCCTGAGTAATTCCCCAGGAAAAGTGTGCTCCATGTTTCCATGTTTCTATGACATGTCAGCTTCATTCATCCTTTTTTCAGCATTCTGTTTTGCAGACAGTATGCCAGAGAAAGCATGGTCCTGTGTCCATACAGTCAATGATCACGCAGGCATTATCTCTGAAACGAACGTGTGTGATGCATTAACTTTGGCCAGGCACAATCATAGGTTTTGGATAGATCTGAACCACCCATGGGCCCCAGGACATGCCATCACGCATTGTGCAGACTTTACTAATGAATCCTCTTCTAGTTGAAGATAGGCCAGAACAGAGAAGCCTGACTGCTTGTCTTCTCTTCGTCAGGACATTAAAATGCCCCCTTTAGCAGAAGTCAAGAAGCAGAACTAATAAACATCAGGTTGCAATAAAGTAGAGCTGCAGCCCTACCACTGGCTATAGCTTTATTCCTGGGAAAGGCTCTACCAACAGTGCGAGAGCCATGGGAATGAGGAGAGTTTCTTAACAGGCAGTGACCATCTTTCAGACTATGACGTTGCCAGGATAGGATTTTATTTCATTTTTTTAACAATTGATTTTATGCAGCCTCACATCATATTTTAGGCAGGAAGGCAAAGAGGATTTTAATTGGTGAAAAGCTGAATTTCACCAGCCAAACAGATGTAGAAGCAATTATTTAGCTACGCTGTGTACATTACCTTAATATAAAAGGGAGAAAAATGTCCTTACAAGTTCTGCTACTATTAGACATTTATGAAACTTGGACACAACTAGCATTTCATTTCTAAACTTTGCAATGTGGGAAATCCCCTTAACGAAAAGTAGTGGGTAGGTAGGTATCAATACCGTGCTGTTGGATGGCTCTCACAGCAGTCACTCCTTTAAAAGTACACACACAGTGCTCCCCCCCCCCAAAGTTCCCCTAATATAATTTCAGGAAGAACTGAGTAGTAGACTATTGCAACTAATGGTTTCTAATCTGCACTACCTTTAATTCACCTGAAGACTTCCCATTCTTTTGAATGGGAATTGTGCAAGGAAGTCAATTGCAGGAAGGGACACTGCTGGTTTTGGCTGGGATAGAGTTAATTTTCTTCACAGGAGCTAGTATGGGGCTATGTTTTGGATTTGTGACCAAAACAGTGTTGATAACACAGGGATGTTTTCGATATTGCTCAGCAGTACATACACAGAGTCAAGTCCTTTTCTGCTTCTCACCCCACCCTAACCGCGAGCAGGCTGGGGGGGCAAAAGAAGCTGGGAGGGGACACAGCTGGGACAGCTGTCCCCAACTGACCAGAGGGATATCCCACACCATATGATGTCATGCTCAACAATATAAAAACTGGGGGAAGAAGGAAGGGGGGAATGTTCAGAGTGATGGCATTTGTCTTCCCAAGTCACCGTTACGCGTGATGGAGCCCTGCTTTCCTGGAGATGGATGAACACCTGCTGCCGGTGGGAAGTAGAGAACAAATTCCTTGTTTTGCTTTGGTTGAATACATGGCTTTTGCTCTACCTATTAAAGTGTCTTTATCTCAACACACAAGTTTTCTCACTTTTACTTTTCCAGTTCTGTCCCCAGTCCTACTGGGGGGAAGTGAATGAGCGGGTGGGTGGTGCTTAGGTGCTGGCTGGAGTTAAAACATGACAGACACTTCACAGCAGTTTAAATGAAATGAGCTTCTGCAATGAACAAATGAACACTGAAGCCAATCTAAGCCAAGAAAAACATTGACATCCCAAGTGAGAGCTGGCCTGAAAGGATAGAACTTCAGGTGCATTTGTAATTTTTCAGTTTCAAGAGGCAGATTAAGTGCTGAGAGCAGCTGGCAAAATTATGGAGATTATTTACAAGTATTTTTGTTTTTTCTGAAGCTTGGTCCTGTTCTGAAGGTCAAGGGACAGACCCTGCTGCTGCTCAAAAAGTACTTTCTGGAAGCAAGATCGAGCCCATGCCACTGGCAAAGCTTAGTGTTTTAGTTTGGCCTTTGTATAACACCTGCTCAGCTACCCAGGACCAGTTTTCTAGACCATCTAATGGAAACAGTGGAGGCAGACTGAAAACATCTGGTCATTTCAGTAGAAGTTTCTCCTGCCCTCACTCCCAGTGTTCCCCAGGGGCACTGAGTTTACTTCCTTAAGGAACAAGTAACTGGGCTCATGATTCAATGAACCCCAGCGGATTAGCTGTTGTCCACACACCATGGCCACCCCACTTAATAACCCCTTGGATCCACAGAAGTGCTGTGCAGCTGAATGGACAAATGTTTTCCCGTGAGCTTCTAATTGCAGGGGTAGGCCATTCTCTCTGTCCACACAAACTATGGTGGGAAACAAGTGTGAAGAGCAGCAAATAAACTCAGATATTGCACTACTTTTCAGGGGAAGAATCAGTACATATTTGTCCTCACATCAGATCATGGTGCAGCTCTTGCCCCAGCCTCAACTCATAGGCCTACTGCTCTTGTGCTGAGATTGAAGAGGACCTAGGAACTATGTAAATGTGATAAAGATTAAAGGTTTCCCAACCATTCATGGATAATGCTAAAGGCAACTTCAGCTGAAGGTATGTGAAAGTTCTGCTTGGCCCTCAGGAAGAAAAAGGCTCAGTATCTGTTCATGATTGCCATACTTAATATTATGTATATATAATTGTATTGTACATGATATGTACATGACTGTCTCACTTACATGATCGGTGGTTGCCAAGGTCTCAGGTTCTGCTTTCAGTTTAGGCTTCTGTTTCCCTTGGATTAATTTTGTACCTGCTAATCTCTAAAATGAAGTCATTCCAGAACAAGAAACTCAGACCACATTTTATCATTTTTCTCTGTCCTCAGTTCCATACAAGCTCCTCAATAAGTTTGCTAACTAGGTTTACTTTTCATACTCAGTATTCTAATTTATAGTGATTGACTGAAAACAGAGAAAAAAGAGAATCCTGGTAATGACGTGTTGTGTTTAAAACTTAAGGTATAACCAGGTAACCTGATTTTTTGGTTTGTTTTGATTACAGTAATTCCCTTTAGATATTTTGTGAACTTAGCTTTTTGAAATGATATAAAGTTGTGAGGTCTTACCTTCTCCAAATCAGCCCCATTTAATGTTCCCATAAAAAATTTCAAGATCACCCCACTTTTCACAAACCACAAAAATCTTAAATGGACTCTGAAAATGCAAGCCAAAAGTATTTTTCTAAGTATGGTCCCGTGGTACAACCAGCAAAAAGAAAACCAGACAGAGTTAAGACATCAGACTTAAAATGTTTTGCGCTAAGCATAAATAAATAAATAAATAACCCCCCCAAACAAACCAAAAAGTTATGTCAATACTTCCTGCCCTAGGAGAGGTCTTCTATATAGTTCCTTATGAGGATTTTCCCTTCTCCATGATGGAACTGTATTACAATAGTTGTGCTTCTGGGCAGACAATGTGACACAAGTAAAGACAGATTTATGTCTACACACATGCACTCTTCAGTTTTTGAAACACCCCTCTCCTCAAACCTGTCATTAAACACTGAATTTTTCTCTCTTGCAACAAAGAGGTATAAATGTACAAAGTGCATAGATCTAGGTTGGTATTATTCTACCCTTATTCAAATGAACTTAACAATGTTTTCTGTTTTTTTCTCATCAGATATCGTTGTTTGGAGCAACATGCCCGACATAGTAACTGAATTAGGAAAAATATACTTCATGAACCATGATCTTTTTGAAAGAACCAATATTGCAGCCTGAGCAAACACTGAGATTCCCTGTCTAGCATGCCTAAGAAACAGGAAATCAGAAACAACTCAAAAAAGGCTTTATAATGTATTACTATACTTTACACTCCAAAGGTCCTTTTCAACTGTAAAACACTTGGTAAGCATTAGCCAAAAAGTTATCACAAACTTCCGGTCTGATTCCTGACTTCTTTTACCCAAGCTGCTGACGGAGTAATTGATAGAAAGAGGTGAGTGACCTTTCTGATTTCACAAAAGGAGTCGTGATGTTGTTCCGTGTGAAGCTCCAAAAAGGAACTCGGGCTGATTTCTGGGGAAACTGTGAGACAATGTCAGAAGAATATAAAAGTAAATTTTTAGCTCTCCTTAATTTCCACATTGGAAATCCCAAGGACAATTCTAAACAAGTGAAAGTAATTTACGGATAGATAAGTGAATCTTTCTTAAGTGGATAACTTTGCTGCTCTTTTAGAAAAGATCAGAATTATGCTTGTACCAACAAAAATGAGATGTATGGCAGTGACTATTGCTGGGATAAGTCTCTGTGACAGGCTGCGTTTCCTGGCCAGCCACAGAGTGTGAGAGGGAAAATGCTCTGCTTTAAGTGGAAGAGCTCTGTTTTTCTATCATCTAAATTCATTTATTCCTGCACAAGAGTGGGACTCATTTCACTTACCTTTAACAATCTTAATGTTAAATGTTTGTTTTAAGCTAGTCATCTAGCCTGCCTCTATAATTAATGGATACAGATAAGCACTTCCAGAAGGCAATTCATCCCATCCTAAAATAGCTATCTTAGATAGCAATTTATTCCTAGCTAAATTAGCCAGCTTAAACTGCTTAATACTGGCACCTAAATCGGGTAAGATGAATCTCAAACCAAAAATTAGCAAAGAATAGCAAAGCCAGTGAAAGTATCAAGACTTTCACGGTGAGAACACAAGTATCTGTTGAACAGCCAACATGACTGTCCAAAGTCTCCTGTGAAAGCAGAAAAAACTGATGCTTAGCAAGCTTGCATAGGCTGGTAGAAACGTCTGTGCAGGACTCCCTGTGCTGCAAGATTCTTGTGAGCAATGAAACACTGGTGCTAATAGAGATACCAATACTGGGTAAGTCAGTGAAAGTCTTTACAGAAAAGCTGAACTCAGAGTACTTTAATAAAAACATATTTTGCACTAACCTATAGTTTCTACGCAGTGCAACTCTACCAGCTAATAGTGTCAGGCCTTCAACATGGAGGAAGCTTCTGCCAAAAGACCTTTCTCTGATCCAGTCTTCAGAGTCTCTACTTTTAGAGAAATAGAGTTAATGAGATAAGAGGACCAGAATGTGCAGAAGAATCCACATACCTTGGGCCAGGTGTGAGCTGGCAGGATGGGAAAGCACATGGTAGGAAGACATGGCTTCTGGGCATGAATGACGTACTGCCCACAGCTCTGCCACAAAAAGGAAACCAAGATTCTTAAAAAATAACTCAGACTTCATTTGCTCTGTAAAAAAATGACTTGCCTAAGGTGATGTGTTCAGGAGTGGGAAGACTAACCTTTCTCCTCGGGAAATGGCGGGCAGCTCAAGTGATAAGAGGAGCGGGGTATGATGAAGTAAATTACCCAGCTGATTGCTTCAAAGGCACAGCCTTGCATTTATGTAGGAAAACATGCATTTTACCGCCTAGTTGTTGACACCAAGGAGTTGGAAATGGAACCAGGTCAGATTCTCCTTTTGTTTACACAGGTGTCAGTAAAAAAAAACAAACAACAAACATGCTGCACTTCAGTGACCTAACCTGACGGTGTTTTCTGTGGACACTGGGTATGGACACAGGTGCACTTGCTCTGCCCACCCTGGGAGAAGGGAACAGAGCAGGTCTGGCCTGTGTGTCGTTGAGTTGGAGTAGAGGCAATGCAACAACTCTCTATATACTTGTATTCTTATGTATGGAATTGAGAGCAGAACTTGGTTCAGTACAAACTTTAACACCGAAGCAACAGGAATCTTACTTCATTTGAACTCCCCAAAAGCCAAGAGTCTGGTCCATGCCCCAAGGATTCCTCTGAGATCAGTGGTGAGGGAGAGTAATCTCTAAGGTCAATTAATTCTAAAATAAGTCTGTCCAAAATAGATGGAACAACCCATTCTCTGCTTCTCTTTCCACAAACTGGAAAGGAAGCTTAGATACCATGGTTGGACCAGATATCCAGCCCTTAGAAAGTTAACATCAGTTGGGATGAATCCAGTCCAAAAGACTATTTTAAGGCAAAGATAAATCAGTAATTTCACCGTATTCTAAGGCTCTTGTAGTTTTCCCCAAGCCAAATATCACAACTCCAGAAAATTCAGGGCTCAATTTAAGCATAAAAGATATCCCAATGTATTTGGGTACAGAAATGCAACTAAGGCATATGAATAACTTTAACTGCTCTCTGAAGTATTACACAGAAATACACAGCATGCCTGTAGTGCCAGATTAGACCAACTAATTTGTAAAGCCACGTTAGAATACTTTTTATATCTCACAAATGTCCAGGCACAAATAAAAAGCTCAACAATTTATTCCCATACATTTTTTATACTAATGAATTCCTTGCCTTACTTACAAGTTTTTAAATAAATATTTTATACATCATTGCTGATAATCATTTGGCTATATGATGTATCAAGTTGCATTTTATATGGCAATAAACACACACCAGTGTAGTAAGATTAAAGCAAAACAGAGTATGAATGCATTCATATACTCAAAGCATAAGAGTTGAGGAAGACCAATAAAAGAAGTAATTTGTATAGTCTAAAAGTGGTACATCAGCCGTTTTCTGGCCCTCTCCATACAGGGAAACCTCCACAGTGTGTGAGAACAGATGAAAAAAATGAGGCAGTCGACTGAAGTGCAGCACTTCTTTTATAAGTTTTTGCCTAGAGCAGGAGGGAAGCATATATTCTGTCTATGGATAACTTATGTCCTTGGAGTTTAAGAGCCACGAGCTGCAGAAGTCCTTTTTATGGTATCACTTTTCTTAATCTGGTTAATGTTTGAATAAGAGATAAATAGCTTTATAATGAATAATAATAATTATCACATAAATAATTACTTAAAGTAATTTTTTGACTGTCATGGAAATTAGGACATCTAAGTTATCTTAAGAATAAGGAGATTTTGACATAATACAAAAGGATTTTGAAGGAATATCTAAAAACAATGTAGCAGTGTCAAAGATTACGTGTCAGTTGTGCCTGTGTTTAATGTTGCTAATTGAGACAGGATGGCATGTTGGGAATATTGTTTAGATTTTGTTTTACATATACGAGCTTGTAAAGTAATGAAAATTTAGATTTCTGAAGAGTGTATATACTTCTGCTGGAAATGCTTATTTTTGCTTAATAAAAAGCATTAAAAATGCAGACTGAAACATGTAAACAGAAATGAAAGAAAATAGTACGTAAAATGAGGAAATATGCATTAAAAGTGTATGTTTTAATGTTCAAGTAGCAAACTGCAAGCTATGGAAAACTACCATTGAACTGCTGTGTTCACAATACTCTGGCTTAAAGATGCAGCCACAACACGAACATCAGAACTGACGTTACAACTGCAGTGTGGTTATTGATGTGCTGCTTGCCTAGAGAAGGTTATATTATCTTTATATAGCTAACATCTTTTTCCTTAAATTCTGTTTTTTTTTTTTTTAAATGCGCACAAAATATTTTCCTTCAGAAGAAGACTGAAGAAATCATGAATCATACATGACAGCTGTCAGTTAAGCACTTCTAGAAGATACTCAGATACCATATTGATGGAAGCACTCCAAGATGCTGAAGAGAACAATCCTGTGCTATCAGGAAAACTGACATAATGGTCTAATAAGCGTTTTCAGAATCTTAATATTTGGGAATTTGTGATCTAGAGCTGACTTATCTCACAAACAAACACATGCCACTCATAGGCTACTGGCAGTAAGGAAGACATGACAATTTTAAACTGGGACCAGTGATAGAAGAGGGAGAAAAAGGGAAGAAGTTAACATGTCCACATGTGTAAAGATAGCAATGACATTGGAGTATCTCTCTTAATTTCTCAAAACACAGTAGAAATCACCTAATCACATTTATTCTTTCTAATATCTACTAATATATGTAGACATATGTAGATACATTTTAGAAGCTTCTAACAGAAAATTTGACTTCAAGATTCAGTTTGTACCATACATTGAGGTCTTATCTGGGGACTCCCTGGTGCTCATTTTGGAAAGTATGAAGCTGTATACTTTCTTAACATATATACCAGTTCAGCCCATGCTTCTTCACTGTCTGGTGTCAAGTCTTTGTGTGACACCATGATACATCCTATAGAGACAGGGCTGCTCCATTTGCGAGAAACTCTGATGGTGGAGAAGCATCAAAAGTGAGGACACTGCTTCTGCCATTTTAATAAGCAAACGTTTTCACCTTCATAGGGGTTTGCAAGGAACAACAATGATCTCCCTCTGTCCCTTTGAGGGTCCCAGAAAGAGTGTGGCAAGACTGTATGGGGAAGGCTTAAGCCCTTCTGAAATTCTAAGAAGATTTTTGAACTTGGCAATGAGACTACTCTGCAGGACTTTGTCCCATCAGCCCAGAGAAATATGCGGGACTTTGGAGCAGAAAGGAAAATATTCCATACCTGGAAACCAGTGGCCAGTAAGCATACTTGCTTGTTTCTGGTAGCCTCCAGTCTGTACCTGGGATGCACTGGGATATTTTTCACAGCTGTGACAGTAATTGTGGGTGATTAAAGAAAGGTAAGACATTATGATTTAGGTGCTTGAAGGTAGCCTTTGTAGCGGCTACCCAAATGTGAAAAATGGACGAAGATTTTAGCTCACTTTTCCTGTTCTCTGGCTGTGGTGTGGGTACCAGTCCAGGTGGGTAGAGCTGGGGAAGTGAGGACAAGTAACACCATGCTACTGTGGAGACAACTGGGAAAAGGGGCAGGGGAAATCCTTCCTCTCCTCTCCTCTCTAATTCATCCCTCATTTTAAATATGCAACTGCATTTTTAGGTCCATCCCCAGGTAAACAAGTGGGAGTTAAGCCACCTTTTGTGGCCATGGAGACAAATAATCATTTGCCAATTATGACGCAAATGTGTCAGACCAATGTCAACATAAGAGTACCACAGTACCCTCATCTCCTGCATAAGGCGATCTGAGCTAGTCAGCTTTTCTCTCTTTCTTCCTCTTCTCTTCCTTCCCACCATGCTTTGACCCTAAGTGTACCTTCCTATCGTATTTCTTCTGCTGGCTCTGACACTCACAAGTCCTTGGTAAACCAGTTCAGATCACTGACTAGACAGAAAGTGAGCCCACCAAAAATTGAGAGCGATGTTCTGCCAGTGCAGTGAGCTGAACTGTCTCACAAGAGGGGTCAGACGAGTGCCAGAATGGGTAGCAGAGAAAAAAAATCGCACTGGGGCAGGAGGCAGGGCTCTCTCTTTTGAGGGTAATGAGCTGTGTCACTGGCTCAGCTCTCTTTTCCCTCACTGTGAACCTGCCAACTGGCCTGTGAGCTAATAGTAAGTTAAAAGGATAAATGTTCTACATCTCTGTGACAGTATTGAACTGAAATCAGAGCTTTCCAAAACTGGGAACCAATTGTAAGTGCATGTCCACAAGAACATATGACTAACTTGTGCAGTGAACTGGTATCTTTCCACCCCAGGGAAGTAAAATGTTAAATAACACTCTTCACAGATCCTTAGAACTATGGCCAACAAAGGATGTCCCATGGCTTCTATGTTCTAGAGAATCTAAATATTACAATAGAAATGTGCTTAGAGTTGCTCTCTGCCCACCTCATCTACCTGGGTTTAAATTCATTGGAAACAATACAAAGAGAAGGGAAGGTACATCTGGCTGGTCACTCACCAAGTCTTGATGGGGAAAAAAAAAACCCAAACACAAAAAACCCACAAACTTAATTTGCATCTCCTTCTTCACATAAGGAAATCAAATGTTTAGAACTTTTTTCTGGTCTGGAAAAACAGAAATGAAATAAACATTTTTTTTTTTTTCTGAACTGACATTTTGGCATGATTTTGTTTAAACAACATTTTTATTTTTTTCACCATATTTTAATTCTCTTGTGAAAATAAGAGAGGAGGAGTGAAACTGTCACAGCTGAACTATGTGGGCAAATTATCAGTTTCAGATGCAATACTTTTTACATTGAAAATATGTTTGAGATAATCAAAGAATTTCTACCAACTTTAAGCAAGACATGCCTGGATATCAACTCATAATGATGTAACCTTTTCAGTATTTATATGCCCCTATCTTCTGGCCAATTGCAAAGAGTGTCAGAACTTGTCTGCTCAACCTCAAAATAGTCAAACTCAAAATTAGTTGTGAAAAATTTGTGGAACTAAAATACTTTTCCATGTTAGGATGCACAAAATTCATCTAGAATATCAATGCTGTCTTAGAAAGAATTTGTGTCCATGGAAGGAGTTTCAGCTCTGTGTCAGCTCATCAGGAGAGATGCTGGAAGGTGAAAGACCCTGGGAATTTAGGAGCTGGGGAGCTGCTGTGGCTTCTCATCGTCCCAGGTGCATGGTGCCCAGGAAGGAGGCAGGTAAGCTGGCAACACAGTTGCAACTTTATCAAAATGGAACCAACTCCGCCATTTTGTCCAAGAAAGACAATGGCATCCTAGATTGTATCAGGAATAGTGTGGCCAGCAGGAGCAGGGAAGTGATCGTGCCCCTGTACTCAGCGCTGGTGAGGCCGCACCTGAAATACTTTGTTCAGTTTTGGGCCCCTCACTACAAGAAAGATGTTGCGTTGCTGGAACATGTCCAGAGAAGGGCAACAAAGCTGGTGAGGGGTCTGGAGCACAAGTCTTATGAGGAAGCAGCTGAGGGAGCTGGGGTTGTTCAGTCTGGAGAAGAGGAGGCTGAGGCGAGACCTTAACGCCCTCTACAACAGCCTGACAGGAGGTGGGGGTCGGCCTCTTCTCCCTGGTAACGGGTGATAGGATGAGGGGAAATGGTCTGAAGTTGTGCCAGGGCAGGTTTAGATTGGACATTAGGAAAAATTTTTTCACCGAAAGGGCTGTCAAGCATTGGAATGGGCTGCCCAGGGAAGTGGTCGAGTGCCCATCCCTGAAGGTATTTAAAAGATTGATAGACGAGGTGCTTAGGGCCATGGTTTAGTGGTGGGATGTCAGGGTTAGGTTAACGGTTGGACTTGATGATCATAAAGGTCTTTTCCAACCTAAACAATTCTATGATTCTATTCTATGATTCTATGATTCTATGATATTTCACTCACAGTTTTGATAAATCAACATTTTTCAGCAGAGCAAGCTTTTCAGCTGAGCATTCAGGTCAGCTCTGCTACAACCAGACAAGTTCATCTGGAGTGGGAACCCTGAAAATCTCCATGGCCTTTTTGTCTTCCTTCTGCCATATCCATCCAAAAGCTACATCTGTCTTTTGACCATTTCTGCTCACTGAGGGGTTGAAAATGGTACATATCAGCCGCATCTGCCCCCACCTGCTCCTGGGTACCTGTATTGGTGGGAAGCTTAGATTTGCTGTCCATAACTCCTCTGCCGCAGTGACCTCCAGTGGGAAGGAGCAGAAAATGGGAAAGTGCATGGATGGCAAACTTGCACTGCCAAATGCAGAAAAGTCACGGGAGATGCATGGGTCTTGGCAGGTATATGCAGGAACAAGGGGAGGAACATGCACTGAAGGGACTCTGAATCACCAACATTGTTTGGACAAGATGGCCTTAGGAGGCCCACGGTTCATGCCAACACAAACTTGGAGAATCGCTCTTGCTCTGGGTCTCAAAGTTCAGAAAACAAACCCCCGTTCTATTGTTGGTTATATATGGCACTAGTTTATAGCACACCTCAGCTCCCCTGAGACCAAAAGAGACTTTCATGACTATTATTTTCAACTTTATTAAAACTCAGAGCTCTACAGGTAAAACTTGAAGTAAAACAAAATCCTGGCCACAATTTTTTCCTCCAATGAAACTGTCTTTTCTCCTTGGAGGTCTCTACCTGCCTACATACCTCTTCTTTTCTATTAGTTAAAAAATATCTGCTTGGGTGCTTGCTGGGTCAACCATTGCAGTTACTGCTCTGATCTGAGCACATGAGCTGGATTCTCTGCTTCACTCTTCTCACTTCTGTATATGCTCAATGAAGAAAAGGGGAAGTTGCTGTTGGTTTCAAGAGATGCTCAAGCTGTTGTGAAGCCTCTGTTTATTACTGCCCTTAACATAATTTGTTTGTGAATCCCCTATATGGAGCATCATGAAATCTGTGCTTCTAAAAATGCTTGAAATGAACGCTCCAGAAATTAATATAAACCAATAACATGATGTTTAAAGTATAGTTGAGATCCCATTTGGTATAATAAAACTGCATGAACATTGCAAAGAAAAGAAATTGCCCCCAAACACCTAAAAATTACAATACACTAAACTTCTGCAGTAAACACATGCTTTTTCTTACGTTTAAGCCCTTTATCAGTTTTTAATACCTGATCTAATTTCTAACTGACTGTAGTCTTCCTGTAGTTTCTCACTGTATCATTTTGCGGCTGTTTTCTTTCTGTTTAATATTTGCTTATTTTAGTTTAAATCCCCAGAGCAGAACCCGCAAACCAAACAAATACTCACAGAAAACAGAGCGCAGCTCAAATGTCCTTGGAGACACTCAATTTTTTGTTTGCTACCATTTGTCATCCTCTGCTCAGAGAGAGATCAACAGTTTTTAGCACACAGATCAATATTCTCTTAACCCAGACCTAATCTAAGGAGAGTTTCCCCAGGTTTCACCTTGGTCTACTCCTATGTGCCATAGTTGCCCTTTTTTTCAGCAATAGTTTTGTCTGTGTAAGACAGCAATTTTTCATCCTTTGGTCAAAACTGGTGACAAAAGAGGGAATAATGGTTCCTGACATATCAAATGATAGATTTGACACATGGCATGCTGAGCTGGGAGCTTTCACGTGCCAAAGTAGAAAGACAGATAAGCAGCCTAATGGCCCTCCTGACATTGCTGCCTCTTTTTTCCCGGTATACCAAAACAGGCTCTGCTTTTTTTTCTTTCTTTTTTTTTTTTTTCTGGAGAAGTTTTTTTTCTATAACTCTGGGCAGGAAGCAAGGAAATGCACTCTACTCCAGCCCAAAATAAACGTTTCCCTGTCCTGTAAAATGATCAATCTATGCCCTTTTCCTCCAGCACAGTAAGGGCAATACAACATGCTGCTTGAGGAAATACTAACAAATATAGCCAGTGAGAGGGAAACAGATGGGACTAAGAAATTAAACCAGCAGATTTCTGGAAGGTATTCAAAGAGGAGAGTTTATAATACTGAAACAGAACTGCTCTTTAATTTTTTTTATTTTTTTTTTTTTCAAAGCAGTGATCATCAAGATTTACCTTCAGCAGGGCTCACACTCTTCCTGCTAAATCCCCTTGCGGAATGATAAGAAAGGTCCCTTTTGGTAACGTTCTGGTGAAAGTAAATCTCATTTCACAAAAGCCAGTGCCAGCCTGGAGATAGACAGGCTGCAAGTTTCTCTACCTTTGGTACACTGGGACAAACACAGCAGTCTGTGTACCATGGGGCATGGCTCCAGGCATGAGATCGTGTTACATCTTTACACACAAAAGCTTCTTTCAGAATCTAAACTAACAAAACAGGAACAACTTTTTATTCCTGTATGGTTTCCTCTGGAGCATGTGTTCACATTTAAAATCCTGACCTATGTGTCATTTACTTGCATTCAAAGTTATTTGTATTGCTTTGGTATTACAAAGCAACAGCCAGTCCTAACCTCACTTGCTTACCAATAGCCTATGGACTTTGGCAAAATGTTGTTTATCCTCCACTAGTACTGGTTCATAATTTTTTTTTCTCCCACTTCTTTTTTTTCCCCTTCTCCATATTTTATGGCCAGACAGTTGTGTTAGCAGCCAGCTTGTTTTTCTCCACAGTAATAGTTCTATGGACATATTAAATTTGATCCAATAAAGGAAGAAAAAGAAAGAATCCAAGGAAAATATTTTACTCACAAGGTCATCAAACATTGGAATCCGATGTTTGTCACCCTGCATTTAAAAATATCACAGTGCTTGAATGTTCTGGGTTATTTCTTTACAGTTTTCATAAATGTTTAAATATACATGTTATACATAAGGGAAACATTATATGTATATAGATCAAATGCTTTTTTTTTTTTGCTTCCTTGTAATGCAATTTTCTTTTTTTTTTTACCCTTTCCCTTAAGAAAAACATTTTCCCTGTAAGTATACACTTCAGCACATTCTATGGCATTTTTCACAGTTCCTATATTTTTGACATTTCAGCCAAACCTGCAAGTAGTAAGAAATCAGATTAAGAATGTGAAACATTTAATTTTTCTCATACTGTCCACCAAAACTGGGAAGAGAAAAATGGTCTTTTAAAGTACAAAACCAAAACAAGTCATCAAAGACACATCAAGCCAAATAAAACCACATTATTAAAGCCATTTCGATTGCATAACCTAAGGAAAAGCTGCATCGCTGAGATATAAAGAGGTCAGTTCTTGCATGCACAAGTTCCAAACAGAAAGCAAGCATTCTGTGTTACTAAAAAAGGCACAAATAAAATAATTAGGCTTTTATAACACCTCCTTATGAGAAAGTCTTTTTCACTGAACGTGGTGAATCACAGCACTGTAGAATAAGGCATGGTGAAGCACACTGAAACTATTTCTGACTTTCACAGTGCTCTCCTAAAAATAAAGTGTAACTATGGCTAAATATATTGTAAATGAACTATATAAAACAGATTTCAGCTTAGTAGACAAATGTAAATATTGTTAAAAGACAGCCTCTTGCTTCCCTTATAATAAACTTACTGCAAATGACTAGGTTGTGATATTGTTTGCTTCAACAAGGGCTGCAAGTATATGTTATTTGTCAAAATATTCTGATTTATCAATTTGGTTCAAACAAAAAACACACACAAGAAGATAAAGAGTTAAGATGATGTTTCTTGTTGTAGAATTAATCAGATTCATATTAGCAGTAGTAAATGTCATGTTGGCACCTTTTCTTTCTCACACATTACAGTTTCAAGTCTTTGCTATGAGGAAATAATGAAGTAAAGATATGCAGTGCCATATACCATGCATCTTTTTTGTCAGTCTGCATAAGAAATGAATTGTATCTGCTACTAAGGAGGTCACGGGGGCAGCAAGTTAAGAAGAAAGAAAAGAAAGCTTAAAGAAAGGACATGTCAAAGGAAACAAGAACTTATTTTTTCAATACTTTCTAACAAGTATTGCAGTTTTGGGGAAATTAAATGCTCATAATAAATGCCCGCCTATCCTGAAAGCGTTTATTGCTTTTCATTGCCGTGAAGTTAACCCTGGTGACCAAATGACCTTGAAGTACCCACTGCAAACTCATGGAGATCAATAAAAATGGTCTAATGTTACAAGCCCTAAAATTCATGCTTCAGTAATAGTGTGATCAGCGGGGAAAATGCTACTTTATTGAGAAGATAAAAAACTGAGAACTGGAAAAAGATCATGCCAGACAAGATGTACATCTCATGAGGTTATCCCACAGTGCACTTTTTCCTTTTTTTTTTTTTTAAAAAAAGCCTCACGTTATAGTTAAGTTTGAAAGGTAAAAAATGGGAAAAAAAAATTCTTCATTGCCAGTAAGAAAAAAACTGTTTTTGACAGTTGGATTATGCTTGTGTCTTGTGGTAAATTTTCAGCTTTGCCTACAAACAGAGCTTTTCCTTCCAGCAAACGCTATGCATATCTTAAGCGTGGAGTTAAGGCAGAAGCAAGCTATTGGTGTGCCAGATATTGCATCAAAATTACAAAATGCATTTTAATTTTGTGCAGTGACTAGGAATTAATGCCAAGTGTACTGTCAGCATGCAGTAGAGCATCTCTCTGATCATGTGAAATGATTGCCTGAGAGATAGCAGCCTCCACTGCCTTACGTCCTGTAGGTGCCACTGCTGCTAAGTGGAGCTTCTGAAGAAAATTAGATGAAGAGGCATGAAGCAGATGAAGAGACACGTGACTGTGGGTTTTTAAAAATGAAAGACCCACGGCATTCTCATTTACTCTCCGGATACTTTCTGCCACTCCGATGGTGCCAAGGGGCTTGTCAAATTTTTCTGTTTTGAGGTCAAAATGTATGGAGGAGCCTTAGTAAAAAGCAAGAATCAGGTCTTAGAGGTAATAAATGGTTAATAGAAAAGGCAATTTTTTTTTTTTTTTTTTTTTACTGAATTTTAAAGAGATGGAGGAAAAAACAGACTTCAGTAAAACTTTACTGGAAACTAATTCATCTTTCCACTCTCTTCCCATCCAAGTCACATCCCTTTCTACACCCTGAGAAGCTGATAGGGGCAGTGCTTTTACTCACGCATTCCTGAATGGAAAGAGATGGGAGAGGGTAGACTAAACCAGTATAACTCTGGAGTAGTAGCCGCTTTGTTTATTTCAACTTCATAAATCAGATAGCGCAGCTTTTCTTTTCTTCATTTTCCTGGGCTTTCTCTGTACGTGACCTGGTCAGAATTTTTTTTTTTTTTTCTGGTCAGGAACATCAAAGCTCTTCCCAGGAATATATTACATTTGTTACCACAAGGATGACATCTTGGGCTATAACTGATGAGAGAGATTAAGAGAGAGTAACTTTGCCCTGATGACAAGATCATTTATATGTCAGGTAGGACATCAATATTCACATTCGTGCTGAATCTTACCCTGACTGGGAAACCAAACTACATCCCATGTTTTTGCCATCACCATCAGTTCACACGGAGACTACGGTGTCCTGAGGACTCCTCTTTGGGCTGTTTAATATCCTATGAGCAATTAAAAAAACCCAGCAATAAACCAGGGCGCCATAGCTGGACTGATTGCCTGGTCTAGTGGTGTAAAACCGATGACCAGGTTGTTCCCTTAAGACCCGCTCACAAAGTATAGCAGCTCCAACTGTGCACATGAAGGACGCCCCAGAGTTGCCACTAGCCTGGTAAAGCAGGGTATGGGAAGCGAGGCATAAGTCTCTGGTCTCAGTCACACAGAGTGTGAAGTTGTACTTTGGCCTTCTTTCTGTTAGATGGGGACTATTCCTGTGTTTGTAGAAGTTCTTTGTTTCAGCCAGACAGGTAACAGAGACATATTTTTGCTCACTCTTAAGATACTTCACCCTGATAAAGGATTTTTACCAACCCAGCCGATGTACTCACTAGGCAGTACACAAAGAAGAAAATCTACCTATGAAATAACTGTCTTGCAGACTTAAATGGACCTCTGTGAACCAGAAAATTACTGAAATCAGTACCCAGTTTACAAGCAGACAGATGGCAGAAATACACCACACGGTCTTTGGTTCTTCCGTGTCCCCACCATTCTTTCATAGGCCCACACTGCAATGACGAGTCCATCAAACGAAGAATCTGTGGAATTCTCCAGTTGAAAAGTGTTGCTCAAGAACATCAGAGGAAGCATTTTCATCAAATAGAAAGAATATAAAAATTCACAATTCACATCTGGGGTGTAATGGATGGCCAGGTGGCCAGCTATAGTTAACTGTCAACACTTTGTATTTCCCTTTGCCATCGGCAAAGTTTGCACTCAGAAGTGAGAGTATAACGTGAAGAAACTAAAGCATGAAACCACTTAATATCATAATGGTTTGTGTTTGAAAAACCAAGTCTTTCTCCTCCCTCCCCCCCCCGCCCCCCATGTTTTCCTCCGTACTTGTGATGTTCACTGGCTTGCACCTTGCCAAACAGTATTAAAAAATCAAGTAATTTATGGACCTTCTTGTGATGACTGCATCAAGGTTATACCACCTTTTCCTCTTTTTTTTCTCCTCTTCTATCATGATAAATTGAGAACTGACCAGGTTGTATTATTGCTGTGCAATCCTAACAATATATTTCTGGTATAGACAAATGCCCATGTTGGCAATGTTGTCAATATCTTCATTCATCCTGAATAGTGCATTATTCCAGAACTGGTTAAAGTAAAATGTTGCTTAGTGTATGAGCATCCTAATCCTCTGCCTTTTCTACTTTTCTCCTGAAGACTGTAAACGTTCAGTGATCCTACTTTGCCTCTAATGTGCTCCTCCATGCTGCTTTTGCTTACACATTCCTGAAATAAGAACAAAGTGCATAGAGGTTGTTTTAAGGCAGGGTACAGTAAACTGTTTTCAAAACCCTAACTGCACCTAATAGGAAATTAGGTATTTGGGAATACCTTCTTTCTTCATCAGCTCACAGTGTTTAGTACATTAGCAAGCATCAGTTCATTCTGCTTTTGGAAGAGAAACAATGGTCAGAATTGGTCTTTTATAAATGGGATACATGGTCTTTCTCTGATTTGGTGTACATATGCCCTCAGAAACACTGGACATGCTCTAGCCCTGAGAATGTTCTCAAAATTTTAACTTGTCATCATTCCTAGCCAATAAATATTTCATTACATTTGGATGCTATTACAGACTTAGTCTTGCAGGGAAAGAAGAGAGAATTATGGAACTAATGCTGATCATCTATACTTCCACTTCGTGAGAGCTAGAAGATACTCAGCACTTCCGAAAATCAGGTTTTACAGATCCTATCTATCAGCAGCTGTGAACAAAATGAGCCGTCCAGATGAACTTGAAGTAATGAAAGACAGCCTGCAATGTATTTCCAGATATTCCATGATCTGTCTCAGGTCTAATCTGCTAAGTGATAACAATTGAAAAAGATCAGGCATTCACAGAGCCGATGGAAGGAATTTAAAACAAAAGTGTACATTTCATCCACAGATTTAAAAGTGTGAATAAATGTTCTGGATGTGTTCTTTCCATGAAGGAACCTAAGCAAAATACAATAATTTTCTAACTAAGCCAAAGTCAAGCAGATAAGAAAATGTAAATATTCCCATAGAAGAAGGAATATATTTAAGTATTCGTCAGTTGCTTTAAATCTTTCTACAAAAAGTTAGCGCAGTGAGATTTCAGCTGAGGCTCCAGTTACTAAATATAATCTTCTCAAAGAGTAATTACCTGAAAAATCATCGCATTTCACATTCTTCTTAGAGATAGTTTAGAAGAATTGAAGCAAAATAGAACTGATGGACTATAAACAGCTTTTGCAAACCCAAGGCTCCATTCAAATTAAAGATCACCACATTAGGACACATGGCTGCCAGGCTAGAACATAAACAGAAATTATCTTGATAATTTAGTAGGAACATAAGATATATGAAGGTATTGTTAAATGAAATGACTCAGCCCCTAAAGTAATATAAATATCTAAACAACAGCCAAGTGATATAGTGGAATCCTCAACATATTTCTAGAACAAATCCTGAACCAAATCTTACTCAAAGTTATGATATATTCAGGTTCTTCCTCTTTCCCCACGTCCTGACATACACTTCTGTTTTTGAACAGAAATACCAAGAGAAGAAGCTTTCTTGTGTTATTACGTGGCTTTAACTAGAAGCTGAAATGACGGAAATTCTGCAAGAAAGCCTGTTATACAGTCTCAGGGAATTCAGATAAGGATCCAAGAATTCAAACCAAATCCAAATGCTGAACCTTTTGAGATACACTACGCTTTGAAGGCGAGTGACTTTATTCTGCCAGATGGGTCTTTGAAATGCTCTGCTGTGCCCACATGACTCATCAACAAAATTTATTTGGCTAAAGAAGCACTCAGGGAATATACTGTACTATACTGTACATGGCCCCTCTAGGACAGCTCCAGCTGGAGCCTTAGGCAAGATTTATGGAAATGGAAATCTTAGGAGCCTTCCTGCCTTTTCTTCCCATTTGCTGTCTTGCATCAATGAAACGATCGCCTGCAATCTTATGACATGAGGTGGCAGCACCCCCTGAAATGAGAGCAGCTGCACAGCAGGGAGGTGAGCTCCGTGCAGTCAGAAAGGCAGCTGAAGAAGGAGAAAAATCCCACATCTTGAAATCAGGAGATACTACCAAGACAAGAGTGAAGGTGTAGAAGAATGGCATAAGTCTTTGCTCCAGGTTTTTGGGAGAAGGGAATGTGGCCACATGGGGCCACTTCCCTCCTCTGGCACTGTGAAGTAATGTTAAAGGTCAATAGTAAATACTGTGCTCCCACTATCTGTTTTCCTATTCTTTTTCCTTCTCAATAAGCGAAAGAGCTCCTTGGTGCCTTTCTGCCTGGCCAGTGTTTCTCTCAGCATTGATAACGAGGATAGGGTATCCTGGAGACCTCAGGATGGAGATGTCTGTTCTACAGCATGAAAGCCTCAGTGATGCTATAGGGATAGAGATGGGTTTCCTGCAGTATCTGTTAGTATATCTGTTAGTAGTTCCACCTCACACAGAAAAAGAAGAGGGGAGGTGGATCTTCCATAGTTGACAAAGTGCTCTAAGAGCTTTCCCGAGCAATACTGGGGTAAACATCAGGAAATGGAGGTGCCACCTGCATTCCCCAGTGCTGTACCATCGCCTTATTTTGCCTTATTTTGACATTGCCATATTCACAGCGGGGAAGTCGGGGACAAGGGCTTGTCCTGGCAGTGTGGCTCCAGGGGGTCAGAGGAGCCACGGCAGTGGTGTGTACACGTGCAGGATGGCATGTCTGAGTGGGCGACCAGCTACAACCTGCGACTAAGACTGAAAACTTTAACAGAGGCTTGAGTGTTTTGCACTTTTGGGGCAAGCTCTGAAAGATTTTTTGCCATTATTAAACACAGCCATCCTCTTAACTATGGATGATAACACCAGACTGACTGTATTAAACCCCTAGGCTCAGTGGGGATGTTACTTACTCAATGCAAATAGGTGAGGAAAGGAAGGAAGGTCATTTGTTGAGATTTAGGAAGTTATTTGATTACGTAGGTATCCTTCAGAAATTCAGGCAAAATATAAAGTAAACAGTGGAAGGGTTAGGAGGATTGGCTAGCAATTAGAGTCTTCTGGTCATGACCCAAGCTTTGACGTGATTCATTTAACTATTTTTTTTTTTTTTAAGGAAATGGAAGGAGGGGCAAGAGCATAGAGGCACTGAAATAAGAAGAGTGATATAAGAAGGAATTTTTAGCTTTTGGTAAGGAACAGAGATCTAATCTCATGTTTCACATTCCTCACTTTGGCTTAAGTCGCTTCATGAATGTTCCCACTGCAAGGAAAAAGGCTGTCAACAGAGAATGACCTCCTGTAATCTGGAACTGGCACTTGCATGAGGCTTGAATGTTTGAAGAACTGCTCTCCCGGTAGGAAACCTGTTGTGGGTTAACCCTGGCCAGCAGCGCAGCCCCATGCAGCCATTTGCTCACTCAACCACAGTGGGAGGGGGGAGAGAATCAGAAGAGTAAAAGTCAGAAAAATCATGGGTTGAGATAAAGACTAATAGTTAAAGCAAAAGCTGTAGGCACAAGCAAAGCAGAACAAGGAATTCATTCTCTCCTTCCCATGGGCAGGCAGGTGCTCAGCCGTCTCCAGGAAAGCAGGGCTCCATCATGTGTAACGGTGACTTGGGAAAACAAATGCCATCCCTCCAAACGTCGCCCCCTTCCTTCTTCTTCCTCCAGCTTTTATTGCTGAGCACAATATCACATGGTATGGAATATCCATTGCATCAGTTGGGGTCAGCTGTCCCAGCTATGTCCCCTCCCAACTTCTTGTGCATCCCCAGCCTGCTCGCTGGTGGGGGAACCAGAAAAGGCCTTGACTCTGTGTAAGCCATGCTCAGCAGTAACTAAAACATCCCTGTTTTATCAACACTGTTTTGGTCACAAATCCAAAATGTATCACCATATGAGTTACTATGAAGAAAACTAACTCTATCCCAGCCAAAACCAGTACAGACACAATAGCAAATCATGACATAGTCCCTAATAACCTGAGAGGGGATATTGAACATTAGGTGTCTCAAGTTGAGCAGCTAAAAATTAAGACATCCAGTCCCATGATCATCACTGGAAATACTGGCTTATTTTGACCTCTTTTAATATTACATGTCAAAAATTATCTTTATGATTTAGGGATGACAGTACAATATTAACTTCATATTTTCATTTTATGATTCAGATATTCTTATGACTTTGTTGTACCACATAAAACCATGCACTCCACTGAATATTTTTACAAAGCAACAATGACAATTAACATTTCATTTTAGCATGAAAGGAAGAACTAAGATAAATCCCTTCCATTTGAAAAAGAACAGCAAATAAGTATATGTACACATATGTGTATATGTATATGTATATATAAATCATAGTGCATAACAACTACAAGTCAGAGGAGACACTAAGCTGTAAGCTGCTCTGCTATTCCCATATAGCCTACTCTTAAATAAATCATGAAGTACTGAAAGTCACATGCAGGAATGAATGAATCCTATCACAGTGGCATGAAGGAAGATCTCAAAGCTCTTCATTTGTCTGCATACTAATTTGTTTATTTTTTAACACTGTCGGTATGTTTCTTACCTGTTACCTATACATGAGAAACATGTAATTTTCTAGTGTTTTACAACTAGAAAGAATTAAGAAACATTTTTTTTTCCTTTATATTTCCTTTGATCTTGCCTATGAATCATTTGCCTAATTCTGGTGAAGCTAAAAGGTATTTCTGAGAATCTCTGAGACCACATTCTAGCATTAAGAGCAGAATACGAATGGAGTACATAGTAAATGAGTGGAGATCAAGAGTTTACTGGGTATGGAATAATATACTTTAGTTTCTGAGGAGATACTAAATAAAGGTCTTTTGGGCCTAGCAGAAATGTATTTTTTTTCTCTTTCAGTCTGGATTAAAGTAATACTGGTTTGTCTGTTGTCTTCATGTAAACTTTTAATCTGCTATGTTAGCTTGCCTCCAGCAAATTATGTCTATAGGATGTTTTCCAAACTGAATAATTCTAGAGGGATTCTGAAATGTCTTTTTCCAAATAATACATGAAAAAAACTGTTACTTGAGAAACAGTCAGAGACATAAAAGCATTACAAAACATTTCAAGTAAAAAACCCTTAAAAAAAATGGGGAAATTTTAAAAAGTGATCTAAATAATTACTGCATTAATCTAACTCACACATATTACCAGGGTTGGGGTGGAAGGCAGATGTCTGAATAACACTGTCAATTAACAGAAACTGTTTAAAAGATTATCCCTAAGGCCGTACTTTCAAAACTTCACTAAACAGTATAATACAAAACAGGGTATTAATTATAACTGGTCAGGAATCTTTTTCATGAAGTAGGTTTTCATCAGAAATGTTCAGCTCATCAAACATGAACTTGTCACAGGGATGAATCTGCTAACAAAACCCAACAAGCCAACCTAAACTAGCAAAAATTATCACTTGGATATGTTCCACAGTGCAATTCCCAGTCAGAGAAAGCTGCTTGGTGGCCAATGGAAACCTTACTTAAGATACTGAAGACCCAGGATCAAACCTCTTTGCTCTTCTTCGTGTCCCACGTTAACAGCTTAGCCCTAAGACTACTCTGACCATGTTGAAGTTGACATGCTTTGTCAAAACTGTTCAATACTAAGTCATAACTGCAGCAAAATTTTGACCCTAGGAATGATGTGGGGTGTGTGCTCTAGCCACAGGATAGAGCCTGATTCTGTTCGGACAATAAGGAGCAATCATTCTAACTTGTACAAGGTGCAATAGCTGCAAGACACAACTGAGAGACCCCTAGCTAGTGTGGGGAAGGCCCTAACTTGCAACTTGGGGAACTCAGGTTCAGATCCCTTCTCCAAGCCAGGCAGAATTGGATTTGCCTGCAGCTGAGCCACTAATGCTTCAAAAAAGTACAGCAGCAACTCAATTAGTTTCCCTGACTCAGTACTCCATGGAAAAAAAAAAGCTGCAGATTCCTTCATGCTGTTTTTTGCCCCCATCTGGTAAAAAAACTCTAGTTACTATACTAGAATAAATTTCCCTTTATGACTTGGAGCACATTTTAAATAACGGTTGCGATAAGCACAAATTCTTGGTGTCCATGATGCCAGAGTGAAAACTTCTGGGTTTTTCCTCAAGCTCTTCCCAATTACTTTTTAATCTAAGAAACAGCAAGCTGGAAAGACAATCTTGATTTATCTTCTTTTTTTTTTTTTGTAACTTTTTCTGTTGGAGTTTCTTTGTCTGTCTTCTCCTCTACCCCGCTATATTTTTTCTGCTCTGGCAATTCCTTTCAATAGGCAAAGATTTTGCTTAGAGAAATAAGACAAAGCACAGGTTATTTGCACAGCTACGTAAGTAAATGAGATTAGAATAGACTCTTTGGGTGCCTGCAAGTCAAATGCTCAGAACAGAGAATTACATCTGCAGCTGCTTTATGATTGCTGTAAGTAAAATCTGTACTGTAAATCTAAGACATGACAGGCAGAATTAGCATTTTACAGGTGGTAGAAATCCTGACACCTCCTAACTTCTCGATCCTTAACTTTATATATTAACAACTTTTAAAAATATATGTTTCTAATGAAATTTTACCAGTGTATTTCTTCATCTGAATAAAAAAAAATTAAAAAACCAGGGTCTGTATGTAATGGCTGTGGCATTGGAGAGAATGATACAGATTAAGCCCCAAGTATTCAGCACTAGCGGTGCTAATGACCACCTGAAGGAAAAACTTAGTTTTAGTGGCTATGAAGAGGGCCCAGCTGTTATCCTGCAGGCAGACAGGCTCCTGATAATGTCTGCAGGACTGATGAAGAAGAGCCTCACTCTTCCTCCACCCATTTTCTTAATGGTGTCCTGAACGACTCTCAAGAGAAGCTGGGGCTGAGTGCTGGACCTGGAGAAGTCTGTCTCCGAGAGAAGGGGAGTTTCATTTCACCATTTTCAGATGATTTAACATTTGATAGTGCTGTCTGACTGCAGCTGTGTTCACAGATGATGAAAAAAATATATTATTAATTTCTATAATTGTTCCACGGTTAGCATTTTAGCCAGGTGTGTACCTGTGAGGGTACACCTTACCTTACTGCTGTGGGGTTCTGCTCAATATTGTCCATTTCAGCTCACTGAATGAATGCCGGGGAGATATTATTAGCTATTTCTGGTGATTCCCATACCGGGTATTGAACAAACTGAATCACGTTAAGCAGGATCCTGCTTTTGTATATAACCTTCCTCACTTCAGTAGTGCTTCATCTGAGTGCTTGCCTATCCAGGGTGGAGGTTGACTGAAATCTCCATGGGTGTGCCCGTAGGAAACTGTCTCAATGTGAAAGCCCAACTAAACAAATATGCATCTTCCAATAAAATGAAGTAGCATTGGAATACAGCAGCAGAACAGAAGCTTTGCTGTGCAATGCTACAAATGCTCAGTGGTGAATTTGCAGAGAGAACTCTTCCTGGGGCAAGACCTGCTTCTTTATTATTCATTTTCATGCTGGCTAATATTACTGAGCTTGTGGTCTTGATGTGAGTACTTTAGGATTTCATCATAATAGGTATGGTAAATCATAAAACTGAATATTTCCCTTATACAATCCTACAAAAATACATGTATGAATTAATAATTAGTATCATTCTTAAAATCCTAGAAAAATAATTTAATAATACCATTGGAAAAAACCTCCACCAACATTTCATTACGTATTGTTTTACTATATAACTGCATTTTAAGAGTGGGCTGTTAACATTTCTTTTAATTACCGATGAGCCTGAAATAAAACTTCCTCAACACCATTTTAAGGATGAAAACTCTATTTGGATCCTGATTATAGAGCTCATTATTTCTAATTTTCTTTTTTCATGCTTTGACAATTGCAAAAGAGCACAGCCCCCCCCCTTCTTCCAGTGTCCAACATACTAAAGAATAGTTGTATATACGTGGTAGTATGAAAAAAATGGTTTTCATATATACTATTTCCCTGATCCTATTTTGAAAATGCTTTACATATTCGAAGTATTGATAGAATGGCATATGATTATAATATATCCATCAACACCCTTTCTTCTCCTTTTTTCTTAACATAGAGATTTAATCCTGTAAAATATATGACAAGAATCTTTGAATGCAAAACTTTCAATATATTTTTATAAGTGTTTCAAGTAGTATTAAGTCACAGGAATTCACTTCCTTGTATGGGCTAGCTTCAAATATAATTCCCTTCTACTATTTTTAACCAAGTACTTTACGGTAATACCAAACTACAGCTAGTGTAGTTCAGTAACTGAACAGTGGCTTAACCCCCACATGGTAAAAATATAATGTGTTATCATTAAAATATCAATGAATGAATCCCATGCAGTAGTATAAACCACATAATAGCAGTAATTACTTAACAGTAGTTTAAAGGGCAGTAATTAAAACAAACAAAATATGAATCAGACTTATCCTTTACTCACCTGTGATTTTTTCATTTGCAAATCAATGTTTGCAGTACACAGCATAATTCAGTATTTTGAAACTAATGAAATTTATTATTTAAATGTTATCAAAGAGCTATTGTCTTTTTTAAGTTTGAGGATCTTCCTTGTATACAAGGAAAGCTAAAGCCATTTCTAAATGCCATGTCCAATGTGTTATTGAATAGTAGGATTTTATTAGTTTGTAACAGAAAGAAAAAAATCTCATACAGTAACTTTACAGGGCTCATTTTTTTTGAAGGAGGGTAAAAGGAGACAGACAGTAGACTCAAAGAAGATGCTATCATGAAACAGGCTGATTTTATGTTGAAAAGCTGTTGTGTCTATCAAGCAATTTGCACACACATTAAAAGAGAACCAGGAGAGATTATACAACAGGAACTGACATAGAAAAAAAGGACAATACCAATCTGAAGAATCCCAGAATCAAACAAAAATATATCTTGGTGGAGTAAACTCACTGTCCAATATGCCCAAATATATTTTGAGGGCATGCTTCCATCCTGCATGATAACATAATACTGCCTCTGTCAGTGTGAAATCTTGTATAAGAAACTATTGTGATACATAGAGAGTCATGGATTATCATGATTTTCTTTATTCATGACCATAAAAATAGTCTGTAAAACTTCTCTGTGACTGACCAAGTCTTGGGGTAAACTGTGCTGTTTCAGCCCCTACTCCAAGTTTTGAAACAGAGAAATCTCTACTTAAAAAAAAAAAAAATATATATAAAATGTACTGCAATAAGCATAAAAATAGATGAAAGGCCTGTAAGGTCATTGTAAGGTCATTGTATAACATTGTCAGTGGTCAGGGCAACAGGTCATGATGATGCACAACGATTCGCAAGAAATGTTGAGACTTGGCAATGGTATTTGGGAAATTGGGAAGCCTTGGTCTAAAGCCAAGGATTTCAGTACATGATCACTTTATCAGTGCTGTGGAGGACACACCTTAGTTCCTTGCTCCACAAGCTTTAGGCAGAAAAAGGGTGAGTGCAGTCTGAACAGGCAACTGCTGCTGTAATCTCCTTGGACTGGTACCCACGCAGCATCCTGCCATCCTGCTAAGAAGACAAGTTTTCAAGAGATAAAAAAAAAATTTTGCACAATGATTAGCTTTGGATGGAGTGAATATTTAAGCAGCTTTCACACTGGGCAATTAGATTTTTAACTGAGTTATTTGTAAATCGGCCCTGGGTAGTTTATTTTCACAAGCCAGGAAAGTACATTGCTACATTTTACACTATCTTATGCTAAGCACTGGTAAGTGTGATATTTAAACTTTCCGTTGCACTATACCTGTGATGGCAGTGTATAATGAACAGGATTCACTGAGAATTTGAGAAGTCTGTCTGGTTTTGCAAGAACATTTTTCATGGGTAACTTTTCAAAGGAAATGAAACAGAAACAGCTAAATCCCAAGCCCATGAATTCTACACCAGGACAAAATAGCAAGAGTTTTAATATCTAAAGGGATTCCTGTTTCAAACTATTATTACAGAATGTGATAAAATCATCTAAACAAGCAAAGCTCTTGCACTATCCAAACACTTGCTACTGTGTAATCTCTACAGAACCGACTAAAAGGACAAAAAGTACTGCAGAGTAATCCCAACACTTTGATAAATAACGTGAATTGAAAAGGAGTTTAGAAGAGCGAGAATCTATCCTTCCATGACCCTTTTGTTACAAACTGGTCCATTCAAAGGGACAACACAGTTACATTTTTGACGGTGTTTTCTATAAGAAAGTTCCAGTCAGCACAAGCCGCTGCGCCACGATCTCTAGAGCAGACCCCAGGCTAACCTAACTTCTTCTGCTATAAGAAAAGGCACAGCTCAGACAGAGTTGTAGTATCGGAACGCAGCATCAGGTACATGGGTGGAGATTTTGCCATTAAATTCAATGGGAGGGGAACATAAAGGAAGTTCAGGGAAAAAAATACATGCTTTTCCTGCTTCAGCTCCCACTGTTCAGCAGAGTTTTAAGTCAGTAGAGGATGTTTGCTTCCATTCATGATTTTCAGCTCAGCATCCCACAGTAATGCCAGGATGGCAGCCCAGCTTTACCTCTACATTTCCATGCCACTAGCAATCAATTTTCTATATTTTAGTGACAAAACTTAGTTTTCTTCACCTTACATTAATGGTTCTCTATTCCAGATACGAAAGATTGAGACCCTTAGAGACTGCCAGAGCAAACATTGCTGTTCAGCCTCAGAAGCTAGAAGGGTAAGCATCACATTTTTAGCAACGAGTGGCCTGTGACAGGCAGAGCTGAGACAGAGTGCTTTCTGCACATCACTCTTCCACAGCGTGGTCTCACATTCTGAAGCCTGAAGAGAAAATCTATGGGGTGAAATTAGAAGATCTGAATTACATTTGAATTACAGATAAGCTGTTGTAAAGTTTTGAATCTGGAATCTCTTTTTGTTTCAGGGGGGACATTTGAGAATTCTCAGTATTGTAATAGGTTATGAGTGGACTGTCATAAAGTAAGTACACTATATCCTAAGTTATTACTATTTCCCAACATGTAATTTCCTTATTTACAGGAAAGGACACTTACCTAATACTGTAATAGGACATTCATTTATTTCCTCTTACAGTATCTGAAGAGTGTATTTGGTTAAAGTTCTCCAGATTCCTGAAATTTATGGTTTAGTCTTTTTAGAGGATTCGTGGGTTTTGATGCTTTAAAAAAGGCAGGATAGAGACACTTTCATCCACTGCATAACTGTTTCTCACATAATCTTTTATTTCTGTTTTAGTAATTTGATAAATAAGCTGTCCTCGTGGTTAGTCCATTTTACCAATCTCAGTGAGTAAGTATTTTCTTAGTCTCCTAAGAAAAAGAAGCCTGATCAGGTATACTTCACATACAGATGAACACATGTATGCCTATGTGTATCTGTTCATCTGTTCCATAATAGCTTTTCAACTCATAAAGCAGTTTCGAGTAAACCTAGTTGTGGTATAGATAACTCACTAATATCAATGGTTTTGCATTGTTTATTTGATCATTCTTCAAACTGTTACAAAAGACTCCTGTGCTGGATATCCCCATATATTATTATATCTTATGTATATAATTTAACCTAATTCACATGGTAAAAAAATGATGAAGAAGAAAAAAAGATTAGATGTGTAATTATTTTTCCAAAGAATGAAATTTCCTTTTACTTATTTAAAGAAATGGACCCTTTATTTTATTCAAAAGTGTTCCCTGTGAGCATACTGCTGCCTTGAATTCACATATTTTTTCCTTATTTTTAATGTTGTGTCTCTTATTCAGCCTCTCCATTAGCCCTTTCCCATAATATCTTAAGAAACATCTAGCCAACAGCTAATTCAAGCCATGATGATGGCAACTAGCTCCAGCATGTCCTCTTTAAATTACATGAACTCACTTTTAGTACTCACTCTCCCTTTTTTGCCTTACCAGGCTAACACGGAAAGACCTAGGAGAGTCTTATTAGATGAAACCTCTAATGAAAACAGTTTCAGGGCGAAAGAAGAAAGAGAAATTTTATGCACTTTCTGCATAAACTGGCTTCAAGAGTCATAACATGGCTTCAAATTTTTACTTGACAGATGCTCTGTATATAACTATATAGAATCATAACTTATATAAACATATGAGATGGATTTCAACTCCAGATTAAAATGCCCAAACTTAGGTGTCTACAGGTTGATGTCTATGTGTGAGATAGGTGTCTAAGCACCCAATACACTCAAGGCAGCCTGGACGACTCCTCAGCTCACCCTAAAGGAGGCAACTATATGTGAACAATTAAGCTAAATCTGATTCAAAATCAACTTAACCTGGTGCTGAAGATGTTCCTGAATGTGTATATGCATTTTTAAATTTGTGAATCCACACACACATAAAAGTACACAGTATCTTTTATTCTGGTCTCACATGATCATTGGGGATGTTCACACTTTTCATAGAATGTGTGCTTTGTCATATATATGAATATTTCTCATCCTTCCTTCATGTTATTTCCATTCCCCTGCAAAGGCTCATTTGCCTGTGCAGAGGGGTGCAGCCTTTGGCAGCCTGTAACCTTCTCTTTCCACAGATACAGGTCTTTGGCTCTGTACCACTCTTCAGGGCACAGATCCATCCACTGGATCATTATAAAATGCTCCTTCAGGAGCAAAATGGGAGCCCTAGTTTCAGAACCTGCCTTCATTTTCTCATAGCAGCAGAATGAGGCACAGTCCCTTTCATCAGCCCAAACTGGAGAGGGTTATTTCGGACTGAACAGCAATGTATGTTAATAAATTGTGTTTACAGATGCCACTACTAGGGAAAAAAAATGAAAAAAGGTCTTTGAATATTTTAAAGCTTTTAGCTTAGTAGCCACACTTCTACCCACAAAATCTCCTCTGTAATTGGCTTTTATGTGGACCTGTTAATGTGTTCCGAACTCCCATCTCTGGAGTATGGGGTAGCACCTATTCAACAGACAGCATTTCCAACACCTTTACCAGTACAAACAAACCATTATGTTATTTAGCAAATAAAAAAAAAACAAATTAAACCCACAATCAGACATCAAAGCATCCCAGTGCTCCTGAGCACCAGTTCCTCATTCACCAGTTCAGAATTTCTTTCTTTTCCTTTGGATGTCTAGCTGCTCCTAGGGCAGCTGATGGGGTTGGCTTTGCACCGTAGCCTGGAGACACTCATTGCTTGTGCCAGCAGGAACAGTAACAAATGCTCCATCCCAAGTTCACTTTGGTCCTTCCTGAAAGCAATGAGCAGGAGGGAAGGGCTGTTCGGCCAGCCTTGCTTTTGCATCCCTTCTCTGCTTACCCACAGCCAGGCGGACTTGCCATGGCAGAGTGGTGCTGTCTTCCCGCCTGTAGCATGGGGGCCCTACAAGATCCACAGCAGCAGTTCCACCTGCAGACATTTGTTTCAAATCTGAGGCATCATTTCAGGGTGGGGAGAAGACCGTGAGAAGGGAAGAAGGAAACTTTTAGACTATTTCAAAGATAGAAGCAGGGCTGGCGTTAGCAAATGAAGTGCCTTGAGCAACATTAACACAAAGTGTGCAATGGAGAAAAAGAAAAAAATCACCAGGCAGGGCTGGGGGTTAGGAGAAAGCCTCCAAAAGCCATACCAGTTCATTGTAATAAAGTCATGGGTGTTACGGCATTATTGTAAGGGGTGAAATTCTTTCACACGCTGAGCAAAGCTGAGGCCTGGGGCCCTGTGCAGGACTACTTCTGGCATCTGTTTATGGCCAGCTTTACACATAACACAGCCCCTCTCAAGGAGGTATCATAAACTGCTTCACAGCTGGTTTTACATGATACAAGTGCAACATATCGCACACCTTGCTTGTGGGACTTTTTCCTCTGGGGACAGATCAGAACAACCTACCTACCACAGTCATAATCCCCTGCGCATGTCCCTGCCTATGAAAAAACAACGTTTCTGCTGTACAGTTCAAGGGAACAGAAACCATCAGAAAGATCTAGTGCAGCACTAGTCCAGAGACAGCCTACATGGGCTCAGCAGAAGAATCTGCAAAGGACACATGCTATGCTCCTGAAGTAGAGGAGTTTGAATTGCAGGTCAAACACGCTGGCAGAGGCCACGGTAGGCCAAATTCAGACACCAGTAAACCAAAAGCATAAGTGTTTGATGTAGCCCCCTGCCCTTCTGGGAAGCAAGAAAGATGTACCTGATAAGGCAGTGACCCAAAGTCCTTTACTAGAGTCAGGACAAAAGGGTGAAAAGAACTTACAACAAAGTAGTGGTGAAATTAGGGAAAGACACCTCTGACGCTGTAAAGATGAGGGAGATTCCAAAAAAAGTATGTTTGGGTTATCCAAAATAAAACTGAGGATGACTGCAGTTATTAGATGCAAAGAATAAATGCGTTATATTAGGAACAAAGCCCTGATGTTCCTGTGTTGTAAGAGATCAGTTGACAACCCAATAACTGAATCTCCCCATAGCATGTCATACATAAAACTGACATAAACTTGCCACCCTACACCTCATGAGGACCAAAGCTTTGCATTAGGTAAGGCAGAGATAATATTGCTTATAGCCTTTGGTCTTATTGTTAAAACACTCTGAAGACTGCCGGAGTGGAGTTCCTATGGAGCAAACTACAACACCCTCCATCACTACAAGTTGACATCGCTTGTTTAGAATTATTTATGGGCAAAGCATAGGGAGTAAAATGTTATTCTTTCTGCTATTTAGGATAAGGTATGCTCCCCACTGATCAGATGAAGCCCTTTCAACCTCACAGGTGCAGGAGCTTATTTCTCATCATGAACATCAGGTGCAATAATGTGGCCATCACCTTTCCATAAAATGTGTGCTCAGTGTTACACCAAACTGGTGTTTTGAATGGGTGGTAGGTCCACTGGAGACAACTGCAGATAAAAAGACCCTATCAGCTGAAGCCTTTGGATGTGCAAGAATAACAGACAGAGCCCACTGGTGTGAAAACACATCATGAGTTCAGACAGAATGAAATTTATGAAGCAAGGACACAGTTTCTACATTTTCCACTTATTTTAAAGAGTACCATGCTCCAAAGCTGCAGAGCTGTTCTTTAGTAAAACTGCTCTGCTAAAATGATAAACAAAATCTGTTTCTTTGAAGCCAGCAGGAGTCCTTGAAGATCATTTCAGATGCAGTGTGAGTCGTGCAAGGAATGATCTAAGGCCTGGATCACAACACATAGGGAGGAACTGAATTACTCTTCTTATGTATAAATCTAAGTAAGCTGTGTAGGACCTAAGGATTTTTGTACGGCCCAGTTGTTGAGCGTGAAGTGGACAAGTTTTGTTAGTAACAACAGGTCTGGGAAAGGGTGAGTCTAGGGAGAAAGGTCTGATTCTTTAATTAGAGCAGAACTGAATTAGGATTCCTTGGCTGAGGAAAAGACAGTTCTTGTGATGGGATTTGGAAATAGTCAAGAGTAATTATCAAGAGGTTGTCTTCAACAAGGAACTGTAAAGGAAAAGGCAAAGTTTCTATTTTCAGTGTTCATTTAACATAACTCTTTATTCTGTTTGCAGCCCACATGATGACGCAACATCCCTCCATTTATATTACCAGATTTTGAATCATAAAAACATTAATTCACCTCTTAATTATTCATTTAGGAGTTTCTTTGTTGGGCTCTCAGGAGTACTATATTAGGCATTTCTTTTGTAAAATGCAGATGTCTACATCTGATGTAAGAGGAATGAAGAGTTAGACTCTTTTGTAAAACTACAGAGGATTTAAAGTGAAAACCATATGAAAATAGACAAAACTTCAATTAAAAAAAATGAGTTTCCAAAAACACAGACTGCTAGACTGAAATTTCATGTTCTTTGCGTGTCTCTCTTCAAATATGTATCTAGTCTTTTCAGATAAAAATGGAATAGCAGAAAGAAAAGTGTAACTTCAGAACACTGTAAAAATATGTAAGACTTCAACAAAATTCTGATAGGTATATAAAACAATGATTTTTCTTTTCATATCAGAAAGATTTTGTAAAAAACAAAGAGATATATTAGCTTTGGATTTTTTGGCTCACATTTCACAATATGATCAAGAGACTCTGTGAAGTTTTTTGAGGATAAATTTTGTTATAAAGAGAGTGACTAAAATAGATCTTACTGCCTTGTAGTCCTTAGTCATAATAAAGAAAAATGACACTAAAACCAGTGTAACAGGCAGTAAGAACTGTGCACCCTATGTCTCTTATACTACAGTGTTAATACTAGTTTAGACTTGTCTGGAAGCATACTTCATAGCCTTTTATTTAATGGCACCCTCACTCTTTTCAGTGTTATTATATTCAGTAGGGTCCCCAGTACAAGAAATATATGGAACTGTTGGAGCAGGTCCAGAGGATGGCCATGAAAATGATCCGAGGGCTGGAGCATCTCTCCTGTGAAGAAAGGCTGAGAGAGTTGGGGTTGTTCAGCCTGGAGAGGAGAAGGCTCCAGGGAGACCTTACTGTGGCATTCTGGTACTTACAGGGGGCTTATAAGAAAGATTGAGAGAGAGTCTTTTTATCGGGGCCTACAGTGATAGAACAAGGGGTAATGCTTTAAACTGAAAAAGGGTAGATTTATATTAGATATAAGGAAGAAATTCTTTATAATGAGGGTGGTGAGACACTGGAACGGGTTGCCCAAGGAAGTTGTGGATGCCTCATCCCAGGAAGTGGTCAAGCTCAGGTTGGATGGCGCTTTGAGCAATCTGACCTAGAGGAAGATGTCCCTGCCTATGACAAGGGGATTGGAACTGGATGGTCTTAAAAGGTCCCTTCCAACCCAAACCATTCTGTGATTCTATGATTCTATAAAGCTGGCAAAAGCAACTGTTCACCCTCTTTCCAACTCCAAGAGCCCAAGCGGCATCACACAGTACTGAAGCTTCAGTGAAAAGAGATTCCAAACAAATAATAGAATCATAGAATCATAGAATCCTTTAGGTTGGAAAAGACCTTTAAGATTATCAAGTCCAACCATTAACCTAACCCTGCCATCCCACCACTAAACCATGTCCTTAATGGTTTAAATGTGGAGGCTCAGGGATTGCTTCAAAGCAGAAAGACAAAAATAAGACTACAGGCTTGACTTTCATTTTTTTCCTTGACAACAGTCTTCAGTGATTCACCCAGTAATATCTTCTGAATGAGAGGAAAATAATCTACTGGAAAAAACAATACAGTTCTCTCAATCCTTTATTTCCCTAAGCACTTAAAGGATAATTTTATCTGAGTTGCTTCTGAACCTTGGTAAAAAAGTTTGGTAAATCTGGATGTGGTTAAGCATGTACTTCTTTCCTAAAACAAACAAATTGAAGAGTCTGGAACTCCCTTTCAAAGATCAAGGGATCTCCAGTTACAAAACAAAAAAGCAAAAAGGAATCTCACTTGGATCATCAATAGCCTTTTGACTTGTCTGCAAGGATACATACCCTGTAACATCTTGTAGGTTTACTTCCTGGATATGTTTACATGCAACTTTATTATGCCATTGCATAGGTGTAATTTTATGGGCAACTATGTGATGTGCATTAAACCTTTTATTAAACATTAGATTACCCTTCTTACATATAGCATGAGAACAGATCAAGATGACAAGGTCGAGCATCTCTTAAGTGACATCACACTGCGGCTATATTTATGTAGGGTTTTTTTCCTTCCTGAAGGCTGGAGGCTAGAGTATTTTGCCAATGTGTTGTGACAAAGGAAGCACCCCCATCAGAGAGAAAATTACAGACCAGGCTGAAAGCTGTACTTTATATCCATTCTTCAGGCAGACCTAGGTGACCAACTTGTGGTTTTATCCCTAATGAAACACAAAGAAAATTGTATGGCACAGTATGCATTCTATTTCAAATTGGAAAGCAGGCTTCTTCGGGAAAACTGTAGTTATTCATTGCTATACCATACACATGTATAATAAGCCCGTGTTTATGTACAGCATCGAGACATCTACCCATACAGATTATATCTGCCTATACATAGATAGATCTACTACATTTAGTTCTTTTCAGGTTACAATAATGATGCAAAAGCGTGTGTGGGGGAAGGCCTTCTACTGACAGTGGTTGAAAAAAAAAGAGAAGTGAATAAAGTGGAAATTCTGTGCTTACCAGCTCCCACTGTTCAGGCCACAGAGGGTCACTGAACTGCAGTTCATTTCCTATTCCACTCTCTGACTCTGACGCTTTGAAGACTGCTGTAGGGATGTAATCATTCTTCTTGTGCTCGAGTGAAAACCACACAGAAAGATCAGTCATTTGCCTGCTCTGTTATTCACCATCTTCCTCTTTTCATTTTTTCTGCTGTTTTAATGTAATTGTAAAGATCACTATTTCTTTGAAACAGTTTGAATTTCAGAATTATTAGTTAAAAAGATCTTATGACAGCAGCTGATTGCTCTATGAATTCTATATGTTACATACTCCACAAAGTTAAGCTCCTCCAGTAGTATCTCCAGTATCTCCTTTTTTTGGAAGTTCAATTCTCTAGAAATTCCGTTTTCTAAAAGCTCTGGTTTATTCTGAACATTGTATATTATCCATCACAGATAACAACAAATATCACCAATGATCAAAATTTAGATCCAAAGTTACAAGCATAAACACAGGACAAGGGGACAGGAATATCGTGAAAACTTCATATTTAATTTCTAATGTTTTCTTGCAATGGGATGATATGACACCTTAGATAAAGTGATTTTAGTATGTGTGATGGAATTATTTGCCTTAGAAAAATCACCTTTTCGCTTTAATTTTTCTTCTTTTCCAGTATAAAAACACAGACACTGGTGTCATGAAACATCTGGGTGATGGAGGCCAGTTAATGGGGAAAACCACGTGTGTTTGGCTGCAGTGATGGAAGGACGGGGAGACAGGGCCATTTGAACATGGCTCCCTGTAAGACACACTCTACCATCATGGTCTTTTCCCTGATGGTATTCCTAATCCTGACATCTACAGATCAGGACAAACAACTGTATCTTCATGGTAGGGTTAGGGAGCAGCATGTCCTCATGCTGCTGATGAATAAGCCTCACCTGGATAAGGCTGAGTAAGTCTTGTGGTACATCATGCGGTGAGACCCATTCTTGGTCTGTGGGGCAATGATGTCACTGAGCTGCTGAGTGCAGAGTCTCGCTCCGAGAATGCCCTTTGTCACTGTTACAACCCTCATGGTCACTGTGTTTGGCCCTTTTGGGCTCTGAGCTACTAGACCCAGTCCAAAACAGAGTTCAGGCACAATTTCAGCACACAAAACGAAGGAATCTGGGAGACAAGGGAGGTGGTGTAGGACCTGTAAGAGCACGGGGCCAGGCTCTGCTTCCCACTGTCTGATTCTGCCTGGGGAAGGGGTTACTGGTTCGGTATTATGGCCACACCCAAACCCTTGATAGAGTAGCCCCTCTTTCTCAGGAATTTTGGCAATTCTGGGATTTCCCTTGAAGCTCAGGAATCTAGCTGCCTGGCCTGTGAAAAACAAAAGAAAGTGCAATAAAATAAAGACATAAGACAGAAAAATGGTGATGGCTTCACTGTTGGAAAAAAATCTTCAAGCATTAGCAAAAGGGTGTCCATTTCTACTTATTGTGAACGCTTGTCCTTGTGTTACTTTAATTCACTTACTTGCATTAGGAAATCATCCCCCAAACCCATGGAACACCTGAAATGTTCATTCCCGTAACACAGCAACAGGCTCTTAAAACATTTTTAGTAGACTATTGTTCTTACAATTTTTACCACCCCTTGTCAAAATAAATCAAACCGTGATAATCTCCACAAGCACTTTAAAAGGATTAAAATTATGGGGAATCATTTTATATACCAAATTACTTTGTATATTTCTATTCTCTTGAATGAGAGGAGAAAATGAATTGGAAATCAAAAGAGGGAATTGCTCTTTTGATATCAGCATTTTCTTTTCTATGGGCGTAATTAAATAGATCTTAGAAGAGTGAGACACAGAAAGGAGAGGAAAGAGGTAAGAAAGGAGAAAGGGTCAAAGGCAGGTGGGGAAAAAGAAAAGGTATTCTAAGGCCAGAATTAAAATATTTACACAGCTTATTTATCTATGAAAGACATGGTCCATCAGGTTCTCATCTCAGGATTGCCCTAGTCTGTAGAAGACCAGAGCTAAATCTGGGGAACTCTCTGGGTGACTTCCATGCTGCTGTCCATAACATCCTGGATAAAATTGGGAGTCTAGATGGTGAGGGGGCAGGGAGGGAGGGCAGGACACCAGAGGGGTGCACAGCTGGAGCATTCCTAACGCAGCCTGTTTGTTCTCTGCCGATGGACCAGTTCCCAAGGTGGCTGGCACACAGGAGAGAGCCCACAGAGCTACTCTGAGCTGTTACTGGTCTCAGGTACTACAACTGTTACCTATGTGGGCTTACCCAGCAGAGCTGTGCTCAGCAAATGCGCAGTGCTTCAGCAAATCTAGGCTGCTGGAATAGCTCCTTATGTTTTCAAGCAGTATAATTTTATAATATCAACAGTAAGGACCATAAATAGATGCTAAGTGAAACTATTTTGTTTTGCATGCATTAAATCTGCACGACAGATAGTATTTTCCACATTTTATTCCTATACAGTTTGCTTTTTTTTTTTTTTTTTTTTTTTTTAATCCCAGTACAGGGATTTCCACCATTCTTCTTCTGGAATACTATTGATTCCTTGTCATAATCCCAATGCTCAAGTGTCCTGGGCTACATCCCACTATTCTTTGTGGAAGGAAATAACATGTGACTGGGGCTGTGACAAGTCACCTAGTCTTATCTGAGAGGATGCTTTAAAACTGTTAGCAAGGCAATCTAAGTGGCTAGATAGTAACGTGCAGGCAGTATGTAATATTAGGCAGTTTGCCTTCTCTCTCTTTTCTTCTACTACTCCATCACAGAAAAGCTTCCTATAATAATGTCTAGTTCAGTAGACATCCAAGAGTAGGTCCAAGAAAATGTCTCTCTATAACCTCTAAGCTTTTTAGAGCAAAGCATGTGTATAAGGGAGGGAAGAAAGGAACTCAGAAGGGATAATGCCAGTGAGATAGAAGTAGTGGGGAGCCAAAGAAGAAACTACTCAGACTCCAGTGAATATTGGAGATGCCTCTTGCCATTTCTATGTAACATCCAGCATGAGAATTTCTGCTCTAGCACAGAAGTAAAACGTTGCTCAACACACATTTATTTTTCTAAGATTACCTCCTTCCTTCATTTTGATGTAAAAATTGAGATATACCAAGCATTCTAACTACCTCCATGTTCAAAGAATCAGGAGACAAATCTTTTCCCTTCCTCTTTAAATCTTTCTTCTGCCACACCATTAATTTTATACAGCAGAAGAATGTGTGTAGGAATATAAAATGTCTCGGGAAACTTGGAAATAAAAAAATCAAGCTGAAAATGGTGAGGTGAGGCCCCATTAGTGAAGGCTGAGTTAAGACCACATGGCATAAACAATGAGATGTGGTATGCCTTTCTTTTCTGTCTGATAGGTGCCTGTCTTTTAAAAGAAAAACAGGCAAGTGTGTGTAGTCTGTTATAATAGAGCTTTTAATCTACCAGTGAATGAACGATGGTCCAGAAACTTCAGTATATATATTTTCAGATGACAAAAAGGATTTTGAGAAATATATTAAATGTATCTCTCTATGAAAAATAAAGTCTAGTAGCCCTACTTAGTTAACTTTCTCTAACCATAAAGGAAAGTGTCCAAAAGTAACTAAGCTAGGAGGAAAAATCAGGTATGAAGCTGAAAAGTTGAACAGTAAAACAATTTGAAAAAGTTGAAGATGAAGATCCAGGGGAAATCTGAAGTTTGTCCAAAGCACCTGAAGATAAGGAGAGTTTATAACTGGTGAAATCCCCCCTGTACTTTGCGCAGGAGATATCAAGTAACGAGAGCTAATCTGACAGGAGGTGAATGATACAGTGGATTTCCTAGGGACTCAAAAGAAGTTTCATTTATAATGTTTGGATAGAAGGCAGCTCCCACTGAGGGAAAATGGTCCTGAAAATTAAACTCTTCTAGTGAAATGTTCTGTCAGATAGACTGGGATTAGGATTGGACTATGGCAGGGACATGCTCCAGTTTGTATAATCACTGATATTTTCTTTAAATCAGAGTGGGAAAAGAGACCCTCCAGAGGAGGAGACACACAGACACACACAGATACACACTCACGAAAAATAACCAAGGATTCCAGGAAGCAGATTTCCTGTTTTCATCATTTTTTTATCAATTTACCTGGCTGCCCAATAACAGCAAAGAAAAAGGGGAATTTTCTAGTTAGGCACAGGCACCCACCTGTTTGGAGATCTGTCTGATCCATTTCTATGCTGAACTTTGTTAGGCATCTTTTCCCAGTGTTTCTGGGAAATATTAGCAGTGTTTTGCCCCTTCTCTTGTAAAGTTTTTGAAGCACTGAATGCAAGAATTTTCCTCACAGCAGGTTAAGTTCCGTGCAAAGATTTGCTTTCATCAAAACCATTGAATTCACTTTTTACTGTGTCCATACCCTTTTATGCTGGCTTACCAGACTGTTCTGGTGTTTATATTTAACAAAACGGGTAACTGCAGAAACAGAACATATTAAGTGGATGGAAAAAGATATTCACTGAGTGAATTTTACTCCTGTGGGAGTGACTCTTACAATGGAACTGGATTCAACTTGCAGCCAAACAGCAAAAAGAGGCAGAGACAAAGGAACAGTAGAAAGAAAGCGAATATATATCCACATATGTAATGCCATATATGATGGCTTGAAAAACTCCCACTATCATGTCTTGTTAAATATTTCATGAACTATAAGAGCATAGAATCCTTCTAACAGTTATGGCTAGATGAAGAAGAAGTAATTTATCAAAACTATTTGCTCTCTTTCTAAAGAATGTTATCAACACAACCATTAAGAAATAAAGAGAAGAGCAAGGGGAAAAGAAGGGATCTGAGAGACCCAAAATATATTAACAGAAGGGAGCAAGTGCTAAAATTCCTGAGAAACTTCAGGATGCAAATGAAATCCAGCAGAATCTCAAAGTAAAGGATTGGCTTCAACATCTCTATTGTGCCACCCTGTACATGAAGGATAAACCTGAGGATGCCCAGATTTGCTGAAGGGACAGAGACAACCTGACTCCACAGAGAAATCCATTACCGTAGTAACCTCCAACTTCAGATGGGTTTTGTGATACACTTTCTTTTCATGAATGTTGAAAATCTCAGGGTAATAAAATGTTATTTTCATCTTTGGAGAGGCTTGTTTCAGGAGTCTTATTTACAGTCTTTCCTTCTTATTTCTTCCTGCTGAGGAACACTATATGGATGGGAAGATAATTAGAAACACAAAGGGAGAAAGATAGAAACAAAAATAAGATGCTAGGTGACATTTGATTTCTCTCTTAGGTGGAAAACTTGTTCTTACTTTACTACAGCTCATATTTTAGGAAAGTAGAAAAAGTAATTCACGACAACTTACATGGATTTTTTTTTCCTACATACAGAACAATTTATACATTGGAACCTTTCTGGAGAATATGGGAAGCAACAGGTAATACAGGAACAGCATGTATATTATTCAAGAATCATATCTGACTGAAAGTGCAAAAAGAAAGGAATAAAAGCATTCTAAATGAAATGGTTTAAGTACACAGAGGAACCATGCTCATAGTACACTGAAGCAGATTTTTTTTTGTTTAATGAGCACAGATGTGTCAAATAGAACTTACACCCAACATGTTTAATCAAAATACCTGCATACATGTGTGCACACATTTAAACACATGCACATGTGCACACACACACACACACACACAGAGAGGAAAAATAAGCAAGGAAATTCTTTCCGATAGCCAGTTTCAAGAATACAACTGTTCTCCTGTGCTAGAAGCTGTTGCCAGCCAAATAAAATATCAGCGTTCCACTAGGAAATGGTTAGCCAAACAGAAACTGCAATGAATCTGCAGCTGATGAATATAAGGATTTCTCCATGAAATCCCCTGTGTCAGAAATTATTATAGAGGCTTTCTGTAGTTTAGGACATTCCCAAGACTGGTTACTCAGTGTTATGTAAATGACAAATGGTTAGAAAAAAATAACTTGGAACAGATGAATAAGGCATTTGGTTCGTAGGAAAAGGGATCAATATAGTTTTGACTAGAGGCTTGAAGTAGCTTCTTGTGTTAAAAATAACAACACTACAGTAACCTTCCTATGTCTATCATTATATGAATTTACAGATGTTAAAATATGTTTTAGCAAAGGTAAGGAGTTAAAAGATGTTTCCTAGCAAAATGGAGGGACTAAGTTTCACTAGTTTTTCACTTTTTACAAAGCATTAGTTAGTACATTGATAGCAGAATGATTCCCTTGTATTACCATCATTTTCATTCTTCCAGTATGAATGATTGGGAGAACTAGAATGATGCATATTAATACTGATTCAGCAACTTGACAGTGCTTAGTGGAAGATGTCTTCAGGGTTTTTTTTCTGTATTATACTTTAAAGAGGCTACAAAAGACTGAATTTACAGGCCCTCCACAGATGTGTGTAGGGGAGATTGAAAGAAGGTTTTTCTGTGCACCACCCACACCCCACACCAAATGCAAGAAGTTCCCAAAGAGCTGATGAGAAGCAAAAGGAGCGCAGATCACCAGGGAGTGGTGTGCAAAATGCAGTCCCATTGCGTGCTGAGAATTAAAGGGAAGGAGAGATATTTTCAACATAAATCAGTCAACTGCAGTGCCTCAGAACTGGGGGAAAATGGAGTGGTGAATGGAGCTAAATACTCACAGAGGAAGGGAAAAGCTGTGTGCACAGTGACTCCTGTCTGGGCACACTGATCTCAAATGCCCGATCTGACCTGTGGTTCTCTGTTCATGTTCAAATGAATGCTGTTGAAGTCACTGGGAACCCAAATAAACAAAGAATAAAAATATAAGAATTTCAAAACTTGACCTTAGAATAGGCAATCCCCTAAGGTTTCTTCTCATTTCCCTAAATTGTATTTTCTGTTTGTGCATTTATGAATAACCCGCTCACCACTGGAATGTCCACATTTTTGTTTTCAGATGTTCTGCATGTCTTTTCTCAATAACTTGTATGCTACTTTTAATCCTTCAGTGAATTATGTGTCTCTAGCCTCTGTATAGCCACTTTATTAGCCTTTAGTAAAGTTAATCCATTTGTATAATATGCCTTTAATACAAGAGGGCTAGGGTAGCACATGGTTTTCTGAGTGTGGTCTCACTAGCTTCTTACATAGCGCTAGGATATTTCCTCTGAGTTAGGTTCAATACCTCCATTTATACATGTCTCAGTTTTGTTTGCTTTTCCTTTTTTTTTTTCCCTTTCTTTCTTCCCCCCCCCCCCCCCCTCCCCCCAACTGCTGTTAAGCACCAGGCCAACTACTTTTGGGTCTTATTCACCACCTCACCCCTCCTTCCCACTTCCCCTTCTCCCATCCTGTACTACTGAGTGTATGGGCATGGACAGACTGTGTTCTGGGGGCTCAGTGTAATTCAAACACTGTTTTGTTCTTCTGACTGCAATCTTGCTGTGGTATGGATCAGATTATCACCAGAGACGAGTGAACCAATTTGGATTAAATTAAGAAAACCATTCCTTGCCTCACACAGATCTTTGTTTGAAGTTTGAAAATGTCAGCTTAATTTTTATTCACCTGCTGCTCAGTTCCTGGTTTTGGTCAGAACTGGAATGCTACAATATTAGGAGAAATTCTGCTCCTTTGATATTTTCAGATGAAATGGAAAAAGGAAATTGGAGATGAAGGATGGTCTTGTGGTTAAAGGAACTGAACAAGGGCTCTTGAGATAAAGGTTTAATACCAGGTTGTGCCATAGGCTACCTTTATGATTCCAGTCAACTGACAGAATCAGAGAAATTGCCCAACTGGATCAGATCAGCAGTCCATCTAGTCATTTATCACCTTTCTGTATCTCCTCGCGTCAGCTTCACAGAAAGATGCAGAAGCCTCTGAAAAATGAAGGTATATCATGCCTACAAGGGCAGTTCCTCCCTGCACCGCATGCTCTGCAGTATTCTATCCCCTTCTGCAACTCTTAGCTGTTTCTAAATCCCAACAGTTTACTTATTTTCTTGACTGCTACCGAGCACTGCGCAGAGATCTTCATTGAGCTGTCAAGTCTTTTTTTCTGAGCTGTTACAGCTGTTTTCTCTTGTTCTGCCCCCATGATCAATGGGGGCTTTCTTGACACTGTCATCTTGTCTGGTCAATGCCCAGAACTGGATGCCTTATAATTTCCCAGAACTCAGCAACTGTATGACTCAGAGCATGTGGTTATAATTGTGGCACAGTCCTTTTTCTTTTTATGCTAGTTACAGTGCTTGAGTGCGAATGATGTGTTCAAATGCTGCCTGGGATTTGAAAGGAACACTCCAACACCATTCTTTTCTTCAAACAATAGGTACTTCTGTGATCGAGGTATTGTTCCCTGGCCTTTTAGACCATGGCCACTATTATCCAGGTTGTTATAAATGAAAGGTTATTATAGCTCCCTAACAAGTCCTGGAAAAGTGTCCGGCTGCTACAAAACATAGCTGCTAGAGTTCTCATACTCACATGGGCAGAGTTTTCTCCTTGATCTTGTTCCTAAAACCTCTGTTGATAAACAAAGGAAGACCCCGCATGGGGAACAAGGAGCCCATACCTCATTGCTTGCGGACATAATGTCACACATCATAAAGAGAAACCTCTGCTCATTTTACAATGCTCTGAAGAGTTCTGTTCCACGTCACCTCCGCTCTGCTGCCCGGCGACAACCTGATCTGTGTTGGAGGACCACTGCCACGAATGTAACTAAAAAGGTACAACCCTGTGGTCACTCTCACTACTTTCTATGTGGACCACACTTGCTCTGACTACTTGGACCACACTTTGATGTCATTGTTCATGCTGAATAGTTTGCTATGCAAACACAATCAGTGAACTAACGAATCAGGTGCTCTTCATTGTCTCAGAAAATATCAGATACTATACTTTTACTTCTGTGTCAGGTCCTCTTCCATCACTTTTAACCTGTCTTCATACTGGAAATTATGGCTTGGGACCCTGGTCATGGTCTGTCATTAGTATTGCCTTGATTCATAAAGGGTGTAGGGATGGAAGAAACAGCTCTAGTAACAGCTGTTCTCCTGTCCAAGTGTAGGAAACAAGCTCAATGCTAGGAAGTGATGAGGCAGATCTACATCAATTATATTAGGCTGTTACTACTGCATACCTGTTTTCTTAGGCTGCATTGAAACCAATTTAAACTGCTCAAAGCATGCTTGTATCTAGCTTGCATGACCAGACTCCCTTTCCATGTAGTGTGTGGAGGGAGATTGGACTTAAGCCCAAGACATCAAGTTAGAATTTGGTTGCAAACAGGTCTAGAAACTCAGAACCGCTTTCAATCCAGTAAGAGAGACGTATCCAAAGAGATCTTAGACCAAGATGGAGAAAGCAAAAGGCTATTTTGCTTGCTTTCGGTGCCAGTGGCACAGTATCAGGGAGTCACAGTTAGCCTCATCCTGGCCATACATGGCTTGGAGAGGAGAACTGAAACCCTGCGTTATGCTCGTCTCTGGGCAGTACCCGCAAGTAGATACTTTCCAGTTTCCCAGAACTCAGCAATTCTGTGACTCACAGCATACCACCGCAATTGTGGCTGTCAAGCCCCTCTGCCTTTTTTCTTTCTACACGGTCCTGGAGGCCAGCTGATCTGCCCAAATAGTATGAAATCTGAAAGAAATATTGCAATAGGATGTTAAAAAGCAGAGAGACTCTTTTTGTCTTAGAAAAGCATATTGGGCACAGATACAATCTAAGCAGAAATAGTGCCATTACTAATATTTTGATACCGCAACCATGTTGTGATTGTAATGAAGCATGAAAATTAACATTGCTGTAGTTGTATTAGTAAAGGTGACCAGTCAGGTGCCATTTGGGGTTGCATGCAAGAGCCCCAGCTGCCGAGGCTGGTGTTGAGCACACACTGAATGACAGAGCAGCCACAGGATGGCTTGCAGTGCTGTCAAGGGTTTCTGTCAAGACTCCTAGCAAACACTACAGGTTCAAGGGTCATGCGATCCAAATCCACTTTCTTCAGTGCATACAAAAAATTAATTTTTTTACATATTCTACAGTTTAGCCAGCCTGATATTTAACTCATGCTGTATGTGGCATCTGTCTTCCCCACCTAGTAGGTTTCCTACTCAGTAATTATTTGTGCTATTACAGCTTTACCTCTGCTCCTTTTCAGGTTCCTAAGGATTTTTTTTCCCCATCCATGTCTATGGAGCTGGTGAGGCATAAGCTGCTGCAGGGACTTATTGTCTCTTTTTAGAGATATCTCTTCATGCATCTCATCTTTCAGGAAGGAGGGAAGATGATCAGAAGAGCTCTCCTTTCTTGCTCACAGAAGGGAATAGAGAACTGTATCCTGAGATGCTACATTCATTTAATTCTCTTCCTGGCTTTCCTTGCTTCTTCCTTCTTTTGAGAATAACATCAGTTCCCTAAAGGAAAGAGGGATGGGGGGAACCCTTCCAGTTTCTTTGAGCACCACCACTTTGAATTCTTTGTTGTTGGAGCAGGGGAAAGTGCATGAGGCTGATGGTCAGGAAAGGGCAGAATTTGTGAACGTGTAAGGGCTTTTAAAATCATCAGGTTAGCTTTCACCCAGAAAAAAAACAGGTCACTCACAAAATTATGGCAAGAAGACCGATAACTGGGAAACTGTCCTGGTTAACTCTATCCCAGCCAAAACCAGGACGGGAACTTTGGGCAGTTCTAGAGCAAAAAGAACATATCTGAGAGTAAGCAAAGTCCCATGCACATTCTGTCTATTCTTTTTGAAAAACCAAAAATAATCCAGTGTGAAGACAGCTAACTAATCAGTACCACTGCCCATCAAATATCTCCAAAAACAGTAAACACCAGCTGTAGCTCAGTTAAAAGAGACAGCTCACAAAGGAGAAACTTTAACTCAGAGCTGTATTTCTAGTCAGGGCCCTTTAAATTATTTTAAAGTTCTTTCTTTTTTTTTTTTTAATTTATTTTAGAAATCAAAATGATAACTAACATATAGAACAGTGGGAAAGAAATGAACATAATACAAGGAGTAATCCAGTATTCTTTACTATTGAACTCAATAGTTTCAAACATAGGTAATCCTTTCACAGCTCCAAAACCATTCTATATGCATAAAAGACCTTTAAAAAGGGGTGCAAAGCAATGATTTGGATGCAGTTTAGTTTTCAAAGAAAGAACCCCTGAGACTAAGGAAGCCCCCAGGAACCACAAAGACTTTTCTTTTTCTTATACTGTTGTCTTCTATGAATGAATGAAAGAATGAACATTTCTTTTCATTCTTTTCTCTGTCACAGAAGCTTAGGTCTTATACCCTAACCTTTCCAACTGCCACCTTGTATACCCTACAACTGCTGTCTTCTCTTCTTTTTCTTGTGGCTGCCTGTCTGAAACCATAAAGGGTGACCTTATTTTCCTTGTGCCTAGGAATATGGCTTATGGTCCCGTTGTGCTCTACCTACTCCTCTCCTTTTTCTCACATGGCTTTTCTGACACTAGAAAACCCTTCCATCAAAAAGTCAACCAGATGGGTAGCTAACTGTATGCTGGGGGAGAATGTGAAGGTTCTGAAATTTCACATGTCTGAATGAGTTAAAAGAACTATCAGATCCTTCTGCCTTGCATCAGAATACAGAAGCAGATGCTGAAATGTTAGTAATTGAACAGCTTTTTAAAGACAGGGGAAAAAAAACTCAGTGGAATGAGTTAATTAGATAATGAAGAGGATAGATTTAGTAATTAATTCAGGTTACATAAAGCTTTTGAGAATACTACGCTGAAAACTCATTGATAAAGGTCCATCAGGGGCTTGAATGTTCTCCCCCTCCTTCTCCTGACATTTCTGCCTCCTTAATGTGAAATCGTTTCTGAAAAATCCTCCCAAAATTTTTGATAGAACTCAATATGTAGTCATCAGTGAGTAGAGAGATTTTTTCCTGCTTCTGAACAAATGTTTAAGCCATTTGCTTTGGCAAGAAGGGTGAAAGATCTTGTATTAGATATGCGCAGATTAAACTTCTTGATAAGAATTCTGCTATGGGAATACAGCTGGGGATCAGTGACAGAAAAGAGGACATACTCGTGTTGCATATGAAGGGGGTGCACAAAACCTATATGTACACATGCTAGGGAAGATGGGGTGGTTTTTAATCTCACATAACACAGATGACTTTCAGTTAATCTGCTGTCATATAGTATCCATTTTATCCTCCATAGGATGGCCTGGATTGTTTATAATCAGGAGTTCATCTGTTGATGAACTTCAACTGCCACCATCATGCAAGCAAACTTCCCAGGAGGTGATGCCACGTGGTCTCTGGAGATAGAGTTCACATTAGCAGCTCCATAACTGCATGTGACAGCTACCACTGCTTCAGAGGGGCAGGGCTGAATAGGCTGTTCACCCATCCAGAGGTTACTAGGAGTCATGAAGGGACTCTCTGGGACAAGCCCCAAACACTATAGGTTAAATCCACAAATTGTTTTAGACAGGATTTAGATGTTTTAGAGTAACTTTAGGCATTCATACAGGTATAGTTCCTGGCTTTTTAGATGCCTGAAATCTCCAGGTGTCAATGCTTTCACTAGGTCAGTTCTGGAGCACACTAAAGACTGAATTGCTTCTGCCTTAACAGCACTGAAAACCTTGTCAGGTACCTCATTCTAGGCTTTGATTAGGCTTGAGGTGTTTATGCCTGCCTCAAATACGATTCTTAGTTTTGTCAAAACTGGCATGATGAAATAGAATCTACACAGAACCAGCTACAGAAATCGCAGGAGCTAGCTGCCTCTGCAGATACGGAGCAAGGATGCTCAGTCAGAGCACTTGATGCTCGTTCAGTTGTTCCTCATGAGTTCAGTTCTTCTGACCTTGTGCCTGTCAGGGGGTCCCCTCATCAGGACCTTAGAAAATATCATTCAGTAATTAATATTGTCTCATTTTCTTCTTTTGCAGCTATTTTAAGGATATTTAAGTATTCCCTGGACCAAACAGAAGGAGAGATGCTGTAGCACAGTAGCTGGAGCATTCACTTAGGCGTAGACTGAACAGGTCTCTTACCCTCATGTGAGTGACTTAATCAGCAGACAAGAGAGTTCAAATTATTCTTCTGGAATCCGGTTATTCCATGAAAACTGGAACTCCAGTAGGAGGTACTGGGAGAGAAAATCCACGAACACTGATCTGATATGCTCAGACTCCTGAGTGGGAGCTGCAACCACTACCCTGAGCAAAAAGGAGCAGGGGCAGCACCATCAACAAACCATTTTGTGAAAAAAAATGAGCTGCAGACAGGGTTCCAGATTATGCTGCTTTACTAACAGCGTGCATCGCTCTGTAACAGAGACATCGATCTTATATTCCCCAAAACAGCATATGCAAATTTTTTAAATGCATATGTCTTCTACTGACCAGCCTAGGCAATTCCCTAATAAGCACGTTTACTTTGTCAGTCCCATACGTAGGAACCTACTTCCTTCTCCAAAAGTTGTATGGCGCCTTTACTGTTACTTTGGGAGCATATTAAATTAAAGTAGAGAATATACTCCAAAAATGAGAGAGAAATATTTGAAAACAGCTGATTATAAAGTATGTTTCATTACACAGGTGTCCCCCCCAAAATGTGAGCACCGAGTATGGACTCAGATGTAGACATGCATTTGATGTATATACATAAAGTCCTCTGAAGGCAGGGATATACCTACTCATGTTATTGAAACAAGTATCAACATTATATTAAAAAAAAAAAAGTGGACTTCTAGGACATTTGAACTAATTTTGTACCTTTGTACAAGCAGGAGTCATTTGCACTTCTCAGCCATCACAAAGTACTGGTGAAGGTTACCTCCACTTAGTATGTACCATGAAGTTAAATATTCTATTTGTACAGAAACAACCAGTTAAGAAACAAATTATATCTTGTGTGATAAATCAGTTCTTCAAAATCACATACTTTTGTATGATTCCCAAAGCAGGAGCTTTAAAATTCAGATCCCACACGGATGCCAAGAAACCAAAGCAAGCCATTCTTCATAGGATTTCACTGTGATAATGACCACCGCAGTGGCAGCAAAACTATTACAGATGAGCAGCACCGAATGTGATATGAGTTAAAGATCTAAAGTACAATTCATCAGCGGTGCATAAATAAGTAGGAATAGACAAAGAGAAGCGTAAAAAATGTATACTCCGTTCTAGCAATACATTTAGTAACTTTCCATAACCCAATTCATTTTTCCACTGATTTTTTGAGCCAAACATTCAAGTTTTAAAAAAATTAAAATTTAATATAATCCGCTGTCCAAAACCCCTTGCCTAATTACATGCAAATTTCATAAAATGAATGAGTTTTAAGTACTTGTCAATCTGTCATCCTAGGAACCACTGAAACATTTTGACTGCTAGATAAATAATCAGCAATAATCACACTATGCAAATTTGATATTTTCTGTACAATTATCTGAAACCATAAATAACTGGACACAAAGACATTTGGCATTCTCTCAGAAAGACTTGACCTACAGGCTTTTTTATTTCCAACAAACATGCCAGCAGAATTTTTAAATTTCTGCCTAGCTAAACGTGACCAGTAAAAAAAAAAATAATAAACATTTAGTCTATTAATATTTTATTTCAACCTGGGCAAGGTTTCTTTCTTCTGCTTTACTAAAAAAAACCAAGATTAACAGCATTTCTTTTTCTGAATTCGACTTCCTTCCACAACTTTACTTCTTTTGTTCTTTGCATTTCATCTATAATTATCAAGTTGTATTTTGGTTTTTGCTTAATTTTTTCCAAGTAATCAGGGAATGAGGTGGGAGAGGTCGTTGCTTTTTAATATTCCTCCCCTCACCCCGTACCTGTTGTAGATCTTCTATGGTGTTTCCTACCATGATTCATTCTGACATTTCTAATGCACTGCAGGCGCTTCAGCAGAACCAATACCAGGAGGCTAATTATCAGGATTACAGACGAGCTTAGAAATACATAAACAGCGAATGCGGGTGAACTTGTGGACTTCACAAATACTTTTATTTCCCGTTTCCTCTGTAGGGTTGCATATGTGTGTCTGTGTGCATATATGTGTATATGCATCTTTCTGTGTATGTTTTATATAGTGTGTTTTGAATCCTTAAATGTTGGCTCAGAATCTGATGTTTTTTCTATAAACAGCAATAAAGCTCTGGAAAACAAACAAGTAAGAAAGTGGTTTTTCATTTTTCCAACTTCAAGTTTACTCTGAGATAGATATTTCCATTAATGTTAACCACTGAAACAGCAGAAAGGCTAGATAGCAGGCAAATAGCACAAAATCTATTTTTAAGACTATTTTTTCTTGTTAGTTTATAAATGAATGCATATTAATTACAGTTGCACTATTTTGTGTAAGAAATCTTGGCCCTGATCCAGCTGCCACTGAAGTGTCAGGAATCTCCGTGTTGATATTAACACAGTTATTATAAAGGGTTTAATGTCATCTTTTTGCTCTTTAGACTTTCCACATCCAAGACAACTGTTTATACAGAATCATTTATTTGATGAATTTCACCAATTTTGAGATCTTGAACTGTCCTTGGATAGGGGTTAGTTTCACTAACATGCAAACAGGGGGAAAAATCAATTTATAAAGCTAAATGACAGATATTTGTCAAAACTTATCTTAATATTACACAATTCAAAAAACTGGTAACAGGAATTTGTTGTTTTTTTTTTTTTATTGGCATGTGCAGTACAAAACACTGCTTCTGATGACTGAATGCCCATGCTACACTACTGACCAGCAGACCCACTGCCGCATAACAAAAACTATAGAAATTTCAAGATATTGGTATATTTAATGAACCACACTTTAGTGCAGAAATATGAGAATGATTTTAAATAATGAATAGATGTGGGGATTTCACAATTTGTTCATGAAGAACTTGTGATCTGGAAAAAGTATAATGAAATTAATCAGATAAATGATGCTTTTTGAACTATTTACTTATCTGCAGAGAAGCTCGTCAAAGTGTTAACAGGTCAATGGCTTATTTTCCAATATCTGCCTATATATTTAAAGAGTGTCTTTTTTTTTGTGTATTTATTCATCACAGGTAAGAAATTAACAGGAAAAGTATCTGAATAAAATACCAGAATCAGAATCCAACTTTTTCTGGGCAGATTAGCTGTTAAGAGGGGACTAGGTAATGACAATCTTTATTTATTTTCCACACCAAGCTCTGGCAAATGTGTGATGGCTATGTAACGTAAAGCCTGATGCACTTTCAGTATACTTAGACGTTCAAAATCATCTCTCTGAAACCCTTTTTCTTATCATGGATCTTAATGGAATTACTTTCTATCATCTTAGCTATTCAGTATTCAAATATTTGAATTCAACAGAGGCATGTTGAAATGTGCATTTGCAAATTGTTTCAAGACTTGCAGAAGCAGCAACAAGCCCAGCCAATAAATGTGTACCTGCTGGATAAGAAAAAATGAAATGTGTGTCAGGCTGTCCTTTCCCAAAACCTGACAACATAAGTAGGAACCACAATAATATTTGCATGCTGATTACTTAAAGACTGTAGAAGCCATAGTATTCCACGCAGCATCATTTAAATTGTGATTGCTCTAGAATCTCCAATGGTAAAATATATTTAGGATTCTGGATCCAAAATATTTTTGTAAATAAAGTATCTTGTGCCTTTTATGCATTCCTTTTCTTCATTTCTGTGTGTCTACTTTACATATTCTGTATGTTTAAAATAAAGATGATTATTTCAGAAGTAGGTTATAGAGCGCTGAAACTATTGTCATTAGCTGAGCAGAAAGATGGCATCGTGTGAAGAGAGGGGAAAATGCACACAGGTAAAGATGAGTGAGCTGAAAAAGACAGATGAATTAATTATTTTTCACAGTACAAAAGTACCAGGAAGGGACTTTCTCCTTCAAACATTCTTTCACTGAGAAGTGTTGTGTTATTTTTGATGAGGACAGAGGCTTGTTTTGGGAGGAGAGAATCATTAACGATGGCTATTTATTGCCAAGTAAGTGCCATGTCTTATCTGGAGTAATAACTCTCATTGATGATGTAGCAAAACTTACCAATTAAAAACATGTCTGCTTTCATTTGCTGTCACATAATCAAAAATTAAGTACAAAACTGATGGAGAGTTAATTATATATTAATATGGAACTTATGTTGTGCCCAAGTTACACACCCAAGTGGGTTTTTCAATACTCATTCATTGTAACTGATATTAATTCCAACATCCATTCTTCCTTCCATCCTTCTGTCCTTCCTTTCTTCCTTCCTTCCATCCTTCTGTCCTTCCTTTTTTCCTTCCTTCTATCCATCCATCCATCTCACTACTGCTGTTGCTTAGCACAACTTACACCCCCGATGATAGGTTAAGAAAAAGCAATTAGAGAGCAAAGCAGTTAAAGACTGACATCAATACCGATTTGACTTTTCAGACTAACAGAGCACCAAGTTAACGTAGCTCACAGGGCTGAACTTCATTCCCTTTGTTGAGAGTATGAAAAGGATTTAGGAATTCAGTTTACCAAACTTGGTGACTGGAGAGAAGGGAGAGAAGAGGAAAAAAAAAAAAAACCCTGAAAAAATCTCCTGAATTTTCATTTTTGAAAATACATTATTCAGATTGATCAGATAAAGTAACCTCTTTTTCCAGACAAAATACTGACATCCCTTGTATTATAATCTGAGTATACATGTCAGCTAATGGTAAAAATGTCTTCTACCTTTACGCCCGCTTTATGTGGCCAGTTCTGGCTGATGCCACTGTGTGGAGATACGTCAGTCTTGCCTTGCACCCCAAACAGAAGATATTATTGACTGCTATATTGGTAGCTGCACTGATCCTCTCCAAACTGTGGACAGGATCTGATTCTAAAAAATAATGTTAGAAATTGAATTTTAAGGTGTTTCCCATGCAATCACTGCAAAAATTCTAGGAATAAGTACATCTCTCCAGATGTTTTTTTTTGTTTTTTTTTTTAAATATAGTCCTTACTGCAATGATTAACCTTAGCACACATCTCTTGTTCAATGTATGAATTCCCCAATTGTTTTTGGGGGAAATACTTACTTGTACACATGTACGTAGATATTTAAACAGCTCTTTTGGGTCACACTCTACTGGTAAGATGCTTCAAGGAAAACTTTGTATTGAAAAAGAATCACATACAACTCTAAGAAATTCAGCATATACATGGAACAAGTACAAAAAAAAGGAAATATAAGTCAGTTCCCAGCAGAATTAACAGAGGCTTATGCTCAGACTAGAGTATTATGATTTCTTCTCTTCTTCCTTAAATATGCACTGTTTTCTCCACCCAGATGAAATGACTGAACAGAAATATAGCTGAGAAAACATCTAAAAATGACACCCATTGAGCTATGACAGATTTGGCAAATAAGATATGGAGAAGAAATCTCATGTGGTCTACCTGATCCAAGCATATAAGGTCAAGTTCACCTTCAGTTTGACACAGAGAGAAAAAGCATGAAAAGCCTTATAAAGGAGAAATCAAATAAAAAGGAATTTTCAATGAAAAGTCTGCAATCAGAAACAAAAAATCAAGTCAATTTGTTATGATTCATAAGTGAGGGGAAAATCAGATCAGGGCTAATTTCCAAGTACTGCTTATGATCTTGCTGTGGTGTTACCAATATATCCAAACTGTAGCTTTAACTTTGCTAATGCTAACATTTTGGGTGTTGAAAATGATAGCAGTGAACAAAAAACATTATTACTGAAATGTTGCTCGATGCAGTACAAGAGAAAGGATGTTAGAGACTGTAAACATTGCACAGTGCATATCCCCAGTGAAGGCTCTACCTGGATACTTGTGCCCAACTTCAGGACCATAAAATGAGATAATGAGGTAGGCTAGAAACAAGAATAACCTGGAATGATATATCTACTTTCTTTTGAGAGGTCACAGGTTCATTGCTTGAGCTTAGTGGAGAAGTGAGGTTACAGAAGGCTGAAGAATTCTGATGCACATTAAATGGGCATGTTGCCTCCATGAAGAAAGCCAAGGAGGGTATCCACCTCTGTTTTGAACTCACGGTGTTAATGAAACAAATGAACAGTTAGTTTTATTGTACCAATTATCATTTATCTTTTCATGCAAATACTGAAATTTTACAGACCTTTTTTTTTTTTATACCAGATCTAATTTCTTCTTCTAAGGTCCTGCAGGCCTTGCCCTTCACTGTAGTGTTTTCTGTGACCATTGGATGCTGTGTCTACACTAAACAACAAAGAATCTAATTACTGAGCAGAATCAGTACTGGTTTTTTAATTAATTAAAAATGATAAATAAATGCAGATACTTAGTATCAAAATAAAATATCCTAGGCAAATATAACATATTCAGAAAGAAATAACTCAGCCAAGAATTTAATGGGGCTGTATAGTAATCATTATTCCTGCTTCAGTTCTCTAGTGGTTCTAAACTGAGTCCCCCAAATATTTTCTGTACTGGTGTTAGTTTATGGTCCATGAGATTTCCGCTAGATGACAACGGGAAGATGGTTGGCAAAATGGAATTGTCAGCCTGGAGAACAAAGGGGGTGTGTGCACGTGTGTGTGTGTGATTCTACATCTACCCGAACCTTGTTTTGATGAGTTGTATCTTGAAATAAATTTGAAATAATATGGCAAAAATCCTTCCATCATAGCCAACCAAAAATTTAAAAAAAATCTATGCTCTCATTGAAAATGCTGATTTTGATGAAGTTTTGTGTTCTGTTAAAGAAATGTTTTGCCGGAAATGTTTTGCAAGAAAACTCAAACAACTGTGATATTATATATAAAATGAACCATGCCTTTAAAAAAACAATACTTCCTGAAAATCAAGCATTTAAACATACAATATTTCCAAAACTAAGCCAGCCATTTCAGTAAGATAACCTTATTTTTGCCAGTTAGATTCTTTCAGTACGGTGCAGTCAACACCTGCTGCAGTTCGCTCACTGCTTCTGCACTGACCCATTTCTTGTTCATCCTCCAATATCGCAAGCAAATACAGCTGCTAACAATGAAAGTAAAGTCCTGCTATCCATTCTGGTGCTCACTGCTGCAGCAAATACTATTTTGCTTGGAAAGAAATTTGATGGGGAAATCTCACCCTGAGCTGTAGGCTTATATTAGGGCATTCATACATACTTGTGTGGAAGGTGCAAGCGCAGTCCCTCAGCAGTTAAGAGCTGTGAGGGAATAAAGGTTGCTCAGTACGGACACAGTCTTCAGCAAACTACGTCATAAACTAACAAGCAGGCACAAATCTGACCCTTTTGTCTCCCTTCATCCCCTTTCCTCTGAGCTGAATTTCAAGCACCTCTCTGAAAGCCTGGAAGTACTAGACTTTCTTAGCAAGGATACTGTAAATAATCTGGTCACCAAGTCATTATAGCTGAAACTTAAAAAATATAGCAGGCTGAAGTAAGACATCTGCCTTTTAAGATTTTTTTCAGCCCAGGAAGTTTATGCTGAAACAAGTCAATGGCATAGTTATACCAGTTTAAAATAAAAGTTCTCTGGGAAATTTGGGACAATTTTAATTATAGACTTTCCTATCTGCTTTACCTGTAACAGCAGTATAAACTATGTGTTTGTGCTCCTTGTCGTAGTTTATGAGCGTTACTAGATAGTTCTAATCTCGGTGGCCTCACCATCATATTTACAGACTCACTCTTTTATAAGAGGAAAATTAGTACATTTTACTACATTCAGCAATCCACTGAAGTACATACAATAATGACAAAAAAATATTTCCTTCTATCATTTTAGTATTACATGCATTTTTTATGATGCTGTCATTGTTACTCAATTTTTAAGGCCAGTCCTTTTTGCCAGTAGTTAGCCTGCGGAGGTAAGTGGTATTTAGCGTATAATTCTGTCCATCAGATTTTCTGAGTGCCAGTATCTTGACAGGAATTGCTGTGCATTTATCAGCTGGGATATAGATAGTCCCATTAAGTTATCACAGCATTAGACAATTCAGGAACCTTTTCCCCATCACTTAAAATTCTTGAATGAATTTATTTATTAGAAGTGTTACATGCGATGATAAGATACTTCTTAGCTAAGTTACACGAAGTAAACCATGTCTCAGGTTTCATTGCCTTTATTAGTCCTTATGCGTCTATACCTGTTTCTCCTATGGCTTTACTGCCTGTGCAATGTATCAGGGAGCAAGATGTCAGACACTGTGTGTTACTGCCAAATGCTCAAGTGATAGAGATTTACCAACAGAAACTGGCCTAGTGACCTCCTACATTGAACTATTGATTTCAGAGTAAATAATTGGGCTTCAAGAATTTTTCAATTGGTTCTGCACAATTTTTTAGAGGGCAGAGGCAGTGGCAGAGAAATGACATCTGGGGACAGTATAACTGTGGCTCCTTCCCTCTGACATGTATTTTCCACACTGAAGCTGGCAAGTGGTTGCCGTCACTGGGACAATTCATAGTGATTCAGCACTTTATTTAATGCATTAGGTAACTGCTACAGTTGAAGCTTCGTGATCTTGATGGATAGCCCTTTTTGTTTACATTTAAGTTTTGATTAAATTTTTCATCAAGGATTCAATTTTTGGTTAACCAGTTCACCCCTTGCCCCAGCAATTTCCACTGGCTAGCTCTACTCTTGACAGATCAGATAGATTTGTTTTGTTGCAACTGTTGAAGAATATGTTAGGATCTATGGTGGAAGTCTTAAATCAGTGCTGCAGTAATTGGGTGGTGATGAGTTGCCGTCTGGTGTGCCTCCAGACTGAGGTAAGGTATCGGGATGATGTGTTAGATCTTACCCAACTCAAAACACTGGACATCTTTTCACTGAGACTATAACATCAATGACACAAAAAAAGTAGTGAAAATATGTATGGATTTATGAAAACATTGTCACTGTCTCATGACTTATATTCAGCTAAGTACTTATATGTTGTTTTTCAGGCAATCATTGAGAGTTTTCAGTAAGATAAAAAATACCGTGTTACTACAAATGTATATGTAGCATATTACCCACTAAAGAACAGGACAGATTCTTAATTTATTGCACTGGTTTACATAATCCATAGTTTACAAAAAAAAATAAAGGGAGGATTGATGGCACAACACCCCCTAAAAATTGTACCATTATGCAATACTAAATCAAGTAAAAAACCTGTTTCTTAAAATATGAAAAAGCTGGTGTCCCAAAAACATGAAAGAGTTGTGTAATAGATACTTTACATTAATAACCAAGATGCCTTTTCACTTTAACAGAGTCACACATCTGGTCCCTACAAGGCTTGTTACTGGGTGTCCTAAAGCAAAATTTTCATTTCTGATTCATAACATAACTAATTCGTGTGAGTCTGAAAGTCATATTGGCCAAAACATTTAAAAACTTTTTCAGAATAGGGTAGAAAAATGGGTGCAGTCTACCAAGAAGTGAAAAATAAACTGATTCCGAGTTAAAGTGTATGGTATTTACAGAATACCTAACTTTCTTTCAGTCCTTAAGTCATTGTTTAACTCCCCCCACCATCAGCGATCCACCCCCTTTCTTTCCCTCACGTAAACTACTGTTTTTCTACTTCAAAAATCACTGTAGAAAGTCTCCCTTTCTCATCGCTCTCGCCCTTCAGTGTCCACAAAGAATGTCCTGTTACTGAAGAGATATGCTAAACTCACCTCACACAGTTAATAATTAAACAACACGTTTTTATTTTTTGGTAGTGGTAGTGGGGAAGGTTGTCACAGATTTCAGAAGCTAATTAAAGCCCATAAGTACATCTTTCAAACAGCTTCCTTTCAAAAGTGATCTAAACGTTGTTCCTTGCTGCTAAACCTGTGGGATTTTTGTATGGGAATGGCAGATGAGGTATGTTATCAATCACACAAAGCTCTATTAATTTTATCACAACTCCGATGGCTGTTGACATTAAATGGCACAAATTTGGCCATTGTGGTCCCTGAGGTAGCGCATCTTCACATCCTTTCAAATGCTAATTATATTTTTGACCTTAAAAAAAAGAGACTGTTTTTATCCCCACCAAGCCCCTTTCCCTCCCTCCTGATAGCAGAAAATTTTCACAGGGCCATTTCTCTGCCCACACTGCTTTGCTGGTGGGATTTTTCCCTTTTTAATTTTTTTCCCTTTTTTTTTTTTAATAAAAAAAAAGCATCCTTGTAAGATTTGAATAGCTATTTAGGGGAAGGGTTGCTACACAGTAGTGCTGACATTAGCTTTCACTGAGATGAAGAGAAGAGACCGCTTGATGATGAAGACATTTCAAGGACACCACCGGTATGGAATAGCTTTCTCTCTGGGTCAGTCAGTGTTTCAGATTGCTTAATTACTGCAAATTCAAGCAGGTAGCTGTGATGAACACATGGAAAGCCATTAGGAGGTCTCATCTATTGTTTAACTTCTGAGAGAAAAAAGATAATTGTTGAAATGGTGAAAGAGTTCTGCTCAGGCTTTTCATAAGATATCACTACCTGTCAGTTATTTGGAACTGTCTAAAATAGTTTTTGTCATCTCCATATTAATATTAGGCATATCATTATTAAACAAAATGGCTGTGTCATATCTGTTTCAAGGTCATCTGAATTACAGCAGCAGTATTGTGTCTTTTTGCATAAAAAAGGAAATTTTGTACTGTATTTATTTGGATTTACTTGCAGCCCTCCTTACAACATCTTTTCTGAAATGTTAGTTCCTTCACTGTGGCTTTGAATTTAACTAGAAATTAAAGCACTTTTATCCTAAAAAAAACCCCAAACAAAAAACCCCCCAGCCACACAAGCAGAATGCAGTACATTCTTTACTATTTAAGATGACAGGTGTTTATTGCACCCAAACATAGCTTCATGTTCTTAAAAAGAAAGTGTGAATACATGGGATCTTTTGTGCCAAATTTTCCCTCAGCCTTTTAAACTGAAATGCAGTTGAAGTCAGGGATCTAAGGGCAGAATTCAGCCCTTTCATATAAGGGCAGTGGGTGATGAGCTTAAGAGAGAGGGAAAAAAAAAAAGAAACCCAATATATATATAAGCATGCTAAAGATCAGGAGGTCTTGATTCACTCACTGGCTTTATTATAATATTAGTATCAGGATCCCCATTGGTAATTCTCACTCAGTTACCCTGACAGAGGCACCTCTAGTTAAATGAAGGGATCTCAGTTACACTGACGCTGGCTGGTCAGGGCTCACAAGGTGTAATGTGACAAGGACAATTCCACTCTCTCTCCTGAAGAGTCATGGAGTTCCACAGAGAAAATGGTGGCTTGTGTTTCTAAAAGATTCTCTGTTTCTAAAGACAAAGAATTGTACTTAGGATATCTTGTAGCCTATGCTATGCAGGTGATCAGATTAGATGACCACGATCTGCCTTTAGGGCATATGTACACGGATTCATGATTGCAGGTTCGGGACCTGATTGAGTAGCAGGAAAGTATTAACGTGTTCCCACAGAAACGGCAACTGTAGTAATCATCACAAAAATTAAACCCTGTTCTTAAGTTAAGACAGACATAATTCAAAACAGATGCACTTTCTAGTGTTAAAAAGTAATCTCTTACCTAAAGCTGCTGCAGCAAGTATTTGTGACTAGGGTGTTACTTCTTCCACAGCGCTGATGCACTGTGGGTGTGAAAGTATGATCTCTGAGGAGTAAGGATATATACACGGACAGAGATGAAACAATGGGTTCCACCATTAAAAAAAACCAAACAACAACAACATTTTTATCCAGGTTGTATTTTAGGGATTTAATAGAAAACTCTAAAATATTTGCAAAACTTAAAGGGTTTCATTTTGGAGTATATACCAACTCTTGAGATAGAGATTGGGCCAGTATTTTCCAGGACTTCAACAGATAGCAGAGGCATACTCATACAGTGGGTAAAGCACTAGGATGGTGTTCAAGAGACTTGACTTCCAGTCCCCTGTTAGCATGGCTCTGCTGAGAGGCATGTGAGACAACCATTTGCTTGCCTTCAGTTCCCTCATCTGTATAGTATGGTAATGATACTTGACTTCTCTCCTAAAGTAATCAGAGATCTTGGAAGGTGAAAAAACTTGTATGAAGAGTGAGTACTATTCTAGACATGCACTCAGTGTGACCCATGGCACATTTGGTCCTTAAACTTCCATTTAAAAGGGTCCCTTTCACAAATGTGCAATCATTATTTCACTATTCTGATCCTTGTATCATGACGGGGGGGGGGGGGGGGGGGGGGGGAAAAGTGTTCCTCACAGTAAAGAGAATCCAATATGAAATTACAGTGAAAAAATATTCAGTTATAATTGCATGGTAAGAGTCAAACGGCACATTTTTTTTTCTAGGAAATTACTTTGTGCCTCTCTCTTAAGCAATAGCCCAAGAAGGTTCCTACTATATTCTATTTATGGAGACGAGATATGACAACATCATTAGCAGCCAGTCGGCAAGCCTGATAGTGCACAGTAAACTTACAAGGTCTTTATAACTGACCACACTTGTTTATATTTTGGCGCTTCTTAAAGCTTGTTTTTCAGGTAATGTACTGTACAACACTTTCCCTGGAATGAAAATATTCATTCAACATATTCTACAGATGCATTTCATTCTTTATGATTCCCTTTGAAAGGTATAATTTCGCCTGTGAAACACTAAATAATCTTGTTTTATTTATTTTTCCCCAAGAATTCCAACACTGATTAGTCCATACTAAGAACTAATTGCTTGCCAAATTCCATTAATTTGATTTTAAACCAGCAGCTGAATTATACAAAGGAAAACAACCATTCAAAACAGATAAACTTCTATTATTCATATACTCATATAATTTTAAAAAAAAACCAACAACACCAAAACAACAAAAACAATTTATTTTTCTTTAAATTGTCAACTTCTAGCCCCAAGCACATTTTTTATTACTAGTGCACAATCCTATAAAAATAGAGCTTTATAAATGAAAACATTGACAGACCCTTAGTGGTAGTGGCACTACAGGGAATAGCTATAAACAACATTTTTATTCCTCAAGCATACCTTACCCTTGAAAGTTTACACTAATTACCTGTAGTTTTGTTAATGTTTTAAGCTGCCCTTCATCTCTCCCATCCAGACATACCACTCAGCTTCCTCAACAGATATATTCAACAGCTTCTGTTCACACCTGACATCAATTTCCTTTGATGTTCACGGTCTAAATGAGAATGCTACAGCAAGCTGTATTTGTGAAGTATACAGGATGCCTTTAAAATGATGGCAGGTATTTTCCTCATTAAAGCAGCCATAACAGATAGTTAGATATGATGCTGTCCCTCACCTTCCTGCTAATTAATGACTATGATTGCAACCCAAATAAGATCAGGCAATTAAATGTGATAACATTTCAGAAGCAAAGAAAATGTACAACAATCTTGGAATAGCTTCCTGTAGATAAATAAAGTTGATCTTAACAAAATTAACATATAAATGTACTATCCTATCAAAAAATTGCGCAAACTAAGGAATGTAATAATTTTACTTTTAATTGAAACATACGCTACTATGGAGATTGAAAGTATAAACAAGCCCCATATCTGTTTTGTCATTTATATTAGCAGTAGAATGCTTTGAATTCTTCCAAGGAAGATTTGCAAAAGGACATCTTTACTACTAAAATATAAGCTGGGAAGATTTCTGCATCAAGACAGAGAACCTCTCTCAGTTCTGTGTTCTGCGCCTGGGTACCCCCTAGCAGTGCTAAACGCCCAAGTGTTTCCTGTTGCAGTGCCTGTAATGGCCGTGACCAAATACTTGGACTATATGAGTGTACTCAGATGTTTACCGGAGACATAGTTAATGTTTAAATTTGCCATCATGAAGTTTCACAAATAATGCCTGTGATAATGAAGGGGAAAGTTGTGATTCTTGGAACTACTGATCCCTGAGAGATTGAAGCAGACGACACAGCATCAATCCATATTTCCTCCTACTCCAGAGGATTTCTGTACCCACATTGGGGCTAATGACTGATTGACTGATTAATTTTGAAAGCCCTTTTAGTGGTAGATTTACAATACAGTTATCAATTCTGTATCTATGTGCCAGTTTTAGTACAAAAGGGGGCCCTAACATCAATAGGCATATGGAAAAGACAAATGGCCTGATAAATTTTTTCTCTACTGGAGATAGTATCTTTATGAATGCCAAGTGTTGGGCAAATTGTAGGAGTTACCATGCCACCATCTTTTTGCCTTATCTGGAGAGGCAGGGATCAAGTAACATAAAATACTAAGCAGAAGAAGAGTCCCATCGGAACAGGAAAAGTTTTTGATGAGTACTGTGGTAAATTTTGATGATCTTAAAGGTCTTTTCCAACCTAAACGATTCTATGATTCTCTGATTCTAAATACATTCTTCAAGGAACCCTGGGCAAGCACTGAAACTGCCTTCTCTGGCCTTTAGGTTTATTTTGAGAAATAGGAATCAACAACACCCATCATATCCTCTTTAAAAGGCTCATCCTACTGCTAAACTTGATCTCCAGCAATAGCACCTTTCTTCAGGTGCAATGTCACTACTTGCATCATCTTCTGACTGGTCCACACTCATAACTACAGCTCCTGCACACTCACAGGGTTGTCCTAAATCACAACCAGGACAACTCAGCCAGTGGATGGGCATGTGGCCAGTCACTGAAGTACGCCTCCGAGAGCAGCAAACAGTGATGGATGACTCTAAGCAAGAGATTAGTATATTCAGCAAAATCACTTGCTAGACATGGGGAATACCGATGAGCAGTGCTTAATATTGTAGTGTCACAGCAAAAGGCAATGCCCCAGGACACCAAGACCAAGACCAACAAAGACATGTGTCCATACCTTCAGACCTATGAATATGTACAACTGCTGGCCAAAGCCTAGCAGAGAGATATGCAAGCCAGGAAATAATTTTGTCCTTTCCGAAATGTATACTTCTTTAAGACGCAAGGTAAATAGGTAAATGAAAAGGGTAAATGAAAGCCACTTTCCTCTCCTGAGTGGATTTGTGCAGGGACAGTCAGGATTTTAGAGCCAAGAAGAAATATCTAGAGCTGTGTCAAAGCTTTTTGGATATTTTGAACTGAGAGGAAAGGGATGAGCTCTAGAAGTAGTGTTCTTTGTTGCTATTGCAGCACTGAAACCTTTGGTCTACATCTTTGTTCCAGTTCCCCATTAAACCTGAAGGTCAGGATCAAGAGGTTAATGCAGGATTTTCATGAAATATTAATTTGCTGCTAACTTCACATGCCGTAGTTTAACATTCTGTGTACGATTTGGTTTAAGCAGTGGCTGGGGATGTGTTTATACGCAATTAAATGAAAAAGCAGTTTTCCTACCCTCTCTGACCTCTAAAGTGAAGAAAAGTGTAACTGTGCGCATGGTTTTTTCACTTACACATTGATGATCAAAGGTAAGAATGTTATTGTGAACTAAATATACATTACTTTGTCAGATTCTTCAAGTTTGGGGTCTTTTCCAAAAGCAAAACTTATTAAAAAATATGTTAACATGCAGTTTAGTTTTAGTTAACTATTCTCTCCCTCTCTTGTGGTCTGACAACGATAAAAAAAGTAAGCATTCAAAAGATTAGATCAATTTACAAGAGCGTGGACTTTCTGTGAGCACTTTTAGGATGCAAAGTGTAAGTGACATCGTAAGTCAAAGCTGTGTTGCCATAGGCCATGTAGATACAAACCAGTGATGAAAGAATCTGGAAAATAATACAGAGCTGTCCATAGAGACTCTGTGGGAACTTTCCAAATCCTTGAAATCAAAAGGTCATCCTAAATCTAGAAGACTAAGATCAAAAATAATTTTATCAAAATAGGAGACAGATGATCCTTAAGATAGCTCACGGGGGCTGTAACACAGTTAATATTTTTACTCCAAACCAGTGTTGTTCTAAATACACATTCAGGATTGAAAACTAGCAGATTTTTATTTCTCTTGCTCCTTCCTGGGCAATAAAGACCAATACCTTTCCATTTTTTTATGTAGCTAAAATTGTCATCTAGTCCCACCTCCTTACATAATGTTATGTTGAAAGCATTGCAGACTTTTTTTCTAATCTGGCAATCTACTGTCTCTGTTTCAGACATAGAGGATCAGGGTCCTGCATGTCTGGTTTGAGCCTTTTATCACCCCTTCTGGGGTTCTGCACTGGTAATGAACATTTTCCCATGTCATCACTCACAAACTGTCTTCAATTTAAAGGCCTTCCAGGCTTATCTCCCTCATCTTACCTCTATCTTTGTTATCTCAGGGCTTTTAGTGGAGAGTGTCAGACGTCTCCAAGCTTTCCAAAAGACATCAGCCATTACTACACTTCAATACAATTTTCATTCAAGTACTTTTGTACTTTCCTCCATTCCATTCCATTCCTAAGCCACAGGGAAAACATATTTTAATAATATATATCCCCACAAAATTAATCTGCTTTCCACATGAGATTTCCAAAACAAAGAGAAATGGTCAGTATACTGCTAAACTGTGCACACTTATTATGCTAATCAAAATACTTTCATTGTTACCCTGCATTCATTTTGTTCATCAGTCATGTTCACTACTTGTCTCCAACAGTGTGTAAACTTTTTGGGAAAATTCAGAGGGGTCTGCAGCAAGAAGCAGAACTGCCCAAGGCTTCAGGTGCTATTTTTTAATCCTCCAAAGTGACAGTGGTGTGGGATCTGCTTTAGATATTATTCAGAACTTTTTAAATCCCTGTGATTACCTGAAGTAAAACATAATTTATAAAGCTTAGACCAAAAACAACACTGTGAAAACAGACTTCTGGGTATAACAGTTATGGCTGGACAGTGAGAAGGGAAGAAAACCATCTTCACTAAGTACAACAGTTCTGGATCCAGTATGTACTTGAAATTCAAACTGAAGCATTTGCAGATTTAACACAGCAATAGAAACTTTCTTGTTCCTGACATAAACGTGGGGGTAGTATCAGAAAAATGAAAATCTCTGTTATACCCTTGAAAAAAAATTCTGCAGCTATGGTCATAAGCTGATATACATAATTATGTTTGGTATGGTTTAGTATTTATGAGTAGTACAGGTGTACAGTACTGGTGGAACTTAGAATATCATTTAATTCTGATCTCACTAACTTCAAAGAGCAACTTGGAGCAACAATAAAGTCAGAGAAAACACACTTCTATAAAATTTGTGTTAGGTGATAGTCAAACACAGAAGAGTAGTGCCTGACCACTGGAATTTAAACAAAGAGGTACATCAACTTTTCATGGTTTTTTTTTCTGTGACTTGAGTCGTTTACTTCTGAGACTTTTTTTGAGGTCTCCAGAATACATTTTAGTAACAAAGACCAAAATGTTTTAATGTTACAATTTCCCACCCTTGAGACAAACTGGTTTTGTTAATCCTGAGCACTTGATTAATTGCTTTTAGACAGGCTTTTCTCTTCAGCCAAATTAATCACAGGCATGACCATAATGAATTTACCGTATTTATGCAAGTTATTTAGTTCTAGATCTTTCGTGAGGAAATGCAACTGAATTCACATCCTTCCCTGGTCTGTCAATTTGATATAAATTCTCTAAGCCTTTTCATATTATTTTTACCAAACACTGATGATCGTTCTGATGGATTTATACCTGTAAATAAAATTTTTTCTTACCCAGAAAAGAAAAAGTGTTACTAGCTACCCAGTTCTGATCTCTTACATTCAAAACATACGAGGTTTGATGAAATAAAACCTAAAAGTTTGGTGGGAAATAAACACTTAATTTAAAAATTTCTAGTTTAAGGCAAAGCTAGTTTTGCAATTGCTGGACCTCCATCACATTTTTGTTGTACCTCTTCTAAACTCAGAAAATGCTATTTCACAGGCAGATCATAGCTGAGCTGGATGAAATTGAGACTTTGAAAATTTTGATTCTGGTAAGTATCCAAAACAGGGTGTTTTGCCAAACCTTTACTTTAAAATCAAGTGGTCCCCAACCTGCCCTGGTCCAGGGGCAAGACTATTGAGCAACGACCTTGCTGTGGGGATTATTCTTTCTCTAGGTTGGCCTCAGCTTTAACTGTTTAATTGCCTGTGGCTGCATATAATGTAAAAGGATTTTGTGGACAGCCTGGTTTCCCCAAGCCACTACTTTAAAAGAGTTACAAACTGGCATTTAAACATGACTGAGTTATAGTCATGCCAACCGAATCAGAAACAAAATGAGAATAGTCTCTTGTAATATGTCAGTTTTCCATTGTAGAGATTTATCTGCTCTAGTAAGGAGGCAGACAGGCATGAAAAATAGCAAACTTGAGAAAGTTAATCAAACTTTTTTAAAACCTCAGAAGGGGTTTCAGTCAACAGCAATGTGAATGAAGGTTTAGGTTACAGCTTGTTATATTCATCTTGACCTTAACCATAAAAATTTCGGTGACGGCCCATACTAAGATGTGTTTATACCTCTTCTGCGGCTGAAAGCATATGCACAGGGAATTCTTAGAGCTTTCCTGAAAGATAGGGCTGGTGTAAGCACACTAATTCTATCACAGGAAAGGACATGTAGCTGGCTGTCATGATCTTCTTGTCCTATTAAAAGTTTGTATAATTTAGAGAGAGATCCACTAAATTCTCCAAATTCACCAAAACAGCCACTTTGAAAGACTGTGTACTTTTCCTTTAATTGGCTTGGCTGAATATCCTCCCCTGAAGAGTTCTCAGTAGCACTGCAGCAAACTGATATTTATTCAGAGCTCTTTGTTACTGTACTATCACTATCAGGCTAAACAAAATGAAATTACTAATGCCTAACTTAGACATAGCCAATGCGTGTTAATGTTCAGAAATCAGTCCTTTTCAGTATCTTTTCTTCTTTAGTATGTCTTGAAATCTAGTTCCCTGAAAATATTCTTCTGGACACAATACATTTTCCTTCCTGAGTTTAAAACAAACAAACAAAAAAAGAATCCCTTCTGTTTCTGGGATAAATGTAGGTATGAAATCTATGATAAAGACTGTATAAAGGGTCTTCTTTACTACTATGTTTTTGTGTTTTAGGATAGTAGAGCTCGTACAGCTCCATAGACCTTGCCACAACATCTCTTGAGGAATACACATTGTGGTTCCTCCTCTCATGTGTTTGTCCTTGTGCCTGTCATATTACCAAGAGGCTTTTTTGCCCATCACATATTTCCTGTCCATGTCCCCATAGATGACTATGTCCTGCTGTCTCCTGAACACAAAGAAAGGGTCCTCTTCAAGTTATCAAATACATCCTTGCCACATGAGCTGCAATAGGGTCCAAAAAGTCTCAGGGTGTTGTTCGGCTACATGATGGGTCCACATCTCCTTTCTGTCAATGGGGCCTAGAATTAGAATTACTATCTAATCTTCCTAAAACACTCTAACTTACTATTTGTACTGTTAACTCTATTTTGCCCCATCCAGCTCTGAAGTTTGATCCAAACAGGATTTTAGTTCCATTCCTAGGCTTTTCTAATAATTCACTGAGTTCTCAATGTAAGCTATATTTTGAAAACAATCTCTTGGTCTTATGAAATGGCTCTGTCAGCAGACCTCAAAGTAATACAGAAAGGAATACTTTCTCATTAATTTTATTTTAGAAAGGAGGAGGCTGAGGCACAAAAAGGGGCAAAAATATGGCTATGGTAACCACCAGGGTATCTGAAGAGCTAGAAAAAGAACCTGGGTCACCAATCTGGTGCTATCCCTGTAGGCTTGGATACTTTTTAAAAAGTAATAATATTCATAACATCTTCTTTATGGCTATTTATTGTCTTGAATAACATAGTTATCTCATTTTTTTTAAAACATGTTGAAGACCACCGTCAGCAGAAATACTATCTTACCCAAATCTAGTGCCACAAAGAGTTTCAAAAAATGGAGATGAGACTGAGAGCTGATTATCTGATTAATTTTGCCAAGCACATATCTAGCATAGAAAACTATTCTATGCCTCAAGCAGTGTAGTACAAATGTCCCAATTAGATGCATGACTGATTTTGATTTGGCTCATTATTTATGCAGAACATTGGCTACTGGGTTATTGTCTTATTAAGTCCTGCAATATCATAGAATCATAGAATCATTTAGGTGGGAAAAGACCTTTAAGATCATCAAGTCCAACTGTTAAGCTAGCACTGCCAAGTCCACCACTAAACCATGTCCCTAAGCACCACATCTGTATGTCCTTTAAATACCTCCAGGGATTGGGACTCGATTGTGTCCCTGGGCAGCCTAGCCCAGTGCTTGACAACCATTTCTGGGAAGAAATTTTTCCCAATATCCAATCTAAACCTCCCGAGGACATTTCGTCTCATCCTATCACTTGTTACTTGGCAGAAGAGACTGACACCCACCTCGCTACAACCTCCTTTCAGGCAGTTGTAGAGGACGATAAGGTCTCCCCTCAGTCTCCTTTTCTCCAGACTAAACAATCCCAGTTCCCTGGGATAAGACGTGCTCCAGACCCCTCACCATTCATCATTGCCCTTCTCTGGACATACTACATCCCCTCAATGTCTTTCTCATAGTGAGGGGACCAAAACTGAACACAGCATTTGAGGTGCAGCCACACCAGTGCTGAGTGCAGGGGCACAATCCCTTCCCTGCTCCTGCTGGCCACACTATTCCTGATACAAGCCAGGATGCTGTTGGCCCTCTTGGCCACCTGGGCCCACTGCCGGCTCATATTCAGCCAGCTGTTGACGAACACCCCGGGTCCTTTTCTGTTGGGAAGCTTTCCAGACACTCTTTTCCAAACCTGTAGCATTGCATGGGGTTGTTGTGACCCACGTACAGGAACCATCACTGACCCTTGTTGAATGTCATATAGTTGGCCTCAGCCCATCAATCCAACCTGTCCAGGTCCCTCTGTAGAGCCTTCCAACCATTGAACAGATCAGCGTTCCCACCCAACTTGGTATTATCTGCAAACTTACTGAGGGTGCACTCAATCCCCTCATCCAGATAACTGATAAAGATGTTAAACAGAACAGGCCTCAGTACTGAGTCCTGGGGAACACCACTTGTGACTGGCCACCAGATGGATTTAACTCCATTCACCACAACTCTGTGGGCCTGGATATCCAGCTAGTTTTTTACCTAGGTAAGAGTATTTTCTATTGTCTTTTATGGAAGTAGCCAGATTAAGTTCTAGCTGGGCTTTGGCCTTTATAATTTACTCCCTCTATAGCCTTCTGTAGTCCTTCTGAGTTGCTTGCCACTTTTTCCAAAGGTCATAAGCTCTCCTTTCCTTTCTGAGTTCCAGCCAAAGCTCTCTGTTCAGCCAGGCCAGTCTTCTTCCCTGCCAGCTCATCTTTTGGCACATGGGGTTGGCCTGTTCCTGTGCCTTTAAGATTTCCTTCTTGAAGAAGGTCCAGCCTTCCTGGACTTCTTTGCCTTTCAGGATGGCCTCCCAAGGAACTCTGTCCACCAGGCTCCTAAACAGGACAAAGTCTGCCTCCAGAAGACCAAGGTAGCAGTTCTGCTGACGTCTGTTGTCACCATCATTAAGATCTAGGCAATCAAAACACTCCCTAACACACAGGGCTACCCCACCGCCTCTCCTCCTTTGCCTATCCCTTCTGGATTTTATAGTCATCCATTGCAGCACTCCAGTTGAGTGAGTCATAGAATCACAGAATCATAGAATGTTTTGGGTTGGAAGGGTCCCCTAGAGGTCATCTAGCCCAACCCCCCTGCAGTGAGCAGGAACACCACTAACTAGATCAGGTTGCTCAGAGCCCCATCTGATGTGGTCTTGAATGTTTCCAGGGATGGGGCCTCCACTACCTCTCTGGGCAACCCATTCCAGTGTTTCACTACCCTTATGAGGAGAGGTTGCCCAGTCCAAGCCTCCTCCCAGAGCTCTGTCACTGGGCAGAGGTGTCCCTCTCCCTGGGGTCACCTCCCACCGGGTCATTGCTGCTGCTGCACGGTGCTGGCATAGGAGCAGGGCAGAGCCTGCAGCCTGGCACCAGGCTGGCAGCGTGTTCCCGCTGGAGCTCTGTCTGGGAAGGCTGCGCCAGTCGTGGTGGGTGCAGAGCTTAGAGAGGCCATGGCTTTCTGCCAGGTGGATACCATTGCTCCCTGGTGGTGCTGGCAGAGCTTCAGCCCCTTCCTGCGCACCCATCTGTGTGAACTGCCACGGGAACTGCTGCCCCTCGTCCTCTTTGCCCGCCCTTTTGGTGGTGCTCCTGGTCACCAGCACTCCCTAGGGGTTTCTTTTATGTGTGGGAGGCTTGGCTGTTATTGCTTCTGGCCTTGGCCAGGTCTTGCCAGCTGCTGCTGCGTGAGCCGCAGGCTCCTGGTGGCTTTCTCGGCTCCCCCTGATGTTCCCCTGTTCATGAATCCCCCCTGTGCCCAACTCTGGAGTGCTCTGTTGCGGATCCTGCTGGCACAGGAGCTGCTTACTCTGTGAATATGACTCTTAATAGTTATTGTGACTAATACTAGGAAGAGCATTCTATTTTATTTAAGGCTGCACGTCTTTTATTATTTTATTATTGTTGTTGTTGTTTTTATTTTTATTACTATTCTCTGTTATCTCTTTCTCCCTTGATAGTGCCAGAGATCTGAGATGGAAGATAAATAATTCCAAAATCTTGAAAATAATTGCATGTGAGCAATAGCATTTACTTTACAGTATTTTAGTTGCCCTGGAGTTAGACCTGGAAGACTACACAAGTTACCTAAAATATCCTTTACAGTCAGTGGTGAGAAAGAGGCACTTCTGAAAAGTGATTCAATTATCAGAAAGTAGTATCTAAGACACATCAGATAACTAATTTTCTGGAAGCAGTTACTTTGTTCTATTGATGATAGAGGATATAAGAGTAACTGGCCCAGATTGGGATGCTCAAATTTTGATTGCCTTCATTCAAACACTTGAAATCTGTCCCAGGAGACTCCAGGAAACTCGATGCTCTCATGTTTAAAGCCAGTCCTTTGAAGGCAACTTTTAGACTGCTTCCATGAAGTAGCACAGAAAGGGTGTCACTAGAAGAAAACTCTTTCAAGATCTTTTAAGTGAAACTAAAAATCTGCTGAAAACTATGTTTGCTCTTTACTGGACTACTTTGCAATTTTTTCTTTGGATAATCAGTTTCTCTGGCTAACAGTTTCTCTGTTGCTACAGGGTCATGAAAGTTTTCAGTGCAAGCCTTTGAAACCTCTGAAGGATGATGCAGAAATATGTTCCTGCCAATTCCTGCATATCAGTCTCAGAAATGTCCAGCACCAGATATCCATCAGTAATAAAGAGCTATAGGACATGCAAGGAGACAGAATTGTTTCAAGGAAGCTTCTTCACTAAAAGCAAAGGAATTTTTAAAAGAAATTAAATGGGTAATTAACTCCCTGCCTCATTAAGAACACATACAGTTAGCCACCTGAGTTGCTGGAATTTTAAAAGCTAGTGCTGGAGCAGAAGCAAACCTCAAGATAAAGTCCAACATAGTCAATGGGACTATGGAGCAACAAGGTGGAGTTCACAACCCTTTCCAATCACATTTTCCTAATACAGTAATAAATGAACTGACTATCGAGAATATTTTTGTAATCACCACATTTTAAGCTACCATGGAAGAATAGTTTAGGGAGGCAATCTTTCAGTGATTGTAACTGTGGTATTAAGACCACAGACTGATCTGCAGCCAGCACAGCCCTGAGTTTTCATACAAACCTTTTGCAACTTACTTTTCTTGACTAACCTAAGCAGCAAGTATTATTCAGCAAATTGATCTGGTGTGTGATTTAGAATAATGAACACATTTAAGAAAATTATGAGCTGTTGACACGCAGTTCATGAATGTAGAAACATGATGTGACACAATGGATTTTCTCCCATCTAGGTACAAGTCATTTCAATATTATGGAATCACTAATAAAAAGGAAGAAACGTTTCTACTTTAAGAGGCCCAGACAACATTTATCTCCCATTAGCTTCAGTAAGTAGTGTGCTCACTTGAGTCTTATTAGTATTTAGACATACAGTTCTGAGAAATATTTTGAAACATTAAAAAGTCATCAAAATTAAGGAAATCCATAATAAATGTGTTATACATGCATAGCAACATAAGCAGCAGAGCTAATAAATGCTAGACTCCACACCTCAAGCTTTGGACTCTCATGCTTTTATTATGTGAAAGCTTTCACTAGATTTTCCCTAGCGTGGAGATTCACGGTTGTGCATGCTGGCATGGCCTCTCTGGTATCTAATAAAGATTGATCTGGAGATTCAGTCTCTTTCTCAGTAACAACACTAACAAAGGGAATTCACTGCTACCCAGCTGTCAAATTTTGTTAAAATTGGCCAGCAGGTACAAAAAGTATTGAGATAGATGCATGGAGAGGTTTAAGGCATACTGTGTAAGTCTCACTTCCTTAGGAGCCAGGCTAAAGGTAGGTGGATATCTGGTCCTAAGACCTCATCTAGTTTAAAAATTGAACTAGTACCTCTGCATTGAACTAAATGCAAACCCCCAAACTTTCAGATCTCTGGAGTTACCATGGAATTATCTTCATACTTTGTGTGGGGAATCTGGTATTCACAAAAGAATGTTAAAAACCCCTTAACTTTCATTTATCAGTCATCTCATATTAAGGAAATATCTTTAAATACATTCTATTCTGCGCCTTTCCTTTTCACATCAGCATCCATAATGTAAAAATATCTTTTTAGAATTGAACTACAATGAATATTCCTTCCTCAGGAATTATTCTAAAGTAGCAGATGCTCATGTTTTGTTAAAAAAAAAAAAAATTGTTAATGGTTCAGGAATCTATCCAGTACACGACTACTTACTCACGGTGTCTTCAGCCTCTGTTCATGTCAAATAGTGAAAGATGTGTGACAAACAGCTGTTCTCCAGGAAATCAAAAATGTCAAGAACTGTTCTCCCATCTCATCAAATGTTCCTCCTGGAACACTTCTTCCACCTAGGCCTGCACAGACTGTCCAAAGCGGAAGGACATAGACCATGTTCATGTCAGTGTTCATTCTTGCTCCCACAGAAACCACTAACAAGAGGGAAAAAAATACCTGCGAAGCAGGTCTGTTTAATGTATGTTTCTTTCTGGGAGAAATAATTTTTCATGGCAGTATTAAATAAGAATTTAGATAGAAGATTAGATATGAAATTATTAAGAAAACTACTTGAAAGTCCTCATTAGGGAAAAGGAGACTTAACTCAAATCCAGTAAACTTCAGTGGGACTTCTGGTGCTCTTCGCTTTCATTATCTGGGCTGTAGGTATCAGAGAATTAAATTTACCCCAGCTTCTTTAATGACTACTAACTGTACCATGACATTTCTTTTTGTATCCTCACACAGATGAACAATGTATAATGGTATGATGGATATAAAAAGATTGAAAATAAAGATTTCTTCAAAAAATTCTTCCTGCAGCAATCAGAGCTTTTAAAATTAGCCTAGCCTCCCAGCTGCTTTGTCAGTTTTCTTTCTCGAATTTCTTTGGAATTTACCGGCAAATGTCCAGGAGGTTTCTTAATGAAATAGATGCTCAGACTATTTCTACATTTTTTTTAAAATGTTAGATCTCTCTTCTTAGAAGGGTAAGGACATTAACAGTGAACAGAAGAATTAATCAGGCCACACAGTGAATGAATAGAGCAACCATTGCATAAACTATTTTACTGGCTTCTCCTTTGCTGTTTTTTTTTTCCTTCTTTTTTTCTTTTTGAAATTTAAGTCCTGAAGATGTCAAGACTAGAGCTGAGGAATAAGGTCCTATGTTACTGTTAATATATTTTAATTGATATATCTCAACTTTGTGCCAGTTTTAGCTTTTATTAAAAATTTTTAAAAAGCATGTGTTACTCAGTCAAGATGTGCAGCATGGAACCTTAGTCTACTCACTGGTTATGTGAAGTGCTGTGGAATGACAATTTCTCAGGCAATAGTACTGGTTGTAAATGGTCACATAAAGCAAAAATTGAAGCATTTAGTTTATTACATATTATATGGGACGAACTGAGTGATATAGTAGATGATGGTGAACTGTGAGACAATTTATTTATCCTTTTTCATTAAAATTTGATATGCACTCATAACTCATAGTGGGCAGAATAAAGTTTCCTAGTTTACAATAGAGCATCCTCCATATCTCATATTTTAAAATAAAGCAGTAGTTACTGCAAACAAAACATTTTGTTTAAGATCTCCTGAATAACATTTGGGTCAAAAAGATAAATACAGTCATTAATCAATACTAATTATTATTTTGGTACACATATTGGTTAGCTTATGTTAAATGCAGCAATTTAACATGTTAAATGTCATTTATGTCATTTATGCTGTACTGTATTTTAGACCATAGATAAAAATAAATATCCATCTCAGTTTTCCTTACAGAATCTATCTGAAACACCTATCAATAGTATTTTATTCATTATTTTAGATGTATGTAAGAAACTCTTCACCATGACATCTGATGATCTATCTAGTCATAATTACAAAAATAGTAATTCTAAAAAATGACGTGCTCCCTCTTGCCTGACTCTCAAGTAGAAAAGCTAACTGTGCTTATATTTTCACCCCTAAATAACATAAACTTAATAGGACACACACCCCCATCAAGACAGAGAGAAATGAATGAAGAAAGAAAGGAAATAATATTTTCATTCAGAAATGCTGTCACAGCGTTAAGCAGGAATTTTGAATTTTCATCTGTGTCCCAACTAACCATCACTGGCTGCTCTCAGATATTTACCTTTCACTATTTTTGCTAATGCTTTTCTGCAAAAGAAGAAAAGAAATGTTTTCAGCACAACACCAGAGTCACTAGCCATGACACTTCACAGAAATATAACCTTTTCTATAATAGGAATAAGCAGCTGGTTTTACAACATTTTTTTTTTTTAAAGAAAAGCAAAAAAACAGTGAAAAGTACCTACATAATAAAAAAATGGCCTTTCATGACCTCTCTCACCCCAAGCAAACAATCTTAACAGGAATTTTTCTACTGGTACACTAATGGTGTATCACTTACTACCACTGTTGGAGACAGAATACTGAGCTAGGTAAGACCTTTGGCCTGACCCAGTACAGTTATTCTTCTGAGCAAGTTACAATGGAAAAATTCAAAATCTAAAACAGTATAAAAAAAAGGAAAAAAAAAAAAGACAAAAAAAGAGAAAGAAACCAGCTGAAGTACACAAAACCAAATATATGTATAAGCTTGGAGACTGACTGCAACCTTACTATTAAGATGATATACATATAAATGATATGGTAGTGAATGGATGTTTCTTACAGGAAGGAAAAATCATTTAAAAATCCAAATCAGAATGAAAATTTAAAAAAAGAAATCACAGGCTTTTCTGAAATAATTTTCTGCCTAGATTTTGTTTTGAAAGAAATTATGTACATGCTTTCTTCTTGCAGGTCCCAATTCATTTCACTTTCTCTTTGCATGTAGCAAAAAGTTACAGCTTTCTAACAGAACATGCCTTTTTATGGCTGCGTAAAGTGGAATTTTTCATTAGCAAATCCTTTTGACAGAAAAATTCTGAAACAGTTCTAATATGCCTTTATATGTGATGTGGATGCATCCGGATGCACACACACACACAGACACACACCCTCAAACAGGACAGAAACTCTTCTCAGGTGTTTCCCTTAGTCTTTAAGGCCATGTCTCAAAATGTTCTGCAAGTGTAATGGCATCAATCTATTATGAGCTCATTTTAAAATAGCCATCCTAAACATTATTAAAATGAAATAGAACTAGCTTAGTTACTATTTTGATTACTTCTTTAGCAGTTGATCATCAAGAATAAGCCTGTTTCTACCTCCTTTTATTCTGCTTCTATATGCAGTCTGGATGAAATGTTTCTCCTTGTACAGAGAGACCCACACAAAGCTTACTCACTTTGTAAGCCTTGTGTAAACCTATTTTCAGGCTTAGTAATGAACAGGCTTTTCATAAGCTTAGTGAACAGGAGTGAAATTCAGCTTTTCCAAATGTAAGATAGTGCCTGTGGAATAGAAATACTCATTTGCAGAGCAGCCTACGATCTTTCTGGAAATAATATACAGTTACACTCTGCAAATGAGATGTATTATCATTATGCTGCTGAGAAGATCAAATATTTCTTTTTCTTCCATAGTCAAAATATTGTTAATGGATGATTTTCTGCCTGGAAGGACATTTTATTGAAATTATGTGATGAGCCCACCACTCGTTGACTGAGTAAGATGAAAACAAATGAGAAAAGAAACCTGCATGAGACTACTTTATGAAAAAAAAAAAAAAAGAATCGGGAAATGGGGATGTTCATTCTTATTGCGCATTATATCTCTTTTGTCTTTCTTTTTCAATCTTGTCGGATCGTGTGTTCTTTGGAGCAGTGACTTTTTATAGCAATTTCAGTGAGTCTTGGCAACAATGTCATATATTCCTAGTTGTTCCTTAGGCATTGTTGTGGTATCAATGAATAAAACCAGCAAGGATGTCTCCATTGAAATGTTTAGCCATACGGGCTGAAATTTTCAGGTCTACCATTGCATTTCAGTGAGAGGTTGGCAATTTTAGACTCATTCTTTCAGTCTTCAGTTTTGTTTGTTTGTTTGTTTGTCTGATGTGTTTTTGTGTTTTTGTTTATTTTTCAGAGTTATCCTGGCCAGTTTATACTAGTTACATTAAACAAAATTATCGCTTAAAAGATTATTTTCTATAATTTTAAATGTATGATACATCAATCAATCTGTCAGTTGAAAGGCAGTGCAGTGCTATGCTTAGCTGAAGTAGTAGTCTTGATGATGATAACGAGCTATTAAATCTGCTTATGCAGTAATGGAAGGAAGAGCCTAAGAATTATAATGGAAGGGAACATCCTCACCATACCCACTTCTGGGTATTTCTGCCAATTAAAAAGAAATACGTAAAAGATGGCACAGCTGTACTAACATTTGCGTACCTTTAGCTTGGGCAGTATAAACCCCTTTCAGACTGATGCTACAGGTTCTTCCCCACTCCCAAGCACATCTCCTAATTCTGTCCTAGTTCCACAGTCACACTATGCCAATCAGCTCCTCCCAGGTCATTGAGGAAAGCAGTAATGACTCCCGGGCTATTTTTCACTTTCAGTTGCTGTTACGGAGTGTTTGAAAACTTGATGAATATCAGAGTGCATTTTAGCATAATACTCAGGAGCTGAATAATACATAGAGATACCGAAGACCGATTGATATGAATGACATATCTCTGCGATCCATTAGAAAGACTGCATACACAATAGATTTTTTGGTTGGAAAAAGAACAGGATGACTTTACTAGAGCCATTTGCCAGCTGCTCAGTGAATAGGTCAGAGGCAGAAGAGAGATAACTTCCCTGTTAAAAGTGTTAGTTGCATTGCACATTCATCATACATGCTCATTGTGTTCTGGCTCTCTGTAATAGTAGAGACTAAGGAAACAGCTCAGTTTTGATTTCCTCCAACTTCAGCTTTCTAGAGGAAATATAATGTTGTTTTGATGATGTCATAGTCTCCTGCTATTTCATAGCCTGCATTATTACTTCAGTCCAGGATTAAGAAATATATTGAGATCATCATTTTGACGGAACATGTGATAGGATACACATTCAGTTCTCCATTAACTTGTTGTATCTCACATTTATCTTTTCTTGAACATACATGGCTCTGAAACATATTTTATCAAATGCCATGTACAGAATCCTACTGAGCATATAAGTACAGAGAAATAACTGCATAAGCCAACTTTCCCGGTTGCTTGGAGAGATGGAAGGGAACAGCTAAACACCCTGCCTGTTCCCTCACAGGAAGAAGTCAAAACAGCTCCTATCAGATATGTGCCTTCCAAAAAAAGCCACGTGCAGCTCTAGAAGCACAAGTTGCGTATCACTGATTTAGTCAGTTCTTCCATCTGCAAAGAGCCCAAAATGCTTTACAAACTTTACAAGAAGCATTTCATCCACCACTGAAGTGCAGCCGCCTATGGAGTAAAACTTGGCAGCTGTTTAGCAGAAAACATAAATCCTACACAATAGTTTAGGGGAAGAATTTTTAAAGAATAGTGCAGATGGGAATGTAGGGAGGTATAGTTACATAAACTGGGTGTATATATAGGCAGGAGATGCAGGTTGGCCAAAACAAGTGAAATTAAAAAATTCTCATATCACAAAACATTTCAAGCATTTGGATATATGTCTCAGAGAAAATTACTTTGTAAATGTTTCAAGAGTACTATTTTTGTTTGTTTCCTGGTGTTGTTCCCCCAATGGGTCTATTTTTGTCACTCTATCCATCTGCACATTGGTTGGGAATGAAGTCATATCAATGTGCAGAGAGAGCCACCAGCACCACTAGCCATGAAGTAAAATAATTTGTCAGTATACAAAAATGTTATCACTTCAAAAACAAAACATATGCAACATTTCCAAAGTTGAAAGCCAGGTCCGTGACATTCATCCACAGATGTGATGCTTGATTTTCAATAGTATAGAATTCTTGGGTTTACCTCTTCAGGACCATACTTTTAATGTTTTGTTTCCATAAGGAATACTTCTAAGAGTCCCAAATTTATACTAACCCATTCAGTGATTTAATTTTGGAGAAATTGTACAAGGAAAGGAAACCAAAACTTTGGATTCTCTTATTCTTTGTTAGGTTCTTTATGAGGCTCTTTAGGACTTGTGTATGTCAGAAAGCACCAACACTGTATCTGTGCTGCTAAATTAAATGGCCTTAGAGTGCCCTGTCGCTGAGGCCAACTGGCATGAAGCGGCTGGCATGTACACTATTAGATTATTCTAGCATTCAAATGATTGCATTCAATTTGGATATGTGGCCTACGCGGACTCTCATGTTGCGCACAAGAGTTACCTAGACAATGCTAGTTGGCTTGAGTCAAAACAGGAATAATTCTAGACATTTAATGTAATAAATGATGCAATTTCAAGGTCTGGGAATGTTTCCTGGCACTGCTTATTCTACTAGTGTAGGTGTAGTCTAGGAGTAGTATAAGCAATTAGTATGAGTAGCCTGAAAATAAAACACATTTGCAGTATTTTGAGAGAAATACTGTCTAAGAGAAGCAGAACAGGAAAGTACATCACACACTGGTGAAATCGTTTTTCCCTGTAACAACTGTAAAGGTTGTTAAATGCAGGTCATTGAATAGGTCTAGGAAAACCAATACGGTATTAAAAAATGAGTCCTTTTAATTTTATAGTTCTACTGGAACCATGGGAGGGAGTTTGTGTTTTGAGGAAAAAATCACAGCACTGAAAAATTCCATGTTTGAAGCAGTGACCAGCATTAGACCACAGTGAACGGCCTAACAAAGTGCATCCTTTCCTCCTCATCACGTTTTGCTTCTCTTTTACCTTCCAGAGAAAAAAATGCATTCAAACATTGTACATCTTCTCTCCACAGCCTGATAGGAGCCTCTGGTACTGTTTAGAGCACCACTGTACTCTGTAAATGAGGAAGCATTTGGATGTTGGGCTGGGTTCAAGCCATTAAACAGTTAAGAGCCATGTAAAGCACAAACAGTAAATTTTCATGTGGTTTGGGATTTTGAGCATCCCCAAACTTACATTCAAATACAGAGTGATGGCTCAGATCTCTATCTATAAATGAAATACGGTCAGCAAAAATATCTAAATGCTTCACAAAGGGAAATCAATTATTATTAGTTTAGGTTTCCTTTATAAGAACTTTCATTAGTTTTCCATAGCACTAAGGAGAGGGAATAAAATGTATGTGTGGATTTTAAACAGCTTTGCTGGCTTAAACCTTGCTGGACATTGTTCAAACAGAAAGCACTGGGAGGTGATGGGATTTCAAGTCACCCATTCACCCGGGGGTGCTATGAACTAAGGCCATTAAAAAAATCAATGTCAAGAAGGACAAGGTCACTTAAAACATCAGTTAAAATGCATGGAAATTAAGCAGAACTTATGTAAGTAAAACGTGTTTGATAAATTCAGTAAAACTAAACAAAGCCCTAACAGCTAAGAAAAGCTGTACAAGGAAAAGGTCTAAATAGCAAGAAAAGGAAAGTTTCCACTTAAGCATGTTATTTGCAGTGCATTTTAAGCTGCTTCAATATACTGCTCAATTATTGTATCGGATTCATTGAAGTTATCTACCCTTACACAGCGAGAGTATTAACTAGCAAAACAGTTGGAAAAAGAATATTCTGATTTTCCTGGTTTTTTTGAAGATTGCATTTAGTTTTTCCTGGGTTTATATCAGGTATTTTTTTATAATAATGGATGGTAATTATATATCTTCTCCTCAAATTGATCATAAATACCCAATAGCTAACTTTCTCCTGTGCACTAATGATGATGTATGATACTTTTGTTTATGATAATTCATTTATATCATTGAGGCAAGTGACACATGAGATGATTCTCCAGCTTTTAAGGTAGCAATGCACATAGGTAAATTAGCTTTATTAAAAATGCATCTCTTCAAAAATTCGCCAGTTGGTATTTGCTGGTGCCTTTTTATAAACTCTTGAATTGTAATGCTAATAAAAGAGTAGTGTGTCTGCTTGGCGCATCAGCCAAAGCAATCACATAGTTTGCCAAAAGGACAGGTGCTAACAAGTGTTTTGTTTTTCTTTAACAGAGCAGTCACTGCTCAGTGAATACCTGACCTTTGCTTTAAAGTTTTTATTGACAATATAATGTTGACAATGTTGGCTGAAGGAGATTTGATAGGGCTGCTGAAGGGAAGCCCAATTTAAAAACAGTAGTGCGAAGCATAAGAAGATGCCCACTTCTTCAACACTTATTGGTGTTAAACACAAGGCTGCTGTGCTTTCCTTGCCTCTGAGCCGATTCAGATGCTCAGACTCACAGGTAGCTGGGCATCAGTGCATAGCCATCCTTCCAGAAAGGAGACTCTGGCATGACCCACGTGCAGCTGAGAACCAGGCAAGCCGCAAGCAGCCTGTCATTCTGATTACACGGCCTGTTGAGAACAAGGGATTTAAAACAAATGGAGCCAACATAAGCTGGTGGTTTAAGGAGAAAAGGCTGGTTATTGCCAGAATTTATGGTACAAAAGGTACAGTCTTTGCCAGTATTCCAAAGATGATCATCCCTTGCCAAAAAGGGTGATTGGCCCACATCAGAGCTTCTCAATACTGTTTCTAGGAAAAGCACTTTTTACGGAGGGGCTGGACAGACTGTACAAAGTACAATTACAGTGGATAACAAAAGTGCTAAATCCTTCTTTCTGAAGAAAACCCACTCTGACAAAGCCAGCTGAATGGCTGCTACCTACTCTCCTCCCCTCTGACTTGCAAAGCCTGAATTCAGGCGTGATACCACTCACAACACTCTGACCTTTTCTTAGCAGTTAGAAGTTCTTCACTTGACACAGAAAGCAAAAAATTCTCTACAGTGTCACCTAACTACAAATCCATGATGGGAACCCATTGTTATGCTGTCAAATATACTTCAGGGGGGTCTTTTTAAATTTCTCCTCTGCATTCCTCTGTCCTTTCCACCGGGAATATGCACTCCATCAGAGAAAACTGAGAAGAGACACGCAGGGTGTAATGACTAGGAAGACTTTTAAGAAAGCTTTGATCAGTCCTGCGTGAAAAATAGCGCCAACAAGGAGTGCCTAAGTCCCCTCATATAGCTCTGCTTCAGAATGGCTCCTTGAAGATTACAATCACCTAGTTAAAATTATCAGTGGGGGTAAATAAATACTTGCTATTTCAATGCATTAGACAAGCCCACTGGCTCCTGACACATCCAGTTGTGGGAAGTGATAGGAAATCCCTCTGTTCTATATCTGCCCGTAGGCTTCACGCCAGGGAGGGGTATAAGGAAGCAGGCCATGATGTGGAATAGGTCATCAAAAGTTTTACTGAGCTTATATGAGCATGATGACATCCACAAGTCAGTCATCACACAACAAATTAAGGCTGCGTCTTGTCCACCTAAGCCAACACTATTGTGAAATGCTCTGAGGTTTCGGCTGTGAGCTGGGATGCACCCTCACATGCTATGGGCATGCAGAACAGGTCACACCTCCAGGCAAGGCTCCCGCTGTAGTCAGCCCCAGCGGGAAGCTGGTAGCTGACAGCTGAAAGAGGACAAGGACCAGCTTCCCAGCCCTCGCCTTGGCCAGCACTGGCAGGGAACTGCCTGCCTGCTGCAGGCAATGTCAGAACCTGACATCAAGTGCCTGGCCAATATTAACCACTGCCCCGATACCCCTCTGCCTTCCCAGTTGGCAGGAGGCACTGCTCAACCAGGCAGCCATCGTTTTTGGTCTGGGGCCAAAATGCATCAGCCAGCCAATAGTGAGAGTTACAAACACAATCTACTGGACTATCTCTAGGATATATATTTTCAAAGTTCATATTTATAGTTTGCAAACTCTGTCTTTCAGATAGCAAGTCCTAGTAGCACCAGAAGCTGTTGAATATTCCAATCAAACACAAAATTAGAACAGGATTCTGTGCCACAAATACAAAGTAAAGCCATCTGCCAAATTTCTAAAATACCTCACCTAGAGATCTGGTAATTTCTCTTGTAACATGAGCATAATATACAGTTTTCCCCTAAAGAAGCAGCCTCCGCTGTGTTTAGTAGATTTTATAGTAAATCCTAATCATTGAAAGGCTATCTTCATGCTTATGGGTTTCTTCAAAGATGGCAACTGGTCCAAAGTTTCCAGAGAAGGGACAACATTTTTCTATTATTTATTAGTTCATTTTAGGTCACTGGAGAACTTCCAAAGACATCTTCCTTTTCTGTTTTATAAACCCTAAGAGTTAAGTAAGTATTCTCAAATAAGCACAATTTACAGTATGTCAGCTTAAAATAAAATCATAACACATTTCTAAATTGATAGAAATTGCATAGCACCAAATGAGAAATAGGGATTTTTATCCTCTCATTTATACATGCTTGTCTCTCTGTCTATAAACATATGTTTGCACATACTGTGTATTGATAGATTAACATATAAAATTACAACACTGCATTTGCAACACTGTACTTAAAGTTGTGTCTGCATTTTTACTTCAGGGGTTTATATCTCAGCTATAAAAAATTCTCTCTAGGCTGAATCTTGGCAAAGATTGACAAGCTACAGATTATTATTTTCTTTTTAGAAAAATTAGGAGAAAATGCCAAGATAGTAACCCCATTCTCTTCATAGTGTCAAAAGGATGTGTGGACTGATCCAAACTGCATGTTAGTTGGTAACTCAACCACAGCCAAGATAACAAATTTTCACTATTATGGGCTTAGCTTGTTTTGCTGTGGGAGTGAAATTCTGCACCCCCTTAGCCTCTAATGTGTTCCGCATTGTCTCTCTGTTTTTAGCAATTTAAAAGAAAACATAATTTCCTTAAACCATTTACCAGTCATCTGTAAATGTTAATGATTAACAACAGTTCGATTCTGAATTTCAGTGAAAAATGGCAGAACAGATACAGAAGGCAGTAAGATCAGCCTGGGATTTTACTGTAAGAGCTGGCTAAAGACACAGAAGCAGATAAGAATGAATATTAACAGATCTGATGGGATAGCAACCTCACTCCAGCCAACAACTGGAGTTGATTTTAGAGGGACTTTATAAAAACTCTAGCAGGAGGAGAGATATAGGCAAAACAAAGCAATGGCTCTTCAGCTTTTTCCATGAGTGAGCTCATTTCTCCCATTCTTTCTCCCATCCTTTCAATACTTAAATGAGGGTTATAAGAAAGATGGGGACAGACTTTTTAATAGGGCCTGTAGTGATAGGACAAGGGGTAATGGTTTTAAACCAGTGTAGATCCAGACTAAATAATAGGGAAGAAATTTTTTATGATGAGGATGATGAAACACTGAACAGGTTGCCCAGAGAGGTGGTGGAGGCCCCATCTCTGGAAACATTCAAGGCCAGGCTGGACAGGGCCCTGAGCAACCTGATCCACTTAAAGATGTCCCTGCTCACTGCAGGGGGGTTGGACTGGGTGACCTTTAAAGGTCCCTTCCAACCCAAACCATTCTGTGATGCTGATTCTATGATTCTGTCCTCCAAAGTTGTTATTTATAGACCCTGCCACTGTGGTGAAGAGATGGGATTCATCCTTTAATATATCTACCCGAATTGCAATCAAAGGGTTTGCTGTCTTTTATATAAACATTTCTGCCACCAGAGCTTAATTAGTTCAAAAGAAGCAGTATGGGATGTTGCATGAAAAGTTGATCATCATCATAAGAAGCAAAATTGAAATTTATTCTGGAGAGTGCAGAAAAGCCTGTTAAGGATTAAGGAGGAATTGTGTGTCTCACAGGAATACCATGTGCCAAAATATGTCACCTTTTGATAGAGCTTCTGCAAGCAGCCTGTCTGGGTTACAATAACTGCACTTCAATCCAAGATAGCAAATAAAATAGTATATGCATCCTATGGGATAAATTGTAACTTGGACAATGAACATCTAAGGTGCAGAAGGTTTCTTTCCATAAGAAGCCAGTGAGAATCTTCCCATTGTGCAGAAGGATGTGAGATGACTGTGTGACAGGCCTCATCAGTCTTTGCTGGCTGGAAAAAGGCTGGGACCCATTTTGCACCATTTTAGGGCCCTCTGTAGTGAAAATGACAGAATGGCTGTCCAGATATTCAACTCTCACTCACATCACTTTAACCTAAGGGAAAATTGGTAGAGGTTTATTTAGACTTAGAGCATAGCACAAAGATAGACAGCTATAGGCAGCTATATCGAAAGCTCCCACACACAAACTGCTTGAGCTGGAGACTCAGATTTCCTTAGGGCAAATCCCTTGGCAATCCACATTGGCTGGAGAAGACCAGAATGCATCTTGCTCTCATTAAGAAGCAAGGATTACTGTGCAGGCCATGCCTCCTGGCTGCCATGGCATATCCTGCATTACCCTTCATAAAGAGATACTATATTATTTTTTTTTGTTTTGCCTGCTCCCAGCAACTTGTAGAATTACTTTTAGAGAGGACTGTAGGCAGGCTTGGTAAAACACTACTCATAACTAAGTAGGAATAGGGTGTTTTCCTCTGGATGAGCCCGAGTATTGATAGAACAGAATTGCTTATATAAGTAAATAACATTTCATCATCTTCCATAAAACATTCCATTCATCTTCATTTAACATCAAACCCTCAAATAAATCTATGTATCTAATGTATTTTAATTAAGCAGAGGACAGGTAAAGAGTTTTTCTTTCAACATCTCCGGTTGCACTCTGCTGCTCTAGTCAATGAAAGCGAAACTGTAAAAACCCACCTTCATTATTAACACTACTTTTTAATTCATTTTCATTTTTACTCTTAGGGAATAGATTGTGGCACTATACATATGGGATGGCACACCATGGGAGGGGAGAAAACTCATTCATCGCAAAAGGTAGAACAGCTCTGTTCAGTGGTGGTTTTGTTTTCTTATACCTACCCGAGGTTTTTTTACTTTCCCGGTAAAAAGTGTAGGCAATGCCTCAGGATATGGGTTATCTCACAGACATCTCTCGTCTTCTCCCCCCACTTCCTCGTTGCCATTGCAAGCCCTTCTGTGCAAACGATACCAGTTACTTCCACAGAAGAGATGTACCAGAAGCGCTCAATTTCAGAAGAGAACCAGCACAGTATCTTCAAGCATTCCTGTGCTGACCACCAGTACTCAGCAGGAGTACTCCAGTTTCAGTGAAATGATTTTTATCTTCAAGTACTTTAAAAATGGAAGTTCCAGTACTGAAGTCTGATCTACGAGTGTGAAAGATGAGGCCAGTGCAGAGCGCTATTAACTTCAGTGCAGTTTTGTGTTCTGACCCAAAATGTTAATTTAACTGCATCAGCTTGCAAGACCAGGGCCTTTAAGAAACTGCACAAAGGAATAAAAACAGCACCAATGAAATGCATTTCTGATGTGGAATATAGCATGCTTTTAAGAGCGGTCATCATGATTACGTGGCAGGTTTGGAATGAAGAGTGCTTTTCCAGTTGAAACTAAAAAGCAGTTTTAAACTCTTGGAGGTGGAATTTTCGCTTAGCCTCACTTAATATATATATAAAATATTATTATTTATTTTATATATATATCTCCCTGACACTTTTTCCTAAGCGATCATAAAATCTTTACGTGTCATTGTAAGACAGCACCTCTAACAGCAGCGTGGCCCCATGACACAATTCTGGCACACGAGTTCACTGAAATAATGCCCAGTAAAGTTAGATCATCAAGATTGTTTCCTGTATATAGCACTTGAGCTTTCCCTGGGGCTCTACCCAGTCTAATCCTACTTAGCTTTGAGATCAGAACACGTGGAGTGAGTGGCATGTAGTTAGGTGCTCAGGAGATAGAAATGTTTTCTCTGCCATCAGTCCCAGAAAATACACACACTTCTTCCTGACCCCTTGAGCAAAAAGTTTTGCCTTGCAGGACTATGGAACATTACACACAATATTTTATGTTTCTTCTATCTCACTATTTAGGAGTATTATTTTATATCTAATTACCTTAAGATAGCTGATTATGATACAACTTAAGATAGTAACTCTTTACAAGTAAAAGGCAAAATAAACAGTTCACAAAGAGAATGCAATAAACCTATATTTAATATTCTTTCCTATGAAACTGCTGAAGTTTTTTTCCTGAAAAAGAAGGGGAAAAACCCAGGGCTTCCTTCACTGCATTAAGTCAACACGTCAGTGCATAAGAGGTTCAAAGCACTTCTAAGTCACAAATTAGACACGACTATGCTCCCTTTTGACTCTGCTTTTGGTTTTTTGGTTTGGTTTTTTTTTTTTTCCAGTTTTTTTTTTCATTCTGCACTGTAACTCAAAAAGTTCAGATAAAAAATTTCAACAAAAACTTATCCTCAGATTTGCCACTTAGGTATTCTCAGTAAACTTTACCTACCCATGCAGCCCTACGCTGGAAAGGTAGCAATTGTTCTGGAGTGATGCTGGTTGACTCCATAAATCATTCTCAGAAAATTCTCCATTATATCTTCTCACCAGGGTAGGCTCATCTGCAAGTGATTGACAACAACTCAGCATTCATTTGGTTTTTTTGGTTTATTTAAATACATTCATTATTGCTCAGATACCACAATGATGTGTATTAAAAATAGATGATACATAGCTAATCCTAGCAGTTCCATAAAAACGTAAAGTATTATGTGCTAACTCTACTGCAATGAATAGTTGCATAATACGTTCACTGTGCCTTTCCAAATAACTACGGAAAGATAGTTCAAAGTCCACCTCATAAAAAAGGGTGTGTGTTTGAGTGTGGCAAAGACAGGGCTAAAGGCGGGTGAGTGTGCTATTTGTAATGGAACAGGGCTATCATATCATCTCACTGCCACTCTGTTAGACCAATCTGTCAATCAATCATTTAAGAATCACCCATAGAAACCATCACTAAACCCAGGTTATTTAGCTCTTTACACCCATTTAAAGCACCATTATGACCTTGTAGTTAGCTTTGGTTATGCAAAATATATATACTATATTTTGCATACAAATAGCAAAGGCAGGAAGTTAATAATGCTATTTATAAACCAAAACAGCCTTAATGCTAAGCGAATGGCTTTTGGCCATGGTTCAGCCAGGTAATGAAACATGTGCCTGGATTTAAGCGCATGAATCACTCTATCGATTCAAAAGCACTCTGCAGGTGCCTACAGTTCAGCGTGCACTTGAGTCATCTGATGGATCAAGGACTCCATCAGTTACAACAATACACAGAAAGGTGTTTGTCAGGTGGATTTTAGGACTGTACGTATACATGGACTCCATGGGTGAAAATTATCAAAAACCCAAGGATAAGTCAGGAAAAAGAAGATGCCAAGAGTAGTGTGGCACACTGGCTCTATCTTGCTGTAGCACGAGCCCTTTGGAGGGGGCTGCAGTTCTGCTCTGTGACCTGGGCTTCAACAGGCTCATCTGTCGGCGAGGGGCTGGGGAGCCGGGAGGCGGCTTTGCTTCACCTTGCCTTTCAGCTTCCTCTCAGAGCTGCTGAGCTGTGCACTGGATCCGCAATAGCACCTTCCTTTTGGTAGCTTCTTTCTACAAGTTTGCGTGACTGGGGCTCCACAAACCACCGTAGCATCACACCCTGGAGGGGTAGCGTGAGGGCACGAATATGCAGCTTGGTGCAAACTGCACTGCAGCTTCTCATTGAACTGGAGCTGGAAGGAAACAGCTGCCTGTCAGCTGCTTACTCCTTGCCAAACAGTGCGTTAAAATAACACAAGCGCGGCTCCATACAAAATGACACCTTGAAATATATTTTAGACACTATAGGGGGAATAGTGGCAGATGTAATACAGAGGCTCCTCATGCAAGCCTGTTTTGCAAAAGAACAGTTTGTAATCTTTACTGTGACTGAGGGAACATGAGTAGTTTGTTTAATTCATGTGTAGGCAAAACTGTAAATGCCCAGAACCTTTGGTACAGCACTGACCGGTCTGGACCCTAACACAGTCTGGACCCTAACAGCCAAGACTTGTTGCGACTGAAGATGGCAAAACTCCCATGGATTTCAGCAGAGGCAAAAAGGCACCTTTAAGAGCGCAGGATTTAACCCAGGCATGAGCAAACACAAGGCAATGGAGCATGCAGACATCACTGGTGAGTAAGCAAACAAAAGAAGGCCTCCGGAGCAAAATGTGTTTTAATTTGATATTTGTAGGAAAAAAGGGGATAAGGGATTTAACTGGTTTATAAGTGTTAAAGCAGAAAATGAAGGAGAATAGCGGACTAAAAGTTGAGAGCTATTTGAGGTCTGGATGAAATAGCGGGGGGAGAAGAGTTTGGAGCGGGGGGGCAAAAGAGAAGAGGCTGGTGAAGGCAAGAGCATAAACGTAGTTCTGGACTGTGCAGTGCATGGGATACAGGACTGAGTAATTCACTTGTGACACACAGGGTAGCCCTGAAAGAATTTAAAGTTGGTGGACTACTAAAATCTATAAATAAGGGACATCTCTACCCAATATCTCCGTTGCTCTATTAACTAGTCTCACACTCCTCTGTCTCCCAGAATGCAAGAATACTAAATAGTTAATGCTCTGAATAAAACATCTATCCAGTCCACTTGTGATCAGTATGCGCTGAAATGTGCCTGGCTCAGACAGTCCCTCTGACCTGAGGAACATAGAGTGCATTTATTAGCACTCTCTGCTACTGTCCAGGGTAGAAAGAGTTCAGCTACTTCTAGTTTAGGGAACGTGGTGTTTCCTACTCTTCATTGCCTGTCCTCAAACACTCTGCTAACAAGCTTTCCAGTTTTCTACCCTGTGTTAGCACTGATCTCCCTGGAAAAAAAAAAAAAAAAAAGACTGTAGAGGTGAGGAGATTTGACAAAGACTAGGTAGACCACTGAAAAGTGCAAGAAACTTTAGTGGGTTTTGGGGGTACCAGCATTCTTATTATTTTCTCCAAGGCACCCTAAGAAAACAACATCAGCTTCTCGTGTTAGAGGAAGTCTTCTGTTAAAGCAAGGGGAGTGCTATTTTGCTGAACAGCACAAACCAGCACAACAATAGTGTTTACAAAGAACTTCAGATGCTTTACAATAAATCTGGATGTGCTTAAAAATCCCATAAGGGTTTTAAAAAAATCTGAATGTGTTTTCTCAAGTAACTATTTAAAGCATATTAGAGTTTATTTAATTGCATTGGGATTTTTCAACGCATATCAGGGCAAAACAGTAGAGTATAGGCCCCAATATGCTAATTAATAGCTAGCTAGACCCCTGAAATAAACCTGCTACACTTCATTAATCAGACAGTAATTGAATTGGCACAGTACTTCTGTGCAAACTATATGTAGATTGAAGTACCAGTCCTGCCAATGGAGAGGGTAACTTTCTCCACACAAGTCTGTTTTTGGACAATGCATTAACATTTTTTTTCTGTGGGCAGTTGGCCTTTATAATTCATACTTTTCTGCATGGAAAAATCTCACATTACTAAACTCCATCAATTATTCCTCATGCTGAGACAGTCTTTTAGGTAAGTAGTTTTCAATGACCACAAGTTCAGTGGAAAAGAACAAATCAGAACTCATACACTTTGCTTTGTCATCTAAAGACATCTGCCAATTAATGTTATTATAAAATAATAGTGTTGAACAGATGTTTCATTTACAACATTTATTTTCAACTGTATGAAAGGTAACTACCTGGGGATTTAACTGGCAAATAGCGACTACTTTCCTTACAGAAATGAAACAAGAAATTTTCCGGCAGTGATGAAATGTAATTTTGGATATTCCCCATCTATAGACAGATCTGATAGAAGAGTTAACTGGACGAAAAGGAAATGGGCAACCCCTCCTTACTTTAAATTTATAACATTTTTCTTATGAAATAACTGCTTAGCATTCCTCCAACTCTAGGAAAGAGGCCACTTATTTGTGGTATGACCTTGCGCAAGTCACTTTGCTCCAAGGTGCTTTTCAGGGTATCCGGCAGATGTTCAAAGCTGGGTGCCAGAGGCATCTTCAACAACACTGGGCTGTTCAATTCCAGTTTAAATCAGCGGGAGTCAAGCACGCCGTCTTTTCTGAAAATTCAAAGATCTGTATCTGTGGATCCCTCATCTGACCTTCTGCCATTGCTTGCTTGTCTTCCCTGCCATAGACTTCTGCGGGACTGTCCACAGGCTTCAAGTCAGGTATCCATTTGAGCATATTCCTGAAAACTGGGCAGTTTTGAAGTTTTCACTATCTTCTGCTAGACTGCTAATATTGCTTTAAGGAAGTTACTATATATATATATATACACACACATACATATCTTTGATTAGATATTTTATATGTCACTTTTATTAGGGGAAGAAAAGACACTTGGTGATTGCAAGCAAGCACACTGAGTTTCAGATGTAAAGTGAGACTTAGAGAAATTTATAAAGGAACTGGAAATGACCCTAGATAATGAAAATGCTTCAGTATTCTTAATTAACAACAAGCACTGCAATGCACACCAGCTATAATGTGCGTGTGCGTGTATGTGTGCATGGGCACATACACACTGCATGTATTTCACAGTGCCAAAACACCAAATTCCTATGGTAAGATGCAACTAATAAACAGAGGAGGGGGATGGGATAATTTTTAACATATAGTTGTATTAGTATATGCCCGTCAAGGCAATGGTAACAAATTAACATTACGTCAAAGGGGAGAAACAGCTGTGATAGTCACATCGTTTATCAGAGGAAGCTACAGTTCTTTGATCTAAGAAAAACAAAGAAAATTACCTAGTGTTTTTTCAACAAATAGTTTAAACCGATTAGGTATTTTGAACTTCCATGCCTATTGAGGGAAACACTATCCTTAGAGTTGGCTTGTTAACAAAAACTAGTGTAACACTTTGGGGAATATATTCTCCAGCTATCTTATTTCTTCTAATCATTGTCCCCTTTCACTGGAGAATTTCCCATTATTCAGCAACATATGGACCAAACATTTCTTCAGTAATCATGTCTGAACAAAGTAATCATTCCCTCATTAACCAATTATTCCTCAGAATCAAATGAAACAGACATATTTGCTAAGACAATTTCCTTTAATAAACCCTATGGAACCGTACCTCGTGCATACCCTATTCAAATAGTTTAATTCAAAGATCACAGTGTAGATGATGAAGAGGGATTCTTGTTTTACACTGACAATAAGTGATCTCAGGAGCAAGGTTAGGGATGGAATTAATACCAGATTAAAGAAAAAGGCAATGCTAAAAGAGCAGTAATTACTGGCTAAAAATTTAACCTGTTGTATTCCATGCTATCCGTTTTCTGTATGCTTAAAGCTCAGGGTGCAGTTCTGCTCATGTTAAAGGAGCCTGAAGTACAAGTGGATAGAGAGGCTCTGAAAGGGCCACCAATCTATGCAATATTCACATACGCATCCACAGCAGAAAAAAAACCAATCAAGAAGCAGTGAATTTCCTTGTTGGCTGCGAAAATATTCTGTCACAATATGTGGCGGTACAGAAAGCACCCAGGCAAACTCTATCTGGTGATCCTTTAAAAACTTCTGGCTATTTGGATTTCTAAGTAGGCTGATAAAGAAAAATCTGATCTTGAAAGCTCAAAGTAAAGTTTATCCAGCAGGTATGTGTTTACTTGTTGCATACGGTACTTTCATTACCTCTCTCTCAGATACAATTCACTTCGGTCTTTGATAGCTTAGAAACTTCATTATAAACCCAGAAAACTAACAACGTAATGTTATCCTAGCTGCTTTCTTTTTAGCGCTGAAACAGATAGTTGCTAAATGAACAATGAACTCTCTCTTTAAGATATAGCCGAGGTTTCAGCATTCTTCAGTTCCTTTGTTTCTTCTTGCTGTTTTCAGAGAAAAAACACAACCTGAGAGTGCGTTGTATGGCTAGTCAGCTGAAAAGCCAAATTCTTCAGCTTTCACTTGTTTAAAACTCTCAAGGGCTGAAAGTTGTGGCCAGTACCTTACAATGTATTTTGAAAATTCCAAATTCTCCTTAAGTATTACTATCATCAGGTATTTCTGATTTGCCGTCTTGAGTCAGAAGAGGAAAACAAGAGCAACCACATTTTTCTCTAACACCTGCTCTAGTGTTCTTTCACTGGTAACTTGCAACTTAACCATACCTCCCTCAGATCCTTCATGGGCTTGGGATGCAGATCACTTCATACGTTTTTCTTCCTCACAGCAATGACTGTGTTACCTGGAACTGTTGTTTCTGCCACAATTGCTACCAAATTTTAGCCTGTAAAGCCCACACACGCTAACAGTGCATCTATCGGAGCATCTGTGCTTCCCTACCCTCCAGCGTGGCGGTTGCCCCAAACCAGCAAGCTCGCTATAAACCAACTCATAGGACATCAGTAGCAGCCCATCTGGGGTAACACAAAAGTCAACATGTGCTGCAAAATTTGAGCTAGAAGCTGGGTAAAATACTCTGTTAGCCTGTGCTCACCCCGGTGGAAGTATCTGTCTCTTTGTGTTTTAAGAGTCCTGAGTTACGTTGCCCCTATGTGTTAATTCATTTGCTGAAGCAAAACTTTTTGGACTGTATTGCAAATTATGCATGCAGGAGACATTACTTACAAAGAGAAGTATGCTGATTATAATTAACCCATGATTATGTCCTTATTCAAACTAAAAATTAGCTCACAGTTGGGACAGATATGCCAAAAATACCTTCAAAATTGTCATTCATATACCCAAATGATCTGTCGTCTTATTCAGTTTATCTTCTGATAGGGTAAGGGTTCTGTTTTCAAAATTATTACGCTAATTTTTTTTCTCTGTCTACAAATCAGAAGTCTCAACCAGTTAGTCACTCACGAGTGCCAGTGAGGCTGTGAGATCTCCACAAACTAGTGGTGACAGCTGTCATTCTATGGTGAAACACTTTCTAAAAAGTTTTTTTCTTTACCCCTTGTGCTGAGGATCTGGACACTTGAGACAAGGCTCTGGTTTTCAGTCTGTAATTTTTGGAATATTGGCATCAAATCACAGGCCAGCTGATTCACAGCTCTCATGCCCAAGGGATTCTGAGATGAAGTCACTGTAAGTGAACAGCACTACACATAGTTTTTAAAACAAAAAGCATTCACTTTCATTTCTGGATTTGGTCTCAAGGAAAGAAATACAATAATCAGTTCTCCTTATATTTAGAGGTATTTTACTCACTTTATTATAGTGTTGTCTACCAGAGTTGCAATGGTTCAGTTTCAGCCGTCATTTCTATGACAAAAAAATAGCTAGCCTTTAAGAATCCACTCAAGGATGAAATCTGGCAAACAAGGCATGTGCATGAAAACAAATTCTTTCCTGTAAAAAGAAAAGAATAACACTAGAATACTTTTAAAAAATTTTTTTGCTCTATAGGCTTTTAAAACAGAGAATGTCTGAAAAAGCTTTGGGGGATTCATAGCTCTCTTTCTATACAATTTCTATTATTTAAGATATTACATAGGTAATGACACCTCTGTGTCTTTCTGACAAAATATTAAATTGTATAGAATCTTAATCCACACCCATTCCTTTGTTTTGCAAAGGGATGAGGTACTGAGCAAAGACACTTTAACTCCCTAGCTAAATACACTACTTATTCAAATTTGGGTTCACTGTAAAAATGTAGCGCTTTTTCTTTTCCAAGGCAAATGCTGCTCTAAATGAAAACTTTTAGTTGCTTGCTTCCACACAAAGCAGGCAGCATGTTCCCTACAAAACACAGCAAAAAACCCGTGCCCTCAATGGAAAAATACTGCCTATGAAGTGTTGATATTACAGACATTTATCTATAAGCTATGTAGCTATTATTATATATTCATTCACGATTATTGCTCCAGAGTTGTTATGGCAAATCAAGACCCCTAATTTACACAGTAAGTGTCCTGAACAGCATATTTTAATACGATAGCTTTAAATACCTCAACATACATTTCTAATATCTAACACACTGATGACCTGGAGGTTTAAAGCTTCCTACATTCTGACACATAGAGTAGTCTGCCACAGCTCTAGAAACATCTTTAGGGTCTCTTTGGAGAAACATCTGTACATTAAGGACATCAGAAGCAATTCCCTGGGCACTTACTACCAGGTTCCTACTAAGAATTTTGCTTCAGCTGTCCTATACTGCCCTATTTGAAATACCCTACTGCTTGCCAGCTAAGGGCCTCAAAAACTCTGCAAATGACATCATATCCAAAATCCTTATTGCCATTTGATCATGTGGCACTTGAATAAGTAATCTTTTTTTTCCCCGCACCTTTGTACAAAGTATTAGGCTTTCCTCTACAGAATCTGCATATGTTACACCACCAGTTTTTCTTCTTTCCAGGTATTATTCTAATTTCTCTTTTTTGTCTAGACTTTATTAGTCCATTTTCCTTTTGAGCGAGGCCAAATGTAGCTGTATTTTTTTTCATAATATATCGAACATTTAAGCACATGTTGAACTTGACGATATTAGCATGGTCAGCCCAAGACAACACTGACAACTACATTTAGTGACTGGTAAGTCCCAGAAAGATCGTCTTTTGAGGGTTTTTTTGGGGGGTGGAAATGTTTTCTCCCTCCCCCCCCCCCGAGAAAAAGAGCAGCCAGGTGTGTGTGCAGCAGACATAGCAGAGCATGCAGCACAGCCCGGGAGGCAAGCAGGAATGTGTGGCAGCAGGTTTGCAGGGTGAAAAGCAATGCCAGGCGGAGTCCCTCACTTGGCCCCAGAAGCAATATGTTTGCAGAGGAAAGACAATATAACTGAGCTACTAAGCCCCCTCTCATTGCAAGGCTAATTAGCTTAAGTGGTTTGCCAAGTAAATGCAATATTACTGCTTTTGGAGCTAGCTCAGTTAGATACTGTTTTTGGAGGCCTCTCCATGTTAATTAAACATATTTCACTGCATGTTGTGAACATGCCATTAGTTCCTCTTCTATTTCTAATTAATGGAGAACCTTGACCGCAGCTATGCATCATTATATTAAAACTTTATCTTTTGTCTTATAAACGGACACATGTTACAGAAATTAAACAAATAGAGCGATGCGCAGGAATTTATCAGTCATTTCTAAGGAAATTGAAAAGCTTCCATTATTAGAGGGTAGCTAAAAAAAAAAAAAAAACCAACAAAAAAACCCAACAACCAAAAATCTCATCCAGCCCTCTGCCCAGCCATCAGTCATCTTTCTGTTTCTGTAAGGAAGTCTGAACACAGCTGCTAACTAGTCCGAACACCTAATGAGAATTCAGGGTAGGGTGTTTTAAGGCAGAACTTATTTCAGTTTGTTTCAGGCAATTGGTTTCAGGTGATAGTATAATAACCTGTGCAGAAGCTTCTGCCAGCGGCTTCTCATGGATACAAACACTGTAGTGCTGACATTTTTCCAAATAGATTTTGAATGCTTCAGCATTGGAGCAGAGTTCAGCTACATAATCCACTTTTTGATGATCATATCTAGTAAGGTGTCTCTGCCTGGATTATACTTACTAACAGGCTAGTGGCCAAGGTCAACACAGGGTACACCTTTTCTATTTTTACCATAAACAGAGATTCATTTGAAGGTCTACGCCGAGGAAGTCCAGCCCACTCTCTTTGTAGCGATGTATCCTTATCAGGACATCACAGAAAATTATGGTGTAGGCAACTTTAAATGAAAAGGCACTGAGAAAAATTAAGCTTGAAATCTCAGATTACTTATCACCTTATTGAAGGGCCAGTGTGTTCTGGAGGTGGTGAAACAATCTGGGGGTGAGATCAGAGGCAAAGCCTGTTTGGCACAGCTGATCTTGCAGCCAGCTCCTGCTGCTGCTCCAGGGTTCGGGGGGACACTCTGTGTGTTTTTTGTCATTCCTTTGTCATTCCCTGCTTCCACTGCTCACCCTAAGGCAAGGACCTTCGATTTCATTTTTAATTTTAAAGATGGGCTGCAGTCTTTAATATTTTCCCCGTATGCATAAGTCGCAGGTATGTGTAGTTCTTAACAGAAACGAAGCCCTGTGCACCTCTCCCTTTTGACTTGCCCATATATCCCGGTGCTGGCAAGTATTTTAGAAATCTTCCTTGTTAAACAGCGGTGGGGGATCATGCAGAGATTTTCTTTGCCTTAAGTAAACAAGAAACAAACCCCAGCTGACAGGCATTTCAGGAAAAAGTGGACAGTACTGCCTGGGCGACTCACTCCAGCCTGACGGCGAAGGCTGCTGGCTAGCTTTGTTCTAATGTAACAAGTTATGAAATAGGGTGGCTGATATATGGCCTTGTTTTTAGCACGGTATGGGCAAGTGGGCACATTTGTTTTCTATGCCTTTACTGTTGGTAGTCCTTTTTATATGGCATACAAAATTCCGTATATAACTGGGAGAAAAACATTGGAGTCAGAAGAATTCTCTCACTGCCTGTGAGCACCGTGCTGGAGAAACAATATGCTTGTTACCAGAATGTTTCCTTTGCTGGTAGCCCTTTGCTTGGACAGGCTAATTTAACGAAACAGCATCCAAAGAAATTTTTCACATTGTTCCTTCATATAAGAACTTTCAGTATAGTTTGCCTTTACTTTATCGATCTGAGAAGCCTTTAAATATTTGACTTAGTAAGAAAAAAAGTTATGCTCTGACTGACATCCTGTCATGAAAATTTGTCTAGGAGGTTTTTGTTAGAAGCACACACACAAACCCATCAAATATATGGATAATATTTTCATTGCATTGAACAGCAATGTTGTACCTAAACAATTATAATTTTTTTCTTTACCTTTCTTTTTTTCCTGGAAAGTGTACAAATGCTGACAGAGCATGAGGAATTGGAAGATCTGAAATTTCCAGTAGAGCATTTATTTATTTATTTATTTATATCAAATGACTTTTGTAAGAATAATTATTTTTGGTCAGTCAAAATATTTAGCTTTGTTTCCAACATGTGACTGATTTGGGGAATATATAAAAAATATATTTCTACTTGGGAAGTAATTTTAAAGTTTTGAAAATGCATTCTGAAAGTACTAAACCAGAATATTTCAACCTTACTAAATATTTTTTCTTGAAATTACATTTTTAGAGGAATACACCTGCCTTACTGAAAGCGCTTTATGCTGATTAAAGAGCATTTTTGAATAGAAAAAAACAAACAAGCATTCTGCTAGAAAATACGTTTCCAGATCTAGTGACTATACAGTTGCATGCTGCCTTATCCTAGCTGCAACGGATGTGGTCAGGTCCTTATGTGATTCATTCAGATTGACTTTTGTATTCACTATCCTTGAATGCCCTCAGACAGTACAGTTTGATACCAGTTCGAGGGAATCAAATTTCATTTGCTAGAAGGTTCATAGAAAGTGATCATAGAAGAGGTATAAACACAACCACCCATTTCTAAAACTGAAGTGAATATTCATCTCCTTTTTTTTTGCACTACTCATTCAACTCTATAAAATATTCACTGTTCATAAATAAATCAGTACACCTTACAGCTACAAATACATTAACTAAGTTTAGTTTTCTGTCACCGGGGCTAATTTTAGAGCTGTGTGAAAATGATTAAAATGTTTTTACAAAAAATTTGGCTTGGAGATTTCCATTCTGTTACTGGCAATGCCACACCTGCAGAACGCATTTTTTTCTGCTCCCTGTTTACAGGCTCACACCATTTTTTCGTATTATTAAATGGAAGCAAGCAAGGTAGCTCTTTTGCTCCCTTCCTGCTGAGTACTTACAGGGAGGAAAACAGAGCTGGAAGCAACTGCGTTAGGTTTCCAGGACTCCCCTCCTCCTCCCTGCTCGAGTTCCTCCTCCCAAGCCCAACGCAGTGAATGTGACTGCAAAGTCCTGACCCAGGTGTCAACTCAAAGTGCTTTTCCATAGATTCCCATATGGCAGTAACATGTCACTGGCATCAGGATTTTAGCCATTAGTGCTCAATGGAAGTATTTTGTTTAATAAAAAGAAAATGTAGAAATAAGCACTATGGTTTTCAGTGGCAGGCTAATTTTAGAGCTTTGTGAAAATGAACATGCCAGAGAAAAACAGAAAAAAACCTCCAGGATTTTGGTCACAAGAAAAAGATTCATCTCCATCTAGCATTAGCAGCAGGACTGTCGGAAAAAAGAGAAGACACTTCCCGGTGCACACATGGCACTACATACGCGGAACGTTATGTTTGGACTGCTCTGCCATTGGATTCCTAGGGGGTACCGAAGTATATCTGATCCTGACAAGCTATGGAATCCCAAAGTCCTACAAGTCAGTATGATGACTCATTAAATGTGCTACCAAAAATTGTTAAATTCACACAGGAGTCTTCTTTTACAGAACTTCTAACTTGCTCCTCCACCGTCGCACGTCTCACTGCTCACAGCTGAAGTGTTACACTATCTAACTTGCAGGCTTACAGTCAGTCCCTGCACTGAAAACGCCAGAAGGAAAACATATTCTGCACCCCACAAATCATATACACTGGCATTGGCCAAAACGGTCTCTCCTTTTTTGTGAATCCCCAGTCTGAAGTAAGTATGGCTGTTTTTTCTATTTACTTATTACTTCTCTTATCAACAGAACTATGTTAGAAAGCAATATACATCAAACATGTAGCTAGCGTCCTCAAGTTATACATAAGTTTATGCAATGAATAGATTAGGGAATAGAAAGTCTACTCTGAAGCCCATATGCAACAAGCTCTCAGCTAGGTCAGTGGAAAGAAAAAAAAACCAAACCCAAACCAAAACCAGAACATGAAAACATTTGAGTACTTCTCTAAGCTATTCTAAGCAGATCTGGGAAATATCCGGATATATCTTTCCTAACCAAATTAATGGGTTAACTGGCTCTACTGAGGGCAAAGGAACCTGGCAGATATTCACCAGCTGAGAGCCTATGCCAAAGTTTTCAGATTTTTTGATTTTTTTATTCTGGCATGATCCTGTTTTCCTTTGGTATTTGTCTATTCCTGGCATATGTCCCCCATTCCTTTTATGAACAATAAATCAAAGAAAACATTTAATTCTTCTGAAGCGTCTACCTCTCAATAAATTACTCTTCTATTCTCTTTGAGGCGCTGCCGTCTCCTTCACTGACCTCCCATTCCTTAGACACTTGAAAAATGCCTTAATATATATCTAAACTTTTCTGTGATCCTAATTTCATTTTTCACCTTTGCTTTCCTCATAATTTTTGGTGAAATTCATTCTCTAATACTTCCAGATCACTCTCATACCTGGGTGTTTTATACCTCACATATGCCTGTGTCTCAACCCTTAATTACTTTTTCACATCTTTATTTACCCACATTGACCTTTTTTACTTTCTAGTGTATATATTGCTGGATAGGACACGTAACCCTTGGCCATACATTCATTTATCATTGCACATTTTCCATTTCCCTTCTGTGGCCTTTGTACAAAATTCTATTACTTTATTCCATTGGATTTCACCCAACCCTTACCATATGTTTTCAAATTTCTTAGTCTGAATTTCAGCATCTTATCACCAACCATTTAGCTCTGACTTTATTATTAATTATAAAATCTGGGTTCCAAATATGTAACCGGTTACACATATTCAGATGCACACAAGTTTTCCTTCCAAAGGTCCATACTGTGCGCTAGGCTGGGAGCCCTGTCAATGGAGCCGTACACCTATTCAGACTCGCATGTAGCTGGAGAACTGAGGTCCTACTGCATTCTGGTTTTTTGCCAAGATTTCCCTGGGCGTATTCTGGAATTTGATCAACACATAGGACTTATTCATAAGTAAATAGTATGTTTAATTAATTTCACTTCCTATTCTGTTCAGGAAAATAGGATTTTTTATTAGTTGCCTCCTTTTACATTTATGAAATATGCACACTGTCCCCTCAAACATAGCCAAACATTTTATGTCTTTGGATTTCTGTTTAAGTTGTAGAGTCGAACAGTGAGCAGTCATGAGCCGGCTGGCACCATTTCTGTGTTGCTGTTGGATGGATGTGGCCCTTGTGGTCGGGCTTCCTAGTATAAGCACTCTGCAGCAGCTGATTTCAGGGGTCTTTTTCCATTAACAGTGGTGCCAGTAAGACTAAATCAGACCCACTGAGTTCAAGCACAGGGAGGATGGAAACACAGCCAAATTAATTTACTAGGAAAATGTAAATGAATAATCACTGAAAATTATTTGTAGGAAGGGTTTTCCAGTATTGACGACAGCGATCAAAGAATTGATCATTTATGGCAGCACTTATACAAATCAATTTTTTAGGTTGACTGGAAATGAATCCTTTTCAATTTCCTGGCCAAAATGAAAAACAAGCAAATATTGTTTCCATTTGCTCTATACATAGTCTGCCAGTTAGAGATAAGTTCAAAGTGTACAAGACAGGTACTATCGTCTCCTTGGCCAGAAATGTCATAAGAAGTAGCTATCTGCTGATTAAGTATTAATGCAGAAACAGGCCAGCTGGTTTGGGAGCTAGAGCACCCCTTACCTGGCAGAAAACTTTCTTTGTGGGACAGAATGTGTGTCACTATCGCCCACAGCTGAGAAACAAACAACTGAAAAACAGTTAAACAATTCTGAAAATCAGCTTTAAGGTGACTCAAACAGGGCATTCAGAAAGCAAGGTACATAGATCCAGGCTTTATTTTGTAGAGCTTGCTTAGCCAATACCTATTCCCAGTCCCAAAACTCGATGCTTTGATGGCCTTTGTCTTTGCCATCTTTTCCCCACAGTCTTAATTTCTCAACTCTCTCAACCTGTTGCTTCATCTCCACTCGGAAGGTCTAGGGCGTTGCCGCTGTAATCTCTGATACAACAGGAAGCCCCCTCTAAGCGGGGCTCCACAGGGTACTTTCCTGCAGAGAAGTAACACTGGCTTGAATTATACGTGTAAAAACTAGCAGAGCTCTGGAAAAATTCAGCAGCGGTAGGGCTGATGCAGAGGCAGAGGAAGTTGCAACACCCATGTAAGATGTGACACTTCCAGAGGCTTTGGCAGGACTCCGCTCTGCGTATCTGCTGCACAGATACAAATGCACAGCACACGCTTCTCTGCAGAGCTGTTAGCCACTGTCTTGCCATAATGGATGAAGACAGTTTTTGGGCAGAAAGCATCACGTCACAAGACTTACTCATCGGTTGCAAAGAAACACTTTCTCATCGTGCGGACTAGGTCTCATCTGCACACCTATGTTAAATACATGTAATGTGCTAAGAAACGGATATGGTCTGAAACATCCCTGATACACAGATCCTGAAACAGAGTTTCAACCAGGATCTTATTTGTGCATTTCAGTTCTTGTTAATCATATTCATTCACATTCCTAGCAGGCATATGGGGAGAGTCTATACAGAAGCCAGCCAAGAGGAAGAAGCAACTAAAATAAACAGATGGGTGGACAGGGAGGAAATAATATTAAGTAGTTAAACACATAATATAGTGTCTGGAGAGAAAAATAAAAGGGCTAAGAAAAAAACATCAGGCACGAACCCTTCTCTCCTTCCTTACAACACACACGGAGCAAGTGATAAGGGCTCTTGGGGAAAACCATAAAGTGTCTGTAAACAAATACAGAGATTGTAAAGATGAATATAAGGGACTTAACAGCACATGCAGAGGGGTCAGACTCCATTTTCTGTTACCCTGGAATAAATAAAAATAACTTTACTAGCTTTCAGTGAGGTTCTTCTAGATTTACACTAACATAATTGAAAGCAGAATCTGGCCCAGAGAGTGGATTCTTGAATTTAACCAAAACATTATGATGAAATGAAAAATCAGCAGAGGCTAAAATAGTGATGGATATAAACTCCAGCTGGTCAAATAATGAAAGACAGATTCATGAAGATGTGACTCAAATCTGATTTTTTTGCTACCAGTGGAGTCATACTTTTCATTATTCTCCTAGTCTCCTATTTAAAAGTTTAGTCATACAGTCATGGTGAAGAAACAATACCATGTGAAAACTGTAAATGTAGTAAACAATTCACCAAATGAACCATCTGAACTACGCAGGAAAAAAATGAAGAATTCGTTATCAGTAATCAGTAGTGTGCAGGGAAAGTAACTCTCAAGGAGACAAAAAAATTCTTTGCCTCTTTGATTCTTCTATTACTACTCAGCCAGCTCTGGTGTGAACATACTCTCAGTAGGTGTAGGGCACCACCAGCAAAAGAAGAACAAGACAGATCTTTAACTCAAGGGTTTAAAATCTGCTTTATGCAAAATGCATAGCAAAAATACCACAATGTGGATGTCGGGAACTCCGTAGTGCCAGTGAGGCTACTCATAGCGACAGCGGCAACAAAGAAGGGATGACCCTATTTGGCATTGGATTAACTCCATTTCCAGTTCAGCAAAACTCCCTTTCTAGCATATTAGGACAAACCTAGCAACAGTACTTGTCACAGAATAATGAACTTTGAAGTACTGGTAACCACAGGACAGAAGCATAAAAAATCCAGATTCTGGACTGGATCCAAGATGCTTGGTATAATTTGAATTTACAGAATTTCACATTATGTTTTAAATGCATGTCTTTAGTCTGTATAGCTACAAATAAAAGGAGATGCTGCCTTGCCGGAAACCACTAAGCATTGCCTTCCTGTCTGCCAGAAAGAGAGAAAAAAACTACGGAGTACATGAAGAAAAACTGCAAAGAGCAAAACAGGCACGTCTTGAAAAACGTCCACTGACCTACCACTCACTTAGAGCTTTCTATGTGATGGTAACTTCATGGCCGTGCCCATGAAAGCAGAAAGTCTGCATTTTTTGAAAGAGGGTAATGTTTGCTGCTTAGATGTAATAGAGGAAAGAACAACGATGAAGCTCTTCTCTCCACTGATCCCAAAGGGGGCAGATTTTCTGGCGGTTTAGGCTCCCAGAAGGTTTTCGTGAGCATGTGGTTCTTCCCTTTTCAGTCCTGCCGCCTTCTTTCCCGTCCCTAAGGATGAGACAACTATTTTGGACAAAGTAAAAGTTTTAGATAGATGTAAACCCCAGTGATGCAGTGAATCGAATGTTCATCTTTTAGGACTTGGAGAAGACAGGGGAAATACCATAACTTAAATAAGCAGACACAAAGTCTATCTTTCTAGACTCACTAGGGATAACCCAGTATACTTATTTTCTCTGTGAGGTCTTCTTCCCCTCCTGCCCCCCTTCCTCCAAGAAATATGGATACTCTACACATTCACCCAAATGTTGCCATCGAGAGCACACAGCTGTAAATACTGGAAAGGCAATAGATATTTTTTTTTTTTCTTCTTAAATGTAAAAAGAAGTATAAAGGAAAGGGAGGAGCTGGGAGGCTTAATCAGTCTTGCAGAAGTGCAGAGAAGTCTGAGGGGACACACATTTATGGAGAGACAATGATTTTATTTTGCTGTAGTGCATGAGGGGAGTGGAGAGGGAATTCTGTAAAAGAAAATAGAAACGTGACTGCTCTGAGTCTGCTTGTCTGGGAATTATTTGGGTTGCTGCTGGGAGCAAGGAAAAGATATCCAGAGGAGGAGAAAATGGCAATATTAAGCCACAGGGTCTTGTGAAGAGTGGGAACAGAGTGCAGTGAAGCACAAAGCGTGCTACGCTCCTCAGGCTGGCCTGGCCTAGTTTTATGCTAAATCGTTGACTTCCTAAAGCCATGAGCTAGAAATTGGGCTGAGTCTTCATGGAGACTTTGGAAAAACACATTTCTTTCTTAGAAGATAGGTGTAACTACAGAGTTACACTGCATCTCTGTTATTATTTCCAAGTTTCTGAAGACACAGAGAAACCTAAAATAAGTTCAGTTATAAGTAGGTAATAATTTTAAATGGTGGAATGAAAAATTTTATTCCCAGTTCATTACAAGCTCCTCTATCTCTCAGGATATAAAACATTTACCATCACTAGTCTCCACCTTTCCACTAAGAGCAGTGGCATTTTTTTTTCTATTCAGATCAGCTTAATATCTCTTTATTTGTTGCAAAAGAGAACCTTTTGTAGACTTACAGGCTTACAACCTTACAGGCTGCAAATTATGGTATTTTCCACAAGCCGTTCAGAACTGTACTTGGGTGTTTAAAAGATATACCCAGAGCTTTACGTTGCCTGCGTTATCCCTCAGAAGATGAGCACAAGCTCACACTAAATTCAGGGTTAGATTTAAAAATGAACATTTGTTATCATTGTTCATACTCTGTGATAGATTGTTTTCTGCATTGAAAGCATGTACCTGAAATTTCCTGACTTACAGATTCCCCCAGGAGTGGCTGTACCATGCTGTGCTCTCCATTTCTGGATGAGATATTGCCATATTTTGTCCAAAGGGTTCACACGAACTCGTTATTTTGGAGTGAATGGCTCGTCACCCCAAAATGAGTAGAATGGATGAGAAAAGGGAATTTTATTTTCAACAATTTTTACTCACAGATCTGAAGAGTTTCCTCTGTATTTTTCATAAAAGAGTGATGTTATCCACTACTGGGAAGATTCCCATACTCTGTTTGTGTTTAACTGCCACTTGTAAGAATTATGCAGACACATCAGTAGGAAAAATGCAGTTCCTCAATTGTGTTCAGAAAACATGGGGATAGCTTTTCTTTATTATTATTGGTCTAAAAAGCATTAGTATTGACTTGCAGATGGTCACCTATGCTGGAAGCTTATGAAAGAATCTTAAATTGTGGAAAGATTATTCTAAATTTAGGGAAGCATCAACTCCCTAATGCTAAAGGTGGAGTCATGCTGCTAAACATATTAGTATTTCTTAATTCAAACACCTGTTCTGCCCGAAAGATACATAAAAAAGCTCTTATTTATTGCTTGCATCTCCATTTCAGATTTAATCTCACTATAAATTCATCTCATGTTAATTTATGTGCAAACAAAGACACACACATTTTAAATATCCGAAATGCTGGAAATAAACTTATTTTTAATTTTGTGCTTGTTTTCCATTTGTCAACCAGCAAATGAAAGGACTGAATAAATCATGCACTAATTGCCAGCGGTGCTAAATTTAGTGTGAGATCTGGAATCCTTTTGATCAAAACCGCTGAATATGAAATCGTCCTCAGCTCTCTAGGCAACTTTATCCGCCTTTCTATTCTCCATCTGTCAGTCACCTGGGAATTTGTGAACTATTCCATATGTCAGGCTTGTCAATCACAATGGAATGTGGGAACTATCTGCCTACTGCATAGGAATTCTTGTTAAAAATTAATCTGCATTAAACTAGATGTTCTATATTTTGAATACCGTATTGTTTAGTGTTGCTAAACATTTTTACCTATATAAGGCTAATGAGAAATTATATTTGACATGGTTATTTGGATATGTTTTTGTAAGTTTTTTTTATATGTTCAGAGTTTTTTTCACTAGTTCAGGAAGACTTGGGAAATGTTGGTTTTATCACCTATTTCAGCGGTTCTGAGTTTTCTCGACCAGTTCCTCGGGGTCTGGAATTTTATATTTTTTTTCTCAGCCCAAAGGTGATCTGTTGTTCTAAAGAGGGGACACGGAAGTTTGTTGCAGCTACCTTAACTGGATGAACTTAGGGGGAAAAAATAGATTCTCTCCAGTCCCCTCCCCTGTGTTTCATTAGAACTTGTTGAACAATTGAACCCAGACTCTTTACATGTATAATCTATGTTAACGAAGACAAGACAAGGACATGGACAGTTGCTTCACCAAATGATAAGATGTGGGGTCTTTTATTTTGACTTAAAGAAATCTTAGTACAAAATTCTCTTTGCTCTCCCTGTATTTTCATGAGGAATGATTTAAATACAGCTTCTGTTGCAACTGGGTGAGCTATGGATGTATTTATTGAATGTTCTGCTATTAATAAATGTTGTTGGAACACTTCTTCAATTAAAGTTGAATTCACATCATTTTAAGTGGAATTAGCTCTAGTCAACTGCAATTTTCTAAAGAAAATTAAAAGCATATCACAGCATCAAATAGACTTTCTAATAACTACTCTTAAAATTCAGATTCATGGTTATGCTTGTTGCATTACATGCAATTGGGTTTGGTGGGGAAGAAGAACCTCCCCAGGCAGCTCCAAGGGATCCTTCGGTGGCTTGCTTTCTTGTTCCAAACCTTCCCCTTATTGCCCTGCTTCTTGCTGACATATTTTCCAGTTAGTCACCCACTTCCCCTGGTTGGCAAATTCAGGTGGGCTCTGTTTGCTGAGAGCTGAGCTGGCTGAGCTGAGAGTTCAGCTGGCTTGTGCAGAGAGGGAACACCCACAGAACATGCACTTGGAGCAGAGACTCCCATATTCCACCTGGGGCCAACGCGACACCCATCTGCCTTTAGCCACTGCACCGCTACAATAAACATTAGTAATGCTCTTATCCAAATTACTGATATACTCAAGTTATCACTGACAGAAATCTTAAATTTTGTACTCTTTGCCTTTTCTACTTCTGTGGCAGCAACATTGCACAAACATGTCATTTTTGCTTTTAATGTCCTCATTAAAAGAAAATGTAAAGCTTATACATGTTTAAACCATGAAATAAATACTTATTTCTGTATGACATTTAAAAGCAAGAAAATATCAAAATCAAGTTTCTCCTTTATCTTCAGTATATGGAAGAAATTTTTGAAGATGATTTAAAGGATATTTGCAAGCATAACTTTTATCAATTTTTAAAAAGTTATTTATCATATGAAAAGGCAGATATGTAATGACAAATGATGTTCCTCAGACTTCTAATACATTCCTTGATAATTCTAAGTTGGGAGCAAAAAATGATATTTTACTGCAATGAATGCTAATACAAATTGTTTCAGTTTTTATCTTCTGTCTCAGTATCATTTGTTAAGGCACATAAATAGTCACATTTACTTTTTACTTTAAATTAATTGCAACTGTGTTACTACGAAGTTCTATTTTTTTCTTCTTCAGGCTTGAGAAAAGTCTTGCATATCTAAAAGTTTGACTGTTTTTTCCAACTTTATCAGCTGGCCAAACAAAAGCTATGATGTACCTTCACAAGCTTTTCATAACTTGTATTCCGTAGCGTCACTTGGGACCTAAGCACAGTTTTATGCTATCTTCTATACAGTTTACTTCTTCCTTCCTATACATATATATATTTGACATTTAAAATTTTGAGTATTTGCACAAACAGCACCATCCTGTTTGTAGCCATCTTCTGAGTTTCTGAAACTTCTGAAATGTAGGAACTTCATAAATATTTCTGAGAAATTTTTCAGTGCTTTGTGATTATGTCAGCAATTTGACTAAATTCTTCCCTTATGGTTGTTAACAGGGTCATATTTTAAGAAAGCACATATTATTCAAAGTAAAATAGTGCAAGATATATACATAACACATGCAGTGCCATTGAAGGCCATGTACTACAGCCTCAGCTCAAAGGAAAGCAATCTTCAGGAATAGGGTTTGATTTTAAATCCTCCTTTCACCTTGAAAGTTAATAAGTTTTTGTAACATTTTATTTTTGCTCCTTTTTAACCAGATTGAAGCTTATGAAAGAACTTTACCTCTAATCCCATGACTACTTACATTTTTGTTACAACCTCCCAGGTAGGACTTTCTGGAGGAACAGACACATTGTGTTGCTTGGATAAAAGTCTTTTACTGCGGTGAGTTCTCCAAAGAAGAGAACTAGTCTAGACTAGTCTGGAGGGAAATGATTTTCTCTTTCAGAGTCCAAGAACTTTTGTATTCATTAAACTGTAACCATCTCAACATTTTGTCACGTCACCTATACACCACCTTCATGGCTTATTTTTTGTTGCCTTAAAATGGGGCTTGATGTGTCAGTGGATGCCTCAGCCAGATGCTGGTTTCGGTTGCTGTTCAAGGGAAAATTAGCAGGAGCAGTTGGACGTCATATTGACTAACCATTACTGGATGGGAAAAGCAATACGAGCATACCCTCACCTCCAAATGACAATTATTTTAGGCAGAACTAAGGAAATTAAAGCTGAGTGTCACCAGTGCATACAGGCAAAAAAGCATAATGCACCAGGTGACTCAACAGTTGCCCTAAGTTTATAGCTGTCCTAAACCCGTTGGCTTGTCTAGGTAGGCATTTTCTTTGTCTCCGTCTCCAGCCTTCACTTGTAATTAGAATCATAGAATCACCTCGGTTGGAAAAGACCTTTAAGATCATCGAGTCCAACCATTAACCTAGCACTGCCATCCCACCACTAAACCATGTCCTTAAGCATCTCATCTATCCGTTTTAAATACCTCCAGGGATGAGGACTCCACCACCTCCCTGGGCAGCCCATTCCAGAGCCTGACAACCCTTTCAGTGAAGAAGTTTTTCCTAATGTCTAGCCTAAACCTGCTCTGGCGCAGCTTCAAGCCATTCCCCCTCGTCCTATCGTCTGTTACCAGGGAGAAGAGGCCGACCCCACCTCACTACAGCCTCCTGTCAGGCAGTTGGAGAGGGCGATCAGGTCTCCCCTCAGCCTCCTCTTCTCCAGACTAAATAACCCCAGTTCCCTCAGCCGTTCCTCTAAATCAGTCTTCCAGACAACTGACAGAGCCTGGAGGCTAGGCTTACCAACAGCTCAGCCTCACTCCACTTGGCAAATATATTTTGAAACACAAACAGTTCTGACATAACAATTGCTTCCCTGTTTTTTTCAATTAATTTTTCAACAGAAAAGTACAAAAAAATTAAATTTTTCAGAAGTTTACTTTTGATTGCTAAATATTTTTAACTCTCCAAGCAGTACTTTCCACTGAAGACTGTTCTCCCAGGAGCATCAGGCAGCTCTGTGCCCCAAGCACTGAGGGAGCTGATCTGTACCATCCCTCCCCTGCCCCGTGATGTCATCTGCTTCCTCAGCAACTGGTTCCTCCCCCACAAGCTGTTGTGACATGGCTGTCCTTCTCTGACATCACTGCTCTGTCCAAGTGGGCCTGGCTCGGGCACAAGGGTGAACAGAAGGATGGTCAATAAACTTTATTAAGCATTTTATAATTAAACACATATAAAAAATAAACAGCCAGAAATTAACAAAAGTACTCTATATGATCTTGAGATGTCAACTTGATATATGTATTCATATATATATTTATGTATTTATTATTATAAATAATTATATATGTATGTGTGTATATATATATAAAGATATACATACACATACACACACTCACAGGTCTTTTCTCTTTCGATTGCAGTGTATGTGTTATAGTAATGCTTTCAATATTTTTCATTCAGAGCACTCCAAAACATGCCTCAAATTAATGCATTACAATGGGTAAAGGGTGAGTATATAGGGGAATTGAAGTATATAAAGCTGTGCAAAGGCAGATGTCTCTTTCTAAGTAAGAATGCTGTGTAGTCCTGTGACCATGCCAAAAAGCCACCAACAAAGTAACATTAGCTGCAGGGGAAGTAAAGGAGAGAGCAAGCAAAGTTTCAGCAACCTCTTCCCTTGGTGTGGAGCCCCTGATCTTGAGCATAGTTTCATCTTAACTGTTAGTTGTAAGAATGTGGTTTTGTTGAGGAAAGACGATTACTGGTGGAAAAGGAATAACCTTTACTGTTCTGAGAGATAGCACAAGTTCTGAAGGCTCTATTTGGAAAAGATATGAGGAAAAGAGAGGAGTTAAAGGTGCTGTGTATGATTTTAGAAAAGAGTTGTTCTTTCTGTTCCTTACAGCAGAACATTTTCTATGATGGCTGTATTTCTATGTCTGCATGCTTTCGGTGTAGCAAATTATCCATGAAACTAATGATTTACTGTGAATTAAAGAGAAAAGCAGATCTATGACACTGCAGCTGTTAATATATTTTCCTTTGATTGTGATTATTCAAAACAAATCATGTTTCAAAAAGGGAAGAAGAAATTATCTACCTATAGAAAATGAGAAAGATGTCCTAGATAGAAAGTTCACACATCTTCCTAAGTTTATCTCCAAGAATATAATGTCCTTCGTGCAAATTTTTTTCCTCCCCCTATTCAGAATGCATATTCATTCTGCACTGTGAAAAAGCATGTTACCTGTATTGGAGCCACAGAGGTTATCCAGCCATTTTATCAGGACATTGGGATGCTAAACCAGAGGTGGTTCTTGCTGTCCATTCAAATTATTAGGCCGAAGGAAAAGGTTTGAGCAGCTCTTGCCTTCTCCAATTGTAATAACTGGAAATAATAATAATAACCCCCTCTCCCCAAAATATAACTTATTGACTGTATTTCTTCCTAATTTGTAATCCCACTGTATACAGTATTCATAAGGCAAATTCAGCATTTAACAAGTGGCCATCATATTTCTTCCTGATTTTTAGTTGAGGCGTGGACATGCACAGACACACCATAGACTCACACAAAAATGGTTAGTATTAAAAGCTAGCTGTTGCCAAACAGTGCAATGTTGACCATGAAAATGTAAATTCTGAGTATAAGGGAAAATTGAGATTAGTCTTGTTTTATTTTTGGTGACCTGTGTATGCCAAAATACATCAGTATTAAATTTTTAAACAATTTTTTTTCCCTCTCTTTGCTGCCTAAGGATGAGTTAAGCCTCATGCTGTTGCCTAGCATAAATCCCTTCCTGCTTCTTTCCCTGATTTCCAGCAATGAGTAAGTGTCACTTCAGCTTCTGGCTGAGCACAACTGATTGGCATCCAGGACAGAAGGGTCTCTCCCAGAGACCACATGAAGATACACTTGAGTATGAAAGCTCAGCAGTGATATTGAGCTTTCTTACTATGAGACATCTTCAAGTGAAAATGAGTAGATGTTTAGCCTGCTTCCTTCACTGCTCTTGCCTTCCACTTGAGACTGCGGCTTGTGCCCTCACTGCTGTGGAGATTTTTGGATGACAGCTACTTGTAGTCGGTCCTCAGCCCAATGCCAGTGACAGTCCTTGCTGTCCATTCAAAGTATTAGGCTAAAGGAAAAGATTTGAGCAGCTCTTGCCTTCTCCAATTGTAAGCAGTGGATTCTGGCTCGTATTACACCATTTGCAAGGTGCAGTTTTTCATCCATAAATAAACTGAAAAAGGGGCTTTACTGTCAGTGAAATATCCAGACTTGAATCTGGCTTATGGCTGCTTTTATTTATTTATTTATCTGTTCGGGGGGCAGGTTATCTTCCCTTTTTTAAAAAAACAGTGGAAGAACACTGGAGCAGTACTTTGAAAAATGTTACAATGTATAAATAGCACCGCTGAGAGCAGAACACAGGCTTTGTTGTGTTATCACACGGCAGATCCAACAATATACTACAGATCCATATTGTCAACTGAAATGGAAAAGAAAAACAGTTCAACAAGCATGCTTCTTAGGAAAACTACCCAATTTACTTGTGTGTGTCTCAAGGCCAAAGCATCTTATCTTTGCACAAATCATTCTTCTGTAGTGAGTAAAAGCAATACTTTTTCAAGTGATGTTCTGTTGTGTGTCATAACAGGCTCTCTATTGATGTTGCCAAAAAAGCCTCTACCATGATTTTAGACTAGAAAGGGTACACAGTTTTTATTCTAGAAGAAAAAAAAAAAGTCATATAGCAGATATATTATCAGTATTAAGCTCATAGAACCTGAGCAAATATGTTTTCCATATTAACCATAATGTTTTTTATTCTTTTGCTATAGACTGCAAAGGGTCACCCTTTTATTGTACTGGTTTTGGACTTCTGAGATTACTTTTATCAGTCTGAGACGAAATCTTCCCTCCCCAATAGAAGAAAAGTATTCAGCCAATAACGATCACTTTTTATTGTGTAACCATTACTCAGTTACTCTAGCCAATGCACAGATATTGGCTCAAGTATACAAGACCAATTAAAACAGGAACACTGGCAAGAAAACATAATAATACTTCCTTCAATTTATTAGTTACGGTAAATGGCTTACAACAAACCAAAAAGCCACTAACAGATTCTGAGACGGATGCATTGCTTCTGTACTGTAGATAATTAAGTGTTTTAGTGGGAATTTGTTCATAGGACTGATATACAATTAGACAAATTTGTTCACATATCATGTTTCATTGAAGTCTGTATGAGCCTTCTATGCTTGGCAATGGGTCCTGATCCTAGATGCTTTTATGCCTGATTAATTGTCAATATTAGGCAGGAGTTTGCTCATTAGCTCCTAGCAGGGCACATCTCAAATTGCAGTGAGCTCCATTTAGAGATGATATGCTAACTGTTAATAAACTGCATGAATTGTGTGTGCCTGAATCTCAGTTAGCTGACTATATGCATATACATATATACATACATATATTATGCGTGTATATACACACACACACGCATACATACGTGTGGGTATATATATATACACACATGCACACATCAGTTAGCTCCCTGGAAGAATGGAATAAATACAAATTATTCCCCTGTATACAAGTTGTGGCTGCAAGTGCTGCTAACTTATTCAGGGCTCCCTAGTGAATAAAAACATCCCAACATAAATTTACTGTGTATTATTCATGCTACATTTTAAGTTTTCAATCTGTCATGTCAACTGCTTTAAATCATATCTAAACCGATGTGCTAAACAGACGTCACTTTTAAACAAAAGGAAGTAAATTAAAGAACATCTTGCTGTACAACAGACATTTGTTTTGTACATTCATTTTCCAAGGACTTCATTTCTTGATCAAGAGAGATAGAGGGTTGACAGAGAAGCAATTGATAATGCAAACTATTTTTTCCAGGTCAATTTTGTGCTCAATGATTCAGCTTCAGTGATAAAATCCAGCTATTCCAGATCATAAAGTACTTATCATTTCTAAAAGGTAAATATGCTTTATTAACATAATTGTTCCCGCTCCCAGATTTTGAAACCTCACCTGATAGCTGAAGATGAAGTTCGTATGACATTATTAGTAAAAGTCTTTGGCCAACAAGCTCATGGGAATCAATAGCAAGTTACAAAAATGAATCGGCGAACTTCCCATTGTAAAGGATTACATGTGCTGAGCACTGAAGAAAGAAACACTGAAAAAGTAAGAAACAACAAAACAAACTTTACCTATTTCAGTCTCATATGTGAGGGAACAAAGCTGTGGAAGTAGCAGTAAGGGCTATTCTTTAAGTGTAAAGCAGTGAGCTAAAGCGGTGACCTAGCTGCTTTCATTCTTCAATGGGACAATGCTGCCTCCACATTCTCTGATGCTGTAACTACATTTCAAAGGTGACAATGGGATACTTGCTTCAGGAGGTCTTCTGTACCAGTAAGACTGAAGAGTTGGTACTCACAGCGCTCAAATTCGAGAAGGGGTTGTTTGTGTGGTTTTTTAAGGAATTCCACTAGAGAAACAAAGGTTACCAAGTTGAATCAATAAAACACTTAATCCTTGGATTAACCAAAAAGGAATACAGAAATATGGATATAAATAGCCACATGGATCTCTGTTGGGAAGTACATGAAAAGATAGAAACAAGTGTAAGGAAATGACCTTTCAAATACCCAGAACAGGCACAAATTTGCTTTAATTTTGTTTTTACAGTATTTGTCAAATGTTGTCTTCCAGTATCAACAGTAGGGCGTTGACTTACATTTCTGTAACTTCAGTTAACTGAAGTCAAACTATCTTGATAATAGTATGAGCAGTTACTTGCACATTTCAAGGTCTATAAACAGCCCTCGCATGCTAACACAAGACTGAGCATGATTAGAATATGGATCTATCAAAAAAGGGCCACTAATGTGTTACTCAGACATCTGAAGCAAGCAACTGCAGCAGGACTGACTGCCAGGTAGGGCTCATCACGCTTGGGAATAAGTAAGGTACCATGGTTGTCTCCAAAACTGAAGCAGTTCCCAGAAGGCCATTTTCCAAGATTATTAGATTTGAGGTAAATCTAATCCCCATTAACATTTCTTAATTCATAATGGCTATTTATTTGCTTCAGACTTTAACTTCTGCAGCTCCTACCACACTGAAGGAATATAGTTGGGTGTAATGCAGAAATATGGGGTTTGAGTTTTGATTTTACAGACAAATCCCTTTCTGCTCATCTTTGAGGAACAGAAGAAAGCATTTTGGTGACAAGCAGAGAAAAAAAATGCCTGAATAAGAGACTCAGAAGACTTCAGTGGCCTTCCTCCCATATTCCTCCCATCCTTCTGCACTAAGAACTAATGAGTCAGGATACAGCTTTGGTACAAATAGAGAGAGATTAGGTCACATCTTTTGAGGAGCAAGCTACAGAGTTGTGGAAGTCTCATAAATTAATATCTATACAAACCATGAAGAATCTGGAATCTAAGAGATTGCTAAAACCTCATTTGAGGTTTAATCTAAGGATTAATCTAAAACTGTGACTAACACACTTTGGGGACTTGCTGTTCCACCAATTATGTTAAAGCATATGCTAAAATTGACATGATGAAGAGTATGTCTAAACACTGCACTATAAGGAGTTGGTCACTGCTGAGAAAGCATGTGTGGAGGGAATGGACTAATTATGGAAAATGCTTCCTTCTTCAGTGGAATTAATTTTGGAAACAATAAAGTCTTTTCCTTCATAATGTCAAAAGGGAGTTCCATGTTCAACCACAATGTGAGGACTAAGCCTGGAAAGCATGAATACCTCTTTTCCCATGCTAGTTTAAAAACAACTCAAAAGAAGACTCGCTGTATTTTTGGTGACTAAAATAACATAAAACCCTACAACCTCTCCAACCTACAACTTCAGACATGTAGAAGAGATTAGAGTATGTAGTATTCGATGGTTTCAAGGAGACACTTTGAAAGTATTATGTTTTCAAGGAAGTGTTGGATACTTTTTAAAATCAGGCAAATTTATGGACTTTCAAATGAGGCACTAAAATATCTGTCTTCAACAAACCATTGTGAGTAATTTTGTATTTCCTGAACTTTTCATAAACCTTATTTTGGGATCTTCCTCACTCTCATGAAAACATTTTCTCAGATTGTCACAGTAATGATAATGTATAGTGATCTCTTTTAAAAACAGAGATTAGATTTTAGTTGGTTGTTACCTTTGCTCACTCAAAATGCTGCTGATTTGCTGATGTATTTAGATAACCACAAAAGATTGATCAATAGAAGCAATAATTAAAAGAGCAAATAGCCTTCATTCATTACAAAATGAATTGTACCTTCTACAATTTGCTTAGTGGAGCAACAGAGAGAATGACTTTGCCCACTTCCATATGGAGAAGCCTTCCTCTTCCTAATCACTGACATGCTTTCACACTCCACGGTTTGCTATAAAGCAGAATATGTCTCTGCATTAAAGGAACCATCTCCAGCAATCCCCAAAGTAAATTATTCATTCATCATGCTTAGCCCTGTTTCAGAAAAAAAGCTTTTATGAGGACATACCTGCACTCTGTTTGCTGGGTCTAGGGCTGTAAGACTGGACCATGTATGTCATTATTGTCATTACATGAAGGTCATTACAATGTAAGGAAAAAGAAATATTCTCACAAATTCTTCAGGCAAAGAATATAGTCTTGAGCAAGAGAAAGACAAAACATTAACCCTAAACCTGAGGCTGCTTCAAAAAGCCTTTGGAGAAAAGAAGGATAAGTTCAAAAGGAGGATGAGTTCTCTCCATCTTGGCTGGTGGTAAAATAAGCCTAAGCGCAACTCTTTGCATGATCAACACTGAAGGACACTTAAAAAAAAAGAAGTGGCAAGGGTCAAGACTAGCTGGGTCTTTCATCTTCATCCCTGATCTTCTCCATTGATTTGCCAACTTGAAATACCTACTGCAGGATAATGACTGATCCCCTAGAGGCATAAATGATTTTAAGATGTGAAGGTTGCTGCTCCTCACCTTCCCCTTAAAAAAAAAAAGAAAAAAAAAAGAAAAAAAGTCAAAGGTTCTTGAATCAGATGACTTGTTGACAGCAAACATGGTATTTGGATTATGAGCACATCAGAGAAACACATCAGTGAGCTTTGCCTTAAGAAATGTGGAAGATAAATATGTAACCATACAGCACTGGAGTATATAGCACTCTGCTTTCCAGCAGAGTGAAGCATTAGGTACTGAGCGCTAGTTGAAACAAGCTGATATTTGGTGCTAAACATCAGCAGCTGGTCACTAACTGCAATGCAAACTCCAACACAACAAGCCATGTGTGCTTAGCTAGCATGCAAGATTCTGAACAGGAAAACTTTCCCATTTAAAACATATCTAAATGAACCCTGAGGAGAAAGAAAGAAATAAAAACTGAAAAAGGAGAAAAATGGATACAGCAAGCATGAGCTTCTCTCCCACTCCAAGTAGACACCCTTTTCTGATGTGGTTCAGCAGTAAGAGAAATGAGTGTCCCTGCTGATAGAAATCTCTGCTGGCTACATAAAAGGCTGGAGGGTCCTGATGCAAGATCATTGCTGATCAACATCTTTGCCTGAAGAAGGGTATTTGTTATTGCTGAATACTCCCAATGAACCATGTTTCTGGGACGCCTGAGTGCAGCACAAACAGCAGACCATCTCCATGCCCACTAAAATTTAAGTAACCTCTATTATACCCGTCTTTTCTGTCCACCTAAGTGAATAGGAAGGATTAGCTGCTACTAATAAGGGTCCATGAAGAGAAATACCACTTTTTTTCCCCAAACTACAAGACATTGGAAGAAAGAGCAAGAAGAAAAAAGAGTGAGAGTTTTGAAGTTAATTCTGAGATTGAGCTTATAAAAATGATCAGACAGTTATGACAGTCCATGCCCAGGACTTCAGATACTGTGTTTCATGTCAAGAGGGATCTACTCAGAATCATTTCACAAAAAAACTTGTTTGAAAACTGGAGACAGCTGACTATTACATATCTTTTTTATTCTTTCATTCTTTTTTGTTTTTTTTTTTCCAGTCAGGCATCATTCTGTAAGCTTCAAAAATTATCATAAGCAAAAAAAAATATTTTTCTAATGAAAAAAAATCAACAAAGGTTAGACGAAGAAAGCTCAGGCAGGAACTGATATAAATTATGCTGGCCAAAAAGTTAAACAACTCTCTCCTATTGTAACTGGAAATTGAAGCTAAAATCAGAATAATAATTTCCTGGTAGGAAGGGAAGGAATTTAGGCCAACTCAGATAGGAAAAAATTCCTAGAGTGGTTTAAATAAAATGTCACCTACAACATCATTAGAAACACAGTTGACAACATTTTCATGATTTATTAATTTTCACATGGCAATGGCTGCTCATTCAAAGACAGGTTGCATAATCAAAATACCCACAGTATATTTTGGCTCCAGAAGTTTCCAAAACTCATTTACTTACTTTGATTCTCAAGTAGTTTTCTCCTTTCCACTTCTCAGGTCATAGATACAAGTGGGCAGGATAAGTCTATACCGTTTCCTTACAGGGTATTATGTCTGGAATGCCTCTACTTCTGGGAAGGAGGTTAATGAATGAGAAAAGAGAGACACTGAACTCAGTTATAGTGATAACTGAAAAGGGAACATCATTCCAAAATCCAAACCCCATCTAAAAAGCTTAGGGATTTTAATTTCTTTTATATTTTTATCAGTGTTACCAGCTGTACTTTTGCACTGTAGTTATTTTTAAGCCAAAGCAGAAGATAAAATTATAAGATAAATGCTAAAATTAAAAAAAAAAAGGAAGCCCTAGAAATCTACTAAGAAGGTCAATTGTTATGAGCTTTCTTTGTAGTATTGACAAATGGTTCCCAGTAAGTTTGCCAAACTGCTCATATGCTTTCATTCATGTAAACAGAGCCTTCCCCCAGTGTAAATTGCAAAGTATCGTGCACAGGCGTACTCAGGCATATTTCATCCTCCTTTCCACATCTATTGCTGTGTGCCTTTGTAGCTCAAACACAATGAGTCAGGGTCCAATAGGTCTATCAAGTGTGAAACCACACTTCCAAATTCCAGTAAAGACAATGAAGCAGAGCAAAAATTTGTCAGTGGAGAAATTTTGACTGGGGCCTCATGAACTCCAGGCATATTATATACAACGCCTTTGACTGCTCTAGAGTTTCTTCAGTTCTACCCTTATTGGAGCTGAAGTAGAATTTTACTTTTTTTTCCAAATTCTTTGCATTTTTTCCATTCTTCAGATGCACAAAATACAACAGAGTTGTATTTTCAAGAGTTTACGTACTTATGCTGGATCTAGTTGAATGGTCTAAACACATCTGCACAGACAGAGAAAACTCATTTCTATGGTAGCAAAGGTATTCTCTCTTTCTTCATTTCTATCCAAACTACCCCAGCAGGCTAAATGCACTTCATTTTATGTTTATTTTGAAAGTATGAAATCAGAAGAGAAGTAATCAGAATAAGCTGTTGAAGTTTACCTCTGCCACTTACAAGAAAATAAGGAGAGACAGGAATAAACTAATATACCTTACCTCATGACCTCTGTTTTGTTTTAATCTTATATATGTAGAGGCAGAAACAGTATCTGTCCGTCTTAAGAATTTCCTCATGCAAAATGAATATAGTAAAATCTCAGAGATCTGTAGCAATGAGAAAAATACTGGATGTAAATTCCAGTGACTTATTCACATTCAATAGATTCCTTTTCCATTTGCTTCTCAGATTTTATTTATCCTCTTTCCTACAACTTTTACACACAGAATCACAGAATTGTTTAGGTGGGAAAAGACCTTTAAGATCATCAAGTCCAACCGTTAAGCTAGCACTGCCAAGTCCACCACTAAATTGTGTCCCTAAGCACCACATCTGTATGTCCTTTAAATACCTCCAGGGATGGGGACTTGACCACTTTCCTGGGCAGCCTGTTCCAATGCTTAACAACCCTTTCAGAGAAGAAATTTTTCCTAATACCCAATCTAAACCTCCCCTGGTGCAACTTGAGGCCATTTCCCCTCATCCTATCACCCGTTACCTGGGAGAAGAGACTGACACCCACCTGGCTACACCCTCCTTTCAGGTAGTTGTAGAGAGCGATAAGGTCTCCCCTCAGCTTCCTCTTCTCCAGGCTGAACAACCCCAGGTCCCTCAGCCACTCCTCATCAGACTCGTGCTCCAGACCCCTCACCAGCTTTGTTGCCCTTCCCTCAGTACCTCAATGGCTTTCTTGTAATGAGGGGCCCAAAACTGAACACAGCATTTGAGGTGTGGCCTCACCAGTGCTGAGTACGGGGGCACAATCACTTCCCTGCTCCCGCTGGCCACATTGTTTCTGATACAAGCCAGGATGCTGTTGGCCTTCTTGGCCACCTGGGCACACTGCTGGCTCATATTCAGCCGGCTGTCGACCAGTACCCCCAGGTCCTTTTCTGTTGGGAAGCTTTCCAGCCACTCTTTTCCAAGCCCGTAGCATTGTGCGGAGTTGTTGTGACCCAGGTGCAGGACCCAGCACTGAGCCTTGTTGAACCTCATGCAGTTGGCCTCAGCCCATTGATCCAGCCTATCCAGGTCCCTCTGTAGAGCCTTCCAACTCTTAAACAGATCAGCACTCCCACCCAACTCAGTGTTGTCTGCAAACTTACTGAGGGTACACTCAATCCCCTCATCCAGATCACTGATAAAGATGTTAAACAGAACAGGCCCCAGTACTGAGCCCTGGGGAACACCACTTGCGGCTGGCCACTGACTGGATTTAACTCCATTCACCACAACTCTGTGGGCCTGGCCATCCAGCCAGTTTTTTACCCAGTGAAAAGTATGCCCATCCAAGCCACAAGCAGCCAGCTTCTCCAAGGGAATGCTGTGGGAAATGGTGTCAAAGGCTTTACTGAAGTCCAGGTAGATACCAGCCACAGCCTTTCCCTCATGCACTAAGTGGGTCACCTTGTCATAGAAGGAGATCATGTTGGTCAAACAGGACCTGCTTTTCATAAACCCATGCTGACTGGGCCTGATCAGCTGGTTGCCTGTACATGACACGTGATGGCACTCAAGATGATCTTCTCTGTAGTATTCCCCAACACTGACATCAGACTGACAGGCCTGTAGTTCCCTGGATCCTCCTTCCAGCCCTCCTTGTAGATGGGCATCACCTTGGCTAACCTCCAGTCCACTGGGACCTCCCCGGTTAGCCAGGACTGCTGATAAATGATGGAAAGTGGCTTGGTGAGCACCTCCACCAGCTCCCTCAGTACCCTTGGGTAGGTCCCATCCAGCCCCATAGACCCGTGTGTGTCCAAGTGGTGCAGCAGGTGGCTAACCATTTCCCCTTGGATTATGGGCACTTCATTCTGCTCCCTGTCCCTGTCTTCCAGCTCAGGGGCTGGGTACCCCGAGGACAACTGGTCTTACTATTAAAGACTGAGGCAAAGAAGGCATGAAGTACCTCAGCCTTTTCCTCAGCCTTTGTCACTACATTTGCCCCCGCATCCAGTAAAGGATGCAGATTCTCCTTAGGCCTCCTGTTGTTGTTAATGGCTTGAAGCTGCACCAGGGCAGGTTTAGGCTAGACATTAGGAAAAACTTCTTCACCGAGAGGGTTGTCAGGCTCTGGAATGGGCTGCCCAGGGAGGTGGTGGAGTCCTCATCCCTGGAGGTCTTTAAAAGAAGGATAGATGAAGTGCTTAGGGACATGGTTTAGTGGTGGGATGGCAGTGCTAGGTTAACGGTTGGACTCGATGATCTTAAAGGTCTTTTCCAACCGAGGTGATTCTATGATTCTATAATGTATTTCTAGAAACATTTTTTATTGTCTTTTATGGCAGTAGCCAGATCAAGTTCTAGTTGGGCTCTATCCCTTCTAATTTTCTCCCTCCATAATCTCATGACATTTCTGTAGTCCTCCTGAGTTGCTTGCCACTTTTTCCAAAGGTCATAAGCTCTCCTTTCCTTTCTGAGTTCCAGCCAAAGCTCTCTGTTCAGCCAGGCCAGACTTCTTCCCTGCTGGCTCATCTTTTGGCACATGGGGACGGCCTGCTCCTGTGCTTTTAAGATTTCTTTCTTGAAGAAAGTCCAGCCTTCCTGGACTCCTCTGTCCTTCAGGATAGCCTCCCAAGGGACTTTGTCCACCAGGCTCCTAAACAGGGTAAAGTCTGCCCTCCAGAAGTCCAAGGTAGCAGTTCTGCTGACTTGATTCTTTGACTTTTGACTCCAAGAATCAAAAGCTCTATCGTTTCATAGTCACTAACCCAAGACAGCCTCTAACTGTCACATCACCCACAAGTCCTCCTCTGTTTGCAGAAAACAGGTCCAGTGGGGTGCCTTCCCTAGTTGGCCCACTCACCAGCTGTTTCAGGAAGTTATCTTCCACACACTTCAGGAACATCCTAGACAGTTTCTGCTGTATTTTGTTTCCAGCAGACATCTGGTAAGCTGAAGTCCTCTGTGATAACAAGGGTTAGCAGTTGTGAGACTTTTCCCAGCTGCTTATAGAATACTTCGCCTGCCTCTTCACCCTGGTTGGGTGGTCTATAACAGAGTCCTACCATGATATCTGCCTTGTTGGAATTCCCCCTGATTCTTACCCATAAACACTTAATGCTGTCATCACCATCATTAAGCTCTAGGCAATCAAAACACTCCGTAACACACAGGGCTACCCCAAAGCCTCTTCTTCTTTGCCTATCCCTTCTGGAGTTTATAGCCATCCATTGCAGCACTCCAGTTCTGTGAGTCATCCCACCATGTTTCCGTGATGGCAACTATATCATAGTTTTCCCTGCACAACGGCTTCCAGCTCCTCCTGTTTGTTTCCCATGCTGTGTGCTTTGGTGTAGATGTACTTCAGTTGGGCTATTGATCCCACCACCTTTTTGGAGGGAGAAGCCCTAATTCCTATGTGACCATTCTCAGGTGTGTCCGTGGTTTCTAACACATCAATAACCTTGTGTCTTTGCTGACATATGGATCTCTATCCCCTACCTCCACTGAGACGGCAGATTGAAGGACCTCACAAGCACACCATCCCTCAAACATTGCTGTGCTTCCCACAGGCTTATCTCTAGTGAACCTGGCTTTATGCCTTTCCCCTTTCAAATCTAGTTTAAAGCTCTTTCAGTGAGCCCTGCTAACTCCTGTCTGAAGATCCTCTTCCCCCTTTGAGACAGGTGTACCTTGTCTCTCGCCAGCAGGCCTGGTGTCATGCAGACTGACCCAAGATCAAAAAATCCTGAAATCCTGCTGGTGACACAAGGCTTGGAGACAGGTTTTGATCTGCTGGCTCGTCATGTGTCTTCCCTCATCATTCTCTGCAACTGGAAGAATAGAGGAGAACGGTGCTTGTGCTCCTGATCCCTTAACCAGTCCTCCCAAGTCTCTCCTGATTGCCCCCAGACTTCTTGTTGCAATTTCATTGCTGCCTACCTCAGAAATCAATAATGGACAATAATCTGAGGGCTGTACCAGGGTGGGAAGCTTTCTTTTCACATCCTTAACCCAGGCTCCAGGGAGGCAGCAGGCTTCCTTAAGAAATGGGTTTGGTCGGCATATCGGGCCTTCTGTTCCCTTCAGAAGGGAGTCTCCTATGACAGTGATCTGTCTTTTTTTCTTTATGGAAGCAGTTTGAGACAGGGCGTAAGGCCAGCTTAACCTCAGCGACACCTCCAAGCTAGATGAACCATTGTCCTTGTTATGGTTTGGTTCCACTTACAGAGCCTCATATCTCTTACTCAAGGGCACCTTATCCTGTGGAGCAGTCACAGAGGAGAGGCACCTGTTGTGCTGGGCAGGGACTTGTCACCATTGTCTTCTGTCCCTTAAGTCACCGTGTTCAGCCAGGCGGAGAGAGGATAGGGGATCCTCCATGTCAGGTGTCCTGTCTGCCCACTGGCCCCATCCCAGGGAAGGTAGGGTGCGATTCCAGCAGTCTGATCTCCCCCTCACTCTCCCTGATACTCCCCAACCCACTCGCCTCCTCCCGGAGCTCTGTCACTGAGCGGAGGCGTCCCTCTCCCTGGCGTCGCCTCCCACCGGGTGCTTGCTGCTGCTGCATGGTGCTGCCATAGGAGCAGGGCAGAGCCTGCAGCCTGGCACAGGGCTGGCAGCGTGTTCCTGCCGGAGCTCTGTCTGGGAAACTGTGCCAGTCATGGTGGGTGCAGAGCTTAGAGAGGCCATGGCTTTCTGCTGGGTAGATACCATTGCTCCCTGGTGGTGCTGGCAGAGCTTCAGCACCCTTCCTGCACATCCATCTGTGTGAACCGCCACAGGAACTGGTGCCCCATGTCCTGTTTGCCCGCCCTTTTTGAGGTACTCTTGGTCACCAGCACTCCCCAGGGGCTTCTTCTATACATGTGGGGGGCTTGGCTGCTATTGCTCCTGGGTCTGCCCCAGTCTTGTCAACAGCTGTCACTCAAGCTGTGGGCTCCTGGTGGCTCTTTCGGCTCCCCCTGATGCTCCCCTTGTTCACATCCCCCCTGTGCACAATGCTGGAGTGCTCTGTTGCAGATCCTGCCAGCACTGGAGCTCCTCACTTTCTTTAATTTCTTTATATGAAAAAGAGTCAACTTGAGGTGAGCTGGGCCATTAGTAAACACTCCTACCTTCAGGATAGTGCAGACCAGTATTTCCTTGGGGAGACCACTGAGAGGAGCCTGGCTCTGGGAGTCACGCCAGGGATCAGCTTGGGGACTCTGCTTCTCTCACAGTGCTGGGCTCACTCAGCAGACATGCTGGCATCGTGGTGAGGGCACAGGTTGCCTTTTTCCCATGGCTTTTTCCCTGTGCAACCCAGACATGATGGGAATTACATGGAAGCTGCTGCCCCAGCTGCAGAAGTTGCAGCTAAACAAGCACTTAAAAGTTACTCACTCAGTCACTTAATCATGCTGACTAGTGGAAGGGGCAGACACTAGTCTGACCTTCAAGGAGTAGCTGTCAAAAGAAGGAGATCAAAACCATCCATTTTCCAAAAACAGTAGCACAAGCATGGAAAAGGTGTTAAGCTGGCACGTGTGGTGGACTGTGTCCTTAAGTTTCTCCAACATACAAACCACATATTGTTACCACTGGCAGTGTCTCCTCTCAGTCTCACCTACATCAAATCCCCCAGGCACCGTAATAGTTTTCATGAAGAATAGTATTTCAGGAAGATATTTAATATACTTAATTTATGAATTAATAGATTTTTCTTCTTTGAGAAGCAATGATAAGTAAGCAGCCCTGCATGTCAATTTGCACAGAAAACCATGGGTGCTCCAGAAAGAGAAGAACTCTTGATATTCATGGGCCGCGGAGCAGTGTGGCAACATCTGGTTTGGGATCTTGTGAGAGGACATGCAACCATTCAGTGCTGGTTCCTCTCTTCCAACCTCACCTATGACAGATGAGTAATAACCAGCTCTTACTACCGCAAAGCAGCTGCTTGAAAACTCTAAAACAATGTGGCGGCTCCTTTGCATGTCAGAGAGGCCGTGCAGGTCTGCACTCCAGCTTTGCTGTGAAGGCTGAGTGCCAGGGAGAATTCTAACTCCAAAGACCACAGAACTGGCTTTTCAAAGTCACGATTCATGCACATTAACTAGGAAATGTAGGACACGACACATGCTCATCATCTAAAGGATTTCAGTGCCAAGTCATACCGATCTCTGAACTTTCTCAATTTATTAATTAACCATTGGTTTTTGTTTTCCTTAAGGTTCCTTTAGGTCATGCAGGGAATGCAAGGATCTAGTCCGAAGAATAAGAAGTTAATGGCAGTGGCAAGCAGCTATAGATAATGAAGCTTTGTGACAGGGCTACTATTTTCAGAACTAACTTCAAAGTACATCATATCTCAAAACATTTTTTTTTTCTTTCAAACACATACATATATATATATACACACACAGAGAGAGACAGAGAAAGCAAATTATCCAAACTTTAATGAAATTTGGCCATTTCTTTTCATGCTAAAGAAGAAAAAGATTTTGTGTGTGTGTGTTTAGATATTAATCTGAGCCTCAGAGAGAGTGGATAACCAGTAGTTACATAGAGTTTGTGGTCCCAACTTCCTCAGAAACATCCAAGCAGATTACTAAAGTCACTGCACTTTCTGGCTGTTGTTTATTTGTGAAGATCAGTAACACAGGTGGTTTTGAAAGAAACTCCTTTTTCCTCTGCGAGGTAAGTTTCCCTGAATGCTTTTTAATGTCATATGATTAGGGATAGAGATGCTCTACAGGGATAACACATGTTATATGACAGGAGACAAGGTGACACTAAGCTGCCTTATTTTCTCCATATCAAATAAACATGATTATTGCATAAAATTGATCTTAGGACACTTTTAGCGATTGATCAGTACATCTTTTTAGGATTTCAAAGGAGTTGGCTCAGATCCCATAAATAATGTTTTATTTTTAAATCTAAGTTATTTTCCAGCTGCATTCTTCTGTGTCTGTCACTGTTCAAACATCTTATTTAGAGAGCTAAGGAGATGATAGCTCATCACGTAGGTAGTCCTGTGTGTCATTTTGTTTTCCTGTCAGAGATGATTTTATTGTGCACCTCACCTACTTTCAGGCAAACTTTGCTACCGTTCACACAGTGCTGACCACAGATTTCTGCAAAAACATTTTTGATCCTTCTTCACACAAATGGATAAGTATTAATTTCATGCTCCTTTTTAGAATTTAATAAAGCTACTCTTGCATGTCAGTTTTAATTTAGAATTTACCTTATGCATATATATAAATATTTTGTGAGCTTGAGACCAAATTCGGTCCTTATCTGTAGAAGTGAGAAAATGTTGAAGAACACAAAATGGTTCTTACTGACAAAGAATTTCTGAAATAAGCTGCAGCTTTGTGTATCGACTTTTAGTCGCAAACAATAGTAAGTGTAAGATAATTCAGCCTTTACAACCAGTACAGAAAGCTGAATCTGTCTCATTTTCAGCATTAGGCAATACATGAAACCCACCTGGGGATCCTGGGAAAGCCCATTCAACACTCACTTTCAGCTTCATTTTGTTTTTCTCCTCCCACTGCCCGGCCTACATGAACTCTGAAGGACATACAATCCTCTCGTTTTCCCACCTGTAATGAAGTATACCCTAGCAAAAGCTCTGCTAGAGGAACTCAGTTACAAATGCTCTCTTAACCCATTAGAGCTGCAGCAGCCACCTAAATTGGCTGTACGCGCTGTGTTGTTTCACTTTAAATACACTCTACCTTTACAGGTTACTCTTCAAGTTATCTTCTGTTGCCATAGGCGCACTAGGTTGAACAGATCTAACTAAACACAAACAAGGCAAAAATAAAACGTGTGAACCTGTGTCTTGAGAAAAAGACACCCTGCCTTTTCCAAGGATTCCACAGAATGAGCATTTTTGACAATATTTATGTATGCTGGGTTTTCAACTCTACCTTGGACCTCCAGCGTACAACGATTCTACACATACACACCCACACTGTACACACATTGGCATATGGTATTTACAGTACACCTTCCATATTATCATATAACTTTCTTATTTCCCACTATGAAACACAGAGAAAATTTATGCCGTGTTGCATACAGTATGCTGTGTTCAAATGAACTTTACTACATACAAAGTTTCAAGAGCAGGTCTGTGCGAATCATTAACTTTTCAAAAGGCACCAGTTCCCTTCTGTCACTAATGACATGTGTAACAGTTTAATGTAATGCTACTTTTAATTATCAGAGCCCTTTCTTTTAAATATCAAATTTCCCTCTCTAAATTGTCCTGAGTTCTCTTTACAGTCTCATCTGTCACTGTAAATGTCATCACTTTATTCCTCCTTTGGATGCAGTGACAGGCCCACTCTTATCCCCAGCTTTATCTCTTTTTCCATCCTTTATTGTACTACAAAGATCCCTCTTTCATAGTTTACAGCTGTATCCGCTTTCCACACGTGGCAAATGATTGCCTCGGTAAAGGTATTTTCTGTTTCAATCTTGCATTTTCCCAAGGGAGAACAAAAGGGACAAGCTTTCTGGAGTTGGTTTCACTGAGAAAATTGTTTAGAATTGCCTCATTCCTCAACAGATTAACGAATGCATACAATCCCGGCTTAAGTGCTATTGTACAGCACAATTTGTCCATTATACTTTGTCCTTTCCATTTAGAAAACCCCCTCACCAATTAAAGTAATACAGCCTTCCAATACCTGCTCCCAATTAAATCTGAGCTGTATTACCTGCCTTGATGCAGCTGGTCACAGATTCCTACCACTTACTAGCATTCATTAGCCCTATTCATTATAAAGGGGCTGGTGGCAGGAATTCAAGCTACTGGCTTTATTCAGGGACCATCAAAATTATCAGCTTTCAGCACAAGGCCCCAATAAGAACAGGATTAAGTGAAGGGAGAGGGAATTCATACAGTAGCAAAATGTCATTGTTTCTACTTTGCTCATGTCTCTTCTAGCCCAGTGCATCAGGAGCATCCAGTGGGTGTGCAAAAGAAGACAGCTGGTCACAACTGGAAAAAAGCCTTTTACTCATTTGCTTTCAGCATAGCTCCTAATTTTGTTTTCCTCTGCCTCTTGCCTCCTAGCCTCCTTACTCCAAAAGGCAGCCTATTGTCTGATCTGGAGCCTACTTACAGATGTGATCGTTAACCACTTCAGGTCTGCTTCTGCAGACTGGCTCAGTACAGTTTAAAGACATCGCTTCACTTACTGCAATGAAAAACCTCTGATTTTTCTGGAAATATGAAAAATCACCAAATTGCTGAGGTCTCACCGCCCAGCGCAATGGGGCTTTTCCAGGCGTATGGTGCTCCTGGGATGCTCTGCTAGGTGATGGCATGCAGCGTGGCTGGTTGCATAGCAGGAGCAAAATCACCTGCTGCTCTTAAGCAGTGCAAGTGTCAATGCCCACTCTGTAATCAGAACTTCCAGGATTTACTGGGGGATGGTGGTAGCAAGGCAAGCAGCCACGCTATGAGCTTTGGGGCTGTCACAAGCAGAGGATTTTGTGGGGAGAGGGGGAGAATTACTCTCACCTGGTACTGGGAGGTGGCACAAAGCTGTTGCGCCCCAGCTCTGTCCACTCCGTAGAAGACTGTGGTCACATCGTGGCCTGCTGCTGGGCCATCTAAGGACAGTGCAAGCAGGAAGATTAAAAAGAGAGGGGAAACAATAACATTACTTGTGAATGTAGTGAATGGAGAGGATTGAAAAATTCAATCTAGCCAATTTTCGGACCAATTTTAAACTAATTCCTTACAGCAAACACTCATCTCTTATCAAGGATCAGCAACATATGCATATCCATAGCATTTTTTAAGGTGGTGGAGGATGTATATTAGTGTTTTCCTCTCAATTAACTTCTAGGCAATTTTCCCAGCTAAATACATAACATCTTTGGCAACATGCCAACCAAAACCTTAAGACCCAACACTAAATTCTGTACTTACACAGGCAGCTTAGATTTTCATGCAGTGAACTGGAAGAATGCCAGTAACTCCCACCATAAACCTAGCAGTAGGAACACTATATATTTTTTTTATCAAGAAACTCTACTTTACTTTTCCAAGACCACTTGAAAACTGCACCATTTTAATGTTCCTTTAGCACAAAATAAAAGAAAGATTTAACCTGCTATTAAATTAACCCAATTAGCCATTTATTTCATGTAACCTTACACTTCTGATGGCATTAAATCAAACACACCAACATGTGGATTTTTTTTTTTTTGTAAGTTATGGTAATTACACACTGCATGCTAGACAATAAATTTCTCGCTAGCCTTTTGCCCTGTTCTTTCTCTCTGGAAGAAAATTATTAGAACAGAAATGTTTCAAGATCCCTCATGTATACCTCCTATAACACTGTATTAGAACAAGATGGAATATTTATGCACTTAAAGAAAAAAAAAAACAGAGAAAAATGGGGGGGGGGGGGGGGGGGAAGGAAAGCAAAAAAAAAAAAGGAAAAAAGAAAAGAAGGTGAAATATTTCCAAAGGGCTGGCTTCCAGCCATGATAAACTGAAGTGTTGGTAAGACTAGACTCTATTTGCTGTCCCTGTCATTTGACACAGATCACACACCGGTGGCCAGTGTTTGCTGGATGCTACACCTTTTCCAGTTTTGGTGTTTTTTGGGGTTTTTTTGCGGGGGGGGGGGGGGGGGGGAGGGATGGGGATGGCAAGAAAGAAAAACCGGATCAGGTAAAATTTGGCAATAATTCAGAATCAGAGTCCCCAAATCTATCTCTGCCACATCCACAAACAGAGAAGCCCAAGACCCATGTGTGGGATGCCTGCCCCACTGCTGCCACCGAAGTGGGGTGTTCCCTGATGCCCCAGCCCTCCCTTGCCCTCCAGGCAATGCCTTTTGTAGCTGGGCTGCCTCTGCTGCTGCCCTGGGTTTGCCAGCAGGCCCCTTCATATCCTGGTGTCATTTTAGAATCATAGAATCATTTAGGTTGGAAAAGACCTTTAAGATTATCAAGTCCAACCATTAACCTAACCCTGCCATCCCACCACTAAACCATGTCCCTAAGCACCTCATCTACCCGCCTTTTAAAAACCTCCAGGGATGGGGACTCAACCACTTCCCTGGGCAGCCCATTCCAGTGCCTGACAACCCTTTTGGTGAAAAAATTTTTCCTAATATCCAATCTAAGACTTCTCTGGCACAACTAGAGGCCATTTCCCCTCGTCCTATCGCCTGTTACCTGGGAGAAGAGACCAACCCCCTCCTTGCTACAGCCTCCTGTCAGGCAGTTGTAGAGGGTGATAAGGTCTCCCCTCAGCCTCCTCTTCTCCAGGCTGAACAACCCCAGTTCCCTCAGCTGCTCCTCATCAGACTTGTGCTCCAGACCCCTCACCAGCTTCTCATTGCCCTTCTCTGGACATGTTCCAGCCCTTCAATGTCTTTCTCATAGTGAGGGGCCCAAAACTGAACACAGCATTAGAGGTGCGGCCTCACCAGCATCGAGTACAGGGGCACAATCACTTCCCTCATTGCCCTTCTCTGGACATGTTCCAGCAACGCAACATCTTTCTTTTAGTAAGGGGAAATTTTGTCCCATTTTCAGATGGGCATTGAAGCGAGTTTATCCCAGAGCAGAGGGCAGAGGGTGCTCTGGGACTGCAGCTGCCCTCAGCCCATCCCCGGGGGCCTGTTGGCAGCATCCCGCATGGCGTGATAGGGAGAAAGGGCAGCTCCTCCGCCATGGAGCAGCATCCCCGCCACACACTGTGCCTGCGCGCAGCCCTGGCAGGAAGACTGTCAGCAGCATATTGGATGTCCTCACGAAGCAGAGGGAGTGCCGTCCTTGGTTCTGTTTAGATATCTTCCATGGGGCTTACTTTCAAGGATGGCTCTGACTTCTGACCCTGCTGCAGATGGCGTAACTGTTGCCTTGGCAGGCTGCCACTCACTTCCGGTTTCCAGTCTCACGTTCTCTTCCATTTACAATGTGGGTAACCCTGCTCCCTGCTTGTAATGTCTCCTTTTTTTTTTTTTTTATTTCTTTTTTTTTTATTATTTCTTTTTTTTTTTTTTTTTCTCTTTTGTTCTAGTTCCCTGGCAGGCACAGATCTTTGGCTCCAGAAGCTTGTTAGGTATTTGTCACTGAAGATTTTATTCTTCCTCCGATAAAGTTCACTCCCGATGACGAATAATGGAGCACTCTAAGAAGCATCATGATATTCTAGCTAAAGGCAGCCAAAAGAATAGCTGAAGCATCTTTCCTTCTTTTTTTTTTTTCTTTTTTTTTCCTGGCTGTCAGTGTTTTAATTTCTCAATTAACTTCACTTGTAACCCTACTAAGCACTAACAATCTTTTGAATCTTATGTGGGTTTTTAAATATGAAGAGCTTTGTTATCTTCACAGACTTTTAAAGATAGATTGATAAACTGTAAATAGTATGAATTTGGTATGGCAGCTTGAATTGATATATCTAGAAGACTTTCTGAAATAAATTACTTCTAATCCATTATCTGTTATTAACTCTTCAGGAATCACACAATATTCAGCAATGTGAATGAACAGTTCATCTGAGAATATGTAGCCATTACTGTTTAATTCAAATTCAGTTCTGGAAAAGTTTGATCCTTTGCATTTTGTTTCCTCTTTCTGATGAAACTTTTGCACCTCAATTCCTTACTTCACAGCTATAAAATTCTTGCCTCTCTAAAACACGCCCTCTGCAGTTCTGGTTTTACATCTCTTCATAATCAAAGGTAAACCTTTAAAATTTTAACTTATGTAATCCTTAGAATCACATTTTTGATACAAAATTGCACCGTGCTCTGCATAAAACCCCTCTGTTCTGGACTACTGAGGGCAAGGCCAGGATTCCGTTTTCCTGGTTTCTTCCTAAGTAGGCTGAAGGGGGAGGGAAGGAAATGAGAAGGTCCCAAGCTGCCACACCTTTGGATGATGGGGAAATTAACAGAGAATCCTTGAGAAAAGTGTCATAGAGTCTGACCCCCAAATTCTGACACAAAAGTGGAGATGTGTTTGCACATGTGTTTTGCTGCTCTGAAATGCACTTTTGCAGACCATACTGTTTCCACCTTTGTTGGGATTTTCATTTAATCCTGTAAAAAAAAAAAAGGCTTGGAATATTCAAGAGAAGGTGGTTCTTGAGCAGAGGACAGATATCAGAATTTCCTCAAAGGAGAATGAAAAACCTCATTGTGGGGTAACTTTGTCCCCAATTCCTATTACCTGGAACATGCAATGCTGTCTCGTGATCTGACTCTTGAGCAGCTAATGGTTCCCAAGTAACTTGAAATATTCTCATTTTTTAGCTTTTTGACTTCTTACTCAGTTTAGCCCTAGCCAACTGTTCTGCCTCTGCTGGATCATCTTTTCCAGACACTGGGCTCTTCTGGTGAGGATGAAGGCAATGCCAAATACATGTGTGTCAGCTTCATCGTTGCAGCATATAAGTCTGTGCTGTTATTGCCTCTCTTTAGATTACTCCTGGGTCCACAAAGCACTGGGTAAACTAGTGAGAATTTCCCATCTCTCCACCCTGTTTATTTATAATTTGTGAGTCACTCACATACCAAAAAAAAAAAAAGAAGAAAAAGAAAAAAGAGAAAAAAAGAGAAAGAACAAAACACACTTTCAGGGCGTCTCTTTTCAAGGAACTTCTTCCATTTATCTGCATTGCCAGGGCTGTTCTCTGTGGTGAAAGGAAGCTTTGAGACACCTTTTCCAACCTGCCTGGATAACAATCTTAGCTGTTGTCACACTGCTGCTCTTTGGTATTGAATTTTTGCCCATATCTAGAACAAGTCTTTCCTTACGCTTGTAGGTACGCAGTAGCTTCTTATAACATCTATACTGCCTCCTGGATGGAATGTATTCTATCTCCAGCATAACTGGATGTTGTAGGGTAACTGTTTTCTCACATGCTGTTGTCGCCCACTGGATGTGGTCTTGCTTGCAGACTATGGTCCCTTGGAGATCTGCGGCCTTAGCCAAACAGGCGTGCACTTACCGTCCATGTTTCGTATAACTCATTCAGTTGTGTGTTCAGCTGCCATGCCACTAATTAGTGGAACTTCACTTTGATATACTAGAAATTTCCATGAGAAATTTCAGTGATGTGCTTATACTACCTTGGAACAATTTTGGTCTTTTTCCATTTAACCAGAACAGTGGCACATGGGAAGAGACTACTCTGCAGGTAGTACTGATATGACCTTTCTGCTCTTCAGTCTGTGCTGAGATGAAGCATTGGTTTCCACAGGTATGATTAGATGCTTTACAATGCTGAAGTAAATATTTTGACTGTCCTCATTTTTCTTGGCTAACTTCTTGAATATTTGTACATTTTTTTTCTGTTAGGCTTTGGACCATGGATACACTTTGAACAGGGAACAAAACAGCCTGTGAGTTGCCAAGATTTTCTCTGGAAGTACTTTTTTTTTTTTTTTTTTTGACTTCAGCAGTATTCTCTCAACTTTGCTTTTTTATTTAAAAAAGTCTGCATCCATAATACATGCAAAGATATACCTGTAATAGACACACCAAACTTATAGTGTCTTTTGAAAGCTTCTTTGCACTATTTAGGTTCTTATTTCTAAGAAAGTTGCTCAAAATACTGTTTATGGTAACTTGTACCACAATTTCTCCAAGCCATTTTGATGTATGTACTTTCTTTCTGTGAAACTACATGAAAAAAAGGCCTGCTCCAGGATTTTCTTTTATGGGTTCTGTTCATCTTCAACTTGCATCTCTCTGTGGCTTTAAAAACACATACAGAAGTTGTAGTGGTGCAGATGCTGGAGCCTTGTCCAGAATGCTCTCTCAGATTTTGTAATGTACTACAGGTCTACTATTCTACCATGTATGTACATGAAATTGATGAAATTTCTGACTTTCAATGACAATGAGGAACCTCTGGTTTTGCTTTGTTTTGCTTTGTTTTTTAACTAAAGAATAATTATTTCTGCATCAACACCAATGCTCTCCACTTCTACAACATTTCATTCATCCACTGTGTATAACAAATGCTACCTGCATCCTGCCAGTCTCATGGATGCAGACAATATTTCTGCTGTGCAAAGAGGTAGACTTTTCCTATAGTTTTTCTCTGGAATGTCACTCATTCAGTCCCGGTGTCAGCTGTAAATGTTAGCATTATTTCTTCCAGAAAATGTATCCAGGAAGATATTAGTTACCAGAACAGTAGTACCAAGGCGTTTAAGCTTGCTTCATCATTTTCCTTTTCCTTATTCTGTTTTGTAACCAAACAGTATCATTGTTGCTAAAACTCTCTCCTTGTAGGTGTTCTCCAACTGTATTACTCCCACGGCTTTACTGTTTGCCGATGTGATGTACTCAAACATAATGTCTAATGTAATTATCTTCCTTAGGCATGGGCGTTTCTTCTCCTTTTCATGGTGCAATCCACTACTATTGCAAATGTGCATCGATGGGTTTCTGTCACTTTCTTCAACAGAAATACTACACAGAGGGGCATTCTTGTCCTCACTATGAACTCCTTTTTGGTGAAAGTATGTATTTTATCACATCCTGACATTTACATATTGATACTTCTAAATAATGTCATATCCATTTGGATATCTGTTTTGGATAGGTCAAATGCTTTGACTATCCTGTTGAATTGTTTTTCTAATGCTTGTAATTTTCCTTCAATTACTTTAGATTTGGATCCTGTATAGTACAATTGTTATGCATTTCCATTTTTGAAAATGTGTGGGGTTCTTTTCAATCTAGTGGCTCAACAAAATTTTAGTTATTTTAGTGGGACATTTTTATTAAATTCTTACTCTTTTTTTTTTTTTGTAAAGTAGAAAAATGTTTCAGCTTTCAGTTTTCAAGGCAAACATTCTCAAATATATCAAACAGCCTGTCTGGATTTCCTCCCTCTCTTTTAGTGAACTTAGAACTAGCAACCCATACACTGTAGATACTGCTGCCATTTTGCATGGTACATAACAGCAAATGATTAGCTATTTAGATTTGCAGGTTACATATTAAGAAGATATGATAAAGATATCATGTCATTTAATTCTTTCTATCCTTAGTTCTATCTTCTGATTAGTTTCGGTAAGCCACGCTTTATTTCTAGCACCATGAATTACTTTTATTTATACTGCTTACATAAATGTGGAATAAATAGAGAAAGGCACACTAACAAAAATTTAGGACAAATAATCTCAAGTACACCTTCCCTCTCAGCAGCTCAGCTGAATTCAGCACAACAGGGAGAGGAGAAAGGGAGATTGATGCATGAAGAAGGGACCTAGTGTCACCCCTTTGCCTCTCTTACCAGAGATATTAGTTATCAAAATACTGCATTAACATTGTCCAGGGCTTTTGTGATTTATTCAAGTGGTATCACATAGGAGAGAGGATGGCTGTATATGTTGCAGATTAGATGGTGAGGAGAAAACACTTCTTGGAACGCAATCCAGAAGAATAGGTGGATCTAGGCCACTGTCTCCCTCTTGAGGGGCATTTTTGAAGATATGTATATGTATATACATATACGTATGTGTGTGTATATATACATATACACATATATATTGCATATTTGTGTATATACATGCACAGAGTCAGGATGGATGAACTGCTCCAGGATTTCATCAGCCAAGACAAGTGGATATTATTTCATAGGTGGTTGGAAGAACCAGGCGTTCTCTTTGTGCAAGGACTTCTGTCACTTCCCATGGGACTTACACAGTTTAATCAGTTTGATATACACATGCAGTCATTTAGATTCACACATTTTCTACAACTTTGACTCACACTTCCTCTCTCCTATTCTCTATTCTGACAATTAATGTGTTTTGCTACTGAAGTAGCTCATACATGCAGGATCATTTTTCTCCCATGACACTCAGCTCACCATCAGTTTCAGCTGTTACTTATCTCCCACACCTTATTGCTTCTCTGAAGGAAAAAAACTGGAAAAGCAGTGATGTTAACTGGAATAACAACAACAAAAACCACCTGGAAATAAGTAAAGAAAAAAAAAAGAAGAAAAAAAAAGGACAACAGCAAAAGGTACGGTGGGAGATGTCAAGAAATTAGAGATGTCATCCTCTGAGATGATACAAAATATGGATGGGTTTTATTTAGGCATTTTGGGGATATTTTTTGCTTTTTATCTTTTAATTTTTCCATCTCTATTTGGACTTTTAGTTAAAAATAGTTACAAGACAGCAATATCACTACTGCCCTTTCTTCTTCAGAGCTGGATTTCTTCAGTCAGTGCTGCAAAATCTGTTCTATATAACTTTTCTTTGCTGGCTAGCCAGAGGTTTTTAGGAACTCATTACTTGCCATTATTCCTTACTCATAAGGTTTTTGCACCTAACTCTTAGTTTTGCTCTCTTAAATCAGTGACATCAAAACCGCTGAGCCTTAGATCTATGCCTCATGTTCCTTTTGGTAGACATGGCCAAAGGAAGGCTTGGTTAAAGACATTTTGTACCTTGTGTGCACAACAAATGATCAGGAGTGTGAGCTAGTATCCCCATAAAGCTTTATCTCTTCGGCCATCCACCAGAATGCACAATCTGTAACTGTAACTATAGGGGCCTGCACATCAGCTTGTTTGGCTTCAGGACCGCTGCTGCCGGAGATGATCCTGATAGGCACATAAGATATGAAATGCACCTTTTGATCTCTGCTACAGGAACTGCAGGAAACCAGTTTTAACTAGGCATATAATAGGTCAAAATGATCAAAAGGGTGGAAGAGGAGTTAACTAATAAAAGACTGTGACCCACTGCTCAAGGCAGGTAGCACTACATGTCAAGACTGCGTAGAAGACAGATGTTAAAAGACCTCAGTTCCCTGACGTACGTAGGTTTGATCTTCCACAGGTGTAATGATTTTAATCTCTGTAGGATGCCCATTCATCATCATCGTTCCATTCATCACCACTGAAGATCAATGGACACATCAGTTTTAGGCCAAACACAGCATATGCAGTAACATATTGAACAAAATAGTGTACGAGGGAGGCAGAAGGGAAGAAGGGGGTATTCATACTGCTTAACATTTGATGCTTAACTTAGAAACCAATTTTTCTAATCACTCAGTGCAGAAAGACAGGTTACCCTGCAGCAAAAGCCCTTTCGGAGGTGTTTGGAACAAAGCCTCATGGTGTTACAGAAGGAGAGAATGTGGCAAAATACTGTAAACTCTCATTCCTACTATCTTTCCCTTGCCCCGTGGTGGGGGCAACAAGAAGGAATAGGGACTAGTGCATGCTCAGTTTCAGATACTCAGGGTCACAGCTGCAAAAAATAAATAAAAAGAATCAAGCGTACATATAGCATTAAGAAAAAGGAGACTCCAAGGCCCCTTCCTTAATATCTCGCTATAAATCCTGTTGCATATATTTTATTTGGCAGCAAGCTATTTCAATATATAACACTGGCATTTTTCAAACAAGTCAGCTCTGATTTCGAACCCTGGAATGCTAAGAAGGACGATGGTATCTTCACCTTAATCCTTTACTCTTGATTAGCCTCCATGATAGCTGGGGTTTGGTTTTTTTTTATTATTTTCATTCTTATTTTTAATGTTTCTGTAAATGAAACAGACAGTGCTTCATATTAAGAGTCACAAAATCCGTTAAACACTTACTGATATAAAATCAATGATTAACGAAACCTTTGCACACTGGTGATGCCTTTAATAATTATTTCACAAGTCTGGACCCAGGTGTCATGATAATTACAACCAATATGGTCTCTAATACCTTTTGAATTGATTACCATGGATCTGTTCATACTTGCCAAGAGACAAATAAGCAGAAGACCACTGCAGGTAGTCTGATTTGCACCTGAAAGTTTTTCAGCCTTTAGAAAGCCTCTGTAAATTAGAAGGAAGTCTAATCATGTACATTTTTGCCCAGGATTTCTAGAATAGACATGAATAGTGCCTGACACAGACAATCTTTATTAAAAAAAAGTAAAAATAACTAATACAGTTTTACATGATGAATGGTAAAAGTAATAATAATAAGCTGTGAACAGCAAATCACTTAAGCTAAAATCAAATCAATATAAAATTCAGGCATAGAAATTAATTATCAAAAGTAAAAATTACCTTTTCTCCCTTTGAGCCAAGTTGCATCGGATTTGTCGTTGGAAATAAGCATAGTGGGTACTGCGCAGTGAAGGAGTCTGAAAGTGGTATGAAATTTCAGTAGTGTCTCATTTGCTAGTACAGAATTAAGTAGCAGGGGACCTTTTCCCATGTAACTGAATTCATAGAAACATAGAATCATAGAATGCTTCGGGTTGGAAGGGACATTTAGAGGTCATCTAGCCCAGCTGCCAAATTCAGTCCTTTACCTCTCTACAGGATTTTTGGAGGTTAGTGGTATTTGAATAATATTTCAAGTTTTAATATTACACAAAGCACTCATGTTTATGACACCCTCAGCCATGGTAATATGTGGATGATTTACCAACCAAGTGATGAAAAAACACGTGCACTATGCACCTTAGAAGACATTTTTATTTATATTTCAAAAATTCCAGCATTCACGTTCTTGGTAGTAGTAAATAAAAATGCCTAACCTCTTAAACAGTACTTCACGTCTTCACTTCCATACATTTAACTAACCCTTAATGAGACAGCAGCAATGTATTATTTACATAATATTAATTTATCAATATAATGGGGAAACCAAGACATGAAGGCCTACTTTTATGTCATCTAAATTTGAAAATCGTTTTGGGGTATCTAACTCCAGGATTATAACTGTCTGGGGTCCCTACACGGTCAATGAAGAGAAGGAAAGAGAGAGAGAGGGTTGGAGACACCCAAAAGCAATTCTGCCATGAAGGGATGTGACATTTAGTTTCTCTCCAAGTTCTGAGGAGGAGCCATGAGACAATGTTCACATTTTGACCCAAAGCTTTAAATGTAGTGATGCATAGAGGCAACCAGTGGCTTGTGTCATCTCTGATTTGCTACCCAAATCCACATTTCAGCATGCCTGAAGGCTTGGGAAAAGGTAGTACAAGAAGTGGGCCTTGGAGCTTCTCATACCTCATTCCCAGTTGCTAGTAGTGTAATTAATAGACTGTTGAAATCAACACAGTTCAAGTCTTATAATTATAACTGTAATACTCTCAGGGTATTAGCACGGTACAAAGGCACAAGCCTCATGTTTCATTCAGTTTCTCCAGATATCAGTGAACCACAGAGAAGATGCCACCAGAAAAAACAAATAGCAGACAGACACTATATTCTCTGTCATCACTTTGAGGCAATGATCCTGTGCAAAGGTTGGCCTCAGAAGAGATATATTACTGGGTATCCATATAGGTGTGATCTGGTTGCCTAAAAGCAAGTATCAGGCGTCATTTGAGATACCCTGTTGTGTCCTGCCTGGCCATAGCTGCTGCTCTAGAGGAGCACCATGAAGTTGTGGGTCTCCCACAGGCCCTGTGTACCATCTGCCTGTCCCAGAAGAATGTCTCAGAGTATCTCAAAACAGCAATAAATGCCTATATTTAGGCAAATGACTGTCAGTTTGCTGAAAGCCAACAGAATTACTGAACAAACAAATCGCTACCTTCTGAGAACAGAAGTGGCAGAATCAGATCCAGATATTTTTTGCTACTTGCACCCCTTGGGATGAATATGTGCCAAGTACATTTAAAATGCTGTCTATGGACTTGCTTCCCTTCTCTTGAATTAGAGTGACTATTTATCTGAAAGGAGAAACAGGATAGATATGATCTAATTTACATTTAAAATATACCAAGATTTGTGGTTAAAGATGTAAAACAATACACATTAAGGGAAATGTCAAAGCCATTCATAAAGTAAAATCTGTTTCTAGGTTGCAATATAAGCAGAGATTGTATCAAGTTGTTATTTTTTCTACATTATGTTTATTGCAAATTTTATAAATTCTCATTTCATATTAATATTCAGTATTTGTATTGTATGTGGACACTATGTAAACATGAATGTTCACATTGTCATGTTGTTATGACAATTTGGTTCATTTTTTATAACTTCCATAAATTATCTATGAAACTGCAAACTAGCTTTATCACTGGCATCATCATTTTCAGAAGCATATTAAATATTTTGTGAAAAGTGTATCAACATAAAGGAACAAAGGGAATAGCTCATCATATTTGATTATTTTATGATATATTTATATAAATACTTAGTATGGTATGTTTGATGACTGCAATCAGGCACCTGGGACAAGCTCACAAGAAAAAGAATGTCTGTTCGATAATGAATTTAAATCACTGAGAATTTGCAAGTGAAAATAATGAAATTATTATATCTGTGTAATTTCTGGGTTTGCTGTAAGTGTACTGGGACTGGCACCAGCACACTTTGAACCGCTGCAGTGACCTGGTAGACCTTTTGCTCCTGCAGGTTCATTTTAGTGGTCTGATGTCTCTGGATAGATTTACCCCACGAGTCAAGGGTTGAGCAAATTCATTCATGTTCATGCTTGTAAGCCCCTGGGACCAAGTACATGTAAAGAAGGGTCTATGACGTTGTATTAGATTTTAACAGCAGGAGCATCGTCACCTTTCTGGCATTTTCTCTTCAAAGACAGACAAATATAAAGCACCTGCTTTCGTCTTACATGAAAAGCTTAAGAATACTACAGAAAAGTAGGCACGACACCAGAGTTTCTCTATAATTGAATGGCAATCTCTCCATATAGCAGAAGTTTCAAAGTAACCAAGCATGCCTGTTGCTCGCCAGTAAATAGGAAAGCATGAAGCCATATGAAAAATCTGGCCAACCAGTTGAATGAGATTTTATTGTTATAAAACACCATTTGGCACGGTTACTTACCCACTCAAAATCATGTTTCATTTTAGAATTTATGCTTTGTCAATTAAATTAATTAATTTGTTTTATTATGGAATGCTATAGATAGGTTCTATTGGCTTAGAAAATGAAAACACTTCCAGCCTAATTGGCCAGAACCAGTTCATACTGCCTAATTATTAGCTGATGATACAATAATCCCCTTATTTTTAAATATCTCTTATATCATTTTGAAAAGTTCTGATGCAATTAGACACATAAACATTCCTTGGTACATAATAGACAAGCAAGGAAAGTCTAAGATAATTTTCAACTTTTTTGTCAATAGTAGTATAACAGAGTTCCTGCCCCAAGCATTATGCAGAGAAAGAGATACCAATAAATCTCTTTTGTTTCTGCAGGATAAATGAATGAAACCATGAGGGGTTTTGGCAAGTTAACATATTTGTCTACATATCAGTAATTTTCATTTTAGAGGAAGCTCAGATGTCACTGCAAATTATTAGGCAACAAATTAATCTGAAATCAGCAGGAAATCACATAGAATGTCAGTGAAGAAAAGGTGAGGCCATGCCTTAATTTATGTTATTGACATATGTTAGTTCCAACTGGGCCTCAGACGAAGCCTTTTAGGATAAACAAATCAGCATTTGCTTTGCTGGAAAACTTCTGACTAGCTCTACTGCCAACCTGCTCTTTCCACTGGCCTGTTGCTAGTCCAAGAGATTTGAAAATATGTGGGGTGTTAATACTGGAGATAATTTAAAACCTCTGAAGGATTATGTAGATTTACATGTGTGCTCTTTCTAATTCCACTCTGTTGACAGCTTCAGATTTTCGAGCACCAAAACAGAGTATTTTCAAGATGATGCTGCAGGTTCTGAGACATCCAGGAATAACAGAATACAGTTCAATAAAGCATCATTCATGGGAAAGTATTACATCCTTCTTGTTGTATGTGGAAGCCACCAAGCCAATACACAGTCATTTCACATGACTGAAATGCCCAGTGAAAGTATAGCCAGTGATTAGCTACCACTGTTGCCCAGGCTGTTAGAAAAAGTTTTGCCACAGTGACAAGGAAAGCACCACCAAGCAGACCTTATGGAACCAAATTCACAGCAGTAATATGGGACCATCAGAGTTTTTAAAAAAATTGTCCTAAGGGATGTCACCCCATGTTCAGACATGGATCCTGAAAAGAACATTGTACTCAGAATTGAGTGATGCAAATGCTTTGAGTCATGGCAAACAAAGCACAGTCTTAAGGGTCTTAAGTGTTAGTATGGAAAAAAACACCACACTGAAGAAATACTAGACTGCAAAAGGGGAATACAGCACCTCTATAGCCATCTATGGAAATTGATAATCACCTTTTAATGAATCTATGGACAAGAAAAGTCACCGTGGAAGTTCTTACTGGTCTACTAAATAAATTTCAATCATCTGTGACATAAAAGATTTACTTAATGTGAATAATTATGTATATATAGGTGATATGCTTGAGGGTAGGGATGCCATATAGAGGGACCTTGACAGGCTTGAGAAGTGGGCCAATGTAAACCTCAAGAAATTCAATGAGACCGAGTGCAAGGTCCTGCATCTCAGTTGGAGCAATCACCAGTGTCAGCACAGACTGGGAGATGAAGGGATTGAGACCAGCCCTGTGGAGGACTTGGGGATATTAGTTGATGAAAAATTGGATATGAGCCAGCAATGTGTGCTTGCAGCCCAGAAAGCCAGCTGTATCCTGGGCTGCATCAAAAGCAGCATGGCCAGCAGGTCGAGGGAGGTGATTCTGCCCCTCTGCTCTGCTCTGGTGAGACCCCACCTGGAGCCCTGTGTCCAGGTCTGGGGCCTTCAGTACAAGAAGGACATTGACCTGTTGGAGTGGGTGCAGAGGAGGGTCACAAAAATGATCCGAGGGCTGGAGCACGTCTCTATAAAGAAACGCTGAGAGAGTTGGGGTTGTTCAGCCTGGAGAAAAGAAGGTTCCAGGGAGACCATATTCTATGATTTTATGATTTTTCTTTTTTTCTTGTGAACACATCAGTGAAAGGGAAAAAGGGAGAAAGACCGTTAATGCAAAAATTAAAAAGTAAAACCCCATTGTTAAGGTGGAGACTGTCCTTGACTCGGGAACTTGGTGTATGACTCTTCCTGAAAAGAGAAAAAGCTGAATTTCTGTCCTGCAGCATTGCAACCAGCATGGTTCCACAAGCCCACTTCTCTGACAGACCCCTTGTCTATCCAGCAACAGAGACTCAAATTCTGAAGCATTGGGGTGGACATTCAAGTCAGGTTTCCTGCTGCGTGGGAAAGAGCCTGAAAGCCCTGTGACTCTGGGCTGTAACCATGGCTTCGTTCCCAGCATCTCACCCAAGGTTTCCAGAGCTCCCAAATTTCCTGTTTTGAAGTTATGTTTCACTTGTAGTGATCCGTACTTGTGGGACAGTCCACGTGGCAAAGGTGCTGGAAGCTGGGAGGACCTGCCAGCTGGGAAAATTAATATTCCTGTAAATACTCACTGCTGATTGACAAGAATGTCAATCTCCTTGAAGAGTTGCGGGATCCCAAACTCTTTGTTTGAAAACCACAAAGATTTGATTCTTCTATGTTAATTTTCCTTCAAATTGCTCTGGTTTTAAAGGGTTTGGTCTAAAAATAAATATATAAATCATGCAGAAGCCAAATGTATAAATCATGCAAAGCAGGGAAGCCCTGATTTTTTGGCTAGCTCTAATTAACACATTTCCACTGTTGGTTTCTTTTTTTTTTCCCCCTGTGAGGAATGCAATTCATTATTTTGTTAAAATTAGTCTCCCAGCCCAATGCTCATCTATATTTGCCTGTGCTTTATCGTGTTACTACTTCTACTACCCACCCCAAATAAGTAATTTCATTATGGGCTCTATTAATAATGGTAGAATCAGTTTTTGTTTGTGCCAGGCAGGGAGTACAGGGAATGTGTTGGGTTTTGTTAATGAACAATGCCAGAATTCCTTTAAAAACTCCAGAGAATTTGTAAGCATTATTAGAAACTCATTCACAACCACATATGAATCACTATGGTTTTTCTGTGCAAGAGTGCTTCACTCTGAGTAGGGTATTACACATAATAACTGCGCCACTAGCAAACATAACCCTGCTATGCTTTGCCTTCTATCCACGTCTGCTTGCCAGACTGTTGAGTAGCTGTTTCTCTCTGTCTATGTTCAGCTATCTTGAATTCTAAGAAACTTAGAGAACTCAGCCAACCAAGAATTTACATTCACTGTTGCTTAATGCCCAGAACACTATTACTTTTAATCTATTTTCACATATTGGGTGAAACCAATGAAAGACCCCTCTGTGATATCCTTTCCTTAAAGACTTGTGAGAAAAGGAGATATTTATCATAATTCCAAAGTCCTAAAAAGTTTTGGGAAGAAACATCCTCATGAGCTCAAGCAGAGCGTCCTTCCCTATCCAAGAGAGAGCAGAAACAATAAATGAAATAATAAGCACAACTATGCAGATATCCCATATTCTACCATCTATCCATGGGATTAAATTAGAAACATAGCTCTTAGCTCTTGTGACAGACAGAAAATAGACAAAAAGAAAGAAAAAGGACATCTTCTGAAGGTGACTCAGCTCTCAGTCAGGCTGCATGATTGTTGTTCAAAGTCTTCTAGCCTATCCACCGCTTTTGGAAAAAAACCCAAACTTAGAGTAATACTACTCTTAATTTAGACATTTCTGTGATAAACCTGCAACTAGGGAGGACAAATACAGTCCTGAGTGGTGCTGAGTGTATAAGGTAAGTTGAATAAATAACAGAAGACTTATTTTCCATCAAGAGCTTGACATTTACAAAGTGACTGCATGACATACCATGTCATATATTATGAAGTAAAGGCCCAAGCAGAGCACACATTCAGGAATTATATTAAAAGAGATTTGTGTTTACTCACATTAATACATTAATTCCTGATAAAAAAACTGGAGCTGAAGTCTTACTTGATTGTTTTTTTTAACATACCATCACAAGGAATATGTTTTACTCAAAATAACAATAACAATAATAGTGTACTGTTATCCTGTTATTACTCTGGATCAGGATCAGGTACTTCCACAGCAGCTTCTTTTACTGTCTAAGGAAGATTTTGACCTTGTTGTTCCTCAAGGGAGCACCAAGATCTCTCCTACTCCACTGCTGTGGGAGTTGAAACCAACAAACATCTAGTCGCAAGTGCGATGCAAAATTATTCCTCATTTCTACAGTCCATGTGTGTTCCCATTGCAGAGTAATAATAATTGCAATTATATAATTCCACTGAATTCTGATACTGACTCCATTTCACCTCCTTGCTCTGAATTTGCCTTGAAATTTTTTATATTTTAAAGAATACAGGATCTATTATCTTTTGCAAAATATTTTTGGAGTTTTATTAATGATTTTGCTAGCAATACTCCTTTTAAATTGTAGTCAGGCAAGTTTGTGCTTTTAGAACAAAGCCTTATGGCAATTTCAGACCTGTAGTTAGAGTCTTGAGTAAAGGCAAGAAGAGATTGAAGGGAAAACTCTGTGACCTGCACTTCCCTGGGATGAAAATTTGAAGCTAGTATGACTTAGAGGAAGATCACTGTGTTGGGATTCCCCCCAGCCAACTCCTCCTGTCCTGAGGAAGTAGAAATTTTGTTACTGGACCACATCAGCCATCATTTGCAGAACCAACACTGATACTCAAGAAGATTTGTGAGAGAAAAGGTGGAGGATTTTGACTTGTAGGTACTTTCCCTTCCCTTATACTCTTTTTTCCAGGTGTGGATTTTCTGCCTCTGACCCAGTAGCTTGGAAAAGCATGGTAAAGTCAAGTCTGGTTTTGTCTAGCCCTGTAATGTCTTTGCCAACTTAAAGTATGAGAGTTTTGATTTCTTTAATTCCAGTTTATTGAATTGCTGATGCCCCGCAGGTTATCCATGTGAGGGATCAACAATTTCTCACTATTACTGCAATTCTGAATAGTTTCAACTTTTTACAGTAGTTTAGCAGTAAACAAGGGTTAAATGATTCTTCATCAGGCAGGAGGTTCATTAACATTGAAATTATTGTATTTCTCAAATATGTGGTCTGATTGCAAGTCATCCCTTCACACAAAGCAACAATACCACACACTCCACACATAACAGAAACTCACTTATAAAATGCTGATTCTGTCCTTCAGATTTCTGTGCCTCCAGTGGAAGCAGCAGTATTACACTATAGTGTGAAGCCATATTGGGTGTAGGTGGCCAGGTATTGGCCATGAGGAGCTACAGGGGTGGCCTCTGTGAGAAGAGACCAAGGGCTGCCCCCCAGAGCAGGGGGAGGAGGTTCTGCATGGTGGGAGCTGGTGGATATTTCATGAAGGACAGCAGCCCCATGAAGAGTCCATGCTGGAGCAAGGGAAAAGTGTGAGGAGGAAGGAGTGGCAGAGATAAACTGTTATTTACTGATCATAGCCCTCATTCTCCATCTTCCCTACACCACATAGCACGGATAAAGAAGACAGGAGTAGAGGAGTGAGGTTGAGCCTGGGAAACAGAGGAGGAAAGTTATTGCTTTAATGTTGGTTATTTTTGTTTGTTTCTCACTGCCCAAATCCATTTTAATTTTTCCCAAGACAAGTCTGTTTTGCTCACAATGGTAATTGGTAATCTCCATGTCTTTACCTCAGTCCACAAGCATTCTTATTCCTGGTTTTCTGTTTCTCTCCCATCATCCTACTGAGATGGGGGGAATGGGTGAGTGTCTAGGTGGGAGTTTGGCTGTTACCAATGGTTAACACACTACTGAAGCCAAAAGATTTTTCAAGTACAAGATCTGTTTTATCAAGGCCTGTAAAATCAGCTGGAATACAGTGCAGAGGGTGGGTTGTTATACGTCCTTTATCCTCCATATAACGATGGAGAAAAATACTTTGTTCTGACAAAGTGAAATCACAGCTGATAAATTTGCAACTGATTTCAACTTCCTTTTTTTTTCTGTAACATGCTGCCAAATTGCCATCTTTGATTACTTCAGTTTCCATGCTGACAGACTCTCTGATTCTTTAACTTCACCTGGCTTCTTATTTCCTTCCCAGTTCTGGATGAACTCTTACCCATTATTTAAGGAACCTATTATTTGATATGTTCTTTACCAAGTGATGCTCCCACTTAATACGCTTCACTGCAGTTTTCTTCCCTCTTTGATCTCAACATCAACTATTTGTCCCATTATTTGTTGCTCTGACCTTTGTGAAGCTCTGAGGGGCACAAAACATCTAATCTGGCCTCGTACAACTTCTAATATTGTAGGTTGCTCTTGATAAGAACTTTTGCAAACTGCTGTAATAAACATGTTGCCCAACACTATGCATTGAAAGTACCCTCTGCAAATCTGATCCTGCTGGCAATCTTCAGGATAGAAAAGGCAAAAACAAGTGGAAGAAATGTATCAGCTCAGTTGAATTTGTATTATCAAATTTTAAGATCAAATATATAAAACCAGTAGGGCTCTATACTGATATAATATTGTATTAACAAAAATGCAAGCAAATAATTGAATAACTGAATAACTTGAAGGATTTGTGTCATTTTTTTTTTTCACCCAGGTAAGCCCACATGAAATTTGCTCCAATGGCTGCCTGTCATCCTCCCTCCTAAGCATCCTCAGATAACTGACATTATTACATATCATCATAAAATAAATTATTAATTTGACTCAAAGCCAGAAGAAGAGCCACCATGAATTTGGAAAGGGAAGTGATATGTATCTGCAAAATCATGAGATGCAAAGACAGACATAAAAATATATATGGGACTAAATAATCTGAAGACAATCTGAAACAACAAGATCATTTTTAAAAGACAAATAAAATTAAAAATCAACATTATCTACCTGAGACAGGGAAACAGTGTGATCTACAAGTCAAAAGCCTTACAGCATTTTATGAACTGTATTGTGGTACCTTTGATTAAAGTATGTGTATGTCCCAGAATTAAAAAAAAAAGAAAAAGACCTGAACTTGCTAATTGAAAGAGCTGATCTAATACATTACAGCATCATTTTTGTTGATGTTCATCTATATGAATTTCTCTGGAAAATCTTTCAATACTTCTTACTTGGAATATGGAGCATGCAAGCTGACTGAAATGCTATATAGCACAGGAGAATAGAGGAATAACACACTTTAAGCTAAAACTTCTGAACACCAACAATCTTCTGGTTTTTCCAATGCCCTTCTAGGGTGTGACTGTGTGTTTCTCCAAAATCATTTGCACATTATGACTTGCTCTACCGAAAAGTTACCATCCGTGGTACATTAAGATATTTTTTGGTCTGTGGTTTCACACGTTGGCATGTCTATGTATTATATTCATATAAATCTTTTGTGCCACCAACAGTTTTTGAACATAAACATCTCCAGACTGGTCAGTCTATTCTTAAACTATCAAGCAGGTATTTGAAAAAGTCAGTGCTCATTTTCCTTTTTTTTTTTGCTAAAGCAACTGGATAGGATGCAGAGCCCTTGATGATTTATTAAATGGTTCCATTGTAGTCAGAAATCTTACAGCAGCTGGCCAACAGCTGCAGCATGCCCCAGCATGTAGCTCAGCCTTCAATCTGTCGGATGGATTCCACTTTATTCACAACAGTTCTTGTGGTTTTCAGTGGGGTGATCCCAGAAAGTCCAGGCAGTTTGTTCCATTCAGCTAGTCTAAGGCATTAAGTAATCCACCAGCAGCTTTCTCTTAACACTGTCTAACATCTCTACATGAACAATCCTTTCTTGTTTTCATATTGAGCCCCTGGAGAGGGCCAGTGTAGTTGTTCATGATTTTCTTGGGTTAGCCTCCACCTAGAATGTATGAGGTTCTTCTGAAAGGAGGGTGTAGTGAGGTGGGCGTTGGTCTCTTCTCCCAAGTAACAAACGATAGGATGAGAGGAAATGGCCACAAGTTGCTCCAGGGGAGGTTTAGATTGGACATTAGGAAAAGTTTCTTCACTGAAAGGCTTGTCAAGCATTGGAACAGGCTGCCCAGGGAAGTGGTTGAGGCCTCATCCCTTCAGGTATTTAAGGGATATATAGATGTGGTGCTTAGGGACACAATTCAGTGGTGAACTTGGCAGTGCTAGGTTAACGGTTGGACTTGATGATCCTAAAGGTCTTTTCCAACCTAAACAATTCTATGATTCTTCAGTATACTGTTCTGGGCATGGACCTTATATTTTTTCTTTTCTGCATGTGCCCAAAATAAACAGGATTGCAACAGTGAGCAAATTATACCCTGCTCCAATTTACACTAAGTTTACTGGACTTGTGTTTTCAGGAGAAAAAGAGACTCACTTGCTGTTTAGTCAGAGTGGTGTGTAATTGGGTTTTGGTAGTGTAATCTGAGAACCTGAGGAGCATGGACATAAATCTGGCTTGGACTCAAGTGAAGCCCTTAATCTGGGCAGGGATACAAACATTGCTTGCAGGAATAAAACTTCTTCTATGAGAATGGATTTTTGGTTGTTCTTGTAGATGTTGAATAATACAGACTCAAGCACATTCCCCTATGGTAGGTCATACTGTAGTCTCCACTATTGGCTCTGCTTCTTAGAGAATTCAACAGAAATCATTGTTGATTATGGGGATTTTTGTTCTTTTTTAGATAGAAATTGTATCAGTCATACTATGCATTGATTTTCTCTCATGTACTGTATTTTGTCTAAAAGCATCTGGTGGTATATGGTGTCAGACACAGCTGATTGGCCTTTGAACACTGCATCTGTGCCCGTATCACTTTCAAACCCAACTTCAGTAAGTTGAATGATCTTCAGTGCTCAGCCAGGACATACTTTCTCAAGTGTAATTCAGCTTGCTTGGAGAGAAGGTGGTGTTCAGCCACTGGTGACAGACAGTTTATAAATTACTTCAGTGCTTTATCTTTAAAATGATATATTAAAGACATCGGCTTGATGGGGTTTGGCTCTGGAGCATCCTTCCCTCTTTTTAGAAGTGCTGTAACACAAGCTTGTAACAATTTCTTAGGGGTTGTCTGTGTAGCTGAGCATAAGTTATACAACTGGATCAGCCAGGCATTTGTCACTGGTCCCAAATGTTATCTCTGAAATAAGTTTGTACTTTAGGCAGATTCACTTGCAGTGTAACGTGAAAAGGGTACCTATGATGGGACAGCCACTGGATCCAAAACTTTCCAGCTTGCCAGCCAAGAAGTCTTCCCTCTTCAAAATTTACAGCCTGTAGAGGAGCAGGTGTGTTTCAGGTGTCTTGAATGCGTATCCATTTGCTGGTCAAGAAGCATTACTCATACCTGGTTATTCACACATTAAAAAGTCTGCCGAAGAGAAACTGTGACTACTTGAAGCATGAATATGATCTAACTTTCCAAATGCTAATTCACTAAGTCTTACCAGACCTTTTAGAAACTGCTGGAACTGAATCTGTTTTAAATTATTCTATTTTAAGTGATCACCAGAGTCTAGTCTAACATTCTGCATAAGACAGGCCAAGGAATTTCTCTGAGTTCTCCAGACCACAAATCCCTTCTTAGATCCATCAAACCTTCATATCTTTGTCATGCAACTCCAAAATCACAAAGAGTTTGTGGGGTATTTCCAGGTTGTGAATTTGTGGTTTTAAATCCAGACCTTTAGTTATTTAAGTAGTAATATAAGATATTTGTGTTAAGATGATGAGTTTTCTGGAAAACTTTGTTGCAATGTGCCAAGATTGCTCGCTGTGGAGAAAGGGAATGAAACCAACTATTTCCTCTAAGAACTCAATTTCAATAAAATAATACTGTGTTTGAGCTTTGAGGAACTGTTGTCATTCAATTTTAACACACATTTCCTTTTCACTTTGTAAAGCATCTTCAATAGGCATCTGATCCTGGCAGGACTATAGGTGAAATGGACTTTTGGATTCACCAGAATGGCCTGCCACTTTCCTGCATGACAAATGGGAAATGCATCAAAAGAAATATGTATACTGCTTTATATAAAAGTATATTTTCAAATCTTTATTTCCCCCTAAACAGGATTAAAAAAAAAAAAAAAAGTAGAAGTCCAGAAATTCTAAAAAAGATAATGCCAGGTGTTTTGAGGGAAAGCTATGGGAACAGATGGCCTTACTGGAGGAGGTAAAATAAAAATTTCTAGATGCTATATTTGAAACTTGGTGAAGAAGAGCAGCTGAATCTGGAGGATGGTGCCAGCATTTACCCTCTGATTTGAGTGAAGAACTTGACAGAAGTGCAGAACCAAAGCAATAAGGGCTGTATTCTCTCTTATTTCCAAAAATCAGAGTGAAGGCTGACACCAAATTAATAATATAGCCTTCACAAGAAGGCCGTGCTCTGACTTCATCTGTACTACCATACGTGGCCTCGTTCCCAACAATTGTATAAGTCTATAAGCTTCCATAGAGCCAGCACATGTAATCTCCACTGCTGGCACCAATTATGCTTGGCATTGTATCCAAACACCCACTTTGCACCAGATCTGTCAGTATCAAAGCCATGAGGCTGGAACTTTTCCTGTGCTCTGGAATACATTGATTCAAATAACTCGTCAAAGCTGTAATTACGAATAACTGTTATATCTGCATGCTTCTTTGGGACTGGATATCACTAGAGAGTAGAAAGTTATAATAAAGGTAATTCATCCATGGCAAAATATGCCATACCACACTACACCATACAGTAGTGTCTGTTGTGCAAATGACGCCCTGTACCTCAGGAACTTAGGGCAGCAGGCTGCTGCCCTCCTGCAGCATTGGTCTGCAGTTAAAACCAGTAACATATGCCTCCTCTCAGGCCTATATGCTCTTAACAATTTATATATATATATAATAAATATGCATATCATTTATAGGGTGTTAAGCAAATGTCCACATACATTATATTCATTTTTGAAAAGAGAAGTCTAGACTGCATGGAGGCAAGTAGACCTAGACAATCTATGAGGGAGGTAGATAACACTTGGGATCTATGGGAGGGTACAAAAGGAGCATTGAGCCGATGAGACTCATTGATGACCCCCACAGCTAACCAACAAGATATTAAGCTGTAGTCCACACAGTGTACTTTGCCCTTTGCCTGTAAGTAGTCCTGATGAAAACTATGGGCCAGTTATTCAGGAGGCAGCTTTGCACGTGCAGGTTTACCAGTAAAGCTCTTAGGGCTTGGTTGTACCTCTCACCCTGGCTGGTGCAGAAACACAGTTACACAGCTGAACAGCCCTGTGGTTCACATCAGGGCTGCAACCTTTCTTGTTCTGCAAAATGGGTCCCGTGTGAAGACAAGCACACATATTGACTACTAGTCTTCATCGTGTAGCTTGTACCCCTAAATTATAACAATCATGGAGAAGACATGAATATACATCAAGATGTTTGGTCCTCTGTCTGAAAATATCTTCCTGAAACGCTCTTAGCAGATTCAACATTTAACCATAGTAGTTAAGCAAGTTATTTTGTAAATTGTTCTGCAGAAGAATGAAAGCTGTATAAGTAAGAATTGAAAAGTACAATGAGATATGTATTTCTGAAAATAATTTTGGGGCATTCAGTCCAGCTGTGCATCTCTTTCATTGGTTCCTACACACAAGTAGTCAATTATGTGAAATATTTAAACAAGAGACATTCTCTTTGAAACTTGTAACATCATTTACTTACAGCTCTGTTCTGTCATATTAGCTTACATTCCTAGAAAATGGAAATAAAATAATTTTTACTACAGCTGTATATTTGCAGTTAGCAAAAGGAGGTTGCATTGGGAAAATGGACAAACTCTTTCAAATTGCACACCTGTGGCAACTGCATGTTATGGTTTGATTGACATGAGACCAGCTATCAAAATACCAGCTTAACCCTAATATCTTTTATTACTCACCTCTCCCTTTTGTTCAAAGCTTTCCACCACCCTCCCCTTTTTGAAACCACTTGCTTCCATGAAGTTTTCCCAGTTTATTTCCTTAAATCTTGCCTCCCCCTGCTGGTTGTGCAAAACAGAATTTGTGAATAAAACCCCCCACTTTCCCAAAGGTAACTGATGTGAGAGAATCACCAATAGTAAGACAGTCCCAGTCCTGAACCTGGAGTAGCATGGGCAAATCTCCACATATGCATTGGAGGCTCTTGGACCTCCTCCGAGCTGCATCATTCCTTATTCAGACACAGCAAGATCCACTTTCCTCTCAAACATGATACCATTGCCAGTTTGGGTTGTTTTGTTGTGGGTTTTTTTTGGGGCGGAGCTGTTTGCTTGTTTGGGTTTTTGTTTGAGTATTTTTTTGTGTGTGTGTGAAACAGGTGACACACTCTCTGTAAATAGGAGATGCCACCTATCTTTTAATAATTGGGTAAAGTTAGAAAAAAACACAGATGGGCAAAGCATTATTTTTGGTTCTGCACCCAATACATCTTTACTGAATGACTGTGTACAGTGACAGAATGCATATACTGGAAGGTGGTGCATTTTCTAAGCTGCTAAAAATTTACTCAACAGCCAGCAGTTTTTTTCTCTAAAGTCTTAATTAGCTTTAATTGCCATAGGTCTATTTATACCTACTTTCACCCATTTATTCAGTCTTTCTTTATGTTTACAGAACCAGGATAAGAACATCTAGACTGTGATGCTGAAAATGTTTTGCTAATTCAAACATATATGAACTACAGGATGTATAATTTTCAGAACTACATCTACATGGGCTGCAATTTACATTAAATTGCTGTTTTGGTTAAATGGCACCTTAGCTACCAAGCAACTCTTTGAATAGTTGTTTCTTTAATTATTATTTAATTTTGTGGTTATGACTGGTTTTCAGTTAAAGAGGGTACTACTGACAAATTCAATTAAAGGAAAATAGAGGACTTAATGGTCCATGCTAATGATTCATTTCATACATAATATTTTATCATTTTCTGTGCAAATTTATAATGAGTGCTTAGCTTGTATTAATAAATGCTTACATTTAGTCTACATAAACTATAGTGATTAAAATATTTTGCTAATGATATCTGTTGATAAATGCTTTAAAAACAATTAGGTCCTTATTTTAAAGTAGTTTTGTCAGCACAACTTTCTATGAAAATGCATATTTTGTCATTAAGAAGGAAACACAGGTATAGGAATGTAATAACATATGCACAAGCAATGCTTTGTGATATTTAAACAGCTCATGATATGCATCTGCTACACCCAGGAAAACAAACTTTGAAGAATTATGGCAATCAGTTCAACGTGCTATCTGATTTTTTAATATCACATGAAGAAGAATGAGTTTGATAAATCACCTTTGCAGGTATCTGAATTAAGAAAAAGTACTTCTCTGTTCCACAGAAGAGGCAGAAAATTTAGTTTCTGGTGTTTCTAAATACTGTGTGTAGGAGTGAAAGGGTGGGTAAGTAGCTATTACAGTCCTGGTTTTACATTTTGCATCTTCGCTGATGAAGATATATTGCCTTCCAAAGTGAATAAAGTTATAATTTACAAACTTTTAAGCATATTATATACTGTTTTAAGATACCATGCTGTTTTGGGACAATTTTGTTTTCATCGCTTTTTCTTGCACTAAGAAATTAGTGCACAATCATTTGCTTTAAGTAAAGAATGCTATTAGTTTCAATGGTAAAACAGACATATTGCTTCTGCAAACTGCTTGACTAGTATTACTGGGATTTAAAATACTTTTTTTCAGGGTTAAAGGCACAGGATAACAAAAAGAACGTAGGGACTGAAGATTTTTAAGAGTAGAACAAGAATTCAGGAACAGAAGTCTATGCAAAAGTCAAGAAAAATCACGTTCCTAAATCACTTATATAATCTATCAGTATCTTAATGTCTTCTCTATTTAAATTTTAGTTACTCCTGAATAAGGATTGGGATGAATGAGTTACAATTGTTTTAACTTCATAACTCTTAGAAGTACTGCGATTTAGTATGCCATTCGGAAGTTGCTGTCAATTCTTCTATAAAAGGTGAAAAAAAAGAAAAGCACCAGATTTCTTCTTTGAAGCAAAAGAGTTCTTAAAGCCTTGCCTAAAGAAACTCTTTACTCTGGCAGTCACTGCCAAAATCTTTGCGGTTTGTGTTGCTGGAACTTTCACTGCAAAATCCATTGATACTGAAATCTAATGTTATTTAACTTCTCAAGAATAAATAATTAGATTTTAAGAATTAATATAGATCAGGATCATCAGGATCATACATCAGTGATCCCTGCCAAGTGATGCATGACAACCAGAAATTTAAGTTTGTTTTCCTTTGACAAAGAGTGATGGTGACATATTTTTGAGATTCCATCAAGAACCAGTGAAATTGCATTCTTGAAAAACTTAGGTCCTCCTCTATATACTTCAGAGCTCCATATACAGTCATATCAGTGCTCATTTATCCTGCAAGAATTTCAGCAATAGCAAAATTTGTTTAATTTAGAGGTATCAAAGAAAATTAAAAAGAAAATATATTGTTCTTTTTGTTCCTGGCTATTGCCAGATGAAAGAGCTGAAAACTGAGATTCAATTTTCACGCACAAGTGAAAAGTCACCAGAGCAAAAGGCAGAAATGGCAGCACAATCTAGCTCATACATGTGTGTGTTTCTCCACATGGGAGGCCCACAAAGGTAGATGCTCATCCACAGGTATACAGGTGATCCAAATACAGTGTTTTGCATTTTCACCTCCTTTCATCAAATTTTGGTTCAAATTCCATCAATTTGTTTCAATATGGAGTTTATGGTTTCTTGCCAAAACCTTGGTAAGGTGGTGGTGGTATCACTGAAACATCACCACAAGGTCCATGGCCCTGGTAACCCTAATTTCAGACAACTGGCCAGAGGTGACCTGATGTCGGGGCTTTGTTACCTGTAGCTAATAGCTGCCGATCTGCTTGGCTGTCTGGAAGCTGGTGCCTAGTGCCACGTTCACTGAATGGCAGCAGAAAGGCTGGGGGAGGGTGCACCTTATTGCATCCTCTGACTGTCTCTAGGGTTTAACCTATAAGTTGGACAATAATAGTAACTGAAGTTAGGAAGACTGTCATTACCCTCATGCACTTCTTGAGGAAGTATTTTAATATAAAGCTTGTTATTTATCTGGTTTCCCACTCAAAGTTATTCATGTACTGAAGGATTCCCAAGTGCTTTGCAAGTAAGGAAAAAAATCACCTGTCAAGAAATTCCAGATGTTTACTTTTTAAAGTTTCTAAGCCATGGAGTGCATACAGCTATCAATCAGGGAGTGAGCCAAACAGATGACAGGTTTATTTAAAGGATTCTTAAGAACTACGCAGACTTTGCACTTCAGCGCTACACACTTGGCAGAAACGTTATGTTACATTCATAACTTGGCTATCTGGGTGGATCCCTGCTGCAGCTGATAGCCAAATAGTATAGGTTACTGGAACTGCTTCTATGTGGCCTTGTGGCTGTTTCTGCTCAGCAAGGGGGGACCATGACACTGAGATAGGCCGCCTCTAGTAGCACCTCCATGGAAGCGTGCACACCCCTCCTGCTGCTACCATTCAGTGATGGTTATCATAAAGAATTGATAGGCATTTTTCTTTCTAAAATTGACCAGCACAATCATATCTATAGTCTCAGGAACATTTTCCATCTGTTTGTGGCTGTAAGCTTTGATGCTGCAGTTATACAAGAACACATGTGCATGGTCCTCAGAAGTACTCTTCAGGGGTCAGCAGTGTTTACTGCCAGAGCATTATGGATTTCCACCTGTGAATATTTCTTGATATATTTCACCTGAATGCTTTGCTGACGTTGGTAGGAGTCTCTACACTGAATATTCACATTGTAAAGACTGTGGGATTATAAGATACCTTATAAAAGGTATATAAAAATGCATAGATAACCATGTATCACAGCAGTGTCCTTGAGAAAGATCATTTGGAAACTGGAAAGATTAAGGGGAATTTCCCATAAAAGTACATTGTTGCTAAAAATTTTGTCCACTAAGAGATGCCATACTAAGAGATAACAGAAAACGTATGGCTAAAGAAAACACAAGCGTACTAAAGTTTGCTACCTTTACTGCAGATCTCTAGATGCCTGGATCTGATGTCTGTTCTTTCCTAGGAAAACTTTCTAACATGGGAAAAACACATGGACTCAATTGCAAGTAATGGGAAAAACCTACAGTACCCTCTGGATTCCAATCCCTAACCTGTTGGATTATGACAGCTTTTACAGACTTCACTACTACACAACCAGATTGTTAGCAGAGCACTTATATCATCCCTGGCCTAGGGACAGAACTCCAGTCTTATCTCACCTTCCCTTAATCACTTCAATAGAGTGCCCGGGGCAGGAAAAAAAAAAATATTTTTAGCACATCTGGAATTTGAATCGTCTTCTGAAATTTCCTGATTTTCTTTCCTTTGTTTGCAGAGGGAGTACGGGTATGGCACATTTTTCACTTTGGTGTCTGCAGTTAAATGGGATGAAATCAGACCAAACATGTTCTGGTTATGATAATGAATAGTGTTGGGTTTAGTTATTGAAAATGCTACTGTTTCATGGTCTTTCAGCTGTCCACCTCCTTCTATATCAGTCTGATAACAAGATTATGGCCGAATTCGTGCAAGGTCAATATTTAAACTGTCCTCAGACTTATTTTCTCCAAGACTGATAATGTGGTTTACAGAGAGGCATGGAAGCATATCGTCTGCCTTTATTTTATCTTTCAAGGTAGCTATCAGTTTTTTAAGATACCACTCAATTTAGTAAAACTGACTTTTTTTTCTTTTTCATTTTTTTTTTTTAACCAATCAGCAACCTCAAGAAAGTTGATCAAGCCTGTCTGAAGACTCCAACACAGCCTGGATCATTTTTAATTCCAGAAAATTTTACTAATGATTTAATTTTTTTAACCGCACAATAAAAGACAATTTCAATTATTTTAAAGTAGAAAACAGATGTTAGTGAATTTGCACAGGCTAATTAACTTTCTACAAATACCTCACTGTGAGTTCAGAAAGCTTCAATTGCAAAAATTAAACATATCAAAAGAACACAGTCTAATATGCCTAAAACAAAGTAGAATCATCTGAAATGTGAGCAACATATTAGTGGTTATTCAGAAATGATTGAATCCTATTGTTTTTTATGTGAGCTGCATTAAAAAGGAAAAAGAAAAAAAAAGGGCATTTATCTATATTTTTTTAAAAAACTACACCACAAAAATCCACCCAAAGAGCCCATGGGCTAAATATTAGGCTGCAAATAAGGTAGGAACTCCTGTGTTTATCCCTGAGCAAACACACAGTGTCACTTTATTTAGCAACCTCTGCACTCAGTGAAGTTGTCTAAGCGCAAGTTCAGGGACTGAGGTGAAGGTTCAGACCTTTCCTTGCAGCTAGCAGAATTTTTCTAGTAGGGCCATGATTTCAGATAGATCTTCTCCCCTCAGTTCTTCAATATACAAATCTGACTGTCCATTGCTCCTCCAAAAGACCTACTGTGCTGCTCAGGTACATAATTCAGGTCAAATTCAGGTTCTTAACTCAGGATGTCCTTCAGGAAGCTAGCTGCTTAGCCTTTCCATTGACTGTGGAGAAGATGTAGATATTTGTTGTAGGATAGGTCCTGCACTGAGCACATGAAATTTCAACACGTTATTTTCTCAGGAATTTAATACTCATGTGGATAAATTGGATCCAAATAATAAGATTCAGCAAATAACTGCTTAGTTGCAAGAATTGGAAGGAAGGAAGGAGCAAAGGAAGGAAATGGGGATGTACAAAGGTAGAAAGCCAAATTCTAGGAGTCTTGTTCAATCATAAGAAAAGGACGCAGAGAAAACCTGGTATCAATCTTCAAATATATGAAAGGTGGCTTCAAAGAGAAAGACTGCAGATTGTTGTCCGTATTTGCTGAAGATGCAAGAGAGGATAATGCTGAAAACTGCAATATGGAACATCGAGTTTAGACATTAGAAAAGACGAAAGAAGAAACAGTCTCTCTCACTTTGAGGGCAGTGAAATAAATGGATAGACTGCCTAGGGAGTTTTTGGAATCCCATGCTGGAGGTTTTTAAAAACAGGATAGACAAACATCTGTCAGGGATGATTTAGGTACAGCTGGTCCTGCCTTGGGGTAGGAGGAGGGATTGAACAATCTTTCTAGCTTCCTTCTAGCCCTATTTGCTATGAATCTATGATAAGAGGCAATAATACCTCAACAGTAGACACTGAGAGGTCACTCAGGTAGGGATAGAAAAGAGTAATAGCGAGGAAAAACACTGAGGGTTTACCAGTCCTTAATATCTCTCAGTTCCCCAACTGTGCCTTTTTCAGGAATATTTCCAACAGAAGAAAGACATTATGAAAGCAAGATTTATTAATATTTTGAGATGCCAGAGCATAGGACCAAAGTTGGAAATGTAATATGGAAGATAGGTCAAAAGATTAAAAAAAAAATCAGAACCCAAGCAGAGGCAAGGTAGCTGTCACAGACATAGAGTTCTTTATTCCCGCAGTGTTTTTAATTGTGAATCAGGCCAAAGAAGACAAGACTTTTTACATTAATCTGTAAATGTTGCAAAAAGATATTTCTTCTTTGGGTCAGTGTACTACTTAGCAACTCTGTGCCAGACCCTGAGACAATTAAGATAGATCAGGTGATTATGACAACATTAATGCAAGCATACAACAATGACATTTTTTTTCCTAGGATTCATATGCAAAAGTGTGTAATATTTTGCACTAAAGTATATTAGCTGAGAAGCTGATATATGTGACACATATATGTGAAGCTGATTGTATTTAAATACTTCATTGTAAGGCATATGCACAAAACAACAACGTTAAGACAACCACATTATTTTTTCTTTTCATGAATTTTGCATGTTTAACCACAGAGCTATAATGCTGTGTTCAACATTACAATGGAATAAAACATTTTCTGTTACTTTAAAAAAATATTTAAATACACTTTAAGCTCTGCAATTATTTCTACTACATTTTAGCCTGTTACAGCATCTCATGTTTTATTTGATTTTTTTTTTTGTTTGTTTGGCGGGGAGAAGCAAAACACAAAAATGACAGCATCCATGCATACAGTCAATCAGCTGGCACATCATAAGCATGTTTCACGTTTTTCTATCTCTAATATGAGGCCAAGCAGAAATTTATTTCTGAATCTTATTCAGATGAATGGTCAATATTTTTTTTTCAAATGCCACCAACCCTGATATTTTAAATTTAAATACGTATTTTTAAGGAATGGTCTGAGTTTTACCATTATCTCTGAGAGAAGGAGGTTTATTTGCAAGCACACACCTGGAAATCCTGCTTAAACACATATGGGAGACACTTAATAAGTGCACTATTTGTGTGATCATCTCTATAAGTGCACTATTTGTGTGATCATCTCTATACAGCACGCTTGCTTTCTGTTCCTATTTCACAGGGCCCTAATCCTGATTTAAGGGTAAAAAATAGCAACTGGCATACGTATCAATCATTTTAGACTGTTCTTCAGTCATCACTATGCATGTACATGGGCACTATAATAAAATCTACAACACCAAGTAATTCCTAAACAAGGCATGTGGGTTTTTTTGCATTTATGGCATCACTTCACTCTACTGTTGTTTACTTTGTATGTAAGTGAGGGGTCAGTCACTGGACTATTTTTTCCCGGGTGATTTCAGATATGTATTAAAATGGAAGTAATTTAAGTAATTTAAGTAACTCACTTCCCCTTATCTGCTGTCATTTTCATGTTTCCCCTCAGAACAGTCATCATCTGCAATAAAGATTTGACTTTACTGCTAAACTGATCTGAAGAATCAACGGTGTCTCTGGATCAGCCTTTATAATGCAAAATGCTGATTGCAGCAACCGTTTTGTTCGAGGAGAGGGTGTGGGCAAAGCAACGGTAGAGAAGAGGCATAGCTGGATCCCACTAAGAGGCAGAATTTAAATGGCATAAAGAGCACAAATTCTATGATATGACGAAAACATCTCCTCAGCCCTTCCCAGCCAAGCTTCACATCCTGCATTTCTACTCCAGTGATCCTGCAGACTGTTACAGACACAATAAGGTTCGTCGGGACCCACGTGTCTGGGCTGCCCACCTCGGAGGGCTCTGGGTCCACACAGAGCCACTCCTGTTTCTGCACGGCTTGTGCTGGACAATGTTGTACAATCAGTTGCCACACGCGGTGCCGCTCGGCGCAGTCACACGAGTGCAACCTCAAAGGGGGAAAGAAAAGGGGACAAGGTAGAGGTCAGTGACAAGCGGCCATGCACGGCTGGGGTATGGATGAAGTGGAGCGGAACAAGGGCAACAAAAATGATGGGATTTTGTTTTCCCCTGCGCTGATAGCAACTTATGGGAGACTTTGCCCCCCTATCACACATACGAATGCTGCAGAGTAAACTGCCTTTTTGCTAAAAAGAAGGCAGTTATAGCCATACAAGGCTAAGTACAGCTCAGTTACAGACCTGAGGGTAAGGTGTTTGGTGATGGAGGGTATAAGAAGCACTGAATACCAGTTAATACTTCAGACGTGTAATTTTCCCCACTACAGGTTTCTCTTTAATCCTGCTTGTTTATTGGTACTCAAACAGATCTAACAAAGCCCAAGCAAAAAGCAGAGGATGAATACTTTGCTGTCCATGCCACAGGGAGATTACTTGAATTATTTCTATATTTGAACAAAAATTAAGATTTTAATATATCTAATACAATTTCCCACAGATTACCTTTATTGTTTGCTAATTACCTGTGTTCAAATGTATTAACAAACATTCCACGAAGACACTGAAAAGCAAGAGTTAGCAGAAATCCTGGAACGTGCACAAAGGAAAACCAGCAAACATTTACAATTGTAATGTCCCAACACAGTTCTATTAACTGCAGCTCTGATTTATTTCCCCATCCTCCTGTTCCAAGATCTGCACCTTGTCTTTTTTCTTTAGGATGAACAAAGATCATGGAACAGATTGTAAGTGAGGCAAATTGCGTGTCTGTTTATGGTTGTGTTACACATATTCTATATATCATTTGCAAACTATTCCCCAAAGAAATGGTATCAAACTTTTGGGGAAGAGAAAGGATCTGATGACAATCTGTTTTCATTGCATTCCTTTCAGATGCTCCATGATATTTCATCTGCTTTATCTGCTTAGATTAATTTCTTGTACTACAGCTATTGCTTCCCCATCATTGCCCATTTGTTTTCTTTTGTTCTTTTTGGCTTTAATGTTCATTAACTATATTATTTGATTTGATGATGCCATCACAATTAAAAGAAAACCAGTCCAAGTCTATTTGAACTGAATCTTACATTTGCTTTGTAAGCACTCTACTTTAGACAAAATATAAAGGCTTCTGTATTTTTGGTTTTGGCTTTTTTTTTTTTTTTTTTAAACACACACACACACACATATTTAAAAACATAGCAGTATTCCAAAATCCCTAACTTATGCACATATTTGATCTGCAATTTTTAGCACCAAGGTAATTTTACTTGGATGGTTTATGAACCGATTTAGCATGAATGTCTTTACTTTTTAAGAGACAAAACTTTAAAATAAAGTTCTTCTTCTTCTTTTCATCTGGGTACTGTCAGCACTGAGTTGGTTTGAGCAATAATTATTAGGCAGTTTTGACTAAAAGATAACTTCAGCTAAACACCTGAATTACCAAAGGTAAGTGCTCAGGAAAAAGCAGAACTTCTGTGAAGTGAACAGAACCGTTAACAGTACTTGCCAAAGACAAAACTATTATCAGCACTTTGGAATACCTTTTAGCTAAGATTAGATCTAACTTGAACAGAACTTCCTGCCTGGAAGTGTCCTCTAAAATGACTGTTAAAATGAGAATTTATTTTTTTTTAAATCTTTATAAATCAAGAGTTTACAAAGCCAGTAAATGCAAGAAAAGGCTTTCCCTTTGCCGCCCCCCCCAAAAAAACCCACCCCCAACATCCAATAACCTTTATTTTCATCTCAATTCTACCAGCATGCAACAGGAGCAACTCCTTTAAATCAATAGGGTGTCATCAGCCATTTACAGAGCAAAATCAAGCTCTTTAAGACAGATGTAATTAAAACATTTGATAACACCCTATCTTGTGGTATAGAAAAATTAGTCTAATGATTTTTTTTTTTAACTAAAACCCAAACAAACAAAACACAAACCCGACCCTCTTCTTAGCTATTTAATGAAACAAGGTGACTAAATCCAACCCAGGCAAAACTTTGTGTCAGTCAATCAAGTTGCACTGCAGATTCATTCAGTGAGAAGTGTTAGGAAAGAAACAATAAACACTGCAGCATAAGCTCAGTGTATTTACAGGTAATATTTTCTTATGCAGGTAATTAATCATCATGATTAATTATACTAGAAAGCAAACCGATTATTTCAGTGAAGCAAGATTACTTGCCTATGGGTAGAGATCTAGGAGCTGCATATGTACACATTCTCTAATAAATGATAAGGATCACTGGTGAGGCAGGTTGCGGAGCTTGGGAAAAGTAGTAGTTACTAAGTGTAACTGCTTTTGGCAACTATTGACCTTTGAGTTCTTAACCTGGAGGATATATAAACAACACAATGTTCTCTGGCAAGTTTTCCCTGATAACCTGCTGGAAAAGGGACAGAATATCCTCAAGGCATTTTGCATGCACAATTTAACAATTATGTGGTCAGAGGAAGGATGATTCTGTTAAGCTGCTGGGAATGGTAGATGTTTACAGGCTTTACACATTTACAAAGGAATTTCAAAATCTAACACAGCATAATCAATATCAACTCCAGTGCTTCTATACTGAGATAAATGATATCGAACACTGTGCTGGGAACACACGCACACAAAAATGGAAAGAGAGGAAGGATTCTGACTGCATAAAGAAGATCATATGAATCAAAATCATAGCACTGGCAATCCTGGCTTAAGGACAGAATGTTAAAGTGAGGCTGAATCTCCCAGCATGGACAATCTGAAAAATGAATTTGGTGCATTTAAAAGCAGCGTATTTTAAAAAGGAAACACACTAAAATTATTTCAGGTTTCTATTACAGTTGTATAAAAATTTTCAAACCTATATCAAAAGTTAATTTTATAATATTTTATTTTACAATCAGGAACCATGCTCAAAATGATAATACAAATGGTTTATATTTCTACCTTTACTTGAAAAGCATATTTTCATGTTACATTTATTTAGTACAAATTTTGCAAAATAAACATTTTGCAATCCACATTGCAAAGCATTGCAAACCTCACAATGCAACCCACATTAAGCTGTGGATGCGCCCCGAGTTTGTCTTTTGAATTTCTTTTAACTGTCAGTCCTTCCAAGTTTTCTTGGTTATATTCAAGAGGCAGAGGGTAAGAGAAACAGCACATCCTAAATCCTCCACTGCCACAGTTCTAGTTCTAACTGGCGTTTCCCCGCTCTCTCCATGCATTCATCAATCAGATGCAAATTACAGCATGCCTGATTGGGTCTCCTTCACCCTAACCATTCCCTGCTGACTGGCAGTGCCTGCCAACTGCTGCAGGGAGCAAGATGAGCAGCAGTAACAGCACCTCTACTGTTTTGGTAAGTCTTGGCTACCACCAGTAGCACAGATAACAACTGCTTGCTTAACACCTATTGAACGTCCTGAGCACAATTGTCCCATTGAAGAATGCAGCTGTCACCCTTGATTGAGCACGAGACATCACTGCCATCAAGTAATACAAAAGAGTAGGTCCATACATTCAAACACTGTAGCAATTTCAGAGAAACTCTTTATACTGGAAACAAGCACAGCAAAATGTCCAATGGGTGGGGAGGGAAGAGGCATAGAAGATGAAAGTTGCAAAGAAGCTTTTTTCATAAGACTTAAATCTAGTGCATGATCAGAGAAAATACTGTAGTCTCAGTAATCTAAATAAATCAGGAGGATGGCCTGTGCACCACTGAAAAGGTTTAATAGCTGAAATACTTACAGCCACCTACAAATGTAATGCCCACACATTATTCCATGGTCTCCACTCTGCTACAGTACAGTTCCCTTGCTGCATAAGCATGGATTTAGCATATTTTAAAGCAGAGTGATGTCTAAAATTACCCTCAGACTGGCATTGCCCCAACCCAATTTTCTCAATAGGCTGGACCCCATTAGCTAGCCCCAGTGAGAGGATTGCCAAGTCCAAAAGGAGGCAGAAGAGGGACACTGTGTGAGGGACAGTAAGGGGGAGAGGGACAAAGAGGAACAGTGGGAGGAGAAGGGCAGAGATTGCATTGTTTGGCCCAGTGAACAAGGTAAAGCAATCGTGGAAATGCAAGGATCAAATCTTTTTTTTTTTCAATTGACATGTGCAAGTTGAATAGCACTATGGGTGATAACACTGCGTTTCACTGGTATTTTCAGGGAGCAGGAAGAATGAGTCCTGTGGGTGTCACTTATAGAAAAGTATGAACTGTTCACAAACAATTTCAGCATTGTGCTAGGCAGAAACAGGCTTTCCTTCATCTTCACAGATAGATGTCTTTTTGTTCTGTGTTTTTCTTGAACCAACATCTTGAATGAAACATTCTGGTTTTGAGTGACTAAGATTGATGTTCCCTGATCCCTGCCTGCGAATACCAAAAGTGAGCTCATTGTTTCTGTGCCCAGCACTGAGCAAAGGCACTGGGGTATCCAGGATGGAAAGCTTTTACAAGACTCAGGTTTGAACATCAGGAGTGGCATCTGGAGGGCAAACCTGTTCGGCTTACATTAGAAGCAAGTCTTCCATTTGGGGCACAGAGATCAGCCCGTTATGAATATCTGAACTGCATGGGGGCTGCAAACCTTGTCAAATGCTGTGTAAAAGTGCACAAATAAATTAATCTCATTTAACGATCCCCTGACCTTTGAAAATTTTTAATATCCATGAGTGGACCAACAACATTTCTAACATCATTTGTGTATCACAATTCAATCACTATTATATCCCAAACCCCACCTTTGTGTAATATTCAGAGTGTGTTTTGTGATCCAAGGAGGTGGGAGTGTGGAAGGAAAGAGCAAGAGAAAAGGTTACATATGATGCGCCATGAACATAAGACAGTAATCTAAGTGGAGTGGTCAACTGTTACCTGAAAGGATGGGAGAGACTGTTGGTAGCTGGGACAAACAACAGAAGAGTTTGTTCTGCTTCCACCTCTGTCATTGCCCTGTGACAATACTTTCAGCATGACAATTTGCAGTCTTTGTGCCTCTATTTTTCTTTTCACCCTTTGCGTGTCCTGTCAATTAAGCTGCACATTCTCCATGGTGTACATCGCACTTACAAAACAGGAGTGTGATTATGACTGGGATGTATTTTACTAGATGTTACTTTACCACTAATAAACTCCTTGACTGCTTGTTTTATCCTCCAGGGCTGTGTGTTTAAGGTGACCCCAGTTCCCTTTGCCTTGCCTTTTATCCAGTGTCAGGGTGGTTAGATTATTCCTCTAGGTCATGGAAGACCCAAGTTCAGAGGAACATATATCTGCCCAAGCAGACTGACTTTTCTCCTGTCACATCTGTAAAACCATGACTCCATATGACATTTGGGGATGGGTTTCTTAACGTCCTCTTCTGGTAAGGCTGTTCTCAATGATAACTGGAGCTCTGATCTCAGTCAACCACAAGGCCACTGTATTGCTTTCACTGCTACTTTCCCTCCTTTACCCACTGGAGTGAAACAGCAGCCCCCCCAATGGGGCAGAATTCGCCTCTCCTCCTTCCAAGTCGCCTCAGGCAGCTGAGCTGTCTGAGCTACACGCCTTATCAGTTAGGAGAAAGCCAATGGCAGTGCTTTTTGAATATTTCTAAACATTTCTTCAGGCACAGTTACTTCACACATTTAAAACTAAAGTCACAAACAGCTTTGAGTTGCCAGAAATTTTATTTCTTCAGCAAATAAATTCTTCCCCCCCCCCAAAAAAAAAAACCCAAAAACAACTCACTGTGCTATTCTGTTCCATCATTTTCATATTTTTATGGAGAGAATGACTGGATTCATCGACAAAACATATTGGAAAGAGGGAGATCTGTCCAGGGGACAGAAATACAACATTGTGGATCAAATACACAGGAACTACCTAAAAGACAAGAAAGGGGCAGCCACTGTCAAGGTGTTCAGGATTACAGGTTGCCCATGCACTTGGAGAGGGAATTCAATGTCTAAACGAGGCAACAAGATATTCAAGCCATCAGTACATCCAGAAGAACTGAAGCCACATCTCATATAAAATAATAGATAAGGGCTGGGAATGGCTTCAGCAACCACAGGTGCAAATGAATCTCAAGGGAAAAGCTGACCATGACCAGGACATGGGCAGACTGCGTAGTGGAAGAGGTTTTTATCAACAAGGTCCAAAATCATGACTGAGGAGAACAAGTTGTCAATTTAACTTTGAGAGGGAGTTATCTAGGGCACTTTTAACGTAATGAAGAAGGCAGATTACTGGGACGTCAGAGAACTGGATTCTCAACTAGCTGACATATCATGACAATTATAAGACTAAGTAAGCAAGCATAGGAAAAAAAATTAGAAAAGAAGGAGTTCTGAAGCTCTGCATTTTAATTCATATCTTCCCACTCTGGAACCTGACAAAAAAATGCGTTATTAGAAATAAATAAAAGCAAGGCATGAAATGGCTTCCCAGAACAAACTGTAGTTTATAGGCGTGAAGTAAAATGCCTTCTCCACTCTGTAAAAATCCCTGCAAACTAGAAATGCACAGAATAAAATGGGGTTTGAGATATTCTCAGTAAAAGCAGAAAGTCACTAACACATTTGTAATTGCCAAGGGGCCTATTGTTCATAAAAATTTATATACTCAGGATGCCCATGTCATCACAGCCTGTTACAAGCAAGTATTTTGCTCTTCTGCAAAACACCTGCATAAATACACAACATAAGTGGCTGTATTAAAGTACTTATCTCTGAATATGGAGAGGGCTTCTTTTTGGATATGTAAATATTCCCTTAAAAGGAAATACAATAGCAGAGTGACAAAATGTTTCCATTACGGCTCAAATTAAAAAAATACAGCAGTACCTTAAAAGTAATTTTCTTTGTTTCTTAATTTACAGACCATCCTTCTGGAAGGACTCAAAGGAGAAATATGTTGGAACTCAATTACCTGTGCTAGTGAACCACCTACAGATATTTAAAAATAGCTGCCTCTCACAGATACCCAGTGTGAACCAAGTGCTTTTTTATGTGTGCCTCTCATGTCTCATTAACATAATAAAATGCAGCATGTACCTTTTCACACTGCTGGAAGAAGACCAAAATGGTCAATAAAACACTAAATATAATTCAGTGACCAGTGAAATTTTCTCTGATCACTTAAATATCACTTAAATATCACCTCAGCTTCACCAAGGGCAAGTCCTGCAAGTCCTGCCTGACCAACATAATGGCTTTCTATGGTGGAGTGACTACATCAGTGGAGAAGAGAAGAGCTATGGATGTCATCTATCTGGACTTCTTGACACGGTCCCCCACAACATCCTTCTCTCTAAATTGGAGACATATGGATTTGATGGGTGGACTGTTTGGTGGATGTGGAATTAGTTGGATGGTCACATCCAGAGGGCAGTGATCAATGGCTCAATGTCCAGATGGAGATCAGTGACAAGTGGTGATCCTCAGGGGCCCATACTGGGACCAGTACTGTTTAATATCTTAACCAATGACACAGACAATGGGATCAAGTGCACCCTCAGTGAATTTGCAGATGACACCAAGCTGAGTGGTGCAGTCGACATGCCTGAGGGATGGGATGCCATCCAGAGAGACCTGGACAAGCTCGAGAAGTGGGTCCATGTGATCCTCATAAAGTTCAACAAGGCCACATGCAGAGTCCTGCTCCTGGGTCAGGGTAACCCCTGGTATCAATACAGGCTGGGGGATGAAGGGATTAAGAGCAACCCTGTGGAAAAGGACTTGGGGGTACTGGTGGATGACAAATTGGATATGAGCTGGCAATGTGCACTTGCAGCCTAGAAAGCCAACTGTATCCTGGGCTGTACCAAAACCAGCATGGCCAGCAGGTCAAGGGAGGTGATTCTGACCCTCTACTCTGCTCTGGTGAGACCCTGCTTAGAGCCCTGCATCCAGCTCTGGAACCCTCAGTACAAGAAGGACATGGACCTGTTGGAGTGGGTCCAGAGGAGGGTCACAAAAATGATCCGAGGGCTGGAACAGCTCTCCTGTAAAGAAACACTGAGAGAGTTAGGGTTATCCAGCCTGGAGAAGAGAAGGCTGCGGGGAGACCTTATTGTGGCCTTTCAGTACTTAAAGGGGGCTTATAAGAAAGTTGGGGACAAACTTTGCGATAGGACAAGGGGTAATGGTTTTAAACTAAAAGAGGGTAGATTCAGACTAGATATAAGGAAGAAATTTTTTATGATGAGGGTGGTGAAACACTGGAACAGGTTGCCCAGAGAGGTGGTAGATGTTCCATCCCTGGAAACATTCAAGGTTTGGTTGGATGGGGCTCTGAGCAACTGATGTCCCTGCTCACTGCAGGGGGGTTGGGCTAGAAGATCTTTAAAGGTCCCTTCTAACCCAAACCATTCTATGATGCCATGAAATACTTTCCTTTGCTTTACCTTTGGTGAACAATCAAATGAAGGTCAAGCAGCTACACCTCAGTCAGAAACACCTGGTGTATCAGGGTGAAGCACCAAAAGATAAACCCTGAAAGTTTGGTGCATACGTATGAAAGTGCCACAGGTCTTCAAAACGGAATTGAAAGCCCCAGGCATTGGTAAAAATTGTTTCTACTTGGCCGCAAACTCCTGTGAAAACCACATGATAAAAAGGCAGATGAGAAGTCCTCTCCAAATGTCTTGGATATCTGCAAAGCCAAACGTTCCCTCAGCCTGACTCGTAGATGAAGGCAGGAGTCAGCAGGTAGATACCATTACAAGTCAACTCAAACAACTTTTCCCTCTGGTGTTCCAGTTCTCATGCTCATCTGACGTGGGAGAGAAACAATTGCCTATTTTTCAAAGAAAAAAAGTGGAAGAGGACAAAATAGAGGGACAAGCACTATGAAAAAAGGACAATTCTTATTCAGAGAATTCCTCTCTACCCCATTTTAGCAATTTGATGACAGGTGTGTACAGCTAGCATGAAACCTTTAACAACATTTCAGTCTGTTATTGAATGACCCTTATTTTTAAATCTCCATTAATGTTCTTCCTGGACAAATTTTTTACTGCTTTCTTTTTTATATTGTTCTTGAAACAGCACCACATCAGGTAAAGTTTCATCTCATACTGGAAAGATTTCTTTTCTTGAGACATTGTAATTTTTTTATTTTCCATTCACATATTCTCACTATAATTCCTGTTATTGCAAGGTAGCTTCTCCTCCACATTGACTTCTTTGCATCATATTTTTGATAATAAGGTACTCCACTACTAAAGCTAGGAATCTTTTTTAGGATCCACACACTTTCATTTGTGCGTAGGAATCTCTGATCTATATTTACAGTAGCTTTATCATTTAACAGATGTTTGGATGGTTACAGTCCCCTCTGGGACAGTACTGTGTGGTTTTGAACTACTCCAGAGTTGTTCTATGAATATTTTTCCTCACTCCCTTATAGTCCTGGGGGTCTGTAACAGATGCTAATTGCAGTTTCCTCTTTGTTTTTTGATAATCTAGTCTTACCCAAATTATTCCACTGCTGCCCTCATCATTATCGAATTGTATCTTACTGATTTTCAAGGTTTCAAGCAGTAGATAAGACCACATTAGCTACAGCTTATACACACACAGCATAGCTTAAAAGTTTCATATGTGCATATGGAGATGGTGAGAGCATTCAAGAAATAGGGGCTTTTGGCAGAGAACATCCCACACCTCCTGTCCTTTCAGAAATATGCCTTGGAATAATTAGCAGCTCCATCTCAACTTCCCAATTTGCCACAATGCTCTCAGATATTATGCTGCTGCTCCACAGTTTTCAAAGGGGTTTATCATGCTGCATGCTGATCTGTTCCCTGAATCAAATGCTTTTAATAGCATGACCTTGAAACATATTTAAACAGTTTATATCATGTGAAGGCTGCTGACTCGTACAGGTGAAGAGGCCATATTATGCAATAGGGCCTGTGTTCACCACGCACTACACGTACCCCGGGCTGTGTCAGAGTAGCCAGCTTTCTTGCTTCAGAGAGAATGGGAACTTTTCACAAATAACAGCCATAATAAAAGTTCAGGTTGTGCTCTGTCTTTTAGTTCAGCGGAGGCAGAAGGCAAAAAGTATTTTGATAAAATAGCAAATATTCCAATTCCAGAACTTAGGACTCTAGTGGAGAATGAAGAGGCAGACAATGCTATCTATTTATAGTACATTTTGCCTGAATCCCTTCTTTTGTACACAACAGCCATGGTCTTTCATGCAGAACCACTGTAGATGGACAGCTGTGTGTCTAAACATCTGTGATGAACAGAGCTCAGATGGGAGCTTAAAAAAAGAGAAAACGGCATCAACATATTCATAAGTTGGTGTGGGAACAATGAAAGCACATATTGTAGGTCTGAAGGAAAAAGGCAGAATCAGCTTGTAAAAAAAACCCCCACGAAATTCTCTAAGAAATTCTTTTTGCAGATGTCAGCATAAGCTTTCTGCCTGATTTAGTGTAGCCGTAAACTCAGGAAGGGGACAAAAGAAGTAGCTTTGGCCAACCAGGAGTTTAAAGGAAGCACCTATAAACCTGAGAATCAAAATTTGAGCGTAACTTGATCCAGAAGAACTATAACACCTCAAAAAGAAAATGAAAGAAAAAAGAAAGAAAAAAGTAAACTGAATTAGCTCTGTCTTGCTTGTGTGTGATATCAGATCAAGATCGGACTAAAGCCAAAGGCACACAGATAATAATCTCTGAACCTTCTAAGGTTCCATCAGTATCTTAAACTGACTTTCCAGTTGTGAATAAGGCAAGTTTAATGCTTTAAAAAAAACCCAACTAAATAAAATAAAACAAAATTAAAAATTCTGCATTGCTGACCAGACATCAGCCTGAGTATCAGATTTTGTCATCCTCACTTGTACTGATGCTACCTTAATTTTCAAGTAGTTCTAATGATAGCTGGCAGGAGTGAGAGGATATGACTTGAAGCAGTTTAAGTAGTTTGTTATCAACATCCCTCTCCTGTAGAGAATGATAATGAAGCATATATATAATGCATCTTCACCTGAATTCAATCCCTATTATTCATTTAACTGTTTAGATGGTTTCTAGACCTAATAAAATTTCCTTTACATTTAAATACATTGCCAGAGTAAGATAGAAACTCTCTCCACCTTCTCTTCAAAGATGATGCACAGAGCCCTAAGTAAAAAATTATGACCCTTGTCTTTCAAGTTTCCTTTTTTCTGTTCATAAGCAATTTCTTGAAATACCTAGTGGTATTCCACTAGAGAGAGACTGAAACCCCATTAGGGTATAATTCCCCTTGCAGGTATTTCCAGCAGTCTTCAGTGGGTTTGACGTGTAAAACTGGTGGGATATAGTGGACTCCAGCACAGGGATACATTTCAAGAATATATTGCATCAAACTGCATACACCAGTACATTGTACAATTTCTGCTGCATTGATTATTTGCTGTCTCATTTCACTGTAGTTTCTCACATGCAAGAGAAAGTCACAGCTCCCAGAGTGGAAAAAACCTAAAACTTTCTTACCTGAAAGTTAGGATATAATAATTTTTGCTCTTTAAAACTGCATACTTCTTTTCAGTAATCAAAACCCCAAACCCACTGTACACAAGAATTCTCTTATAACTGCATGCTCCCCAAATGACCTTAAACTTAGAGAAAAAAGTCACAAAATCATTGCTTCCAACCTTTTAACTCACCATAAATTAAAAAGGGGTCTCTGCGAGTTATCACAGAGTGGTAACTGTGAGTTATCTGCGAACAGACTAATTTTCTCAAATATATTTGTTATTCAAAATTAATGTATAAATTTCTGTGAGTGATTCTTGGCTTGATCACCAGTTTGAGAACAGTCTATTGTAGACAAAATAATGACACTCATATATTGAGCTGCTTTGACGGGATATAGAGGTCACACATTACATATCCAGATTCCCTAAGCAGCAATCTCAGCTCCAGTGTGAGCTCCAACTTTACATATTCACATCTTCCTGCCTTCTGGGATTGAGACACTCTTGATCAATAAGAGCTTTTAACTAAGAAATAATAGAGTAGTACTCCGTTTTCAGGGACAGAAAAAGGAAAATCTGGCAATTGGTGATAAAGAAGATATGCTGAACAATCATTCATTTATTAGCCACTACTAGGATCTAAAGTTTTTCCTCATCCTTTTGCCAAATGCTGACATGATTCAAGTTTCTCTTAGACTCTTCTGTGAATCTTCAAGTTTGGAGAAGTGATTCTGTCTCTAAAATTGCAGCATTATCTTCACTGGAGAGATATCTGCAAGGGGAAACATTCTGAGTTCCATGATTGGGAAGCCTCTGCTATGAAAAAGTCTTTAGTCAGTGCTCCTTTCCGGCAGGCCCAGGCTCCGGATGTTGCGTCCACTCATTTTATACTTTGGGCAGAGACCAGCTTCCCTCTTCTCTCTTTAAAGCAAAGCTGCATCTGCCCTTGCCTGAACATGGGGACAAAAACAACTCTCCATTGTTATGCCTTATTTAACATCATCCACAGTCGTAACTGAAATGGAAGAGAGCCCCAGTGAACTTGTGTTCAGTCTGAAGCACAGGATGGTCTCCATCATAAAACACCGACAGAACTGCAGAATTCCCTACCTTGGAAATTTCCAGAATTTGACAGGACAAAATCCTGAACAACCTGATTGCCCTTGCTTTGGGTGGGAGTTTCGTCTAGAGACCACCAGAAGTCCCTTCTAACTTAAATTTGCCTGCGACTCTTATCCACATTATTCTTATGACAAGTAACAAAGATTTTTGCTGGGTATTGTATAGCCTCAGAAGAATAAACAGAACGCTTACTTTTAAGAGGTAGAGTCAACTAATATGGCAAATTGATAGATGATTAGCCATATCAAAACATGCCGGACTCAGAACAAACATAAATGGAAAATAAAAATTAGAAATGTGGATTTAACTGCAAAACATGAATACAACACATTTATTTACCAAACATTCATTGTGCTAGAATAAGAAGATATCTTTCATTGATGAGATGCACTGATTTTTTTAGAAAGGGGAATGCTGTAGATGAATAGATCTAGGCTCAGACGTATTATTAGGTCACAAAATGATGATAAGCTGCTGATCTCGTGCAGCTGCTGGAAACATGTTTGTGTATCTGGAGTGTATGAAGTGAGGAGGGATTTCAACCAGCAATCAACAAGTATTAACATCCTTGCATAAGACCTTGTTTAGAACACTGTTTACAGATATGTTCCAGGAAGGTAAATTTTGACTAGAGCATATACCAAGAGGGTTTATTAATGTGATATGGCAATAGACAGTTCACTGTTTAAGAAGAAACTAGAAAACCATGCCAAGATAAAATGGTCTAACAATAGGAGAAGGACTACAGTTCTTTTTCGTAAATGTAACAGGGGATAAACAATAGGAAGGAGAAAAATAATCCCAACATATTCAAGGCAAAGCGTGAGAGTAAGAATGTATGGCTATAAACCGGGATGAGTAAATTTAATCTGGAAACTACGAGGTTCCTGTCTGCTAGAGAAATTAGCTTCTAATGGAAATTTGCAACACTATTGCAGGGGGGTGTGAGGGACTGTTATGGTTTAACCCCAGCTGGCAAAAAACCACCAAACAGCCGCTCGCTCAGTCTCCCCTCACCCCTGCCGGGATGGGGGAGAGAATTGGAAAAAAAAAGTAAAAGTGGGTTGAGATAAAGACAGTTTAATCAAACAGCAGAGAATTATTATTACTATTATTATTATTGATTATAATAATTATTATTATTAATAATAATGGTGTACAAAACAAGTGATGCGCAATGCAATTGCTCACCACCTGCTTACTGATACCCAGCCCATCCTGAGCAGCGGGCCCCTGGCCAACTCCCCCCATTTTCTATACTGAGCATAGTATCATTTGGTCTGGAATAGCCCTTTGGCCAGTTGGGGTCAGCTGTCCTGGCTGTTCCCCCTCCCAGCTTCTTGTGCACCTGGCAGAGCAGGGGAAGATGAAAAGTTCTTTACTTAGTGTAAGCACTGCTCAGCAACACCTTAACCATCAGTGGGTTATCAACATTCTTCTCATCCTAAATCCAAATCGCAGCATTATTCCAGCTACTAGGAAGAAAGTTAACTCTATCCCAGCCAAAACCAGGACAAGGTTTAGGGAAATTTAACTAGTCTCAAGACTGATTTTGATAACCATCTCAGGGAGATCACATAATGATGCTCTTTATAAGGGTGTTGAAATGAATGACCCATGATGCCACTGCTAGTCCTACGCTCCTGACAGACTGCAGTCATCAGGGCCAGAAGGGAACATCTCCTTGCTCAACTGATTCTGAAAGCAGAGCCTCTCTAAACACAGAATTTTATTTCAGCACTGGTGTGCAACCCCATACTTGTACTTCATCTTGCAAACAATTAAGCAGGAAGACAGGAAAATCAAGTTCATGAGTAAGGAACTGCACACAAGATACCAAATTGCAGAGGTGCCAAAGTAGGACACTTTCAAGGATTACTAGTATTCACTTTCTCTCTGGAGCACAAATGAAAAAATCATAATTTTCTTATGATTTCTACATGCAGCAGGTACTGTAATAGAAAATGCATGTTCCTTTTGCAAAAGACTCTGCTCAGTAAACCCTTTGCATTCCCTACTCTTTTTATTGTTATGCATGCTTTACTGAGGTGAATGCAAGTGGATGTGCAATTAAAAATACAAACTCTTTTTTAAAAAAAGAACTAAAATTTGGGCAACATTTTTTCCTGTCCTAAATTTTGGAAGAGATTTTCATTCATGGATAAAAGCAGAGGTTATATGAATGTATGTCATCATCACATTTTTCTCCAAGAACAATATACCACATCATTTTGTGCAAAGGACATGCAAATTCTGTACAGATGAAAATAATAAAGGTAAGAGAGCTGAACAGAAAAATATTTGGACCTTCAGGGAGGAAAATGTGAAGAACTGACCACAGTAGGGTGGTTTTTTTTTTTGTGGAGATGCAGTAGTCCATCCATGTGAAATTAAGTCAGCAGAGAAAATTGCAACCATTGTAAGTTTGCTTTCATATTCCAGACTTCTCAGTTGTTCTGAAGGGAGTCCAGACAATGAAGTATGGATCTGCATGTAGATCCTTCAAAGCTTAGCTTGTTTATGAAGGGCAAAGGAAGTCCAGTTTGCTCTGCTCTCTAGTAAAAAAATGGGGACACTTGTGCAGCAACATTTTATAGCAGTGAAAGAGGCACAACAATTTGAAAAAATAAACTGTGTAGCACAACTGCTAGTTTCTGATTCAACAACTACAAATGCAGTTATTTTGGGAGGGGGTTCTCCTCCCATATCTTTGAACAGGGTTCATCTAATCTAACATTGACCATTCTTATCAAGCCTCATTACTGTAGGTTCTCTTTACAGATAATGTACTTTCAGAGAACAAATCATGTAATGTATTTTAAGTATTTACAGTGGGATTAAATGAAGTATTGCATTAGACCACCAACTATTTTCCCATGGCTATAGAGTCTAGAGAGCTAGCCTAAATGTAGATGTGATGATTTGTTTAAGCAAATCCTTACCTCAGTGTCCTAAGTTTCTCATGAAAAAATGAATGAATACTACTGTCCCAAAGAATCACTTTGAAGCCTACCATCTTTCATCCAATATTTGCCTTCACACACCGCTCACCACCCTGGATTCTCACTGTGTTGATTTGTTTGTTCCTGATAAACCCAGTGCAACATTGCAGTTGTTACTGCCACACATTTTAAGTGTAATTTTTGCAGTTAAATGAGTTAAACATTGCCTAAGAGCCAAAACTAAGACATGACAAGTGTCAGGAGAGAGGCCCACAGGCAGCATATCATCATACAAAAGACCCCAACAACAGTGGTTACTAGGGCTGAAATGGATTTCTAATAAATAAAACCTAAAAGGTAATATGATAAAATGTCTGTTATTAAAAGCAACCTCTAACTTCAATATATGAAAAGCAAGTCTGAAACACAATGAATCAGAGATCTCTTTCTCTTGATCTGAAGGACGATTTAAAAAAATGAAGCTGCTGGCACATCAGTGGCATGCAGAAACAAATTTAGAGGAGTCTCCAAGTTCAAATGCCTACCTTGGTTTCAGGGACCCTCAAAAATTACTGATTATAAGAAATCTATTGAGTAAAAACTATTTTACAACTATGTAAGTCCAAAATGGCAAAGTAAGTGCTCAATGAGCTTTAAATATTGAATAATACATAGTAATTCTTCTGATTAAATAATCATTTTGTTCAGTGATTACATTCAGCTTCTCTAGTTGGTAATTATTGATTACAGGATATAGCCATTTGTTTCTGCTAACCACTCTGCCCTTGTAAGTGTAAACATCAAGGACAGGACTTGCACTCCTCTATTTTAGATGGTGCTGGGCTGCTATGCACAAAAGGTCCATGGCACAGTAGTAATATACCTTTTTTTGCAAGTTAAACAATTTGTGCTCATAAAGTTTTTTTAACACTTGGGATCCTTTCTCTGTCCTTCCTGCAGGCTAACTTTTCACATGGCTCCTAGAGCTGTCATGAATACCCTAAATCATAATACTAATTTTACATAACTGATTATATTTTGTGGCAATCTTTTTTTTTTGTCATTTCAATGTACTTTAAGCAATAACTGTTAAGTGCTCTTTCAAATTTCTTTGAGTCATCGAGGTAACCCTTGTTATAAAATAAGCAGAAAGAGCAGGAAAAAACTGCAGATGTCTACTGGACATATTAGAGAATTTGGCTGCACGTGTCTTATTTTAATATTTTCCTATAAGGAATAGAAAGTCACTCAGCTGTGTTTTCCTGTGGATAACTAATTCAATCCCATGTGTCTATTCTTGTGTTCAGACAAACCTTATCCTGAAGCAGCAATAGATAGCTAGCGGCCCAAAAGCATTCTCTTTATTTCTGCCACTTTTTTTTTTCTCCATATATTTTATAATATAACAGCACAGGCCTCTAGTTTCCACTGTGGTATTTACAAAAAGGGTTGTGACGTTGCAGGACAGACAGGTGTGAGCCCAGAGAGGTTGGTGGATACTACTGACAATAATGATCAGGCTTTCTGAAAGTTGAAGGCAGCCACCAAAAGATACGTATGTGAAAAGTTATGCTTTGCCTCAACTATAGCTTAGGCTGAAAAGTGATCCTGCAACTTTTCATGTCTCAGTTTTGTATATGCGCCTGGTTTTGTCCAAAAAGTGTCATTATCTTTCAGTTAAAGATGTTCCCTAGCCAAGATCAGATGAGATCTTTGGGTTCTTTCCATTTTCTACTGCTTACTCCCTGGATAATTTTGTCCTTTATTTGCACCGTCTGTCTCATACCTTTAATGTGCCTGAATTGCTCTGAATTCCTAGCATGAAAGAATCTTATACTTAAGTTCAAATTATTTCCTGTATATCACTTTTGTTATGAAGCACAGTTTTACCGATGCAGAATAAAGTGAAAATAGTATGTATGCTTTCTTGTTCTTGGCACGCAAAACCGATTCCTCAAGCACAACAGTAATATGCCTAATAAAATGGTTATCTTTCATTTATTTTGAGTGATAGATAACCTGGTAAAAGTTTTCCATAAATAATACATTAAAAAATCATAACACACAACATCTCATTAGATGATGTTTCTAATTTTATGCCTATCTGAAATAGCAGGCTGTCTCATTTTAAATCTCTAAATACATACAAAGTGGAAAGCTTCCTAAAGGTTATATTTTTTTTAAACCACCATCCAAACCTGCTTCAGAATTTTACAATGGCAGAAAAGCAGTCATATTTAAATTAGCTATAAACAGTGGCTGATGATACTTTATAATCTTTAAAAAATGCAGCCATTTTAAATTATTTTTTTTCTTTAAAGTAGCTAAGATTAATATTTTTCCTAATATAAAATTACATTTTATAGTTCTAGAACTGAAGTTGGTTAATTCTTATTATTCATTTCTATTTGGGTAATGTCTGCAGCACCAGTGTAGATAAAGGTGCCTCTCCCACCTCCTGTGTGCATACCAGTGTTCTTGATCTTTGAGTTTGACCATTTGCCACAGGTTGTCATCACATCCATCTTCTGTCATCTTCTGTACAACATGGCCAAGACTTCATTCTTTTTGAGTAGGGTCTCATTAACATTAATTTTTATTACAGTCACATTATTCTCTCTGGCCTTGAGACACTGCCCTGCTCATATCAGTCCACACTCTTGCTGTAAGATTCACTCTGCCAGATACATTTGTGCCAGTCCACCCTCGCCTTTGCATCCTTCCTTCAGCTCATCATTGGCTATTGCATTAAATGTAAATTTACAATCTCAGATCACCTTACTGTCTATCTTGGGCTACTTTTTGATTTTTATTCGTAACTGCTAAGAGACAAGAGTTAGTAAATCATGGATGCAAACATTCATTCTCTCATTTGTTAAATTTCAGTGCAGGCATCTATGTGTTTTTGTCCAAGTCATTCATTTAGACTGAAGAAGATTTCTCTGGAAAAATATTAAAACTGATTCATTGTTCAACTTCCAATTTCTCATAAAGTCATCTTCTGCAGTGCAACTTAGAAATCTTGATTTGTTTTCTGGGTCTACTACCTATCACAATAACTAATGTTGTCTGACTGTTTCCTTGCACTTGGCTATTTATTTGCATCTGTATCTACTGTCCTCCATGTATCCAGGGTGAGGATGGTCTTTGCGATCTCTATGCACTACTTGGCACTGTAGAGTTCTGGTTCCTTTGGCACTATGTGGATGCAAACAATAAGCAACAGCAGCCGTGTAAAATTTCTGGAGGTCAGGTCTAAACTATGAGCAGCTTCATGGCACAGTGCTCCCTATAGTTGTAATACTCCAAATGTCAGGATTACAGACTTGGAAGCTCTTTAGCATTTGTGGATCCCACAGTTTAGATCCAGTCTGTAGAACACAGCCATCCTGTCCTTACTGAAGATTAACTCTTGCCATTATTGAAATGCAGAATGTACACCCCCACAAAAAAAACCCAAAACCAAAAACAAAAACCCAAACCTCACCACAAAGTGGAAATAGATGAGCACACCAAACTCTGTTCCATGTATCACTTAAATAGTTCCCGATCAGTAGAGTGCAAGCTGTATGTGCCCAGCCACCTGTTTCTTTTAAGGAGAATTATATTTCCCCTGAAATAGACTTGACTCACAAATTTATAATCACACAGTTTTGAACTACTTAACATAAAATTTTAATAAAAAACACAGCATTTGTAAAGCTTGTCAGCTTGAAAATAAAGCTAGGTATTTCAATAACACCCAAGTGCCCTATTTAACATTTTTGGAATGGAACGTTTATTTCAAAATTTCTTTCCAAAGTGAAATTGCTTTTAGAGAAAATCATTAATGAGGAAATCAAAATGAAATATTTAAATTGCATTGAACAAAATAATTTGGCCCAAAGCATTATGGGGAATATTTTATCATTTTTTGTGAGCAAAAAATCTGTTTTTACAAGTTCTTTATTCCCTTGCAGAAGAAGGGATTTTTTTTTTCTTCTTTTTTTGTAACAGAATTTCCAAGACAGGTTTCCAGCCTCTAGTCTCAAATCTCATCTTTTCCCCTTTTACTATACTATCATATTTTATGTAAAACACAATGAGCTGGATAGATTTCCCTCAGAGGTAATGTTAGCCTCATCCAAAAATCACAAAACATTAATTCTTTATTAAGATTGATGTGACTATGTTGGGAACTTGGTTATTTTGGGGGGGGGAGGAACTGGAGGAAGTGAGCAGTTCATCAACTAAAATAGGAAAAAAAGGTGTTCAATCTAAATTGAACACAGAATTTTGATACGTCCTTGCATCAAAACCAGAACAAACAGCTCAGAAATACTTTGTTGATATCTCTTCCTATCCAAACTTAGCTGTATTTGTTTAGGCACTTGTGCATAAAAACTGAAGGAGTGAAGAACTTCTTTTTTGCAAAATTGCTAAAAGCCACATCTTCCCCAGTAGCTAATAATTCTGGATTATATGCACCTATGTACTCTAACAAAACAATTCAAACTCCCTCTTCTTTTTGAAGCCTTGGAAATGTTCAGCTCCCAGGAGAAGGTCTACAAATGAGGCATTAGATTTTTCTATGATAAGGTGCTGATAAGAACATTGATGATTAAGACACTGTTCCAGGAGGAGAAGGAAAAACCAGTCAGGAGATCCCTTTGTTTTGAGTGATTATTTCAGCAAAGACACCTGGGTAAAAAGGGCTTCCTCTTCTTGTTGGCTTGTGAAAATATAACCCTCCTTTCCCCACAGGCACTACCCAGGACTCTTCAGCACATATGAAGCTATAATTTTATTATTTTTTTTTTTTCCAGAGAATTTACTGTCCAGGTAAAAAAAAGATAAAAGAAACCAGTCCTGTGCCTTGCAAGTTGCTGAGTGAACTTTCTCCATTGCAAGATTATTTTGGGCATAGACACTCCCACTCTGGCAATTAAGAACTCCACATCTTCAGTCTGATGTGTTCAATATTCAGCATTAAAACTCTAATCTTGATATCCCCTCTGGAAGCATGATATAGTGGTACAAAATTACTGCAATGTCTATGAACTGTACTGGATTTGAATCTTCTAGAATGTACTCCCTGATTAAACTATAAATGGAGAGCAGCTAAGAAGAGATTAATTAACTCTTCATTTCCTAACGAGGAAGATGTGTAATGTGAAGCTAAACATTATCTATAGAGACATACAAGCCAGGTGTTATTATTCATCTTCCGAAAGGCAAATATAAATATCTATCTGTCTTTCTAGGGAACTGCTTTCAAATAAAAACCAGGTATGTAAGATACAGATTTTAATTCATTGCAAGTTTCTTGATGCAAGTTATATGCATGGCAAAATACACAAAGAAGCTACCATTAAAAATATTATAGGAAACATGAAGACTGTAATTGCCAGGAAGGATTAATTTATATTACAGGTGAGTGAACACTCCACTTCCGTTTCTGTAATGTTCTGAAACTTCCTCTTCAATCTGATTCATGCTGTAATTTTATTTTTTTATTAATTTTGAATTCAAATGTTTTAAATATCAGGGTGTCCTTTCACATCAGAACAGATTCTTTTGCTCCTATTTTTTGACTTTTATGCAAGAGCTTGAACAAGCATTAAGTTGAAGCCATTATTAGACCAGGTAGATCAATTAAATATAAGAAGTAAGACATTAAACTGGATGGCCTTCACCCAAGAGCTCTGAATTAACTCAGATGTGAACTTACAGGACTCTTGGCCAAGATCTGTAAACATTACAAAATGCCACTGTGGCAGAAGACTGGCAGACGGCCAGTGCAACTCCCATCTCAAAAACGTCTCAAGAAGTGATCCTAGGAAAAGCTGGCTTCCATCTTCAGTAAGAAGGAGTATATAACAAAGTATAAGAACACTGAATCACTGAGACGGTAGAGAAACGTGTTCCATGAGAAAGAGCCTGATTTCTGTAAAGAAAGTATTACCTCAATGTCTCACCGCACTTCAATGACAATGTCAATAGACATGTGGATATGCTTGCATTTTTAAAAAGCCTTTGACACCAGAGATTATTAAAGAAAATAAACTGTGTCAGAAGTGGTAGAGAGGACATTTTATGGATTAAAAGCTGATTAAAGAATAGGAAGCAAATGTCCTATCATAGACCTTCGTAGACCAAATGTTCTTCAATTTGCTAGAAGGAAGACAGTAGAGTGGTCTCCCATCAGCTGGCGCTTGGGCTCTTTTTTTCTAGTGTAGTCATCTTTGATCTGGAAAAGGGAGCAAACAGTGAAATCCCCATCTCCACAGAAGATACAAAGTTTTTTTGAGCAATCAATTGCTATGCAAATGTTGAGGCACTACAAAGGGTTCCCACAAAAATGAATGGCCAGAAGAGGGGCAGTTGTGGAAAAATATAAGGTAATGCATCTGGGGAAAAACAGTGAAGCCTCCATGAGTCTGCATTCTGAATTGGTGGTTACGACTCAGGGAAGCCATCCTGGCATACCTGTCAAAAATGAGGAAATTGATTTAAAGGATAATCAGAAACAATTGTAACATTTTGGGATTTGGGGGTTTTGTTGTTGTTGTTGTACTTGTTTATAGATTATTTGTCTCATTTAATTTTAAGCTTTCTTCAATGTTTATAGTTATTCCTCTACCAAGAAAAACCTCTTTTATCTCTTTTATGGTATATATTTGGGAATCTAGGCACCCACATAGAAAAAAAACCTGATGCATTAAAGAATCCTAAAGTGAAATGAGACCAAAAAGCTTCTTATGCCCACAGATAAAGTAAAACCCTGAAGAACTTGAACTCCATTCCTAAATGGAGAAAGTAAATAGTGAGGACTGTTCTAGTGACCTTCCACACAGGGCTGTGACAGTTCCAATGAGACGGTAAGGAAGCTTAGAGGGGCTGATGTCAAAGCAGAAAGCACAACAATAACAGAGGACTTGGTTTACCCGGTGGGTAAATGTCACATCAAGGCAAATCACAATTTAGACAACACACTTGGAATAGCTAGACAGAGAATCCACAGCAGAAGCCATATTTTATTTAGTCCTGGAACAAGCCCTGGCTTAAAAATTTAACATCAAATAGTTATGGTAAAAGAGTAAGCATAACATACTCAAAGGCAATAAATGTAAATTTAAAAAGACAATGACAGTTCATTACAGTGGTATTTAATATTAAACATGAGGACAACATAAAAATTAGAGAAGTAAAATATAGGTGGTGGATTGTTTAAAGGCATAACATTACAGTAATTATAAATAAAAATAAATAGGAACTACTAAAATGAATGAAGAGATCTTTACATGTTCGCATACACAAATGCAAAGAGGAAAAAAAATATAACCCATTTAAAATCTATCATGAGCAAATAGCGGGTATTTTTACACAATAGTCTAATTACAGAATTATCAGATGGAAAAAGTCTTGAAGTCTAGAAAGTTGAGTTAAAAGTTAAGCCAAAAAACTTGGATAAATAGCTTCCCAGGCCCCTAAAACTAGTAATAGGACCTTTTCAAACAGTTGCAGGAATAAACTAGTCGTCAAAATGACCTCAGTACAAAAAATTTTGAACAGTTGCAATTGAATTATACATTTCAGAAGGATTTGGGGAAGTTTGGGGAATTTACAGGTCACCAAACTTGACTCCCATAAAGGAAAAACTGGTAGAAACCAGAATTTAAACCAAAATGAGACAAGACAAAGCAGAATTAATAAAAAACATAGACAGTATTGAGGAAAGGAAAGGAAAGGAAAGGAAAGGAAAGGAAAGGAAAGGAAAGGAAAGGAAAGGAAAGGAAAGGAAAAGGAAAAGGAAAAGGGAAAGAAGAAAAGGAAAGGAGAAAGAAAAGAAAAGGGCCTTTTGCAGGTGGAAGTAATGCCTCTCAGAAACTACTGGTGGTCCTGAGGATGCCAGTGAGAATGTGCAGGGGATGTGTATGTGTACTGCTCTACAGCCATCTCTGCCTCCTCAAATTACAGTGTAGAAGAAATTTTGGGGATTATCAGGGTACTTGACATGTTTTTGTACTTCTTGACTGCCTCCTCTAGCCATGGCTAGAAACAAGGCATGAGGCTAGAGGGCTTTGTTCTGAGCCAGTACAGCTATGTTTGCTTCTGACTGATCTTTCTTGCTGTCTCTACCAGAGCAAATTTGTGATCATGGTTGGTCGTAGCTCAATCCTTGCCCTCCCACACAAGTATAAACAATGTCATCTGCACTGATATCTGCAGCAGACAACCCTCAGGGGCTGTGTGCAATCTCTGCTGGTAGCCCCTGAAGCGATTCCCGTTCTGTACGGCATTGTCAGCCACTGATAGCACCCAAACAGGGTCCAGAAAGTTGTCAAGTAACTGTTTGCTGCATCCAGTTTCTCTTGCCAGAAGCCATCTCTGGCATCCATGACTGAAAAGACTATTGTGTTCGCTTATTTGGCAATATTTCAGTGACTGTTGGCAGGGAACAGTATAAGCACTTTAGTATGCTATTGAGGTCTTTTGGATTGATGCAGATCATCAGTTTGCCTGTCTTTCTAACTGCCACCATACTGCTGATCCAGTCAATTGGCCTTGCAACTTTTTTCAGCCACCTTGTTCCATGACAGTTTTAACTTTCACCTTGAGCTCTGCTTCAAGAGTGTCGCTACTAGCTTTTTATATATAGTTGATGCCACATCATCTTAACCTTGCAGACCTTAAAAGCACTCATTATCCACAAACCTGATCCCTTGACCAGAGACTATCTTTTAATAGTCAGAAAAGTAATATCTCAGATATGTTTCCCCCACACTCAGTTTGCTCTGTGATGCTTTGACTTTGCAATAAACACTCCCATGTCCCAGCAAATAAGTTCTGCGCCAGACAGTGGATTTCTGCATCCATTCTACTGCAAGAAAGATCAGAACCTAATCCTTATTTACATGTGAGCACTTCAGCCTAGGCATTCCATAAAAGAACACATTTAATTCAATCCTGCTGTAAGACAAATTTCCATATTGTTTTATTTTTTACAAAATCTGCATAGTTTATCCAGTTTCACCATGGAATTGCATTCCATTTTGCGAGGGTTTTTGTTTGCCCATTGCTTGTCATTTCTTGTATTCATTTTCTGAACCACATTATTTTCTTGCTAGTGCCATTGCTCTTACATCCTATATATTATTCAGACCAGTTTCATCACAGGTGCTCACTTTTCTCTTTTCAAGCACTTATGCAAATTAAATCACCAGTGTAATTTAGAATCTCTTCACTTGCATGTATGTGGTCCAAAATTTGTCTCATCCAAGTCCCAACTACGCACAGGGTGACACCACCACCTTGCTCTTAAGCAGGACTTTTAACCACTAGACCTCACAGTCCTGTAACAAAAGAGGTCAATATCATTATCACAGTTTTATAAGGGTGCTGTGTAGGGGTGAAGTGACTTGCTCAAGGTCATCTAACAGCTTGGTGAGAGCAGAACTTAGGTCTTGCAAGTTCCAGTCTAGTGCTTTATCCAGCAAGAAACCCTGACGGTGCTGAAGTCTGAGGTCTCCCTGTCCTTGGCCTGTTCTATTAAAACGCTGCACTGGCATTCATATAAACCATTTACCAAGGGTAACATCCATTTGTTCTGCATCAAAAAGCAAGAGAGATTGACACATACATAATCTTTTCCTATATGTGATGGATTGATCCTTGACTTAGGATCATTTCCGTTGCCTCTTTGTAGTCTCTCCATTACGACAAGAATTTTCCAGGCTTTCTATGCAAGATGAGAATGGAAAGCTGTTAAACAACCATTTCTCCCGTTCTTCCCGAGGAAACTTTTTGCTGCCAATCCAAATTTGCAACACGTGCAGTGTTGAAAACGAAGGCTTAAAGGCGATCACTGTACATTTATGTTTGTCATATGATGATTTAAAAACACAAAAATCCACACAACATTTCTTTAAACATTTTCCGGAGAAGAATTTTTTCCAAAATATCAACAAGCACAGTGCATATTCCTCATACACAGGTTTATCTAGAATATTCATGACATATTGGGATAACAATATCTGAGGGCATTTTTTATTTTACTTTCCAAGGAGGAAAGTACATTTGTGCCCACTGATGGCTTCCTGGTAGAATTTCAGGATCATGAAATAGGCCTTCTTTGTACTGGCAAGCCCTAATAATACTTTGCATGTGGAATATACAGTGTTCTAACAACAGCCTTTCATTGATATATGCTGCTTGTGCGTAACAAGAACCTTACTGAAATCCTGAGGAGGGGATGGTTCCTGACCATACGGGCAGCATACAAGAATCTCAGCCTGATTCACACACTGCTTCTTTCATTCAGGTAGTGCCTGAAATAGCAAAGAGGTGGTCCTGCTGTCAGGAGGATCGTGTCAATTTGCAGTATGCCCACTTACAGGCACGCTGCCTGATTTCTGGTGTTCCCAATCTGGGCTGGCCTTTGGAAGATTTAAACACAGGCCAGAAGGAAAGACCCTGTATCAATGTGGTCTCATACAACAAAAGCCTCAAAGTTTGCCACAGACCCTGCCCTGGAGTTTAGGAAGAACTTGTTTGATCTTGTGCAAACAAATGATAAACCTACAAGACACAAGCCAACCTTTTCCCGAGGCGAGAAGCAGCGGCACTGCTGCAAAGCACACGGACCTCAGCAGAATTCGTACCCCAACACAGACCACAGCATGCCACCTAGGTACATGTACGGAACCTGATTAATGGGCTGTCACTTTATTTGTTGACTGCTGAATTATTTATCCTTATAAAGTGTTTAATAATTTAGAGCTGATATCTTAACAAATTACAGCTGAAAGTGACAAGGGGAAGGTGGCACAAGAGTCTCACTTGAGATCAATGCCCTTGTTCTCAGGGCACTTTGGAACACGATTTCTGCTGACTGTCATCAGCAAAAAAAGGAAGGGGGAAGTATGTTGATTTGGTATTACGTGTTAAATAGAGAGAACTGCACATTTCAGTAATCAAAGGAAAAAAGTTGCTTTAAACCAAAAAGAACATGAAATTACTCTGAAGAAATCTACATTTCCATATGAAATGAAAATCATTGTCTTAAAAAAAAGACTAAATAAAAGCTAATTACAGTGTTTGTTTTTAAAATTTTGTCTCAAAGCATTTTATCCATCTTTTCTTGCCACAAAGGATTTGGATACATATTGATTTTGACCTGCATGCCACATCTTTACAGAAAAGCAAAGTCATCTTAACACGAAGAGGTTATTTTTTACTGTATCAGGATGGAAACAAAATTACCATCTACTGGCTCTATGTGAGTTAAACTTAGAGAGTGCATGAGAAAGAGAAACACAAATTCTGATTTTTAACAAAATCCAAACGCTAACCAACAGAAAGGCTGGCTGAGTCAAACTAGCTGAAAACAAAATTCCTGTAAAAATCCTCTATATAGGTAAATAACATTTCTCTCCAGGATGGTTTTTTCTTCGCAAGCATTTTTATAGGAGAAAAAAATACTTCAATGTAAATATCCAAAATAGTAAATTCCATTCTCTAAGCAGGAATTTCCTGGGTATTAACCCACTCTATTTCCTTTAAATACCACAAGAATGCAGTGTGTAGTAGAATCATATTTTGGTGAAACACAAATTCTTAACAAAGGCATGAGGCTCCTATGACCGAAATTATACTATCATTGCTGCAGACAAACAAGTTTTTCAGGGTAACCTCTCCAGTGATGAGCAGAGTTTCATCTTGTAACCCCAATTCTACAACGTCCACAATAGAAAAACAAGCTGTGCTAGCCACTGCTGAATTCCAGTAGCACCGTATATCTACATAAAAGATACTGTTCACCAGTGCAAGACTGACCTCTGCTTGCATTCGGCTTGCTTCAAGAAAGCACCATATGTCTTTCCATCACAGTAACACAGGCACTGTGGCCTTGAACAGTGTAAATCATACCCAGCTCTATTCCCCCCCTCCGGCTCCCCCCCAATATGCTTAGGCGATCAGTGTTTTCTACTTTGGTGCAGGCAGATTGAATAATATAAGAAATAATGTTACACATGTAGTAGAAAGTTGGTTTCATGGTATTTCCCAGTATTAGTTTCTTCAACAGCAATCGCTTTCTCCCTCTCTGTGATTTAATTGCTGTTTATCTCCACGGAGACTTCTATATGCGCATGCTGCCAGCTGGACGAGGATCAGTAGGTGGCCATTACTGGACATTTGGGAGCAATGACTTGAATTAAGGCCAGCTGAATCCTACTAGCAGTATTTTCATTCTGCCCTCAGACACAGGCTCACCCATAGCATTTCTTCTGCAGCACAGACATTTACAAGACTACAAGCTCCGGCAGCAGACTCCAGTATGAACAAGATCTAGTCAGCTCTTATTCTTACCATAATTCTGCTAATGACTTCAGGGCAGAAACCTGCTCAGCTGTGTTAGGGACCTAACTCATATCTACATTGTAAACTGCTCTTCAGGAAGCCCATCCTAAATTCCCTGTAGTGAGCAAGTGGTGAATTATGTTACAGGGACATCCTGTTCCTCGGTGTCCACCCCACAACTCTAGCAGCTGTGGTGCCCTGAGCAGGATAAGTGACAAACAGGGTCTCCCTTTCTTCATACCATTGAACAATTTATTAAAATTATATAACAAAACTGGGCTTTTTTTTATATAGGTTTCCCTATAGCAGTGCTATGTTCACGTGAACAGTTGGGTGGATGACTAAAACTGCTAAAAAGTTTGTCTGGTATGTAAGTGAAAAATGGAAAAAGGAAGCAGCAAGTTAGCATGAATGACAAATCTTGGCTGAGAATTTCTTGTTTTTTAAATTCATATCCTCATTTGTTAAAGGATACTATCTCTTTTGATAAATATTTTCTGCTTCTGGGTTTCCTAATATGAAAATGCTCTATTTAATTGTTCCCAGGATACCAGAAACAAATAAAAATGGACAATAACTTTTTATCTTTTGATGTGGGGAATATAATAAGTGACAAATAAGGATCCGTAGATTTTTGAAAATCATGAAACAAAATCATTATGAGTTGTTGCCCTCACAAATATTTTATACTCAGAAACACATTATTTCTACTGTTTCTAACAGTATTTTTTCTTTAATCCAGATTTCCTAGTATTGGAAGATGGAGAACCTATGGAAAATGTGAGTTTTTCATGAACACATATGCTGAACCACTTTCACAATTTGACCAGGAGGCCATATTTATAATCCCTTCGATATTAAATCTGAATTATTAAAACTAGGGATAAGAGTGATCTCAACGAATATCATTGCTGAGGTAAGTGTTACAAAAGTATCCAGGGCACATACAGATGCTCCAGATAGTACAAAATTCAGCATCATGTCTACTAGGGCATAGACCACTAATCCACTCAAGGTCCTCAGCCTGACCTTCAGGATCCCCACCAAGTAGGATCTCTACTATTTGGAGGGGATTTTTGCCTCACCTCCTCCACAGCCTAGGACAGTAAATATGACCAGCAGGAAGCCTGGAACTGACAGTATCAATGATGGGATGAAGTCTGAAAGAGCATGGCAGAGCGCTTTATAAGTCTGAAAGAGCATGGCAGAGCGCTTTATTGGTCACAGGAGGTAGTCAGCTATGGCATTCCTTTCCTTCACAATTCACAGGATGCCCTGACACCACTTCCTTGAAGATAGCATTCAAAAATAGCCCTGAAGTCTAAGCATAACAATAACGTATCAATTACTTACTTACACACTCAGGAACATGAACAGGATATTAAAAGGGAATTAGAGAAAATACAGTCTTTCAGGTACGTTATTGTTCTCTGGAATGCAAACTCATAAGAAATGTCTGGGATTAGTATCAGCCTCGTAGAAATGAGACCCAGTCAGGAGATGGTACAGAAAGCATCCCAGGCTTTGACTTCTCCCTGTTTCTTTGAAGCCCGCATTTCACTTTCCAGTACAGCACCGTGCGTGCATATTCATGAGTCAAAGTTCCAGCAACCCCTCAGCTCTGCACTGCACAACAGAAATTTCAATTATTGTGTGAAATCTTAACCCCAAGGAAGTCAATGGCAGGATTCTTGCTTACTTCTTTGGGAACAGGAATTCACCCATGATGTCTTGTTACTTCTGGCAGGTTTTCAGGATGCATCATGCTTTTTGAGATGAATCAGTAAGCAGCGTGCTGCTTTCTTACACCCTGCTATACCTGAAACAGAAATAGTGTTGCACTGCACTTCTATTACCCCTGGCAGCCAATTTTCTCCTTTGTCCACTCAAATGCAACACTCCATCCTTTACCTTTTTTTCTACCAATACATTTTTATAGAACAACATAAAAATTGTTATTAAAAAATCAATGCTCTGCTATCATTTATGGTTTATCTTCAGAAACTGTGGGCATCTTCCCTTAGCTGGCCCAGACTTTCTTCACTGGTTCTGCACAAGTGCTTTCCGAGTCTGCAGAAAACTCACATAAAGCCTCTAAGCCCCGTATAATTTCCTGTATTGGTAGTCTTTGTCCACTGATTTATTTTTTTTCTGTAAAACATTGTTTCTCCTACCAGAATTTCTAGACAACAGCAAAGCAAATATCATTAAAAACTGGACTGGGCAAAGCACTTCAGACTATGCTGTGAGTATCAAATATCTCCTAGCAGAAGGGAGGACTTGATGACCTAATAGGTTTTTCCCTCTTTTAAACCCTCTGGGCTTGTGGTGCCTCAGTGCACTGACTGGTCTTTGACAAATCTGTGACAGACAGAAAAATAAAATAAATCTTCAGTGACCATCTGCATAACATAGCCCTGCTTGTTAGATGGGAATAATTCCTTTCAAATTATGCTTAATTTAACTTGGTATGATAGGTGATGTGGCAAAGTGCTCTAAATGAAAACTTCCCATCTGCAGTGTTGGTTATTACAGTAAGTAATAACATCTCCTCATGTGGCTTAAACATTCAGATGAACTGAACAGGCACGTTTTTGCTTTTTGAGGAGGGTTGGGGTTTGGCACTCCATAGCAATGCAACAGGAGCAGCTGGTTCCTTCCTACAGCTGGACCAAGGTGGGCTGGGCAGTAATGAGGCAATGGCAATGAAAGGCATTTGAGGAAAAATAAATCTCATTCTGGAAAATCTGAGAAATTGTTCTTACTAATGATAAGAAGTTATCATTAACAATCCTTTTTAAAGTTCAGATGATCAGGTCTGAATTTCTCATGGAAAAGGTCAGTACTCCTTCAAATTCACTGAGACTTGGCATGAATAACCCCAGTGATCCCATCTCTAGGCAAAATCCAGAAGCTCCAACATAGTTCCTCATACTTGCTAATATTTATTTTCATTTGAGGTCAGAAATGAAAAGTTCCACCAAAGAAGCAATCAGTTTAGACCCCAAAGCCTGCAGGTCTGGAGCAAACCATGGAGGGAGGAGTGGATTACAGGAACGCAGACTAGAGTGAGTCCCTGCTGCCCTCTCCTGCTCTGTGGCACTAACAAGCCACACCGCTTATGTACCAGGCTCTCCACTAGCTGTTGCTCTCTCTCTCTCCATCACTTCTAAAATGTCTTTCTCTCATGATAGGGGGATCGTTACCAGACTGCTCCAGCTAAGGAAATGAAGGCATCTAGACACCATCCGATGAGGGCATCACGTGCACAAGGGCCTATCCTCTTGTTCGGACATAATTAGTACCCAAGCACACATGTCAGGATTTGGCTCCGGGTTTCAGCTACAAAACTGAGCAATGAGAGCTTAATGAACACAGGCATTTGAGATCCTGCACATCTCTATTAAAGCTGGAGCACAGAAATCCAGCTAAAATTATGTAATAACCACGGTAGCAGAGATTTCTTTTCTCTCTTCTTTGAAGCTAGAGACAAACAGACACCATATAGTACAGGGAGTTACTACAGTAATTAGCCTTTTTTTCTGAATGCTATAGTAAACACTTTCAGAGTAAAATTCGATGCATAATCACTGCTGGTCTAAAAATGACAGCTGTTCTGGAGAAGACTGATGTATACACCAATCTCTCCTGTAAACTATTCTGTTTCCTTTAGTTTTGTTGAGGGTTTTTTGCCAATCTGAGTATGACTCAGTTCTTTTATGTGTGTTTTTATCTTTCACTTTTGGCTTGTAGCTATATCTAGATAGACTTCTTACTCTCTCACTTTTGCTGTAATAGTAAGGGACAATTTAGTTCAGCAGCTAAGAGATCAGTCAGACAAATGCCCAGGAGAAGATATGAAGCAGGCCACTCAAAATTCTAGCACATTATTTCAAGACTGTTGCCAAAATGTTTTTCAAGGATTAAAAAGCCCTTTCAATATTAAAGCAAATAACGGGTACCTCACATGGCTCTAATTAGGAACAGACTGAAAATGGTCTGTGAGATTACTTTAAAAAGTCAGAAGGTTTCACCATGATTACATATAACAAAGAAACATTGGAGGAGGGAGGTAGGAAGAGTTTACTGCTCGTCAGAAAGCCTAGTTCTAATGTTAATCATGAAAATATTTTTCTATTAATAATAACAGAGAAAGCAGGAAAAAACTAAAGGAAAAAAAAAAAAAAAGACCAAAGCTGTAGGCACATCAGAAGAGACATTGTAGTATGAAGAGAGCATGAAACCTGAAGGAGGCTTGCATTTTCCAATCATTCCATTTCCATTGCTGGGCAACAGGCGTGAAGAGAAAAAAAGTACTATATTTTCCTCAAAATATCCTCTCTGGAATGCCAGGAATTGACAACACCAACGCAAAGGGAAACAATGCTGATCTCATGGTTCTGCAGTCGTCCTCTTGCAGGCTTCACTCAGCAAAACAAACCCTTCAGGTTGCACAGTCCTTGGGGGCCATGCATTAAAATAACTCAGTTACATTCACAGTCCATGTTTGTCCCTCCCAGACACCTTTGTAGCGGCATCAGCATCCTCCTCAGAGGAGACCATTTTCTCATTCTCGTCCCAGCTGGAGGATAAGCGCTGCATTCGAGGTTATCGAGGGGACGGGCAGTTAGAGGACAAAAAACAACAGCAATGAAGTAATGTTACCACAAAGGCATGGGGAATACCCAGGAAAACATGTAGGCTGACTTTTCTTTGGTATACTTAGTTTGTCTATGGGCAGATTGCCACAAAGAGAAAAAAAAAGGAGGAGGGGGGAAGAGAAAACCTATACTTTATTTATTATTTAAATAAACAGTTTTATGCTGCTTCCATTTTGTGCTCAGTTTTATAACAATATGAGTCCATTTCCCCATCATTCCTTAATATCTATATTGTTTAGGACTTTATATACTGTATGATTAGTTGGCATTGGTACTGTTCAATCTGTACTAATCTGTATGCATTTATATTGTGTGAGCAGTTCTCTAATTGGTTTTCATCCAAGTAATCCCACAGAGAATAAGGTTACATGCTGAAAAGGGCTGAGGTGAAAGAGTGGTTAAAAGGGGAGTGCAAACTCTTTTCCCATCCTTATTAAGAATGCTTTGCACATCTGCATTTTCTAAAAACATTTCTAAACTCCCTCTCTGTGAATAAGCATAAAGTCTATTCTACAGCAGAGAAATGCGCAGAGAGAAAATGAATCTGTTTCAGAGAACCCCACCCATATCTGCTTTATTCCTCCCATGCTGCTTTACTTCTTGGTCAGCTAAGACTGTGAAAAGTAAATACTATAGTTTACAAAGGCGGGGGGGGGGGGGGGGGATTATTAAAAACCAAAAAAACCCAGAAAAGAAAACACCACTTGGTAGAAAATACCAAATTTAGTTTAAGTAAACAGAAAGCTTATAGAGCAGAGACTAAAGATCTTTTCCTAAAGGTGACTAACAGAATTGCAAAAAAATAAAACAATACAAAAAGCCCAAAAGCAAGCCAGCACTTTCAAATCAGCTGCTTAAATCCATATCTGGCCAACTTAATTAAGGATAGCCTAAATTTCAGATATTCTTCACGCCAAAATTTCTGAAACAGTTTGACAAGTGCTGCAGGTACTCAAGGAATTAATTTTGTAAATGTTGATGATAGGACTTGAATTTTAAGAAAATATATATTCAATCATATCATTTAATTGCATAATAATAACACACTTTCATATTCCTGGCTGCAAGGACATTTGTTTGGCTGAGGTTTTTAAAAGGTGTTCTATATTGTCAGTTACACACCTCCCAGAAAAAAGTTATGGAAGAAAATTAGGTGGAAGCTATTCTCCTTTTCCTTAAACATAAAGACAAATCTTAATTCTCTTCATAGAACTGCATATTTAATTTTGCAAGTACCCGTATACAGTGACTGTCTTTATCACCTCCAATATTAGCAATTTTTTTTGTCATGCTTAGATCAAGTTCTAGCTTTGATTATACTTTTTTTTTTCCTTCCCTTCAAAAAAACCCTTAAGTCAACACACTGAAAACTGAATGTAAAGCAGACTTTTTATACATACCCATGCCCACATTCTGAGCAGGCATTAGAATATTTATTTTAAAAACACAGGACTTGCTTACCATATTCACAACTTTCAATGGCTGGATTTTAGAAGAGCCTTTTTGAAATGAAAGTCGCTTGCTACTGTACATTCTTGCTAGCGAGAAAATGCGAGTTCACTACATATGGTTAAACAAAACCCTTTTTTACTGCTTAAGAAAAAGATTTTCTACAATAATTTTATGGATTTAAAAAGGAAGTAAAAGGTAAACTTTTAGATTTTCCTCAGAGCCATGCAGACGTCAATTTTCCTTCAATGAGCTATCACCCTGTCTGAGCAATGAACGTTAATCTGGACTTTAAAGAAAGACAGTTGTCCCGCTAAACTTAGCAATGATTTACACCAAAGGACAATGTAAGCCGACCGTTTCCCTCCCCCACTTGTGAACACCACCATGCTTCATTTCTGCATTATCTTCTGGTAACCATCTCTGGAATATTCTTAAAAGCTGCTAAGATGATACATTAGAATTCAGGCATGTGACAGATACAAAATTAAAGTTGACCTTCTCTGTCAGAAAAAATAAACAGTAACCATTAGCAGCTTTGTACCTCTGCATTTAACTCCCTATTTTCTGCCTCCCTAGTTTGGGTCCATTAGCTGACTGGTGCAAAAAAGACCCCCGGCAACACCGACTCCCTGTGGATATATTACAATCTCTGGATATTACACTTGACTATATCCTTTCCTCCACAGACTAATTTTACATTTGAAATAATTCACTCCCGAGTTGGCTCACACCACAATAATGTAGACAAGAGTTGCCAAAATTCCTTAAAAACTCTATGCCCGTATCTCTGTTAACAACCTATGGTTTGCCCTGGGAGCTGTTAGGAATTTATATTGACATTTGCATTTTCATGATTTTACTAGTCACTCCAAATTTCTTGCTAAGCTTCCTCAGCTATAGTAAGAACACCCTTTTATTCACCTGACAAAATATTAAAAAAAGTATTTTATGGGGGAAAGTATCCATTAAAATATGCAGGTTCTTACCAAACTTCCAAAAGTTATATTTTGCTATTGCATAGCGCAGGCAGAGAATTTCACGTCTACAAAACTTTCAGAACATCCAGATCCTTCAGAGTAATTAATGACTCTTTGATGACTGACATATTAAATTCGATGAAAATAAGCACAGGGTTTTACCACCAGATCACACAAAAGCACCTACTACACAGAATTAAATGAAGAATTTATACACAACACGAAAGTGATTTGGAAAACATCGGTGCTGCAATTCTGTCATGAACTTTGATAAACATGTAGAGTAAGACAGAACTCTTGTATTTATTTTGACCATTTTCCAAGCACCTCAGTATGAATTGGGGGCTCACCATATAAGCACATCCTGAGCCCAACTAGGTGTTGATGGCAAAGTAAATGTATTCCCACATCCATTTTCTTTCAACAGCTGCAGGATTTTTCTGTTGCTGTCTGCTGGGATTTTCCCCATATTTTTCTTGTGTTCAGTAAGGCGTGCTATATCTTTGAGAAGAGAAACTTACCACACTAACAATTAAATACAGTCTGTATTAAATTGCTAGTGGGACAGGGCTTATTATCTTTCCCAAGACTAAAATCTATATCCTGAAATCAGAAACTCTCTTGCCCTTTGACCTAGGAGCAGAGGATGATTTTAATTCTCATTCCATCTGCGCCACGGTGCATGCCATTTCTCCTTACATTTTGATGTTTTCCTGTCAATTTCATATTTATTCTCTGCAGGGACAATATTTTAAGACTTGCTTCTGGTTTTTAATGCACACATAAATTTAAAAAAAACCCCAACCCTCCCTTTTTACAAATTGATGCCGGTTGCTTTGAGTTTATAGAAAAGAAGACATATAGAGAACATCTGAAAGTTTTCAAACAAAACCGCACTTTCAATATGCGAAATGTCACTGTACTACCCCAAGTTTGCAATCATCCTAGTGTCCTTCAGGATGGGCTTCTAACTGCTTTTTAGCATCCCACTTGGTATTGTTTTATCTAACTGATTAGACACCGAACCACCTTCAGAAGGCTTGGCAGAAGAGATGTAGAAAAAAAAAATTGTTTCTGCCAAAAAACTCATAAGCTCAAGGGCCGTTTAACTTAGCTCAGTCACTTAGTTTATTTTGCATTAGAGGAACTTCTCATTTAATTTACCAGTCTATAATAGGTAACTTTTTCAATATGAAGCTAAAGGTCACTATTATATGTAAGGAAAATTAAGCCAATGTTCTTGGTTGCCTTACAGTTCTCCTAGTTCAACTACTCCAATAAATGAACATGTACAACAAGCCGAAGGGCTTTTTATTACAAATTTAATTCATTTCTCTAGACAACTGTGAAATTTGCCATTGACATTAGTCATTACCCCAAGGCGAACTAAAAGATGATCTCAGTTAATAAATGATCCTTAACAAGGAACGCTCCTATCTTCTGTGATATTGGCACAGGCACATTTTATTAATGCAGGACTAGCTTCCTGCCAGAACACTAGCATTCACAACTATTTGGTGTGCTTGTTTCCTCTTCCTGCTCCTGATATTAATAATTATGCAACGGGATAATTAGCAACACAAAGAGACAGTACTATGTGCTTGCAGCTAGATTTTCAGCACGTTAACCTTCTGGGAAATAAAGAACAGAAGCAAAGAGTCTAGCCAAATAACCAATGCAGGTTGATTTCACAGTGTGTAAAAGGCTAATTATCTGTGAAAAGTCTGACCTCAAGTAACAAAATTACACAAATGTGCAGGCATTTTATCTTAAATAAAACTCAGATGCACTAGTTCATAATGTGAGGAATCATGGTTAATAACTATCTTCCAGAACTATTTATATATATATAGGTTTATAAAAATAAAAAGAAATCCAAGGGGGAAATAACGATCTCCTACGAAATGTTAACCAGTTATCCAAACACCTGCAAAGGTAGGGTAAAATAAACTCCCCCCATCCCCCAACTATTGCAATGCTAAAAAAAAAATATACCCAGTATGTGACAGAAGTAGGTTAAGTGCATTTTGTTTACTGGAGACAGGCTACAATAAAAAGCAGAAAATATTACTACTTCTTTACAGATACCATGTGTAATTCATTCTGATATAAGAATATTTATCCACTAGCAGTAATAACAAACCACAATTTTTGTCATGAAAAAAATAAATTGTATTTGCAAAAAGCAAACACATTACGGAGTGTGTAAAAATGCAATATTCCCATTTTCTAGTCAGAGTTCCAATTTATTGAAGTAACAGAGCAGAAAATGCACTGACAGCTGTTACATTTTATTGCGAATTAGTATATACGTTTTATATCCAGTGAGCAAATGCATGATACATTGTATTCCAGTAATTGCCACTGGCTTTCCAAATGGAAACTGAATGATCTTAGTGCAATTACACTCAGGAGAGTAAGTGTAACAAGCTACAGTTCTACATTATAGCTCTTTAACAATACCAAGAATTTTACTCTGTTTTAAAAAATAAAATAAAAAGGTCAGACTGTATATATAAAGACAGAAATATATATTTATCCTTCTACAGATGATAAAATGAGTATTTCTGCTATTCTGCCTCAGATTTGGTTACGCATAACACAGCCTATATGTTTCAAAAAGTTTGAAAGAACGATGCTTAAGTTTTGGACTAGTTTAGTCATTTCTTCAGCATTGATATTTCGGGGGGGGGGGGGGGGGAAGAGGGGAATGGACAGAATGGTTGGATACTTCGAACAAACAAAACCAAAACTTCTCATTTCACATAGGAAATAAATGTTTGCTATTCCTAGACCGCACCCTAATTTGCCAGTATCCTTGCACAGAAAAAAAAACATTTACTTTGAAAGATTTAACACATTACCTTCAGACGTCACATTCTAAATGTTTGTTAATGTAGGTTTTTTCCCTCCCCCAGCTATCACCTGAGATCGTAACACTCCAAAGAGAGCCGATGTGCTGAGAAATTAAGATTTCAAATTCATTAAGGGGAGTGGGGTCAGGGGGGAAAAAACATTTTTTTATTTTTATTTTTTACTAACCTTCATAACATATTTTAAACCATTTCGTTGGGCAACCAGTCTTGTGACAGCTTCTGCACCTTCAAGCTCTAGCGTGAAGCGCTCAGTAAAGCCGGCAGTCTCCTCCCCTCTAGTGGCTACCAGCTCTCTTTGCAGCAGAGGAAGAGAAAGGCCTATAGAGGACCACCTCAGGGCCATTTGTGTCATTTTTCTAAGCTTACAAGGGAAGGAAAAAAAAAAACCCCACAACAACCCACAACAGAGCAGGCAGTCTATCACCGCAGCAAATAAAATTTATCAGTCATTTAAAACAATATGTTAGTAGTGACTACAACTTAATCAACACCAACCTGCTGACATAGATTTGCAATTTGAGCAGGTTATTAGTGATCGAATTAACAACATGTCACAACTTGTATCTGATTTATTAAAGGAAGCTGGCTAATGCAATGGGGCTATAAACAACATGCATGGAGACATTTTTCAGGCATGCTGGCGACTGCCATACAGCCCATGAAAAAGCAGAGTTAGAAACAATCTCTCTGATTTTGCCTTTTTTACAGGCGCTTATAGATCATTGCATATTGGTCTTACTGTGAAGCATGGGGATCTACACCATAAAGCTGTACCCTAGGGCAGGGGGAGGGTCAGACCCTGTACAAACAGGCACAAAAATATCAGTCCTGCCACATCTAGAGCTCAAGAGGAGGGGGAGGCACAGGGAAGCGATGAGAAAATACAGGATACTGAGATAGGCTGTCATCTCAGCAATACAGTACCCTAATCATTGCCAGCTTTTTTTCTTTGTAGTCCTCAGAGGGTTTTAAGAAGACACAAGAAGGAGAACTGTGAAGTGGGGCAGCATGGTTTTCTGGAGTTTACCCAAATCTCTTTCTAAGTACTTAGGTGGCATGGGAGAAAGCACAACATCCCTAATGTAGCCCATAAATAGTCAGCACTTGCAGTACTTTTATGGGCATGGGCTAATATCGATCCAAACGTACAATGAAGTCTATATAGAGCACAGATTTAAAATCCTTTCACTTTTCAAAATCTGTCCCTGAACAGGGTTTGCTTCAAACCCCAATCTCTGCTTCTGTATCAGGGCCATGCATGGCCATCAATATAAAACTAAGACCTTTCACAGCTTTAGACAAAAAAATTTATTTCAGAGGAACATTGTAAACACAGTTAACAGATTTGATTTGGTAGTGTATCCAAGTCCAAGAGTAACCTGACCAGATTTTGATTTGCGCCCACTTCTAATTCAGAAACAATTAGTTACAGCCCAACTAGTGGCTTGAGAGCATTTTCATGAGAAACAAGAATTTAACGTAAATCCACATAACCAAGGAAATTCAGAATTGAAGCTGTCAATTCTTAGGCCCAATAGAACACATAAAGAGGCTTGTTAATGCTGAACTAATTGGCATTCTTGGCTTGACAGTCTCAGCAGAGAGACCAAGGAGTGAATAAGCATGGAGACTAAACTACCCTCTCACTCACAGGTGGTCCCTCTAGGTTAGGACTAAAGCACATTTGGAGATGAAGAAGCGAAGAGAAAAACGTACACCAGCAGTACTGTTTAATTCACGATCAGAAAATTTTAGCCTGCAATAAAGGGGATGCAACCAATTCTTAAACACTGGCTATTCTTACAGCATCAGTTAGCCTGTAAATAAGCGAAGGTTTTGATTTCCTTTTAGCAATATTTTATGTTTTATAATTAAGGGGAGAGGCTGATATCTTCCAGCCACCACCATCACTGTATTAACTTCTATGGACATGTTTGAAAAATCCCAATCTGAAAAATGCTGAACTCTGAAAACTGACCCACATAATCACAGTATTTTCAGACACACACTCAGGAGAAGGACTTCACCCCTACCTCCTTAAGGCTGCTAAGTACAGGCCAGGGAGTAAGTGCACCTGAAGTTTTAGCCCCTCTGAGGCACACAACAGCTCACTCCCTGCACCTCGTGTAAAGGTATGTGTTTCTCTGGCAATCATTTTGAGGTGAGGATCTGGTTTTTTGTCATGCTTAAGACCCTGTTATTTACAGGTATGTCTGTAGTACTCAGGGAGCTTCTTAAGATTATTGATAGATCATCACCTCTGGAAGGGACCAATAAGGCAGTAACAATATATTTGCTTCAGGTAGATTGGTGCTGAGCAGTTCTTCATAGAACACTGTAAAATTCTCTTATCTTTCCCACTGAAACTGGATTAAAAGAGAGATGTATTGAAAATAAGATGCACAATATTAACACTGAGGGTAATTAATCACTGGAACAAATTACCAAGGGCCATGGTAGATTCTCTTTCAGTGGGAGTCCTTAAATCAATATTGAGAAGCTTTTTAAAAGGTACGTTCTAGCTCAGCTGTAAGTTATAGGGTTCAGGGCAGAAATTACAGGATTGAATTCAATGACCTATGTAATACAGGGAGTTAAACTAAAATATTGTCATGATGATCTAGACTTAAAATGTATTAATTTATTGATTTTATCCCACAAGAAGAAAGGACTTATCTAGGAAAAAAAAAAGGCTGGGAAAGAATGACCCATCTTGACAGAGTTGTTCTTCAGCTGATGTAATATCAATGGAAATTAATGAGGAAATCTCGATCCTATACATCTTAAAAGTTACCACTTAAGAATGACACATTCATAACTCTCCAGGTTTGTTCACTTGCCAGATTTTCCTTCCTTGCTGAAAGTATTCTCAGTGCAGGAATGGAAGATGGTGACAAAGGCAGTCCCAGCTCCTGGGGCCATATGGGGACTGTTTCGGCCCCAGTGCAATTTTAAGCAGCCTCACGGCTGCCCTAAGTTGTGCCAGCTTGTAATCATGCCCTGTAGCTGTTATACCAGCTGAAGAATAGCCAGGCCACAACACAATCCATACACCTCTACATTTGTCCCTCTGGCACTCCCCCAAACATGTTCCCTAAAAAAGGGTGGAGAGACAGAGGAGGAGGTCAACAGTAGAAAACAGGCTTTGTGATCAGAATCACATCTCCTTATTGCACCTAAAATTATTTGTCTAAAATATTTTTACTCTTGTTAGCAGTAGACTTAAAAAAGATAAAGAGAGGATCTGTTCCTTCTTACATACAAGTAGAATTCCATGCTAATTTAAAATAAGTTTTTTTACTGTGACACTTACAGACATCAACACAGTCTCTCATGTGGAAAGTAGACTAAAACATTTGTAATTTTTCCTTTTCAATCAAGCTTGAGCTACTCAAAACAGGAGAAGAAAAGTAATATCTAATTTCTTGAGAACAAACACTAATTCTAATGGTTTTATTTTAGAATTATGACCATAATTTTCACAGCTTTTCTGGACTTTCAGTGAGAAATCTTCAACAAAGAGATAAACAAACTGAATCCTGCAGTATTAAAAATTAAAGGTCACAGGTTTGGCTGTCGACATCACTTACGCTTTCTATACTTGTTTAATACAAGAAACCAGATATGTCATTCAATTCTCCCCTATGCTAGCTGTATATGTCAGCCTTTGTGGATTTTTCCAAAGATACCTTCCTTTTGCAGAAGCGTTTAGAGTACAATTTCTGCTAAAATTCAAAAATTTGATCGCATTTTTAATAATCTAAGCAAATTGCATAATTTAGTTATCAGCTGTTCATGAAACTCTAAATGCTGAGCAGTTTTTCCATCACTGTTTTGTTCTCCTGCAAAACTGAATTGTGGCCAGAATAGTTATTAGAAACAGATGATAAATGGTTCAAGATCAATCCGTACACAGCCTTGTCAAATGGGGCTGTTTGAACTCAGCAGTCTACATGGGTAGTTTTACAGGCTCAAGATCTAAACTTTCTAATACAAGAATTTCTGGTTTACAGTTTCTGTCTGTCATGTATGTGAATGCAACACACATCTTTTTAACAATTTTACCCTGTGAGTAACAATTTTACGCCAAGACTTTTTTTTTCCCTGAGGAGAAAATAGTAATGTAGAAATAGATGCTAAATGTTGCACTCTTCTGCTTCTTTGTACTATACATCAAGGCAAATGCTACTTCCACTGTCCATGGGAGATAAAGGGTTTAATCATTTCAGGAATACCTTGGCTGATGCGCACTCATTTCAGCTGAAAGCACCACATGGGATCTGACGAAAGAAATGCAGCCTGGTAACTCTCAGAAGCCTGTTGTCCTGCCTTAACAGATATGCACCAAATCCTACCCGATGCATTTCTTGGGATTCCCCTCATTCCTCACACTGCTTACAAAAATTGAGGGTATTCCACATTTTCTAAGAAATGGTCCAAACGAGAAGCAAAAAATTTAGCAGAAGAAAGCATGCTCACAGTTAGTCATCAGATGAAACCACACAGCCTAAGCCTGTTCTTGTATTATCTAGCATGGCTAGGGATAATAATGGTCTTTCCAAATCCAACCCATTGGAACAGCAATGGAATCATGATGAAATGAAAACCCAAAAGTAGATTATGAACACTGTGAAGTAGTTATCTCTTTTAATTAATTTAAAATATACCGGCCATTAAGTCTGAGGAACTGTCTCTCTGAGAATCTAATGAGCCAAACAGATTGCTTCCTTTAGTATCCCCTTAAATATCTTTCTAGATATGAGTCTTAGGCCTGAGAAGGCGAAATGTTCAAAAGGGGATACACACCCAGCAGCAACAGCAACAGAAAAGAGCAGATCCATTTTCAGCTGCTCAGTAGACCAAATTATAAGTCACTGGAAATGGAGACTGCTTACCGCAACTCTACTTGCCTGAGCAGACACTTCAGGATGTTCTGCTTTTTTAACAATACACACAAAGAAATGGATCAAGTCCTAGTTATTGCTCATGGGCATAAGAGGAACATATTTAAGATTTTTCTGCAGATGAACGCGGGGGAGGCCAAGAAAAATATAATATAGCCCTACAGATGCATAGTAAGTAATTCTTTTTCCCATATTGCGGTATCATATGCGAGGGAACACATTTGCTCCAGGATTGCCAGTTCACAGAAGGATCAATGCACAGACAGGTTCGTAGAACCCCGTGTGAACCGACAGAGCTTTCCAAATTCAGGGCAGATGAAAGGAAGCAAATGATCTATGCAGTGCCAAACTGTATATGGTGCTATAGATAGCTGATCAATGCCAGCCATGCAGCAGACCCTTGCTCTGACAATCTGAAGGTCTGCTCAGGTGACTACAAACAGTAGAAGCAAAGAGAGAACACACGGAGCACAGCGTGGGCGTTATAACTAGAGTGCTGTAAATTAGAAAGGCACACATTTGTAATTGGCATTGCTGACAAAGAAGTGGCACTAAAGTTACAGATGGAGTCAGAGCTGATGCTGGAACGAGCAGCCTAAATAGCTTGTCACTCTGAGCTCATTAAGAAGTAAAATGCAGATCAGGGAACAGCTAAGCAGCTGGGTCAGGTTGTTCATTGGCTAATTTAGTCTAAACAAGAAAGAGGGAAGGCATGAAACATGTTCTGGAAGAGTGTAAAAGAAAGCAAGGAACCAGAAGGGTAGGGGTGGCCAACCACTTGCTGCAAGCTGAAACACAGCTTAAGAGAAAACACCAAAGCCAAAGGAAAAAAAAAACCTTGAAAAACAAAGCTCCAAACTTAAATCAACCTTCGCCTTCTCTTCTTTTTTTTGATATTTCACTAAATAAACAAAATGCAAAAAATTGGGGTTTCAGCTGTCTCAAAAAATCATTGGAATCCAAGAATCAAGTAATCAGCAACACACATGCCAGTCAAGCATACAAGCTATCCACGGCTGAAGACCGACACTGACATATTCATACATATGTATGAGCGTCAGTATTTGCATGTCAGCGCTAAGCATGTAACAATGCAGGTACTTGGGTTAGAAAATTTGGCAAAAACCCCTCTCTCTTTTCAGAACTGAAGCCAGACCTGCCACCGCTGCAGTCAGGAGGCCTGAAGGCAAGGCAGTTCAGAGCCCTCTTCTCCCCAAATTATGAACCACCCGCTCACCTTCTAAAAACACAGGCTTGCAATCACGATCTCCCAGCAAGCACACTTGAACCCGGGACTCTCCAGGCTCAAAAACTGGCAGAAAACTTCCACAGAGCCACCTAGGCTACACAATTACAACAGGTCCCCTCCCAGGCTTGCCTTGTTTGTTGCAGTTCCATTTTGTAGGTGCTCCTTTTTCTGTAAGGGCTGCATGGAATCAGCGTGCAACAGAGGGGAAGGCTGGTACAACGTTAACTAACTCTTCTTTGTAATTAAAGGCGTAAAATCTGCTCCACACACAATCTTTATTTAGGTAAATTTCATAGCCGATAATCAGATCTTCTATGAAAGAGAAGGAAACAAATGAGCTAGAAATTTGTGATCTGTCATATTTAGAAGCCATCATCAGTCAACGCCAAGATGTTTCTTATGCATGGGCATGTAGGTATGGGGATTGAAAGGAGCTCTTCTGTGGTATTTACATCTTGTGTGATCCATTAGCATTCCCCCAAAATAAGTTTTATGAAAGGTTATGACTTTTAAGCAATATTATGTACTATGATTGAGCTGAGCAAAGGAGAGTGGGTGAAGGAGAACCTCTGTCCGCATATCGTATTCTGGCTTCCTGCAGAGCTCCCAGGGTCCCCGGGCATTTCAGAGGATACATAAGATCCCAGGATAAAATCCAAGATTATTTATAAAAATGTCATGATCCCAGCAAACTGTTGTAAGGCAGACTGTACAGAGGTTTCCTATTCCAGGGCCTCTTCCAGGAGATTTTAGTGTCCTCTCTAGCATTACCCAGCTCCCTGATTTTTTCCTTGTCGTTTTACACCCCTTTGTTTCATCTACAGTGAATAAATGTTTCAGTACTGCTGGAAAGGCAAGTTGATTTTTAGATTTACCAGAAAAGGAGCTAAAAGTTGAGAGCTTTCTCTGTGAGGGAACAGTTATAATGTTCTATTATCCCTGCAGGGATGGAGAGAAATTCTTGTAAATATTACTTATTTAACAGAATATTCTTAAACAACGTTTCAAACTACTTAGTGAAATCATATGAACAGATCATAAGAGACTGGTGAATTGAAATGATTAAGGCTCATTTAATTTCTTGAAACCAGGACACTTCCCCAAGATCATAATAAGGATTCGGGTTACATAGTCTTGAAATAACTGCTGGATCAGTTTTTTGTCATGTCTGTTGATGTAGTACGTAGCTAGCAGATATGAATTCAGCTGAGTAGGGCATAACTCCTATTTTCTTTTTTTTCTGTTTTCTTTTTTTTCTGTTTTCTTTTATATTATTATTATTTATTAAAATAAATTTCTCTCTGTTAATGTGTCTATTGGGGTAATTGTATTGCCATTTTAAAATGTCATTATTATCCAGACAAATACTTTGCACAAAAAGGAAGTTTTATCAGACTCTCTATATGTCCCTCTCAAGACATAGACAGAACACTATCATTTCATTATTCATATTAGTTTAATATGGTGTTAAAACGTAAAATAAAGAAGACTTGATAAATTTCTATAGAACCTGAAAAGGCAGGGGGAGGACAATAGGTCTCATTTGTGGTGGCAGAATGAGGCTGTCTCAATATTTATTGCAGAAAGAGCTTCCTTGGACACGTAGCTCTACTACAAATAGCACGGAGTGATTGAGACTTCAAACAGTGGATGTCCTCAAGGGGTAAGGTGTCATGCTGGGAGGTGGAATAGCAGAATTTGATCTACTGTTACCGAGCAGTGATATTCAAACCCTAACAAGAACATAAGGACAGGACAATTTGGTGGATGGAAAATGGGGCTGAAAATTAGTAGTCCTGGACTATATTCTTTTCCTGACATGCATTTAAGATGAAATTCTCCTATTCTTCCAAAGACCCAGGAAATCCTTAAGGAAATCGGTGACCAAAAAAAAGGCATTTTTATTATTGACTGTTCAGATTTTCATATTGGTAGTCCATTCCTCCTTTAGCCACTCCCTTCTCCAAAAAGGTATCCCAAATTAGCAGGCACTTAAAAAATTGAAGCCAGTTTAAATGGAGATGCTAATGCTTCCTCTTCTCACAGAAGCCTTGAAAATAGTTAATATTTGTAGGATGTTTGGCGACAACTGAATGGAAAGTGCTTGAGAAATGCAGATTATTGTTGGTATTATAAACCAATATAATTTGCATTTTCTTCAGTATTTCTCTCTTTTCAAGCTATTTGTTCATATTTATGACTGTTGTGTATTTATATGCATCAAAAATTAATAAAAAGATTTATTAAAGAAATGACAATGCTATAATTGCTCCAATTGGAAAATCAGTACAACTTCACAGACAACAAAGCAATATGTTGAATTTATGAACCCTGCCTCACTTATTTACATTTAGCATACTGAAAATATTTGAATGATTTAGTTGATGGATTGGAAGCACATTCGGTTAATTAAACCTATCTTGTAAGTATCTTTTTCAGAGTTTATATGCTTCTTATATTGGTTGTACTTAGAAGAATATATGTGTTCCAGAAAAACTTGCATGTTATTACACCTCAATTCAGCAAAACCAGTATTTCTAATTTCAGTTACATTTCTCACAGCCTTTCAAGTAGATCTGAACCATACTGGAAAGTTTTACTGTTCATTGTGACAGGGGTGTTATTTTTCATTTTCTAGTTTAATTTAAAAGCTCCGGTGACCTTTCCTCCACTCTTTTGCCTTGTGATTTCTCCACTAGAACTCAGGATTTACAAGTGGAATTTTTGCTAATATACTTAATTTGCTCCTCATCCTGTGGAGTTTAAAAAACTAAAGATAACCGTCTAAGTCTCATGTTGCACTGGGTACCTAATTTCTAGATTTTTTTTTTTTTTTATTAAATGCCTTTGACCCTTTCTTGCTGCTCCTGCAGAGGTCTGAGGTGATGTCTGCTGTATCAAACATCCTGGTTTTCCTCTGCTGTGTCTTGGGAAACAGGAGCTAAACAAGCTATCCAGGAACGATGAAAATTACAACTTTGGGCAAAAAGCCTTTAAGCCATAAAGTCTTCATGGCAAGTAGAGGTTGAGAGTGATGCAAACTGTTGCTAAAGATGGGTTCAGGTTCAGGAGAAAGTAAGGGTGATTTTGTTACTCTCTTTTCTAACATTTCCATAGCTTGCTGACAGCTTTGATGTGTAGTCAGATACCCTGGCAGTTTAATACTGAATAGATTGGTTTCGGTTTCCTGGAATCATATGTGCTTTGTGCGGTTGTAGCCCACATCCAGAAAAAATTTCCCTATCTGAAAGATCTGCCCTCAGAGATGTGACTTGTGAAATTCCATGTATCCCAGGCATGAATCGAGCTCATGGCTGTCATATTTATCACTTCAAATCATGACAACATTTAAATGGAATTAATATTTAATGGAATTAAGTGTTTGTGCATTGCCTGACTTTATTTTTCACAAAGAAACCAATGGAAATCTATCGCAATAGATCATATTAACCTACAAATCTATGATGCTAGATCAGTTTCAAGCTAGAAAACCAAACTGAAATCTGTACATTCCTAATCAGAGAAATTATATCTGGCAGTTCAATTATATGTGCAATTACTCATACTTCAATCATGGGAGATACAAAAATTCAGTGTTTCATGCTAACTCTGTAGAAAGGAAATGCATATTTATGAAAAAAATATTTTTATCTTTTATTTTTCTTTAGGAAACTTCTTGAGGGGTAAAATCCTAAACCACAGGGTGGGATAAAGCTTGCACAATACCCCTGAATCCCTCATCTGAACACAATATGTAGTATTTTTACTAATATATCCATTATTTTTTTGTCACATATGTTGCTGCAATGGCTAGTAGGTTCTGTAAGCAACAATGTTTAGGTACTGTAGTAATATATCAGAAAACACACAACTTGCCCCAGAGTGCTCCAAGTCTAATTAAATATGGATAATTACTTAAATGACTTTCTGAGATCAGTAGCACTTATGTTTAAGAAGCAACGCTATACACTGTCTTCTGCCAGTCATAGCTCAACTATGTGTCTTCTACGCTGTTCCCACATCTACCTTTCTTCCAGAAAAAAATCGGTATTCAGAGCAAAATCTGCTAAAATTTGTTCTGCAAAAAGCAAAAGCCTTAAAACGTCTTTCAGTTTTTCCCAGCACCAAAGTAACCTAAATAATTCTTTCCTCACATCTGGCCAAAAGCTTCCATGGTAGGAAGTTGAAGAAAGAAAGTCAGCCTATGCTGAGGTCCCTCCAAACCCCATGATCAAACATGATCGGTTTGTCTATTCCCCACTGAGAAAATAATTGTCTCCTACTACAAGGAATAGCAGCCTCAGCTGTGAAGGTTGTAGTTCAAATACTTGTTAGAGCAGAGAATGTAGGGTTGTCACAAACTTATAAAAATATGTTTCAGTTTCCTCCTTTCTTCAAAAATCAGATGGCAAAAATCAAACATTTAAAGTTAGGAAACTCCAAAGAGAGAATACTGAAATATATGAGGGCTTGTGAGCAACTGTGTGCTATTTTCCAACTGGGATCCTAATTCACTCAGTGCACAGGACTGATGTGTAAGGGAGTATACAGAATAATCTTAAAGGTATGTCTATAGTGAACAATATTGCACTGTTAAAAGATACCCAGCTGGCTCTGAAACTATAAACAATCACAATATGAAAGTGAAGTGACCTAATTAGTCCCAGTGCAAATACCATATTCACATAGCTATACTGCTTCCTATACATGAGCTAGTATACCTGCGTGGCATAGCATTGTGGCATACACATATCCTCTCTTCTGGGACTAACTTGAATAACCTTATGTGAAGTGTATGTGGATGTGCCCTACATTTCTCAATTATCCCAAGTTCTTAATTATCTTCAAGTGCTTGCTATCGGAACTCAACATTTTTAAAGAAGAGTTTATCAGTAGGTAATTAATATATCTTTATCTGTAGGCAATTAATATACCCTTAAGATATTCAAGAAGAATAGTGTTTTTCAGCAACCAAGAGTGTTTTAAAATAATTTGCTTTTTCAGAAGATGGGTGTGACTCACTCTTTCTAAAAATAAGACCTCTGAGAAGCTGTCAAGACCATACCTGAATATTTGCCTGTGAGACTCACTGGAAGCCTGGAAGGGAACTGAACAGAATTTTTCTCTACTTGGGGGGAAAGGGGGAGTAGACCTCCCCCACTCCCCTTCTCTCTCACTCTTTTTTTTCCAATTTTTTTACCCTTTAGTTCTTCATTTAATTCAGACTATTTCTTGTGAGGTTTATACTTCAAACAGTACCATAAAAAGAAAAAAAAAACCTATAGAAGGAAACATTCTGTGTGCTCTCTGTGCATTTCCATGTTAGCTGGAGCCAGGAAAGGACACTGTTGTGATGTGGTTTTTGTTTCTAGCAAATTATGAGGAAGTAGCAAGGAAGAAAATAACCTTCAATATGACTAGGCTCTCTCAGTGAGTTCATTTTTTGGTGCAACCTTGATTCTAATTTCAGTAACATGAAGAAGTGTTGAGTACACCACCACGAAACAAAAATTTAACTGGGGTAAAACTAGTCTAGATTATATCAACCCCCCACCATTTAATATATTACCATTTTTTTTAACAGGCTACTTTAATTGGTACCCTTCACAGAAAGCAGAGAGGAGTTAAGTGAACCATTCTGATTTAATATAACTGAAGAGCTAATATTTTATACTGTGTTGGCTTTTAGTGCTTGCATTAAGTACAGAGAGAGTGCCAAGTGCTTTACAAATATATACAAAAGCACGGAGCTTACAATATGAAAAGACAGATGGAGAATAATGGAAAAAATATCACAGAAAAGAAAACTTCCTTTGTCTAAAAGTAGTTTATTAGAATCCTTACATTCTAAAAATTAGAATCCTAATTTTCTGTGTTATTCAGAGCAATAAAACACATGGGGAAACATCTCAGATGACTCTCTCTCTCTTTCTTTTCTGCTAACTTCTCAGTTGCTCTCAGAAAGATTGTTTTCAGGCACTTTCCCAGTGAAAAACAGCCTTTCCCATTCATCAATAGAGTTCACTGAAAGTCAGGCTGAAGCTAGATATTATCTTACTGAGTAAGGTCAGGACCAACTAATTTCAAACCCTAGAATGAGGTATAATGTAAAACACTGTAGGACTTTGTCTTTATTTTCTCTTTAGTCTTTTCTATCTTACATTTATCATCCACAATTGCTGCCATTTGTTCTTTCCCTAGATGAATTAAATTAGAACCCAATTAAAACTTGTGAGTTAAAGCGTTTACTTATTTTGCTTAAATGTATGAAGTTGTCTTAACACAGTAACCAGCACAATGGCAACCCACTATTAGTGGACTGTTATTCCCTGTTTGCTAGGTACAGGTATTAATTCTGATGAATATCCATGTGCTTTTTTGTTCAATAAAGCATGAGGAAAGGTCAGAGGTAAAGGATGTTGACTCCTTTGATATCACAGTCCTCCTTTTGTTGAGAAACATAGGTTCATGTTCAGCTGCTTTTGCCACTGCAGCCACAAAAGGTCCAGCAATTTGGCTGTCACTTAGGTAGAAATTCTTGCAGATCCCAGGCTGGCCCTTCATCTGGCTTCTGCTGACCTCTCATATTTGAACCAGAGGCCTAGTAAGCCTTGAAATCTGTAAAATATAGCAATTCTTGCTCTGTGGCAAATCTAGCCATCCAGCTGGAACTAGAAGACTTTTTTTTTGGGGGGGGGTCTGGGATTTCCATTGTCACATAAAGTTTATTGTTTTCTTTACCAGGCTTCTTTCTTTCTATTTTGCATTAAAGCCAACTGAATTTAAGCTGAATACCATTCTTTAAAACAAACAAACAAACAAATAACCCCCCCTTGTTTTTTCTACTGTAAAAACCTGAACGACTTGATGATACTTAAAAATATTCCAGTATCTGACAGAAGAAGACAATGGAGCCAGAATTTTCCCTAGTACGTACCCTAGAAAACTCTGGGAGAAAGTTCACTCCCCTTATTATCCCAAACTACATACAGACTTAGCCCTGTTGTTATATTTTAAGACTTTTTTTTTTTTTTTAAACTAGTTGTTCATCGAATGGTCACAAATCTTAGCGTATTATCTGAAGAAAAACTGGAAGTTTTAAAAGGCTTGAACTGATTCAGTTAAGAGATTATTTTCTTATCTATAATCTCTTTTACTCTTGCTTTATCCATTGGTTGACCTCTGCAGTCAAACTGTGTTCTAACTTCCTACAGATACAGGAGAATAGAAGAGCTCCTACCAATAAATGTATATCTTTTTAGCTCTATAGTGTACAGAGCTTTACTGTATTTTTAGGGCTTATTACGTGTGAAAGTAAATACCAGTTATGTCATTTCCCAAATGCTGGCAGTCACAGAGCAAAAATACTGATTCCCCTCCCTAAAACCTTTCTAACTTTCTGTCATCAGATCTGCGAGATGAAAACTCATGTCTTGCAAAAAAAGAAAGCATAAACAATATGACTATTAGTAGGAAAAATGAAAAAAAACCACATCTTTTTTACTGAAACTAAAATAGATACAAAACCCAGACATAAGTAACATTTCCAGTATTCAGTTCATTCTGCCTATCTTCTTTTATTATTATTTACAGAAGAAAAGAGAGAACCCATTTCCCTAGGTTAACTTTTTACTATGACACACTTATAAAATTTATCTTTGGCTTCTGGAGTCTCTGCAATCCACACTTGCAGACTTCTCTTTATCCATGAAATTTTAAATGTTTTCCTATGACTCCAATCTGAAAATTCACCAAACATTTCCAGAAACTCAGGAAAAAAAAAAACCAAACAAGTTATGTTTCCCTTGGACTAGGAACAGACTCCATAACAGCATAACAGGGAAGGGGAAGGAATAGTTTACTCCTGCTTAAATTCTTACTGAGCACCACCTAGTACTTACACAGCAGTACTTTAGCTTTCTGCTGAGGAGGGACAAAAACATTTAGAAACGATTTATTACAACTTCATCATTTTTTTAATAAATGGAAAATACTGATTATAATCTGGTTAGAAATATGAAAATATATTTATGATTGCTTCTACAAAGGTATATATGAAAATTAATATAAAATAGTAATAACAATTAAACATAAAAATCAACCTGATCAAGACCAATTGTTTTCTAGTGATATGCTGTCTGTGGGCTGACTTCAAGAAAGGAACTAAGATTTTTTGTTTTATTACAAATAGAGAAGTATCCTCCAGCAAGACAACACCGTCTATGAGGCTCTTGGAAATGGAGAGTGAGATGATTTCAACCCAATCTGCTGGAAGTCTCATGGGACAGACATGGGTTCAGGATTTATAAGAACAGAAAATGGAAACTGAACTGGGAGCTCAACACTGTAGTCTTGTGGCTAGGACACTCATTTGTGCAGTTCTGGTCTCAGAAGTAGTTTTTACATATATATATGTTTACATATACATATATATATATGTTGTAAAATTCAGAGATAGTAACTTAAATGTAAGTCAGAAGCCATGACATCCATTGTTAAGGAGTAGAGAAATGGCAAAACTTTCTGTCCTCCTCCTGTTCTTCCCCTCTGCCCCTTCCACCCCACAATCCCCCCCTCCAGTGCATTGTTCGTCCAGGATTAGGTAGCATTTGGCTTTAAAGTTGTTATTATGGACAAAGATGTCAAAATTCTTCCCAAGTGTTGATTAAGTGCCCAAGTGTTTGTTTAGAACTAAATTTCTTAATAGTTTATTTATTTATTGATAGATGTTAATGTCTCTTGCCATTTGCTTCATCCTAACTAAAGCAAATTAAGCTGGCAGCTAAAACAAAACAAAAATGTCTATATTACTAGTTAGATTAATAATATCTTAATTTCAGAAAAGGACTCTTCTGCTCTAAACAGGGTTGTGAAAGAAGTAATTACATGTAAAGAATTTAACTAACGTTTTGTTAGATAAGAATACCTAAAGTGCTGATATTTACAATCTGTTCAAGGCTACTTCCCATTTCTCCTCCCTAGAGTGATGCTATGACTCTGCCTTCTAAGTATATTCTCCAATTATATGAATCTCAGCTCCTGGTGTCCTGGACGTTAATATTTAGCTTGCAGACTTCCTGACCTTAGTTCCTTTTCTAAAACTAATGTTTTAGGGTATTGTAGAAGAAAACCAACGAAGTCAGTTTTCAGAGTATTTAGGACCAAACTATATTATGTATACTTCACTGGGATAAAGTTAATCTAAGAGTCATTTAAATATTTTTTTTCCTAGTAGGAAGAGCTAAATAAAAAAAAAATGGCATTATAATATCTATTTTGAAGTACCCAGGTCTTGAACTCGGTCTTGAGGTGGATTGAAAGCTGCTTGAATGGCCAGGCCTAGAGGGTGATGATCAACAGCAGAAAGTCTAGTTGGAGACCAGTACCTAGCATTGTATCCCATGGGTCAATACTAGGTCCAGTCCTGTTTAACATCTTCGTTAATGATCTGGATGATGGGAAAGAGTGTACCCTGAGCAAGTTTGCAGATGGCACAAAATAGGGAGGAGTGACTGATAGGCCAGAAGGTCATCTGCATTCTAGAGGGACCTCAACAGGCCGGAGAAATTGACTGACAGGAACTTCATGAAGTTCAACAAGGAGAAGAGCAAAGTCTTGCACCTGGGGAGGAACAACCCCAGCTGGGATTCAGTACACAGCACCAGTACATGCTGGGGACCACACCGCTGAAAAGTGGTTTTGCAGAAAAAGATCTGGGGATCCTGGTGGATGCCAAGTTGACCATTAACTAGCAATGTGCCGTTGTTTCAATAAAGGTGAATGGTATCCTGGGCTGCATTAGGCAAAATATTTCCAGCAGGTCAAGGGAGGTGATTCTTCCCCTCTGCTCAGGTGTGGCCACACCTAGGGTTCTGGGTCCAGCTCTGGGCTCCCCGGTGCAAGAGACACATGGACATACTGGAGACAGTCCAATGAAGGACCACTAAAATGATAAAGGGACTGGAGCACCTCACATATATGGAGAGGCTGAGAGAACTATGACTGTTCAGGGGATTCTATCCATGTGTATAAACATCTGACGGGAGGGTGCAAAGAGGATGAAGCCAGGCTCTTTTCAGTGGCGCCCAGCGACGGCACCAGAGGCAGTGGGCACAACTTGAAGCACAGCAGGTTCCCTCTGAACATCAGGAAACAATTTTTTACTATGAGGATGATGAAGCACTGGCACAGGTTGCCCAGAGAAGCGATTGAGTCTCCATTCTTGGAGATATTCAAAGGCTGTCTGGACAAGGCCTTGGGCAACTGGCTCTAGGTGGCCCTGCTGAAGCAAGGGATTGGACCAGATAACCTCCAGAGGTGCCTGCCAACCTCAGCCGTTCTGTGATTCTGTGATTCTGAGTTAGTCCTTAGGCTGTTAACTGAAAAGTATGCTCCTAGAAATGAGCAGATGAGGAGTGAGATGCTACCAAACCAAAACAGTAGGAAAGATTAAGGAGAGGCTGAGGAACTAAAAGTTATCTATTTCAGTTAGATAGCTCAGTTAGGGTCAAGGGGAGCAGAAAATCTTAGATATACCTTCAGGAGCTGAATACCTGAAGCTATCCCCATGTCCTGAAGTTCAGAGTTGCAGCTTTGCCTCTCTGCCCCATCACTAAAATTTTCACTCCGCCTAACTCAGAAAAAGGCCTTAGGAAAGTGTCTGCATATTCAGCCCAAGCACCTTTGCTGGCAAGTTGCAGAAACTCACATGCAAATATCTTGCATCCGTTCAAAGAAGAACTTTGAAACCAATTCTCATTTACTCTCATTTCACACATCTTCATCCTTCCCACTACTAACATGAAACTTCTCAAAGAAGAGGCTCTGTGCAAGGACCTGGTGTCGTGTTCTCGGAGTGTACCTTTCTCACCTTCAGGAGCTCAGATGTCTTGAGGTGTTAATTGCCTATTGAGACATAACAATGAATTGGGTGTTTCAGAAATATTAGTAATCCTTAAATGGTGAATTTGCATACTAAAATTCTTAAGATTCTTAAAGATTCTTAAATCCCTCAGTGGATTCAGCCAGAATTGGGTCGCATGAGCAAGAACACACTGAAGGAACTAAGACAATCATAGCAAAACAAGCAAAAAAGATATATTGCAAATGTAGTATCTGTCTAAGTGTTGAGTAACTAGAGAAAATCAGTAGTTGCTAAAGGAAAAGGCCATCACTTAATTATCAAAAACTGTAAATTTACTTTTTCCCTTTGTGTTTTTTTTTTCTTAAACTTTAAGATCACTGAGTCCAACCATACCTGTCCACCACTAAACCATATCCGTAAGAACCTCATTTATGCATCTTTTACATATCTCCAAGGTTGGTGACTCAATCACGTTGCTGGGTAAAACAATTCCAGTGTCTGATAGCACTTTTAGTGAATACATGTTTCCTAATATCCAATAATCTAAACCTCCCCTGGTGCAACTTGAGGCCATTTCCTCTTGTCCTATGGTTTGTTACTTGGCAGAAGAGACCAACACCCACCTCTCTACAACCTCCTTTCAGGCAGTTGTAGAGGGCGATAAGGTCTCCCCTCAGCCTCCAGGCTGAACAACCCCAGTTCCCTCAGCCTCCCCTCATCAGACTTGTGCTCCAGACCCCTCACCAGCTTCTCATTGCCCTTCTCTGGACATGTTCCAGCACCTCAATGTCCTTCTTGTAGTGAGGGGCCCAAAACTGAACACAGCATTTGAGGTGCGGCCTCACCAGCATCGAGTACAGGGGCACAATCACTTCCCTATTCCTGCTGGACACACTATTCCTGATACAAGCCAGGATGCTGTTGGACCTCTTGGCCACCTGGGCACACTGCTGGCTCATATTCAGCCGGCTGCTGACCAGTACCCCCAGGTCCTTTTCTGTTGTGCAGCTTTCCAGCCACTCTTCCCCAAGCCTGTAGCGTTGTGTGGGGTTGTTGTGACCCAAGTGCAGGAACCAGCACTTGGCCTTGTTGAACCTCATACAGTTGGCCTCGGCCCATTGATCCAGCTTGTCCAGGTCCCTCTGTAGAGTCTTCCTACCCTCAAGTAGATCAACACTTCCACCCAGCTTAGTGTCATCTGTGAACTTGCTGAGGGTACACTCAATCCCCTCATCCAGGTTGTTGATAAAGATGTTAAACAGAACTGGCCCCAAAACTGAGCTCTGGGGAGCACCACTTGTGACCAGCCTCCAACTGGATTTAACTCTATTCACCACCACCCTTTGGGCCTGGCCATCCAGCCGGTTTGTTACCCAGCAAAGTGCATGCCCATCCAGGCCATGGGCAGCCAGTTTCTCAAGCAGAATGCTGTGGGAAATGGTGTCAAATACGGATTGCAGCTGGAAGGGAAGGGAGAGAGGTTTTGTAAAAGAGCAAAATAAATAAAGAAAACAAACACAGTCACTGCATGGAAAGTCAGGAAATAATATGGATGAAGAGAAGTTCCACTCAAAATTACATATATTAATACTTTGAAACTAAGAATTGTTTAGTTATGAATTGTAAGGAAAATTTTACAAGACTTATAGATAGGTCATATCAATAAGATCCACAAGATTCATACACAGCTGTTGGGAAAAAAAACAAGATAGAAGTGCTAACCATTTTTCAAAATGTTTTTCTAGCTTTCCAAAATAGTTTTTTTCAGAAAAAACAGTTCAAAGTCTTTTTTTCACTATAATTTTTAGTCTTGTTTCCTGAAAACATTTGATTTTCAGTGGAAAGATCATTAAAGACACAGTTTGAGTTAATTTACCAGCTCTACTAGTTTAGGTAGATCTTGATGACAAAGGAGAAAAAAATTTTCCCTGGAACCAGTATCTTCTTCAAAGTCTTAAACATGTATGGAAAGATGATGGGCTGTTTCTTGGGCCCTTATAGTAGTGGTAAAATGCAGAAGGAAAACAAGAAATAGTTCTCCAAACATTCCAACCAGAGACTTTCCCCTGGAGTAGTTAATTATAAGTAAAAAGTTTATTGTGGATCCGTGTAAAGAGCTCTGAGTAGCAGGCAATTATGACTTGTTGGAATAAGAGCTGGCTGGAAAATGAACTGTTAACTGGCAATACATCAGGTTGAAGAAATACCATAATTAAAAAAATATAGAATGACTAAGTGCTAGCCATAGTGACACTAAGATTTAATACCCTTTCTTGAGAAATACATGAAATGGAAAAACATAAAATGTGTTCAGATTTTTGAGGCCTAAATATCTTTCCCTCTAAAGTCGTTCTACATCATTTCCCCTAGTGACCCCAGCAACTGACATTATTTAACATCTATGGAAGATTATACATCTGCTGTACTAAGAAAAGACCTCATATGATTGTTTTTACTATTATTGATAATCACATATTAAAATACTAATAGTTAACAACAGCATATTGTTTTTGTTGTTATTTATCTTTAGCAGGCTAATGTGACAAGTTAACCCAGTGAAATCCCAAATGCTAGTCAGAACCTCTGAGCAAAGCAGTATTTAATGCTAATTGAGCATGTTCACCCCAAAAGTAGGAAAAAAATAAAACCTGCCTGCCAGAATTTGAAAAAAATACTGTCTTTCTGCAGCTTATTGTGAATTTCTCATTTGTTTCTGTTGGAAACAAATGAAAGATGAGGAAACTAGTTTACCCATGTCTGGAGAACAGAATAAGAAAATGTGATGATACATTTGATGTGCCTACCTCTGTCATTTATTTCTTGTGTTTCCTAAGCAGGAATCACCTACTTGCTCTGCAGTTCAGCTGCCTTATCTGTGGCACAGAGTTCAGTGCACACCATCTGACTGGAAAGTTGTGCCGAATTGATATTTAAGAACTAAGGTGTGCTGAATTGATATTTAAGAACTAAGGTCCTCAAATATAAATACTGCTATAAACAGAGGATGTGGGCCTGCTTTATTATATATATAAAAAAAAAGTATCTAAGAAATGCTGTTTTCAAATTTCCTATAATAATATGATAGCTAATGATGCTCATTTCTCATCTACCTTTGTGGTTTTTAAAAAAATAAAATTTTGCAAAAATGACAATTATGTCACCAAATCAGCTTCATTCAAGTCAATTTCTAAGGTGAATGTTCAGCATGTATTTTGGTGCTTATTTCAACCAATGAAGTTATTTTCTTGTAAGTTACATTTGATCATTACCCTGTTCCTGAAGTATCTGGCAAGTTCTTTCCTCACAAAAATGTATTCTTGCTAACCAATTTACCTGTACAGATTATGACTTTCACCCTGTGATTTTCTTGTATCACTCTATTTTGTAGGTGTTTGTACCCAAAAATATAGTTCCTCTTTGGTTAACCAAAACATGTCCTCTCTCAGTGAAGTTCTAATAGGGATGAAATGTAACAAGTTTGATAGAAATATCATATTCATTTGTAAATTACTGTAAAGATTATAGAATTTTAATAAGCTGCATTGTTTTCATAGATCTGCTGAATGATTGTATTGCATTTCATAGTAGAGATAATTAAAAAAAAAAGTTAATGCAATAGGAAAATCCTAAAATCATTGATACCAGGTATCATTTTCCACTCCTTTTTTTAAGATTTTCCAATTTGAAAAACAATGCTTCATATCACTTCTGCTACATTCCTCTTTACTTTGTTCATTAGCTGTATGTTTTCAACTTAGTTTGGGAGCTGCTTTTTTATTTCCAGAAAGTGCTCTCAATCTAATTGGACTTAATAATACCAATATTCAAGTCTCTTCTTTTGGATTCAAAGTGAGAGATACCTGAGTATTCATCTTTTTGTGGTAAATTTAGTCATAAAATCCTTGACTGTACACTATAAGTCAAAAGCAACCAATGTGATTATGAGAAACTCTGCAGCCATATCCACAACTATACCTTAATTTCTGAAATGTGTTATAACATTTAAGATAGATACAGAAGAAAGTTTTGTCTTCTTATTCAATTGATGGCTTGTGTTTCCAGACAAATAATAACCAAGAGTGTTGGCAGACATGGATTTTCCCATGATCGCTGACAGATGACTGCCCCTTTCACATGAAGGGTCCTTGGAAATAAATTGCTGTTTCTACCACAACTCTTGTGCTACACATCTGTGCTGAAATAATTTCTTGTTGGGATTTGCTTCAAATTTGGCTAAAACGTCAGGACTGCTACTGTGCAAAGGACTGGTAAGAGTCACCAGCTCTGCTCCATTTGCTCTTGGAAAAATGAGATGCATAAATACAGGAGCACTGATTACAGAACAACTCAGAGGAAGGATTCCCCTGCTGAGTCAACATCAGATGCTAATAGATAGCCTAAATTTTCCATGTCTGTTTTACCATTTGCCCTACACTGCTCACTATTGGTTTTGAAAACTTGAAGCTTTGTCTTGAAAATATGGATGCACTTCATATCATCACTTTGATGGCATTTCCATATGTATCCCATCAAAGTCACATCCTTAATACAAACTAGTTGATATCTTTCTCAACTTAAAAGCAACTTAAGGGTTCCCTGATTATTCTGCAAGCAGGCTTGGTCCTCAGGAGAAATTAAGAGCAGCCCACACATTTGCACCAGCTGCAATGGTCCCGCGGAATGACAGCCTGAGGTGGTGGGCAGGAATACTCTGGCTCATCTCTCTGTCTTGGCCAGGGTTTCTCCACTGAGAGTGGTTGAAAATGACACAAGGGTAATTTTGAATGGGGAGACTGCATGGAAAAATGATAGTTAGTCAATCAATCAATTATATTTTGCATTTTTAAAAAAAAGAACAGTGGTGGTAGTAGCAGTAGCAGTAACAGCAGCACCAGCAGCAGAAGTAGTAGTAGTAGTATATTTTCTTCCAAGGAGAACACCATGATTCATGAAAGCCTAACTTATAACAGGGTATCTCATTGTTATTGTTATTATGAAATTAATGCCAACATTTAGAGTGGAAGAGGCAAAATACAGCCACATTAAAAAGCTACATTTTGAAGTATATTTCATCAGTCTCTCAATGTGCTCACCCTAAATTCCTACCATGTAAAAGAAGGAATTTTTACCTACCACCGTTTCATCACTCTAATAAAACATTGAGGAGAAACAAGATGTGAAGGCACAGTTAAAAGGGCCTATTCTCCTCCAAGCCAGTTTGATGTTAAGGCAGCTATTTAGCAGAACCATATAACATAGCCTACTACTTAGACATAATTTATTAATGTGTAAATCTTAAATTAAAAAGAATTGAAAACAGCTAATGGGTAAGTGTATTCTGGCAAGGAAGACATACAAATTATAAAGTGTAATATGAGCAGTGTAGAACTAAGTAAATCATTGCTGGTGTTCACTCAGGAAAGTTATGCTTTTTCTCTTATTTCTAATGGGTGAAGAATTCACTTCCATAAAAAACCAAAGCAAACAAAATAAAACAAGCTCCTCTTTAAGGTTGTATTTTTGCATAATATATCTATGTCTAAACTACAACAAATGTATTTAAATAATAAAACTGTACCTAAATTACAGTAAACATTATTTTTGCAGTCCCTCACTTTTGATTGCATCTACTTTTGACACCTCTCTCTGTGACACATTTTATTTCTTGAGATGCTTCTATTTAGTGCAACTCCTATCTCACCCTTTAATTTTCCTAGCACTAATTCAAAGCCATAAACACAGAAGCCAAATGAAGGTTCACCAAACCCCTTGTGCACTCAAGCTGCCAAGTTTTGCACAGCTCTACTTAAGACTCACATATGTGATCACTCACTTTGAACAAGCTACAATCACAGCAACCAAGGAATTTGCACCAGTTTAGAACAAAGCCTGCTTCTTTCAGTTGAGCCAAAGCTATTGGCAAAGAACACAAAGTGCTGGATTGGCAACTCAGCATGGATTTAATCCAGAATTCAATTTGAAGCTCCATTACCTACAAGCCTTAGCCTTCATACCAATTGAGGAAATGCCTACTGCTTTTGATAACATAAAGGACCGAATCCCAGTGGAAGTACATAAAGTTGTGCAGTGGCTCAAGAACAGCTATGCTAATGGAAGAGTCTTACACTTTTTCATTAATGGAACAATTAGGAGTTGACAATTGCACTGTTCTTCCCCAAATTTTCATTGATGCCCTACTGTGGCAATTGCCATTTCCATGGACAGCCTGGATGACCAGAACTTGTGTTGGGCTTTGAGAGAAAACCACCATGAGTCAGAGACTGAGATGGCTATTATTCAAGTATTAGAACTTCATGTACTAACAAACTTTTAGCTTAGTTTTGCTTACACCACCAAAGCTTGGCTTTTGCAGCAGCTGATATAAATCTCTTACCCTTGTAAACACCACACTCTTGGGTTATTGAACTACTGTTTTTATCACTGCATCTTTCAAATTAAACTAGTCTGCAGCAAACAAGATTGTTAACTTGTCTATAGTTTCTGTATTTTGTTTGCTGGTATATTTAAGGTTATCATATTTAATTTTCTTCCTTTACCCTATCTTCACCTCACATAGGCAATCAGCCTAAGAGTGCGTGAAACAGGACCTCCTATACTCAAACAGGAGAAGTGAAGTCATATTCTTGACTTGCTTACAAACAGCAATAAACATCTAGCAGAAACATGGGAAGTTTAGGATTACAGCACTAAAAAATACTAGCCAAAATAATTAGCACTAAAAATATTGCACAAATGTATTCCACTTGTTTGTCAAGGGGAACAAATAAGAAAGTTAATGAGTTTAGTTTGCTTTACAAAGAAGTGGTACAAAAATTAGAAAATCTCAAAATAATACCACATACCTGGAGGCATGAAGCAGTTTGAAATTAGCTAATTCTCTAGAGGAAAGAAAAATGCTGTATCATTTTACTGTCAGTACTCGGCTAAACTATTATGACCACTCACTATCTCTGCTAAGGCTGGTGGGTAAGAGTAGTCCTGGAAGAAGTCCTGGCCAGTCAAACTGTTAAATCAGACACTTCTTCAGAATGGTTTGTCTTGCCCGCTTCCTCACAGAGCCTTTGACAGCATCCCAGGTACAGATGACTCCCTAAAACATGGGGGCACAAGCAGCTGTGCCCACACACAGCCAGATGATTTAGGGGCACTGTGGAAAATGTCTACTACAATTTGAATTTTCTAAATTTGGGGGGTTTTGGCAATGTATGAGCTTAGATAACATCTCTAACAGAAGGTGTATCAATGCAAAGGGCAAACATTATCACTAATGTCCATGTAGAAGAGCTGACAGCAGGATTGTTTGCATAGCATTGCGTAGAGTAGTGACATGCTGATGGCTTCTTTTGCTACTTTAGGTTTAATGCAACACTATCTTTTTGGAATTCTGGCCTTCAGCCCTACTATCTTTTGGTTTTTCATGACTGCAGCTGCCTGTTTGCATCACCTGAAATGGTCAGTGTAGCCATGTAGGATAGATCTTGCACTACCAAGCTACTTGCTAGGGTTATAAAAATGTGATTCTTCATTTTCTGTGCTGTAAGTGGAGCTGTTTTTGCAGCTTTTGGATAAATATTGCCTTTATCTGAGCTGGGAAGAAACAACTTCTTCAAAATTCTTTTCACTGATAGCTGTTTTCATATACCACAAACCTGAATGAACAGACAAGATCTACCTTTCTAGGTATCCACTTGTTTTCATATCTTCTTCAACTGCCTCTCTCACTTTGTTGCAGAAAGATCCTAATAAAATGAAATTTTATGTGCTTGTTTTGAATGAAAAGCTACAATGCTTTTTACCATAAATATATCTTTTTTTGGTATTTGTTTTTATGTCACAGGGATTGACAACACTTCATGTATGTGTTTGATGAGGAAAGGGAAATGAATATAGTCCAAATCCTTAGCAATATTTTAAATGAAAACAGTGGTGGTTTTATGTCCAAACTACTTTTGCTGAAGTCACAAAGCACACGGTTCTTTTTTGAGGATTCTCTCTTTTCTCAATTTTTCCTTCTCTGTAAAGTTCAAAATACTTTCAGTAAGATTGAAAATAGCTAGAAATTGTCCACTGCCCACAGTAGGACAATGAAAAAACCCTAAAAAAAATCCATAACTATTTGATTTTGGTTGAGGACAAATATTTAAAAACTAAATATTAAACAAAAGCCAGTGTACAAGAATACTTTTTTTTTTTCTGGAGAGTTAAAGTTTCCCCCCCAGAAGAAGTTCAGTCTAAAACCATAGATCATACCTTTAACTATTTTATTAATATTGATACACTGCAATTGAGATACTACATTAACATACATTATACCAAAAATGTTTATGTTTAACCATAGACATGAAGCAGTTCATCTTAATCCTTCTGCCTGAGCACATATTTCATCACAAAAAGTTGACGTGTTGTATGAGCTTGGAAATCTCAAAGATACTTTGCATTCAATAGGATTGTAGTTGAGTTTACATTTTAAGTGCATGTATAGTACTGAAAGAGAGATTCTGGGCCCACATCTTACACATATGAATAAATAATGTTAAAGCTAATAAGATCTCTGAGAGAAAATTATGATTGTCTTTAATCACTAACCTTAAGCAGCAGCAGACCATATTATCAAACACCTTCATTTCTTATAAAACTATCTATCACACACAATATAGACCTGATGAAAAGGAAGGTGGAAGTAATCAGGACAGAATGCCAATTACCTCATTACTTGTCATAGCACATTGTAACTGGAAATTGCTTCTTTCAGGTTCTGTTTGCTCAGGCAATTACAATAAACTCTCTGCTTGACATGTTGTTTGCACAGATGTAGTGCATTAATAAACATGAGGGCTAATCTGAATTATTGAACCAGCCGCAATAATTCCAACAAAGGATTTATAATAAGTCCAAGAAAGCTGAGGTATCACTGGAATTCCCTGTAAGCAACACTGACATACTTTATCACATGTAAAATCCTCAAATTTAATGTACAGTACTGGAATATGTCCCATAGGTATTTTATATTTTCTAGTACTCTAAGCCCTCAGCAACTTCTATTATGAAGGAGACTCAACACTGCTAAGGGAAATGGCAATATCACAGACTCACTGCAAAATTACTTTATTTGCCTTATGTTTTACACACCTTTCAGACCCTTATTACTGCAATCTGTCTCCCCACCCCCTAATTTTACTAAAAAGAAATATGCTACATAAGAAACCATGAAAGGGTCTACATTAAATGTTCCAAACAGAAGAACTCTAGTGCTTATGACATGAGAGGTATATTCATTTATTTATTCCTTAAAAGTTTGACCAGAGAAAATGATCTCCATAATATGCTCTAGACAGAACAGAAATCAGAATACAGTAGAGAAACCTACAGCTCAATAGGGATCAGTGAAGCTAAATTTTTTAACTGTTAAGGATTTTTTTTTCAAGTACTGTGAAACAATGAAAGTGCCCTGGGAAATTTTCTAATACAGACAACCTCTGTATTGATGTATATGTGCAGTTATTTAATACCTGTTTATCCAGGTAGATGAGTTCCCAGTGTTTTGCCCCCACCCTTCCCACATGACTGGAACATCATTCTTGCAATTCTGATCTGAGAAGCAGAGCATGATCCTGGTAACCTGGGCCATATGTTGTGATCCAAACTCATTCTAATGATTATACTAACCTGTCCAATTTGTTTGTATTAGATCTGATTTTAGAAACCATTGAACAGATAATTTCCTCTGCTTCTATATTCTGCTGCTGGGTAAGACCCCCACACCCATCATGCCACTCATAGAGTACCCAAGCAGCTGATTCTTGCCAGCTTCTTCCCATTGGCCCTAAAAGTCTGAAGCTGCACAAAGGAGTGCATGAAGAGAAGGCAGAAGGGACCAAAGCAGGCAGTGCCAAGGGCACATACTCCTGCCCTCGGCAACAGCAGGTCTGATAGTCATAATGTTTGTCACAGTAGGACAACAATGGTGGGGTAACAGTAGCGATTCATGACTCTCAGGCTGCTCTAGTTCTGGTTCACTTACAATGTTAACAGGCTTACATTGGATATCCCAGGACTGTTGATGTGGGGGGAGTTTACAAGCCTGGAATGAAGTCAAAGAATCTGAGACTGAATGTGGAAAAAACACAAGATACTTTTGTCAGAGTCATTATTCATTTCTGTGGGCTGCCCTCTGTGGTGAGGATTCCCCCAAAGAGCAGTAAGGACCACCTGGGGTTTTGGCGGCAGGGAAAGGAGTCCCAAGGAATGGTACTTCAAACCTACCTACGGGTAGAGATGAAAAACATTCTTTTCAGTCTGCAGAAGTTTTCATATCACATTCAGAAACTAGTGTTAATAAAAAAGTAGCCTTGTGCTTGATTAAATATGCTTCATTCCCATATGTTATAAAGTCTACTTTAATGCAAGGCTGAAATCTGGATGTAGATTTCTTATTAGTATTCATATTATTATTTAATATATATCCTCACTGACTGTCACGTCAAGTACTATTTTCATGTAGAAGTGAAAGCACATCTTCAAGGAAATTTCAAATCCCAATGCCTCCTCTTTAGGCCTCATATTGACTTCCAGTTGGCTCATAAGGACCCAAAACTTGGTACCTGAACTGACAAAGTAACCAATAACAGGGTGGTGATGCCTGTGAAAGGCATGAGATTCAGGCCACAGTTTGTTAATTCCAAGTATGAGTTTTCTACCTTTAAATAAATGTAAAATCACCTACATAATGGAAGGCATTGGTCTAACATGTACTCAGTTTCCTTGTGGAAATTTGCTCCAAATATACTGATGGGTTAACTTTGAACCACTAGGGTTTATGCAGTGGCAATGTGACCATGTGCTCACAGCTGATCTGGGTCAAACCTGTACTCCCAAATGATAAATATCTCATAGAGACATCACAACTCCACAGTGGAGTTTTCTGCATCGTCTTCACATGTGAGGCACTGGTGTTAAAATCAAACACCCTAACCTTATGTAAGCTAGGGGACACAGTAGTAATTCTGAGTTTTCAGGTTCCCTGAGAGGTGTCCCTCTCCCTGTAACAGTGGGATGCAGGCACAGTGCCTGCCACTCTTCCTCCCATCCCTGCTTATCTATGCCCTGGCACGTGTGGCATACACAAGCTAGGTGAAACTCAACTGTGCAGCAGTGTGTTTCATAGAGGTTCCCAAACAGGATCACTGAAGGATGGGGGGTTGAAGACATACCACCATGACCCATATCCACAGATCCACGTGGACACAGACTGTGAAGAACAGCATTAGAAGTGAAGGAGAACAAACTCGGCAGAAGACAAAATCCTGTTTGTTTGTAACATTCCAACATTTTATATCTGATATCATCGAGATAAACCAAACCTTCAATCATGTTTATGAGAATGGAATTGTATCAGATGTCCATTTAATGATCAGGATCTGAGCTTCCTGAATGGTCAGATGCATTTTTTTTTATTTCCATGTCTTTTTGGAAAGGTGAACTGGCCAAATGGGATCAGTTTTCCTGATTTTCCTGACATAGGGGTGTTTTTCATCATATCACTCTGAATTAATACAGAGTAAGGTCTTGAATTTAGGTTTCTCCCATCCCTGGAGGTATTTAAAAGACATCTAGATATGGTGCTTAGGGACATGGTTTAGTGGTGGACTTGGCAGTGTTACGTTAATGGTTGGACTTGATGATCTTAAAAATCTTTTCCAACCTAAACTATTCTATGTTCTATGATTCTAGAAGTTGTCAAGTTTCTATGGTTTCTTCATATATATTACACTTCTTGCAGCCTCCACAAGGAAAATTGTCCAATTTCATTTCAGTTCTAACACATTCCTGCCTGGTTTTGTCATCTGGTGATTGAGACAGTGGATTAAGATTCAGGAGATAGTGAGGTAATTCTGGCCTCTGCCACAGACTTTCTCCACCATCTTGAAAGGCATTTGCTAAATGTTGCAAAGTGATCTATGAAATGATCTTCCTCTCCCTTGCACAGTTGCTGAGAGGTCACAATACTCCTCAGTTCATTTTTCTGTTCTCCTGAATGAGTTTCTGGACAAAGTGAATTATTCTAACCATTGGGATATTGATTAGCCTGCAGCTGTTATATAGGGAGAGGAAGGTGGGGACCACTTGCTATTGTTTTTCTGAAATTGTGCAAGATAGAGGGAGAAAGGAGAGCAGAACTAAGTACGTTGGTGGTTACTGGCAAAGAAGCACTTGTTTTCTCTCTTTGTTTTGCAGTTCCACACAGGGCTCCTTAGATCCCTTGCTAGAGAACCTGGAATGAGTGTTAGTCGAAGGCACCTCCTTTTCCTCTTGATAGCTCTGAGTGACTCCCTAAGCAGAGTCATGACTTTGGTTTTTCCTTCCCCCAGGCTCCTCTGCACTGCACAGAGAGCCAAAATGTAGGCTAAGGCTTTGGATGCCAGCACGGGGAACAGGCAATTGAAAAGACATGGTTGAAACACTCAGGTTTGCACTGCCTATTCTCAAATGCAAACTTTAGCCTAGGGGGACTAATCATCCCAGGATCCCTATGCACTCCACAGAGAGAGAGAAGCTCCAGGGCTTGATTCAAAGCCTATCTTCAAGCACTGGGAATCATGCTCTGGAAATGTCTGACTACGGTTACCTTTTGTGAATAGTCCTCAGGTACCTTTCTAAGTTTAGCCCTTAAATCTCTTTTCTTCATCTCTGTAAAACAGATCTAATTGTATTTCTCTCCCTCAGAGGAATATTGCAAAGATACCCTTATCCATGCCCAGAAGTCAAGTTTTCAGAGTATCCATACATCAATAGATAAATATAATATGTGGGTTTATCTAAACACCTTTTTTTTATTTTTGCAGGTGTAAAAATGCATATGCCTGTTAAGAAGTAATATTACTTGGATCTCTGAAAAAAACAAAACCAAAAACACGGGAGCTCAGTATGTGGAATGTCTAACACCTCAGTAGACCAAACAGATAGACAGTGACTCCATGGAGAGAAAATTTCTGTCTTTTTAATAAATATTTAGTCCTTGAAAAAATGCTATGAGATTCTTACTATACCAGATACTTTCTTTCTTAACTAAGCAATTAAAAATTCTATGGTTAAAAGGCAGAGGATGAGATCATTATCCACCTGAAAAGCTTTTTAAAGATAGCTATCTACTAATATGAAGAAGGCACTAGGAAGCCATGTTAAAACATGTCACTTTATTTATGATGTACATGAGCTTTATCCTGTGTACACAGAAGCAATGGCAAATATCTGGTTGACTCTAGTCTTTCAGGATTGTGAACTCTGCACACATTTTCTTCGAGTCCCATTAGTACTAATAGGAGTTGCAGGCTCATGCATTGGGAGGGTAGCCTGTGCCCTAGGGAGTTTTTAAATATCAGAATAAATTTGAGAACTGTTTTCTCCTGCTTTAAAAAGAACAACTACAATCCTTGTTGAAAGCATAGAACAGCGTATAGATATTACTGACAGAGCTGAACAACTAGCCAAGAAATCAAAAAGTACTGCATCTGTAGTGATGTTGCCTGGTTATTATTCCATCTTGAAAAACAGCCACAGAAGCAGGTAATCCAAGAATTAGAATCTTCTTTATATTCTTTGAAGTGAGTTGCCACTGTTTCACAGCAGTTCCTGTATGTCAAACAGGCTTTCATTATCTTACACTCAAGAACAAGAGGAATGGCTTTACAGCAAGTAACTGCACATATATCTGATATTCTAGGCAATTTTTAGCCATTTCAGCAGACAAAAAATTGCTCGATTATATTGCAGAGGAAAAGAATCTTACCTTTTTTCCTTATTTTATAATTCTTAAAATGCTCAGATATAAACAATGACCTATACTTTCTGGCTTTCTTCTCAGCTGCTACCTGCACTCATTGTAATCACATAAATAAACAAACATAAATAAGAGAAAAAATTTCAATAAGTCTTGACATGTAAGCACTGTTACTTCAGTCAGTTGAGAGTACAGTCTATAACCTATAATCTTGTATGTGATTCTGGGTATATTTTTTGTCATTGTTTTGAGATTTACTTAACCAGAAATCGGAAACGTGACAACAAGAAGTAGAATGGAGATCACTGAGGCATAGATGAGCTGATATTGGCTTTCTTCAGGTTAGCCTGAAGGTTAGGTGATAAAAGTCCTTTTTACAGTCCTATTACCTTTTCCCCTTTGTACCATTCTACCATTCTACTATAGGATAATCTCCAGTACTTCACAAATTTTGTTCATTCATATGGATGGATGAACTTAAATGGCGATGTAGGCAAGTCACTTAAAGAACTCTTACTGTTCTCAGTTGCAAGAGCCAAAAACTGGCAGTGGCTTTCAGAAAGCTAGGCAAGGGTAGAGGTTCTGTTCTGTTCTACTTTCTTTCATTTGCTCAAAACTTCATTTCAGTTTTATTTTGGCCTTGTGATATTCTTTCAGAAGTCTTTGGATGATTAGCATCTTTTTCTGCACAACTGAGATGCTGAACACATTCAAATCCCCCACTGCACAGCAGCACATGCTGGGAAGGATTAAATAATACAGCTAATTGCGCAGCTAGGATACATACGTCTAAGTCTTTTCCAACTTAAACGATTCTATGATTCTATAAGTGACTATCACACCCTTTGGTCAGTTAACAGTTAAAGTAAATAATCTGAACTCTTTTGTGTCCTTCTGTGCAATGTTTTCAGAAGTCAATCGATTTCCAAACCTGGGGAAAATTGTATCCCTATAGAGTTTCTTCACACACTAAAGGCATTCACATAATATAAGCAAATATGAGCAAAAATGACTATTACACTTCCACTTATTACTGTTAGCAATATTAATCATGACTTTACAGCCTCTACATTCCATGTTCCATAAAATGAAATGTCGGTGGTATTATAAAAGGTCTAAGCCTATTTAAAAACATTAATACCATCAATAAATATCACTATTTGCTCATAAGGCTAGACACTGTAAGTGCTAAGTTCAACTCATCGCTTGATTATGATAAGCTTCTTCAGTTTCAGTTTGTGATTGAGGAAAAAGAAGAACCTGCTTCTCAGTTTGTTTTCTCAGCTTAATCTTCAGCTTAATACTCATTTCAGTATTAACCCTGATTAGCTTTATTGATGTTTAGAACATTTGGGCCCAAGTGACCCATTTGTCTGAAAAAAAAGTATTTCTTTTCAACACAGATGCAATAACAGGCAAAGGCAAATGTTTTCAAGACGCTATAAAAAGCGCATATCAGATCCCGTGGATGTTATTCATACATATATCTAAAAGTGGTTCACAGAATCATAATTAGCTTGACATAATCAAGCAGGTTGGATGCTGAAAGCCAGCAGTGGAGAATTTGTTACTTCTGATTTCCAAAAACAAGTGATTCAAAACTTTTAGTGCGTCCATGTACAGTGTGTACCTTTCTGACTAAGCCTTTTGTTACTGAAAATCACGAGTCCTTGTGGCTGCTGACCACAAGGGAGAACTCATATAAGGGTATGAACTTGAATGAGCAGCCTGTAAACAGTTCCTTTACACACTTATAAACAAGCAATCCAAAAATCAATATATTCGTTTACAGATAACTAATGGACTTGTCTGAATGCTCAAGTGATCAAAGCACATTCCTTTATCTCCAGCAAATGCAGATAATCAGAAGTGCTTTACCAGACCATGTTTCTAGAATATTACAGTAAGCAGTGAACAATCACGATTAGTTGGAAATCATACCCTTTGGTATTCCTATATCCCATGCACCACATGCTGTTTCCTTTTGTGTGACAGAGAATACTATATGTTTCATGTAGCTCTTGTAAAAAAAAAATTATAATATTAATAAAAAAGAATTTCCATAAATGTTTTGGTGAATTTGGTTCCCCATGACACGTTAGCCTACTACATCTGATGTGGTTGGGCACTTGGATGACTGCCAGGGAATAATGGAAACATCTGTGACTTCTGGAAGTTTCACATGGATGGATATTCACTGGCACTGTCAAAAACAGGCTGTGAACTAACCATGGCCCACTTGACTGAAATGATTAACAGCAACTGTAGTATTTAACTCACAAGGAAATCCCCAGGCCATCATAATCCAGCAGAGTCCAAACAGCTCATGTAATTACCTCCACCCAAAATGGTCTTTTCATGCTCAGGAAAAAAAAAGGTCATTAAAATATTTCAGGTAAGTTCCATCCTGTTGGACAAAGGCACATTCAAAATCCCCCAACACGACACAGTAAGTTCATGTGAATAAATAAGGTGTGCCTCTGTAGCTGTGTTTGGTATGAAAGGCTTTCCTAACTATTAGCCATTTACAAAGTCCTGTGCTTGGATTTTGGGTGAGTTGTCACTCCTAGAAGACTTCTGACACAAGGGACACATACGGGATAGTGGTGGATGTTGTTCACCTCTACTTCAGCAAGGTTTTTGATGCTATCTCCTGTAATATCTTCACTGACAAGCTGATTAAATACAGGCTAGATAAACAGACAGTGAGGTGCATTGAAAACTGACTGAAGTTGAGTTCAAAGGGTTGTTATCAGCCTCATGAAGTCTAGTTGGAGGCCAGTCAATAGCAGGATACTCAAGAGATTGATAGTGAGACCAATACTGGGTAACACCTTCATTAGTGATCTGGAATAGAACAGAGTGCACCCTCAGCAAAGTTGCAGATGATACAAAACTGGGGGGAGTGGTTCATACACCACATGTCTGTGTTGCCATTCAGCAAGCTAGAGAAATGGTCTGACAAGAACTTCATGAAGTACAGCAAAGGGAAATTAAAAGTCCTGCATCCGTCTCTAGGCAGTACATGCTGGGGGCCAGTTGGCTGGAAAGCAGTTTTGCACAAAAAAGACCTGGGGCATCCTGTTGGACATCAGGTTGAATAGAAGCCCATAGTGTGCCCTTCCAGCAAGGAATGCTGACTGCTTCCTGGGCTGCATTAGGAAAAGCATTGCCAGCAGGTCAACGGAAGCGACCTTTCCTCTCTGCTGGACATCTGGGTCCAGCTCTGTGCTCACCAGTACAACAAAGACACAGACATACTGGAGAGAGTCCAGAGAAGGACCACAAAGATAATTAAGGGAGTGGAGCATCTTTCATATGAGGGGAAGCTGAGAGAGCTGGGGCTGTTCAGCCTGGAGAAGAGAAGGCTCAGGGGGATCTTATCCATGTGTATAAATACTTGATGGGGGAAGTAAAGACAATAGAGTCAGGCTTTTTCTCATTTGTGCTCAGTGACAAAACAAGAGGTGGTGGGCATAAATTGAAATTTGGGAAATTCCGTAAGAAAAAACTTTTAACTGTGGGAATGGCTGAACACTGGGACAGATCGCCTAGAGACGTTGTGAATTCTCCATCCTTGGAGATAACCAAAACCCAACTGGATACAGCCCAGAACAACCTGCTCTAGTTAATCCTGGCCTGAACAGGGAAGGTGGACTAGGTGGTCTCAAGATGTCCTGTTTAACCTCAACCGTTTTGTGATCTGTGATTCTGCAAACAGAATAAGATAGAAGAACATCTTGCCAATTCATAAGTTTAAATAAACCTGTATCAAATTGAATCACTTTCTTTTAGATGCAATACTTGCTACTGTTTGCTTGCTATTTACATGGTCCAGCTTGCCTAACATTGACCACATCCAGTTCTCACTGCTCTTCTCACTCCAGTGTTCTGTTGATCTTCAAAAAACAAAAATTATTTAAAAAAAAGAGGAGTACATCCACAGGCAAATCAGACTGAAGTCTCACATGTGAATTTATCTTCTCAGACAATCTTCTTGAAATCCTGTCAGCCACAGCAGACATAGTCGTGATCCACCTTCATATCTGAGGACTTTATGAAGAGGGAGGGTAGGAAGCTCTGTTTGCAAATTCATTCTCAAACACTAGGCCTGATGAACAGGTACAAATGGAAGACACCAGTAAAACAAGGTTAAATTGGTTGGTTACATGATGTGATGTCTTTTTTTTCTTTCTGAGGGAATCCTTGTGCCTGAGGAGTTTACTCATGTTGTGGGTGCCAACTGAACTTCCAACGGTCTGTGGGCACATTCCCAGCAAACCTCCTTCTGCCATGGAGATGTTGCTGTTTTGTTTCCTTGCCTCACACCTTTTGTAAAACCAGTTACAACCCTATTAATTCAAAGCATTCCTAGGAATGTATAAATGGGGTTTTCTGCATATGGGAGGGTGTGCTACAATTGCAAGGAAATATTACAAACATAAAGAGATCCATCAGCTGTGTTTTTGTAACAGTATTTAAAGAAATATTTCCCACTGCTACCAGCTTTCACTGGGTACTTGCTTATACAAACTAGGAAATACATATATGTTTCCAATAAAAATGTTTATATAGAGAGAAAGACAGTGTTCTAGTCAGATAGTAATATTTTTCCAGAAACAAGTCTCTGAGGAAAATATGAACGTGAAAAATGCTTATTTAACTTCTGGTTGTTAATTCTGAATCTATCTTTCCTTCTTTCTTCCTTTCTTGTTTGGGTTAAGGCAGAAATGATAAAATGAAGAAAAATTTCACGTAAGTTTAAGAAAAGAAAAAAAAAATTTTTTTTTATATAAGCAGCTGAATTTGTGGCTACTTAACAGTAATAATCTTTGAACCTTTTGGCCTTATCTTTTTCTTATCACTCATTTTTATTTTATACTATCTTTGTAATTGCCTCACGGTCTCTTCATCTTTCAGTGAATAAATTTCAGCAACAATTAATCAGAACTCTTTATTATATTTAGTTCTTACATTGTATAGATCTGTTTTTCTTCTTCTTTTTGAACCCAGTAGACTGCTGGAAAATGTTAGTTGTTGTGATTCTTCATATTTTTAATACACATTGCTTTTCCTAGCAGTTTGTTCTAGCTTTTGTTCAATGACTAGGTCAGTTCCCTTCCTGTGAACTTGAACAATTTACCTGGATTTAAACTCTTTCAGAAAGAAGTATCCACTTAGGCAGGACTGTCATAAAAAACAGATTTATGAACAATGAACTATTTTCCATTCCTTTTGACATCATGCTCAGAACATTGTGGTGCCTCTCATCCCCCCCAAAAAAGAACCCACCAACACCAGCACCAACAATCAAACACTGCACAATTTAACAAGCTATTCTATTGAAAGATTTACTGGCTGTATAAAAAAATTTTCATTTATTGTATTTTGTAAAGTTGATGAAGTAAATACATTTGAGAGTGTTACTAATTTCAGAGGGTGCAGTTAGTCCCTTCTCTGCCCCATCTTCTGGCTATTGTATGAATGCCTTTCCCAAACCTAGGGCTTGATTGTATGATCCTTAGACAACAATAGAAAGCTGTTTTAATGGCCTCAGAGGGCTTTGCTTCAGCCTCTGTGTTTGGCATTAGAGATACCAGCACGTAATTTTCCATTAGCATCATAGCCATTGACTCAAAATAATTTCTAGTATTGAAGGGTGGATGGAGCTTGTACAGGTAATGTCTTGGTGTAGACTGTTGTCATTACCTTATATCTTTAAGAAAAGGTTATTCTTGATACTCCCTACAAACCAACCAATGCTCCAGCCTACAGAAAACAGACTGTCTTCAGTAAGGTAATGCATCTCCATAAGCAAAATATCTACTACCTGCAGTTACTGTATTGTGCAAGAGTAAAATCTACTCTCATCTACCAGCAGTGATACAGGACTGTATCAAGTTCTAGACAAATTAAGACAAAAATGTTGCAACCAGAAGTTTTGGTTTTTCCTTTCTATGGCCATAAGGGGCCATGTCAAAGAGAATCATCATTCTAGTGTCATTTACTGGATGCAAGAAAAGATTTTCTGAGTTAAGTTTATTAATAAGAGAGAGGAAAGGGGAAATGCCTAGAAGGGGACATGTGACAGAAGAGCTGTGAATAAAAACAGAACTCTTTGTCAGAAGTACACAAGAGGAAAAGAGAGAGAGAGGGAGAGATGTGGTCTAGTTCAATGCATTTCTAAAGATTTTCACAACACATCCTATTTTTATGTAGCAGGCACTGTGGGCTCCCAGACTGGGTCTCAGAAGTGTTGGTTGCAGTTTCAGTGTCCTCTGTAACTAACTTTTGTGACTCAGTTCTCTGTCTGTGAAATAGTGATACCACAAGTCACCTGGGGATAACACAAGCTACTTTGTTTGTAAAGCATTCTGAGATCACTGTTGAGAAGTGCTACAGAAGAGCAAGGCACTGCTCATTACTATAGTCTTTCTTGATTAATTTTTTTTAATAGGGTTCCACTTTTTCTTGCGCTGCCCCAGCTTTTTGCAGCATGAGCACGTATGTAATTATTAAATATACATAAATGGAGTGAATTTCAAGTGCCAGGAGTGGGCACACACTCTCCTTTTTCAGAATTTCATAAGGGCTGTTAATATGCAGAGTTGGTGTGTGCACTTGGCAGCTGCACTGACATGATAGAGTGTCAGCTTCTTTGTTAATGATCCGCATAGGAAAGTATCCCCACATAGGCCTTGACAATTGACATACCATTACAGTCTATTGCGTCAATAATCCATGCATTCAAGTGCTCCCCACTCTTCCAGGCAAGTCTGACACAATAGTCTATAATAGCTCTGTGCAGTATGTGAACAGGAGGCCTTGATATTAGAGTATGATGACTCTGAAAGAGACGATATGGTCTAGTGTGTAAATGATCCATGTATTATTATAAGTATACTGATCCTCAAGGATCTTTGGATCTGATTTAGTCTCAAGGAGAGTTTCCTTTTCCAAAAACAAAAAAAAAAAAAGACACAGGATGTTTGGATTTTAAAACAAAAGCTTTTCTTCTTGAAAAATTACAGCAGAAATGGAGGCTGACATCCCTAACATCTGTGCAGGGAACTGGAGCTGGAAATTGGTATGAAGTCCTGTTCCATCCTGATGACATTAAAATAGCACCTTCTTCCTCAGTGACAGCTCTCTGTGGATTGAATCACAGCAGCTGCCTGCTGTGGCAAAAATAACCTGTGACTCTTTTAGTGCTCCACAGTCAATGAGCCAAATCTGTGTCTACAGGACCGTCACTGCTGCGACCACAGTAGAGCGGAGGCTCAACCAGATTAGTTAATATTGCTACCAAGAGCAGTTTAGCAGCTCAGCATGGCATGGAGCTTTGCCTGCCTGAGTAGGTGGGTGAATATTCACTCAGGAAGCACATGCTGATCTCCTTGTTGTTCCAGCTAGAAGGTTTGTGGCATCTGAATTAGCTCATTTTTAAGCTAGCTCTTGAATGTCGACAGCATATTGCAGCGCTTGCAGCGTGGTCGTACGCTAAGCATCAGTGATACGACAAGGCTCTTTTACCCGTGCCAGCTCTAAACCAAAAGGTTGCTAAATTCTGGATGTTACTTTCCTAGAAACAAAAATAAACACCCAAAAGAGTGAAAAAGAACTCATTCACTGCTAGTGTCTTTGTTAGGACATCCACAGAGAGCAGTTTAAATACAGAGATACACATAGTGGTAACACCTGGTAGCAGCTGTACGTCAAGCCAAAAGTTCACCACTTGATTTCTACCATATTACAACAAGATGCCAATTTACTGATTTTGCTGAATTTTCTATCTAACCATCAGCTAAACCACCTGGTTTAACTATAGCACTATTTAAGCAGCTCCTAGAGGCACAAAGTGCCTTAAAAGCTTTCATGGGGCATCAGCTCTTGATTTTTCTGAATGTTTATGTGTATGCTTGTGTGTGTGTGTGTGTGTTTTGCAGTCATGTGGCCCTCTAACACAAGAAACCGGTGTCCAAACACAGACCGTTGGACAGCTATCAGAATTCATACCAGGGGAGCGCAAACCTTTAGACCTTAGTTCAGTAGGGACCCTTCAGTACACTTCCTTTCTGTCATTCAGCCCACGAGGATTTGTAATCATTTTACTTGCCTACTTGCTGGTTTTATAAAGTTGCAGTTTCCTGCTAGATTTTTTTGAGTTGTTTTTTGTTTTGTTTTGGGTTTTTTTTCAGAAGAAATGTGTTGGGTGGTCATTCAGGCATGCCCTCTACATTCTGAATAGCTAGGGAAAAGCCACTTTTAAAAACCATTTTCCCCTTTCTCTTCTACCCTCTTTTATTTAAGTGGGGTCTTTGCCTACATATTCTGTGAAGGAGGAAATTCCTGTAACCCAGCCTATACAGGAAGAAGATCAGGAGGTTTCTCTCTCCATTAATCCTTCAAACATTTCCGTTCCTACTTCCCAGTCACTGAAAGAAGGGTCTTTTATTTGTCAGTTACTGTAAGTAGCTTTCCTGAAATGGAAAGCAGTGGTGCTGCAGGATGTGCATCTTACCCTTGGAGGTTCAGTGCATATGCCTCTCTGCTCTTGAAGAGAAAGCTGAGAGAAACTGGTTTTGGTGTAATTTAAACATATGCAAAGTGGATGTTATATGGATGGTAGCACTCTGACTTGTACGAGAACATGGCAATACCTATTATCTACGCAAACTGACTACCTTGTTATCGTAGCATTCATATGATCATTGTTCAGCAGTCTTTGGAAACAAAGGCTATTTTTAGTTAGTGACTTTTGACATTACTTTAATATGCATCTGGGCCAGTCTGTAAGTTCTTCAGGCATTTGTTGTAACAAAACTGTGGTCCTAATCCTGCTGGGTAGGAGTCAACTCACTTAACTACAACAAGCTGAAAGTTGGCTATCTAGTCTAAGCTAATCTTCTAGTCTCCATTTACAGTCATAGAATCATAGAATCATAGAATGTTTTGGGTTGGAAGGGTCCCCTAGAGGTCATCTAGTCCAACCCCCCTGCAGTGAGCAGGGACACCGCTAACTGGATCAGGTTGCTCAGAGCCCTGTCCAACCTGGCCTTGAATGTTTCCAGGGATGGGGCCTCCACTACGTCTCTGGGCAACCCCTTCCAGTGTTTCACCACCCTAATTGTAAAGAATTTCTTCCTTAGTCAGCAGAGAAATAGGCACTTCCAAGGGACAGTTGATCCTATTCTAAAATAGATATACAAGACAGAATTAATTGGAAATGCTGGTATTTTGCATAGTTAAATTAGGTGACAGGGATCATGTGCATTTTTTTATGATCTATCCATAACGTGCTAGAACCTCACAGTCCCAGCTGGGACTTGGTTGTACTGAATGCTGCAATGACTTAAATAGATTTATGAGTCATGTCATTATGGCTATCAATAGACTTCAGGGGTTTCACACTGTCTAATTTTAGGCACATCACTTGAGAGCTTAAGTGTTTAAGGTCAATGCCTAAGTAGAAGCTCTGAATCATTGGAGGAACTTGTCTCCCTCTGCTTATGGTGGAGAGAGTGTGCTACACTCTTGAAATAGGCGCCTGTGATTAAGCGGTGTGAACTCTTTTTCCCCCCCTTTCTTTAGTAACTACTCTGCAGGAGATATCTTGGAGTTTGCTGTTTATTTGTCTTTGGGTTTCTTGTTTCATTTGGGGTATTTTCTCACTTAACTAGCAAAAGTGGCTTTATATCTTGTTCAGGGTAAAACAACTTCACATTAGTTGCCTCCTGCAGTATGTGGATAAACATGAATTGCCTTCAGAATAGCCTTAATTACTGCTTTTACTGAAATGTTGTGCAGTATCAGGGCTACTAAATAGCTCAGGTTCACATCCCCACACTATCCAAAGGAGGGTCAGCAGCACCACAGTTACTCTGTAAAAGAGAAAGGAGATCTCATTTGGAGTGGAAAAAAGTGGTATAGAAAAGAAGGCAAAATCAGTAAGAAATAAATAGCTTCTATCTTGCTTTGATTTTTTCCCTCTTTACATATATTATTTCATGCAAATAATGACATTAATGCTACATTTAAAGTTGAGTTTATAATTGCAGAAAGTCAGAAATTTCAGATTTGTTGTTCCCATCATAATACAATGGAATATTGAACCCAAGTGACAAAACACCCTACAATTGTTGATCCTGAACTGAGGCATTATTAGCTGAATTTTTTTTTTTAATATGAGAGCAACTAAGCTGTGTATTCAATGCTAGTAGACCAGCTTGTTATCTGTACAAAACTGTTTTAAGGCGTTCTAGCATGACCTCATGCACAGCCACCGATGCTTCAAGGTATACCTGCTGTGGCATGGACTTATTCTTGGGCCACAGTCCCTTCAGAGGTATACCAGCTGTGGCACAGACATAACCACAGCCACAGGCGTTAATGCCACAGACGCTTCATGGTGTCCTGCTCCTGCATGGACTCATCCACAGGTCACAGTCCCTTCAACTCAACTTCACACTGGAGCTCCAGCCTGTCCAGTACAGCAGCACAGAAACAGAAGCCGTGCCCAGACCATCTTCCAGCCCAGGTGCATCACCATTTCTGTTATCAGAATGTTCCCAGGCACAGCAGAATTAGATGATAAGCACTACAGCAAGCAGCAAAAGCAAAAATCAGCACTAATGAGCACCAGACTTTAATATACAGTGAGGCAAGCAAGCCCCATGACAAGCACAGGAGCCTGCCAATTAATAGCTAAACAGCAGTAACAGCTATAAATTCAATCTAGCACATTCCAATCAAACCTGTTGTTATCTCAAACCCTTTTTGCCCCACGTTGGATGCCAAAAAGGACTATCGTGGTTTAACCCCAGCTAGAAAATAAGCATCACACAGCTGCTCGCTCACTCCCCTCTGGTGGGATGGGGAGAGAGAATCGGAAGGGTAAAAGTGAGAAAACTCATGGGTTGAGACAAAGACAGTTTAATAGGTAAAGTAAAAGCCACACACGCAAGCAAAGCAAAGCAAGGGATTCACTCCCTCCTTCCCATCAGCAGGCAGTGGTTCAGCCATTTCCGGGAAAACAGGGCTCCATCATGCTAACGATGACTTGGGAAGACAAATGCCATCACTCCAAGTGTCCTCCGCTTCCTTCTTCTTCTTCCCCCAGCTTTATGTGCTGAGCTCATATGGTGTGGGATATCCCTCTGGCCAGTTGGGATCAGCTGTCCCAGCTGTGCCCCCTCCCAACTTCTTGTGGACCCCCAGCCTGCTAGCTGGTGGGGTGGGGTGAGGAGCAGAAAAGGCCTTGACTCTGCAAGCGCTTCTCAGCAGTAATGAAAACATCCCTGTGTTATCAGCACTGTTTTCAGCACAAATCCAAAACATAGCCCCGTACCAGTTACTGTGAAGAAAATTAAGTATATCCCAGCCAAAACCGGCATATTAGGTCAGCCTGTTGGACCAGAATCCTACCAGTAGAATATAAACAGAGGCTGATCTGGGAAGGTAGGGCACAGGGAGAGAAAGGAGAAGAAATGGCCATTGTGAAAGTTCAGTCAAATGGAACAGAACTGAAGATTTTTGGTGCATCCTTTTTTTGTTGTTTTTACTAATTTATCCTTCAATATGAGTGGTAAATGTTAGTGACATGATATTATGCTGAGAAGTTTACTGAATTAAGCATAACCATGAACTGGTATTTTTGGAATGCACAGCTCCTTGGTATGAACCTTGGGAAATGAAAATAAAATACAATGCATATCGATGCTAAGATGAGCTTTACTCAGCTTTGAGTACAACACATTACTTCTTTTTCTTTTGATGTTACATAGTGACAGACTGGTAATAGTGGAGGAAAGATCAAGATTCAATTTCAGTCAGTAGCATGGAGGTCTTGTACTTAAATGCATAATAGTAAAAGGTAACCATCCTAGGTAAAAATATAGTTACCTGTTCAGCTGAGTGACATGGGATTTTCACAGTTCCTTACAGTTTCACAGTTCCTTACAGTTTCACAGTTTCTTACAGTTTCACTGCCAGATTTACAGTGTCATGGTAGGTTCAAGGCACAGTATGAGTCAAAAAAAGTTCAAGGAAATTGTGTGATAATACTGTTCATATCTGTCCCCATGACTTTTCACTAGCTAGGCATGATTATAGGCATGGTTATATGTAAACAGCAAGCCCTACAAAAAAAACAGTAATGATTTACAAGTAGCCTGTAGCTCTGTTACAGATGCTCCAGATGATCCTAACACGAGCTCTTCTAGATAGAAAACTAAAAATGATCTGGTAGCTGACAGGCAAGTACACTTCATTGTTGTCTGGACACAGGGGATATTGGAGTTACGGTTGAAGCCTACTTCTTATAGATGGCTTGCTATTCTAATTAATAATCCTATCCAGAAAGATGTGTTGCCCTCATGAACTGTGGTCCAAATTCTATAGGAATACACAAAAAGAAGACAGTTTTCCCTGTTTTCTCTACCTGGTCTTTCCAGAGTATGCTTGAAAGAATGGATGATGTGACTCTGAACCCATGGGTATCTGTCACAATGAGATATCGTACTTAGATGAGCACTAAAGCTGAGCAGTTAGGGTGCAGAATTGAAACTTATCCTGGTTCATGTGTATCTGCATATGAGGATTTTGCTGTGTGCTGCTCTCTACAGATACTCTTAGGAACCTGTTTTTTTTCTGAAATTTCTGCCACACGTTCAGTGGTATGGTATAAAGCAAGCTGAAAATTAGTAGAAGTAATCTGGAATAGTGGACAACTATAATTTATGGCACACTGATTTTCATCATCTTGCTGGTTTCTAATGGTTTCGCTCCAAAATGCAGTCAGGCTAAGAGACTCCCAGGTAGTCATACGGAAGTGTAAGGTGTAACAGGATTTCAGTATTCAGTAAGAATAATTCCTATAGCATAAATGGGAATTACAACTGAGATTTGCTTTGAGTCCATAGCCTGAAATGTTGGTATTTGTACTTAAAATGTACTTATTTGCTTATATTACATTGTGGTCTTTGACAGAGTCCATGCCAGAAGACACTTTTCTGTACAAAATGTTTTAAAATCTCTAATGTATAGGAGATGTCAGGTAAATACTGATGAAAAGAGCAGCCCTTCTTCACCACCCCACCACCACACACTGATCTCAAGTCATCTGCTATAATTTGAAATGACAACTGTGTTTTTTACAAGACTAATCCTAGCTTTCTTACTTTTATGCTGGCTTTTCAGACAGGAACCTACATCGATATGTAACGGGTTAAGGATGCTGCTTCACATAAAACATGGCAATTACTTGTTCATCTTAGTTCTAAAAATGTCATGTTTTTTCTTGCTGTTTATTTACTAACTGCCCACTAATCAGCGCTGCAATAGCAGAATGTGTATGTACACCTGCACAAACACACACACACATATATCTCTATAAATATTAAGTATGACCATATATATTATCTATATGAAAAAAGACAATAGAATTAAACAGACCACATATCCAAAATAAATTGCCCCAACTGTAAATATTGGATTAACTTTGAAGTAAGTTAAGTTTAGTGTAACACAAGCTGTGGAATGAATCTGGGCTAGAACATAAAGACATCCGAATGATGGCTCACTCAGAACACACTTTCCTTAGGCGTACACGAGGTTGGTTCCTTGACAATTGTTTACTAGCAGCTTTTAAGACACAAACAGCTGTGAGTGACAACAGTCTGTCACAAAATTTGTCTAAGTTCATGGCAGAGAGCTGCAAACTCTGACACCTACTGAAAGAGGTATCGTATTTGCAAGCAGTCAAAAGTGATTGAAAACCAGATGAATCTGTTAGGATACCTCATGCCATTGAACACTGTTGCCTATGCCAAACATGCATTCGTAATCTACAATCTGTTATCTACTAGCACTGGTGCTATAAGGTAGCATTGTTAAGAGTTTATTAATATGTAGACATCTACTCTGAAATAAAAACTCATATTTAATCAGAAAGAAATCAGCATGATTCGTAAGATTCAACCAACATTACCACAGATGAAATATTTAGACTACTTTCTCCTCTGAGTTGCAGAATTTTTATATGATTTCTAACAGAATATAGAAAAAAATCAACAGTAGGATTACACATCAAGGGAATATGCTGCAAAATCTACTGCCTTTAATAGTAAAGAATTATGCTTAGGATAACCACAGCTGTAATTACTTTACATGCATAGGCACTCTGATTGCATACCATGATGGGCAACAGATTTGGTAGTACTGTTTCTGTTATTTAATTATTAGAGTTGGCCTGGAAATGTTCCTCCTTGATTGTACTTAGCTTAATCAAATATAACTTGAGCATCTGAGTTGGCACAAACTCTGAAGGAATCCACTGAAATGACAAGGAAGTGAAAAGCTACTCTTTCATTCCTTTACATCTTAATTTGGCAATTTCTGGAAGGACCAAGGAACCAGGAGAAGTGCCAGGAACAGGCAAACTCTGTGAGCTGCTTTAATGGAAGTGTAAACAATACAGTGATGTCTGCTCGAGGGCTTGCCTACGCATGGGAAAGTGGGGTGAGCAGAACAAGCTGTAAAGATGTAGTTACACCAGTGCTGACCTCCCTTCTCTTCACAAACCCCGAGTCTTGCTGCTGCTCAGTTGAGTGCTCACGGCAGGATGTCTCAGGAGTCCCAGGGAAGGTCGCCCAGGGACCAGGCTGACTGCAGGCAGGACTCCCAGGCATTGGGATGGGGACAGTAGCTCCCTTTCCTCCTCCTCCAGGCCAGGTGGGCTCCCACCCAGCTACCTCCAGCTCACGGCATAGCAGTAACAGCAAGAACAGAGATGAGGCAAATCTCCTCCAGCTGTGGTTACTCTTGTTAGTGAATGCATTGTGGCCACATTCACCAAAACATCTGGGAGTGTGACTATATCGTAGGGTTGCCCCTAAGCATCGTGTGGATGCTGCGTGCCTCCCAAGCTCGCTCTCTGTAGCACTTTGTGCGATATACTGTGGCAACCTTGCTCCCTCTTCTTGCCAAATCAGACATATTTCATACACAGTTTTAGGCTCATTGTGCCAAACACAACCATTGCTGGAGGATTTGGGGTTTTATGGTAAGGTGCAAAAATCATGAATGGATTTAACTAAAAATTAAAATATTTTCTTTTTCAATGTTTAGTATCAGGAAATCAAACAAAAAGCTTTTCTTTCTCCCTCTCTTTAAAAAAAAATTATTTTCTTATTCACTGATTGGCAAAAACAAATGAGTTTTTGCTCACTATTACCTCTCCATTACTATTACCTATGCAATATTGTGATCAGGATCATCCTTATGGTCATGGACCATGGTGATGGATGCTGTAAAGCAAAGAATGCTATTAAGAAGACAAAACCAGGTAAAGCAAGAGAAAACAAGTTTTGTCAAATGAGCAAAGTGATCAGAAGAATAAATACTTCACAGGTTAGTTTCACATTTCCATTTTATAGTATGTTATTTTACTTTCCACAAAAAACCAAGCAACATAAGAGGGTAAAAAAAAGCATCAACACTAAAAATCATTCACTTGTTGAACACATCTGCATTCTGTACGTTACCTGACAACTGTTTATACTCCCTGTTTACTACCTTTTGTTAATATTGGTGACTGGATTTTATTTTTCCTATTATATTTCCCAAAACATTTTAAATGGAAGACCATGAATAATCAATGATAACAGTGTGAAGCTTTCAGGATTATTGGTATGTTTCAAAAAAGATAATTCGTAAATATTTTTTGCAAATAAGTCATTAGACAGTTGTCAAGAAATGTCTTTCAGGGCACTTGAAATGCCTTGATTTTTCATGTCACATGTTGTTCATTAATAGCTCCAGATTGTTTGCTGAAGAGACATTTCAAGACCATATACAATTTGCTCCATGTTTAGAAGGAATAAAAATTTTGAAAGAATAAATGCTCAGTCATGAACAATTTTTGTGATGATGAGAAAAGCCTGATGAGTGTAGTCAGCAATGTTTTGGGGATAAGTGTTGATGCAATGGTAGTTTTCTCACTTTAACGTTAGTAATATGAATTAGTTTAAGGTATTAAAAAGTCAAGCTTTTTTTGTTGTTGTTGTTGAGTCACAAGTTGGAAGTATGTAGCATATACTTTTTTATTAAAACTCAGGGATTTAAAATATGACGATATTTTAGTGGCTTTTAGACTCAGACTAGCTTAATCAGACACTAACATAACTTTTGCTGGATCTAGTCACATGACCAAGATACATCAGGTGTTTCAAAAATCGGTCTTTTGTTTGTATGTCTCTCCTTAACTTTTGGGTGCTTTCTAGACTGCTAAAAATACAATATTGTCTCAGAGTTCTGAAGGAGCTTTATTGACCTGAGCCAACTCTTGCATCTCTGGTTCTGTCCGTGATTGCTGCAGCTCTATAAGACAGCTCAGAAGAGATTAAAATTCTATTGGAGAAAACATCATATAAAAATTAGGCCTTCATCTTTTGACTGTTAAAAGTTTATTAAGGCAAGGTTTCCAGATCTTTAATTTAATTTGTGGGAGTACTGACCAGACTTCTTCACTGCCTTCAAGCAGTTTCTGCCTTGCTTGTAAACACCTCCCTGCTTGCACTGCCTGCAGATCAAGCTCCATTTCACTGCAGCGCGAATGCTTCAAAGGCTAAATGGTTGACTCTGTAGCCTTCCCATCCACTTCCCCCTCTCTGTCCCCTGAAGATATTTTTATTCAAAAATATTTTACTTGCACAAGAATATCTTCCATTACAATAAGGGCTTTCCACAGCCGGGATAATATAGGGTGCACTGCATACTCTTGGGTAATATTGCCATTGTGAAAACACTGATAGAAGATAATCCTCCTACCAGACTTTTCCAATAGAACATTGAGATATCACAGTTTTATTCTGAAAGACAACATGCACATTATTAAGCACCACAGCAATCAGTTTCGATATTCTAATACAGCTAGCTAAAAATACAGGATCTTTTAGGTTTACCCAGTTAGAAGAAAAAATTTTCATACACAGCTTTAAAATGCTTTTGCACGTTCAGATATGTTTCTGCTTCTGTCACTGACACATGTTTTCTTTGCTGGGAGACTCCATTTTTTTCATACATCCAGATCCTGCATGGAGTTTAAGGGGGGTTTTTTTACAGCTATCTTAAAGGAAGAACTGCAGTTTTAACCCTCAGTTTCAATGGACTATTTTAGTCCACCTGTTGAAGAAGAAAGACTAGGCATAAGGGAATGGCCTGTCACCTACAAATTTCAGAGTAGTGATTTTGGTTGTTTGTTTTGAAATCATTGCATTCTATTTTAAAAGTATGGGGAAAATTATTTTCCTTGTAATTCTCTATACTCTCATCAAAGAATTTACTGTTAGTTTCCAGACTTCTCAGCTGAAGTGAACTTATCGCTATACCTACCTGAAGGTGAGGAGGCTATGTCTTATATTGTTAGAAGATATTTTGGTTTAAATTATTAAAGCTAATATTCAGATGGATCAGAATATTAACCTTATTTGACTAGTTCTGCAACTTGAGGTAAAGGGCCAGATGCTAGCCTTCCCTCCTTTCTTAGTGCAAGTCCAGAAAGATCTGGATACCTAATGGATTTCTGAGTGTAGGATTGGGCTGAATATTAACCTTAGAAGAAGTCGCATCATCTGTATTTGGATGTCTCTTCCCACAGCTTCCTTGATAATTTTCAGAGTATTAAAATTGAACAAGTAAAAAAAGAAATTATCTTGATGAAAAAAAAAACCAATCACAAAACCCAAACCAGAAAAGCCCAATCAAACAAAAAGAAACTCCTGAAGAAAAGCAAAACAATGCTGTATTTGCCAGGCACTTAGTTCTTGAATGTCTGAATGTTTAAATTTGTGACCTTTGAGCAAATGAGGAAGTATAGTCCTTATTTATCATATGAAAAATAGGGTAAATATAGTAGAATTTTGTGAAACTTGTAGTGAACACAGCATAGCACTCTTTCTGTGCAACAATTATCTTTTCTGGTTTAATAAACTTGTCACCTGCACAGCAGTTTATAAAATGTTTAAGCTAATGTTACAGGATAACAAACTCAAATAATGATACTGCAGCTACATAATGGTAAGTGTACTTCAGCATGAATAAATTATGGGAGTCTCAGTGAGCACCAAATGAAACCATTGTTGGAAGAAAAGGGTCTGAGTATTTCTGAGCAAGAACATGTTCCTCTAGTTGCTCCAGGGTGACCAGTTAAAGGTGCTCTGTTATATCCACGGCACAGGAGGCCTTTAAAATATAGACCCATATTTCTAAACCCTTCCTTTGGATGAAAATGATAAGCAGAAAGAAAAAGTTACCAAGCAAGACTCAGGGTTCAGAGTTGTGCACTGATGCAGGTATTTCCTTACCCCAAGGCCACATGTCCATAAGCCAAGCCACCACATCCCACTTTACAGAGAGTCTGACTGCAGAGCTTGGTGCACATCGAACCATCTAGCTTCAGTTTTTCATCTACATTACAACATGCAGCTTAAATTTGTAAAGTGATTTTCCTTCACTCCCCTTAGCCCAGATTCTGTCTGAAGGAAATCTCACTGTCAGTTCCTTGCCAGGATGAACACCTTGGAAACGTAAATAACTTGCTGTGGCTTAAATTTCTGAGCCTAGTTTGCTCCTTTTCTTTGTTCACTTGCCCACTTGTATACTGCACATTATACCTTGAACTGCCATCTGTTTGATGTGCATCTCATGTTATATTAAATTCACTGTTAAGCCTGTAGTAAAAAGGGCAACACAGGGCTACTCTGACCCAGGAGCAGAAGCAGCTGTGTCCCAACTCTTTCCCTCACTCCCTTGTTGCTGCAGAAGCAAAATAACATGCTAATGATTTTGTGCCCAGTGGGTAGCACAATAAAGAGGCTGAGGAGAAAGCTCTTTTGTTTTCCTTGTTCCTGACTGCTCATTCATTCATCTCTTGGGGAGTACAAGTTGAAGTGGTACCTTTACATGATATTTCTTCACTCTTGAGTTATTTAAAGAAACAGATCAAATAGATCTTTCTGGCATGGAGAATGAGTCTTTCAATTGGCAGAGACTGACAGGGCATATCAGTCTATACTTGGCATATTATTTTCCAAAGATCAGCCTCTACCAGAGACAGGACAGGAAAATTTAAGTTGGCCCTTGGTTTTACCTACTATGGCCATTCTTCTAGTCTTATGTTGTAACAGGCCAGAGAAGTAATCATTGAGGAGCGTAATAACCCAAAGGTTCTTTGTGCCAGGACATCACTGCTTCCTCATAGCTTTTCATTTGCATGCTTGGTTTTGGTTCTTTTTTTATTTTTAATTGTACCACTTACAAGGCCTCCTTGAAAACCTGTTTTAGTTTATATTCTGCCTGGCATATTGATATTCCATTCCAAGTGCCTGCTACCCCCCAAAATTAATTTCAAGTGTACAAATAAACTCTGTAAACTCTTTCATGGCTAAACACTAGTGAATTGAGAAGTAGGCAATGAAAAAGACATCAGGAAAATTGCTCAGCTCCTTGGGATGAAAAGGGTCCAGCACTAATCATTGTCCAGTTAGTTTACACACGTTTCTTGCTACGCTGTTATTACTTCTGTCCCTTTTTTAATGAAGCAAACATTAAAGTAATATTATTTCAGTTGAGGGTTGGTATCTATAGCTTATACCTTGTGATGTTAATTAAAAACATAATTTTTATGTACTTATCACAAAGGAAATATCATTTCATTAAAATCCAATTAGATTCAGACAATATCTGTAAAGACTACTGAATAACTGCTGTTTGAACATAGTCTGCTTTGTTCTATTTTCATCACCCGAATAAAAGCAACCACAACAAACAAACCAAAGAAAAGGATTTTTTTTATTAATCTCTGAGGTTACAGATCCATTCGCATTTAGAACAGTGTTTTATGTGAAAAACATACCAAAGATTTTATGTTTCGCAGACTGCTGCATGAGTGACCTTATTTTAGAAAATTCGTATTTTCCTTCCCATATTTATATAATAAAATATATTTATTTTCATAGAATGGATGCTTTTGTACAAACAATTTGTCTCTGATAAAGTAATTCAGCATTCTCACTAATATTCCAGAATGCTGTAGAGCTTAATGGATTACTCCCTGCAAAGTAGTGAGGACTCAGGATAACACATGGTAAGTGCAATACAGAACAAGAATTGTTCCTCCATTTTGTTTCACTATAATTAGCTGTCTTGCCGCAGAGGCCGTTATCTTGCCATTAATTTACTCACTGAATTTTCTTGAAAATCAGTGTGAGTTTTCTCTATGAGCTCAATTAGGAAATGTTTTAATGCAAGTACGGGTACTATTTTGTGGGATAATGCTTTTCGCTTTCAGTCACATGAGTGTCAATAATCAAGGGAGTGAGGCTGTCACACCTCTTCCCAATGGATCAAGAAAAGAAAAGGGAAGAGGAGAAAGTGCTGATCGCCATTAAAATTGGGATTTGGCTAAATGGAGCTTTGTGAGTTGACTCTAACCTGGAAAAACTTTGATCCCAGCTGTAGCCTCTGCATTCGATTTTTTTTGGTGGTTTTTTTTTTTTTCATTTGTTTAGAAGTTTCTTTTCCTTCTGATACAAAAAAAAAAAAAAATCCTAAGAGAAGGCAGGCAGCTAGTGATGAAATCTGAACTCTCTGTATCAGAAGGCTGTTTCTTCTGATTCAGCAGTTAAGAATGAGTGCCACAAAAAATAAGATGCCCACATAGGAACAGCAGTTGCAGTGTTTCCTATCAGGAGTATCTGCAATCACTGAGGCAGGAATGCTGATTCAAGAGGTTTACAAAGAAAGACACTGATGTTGATAAGAACTAAAACAAAATGTTTTTGTTTGTGCTAAATAACTGAAATTACAACCAAATAAAGGTTTGAAGAAATTCTACAGAAAGATCAGTGTTTGTGTCTCAGCATTTTGCAGACAACCAATACAATATTTGTTTGATGATGTCTACCTTATCTGTACTAAAAAAATTAGTAATTCTATTTGAGACCAGATTGTATTTTGATGTTACCGATCATTGGGGAAGAAAGAACTGCTGCTAATCTGCTATAGCAGGACTATGTATGGCAAAATGGGATTTCCTAGTTTTGGAGGCACTAGTGGCCTAGTGGGAATGAGGCTGGTGAGAGAATATCAAGACAAGAAAAGACTAAAAGGGAGGCCCATGAATTCTGCAGTTGGAGAGAGGTGCAGGATTAAGTTAAATTAAATATTTTTTTAGTTAAATAAAGAGTTTATGAAACCAATTGAGAATTTATGAGACCAAACTTCTCCCTGACTAATTATTGAAAATAAGATGATAAAAAAAATTATATGTTTTAATGGAAAAGCAAACTGATATAAAATTCCATCAGAAGACATTTTAATTTTACATATACTTATTTTGGCCTCAATTGAACAAAAGCAGTTGATGGCAAAAATAGAATCCTCTTCCTTTCCTATAGTATACTCCATATTTTCTTAAGTTAGAATCTTCTTCCTTCTTATAGTATGCCCCACATTTTATAAAGTGGCCAATATTTTTATTTTGACCTCAGTTCCTAACTCTTACAAAACTTTGAAATAATTCGTCTCTAGACCTCAACTCAAAATCTGCTTCTTAATTCAGACTCTGAAATGAAGTTTGTAATAGAAAAAGGTTCATGGATGATAGAAAGAATGGTATGGGAGGCAGCTCTGGCATTCTGCTTGGTTTTGTTTTGACATCATGTGCAGAGACATCTTCAACGAATGATCATGGCAAATAGTGTTTTGTAAAGAAAAGTGATAGAGAAATAACCTTTCTAACATTCCTATCTGGATCAGGGCAAAGGCCAGCCCTGTGCCTGATCCAGCCATCATGCAAGAGGGCTAGTGAGAGAAAAAAACATTCAATGTACTGCATATTATTATCGTAACTCTTCATTCCTGGAAGTCAGCATGGAATTGGAAAGCTGCTACACAATTACTAAATAAATAAAGCTTAATAGATGGGCTTCACCAATCTTCTCTGGCAAGAAAAGCCACATTAAGCTCCACGTATTCTCTGCTTTCATTTAGAGAATTGCAGCTTTTGTTTCCCTTGCAAAACTACATATTTTGCCAAAAGTCAAGTTGCAATGGATATTTAATAGGAGCCTGACCTGCTAGAAATGGTTATTGCGTATTGTCAAGACAGAAATAAACCCTGGCAATACCAGCATAGAGCCTGATTCAGCTCTCCTAATAGTCCAACTAGTCTTTTTCATTTTTACATCAGTGGGTATTTTTTGCTGCACAAAATCCCTCAGAATACAATCAAATATTATGATCTGTACCCCATTACAAAACAGTAGTATTCACACTGGCTTCTCTGAGCAGTAGGCAATTTTTCCATTAGCAAATTGAACTTGGAGCTGTGTGAAACTTTCATTGTTCATGTATTTGTGTGAGAGAAGTGATAATTTCATTACTACTGTATTCAAAATTTGATTCAAGGTGGAATGACACTTTCCTTTCTTCAAAACTGTCATATTTTATGGGGTATGACTCAAAGCAAAAATGATTGTATTCTTTCTGTCATGTTGTAAAATCTTAGGTTTTCCAGGGTATTTGGAGAATTTGCAAAGAGGAGCTATTTTTCTCATAGCTGAGGCTGTGAATGTAAGATTTAATGAGAGAAACTAACATATTTTAGAAAGATCACTTTTAACAGTACGGATGATTGTGTTAGTTCAGAAGAGCTACAAACTTGGCCTTTTTAAGAAGGGCAAATTCTCTTTTGCCATGTTTTTGTTACATCAGTCCAAAGCATTTTCTCCATTATTTTCTCTGCTTATAAAAGGAAGAGGACATGGCTTGAAGGTCAGATCCAGAAGAACCCAAAATAATCAGAGAGTGTTACACTTCGTGAGTCAGCTACACAGAGGTGAATCAGCAGATCTAACCAGATTATCTTTACCTCTTCTCTTCAAGGTTGATAGGTAATCTGCATTTGACTATTGGGTTGAAATACAATCTGACTAGAATATTTAAAAGAAACTGAAGAACCTGAAACAAATTCAGTCCAGGTCCTCTTGAGACTGAAAAGCTTAATAAGCTGTTCTAGTGAATGCACTTCTGAATTTTAAACTTTTGGTTACAGGGTTAGTTGGCTGGTTCTGCCTCGTTCTGCCTCATGACATCTTTGATACAGAAGTGGAACATGCTGTAGGAAGGGCTCTGATCAGACATAGAAATTACTGGAAATACTTCTCGAATCCTATTTCTGTGAGTTTTTATCAGTTATAAATGGCGACTGACACAAAACCTCCATAATTTTGATAATTACCTTGATCTTTTGATATATGTTCCTTACTATGAGGAAGCTAAGAGACAATGCTCCATGAAGTAAGAATACTAAAGAAAGTTAAAATCAAAATCTTTACCAAAAAATAATTTTTTCCTGTGCTTTCCAGAGCTGCTACATAACCCTGTTTTGGTTTTGAGGTGTGGTTTTCTTGTTAGTTGGTTCGTTGATTGTTGGTTGTCGGTGTTGTTTTGGTTTTTTTTTCTGGTGACTGGTACAGGAAACGTTCCTTAGAAAAAGTATCAAAACCACAAACATGGCAGAATATACAGGTTATTCTAATATTGTGCAGCAATAAAGTCTGATATTTAAAATTATTTATTTCATTTTCTTTCTGTTTTCTAAAGGGAGAATAAGCAATTTTCAAGAAAGTAGAGGTATTTTTAAAAGTTGACAGATGGTACAATATTGTGTCAGCAAATATGGAGAATGGATGATGAGGAGGATGTTGTAGATGCTCTGAGTAGACAAGGAACATTGCACCATAGACAATCAAACAGTTTAACAATATTGATGGCCAAGAAAGCAGAGAGCACTGAGTTATATCTGAGGAAAAATGGTGTTCCAGAAGGTCATCAACAGGCTTTGGAAAGATGATCTCCTTTTAGTGACATTATGCCAGGATGTGCTCCTGTGGATGTGTAAACCTATAAAGGATCTCACAAAAGCAGGAACTTGTTATTCCTCCACATCAGAAGTGATTTCAGGTGCCTATTGGGATTATTTCTGCCCTCTGCCCCCTGCAATGGCCATAGGAGATCTGCAAGGGCGGAAAGGTGGACAACGTTTCATATTGGGTGGTGTCAGAATAACATTTATAATCTTCCCAACCACCCTACCAAAGGTTACCTGGGACTTCAAACGCAGTTACATCCCCTACCATGAAGATCTGTCCCCCTCTTGCCCCAGCAACCAAGGAACAGCAAAGCAATACAGAGCTTTAAGGTCTTCATGAACTCTTGCCTATGGCTTATACTCAGAAGCCAGGAACTATGTAAGTAACATAATTAAGAGCATAAAATTATTTTTAGGTCAAACTCTTCCCTTCACATGATGCTGGTGGTGCTTCCCTACCATGAATTATGATTTCAGTATTTCCAGCCTCAGCTGTTCCAAAACCATGAGGGAAACCCCTTACATCATATAAATTACATTACAAATTGCAAGATTTTTCTGTTAAGTAGGGTTCTTTTTTTATGAATTGTATAAAGAAACTTACAGATTGCAGGATTTTTCTATTAAGTAGGATTCTTTTTTTATTTGCCATCTGGGTTTCTTTGAGCCCTTTATATTCAGTGGGGTTTGTTTTTGTTTTGTTTTGCTGGTGGTTTTTTTCCTTGTTTTGTCACAGTTCTCAAGCCTGAAAGCTTTAATTTTATGTATTTATTTATTTTTAATGAAAGCAGAGATTCTAATGTTATCAAATGAGTACTGGAGCTAGGGCTTTAAATGTCATGAGACTCATGATAAAATCACTGGAGTTGGCAACACTGCTTGAATTTGGCACAAGATCCTAAAGCTTTAAAGGAAAAAGTGTGACTCATCAAACTTGCCTGGAGAGTTAAGGGAGCTGGGGGCAAGGGCTAATGGGGGTATCCTTCCATTTCAGTACTTCAGAGAAAAATCTACAAGATACAGTCCAGTAATTGTGCCAAGAAACCGCTTGCTATACAGAGAATAACAATTTCTAATTATGTACTGAAATACGGGGAATGCAGAACAGCAGAGTTTTTAAAAAATACAGGTATAAACATTGCCAATTATCCAGAAATGTTTTAGGAAAGAGGCAGTAGTTCATAGGCTGGAAAACTACTTCACCTTTATGCGATATAAAACATAAAATCCTAAATACTCTTTACACATTTGAAATGTTTTTCTCTAATGATCCTTCCTTTTCAGATGAAGTGAAATACAGAATTTGATCTTACATTTTCTCAGGGGAATTGTATATATATTTGTCATAGTTTTGATCTGCCACCAGAAGCTAGCCTTAACTTACTGAATTATACATGACAAAGCATTAGATTAAATACATTTACATGTGTTAAGTCATAAAAATCAAGTCAGTTACTTGCTGCTTTACCTTTCTGTAGGTGCTGTGGTCCTTTGTTAGTATGCAAGACTACCCTCCTAAGCCAAGCAAGCCCAAATGTACAAGATAGAACTGGACAGAGACCTTCCAGCAAAGTGGTTTTTTATTCTCTGTTCTTGAATTCTTGAAATGAAGCTTTTTGCAAGAAAATTCATGTTTATCAAAATTTCCACTGGGAAATGTTTTTCCGTGCCCAGGATATAAATTCTGGTGAGAAAACATCATGTTCAGGTCTTTCTAACAGCCTTCTGGCTAAGCCATGCAAAAGGAAATCATCTCATGTTCTTGTGCTCTGCCTAAGACAGATGAAGTTATCTCATTTCTGGCTTTCCTTCATCGCTAGACATAGGTGGGCATTGCTTAATGCAAAGCTGCAGTGCCCTCACAGATGTCACCAGCTTTCTGCTAGAAATCACCCCCTCCATGGCTTTCGTGTCTGCATGTGTTCCTCATCTTCTCCAGAAACCGGTTTGATGCTTTCACCCTGCAAATTATCTGGAAGAGGTTTCGCACTGAGGTAGAAGAGTAACCCTTGAGTGTTCCTTTCATGATCTGAGCTGTGAACACACACAAAAGAGACAATTGAAAACTTCTAGGAGGCTTCAAGCCTTTAAGCTGTTGTCTTTCTGTAACTTAAGCAAATTAGTTTCTGTATCCTTTCTTTTTTTTTTTTTTGCTGGTAAGAATTCTTACCCTCACAGCTATTACTGACCTGTGTGGTGGGTAGGTATCTCTCTTTCTTGCCTTTGTGGGCATTTTCTTTGGGGTTTTGGTGGTTTTTTGTTTTGTTTTGTTGGGGGTTTTTGTTGATACTGGGCTTTGGATTTCTTTTGCAAAATACTTCAAAAGATTTAAATTTCATCCCATACTGAGCAGGGAGCACCACTCCAGGACGAGTCATACCTTGTGGCTCCCTACCTTTTGTAGTTTTCAGAGTTCTCTGTATGTAAAATGTCTCTCCTTTTTTGAAGCACTTGAAGCACGCAGGAATGTGTGTATCAATGTATAAACCAGTGCTGATTTGTGTTTGTAGATACATCCAGAGAAATATTTTTTTTTAATATGTATTTTAAAAAGGTATATCATGGGGTTTGTAGGAGCTTGTGTAGTTTATTTTGCTAATCAGCACTGAGATGCACTATGTAAGTGTTACTATGGATCTGCAAGTGAAGATGTTGACTTTGTCCCTAACTCAGAGCACTCACTAAAGATTGGTAAGGCTCTAGCTGACCCCCTCTCCTGGGCAGTTACCTGATGTAGGCTATTAATCTGGGGGTTTCTATTTACTGCCTGTCTAGCTGCAGGCAGTCTGTTTACCAGGATTTTACCATCCCACCTTCTTGCAGGAGCATGGCATGGCCCCTGCATGAGCAGCAAGCAGTTTTTGTGTGCAATACTGGGGAAAAGAGGCCCTGTTTCTGGAGGGGTATGTACCGAGAGCGCTCAGTAAAGAAGTACCTACCACTAGCATCTTGATTCTTTGTGCACTGGGTATTTATTCCATGCCAAGGGCTAATGACCTGCAAAATGTCAAGTTAAATAACAACATTTTTTAGTTAGTGTTGCACAGAGCAACATTTGAAATTGGAGGAAACAAACTGCTTTTTATACAGCTAATTAAAAAATGCTCAAATTAGTATGCATAAAGTTTACAGGCTTTTTTTTACAGGCTGGTAAGTTATGTACCCAAGTTTCAGTCCAGTGTAAATTTTATGACTTCAGTTTTCAAGCCCAGAAAAGTCTCATACAGTGGAAGTGCTGATAGTCCTCTTATCACAGAGACTGTAGTAGGTGCCACTGTAATAATCCATGCTTCTATAGTCATAGTCAACTTTTTTATACCCTATAGAAGTGGTAAATAATATTGGGACAAAATGAGTTAGGATACTTAGGATTCACTGTAGCAAAGAGAATCAGAACAACAAAAGCACTCTCACTGATGAAATTGGAAATGTTTTTTTTTAATTAACACTTCTAATTAGAATTTAACATCTCACTAGCTTCGTATGGGATTTTTCGCTTCCTTAACCTCACGGAAACCTATCTATTGGCTCTAAATAGGCAGTCACTTACCATGCACCACTTGAGGATTTCAATTAATCCCAAATCCTCTAACTTTGGTGTGTGAACTTGCATTTTTCTCTGCATGCCATTCCCTCCTGTTTCAATTTTCTAACTAAGAAGCTTCTCAACAGTTTTTTTCTTCTTCAATTCTTTGCCTCTCTGTTTACCTTTCTATTTAAAAACTGTAGTGTTTTGATTTGAAAATGATGGGACAATGCAATATGTATGTAGGCACTGGTAAGGACTGCTTAACATAGCTCTGGGGAGACAAGTAGCTAGAGAAACTGCAGAAGCTTGAACCTAACTATCCTCTGCCAACTTTGAAGGGAAAAAAATAGATGCTTGGTTAAATGAATAAAAAGGCAATGAACTTGTTTAAAACAAGTAGAATGTATACTTATATGTTTAATTGCGTTTCTCATTGCATGTTATGTCTGCGTATTTGTCTACAGCCATCTTTGGCCCTGATGAAACTTAACCCTCAACCACTAGCTGGGTTTTGGGTGTTTCATGTATAATCTGAGTTTACTTGAACTCTCACTGTGGAAGAATCTACTTCCTTGCCTCTGAAATAGGATTTTGGCTTGCGATTTGCTCACTTGTTAAAAATGTGACCACAGTGGCATTAAATAGCACCACTGTAGTCCAGTACCTGTGGTCCTTCTGAAGTTATACATTTTAGAAAATATACTCTATGTATTATGGATTCTCTGTTTTGTTTTCAATTGAAAAACTTAGCCACCTATCCAAGTAAACCAAAATTCCCTTCCTATAATTATAAGCATATGAACTGCCATCTTAGAAGTTCATAAAAATATTTACAGGAGTTCATGGAAATCTTTTTTTTTTTTTGCTAGGTGTCTGGTAATACATCCTGAAAATTCAAGAAGGAAAATAAATTACAGGTAACTTCCTATAAAACACTGATGTAAATGGATTGTCAGAATGTGATTACAAGTGAAATTTCTTCCTATGGTGAGTAGAAACCGCAGTCTGCTTGCACCTATTATAGGCAGTAAAACCACATAGAAGTATGTCTCAAATACTTAGTCTTACATAGTGAAACAAAGCAAAAAGGTGTCTTTTTAACCTTCTTCTGTTAAATCGCTTACAAGAGTCATACTAGCCTGGAGATAGTGTGCATCCCAGTCTATATGCATACAGCAAGGTCTTCAGCTGTAGTAATTTGTCGGATGAAATATATCTTGCCTTCCAAGCACCTTTCCTGAGTCCAGATATTCATCCCCCACTACTCAGAGATATACAGTGTTTCCACAAGATGCTGTCTTGGCATTCCATTTTCTTGGGCCTCTTCAGTTTTTTCATGTACAGAATGCTCCCCAAGTACAACAGCATTCATGTTCTTGGCCATAAGAAAAGAAGGTCATAGGATCATGTAACCTACTGGTAACTTCCAACACATACCCCTTTGCCTTGCACCAGATGTTTAGTTTGAAAAGTGGATTTTTTTTTATGTAGGCGCATTTAGGCAGGCTGACCACAAGAGGTGTTTCATTAAATTAGCTTCCATGTGCAGAAAGACCACAGAGAAGTATATGGAAAGTTGCTACCACAGTGATCTGATGGATATCATACCTCCCTTCCTCTCTGAGTCACAGAGATGGATGACAGCTAGAGTATCACTCTATTGGGTCTGCATGCAGCACTATAGTTAGACAACAAGTACACTCAATTGAGACACAGAGTGAATGCTAGAAGACCCTCATCACAGGTGCTGCAATGATTTCTCATTTGGCTCTTCTATGCAAAGATATCCCATGCACTGTATTGTGTGGACTCCTGAAAAGTCATGTTTGCACAGAATTATGATACCAAAGCCAGCACCAAAGGTTCAAATGGTCCAAATAACACACTGTGGTTGGTAAAGGGAGAGAGAAAAACCTGTCTTGACAAGACTGATCCCAGCTGTTGTACCTTCTCTGTGCCCTTGGAAAATGTCTCAATCAGTGTCCAGCCCTGAGGAAGTTTTCCACAGGTCAGTAGAGACCAGCATTGGATCCAGCCTTCTTCAAAAGTGGTAATACATAGGCCCATGTGCTAGACTGGGGATGAGTAAGGCTGGTGTTTGGTGAATATTGAGAGATGTGCATAACCACAAACAAAATATGATATGTTGGAGAAGGATTATGATTGCTTTTTGTTTCCCATCCTGAGGAAGCAACTGGCTACAGCAAACTCTATTTTTGGAATGAGACAACTTCATGGGGCTTGTATGGGGCTTTGAACCAGCCTTCCAGCATTAAAAGTTTGGCATCAGTCAAGAAAATAGAGTACAGAAATGGGAGGTTGGACAGCTCTGGAAATATACAGAAAAGGTGAGGCATGAGACAGCTGTACAGTCCTTGGGCTACATAGAAGCTGTCTCTCTATCTGGTTACCCAAGTGTGTGTGAAATAATAGTCATAGGTATAGGTGCTGCCTGCTGAAAAATGTTGGTTAGGCACTTCTGAATTTTCAAAAAGTGGCGTTCAAACTACATAAGCAAGCACCCTCTGATGCAGTATCAGCTGATGCAGTCTGACCCCCTGCATTTCATATTTTTTCTATACAACTTGCAGTTCCTGAAGTCAGAACATACCCTTACTGAAGACTTCTTCAGTGAGTGTGGTTATGACTGCATGCCTGTACAGCTTGTTATCTTTTACTATAATGATTTTGGTGTGAAATAATCCACAGTGGTAGATGCATCATCTTTAACGTTCTTTCTCCCCTCAACTTTGATTCTCACCACTGACAAGTTTTGATATCAAAAATCTCTTTCTGTCAGGTCGCAGATATGCTAACACAAACTACTTCTCTGAGGAACAGAGACATTCTAGGAGTGCTAACTTTGTTTCCCAAAAAACCCTGCATCTTTTAATCAGGTAATGAAACCTGCTGGAAAGTGTTAAATGGATTCTTGTGATTCTAGCTTGTTTTCCAGCTAACCATCACAAGGGTGGGTGTACTGCTTAGGGATAACTAGTCAGAGATAAATAGATGGTATCTGCTGAAAGAAAACCTTCAACAAAGATATGCTAGAGGCAGTCTTGGCATGAACCATTAGCTTGGGAAAGTCAACCTGTAAGGAGATCAGAAAGCACCTTTCTTCCTTTCTCACCCGTTTCTACCTCCTAGAAAAATAAATCAAGCAAGGGGTGACTTCCTTTTAGATGTAATTGTAATTTGAATCCCCTCTCAAAAAGCATCAACCCATTTCCTACAATGCCAAAAAAGCAAAGGGTAGAGCCAATAGCTCCAATAATTCTTTTACATTGATCAACCTCTATCCAACACATTTTCTTCTTCCTCTTCCTCCTTATTAGTGCTAGTCATTCTCCTTGTTTGCTTTCAGCTCCTCTCATGGCAGGCACAGGCCCCCCTTTTCCTCCCATTCTCATCAATTCATATTGATTGCTTTGTGTTGAGGATCTGATCTAACTTACACTGAAGCTCTTCTGGATGTTACAAGCTTCCCTGAGAAAGCCATCAGCACAGTGACAACTTCATTGGGCTGGTAAAGATCATCTGCATGTGAGCCTGTATCGTGCACAGGCCTTTTGACAGAATCTATTGGCACTCCATGGGAAGGCTGGGCCTGACTCTGTCCATCTGAAGGGCAATATTTGTGCATCCAAAAAAATAACTATATGACGAATGAGGGGTGAGGGACAGGGACTGCAAGCTTGACTCACCTCAGATTGCAGAGACTAGCCACACCGCTACCTTTCGTGATTCGTAAGAGGATGCCTGTGCTGTTTACTAGGGCAGCGTTTCAGGCCAAATTCAGCCCCGCTGTGAATGGGCACAACTCCACTGGCTTTGTACAAAGGCTCCCTTCCTGAGAGCAGAACAGGGAAAGCTGTTTGAACAGTGCCAATAATTGCTCCTCTTTTTTTTATTCATTTTTAAAAGACAGTGGAAGATCAGAGGCAGCAGCTACAATCCACAGTCTACAAATAGCATTAGTAAGAACACAAATGAAAGGCTTTGTGCCACAGTTATATAGCACATCTAACACAAATAGCTAGGCTGTGAGTGGTTGTTGATTAGCTATGAAAGAGTGGAAAGAGCACAGGGAAAACCTCTTCTGCATAAGTCTCCTATGATCTGGGGAAGTAGATGCCATTCCTGATGAGGGGCCACTGGAGGGAGGGGATGCGACTATAATCAGTGTTTCAAAAGAAACAGCAGAGGTTTTGAGGAAAAATCTTCCCATTGCTGCTTTTGGAAGGGTTTTGGACTGTGTTCTGCTCAGGGACCCTGCAAGAAAGGCATGCTCTAGTCTCGTGCAAAGAAGGCTGGGGTAACAACTCTGTACTAGTAGGAAATAGGTGGAAATCCTCATTATGTGTCCTCCATATGCAGCTTCTTTGACATAAATTGTGTAATGGATGTAAGGTAAAAACAATTACACTGCTGGCATAGCCACCAATCTATTGAAGAAGACTGTATTGAGCTCTTAAAAAGTGGTTTAGTATTTGACCTAAAAATGGCATAATAGTTCTCCTTTTACACAAAAAGTCAGTAAACCTGAAAAGCTTCCCCCTAACCAACATTGTAAATATGATTGTCTTCAGAAATAAAACAAAAATTTTTGAAATGCTCTGTCAGGTAGTGCTCTGGATCTTCAAAAATATTGTAATTATTGCAAAAAGTTAAACATGATTGCATGCTCTTTTTATGCCAGCCTGCGTGTTAGTTTGTGCATACGTTCCTCATTAAAACCACATTTATGATGAACTTTTTATGGGACTGTGCTTTTATTCAATATTATAACCTGTAAAAGTTTAATTAAGTCAGTGAATTACCCATACAACAGCTTTTCACCATCTTTACCTGTTCCACATGCAGCTATTCCCCAATCTGTCCCAGCCAAGTGGACCCAGAACCTGGTATCTCTCATGAGCTTTGGTACTTGAGTTTGCTGGAGTTCATTACTCTGGGGAACAATTTGCTGCAGTCCTAGTTAGCAGGTGATTTACGGGCCTGCAGTTTTCTCAAAGACTTTGCTAAAATACCCAGGGCAAAGCGTTGTTTATCACAAACAGTGATGCATAATAGCAGGGGCTGACCAAGCTGTAATTATGTCACAAAAAAATCTCACAAATTTATCAGACCATTAGCGAGGGGACACATTTGTCTGCGGTGTGTATTCCTCTGCCACCAAAGTCATATTTATAGGATTGCTTTTTAAAGGGAACATAAAGAATGTCCAGGAAACCTGCACTCAGATGAAAAACAGCGTGATTGCTTTCATTGTTGCCAGCTTCCGAACAGTGGACATCACAGATTTTCATTCAAAAGCGGCCAAGAGCTCTTTACAACTTTGCTTACAGCTAAGTCAGTGTTTAAAGGAAGATTTGAGGGTGGGATAAGTCACGGAAAAGTCTTCCTTTTGGGAATGAATGACCCAGTGTTTTAGATAGTAGAGCCTGGCCATCACACTTCTTATGTGTGAACCTGACCACTTAGAAAAATTTCTTTGCTCCAGTCTCCCTCAGCAGATTATTTCCTACTGGACTTGGATAGCAGTAAATGCTTGTTTATGTTGCATGTAAGATGTAAGAAGCCTCAACCCCAGGTCTATTCCAAGTTAATGGAGCAAAATAAACAATTAGCTTGAATAGCATTAAACAGTACCCTATATGGAAAAAAAAAAATGTCTTACATGCTGCTTCTTCAAGAAAAAAAATAATCAGCGCTACCTTAAAAAGCTATAAATTCTTCCACTTTAGTTATGCTGAGCCAAGTAGGACAAAGTGCCATCAGAATAGTTCTTCTGCCCTGGAACATTTTTTATAATAATTATGTATAATGCAATATACTGGACATACAATGATACATTTTGATGTCAGGCCATGTTGAGCCTCTCTCCCTTGCTCCTGTCATCTGCTGTTACTTCCTGACCCACTCCCCACACGAACACAGTCCTTTTCCTCACAGGTTGCAGTATTCAACAGAAATAGAGCATATTGACTCCACTTTATGCCTCCTGTTTGCTTTGAGACAGCTCATGCTAGTTTCCCTTGCCGTAGCTCAGATCTACAGTAGTAGCACGGTATTCTGTGTTCAGGTAACACTTGCATTTTTTTGTCTCCTTACCATTGCAGATAGTTGCATTATAAATACACAAATTCCAATAAAGTTGGAGTTTTTTTCAACAGGACAGCAGATTGGTTGGTTGGTGCTTCTTTTGTTATATAGTATACCATGCTGAGCTATGGAATATGGCCCTGTGGGGAAATTAAATTATGTATATAGGATTGGTAAGTGTGCTAAACCTCTTCAGAAAGCTTTGGATGTGCTCTCCTTCATTCTCTCTCCCTCTGGATGTTATTATTTTGCTTTTCACAAGGGCCTGTACAGGTTGCCTTTACATCTCAAATTCTCTCCAGCTGAAGGTGCTGGAATGTCAGCCACTCACTTGCAGCAGGAGTTTCTATTTCTCACTATTTTTAGGTCAAAGAGAAAAGTAACAACAATTTTTTGTAACAGTGAGCTTGTAGATAAACAGGAAGTATATTACAGAATAATCTTGCTCTCAGGAGAGAAATAAATAAGCAGTAACCAAAGTGACCTTGAGGTCCTATGAGGAACTGAGCATACTATAAGTAAGAAAAATATGTGTGAAGGAATTTGACTGGAGTAGGATACACTATGCTTAACAGCTTGAATGAACACACATATCAATCTATTCAGTGCTGTTTGAAAGTACTGTAAGTGATAAAAGCAATATTTTCTTCTTTTGTAGCACTTAAAGGAGTTTTGTGAACATTACTCTATTAAGAGAAGTTATATATTAAACTCTCAGTAGCCCAGAGTTGCAAGCAATAGATATAAATGCCTATAAGACATGCAAGTTTAGGAACACAGGAAAGTGTTAAGAAATATGAATATAAATTCCTGAACACTTGCAAATTGAGAAGACAAAACACAAGCTCCATGGTGCATGCCACGAGGTCTTATTATTATAGAAGATTTGCTGATTATGTGGGTGGGACCAGCTTGGTCTACCTGGTAGACCAAGTTGATGTTGAGTTTTGACCTTCTGGCTCTCTACAGTCAGTGAGGCATTAATTGCATTACTTTCTCTCTCATGAAGCAGAAACTGTTGGGGTTTTTTTTTTCCTCCTCTTTGTGAAACTTCAAGAAATAGCAAAAGTAAGCTCTTTTATCTCATGTTTGGAACCTGTCTGGAGTGTTTTTAGTAGGGTTTATGGGCAAGACGTGTAGCTCTTGCTGAATTCAACAGAACAAATTAACCAAGGTTATCATGCTTGTTTGAGCTTGAAAATTTTTCTGGATGCATCAAATCCATCTCACTGCTTGAGACAGAACTGGGAAAAGCATCAGAAAGATTTAGATGGGAGAAAGCCTCTGACAGGCTCTCTAAAAGATTTTTTCTTATTTAGAGGGGTGAGAAAGAATGTTCTCCCAATTTTCAAAAACTTACTAGTGATTTTAAGGCAAGTGATAATTGGTATAGTGAAGTAAAGAGTTCTGAAAATGAGATCCCCTTTAAAGCAAACCAACATGAAGCACTTAAAATCCCTACTTTTGAAAATGTAGGCATGTCATTTCAGTGACCTCACATTTATGAGAATTCAAAGGAACTTCCAGTCTCTGATGTCCAGAGAATCCCAGACATCGCACTCTCCAGCAACTGGAAGCCACAGTTGCATTAGCAATTTGGCTGTGGCTGCTCAGTGAATGCCCACAGGTATTCCATAAATACCCTGTCCATCTTCAGCCGGACACAGCGATTCACTCAGTTCTTGGCTAGATTCTTTGAAGCAGAGGCCCCTGTCATCAGTTCTGGGCAGTTTATATAGAGTTACAGCTCCTCCTTGGACCATTTCTCCCATTTGAAAAATTGCCACAGTGAGTTCTCCAGCCTGCCAAGTTGGCAGACTCTATCCTCGAAGCTGGAGAAGAGCCAGAAATTGCTGCAGCATTGTGAACCTCCAGTCTCAGTCAGTCATCGGCCTCTATCAGCACTCTTGCTTGTGCTCACAGAGGAACTTCCTGATCATAATTTGGACTCAGCCAAAATCCCTCTGTCTTCATTTTAGGAAAGTGCTGAGCAGGGTCCTATTAAAATATTTGGATAGACTCATACAGTAGACCTAGTCTCTTGATAGTTTTCCTGGAGAATAAAAGAGACTTACTAATAAAATGTGCTGCATATTTCTTTCTCCTATCTTTTCAGCAAGAAGGGACATAGTCTAAATAGCAATAAAGGACTGAGAAATTGCCTGCCACTATGACTCTCATCTATTTATTTACAATAAAGTCAATCAGTAATTTTGCTAATTTCAGCAACTAAAAACTTTTCTGGATCTTTTCCATGCCAGCTTTTCCTAACTGTTTGGATACTACAGACACATGAAGAGCTATTGGAATGCTAAGTGATGTACAGCCGCATGCAAAAGCTCATTATAAGACTTTTTCTTGTCCTGAAATGCACAGATAATTGAAAAAGTATAGTTTGTAGAAAATTAAGAAAATGGGGGAATGATGGAGATTACTATTAAAACATAATAGGTCTGGCTGTGAAGCTGTGAAGATGGAATGGCAAGTTTTCCTCTGTCTGATTTAACAAAGCACAGAGAGAGGAATTTTCTGTGGGACCTATTCTCTGCTGTAACTCTGTGAATCTGCTTGCTGAGAGGAGGTGAGATCTAGGCTAACAGATTCTCTGGGAGCATGTTGGTGTATGCTTACTCAAAAGACTGTCTCCACTCAAGTCAGCGGCCAAAGTCCTATTGATTTCATTGGAATCAGGACTGCAGTCTGGAGTTAGAAGCAGCTGCTGTTGCAAACCACTCAGACGGCAGCCAGAATGCTGCAACCTGCAAGTTATTTAACAAAAACAAACAAGATGATGGAGAAGATGACTGGTGTTAGGTTATGTGATTGAAGGCTCATCTCCCTGAGGCACAAGGGCAGGTAGGGCCTGAGCCCCTGCCCTGAGCCATCACGGGGGTGATCAGCTCCATGGGCAGGGTGAGACCCACCACAATGAATCAACAGAGAGGCTCCCCCCAGGGCACCTCACAGACTGAGAGGGGACAGCCACTGAGTATGGGGTTCCTTGTGGGATGCCAGGGGAGAGCATTTTGGGATTGTACTGGTCTTATGATGGGAAGTTTAGGGCAGGAAACAAAGGTAGGTAAAGGAAGCAATCAGGATGGTTTGGGGAATAGCAAGCATGCATACACAGAGGGGAAAAGGGGATAAAAGAGTAAACAGGGACTGGTTAGTACCTATGTCTGGAAATGCCTTGTGCCCCATCACTGCAGTCTCTCCTGTTTTCTCATTAAACTCCACTTCTGACTCTTTTCCTGGGTGAGGGAACTCTGTTCTGTGTGCATATGAGTATATGGGAACTTCAGTGCCAGCAATGGGAGTAGGACCACAGGTCCCAGGGAATTGTGTGCCAGTGTGCCTGCAGCTGGAGAAAACGGGGTGCTTGGCTATGATAAGGGTGCATGTGTCGGTGTGAAATCACCCGCAAACATCAAGCTGTCCGGGCCACCTAGCAGGATAAGAGGCTTGGGAACAAAGTACTGAAGTAAACGTGAGTCTGGGACAGAGACTGGGGAGACCAGTCCACAAGTTGTTAACTGCATGAGTCATCCAGAAGGTCCAGCACTGAAAGGACTTTGGGATCTGGGGTTGGCTACTGGTAATGCCATAGTCTGGACCAGATACCAGAGAGGCTGTTTTGCATTCCTGTTCATGAGGTAACCAGAGGAGACCAGAGCATCAAGGGGCCAGCTACTAGGTAAACTGGATGTCTACAAACCAGTTACTGAAGGGGTCTTTAGGGTGCATGTCCGTGTGTGTGTATCTCTGCGCATGTAGGTCTGCGTACCAGCAGCTGCCGTGGGGCTGTGTCTCTAGGGGTTCACATGTCCAAGTGCCACTGAGGGTCCAGGGCCAGCTACTGGGTAGACTGTGTGTCTAAAGCCAACTATTGGAGGGATCCATGCTGTACATATGTATGTACTTTCCACTAGCAGGCAATCGTCCTGATCAGCCAGAGAGGGAACAAGGATGAGGCTGGTGGTGCTGTTTACATTTGTGTGAGCACTGTGCCCTGTCTGTGCTGCTCTGTGTGTCTGGCCACATGCACATGTACACTGAGTTACGGGGTGGGTTGTGGTGGTGGTGTCTTTTGGGTACCTGCTCAGCCTCACTACCAGCGGGACCTGGGAGCATGAAGCTGCAGCAGCCTCACCTGGACTGGGCTACAGGTTCAGCGGCTCCTAACAACTGAACTCATGTTTTTTGTTTAAGCAGACATTACAGTTTAGCTTGGATTTGTAATAAGAGAGTAACAATGAATAGCATCAAAATTATTTGAGAGAAACATTTATAAAAGTCCTTTAAAACAGTGCTTTATATTCCTAGATTTTTTTGTAATATATTACAACTCTAAAACATGGTTGGGGAAAAGTAGCTTTCTCTTAAAGAAGGAGAAGAAGCACTCCGCTCACTGCTGAAAGCGGCCTGTGGAGCAGAACCCAGCTATAGCTCATGCTCACCCATTTGTTCATGTATGTCCATTACTTATGTCATTCATTTACATGTCTTCTGGCATTCAAATACACCCATGGTGCTGCTAAGCATTGAGGATGTTTTTCCAGGGCTAAGGTCTGAAGTTAGAGTGCAGGGCGTGCTGGCTAAAGACTGCCAGAGTGGCACACAGGTAACTGAGGAAAACATACAAATACAAAAGAATATCACTGTTGTCTGGGCTGGTCCCCCTTCACACTCAAAAAGGAGGTAGAAAGCAACTTAAAACTCTCTTTCATTTTCTTCCCAAACCTCCCTGCCAGAGGTAAAAACCAGGAGCTGGTTCTTATGAACTGTTTTCTGTGTCATTCCGTCATTGTTTAAACTCTGTCCATAACAAATTCTTCATGCCTTATTAAACTGCTCAGAGCAATGTGTTCTTAACACAGTTATTACAAAACTCTCCTGACAACATTTCAGCTGCTGGAATAGAAGAACATCAATATACAGAAAGGGTGGAATTTTCTTCACAGATTATACACCTAAATCTGGTGTCTGCCCTTGGGTGACGTGAGCTAGGGTATCTGCTTTGTTACAGGCAATGGGAAGCTTTTCTGAAGCTGAGTCACACTTAAAACATCGGTGCAGCTATCTGCACTGTGTGCCATTAACTGTACATCTAAGTGGTGCTATATATGCATCAGTCTATTTTTAATCCTGTTTACACTTCACCTGATAGCACACATGCCCTAAAAATAAGAGAAAATGTATTTGTTTGGTAGCAGCTTCCCCACCACACATTTGTCATTCAGACCATTCAAACACTCACTTTTTTCTGTTTCCTATCTCTCCTAATCAAAGATAAAAGCTGCTGTTTTTCTCTGCACCTAATTGCTTTGAATCTCTTTTCCCATTTTTTATTCCTGCACTAGTTTTACACCAGTGTCATTCAATTTCTTAACTAGAGTAAACTGAGAAATTAAGTAGGGTGGCAGTGAGACCCAAGGTTGTAGTGTTTACTGGTGAATCTCTCTTGGTTGGATGAAGGGACTGCATAAATCTGATTTCACATCAGAGTGATGAGATTTATAGAAGCATGTTTTTGATTTGCGTGCCATGATCTTCTACAATTTTTTTAATCAGGCACAGAACAGATTTTGCATCAAAGAGTCTGCAAATTTTCATAATGATTTCCTATTTTGTAGAAACAAAAAATGAAAAATCTTTCCATATCTTTCAGTCTTGTTCTCTTGCTTGTGTCCTCATGCTCAGGCAGAGAAGTTTTAAAATTTGTCCACTTTCCAATTTCTGCTACCCAAGCCAAGGTTCATAATTACATACCTTATATCTTCTGTTACATTCAGCATATGATTCTATGACTATGATCTCCAGATTCAAGTAAGTCTGTAGGTTTATTTTTCATGTTTACCATAATTTTTAAAGACACCATCTTCACATGTCAGGTCTAATGACTGAAATAAAAATAGCAAAGTACCAATAAGAAGTCTATTTGTGCTGTTTGGTAGACTTAAAGGCTAATAAATAACTTTGATTTACCAGGTTAACAGTGTTGTACATTAATCTTTATGAAAGAACATTTAACAGATAATTTCCAAAGCAGGATTGTTTCTGTGTTTGCTTTTCATTTGTGTTGTTCTTCCTAGCTGAGATGTCCCTGCTTGGGTTGTCAGCTGGCCAAAGTTACACAGGAAGTCTCCAGTACAGTTAAGAATAGACCAGTAATCCTTGACTCCTTTTCCTGTCCTTTACAAGTATTCTGATATTTGTGACACCTGGCTTTCAAGTTGCTTCCCTGCTCTATCCATATATTTTACTGAATGCTTTTATCATTTCTCGGCTTGCTTGCTGCCTTGTTGTTGTTGTTGTTGTTGTTTTAAAACCTCTTTTCACCAGCTGACTTTGAGTACTTGTCAGGGTCATGATCTACCTATGTAATTTTTTATTTTTTAGCTGGACACCTTTTTTTTTTTTTTTTTTTTTTCTGGGGCAGATATTGGTTATGGAATAATTCAGTTCGTGACAATATTACCTTCATCATTTCTTTGACATTTCCATCTGCATTTGGGAGGCATCCAAGTGTTCATGCCAGTTGTGTTCATTGCACAAGGATTTTGGCATCAAAACCACTGATGACACTTTTTTTTTTTAAGGAAAAAAAAAAAATCTAGTTTGTCAGTAGGCTTCTTTTTCTTATTTTCAGTTCTGGCTGTCAACCCATAATATCATCAAAGTAGCTAGGTCTGTTGAGGATCGAGTACAGAGAAAAAGAAGTCAAGAAGCTTCAGAGGAAGAAAAAGAAAGAACGCAGAGCTGTCCAGTCCAATAGACTGGGCTGGAAGTGCAGAGAAGAGGAAGCTAATTATATTCCCGAGAAGAAGAAAGGAGGAACGGGTCACAGTCTGGGAGATGGGGCACTTCCCTTCCCTTGCTTTTGTAATCTGAAGTCTGTAGGGACAGCACAACAGCAGAGTTGTATTCCAAGTAACTGTGTTTATTAAATATTTGTAAATGCCCTTTGCTGAGGTTTCTGACTCTAGGCACTTCTGTTTGGCTGCCAATAGAGATAGCCGACTACAAGGATTATACAATATTTAAAGCTGTATTGCCAAATTCCCTTTCACCACTTTCTCTTTTCCCTCTGAAATGAAGTGTATAAAAATTACAGCTGTGTTACCAAACTACATTTCAGTGCCTCACAGTAAGTAAACCTGGAAGATAATGTATATTTTCTGTTTGAACAACATTCTAAAGCCTTTATAAGAGTATTTGGAATAATATCTTCTTTTCCTTCTGTAGGTGCATTGACAGTCTTTCCTGCTCAGTAGTAGCTCAGCACTTCCCTTCTCAAGGTGGCCATTACCTTCATGGTGCTTTGTGGTGTCCCCAACACTCATTTGCTCTGTCCTGTGTTAGGTCACTGACACAGGAACAAGCTGTTGTGGATTAAGAAATGTACCATGCAGAAGCTGAGTCATGGTAAGATTTTATTCCCATGTTCTTATCACGCAGTAACTGTCAGTTAACTGGAGTAAAGATAGACTTTCCTGGAAGATCATCAGATTTCTGCATTCTGATGGAAGTAATAAAAATTTGTTAAGCTTCTGAAACACCTAAGGTGATGTTCATCTAAAGAAATACAATGTAGCCATCCATATGTGAGCTAGGTTGTTCTAACAGTCTGTGATTGATGGAGTCTTTGATCCAGCACAGCTAATCTGATTTTTAAATTGATTTATGTATTTGGTCAGGTTAATGTTACCCTGCAAGCTTTTATTTCTTTCTTTTCAACAGAAGGGCATTTGTGGAAATGACTTCTCAGGTGGGCTTTCATATTGTAGAGGACTGGGTTTAGGTGGCTTAGTGTGATTTGATGCTCTCCTGGTTGAGCTGAGTCCTTCTCTGTTAAGCAATTTAAGGCTCTCTTTCTTAAAATTAGCAAATTTTTCTGCACAGGACATGTATTTATTTGTTCTCTGTACCTCAGTATTCTACAGGATTTGTCAAGAATCTACTCTCCACATTACATTTTCTTAGACCAGCTGAATTTTTCAACATTTTCCTTCTGAAGTATTTTTTCCTAATCTTTCTGAGGTTCTAAATCAGACTCCATTTTAAGGCTCATTCCTTTCACTTGTAAAAACATGCAAATGACACTTCTCAATTGTTTTCTGAACTAAACAGTTTCAGAGATGTTACAGCATACTCCTTGGGCATTTCTGCAAACTGATGAATCTGAAATTCTATTGAATTGTCCTTCCAATGTAGATTTTTTTTGCAAAAAAAAGAAAAAGGGACATCTGCATGTGCCCAATTTCTTGAAGAATCAACAATCATTTGCCTTGTAGGACAGTAAAAGCACAGTTCTTAAATGCCTTCTGCATTTTTCTGTCTACCTGAGCTCATTTGCTTCCTGCAGACTGTTGCAGCATGTTCTTTTTGTACTTTTTAAATGTCTCTGGGGTCCCTTTTGAAAAAGCCACTCATGTTGCATGTTGAAATTGGCCTCAGTCAATGTTTATTTCTGGATCAGCTTACTTTACATACAACATGCTCACCAGTCCATCACTTCATCACTTACTCTCCCTCTGAAATGACAATGGATTGCTAATTTTCTTAGAATTTTCATTTACTTTTATGGGTTTCATTTTCATTTCAGACCCATCAGTAGAAGACAGAACAGAATGACCAGTGGTTTAATAATACACAATTTCATAGAAATATCAACAATCACAGCAAACGGTTTGTCTGCTGGTGTAACAGGGCTGGTTTTGACAGGGAACAAGTTATAGGTTTCAGCTCCCATTACACTAAATGTTATTGCCAGCTTTTCTCGTCCATGTTAGTTATTACATACTGTGCCAGTCTCTTGACATAGGAGAGCCAGTCCTCAGCTGAGCTAGCAAACAATTCCATATTCTTCAAAAGGCAGAGAGTTTTAATCCTTTTTTTTCCCCCATCTATATGGTATGTTAAAGTCCCAAAGCTGCATCTTCCCATTTTCATTCCACTCGTACTTTTGGTTTGGGAGCTGTACTAATCCTGAACAACACGAGAAACCCTATTCATTCTGGATTCCAAATAACCACATTTATTAACTATATTCAAGTACACAGATTGTATTTAGTTGGTACTTCATCAGACAGGAGGTTTTTTTGTATGGCTATCAAACACATGATCAAGTTAACACTTATGTATTGCAAAAAAACTGACGGCAGGTTTTTGACATCCAAGTTATTTTTTGCGGTGTTGTTAGCCATTGATGTCAGGTTAGAGATAAGACCTTATCCTTTGAGATTTGGACTAATCCAAATAAAATGATCTGGTACAAAATTGTCACTTGGCATGTCTGAACATCGTTCAAATAAACTCCAGCTGACCAGCTCTCTAAGACCTTGGAAACCATAAACATCAACTATATTGATCTATTTGGGCCTGCACTTCTGTTTGCACGTGTGTGTGTGTGCACTTATGTGCGTGTGCGTATTGCATTCACCTGCAGCTGTGGCACAGTGGGACATCTAGGGCAAGCTAACTGCTATGGACCCCGCTACAGCTGGAGGGAATTGGGAGGGATTACTAATGGAACAGGTAAAAGTGGAGCGGGTAGGGCATGCCCATATTAACAAGTAAGCATCAAAGAAAAGCAGCATTGTTCTTCTGTTTAGTGCAAGAGAAGGGCAGCAATTCAATCTACTGTTTGTGGAAGGGGAAGAATAGGGGATATATATCTGGGAATATAGGCAGGAGGTGCAATAGAGAAGAGTGCAATGCAAGCAGAGGACATCTGTGGAATGGGAGGTGGTATCAAAGACAGACAACTTACTGAGTGCTTGTGGTGTCATTTCACCATTATTTATTCCTAGTTAACTCACATCTTATTCAGGTATTCGGTTGAGAGTGTTATATGTAAGGCAGTATGCTTTCAAGCTGCCTGTGAATTAGTGCAACAAAGTGCAGAGGAACATTTCCAAAGGAAACAAAATAAAGCAGGATGCATCTTGTAATCTATACGCTAAAGGCAAAGAGAGCCACAAAGACAACATTGTGTCAGTGTTACCTGTTTCAGTAAAAGGTGAGGTGTTTGGAACTAATAAATATGCTGATGGAAAATGAAGCGAATATACAGGAAAAAACTGTCGTCTAATGACAGAAGTGTGTTAGGGATTTCTAAAACCCATTAGAAAGAGATATCCTACATCTGAGAACAATAGCATTTAGCAGGTTTTACCATTCTCAAGAACACACATTTGATAGCATTTAGCAGTTGCAGAACACATAATTGTGTTTGTCCAATGTAAAAGATGTTCCGAATCTGCATTCAATGCATCTAAATACATGCGTAGAAGCCATGGACACTTGACAGGCATAGGCCAACCAAAAAATTAGAAAAACTCTCACAGCTAAGAAAAGTTTAAAATTCTGTAGCCAACAACCCTTTGTTCCAAGGAAAAGTTTAACAAACTGACCAAATGTGAGGGTACAATGTGTAACAAAGCCTATAGAGTTTTTCTGTGTCACATGGCATGATTCCAAAAAACCAAAAAAAGGGTCTTATTGCTCCTGTGCAGATGAACTCTGTAGCACAGGAAAACAGTTCCAGTGCTATTTGGAAGTGTTGAGCCTCTGCCTCATGCTCTGGAGACTGATGTATTCACATACCCCTGGGATTTCTAGCTGTCTACAGCTTGTATAGAGGTATCCCACCTACAGCCCAGTGATCAAGACACTTACCTGAAGGAGAAAGACTGGAGGACAAGGCACACGTAGGAATTTGAACCATAACGCCGAACTGAAAAATGAATTATTTTCACAGTCCTGAGCTCATTAACTAGTCTGGAAGACCAAGAGAAAAGTTGTTAAATATTATTTGAATACCTAAGCAGTTTATATTCCTCAGAAAGTCAACTTAAACATATACAGGTGCCTGACTGAAAGTGCTGAAAGCTGGAACCAGGAACTGGCACCAGAAAATCTCATCTACTGGTTATTGCAATAACAAGCTCTCTACAAGGTGGATACTGAGTGCAGGAACAGAAACATTTACCATTTCACCTGGTTTTGTACATAGAGATCATTGAGTTAGGAGCTGTACAAACACAAAACAGGTGGTCTCTGTCTATTGAACTTCAATTTATATATGCGCGTGTGTGAAGAGACTTATACATATGCGTTTCTGTATGCATGCGTGAATGATAATACAGCACAGCTGAAGACTACAAACAAAAGGGGACCACAGCATAATGAAACATCTATGGGAAATGAGATAAGCTGTTTAAGACACAACACAACAGCTCTCTAGCTGTTGATGGTTTTCTTTGTTACCTAAACATAAAGGTCCTAGTTATGACAATCTCATATATAGTGTACTGTAGTAATCCACACCTGCAAGAAGATTGTATGTTCTTTGCCCAGCAGAATCTGAAAATAACCTCATCCCTGTTATGAGAAGATGAGGTGACTTCTCTATATGGATCATATAAAAAAAAAAAGGCTGTTGTTAACATAGGGGTTTGTCTATTATCTCGTATTTCTTCAAACATCCTTGTTCTTCAATCCTATTTAGCAAAATGCAAGCCACTTACCTATCTACTGCCTTGTATCTGCTGTCAAGCATCACTCTGCTTACAGAGATTTGAAAATGAATGCATAAGAGAAGCTGTGTCATAATTTGACTCTGTCACATAATAAGGCAAAAGTGGTACGTGCCATCAAAGATGGGGAATTTTTCTGTGTGCTGTTTTGCACACTGCATTAATTCAACTAATTGAATTTTCAGAGTTTTCTTATGCTAACAGAGAAATGTGAAAACACACTGCCTAATGAATAGAAAGACTGCACACATTTTAGCAACTCATTGACTTTTACAATTCATATTAAATTTATTTCAAATTTTAAAGCTAAAACCTTTTAAGCAATTAGAAATATTTAAGGCATCTTTTTATAAAACCAGTTTCAACAATGTAAGCAAAGTTAACAGGAGTTCCTAGGTTTCAACTGGTATTTGTTGTACCACAGCAAACAGTTCAAGGTAAATGAATGACCTAGATAACTAAATCACTGCTAGTCATTAAAAAGGAAAGAACAAAGGACTGCAAGCTAGAAGGGAAAGGGAGGGTGAAACAAAGAAACAAAAGAGAAAATAATTTTTTAAAAGAAGGAATAAGTGCTAACCAAATTTTGCATTGTACGTATTACCTACATTCTATTTTTTACACAGTGTTTTAACTTTTTATCTGGTTTGTCGGTGCATGAGTCACCTTACTCAAACCTTTGTTTTCAAATGTCCTTAACTTTATCTTGCCTTTGTCCTGAAATTGGAATGCTACAATTTCATGTGACAAAGTTTCTGTTTATGTGATAGTCTATTACTTGGCTGTGGGCAATTTTTGTCCTTCTAATTTAAAAATATGATTTTCCTTTTACCCTTGCCATCCTGAGGCATTTGGTCTAGCTGTATGGTTAAAGTTGTCATTCACCTCTGAATCAAAAGATCAGTGAGAAAACAAAGTACTTCTTGAATTGACTTTACAGGCCAGACAGAAAAGATGACAGTAAGGGAAGCATCAGTCGGAGATAACATTTGTGTCCATGGCTGTCATAAAAAAATATCTTTATATAACTAGAAAAAAAAAAGCTGGTCCTTCAGTAGAGTTGGCTGAATAATTCATTGTGAATAAATTATCCAGCAGATGTACTCCCCACACATTGCTTTTTGTTTGTTTGTTTGTAAACGGTTTGTGAACAGACCTTTTCTTCTGCTAACGTATTCCTTATTTGGAAGTGTTCACCAGAGTCTTTGTGCAAATCGAAGATGCTTCCAGAAAGGTATTTTGTAGCAACGTCAGCACTCTGGATCAGAAAGCTCAGTGTCCTCTTGTATCAGTGGTCATCATAAGAAAGTTAAAGGAAATAACATATCTTTCTCGTTGAGATTCTTCTCTTAGTAAACTTTTACAGATTGTGAAAACCAATAATTTTCAAACTTCCGTGAGGGAAATTGCATCAAGGTTTCTTTGCAGAAGTGTTTGTATATTCATTTGCTACGAATGTGCCAAGTTACTTTTTGACTCCCTGTGGCTATGATTTCTCCGGTTTAATTCCACCACAGTAAGCAGACTTGCTTTTCCTGTTAAATTTGCTACTTGGTCCATTTTTCTGTTGTGGACAGTCATCCCCATATACATAGCTTTCATGATGGTCACTCAGTCATGCAGTCATACAAACACAGGATGAGAGGAGACCTCAAGGGATCATCTAGAATATCGCTGGTATCAACTGAACCTGCATGACTCCTAGCAGCTGTTGATCTAATCTATTTTTAAAATCCTCCAGTGATGGAGACTCCACAGTCTTTTTAGTCAAGCTGTTCTTTACCATTACATAGTTGTTCTTGATGTCTAATTTCAGTCTCTTGTACAGTTAAGGCCATTCATTCTCATCTTTTGGCACTGGGCATAGATTATTGCCTTTTTCTTTTCTGAAGCTTTTTATTTACCCCACCCTTCACCTTTCAGTTTTCCTTAATTTAAACAGCTTGAATCTTTCATTCTTTTTGCAGTAGTTCTCTTTGTAGATCTCTTATCTTTCCTTTCACCATTCCCTGTTCTCCCTCTGATGTGGTTCATGAAGTATGTTGACCAGAGCTGGACACAGTACTCCAGCTGAGGCCCTACAAAGTGGTGTAAAGCTGAAAGATTTGCTCGTATTTTTTGCAAGCTATATTCCACTTATACATCTCAGTGTGATGTTTGCCATCTTCAGAACAGCATGATATTTTTGATCATGTTCAGACTGTAGTCTAGTCTATCCCTTGGATCTCTTTCCAAAAACTGCTATCTAGCCAGCTGTTCCCCATCTTGTGTTTGTGAAGTTGATTATTCCTGCCTATTTGTAATACCTTGCACTTGTCCCTATTGGATTCAGCCCAGTTTTCCAAGACCATTTCTCTAATTTACAATGATCACGCCAAATTCTAGGTCTGTCTCCTATATATTTCAGACACTCTCAGTTTCATTTCACATGCAGATTTAATAATCTGTTGGGGCTTGTTTGTTTGATTGTTTTGGTTGGGGTTTTTATTATTTTATTAGCTCTCTGTTCTGTTATACATATCATTAATAATATATATTGAAAGGGTTGATAATCTGGACAGATCCTTTATAGATATATGTAAATCCTCTACTTGTGCCTTTTTTCCAAGCAAACAAGTCATAGCATATTTAGTCTTCTCTTAAGTCCCTCCACAAGTGGAAGCATTCAAAGAAAAATGAATTTAGTGTTACCTCATATGGAAACAATGATCTTTGTTCAACTTCTGTAATACATTTTCAGCTCTACACAATCCCCTTTTGGGGGGTAAGTTGTAAACACTGTAGATATGCTTGTGTAATGAATTTAGATACTATGTAATCCAGCTTCCTGTTTCATTCTTAATATTTTTTTTTCCTAAAAAATCATAACATGTATTAATATTTGAATATCCTTGAGTGCAATACTGATGTTCTTAGAGAACTATCACAATGACTTTTCATCAATAATAATTAATTTAGATCTCCATTTACTCAGCTAAGTCTCTGGATGCTGTTTACTGTGCTGTCTGCTCTTGTCCTTCTTGAATCTCACTGATTAGTCCAAGTCCAAGCTACAGCAAGAGACAGCTGCACAGCTCAGATAGCCTTCTCCGAGCTTATTCAGTAAAAAATTGTGCTTCTGGTGCTGAAAACCTCAAATAAAACACCTCTCTCTTCCTCTCTCTTTCTCACATACTCGAAGTCATAGTTTATTACAATGAGATGACTGCTTTTTAAAAAGAAAAATAATAAAAATAAATAATGTGTAACAACAAAGAATAGGATCAAGTTAGTTTTCCTGATATGAGAAAAGATCACCCCAATATTTCTAAAAGCCAGAAACCATCTTCAAGTTCAGTCACTCAGTTCAGTCATGCTAAATATGCATTTAGAATTAGATGATTTTTTTTTCTTTTTGACAAATTCTGTTTGGATCTTGTCTGTCCTGAAGGTTGCAAGCTGAATGGTGCCTGTCATGTGTGGGAAACACAAATATATACTGTATATATAACATAGTATATGCCAGCAATCAGTGTACTTTAAAATCTACCACTGACTAATTATGGAGTAAAACTAAAAAATAATTGCAGGAGTGGTGAAGGGAAAGCTCCTCTGCTGTTCAAGAGTTGAGGAAGAGGTACTACATTTTGGACAAATTGGGACTTGTAACTCCTAAACTTAGAAAAAGTATTGTTTATGAGTATTCGGTTAAGTTTGCATTATCATTGCAGAGTGTTTACAGTAGGTGATTAATGTTCATTACAAAAAGCACAAAAATTGGTTTAATTATGTGAAAAGTGTTATCTCCCTACATTAACTTTTCCAAACAGACTGTATACCTAAAAATGTTTACATCTTCTGTCTTTTCCTTTAATAACCTTCATAGTAAATTGCTGCATTTTCAGAGTGTCTGAAAATATATTTGATTCTTTTTTGAAGTCGATAGTGGGCTTAAATTACTGGTAAGGATTTACAATGTCTTGTTAAAAGAAGCTGCTAAACTGTTTCTGTATCTTTCTGTCAGTGCCTCCTGCTTTCTCATGTCAACTGTTTATGAAGCATGTCTGAGGAAATCAGTGAGTTTGCTTTCGTTCAGCCAAGGTTAAAGCCAAAGTGCTAATTCTCTACTTTGCTTTCTTTCTGCTTTTCAAAATCCCTTTCTCTAAGCATTTGCTCTCCTGTGATATACCTTTTGATATGATATCCCAAAGGAATAAATGTCACTACTGTGACTCTTCCAGTTGCCTATATTGGAAAGTTCTTCAGGTTCAAAAAATAAAGAAGTTGCTGTACTCCCGCTCATGTTACCTGGCTGCTCTATAACATATCATCTCCTATATCTGGCTTTTTTTGGCCATGACCAACACAATGATTGGCAGAACAAGACGAAAGGATCGTTTATCTTGACGTACTGGCTCTGCTGTCATCAGGCCCTTCACACTAGCATCTTCTATATTTGCCAACACAGATATTGTATCTCATCTAACTAATTCACTTACAGCAGCTTCCATGAATATGTAAGAGGAAATTAGTATATTCTGGATTGAATGGCAGCTCTTCAAATAGCATGTAAATGTGAGGTTCATCTGATTAAGCATAGATTTTTACCACGGAACTTTCTACCTCTGAACTAATAATCTTAGCCTTTCTTTATACTTAGCGTACAGTAGTTCTTGGGACCTCGTATAAGCAGCCTAAAGTTGGAAATATGAATATCTCTGTGCAAATCACTTTTTATGAGCTCAGCAAGCACAGCCTGGCTTTTAAGGAGAAAGATAGGATGAACATGATAACATGGCATTGTCTGACGTGTAGTGGAAAGCAGTATACTTTGGGGGTAGTTTTAAGTGTAAGTCTACCTGAAAGCAAGGAAATCTCTGTACAAAATTCACACACAGTGTTAAAACCAAGCTCATGTCTGAGTAAATGACATCGACACACCTGTATTGATTTACCAAAAAAAAAGAGTTTATTAAGTGCAAGTTTTTACATCAGGGTTTAGCCATGTTTATTACTTTTAGGTAGACTACTTTTTTTTATAAAACAAATGTAACAATTGCACTCTGCTTTATCTGTGCACACCTTATTTGTAATGATTTCTGAATCATGAGACTGTATATTTCATTAAATTCAGTGAGAGTGTTTGTTCATGTCTATTAATCCACCTGAGTCCCCAAACAATAAGTGACTTTAATTTAAATATGACTATATAAAACCATAATTTTCATTGTTTTTAAAAGAAAGTCTCAGTGCAGAAGACTGCATAGAAGATTATTGATTATTAGAGAAGCCTTACATTCACATTATAAAATTTTTCAGCACTGGTCTTTCTTTTCTTATGCATGCTGTTGTGCACCAGCTTCCTACTTTACTGGCAATGACATTGGTTTTAAATGCCCTCTGTTTTAGAACCACCTTGCAATAACATTTGAAAGCATTAATTTCAAGACTTATTGATTATGACTGTACCAGGTAACACAGTGAGCTGGTGAGCAATTGGAAGAATTTCTCCTTACAAGTGCAACTTTTAAGAGGCCATAATTTGCCTTTTCAGAGTGGAAACAATAATTTAGTTGCATTTTCACAAAAGGAACAAAAAAACAAACAAGCAAACAAATTAGGAGATGGGAATTGTAGAGATCTCTGCATTCCTGTGACTGGTGATCATGCATAACCTGCGCCCTGTTATCTTCCATTAGGATTGAATCTGGCCCTGCCACTGCCTCACTGAGCTCCGTGAGGCTCATTGCCAAGTGAGCTGTTACCGAGAAGCTGGTAAAAGCGAGCTACTTCTGAGCAAGCTCCGTGCATGTTACTTACAATAGGAAAATTCAAAATAATTTTTAATGTGGGTTGCTACTGAAAGAAAACAGCTCTATTCATCTCAAGTGGAGGTGAATGGAGCAAAAGGAGAATCTCAACACTTACGATTTTGGAAACATGACCGAATACACTATCACTATGATTAGCAGTAGAAGTTCCAGAACCATTGAGTGTTACATCAGTAATTACTTATTTTTAGAAATCTCGGTATGTGTAAGGTACTAACAGACTTGATTTATCCTAAGAACTTCAGAATGATTTACCTTATCCATCATTGGCAGTAATCGTTATGTTTTATCAAGGTTTGAAGAACTACTTTGCAAATACTTCTCAGTACATTGTACACAAGAATCAAAATAATTTATAAAAATCTCAGGTTTTTTTTTTTTTTTAATATAGATATGCAGTATCTAAGAATTCTTGTTCAGGTAAATTTAGGAATTTGACTTTGGAGACCAAATCAGGGATACTCCCGTTTAAATTTGTTGTTCATTGTTTCCTTGCTTTTCAACATCAAACAGATATGTCAAAACATTTCACTGTGATTTTAAGGAAGACTCAGATCAAAAAGATGCTGCCATAACACAATTCCCTCCGTCTCTTTAGCAAATGTATTTATGACAGGATTTACTGGGTTTTGGATCATCAAATTCCCTAGTAAACATTGAGTATTCACTGATGTAAAGCGAAGCAAACACTGGATACTGATGTGATCTATCACTCACCAGCATAGTATCTGTGTACTAAAATCATAGCTTTCTATGTGCTATTTGTCTGTCTCCTCATGGCTATAAACGAATAGAAACAGAATTCTAAATATAAAGGCCTCTAAGGTGGGTAATTCGGTGAACAATCAAAAACACTGAAAGGAAAATTTTTCTTTCTGACATAGAAGTGACAGAAAGGGTGGGGTTGTGAAGGCATCAACTTGATTGTGAAGTGACCAACTCTGAATGAGACCATCCCTGAAGGAAACAATTATGTATGAAAGCTTCTCTTAAAATGTTTATTTTTAAAAAAATCAATATGCTTATCTGTGATAAGAAAATTACCTATGGATCCACAGCTTTTAATATACTGATTGTAGCAGGTAACTTTTTCTAAATTAATATTTTAGTGAAGGAAATAATATAGTACTAAGTAAAATCCATCTTGGTCTACCTTAAAATTTAATAAGCTTGCTTCATAAAAGTAAGGATTCTATGGGATGCTCCTTCAAACCACAAATAATGTATGCTGGCACACCATGTAATCTCAATGGTAACATGTTTGTTTACTATTCCCTTTTAGTAGAAAATCCCCAAATGCAAACAAATTTCTGACACTATCCAGTTCATGTAAATGCAAAATCTTGCTAGAGTGTCATCTTCCAAAATGCTCTAGTATTTAATCCACTCTGCCAGTTTAGTCATTTTTATGGAAATGCATCATAGCTGGTTTTCACAGCATCACTAACTATATTTTACTTTGAATCTTAAATATCATTGAGTAAATATATTAAAAGGAATGCCTTGTACTTGATAATTGAGCAATCAAAAATGGAATAAATGGTGTGTCCAGCTAGGCATATTATTTCTTTGTTTTCTAATCCTTTTTTTGTGCTTCATTTTGTAAGTCCTCCGTATGGCTGAATAGAAAATGTTATCAATAAAGGCAAGCCATTAATCCACCCATGACAAAAATTAAGATATATTTGTCCTTTAAGGCTGACTGCCTCTGTTCTGTTCAGCTATGGAGGTCAATAACCTGTAAGTGTTTAATGAATATTGCTATAATGTTACTTTCATTATTGAATTAGAGATGGCTTTGAAGAAGACATAATGGTTTGATCTGTTTTGTTTTATATTTATTAAACTTTAGAAAATGTATGAGTTATATTTCTTCAGTTTGTATTTTGAAAGAACATGAATATTTACATAAGATTTACATAAGAAAAACATTTAAAATTAATAATAAATAATAATCTTTCTGTCTGTTAATGAAGACATTTTTACTTTTGTGAATCCTAGCAAATCTGAAATAGATTTATTACTGTAGACTATGTCACAGTCTTGGGATTAAATTATTACCATGTAATTTTGTATAAATATTTTATACATTCATTATTTAATGTTAGTTAGTCTTTATTATCAGAAGATTAAGAAAATGAACTTCAGCCAGATGTAAATGATCTGTTCTTCAAAGCACTTAATGAAAGCTCACAGAGGCATAAAACAAGCTGCATCCAATTCAGCAAATGTGCAGTGAACATGTCTGAGAACAGGTTTACTTCTAGCCATAACACTTTTACAGTGGTCTAAAGAAACTGCACTCATTAGCACTTCTTTAAATATACCAGGCAACATATGGAAAAATTTTTCTGGCCCTCAAATAGTCACTCAAATTGTACTGAGAGACCAAGCGCTGGTCTCTGAAATTGTCCTAGATATTTACACTGCTGCATATTTTGCAAGTTACAGCAAGGAAGGAAAAGAAGGAGTTACCCTTTCTTCTGCCTCCATAAGTATATGGATTTTGTAAGAATAAGTTGCATAGTAGTATTGATAGTAGTTTCTTATAGGAAATCTGACTACACAGGAGCTTTCACAGAAAATCTGACATGTTCTGGTTTTCCTATCAAAGCAGACATGAAACCAAATTTCTTAGAAACATCAGTTGTTCAATTCAACTCTATCAAAAGCCTTCTCATCTGCTGAAAGTGAATAATTCTTAAACCAGACATTAGATAATAGCTTAATTGCACAATGAGGACTTACAGAAATATAAATTATATTTTTAAAACTCCTGTACTGTCATTAGTTCACGTGCAAGCCTGCTTAGAGCAGGCAGCATCACAGTACATGGCACTGAACAGACATAAAAAAGAAGATTCTTTGTGGATTGTACAGTACTCACTTCTTTTCTGTTTTGCAAAATCTTGCAATTCTGCTTTGTTTTATTTTTTTCCTTTATTCTCCAGCAGCATATCAGATAACAGGTTAGCGTAACTCATGGAACCACACAGAGGTATCCATGCTGAAGCTATTACTGTCTTAGGCAGCTCAGCAGTCATCCCTGTTATTTTCTTACATGACAATTTCATGGTTACGTTTGTGTTTAATACATCTTTTTCCTTGAATAAAAGTTAAACATGTGCAAATGTTATTCTCCAACATGAGTCAAACTATCCTGAGATAAATATGTCTTGTAAATACCAGACATGTATGCTCCAACTAGTGCTAGATTAGAAATACGAATAAGTAAGCAAATTAAATCCCAGAAAAAAAATCAAAACCAACAACACCAGGGAACAATAAAATTAAAATTAATCTTGTAGTGGTCAGAAAGAGGTTATATATACTAATATGTCATACCTGCCCTCCGAATGCAAACACTTTCAACAGAGAAGGAACAGAAAGGACAAAAGCAGTGCAAGGTCTCAGATACTATTACCAATCCTTCAACATTTTCATAACAATTCTCCTGTTGACAATTAAATGTGTGGAATGTACGTTAGAAAAAAAATACATAGATGCATATGTATTTCAAAAATGTTGCCAAACTGCTAACAAAATTAATGCAAAGTTCAAATTTGTGTGCATGTGGGTGAAAGGACAATAATTGCAAGCCAGTTTCTCAGCACTGTGACAGGTCACCAATCTACTCTTTGTGCAGAGCTGTCTTCTAGAAATTGCTGTTTTATTTAGTAGAATGTTTTCTAGCTGTTACCCTTGCAAAGAAAATATTTGTGATGTGAAAGGGGTATTAAATGGAGCAGTGTCCTATTTCCAGACATAACGCCAAGTGAGATCCATTCGTCAAAGGCGGCTATTAACCTTTATACCTAGAGCCTCACTTGTCAATATCCTTAACTTTCATTCCAATGATCATTTTATCAGAAAAGTCTGATTCTTTTAGTCCCTCATTCCAGCCTGCCAATCACATCTGCTGAAACAGCTAGCTTTCTTGATGGTCTTCTTAATGCTATATCTTGTAAACATAATGATCTTAAATATATGAAACTGTGGAAGAGTATAATTTAAAGCGAACAGAATAATAAGATAAATAACACTGCTACTATTTTTGCTTGATACTGATATTACTATTTACATTGCTATGAATCACTTTCATATATGATTAGTCAAAGTCTTCTATTCTTCAGTTAATGGATTCTGCCAAAGAATTTCTAGTCTGTCATTTTATAATGCCATACAACTCAAAATCTTCCACCCACATATAAGTCCAGGTCCCTACAGCTTACAAATAGATATGTGGTTTATATCTAAACATGCAACCAGCTTCTAGTGTGTGAAAATAGTGTTATTCTTTCTTAATGTCTCTATTCACATCTTTTACTGTCATATTTCTTCAGCGACTGGGCTTGTTTTCTCTTTAGATACAAGTTTCTCGGTAATTTCAATCTTCATTCTGACATACTTTATTCAGTCCTACGACTCCTTAACCTTTCTCAATTCATGGGATTGAATTCTACTTGCACTAACTTAAGAAAAGGGATTTAGCTCTAGACTCGGACATCTAAATTTAAGTGTCTATGGATAGACTGGTTTCCTATTTTAGGAAAGCTGGATTTCAGTTTGATTGATCATACGTATATTTCTAAAGCCATTTCAAATACCCTCTGGTATCCAAGATTTTTACATGGTAGAGACAATTCAGCACCTAGGTATGTAATACAATGATCTGAAAACTGATGCTCTTCTGCAGCTGATGCTCTGCTGCTGCATGCCAGGACAGATATGCAAGAGCATCTCAAATAGCACTCATGTTTAGGCAACTGAAATAGGTACCTGTTTGACTTAAGCATTGGAGTCAGAATGCAATTCAGCTGAATGAAACTAGATATCTAGTACAGGAGGAGATAAAAGCTCTTTAGGCCCCGCTGGCTGTATTGACCAGCTCTCCACTGACTTCAGAGGATGTTTAAGACACCTCAGGCACATAAGCACAGCTACACTGTGCATAGATATAGGCAAGCTGAATCTCACCTATGCTGTCTCTTTTTTCTTCTGCAGACTCTTCTCCCAATTCCATTCTCCTGATATATATTTTTTTTTTACATAACCTTTTCCTTCCCCAACAAATAATCTTTTAAATCTACTTTTTCTCACATTCATTTATCATAAACCTAAATACTGATTTTCATTTGTCTCCATCTATTTTCCTTCTTTCAAAGTTTCCTGTCATTTATATCCTTCCCACACAAATTGCCATAGGTGTGACCCATTGGCCTCAAGTTAAATGTTTACAATGTAGATACCAACTCTAGAGATCCAGCTTTGCCTCTCTTTATAGTCAGTGTAGGAAGGCAGGCACTTTTAAAAAGTGGCTCGTTGGACTTGCTTTAGGTAGTAACTCTAGGATGATAATAATTATACTTCCAAATGCCTATTTTTTCCCACTAAATACTGTTTACGAAAATTCCTTGTGAGTACAACATAAGAGGGCAAGATGAACAAGTTCTGGAAAGTTAGGGATTTTCCCTGTTTTATCAATAATATTTACTGCTCAAATTGAAGGTGAACAATCTATTTCTAATTTAATGACAATTATCTAGTAACACATCCACCAATATTTTATTTTTTATACATACAACTACAGTGCTTGACTTACTAAATCCATGTGTGTTTTAAAACATTAAAAAAAAAAAGAAGGACTTGTGCGTTGTTTGTGTGTATTTTGCTGTTTGTTTTGGCATGCTGAAGAACAGAGGAGCTCAGGGAAAGCTCACTCATCCTTTGCAAACTTGCCACTTTGCTGCCAATATTTGATCTCCAATCTCACATCTTGTTTATTTTGTTTGCAGTCAATTATCATTATAACATTGTGCCTTTTGAACAGACTTCATTGATATAAAAATGTGCTCTCATCTGGCCAAGTGAAAACTACTTAATATCTTCTAACAATGATTCCAGTGAGAGTTCTTTTAGGACTCTTTTTAAAAAAAAATTAGGTGGTCTAACTCCAAACCAATGAATATTCAGCAGCGTACCCATTGCCAGTCCAAAATAGCTTGCAAGTTAGTAAGAATGAACGGTTCTTGATCAGCTTTTCATTGTGATTTTTGAAGTGATCCAAGCAACTCACATACAAGACAAGACTTGTAATTTTCTTATTGGACTACAAGTGGGCACACGTCTCTTGTGGCAAATCCTAGCTAAGGTAGTGAGTAGTTTTAACGGTATGGAAAACATAGAAAGTCATACAAATTGTGTGCCAGGAGAAAGAGATTACCAAAATACATTAAAAACAGTGAAATTGTTCCACACAATTAGTAAGGTATATCAGTAATTCCTCTTTAGCCCGATATAATGTACCACTGAGAATTCAACGGGCAGTTTGAGAAAAAAAAATGCCTCAAATTCCTTTTAGTTTGTTTGAATACATATTGCAACTTCTAGTGATGCATTACTCTATTGCCACAATACACAGTAAGCATATGCCATGGAATATATTAATTTAGCTTTTAATTCAATGTAATAATTCAATATTCTTTTAGATTCTATTACTTTAAGGAGACTTTTCAAGGGGTTTGACTTTGACCCAAATTGTTCACGATTCAGGCTGATTGCCACTTTGATTAAGGTACAGCTAGTTTACTCTAGTGATTCACAATCTGGAAGCATCCCTTGGATTAAGGGAAGGAAATGTCTTTTTTTTTTTTCTTTCCCCCTTAGTTATCCTATTCTCCAGGCTTTCTTGTCTCATCTCCTTGGTCATGCACAATGGATCAGGAAGGTTATGGCAAGTACTATCAAGACCATCACTCCAATCCCAAAAGAGGATGATGATACTGTCCATATCATACCTAAGGATAGAGATGAAGATGACAATTCAGTCTGATCTGAAGTATTTTGGAGATAACATAGATCTAATTGCCACAGCCTGGTTATAAACAGCTGTAATGATGCAGGGGAAAAATAAGCTATTCTTAAGAAATAGCCACACTTACTTAGTATTACCTTTACATGCACCTCTATGCATTTTGTGATTAGGCATCACTGATTTACAGATAAATTATGTATTTATAAGGATAGCAGGAAGGTCTAATTCTAGTAGCTTAATACAAAATAAACTGCATTAATTTAAATGGCCTCAAGTTGCACCAGGGCAGGTTTAGGTTGGACATTAGGAAAAATTTCTTCACCAAAAGGGTTGTCAAACATTGGAACAGGCTGCTCAGGGAAGTGGTTGAGTCCCCATCCCTGGAGGTATTTAAAAGATGGGTAGATTAGGTGCTTAGTGCCATAGTTTAGTGGTGGGATGGCAGGGTTTGCATAATGGTTGGACTTGATCTTAAAGGTCTTTTCCAACCTAAACGATTCTATGATTCTGTGATTCTAAATCCATGCTCTAGGGTTTAGGACAATATCTGTCTGTCAGCAATTACTCAGATACTCGTATGGGGAGCAAATAATTTCATATTTACTGCCTGAGAGATTGGTGTGTGTGTGTATTCTTCTAAATCATCTAGCACCAGCTTACCTCCATAGGATGACCAGTTAAGCCAGGCAGTAGAGTGGCTGAGTCAAGTACATGAACCCCTGGGAACCAATACTGTGTAACATCTTAATTTAATGACCAGGATGATGGGCCAGAGTGCAAGTTTGCAGATGATACAAAACTGGGAGGAGTGGTTCATACACTAGATGGCTGTGCTGCCATTCATAAGGACCTCAAAAGGATGGAGAAATGGAGACAGGAATCTCATGAAGGAAAATGACCAGTCTTGCATCTGGGGAGAAATAACCCCAAGCACCAGTACATGCTGGGAGCTGACTGGCTGGAAAGCAGATCTGCAGAAAAAAACATAACAGTGTGCCCTTGTGGCAAAGAAGGCCAACAGCCTTCTGGGCTACGTTAGGAAAAACATCGCCTGAAGGTTGAGGGAAGTGACTCTTTCTCTCTGCTCAACCCTTTGGAGACACATCTGGAGTGTTGGGTCCAAGTCTGGGCTTTGCACTACAAGAGAGACATGGACGTACTAGAGCCAGTCCAGCAAAGTGCTACGAAGATGATTAAGGGACTGGAGAATCTGTCCCTGAGAGAGTTGGGACTGTTCAGCCTGGAGAAGAGAAGGCTCAGGGGGATTTTATATGTCTATAAATACCTGATGGGGGAGTAAAGAGAATGGAGCCAGGCTCTTCCCAGTGGTGTTCAGTGACAGGACAAGGGGCAATGAGCACAAATTAAAATTCAGGATATTCCACCTAAACATAAAGGAAAAGCTTTTTTACTATGAGGAAGGTCAAAGACTGGAACAGATTCCTCAGCAAAGTTGTGGCGTTTTCATCCTTGGAGATATTTTAAACCCAACTGACCATAGCCCTGAGCAACGTGCTGTAGCTGTTTCTGCTTGAGCAGGGCTTGGACTAGATGATCTCCAGAGGTGCCTTCCAACCTCAGCCATTCATTGACCTGCGATGATACTGACGGTGAGTTTTAATGATAAAATTGATATATCTTTTAACACTCATTACCTATCCACAAAGACAGACTTATAGAAAACAATGTATGATGTATTTTTTGATCTGAAATATAGGGGTTTGCTTCTGAAATTTTGATATGAAAACTTCCAGTCAGTGCAAAGGGAATTTTGCCTGGGAGTTTTCTTAAATGATGACTATAACAAAAAATCATTGTAATGGGTCTGATTGAGATGGAGTTGGTTTTCGTTACAGTAGCCTGTATAGTGCTGTGCTTTATTTTTGTGATAAAACCAATGGTGATATCACTTCAGTGTTTTAGCTACTGCGGAACAGTGCTTGCACAGTGTCAACGCCTTCTCTGTTTCTCACTCTGCCCCCACACAGGGTGCAGACTTGGGGTGGGCAGGAGGTTGGGAGGGGACAGAGACAGGACAGCTGACCCCGAATGACCAGAGACATTCCATACCATATAACATCATACTCAGCAATAAAATGGTGGCGGTGGTGGTGGTGGTAGTTTTTTTTAAATTATCCATTGCTTGGTGAGTGGCTGGACATCAGGCAACTGGTGGGAAGTGGTGAGTGATTGCCTTTGCATCACCTGGGTTGGTTGGGTTTTTTTTTATTCCTCCACTTGCTCTTCACTTATTAAGCTGTCTTTATCTCAGTCCACAAGTTTTTCTTGATTTTGCCTTCCAATTCCCTCCCCCATCCTACTGGGGGAAAGTGAGAGAGCAACTGGGTGGGGGCTTACCTGCTGGCTGGGCCAACCCACCACAATCATTTAGATAATTTAGATCAAATATGGATATGAACTCACATAGTAATAAAATAAGAATTGAGGCTAAAAGCAACTACTGTAAACACATTAGCATTTGAAATTCCATTATATTAAACAAAGACAGAAATACCATAGAGGTTTCATGACACATGGAGCTGTATTTTGTAGCTGCTAGAGTAAGATTAGTTATATAAATGATCCCAAATCATCCAGATTATTTAGATATCATTCACAAAATTGCAACAGTTCCAGACTTGTGCTGTTGGAATATCTTATGACAGTATTCTATTTAATTGACTGCACACAACCTAAAAGTGGCAGTTTTGCAAAATTGCTTTTCATTTCACTTTATATTTGTGTCTGAGAGACCACAGAGCCATGAACAAAAGGGCACTGAACATGGCTTGAGGAAAATTGCAGGAGACAGTCTTACTTCTGCTATTATCTGAGTTTCACTGGTACTGCCTGACACTCATGGTGGAAACAAGTTAATTAAATAGGCATGGAACTTACATAGTACTTAGCACGAGCAGTCTACTTGCTAGGTAGGACTGATTTGTTTGTTTTGGTCCTCTCATGCCTGTGCTCCTTGCTTCCCCCTAAATCACCTATTCCCTCGTCTATGGGCTTATTTGTTTGTCTTCACCTGGTGCCTGAGGCCAAGGGACTGAGTTGCTTTTTTCAATTACGGACAAGTGAGAAACATGGCATGTGGGTCCATCAGTTCAGGACAAAGCTGGTTTTGCAAAGTGGGTTGCAGATCAAGTATTTTACTGCAGAATTTTCTCTGTTTGAACTTTGTAGATACTCTGCTTTAAAAGTCACATTAAGAATATTTGAGTATAAGAATATTCATCAATGCAAAGTACATTGCTATTGTATGTAGGTCAGATACTAGTGCAGAATATCCTGTTTTACTGAAAGACTGGACCTGATGCCAGCTTTCTAGGCACTGCTAGAAATTAAGACAAAGGTCTCATTTTCAGAAATGACAGAACTATTCTAACCAGATGCAGCTGGAACAGGACTGATTTCCCAGAGACTAATTTAGCATCCAGTAATTGAAATTCAAGGCACACTTTTGAAAATTTGGGCTAGAAGATACTAACCCCATTTGTCCTTGTTTTATTCGGAACTATCCTGAGTAACACGCATCTAGACTGGCGGGCAGGAGTAGGACTTCTTCTTTATTCGTACTGGTGCTGTTCCCTAATCCAATAGCAAAAGGCACATGTGCATCGGATCCTGCACGCTCTCCTGAATGTACTAAGTATTCACCACCCTGAACGCTAGTTTGTGTTCAGCTCAGGATTTATCAAGCATTAGGCACTTTGCTTAGAATGAGCATTCAGAGATTAATTTTCCCATTAAAATTAATTTAATATAAACACTTTGTAGCATTTGGCTAAATTCATTGCTTTTTCTAACTCTCCTGCCTAACTGACTAGACTACATGAGACAATTTAAGAAAAGCTATTGCGCAAGAGGGCAAATCCACCCACAGGAATTCAATTCTCTTTAGTCACCTGTATGTTCACAAGACATTTTTAGATGCTTATGCAGCTCTTACTGGTAAATTTGAAAAATTCGGGACCAAAGAGCTTTTTCTTGGCAAACAGCAAACTTTTATATTTCACCCTTATAGTCACTCCTTCTGTGCTTCCCTCAGTGGTAATGCTGAAATAGTTCTGAACTGGTAAAATAAACCTTTAAAAAGTTTCAAGCAGATTTTCTTGATTTAAGAATGATGATTTATGATTATGCGAACTAGGTTTAATATGCATTAAGAATTCAAATGCTGTTGCAATAATTTTTTAGTAAAAGCTGCTTTTTAGAACTACCTTTGCACATTCTCTCCACAAGCAATAATTCTTCATCTATAGAGTAATTTATTTCTTCTGGTTTTAATATGTTACAGATGAATGGTTGTATGTCTTTCCTGTTAGAGCATTACAAGACAGGCCACTTTTGCATTAGGCTGGTACTACAACAGATACCTGTGGTGCTCTTCATGGTTCATGTGGTACTAATTTAAATGGGAAGTTGCACATATTTCATTGAAACACTTGGTAAAGCCAGCTTTCACAGAAGGGTGCAAATGATGGACTGTTCTCTGTGTGCAGCTGAACTGCTCTAAATGTGTCAGTGAGGGTTATGGATCATTTCATTCACCCATCAGCTCTGGTCCGCTGTGTGTACAAATCACAGTATAGTGTCATCCAACAGAACATTCCTGACAATACTAGAACATTTATAGTACTGCCATTTTTAATAGGAGTTCTGCAACCCTGTTTAAATAGTATTACTTCTTTAACTCTTTGAACTCTGAATTTGAAGTCAGTTTTGGTTTCCCTCTCTGTTAGTTGCCGTGTCCCTAGTTTGGACTCTTTGCTCTTTTTTGTTTTTTGGCTTCATAGCTACTGGGAGAGGAAATAAGAGACACTCAAGGTTAAAGATAAGTTGCAGCTAGGACCTACATTTGAGAAACTTTCAGTCTCCATAAATGGTATGTTATTTTCTGTTTTTCCCTTAGCAGTGATCTTTGGATAATTCAATATCCCCTGAGCATACAGTCCTTTTAAATATCAAACTGTCTACCTTCATTCTCTGTCAAGAATCGATTGAATTGATGATAAATGTTACATGATTAGTGAACCCTTTGTCTTTCCATTGTCAGGAGGAAAAACATTTTTGGCAGTTGAGGTATAGTATTTTCCCATTGCTTAGACTTCACAGCTGAGAAAAGAAAGAAACTTGCAGAAGTTTAAAGGAAACTTTGTTAGTGGTTCATGTCATGGAGGGGGGAAACTGCAGCAAGAAATCTAGCATAAATATGATTATTGTAAAGGCAAAGGCTTGTATTTGTAGGTAGGGAGTGACCAACTGTTTTAGCGCTTATTTCTTTTGTGCTGCTACTTCTGTGTTAGAATTGATCCCTCCTAATCTTGCGGGATAGACTAACAGAACTTGCACGTAGAAATGTACTGACCAGGAATACAAGTATATACATTCAGGCTTCCTTTTAATCTGCAATTGCCATTAAAAATCAAGGGTTGCAAGTATTAATTTTTTCCTGAAGAACTGATGACTTCTCTAGGTGCAAGGGAGATGTTCACTCCAGTGAAATTAAGGTAGCTCACTCATGATACCGAAGTTATAATCTCTTGGAAAACCAAAACCTACTGTCACTAGAGATTGACAGGCTCCTAACTCAGATTTTCAGGTTTCTCCATGGACTCATCATCTATGCTGGGCACCAAAACTAGGTGAATATCTCTTAGTTGGCCAATTATGGATTTAGAAGTCTGTATTTAAGAAATATGGTTCTAGATGTTTTAGCATGAATCTTGACAGCTGGTAACTTCCCAAATCAGTTTACCATGCCATAACCCTTCAGACAGTGGATAATTTTGGACTCATGTTACTTCGCTTGATCATACCTCATTTCTGAGTTTATAGCAGGCACTGTCTTTCTGCATATCTCCTAGATACATGGGGAGTGCTCCGAAAGCAGCACTCTTAAGCAAAATGAAACCAAAACCAGCAGTAATTTTTTAACCGAACAACATGGGATTTTTCCTGAATATGACTAAGCCTGCAATTCCATCCTGGCTGAAGTTAATAACACCAGAAAAATTTCCAACACCATTTTCATCGCTTGAAAGCAAAGGTCCTGGATCATCACTGGCAACCACTATACATGGAAGGATATTAACCACTGAATATGGGTTACTTGTTCCCTTCTGTCTATGGTAGAGTGTACTCCCCTGTGGACAACAACAGCAGCTAAGTCAACAGTTGCATTATTCTTACTGTTTCAAGCAATACCCCATGCTCGTCCTGCATGCATGTGTTACCAGCATACCCACAAATAGAACCAGGAGCTCTCATGGATTCTTTTATTATTATTTTCAACTTATCACTGCTAAACTTACACTTAGCCCCTTCACAGAAACTGAATCTTTTCAGTGGTTTTAGGTACCAGATCAGAGGCAGTTTGGTGGGCCGCTCTCCACAGCCACATAGTGACATCTTTATTCTCTCTTGTGGGATGCAGTGGCAGCTCCAGAGCACAAAAAAAAAATTAACTCCTTTTTTGGTTGTTACTGATGATCATGCAGATTCCAGAATATCTTCAAATATATTTTTTCCTATAGTGAAATCTACTTACTACTCTATTCCCAGATTTCATGTCAGGTTAAGGGCCAAGTTCTGCAAGGTTCAAGCAAAATTCCCGACATAATTTTTAAATTAGAGATAATTAGTATGCATTTTGTTTGACTTGGGAGTATGGTATAATTACTCTTTGCATGCTCTTAATCCAGCAACAGCTCTTGCTTCTGAGCTTTTGATTTTTCTGTACATTTAAAGTTAGTTAAACATTCATTTACTAAATATATTTCACAAAATGCACAATGTAAAAAAGGAAAGTTATTAATCTCACTGTACAGATAGTTTTGAATTTAATTTTATGTATATGAGTATATATATATGTATATGTATATAAGTTTTCTCTTCTTGCATTGACTTCAGCTAGAGCAGGGTGAATTACTATATTTACCTATGTAGGTTAATGAAACTCCATCAGTGGTCTCAGTAAACCTGTCAACATAAAATAACTAAGGAATTTTACCATCTTTATGCCTTTTGGCCCTGTAAGATTATTACTGGGTTTTTTTTTTAATCTTTGTTGGCAACATCTCTCCTCTTAGAGCTAGAGGGCAAGGGTTCACTCTTGGCTCTTGCAGATATGCATGCTGTGTTATGGAGACACTCCAGCTTCTCTGTAAATAAACCCTAACAATACCATTCATCCCCCCTGTAAGTGAAAAGAAAAGCCATTATGCTTTCCAATTTCTGAAATTAAAGTTGACAGACAATGGCGATATGCTCTGAATGTATGATTGAAATTATTTGCGAGATTAAAAACCGTAAATTACTCCATTTCACACCATGTGTAAATAATGTTTCTTTGTGCCCCTTCATTCAAGACTGTATGTTTGGGAACAGTCACTTTTTCTTTAAAAAAAATCCATTTGTTAAAAATGAGACATGATTTCTTGCCAGCGAAGCTGACAGAGAAAAAAAAAATATGGTGATGGAGAAGATTCTTTTCATCTGCTTCTGAATGATCACTGTGTGATGCTGCTTCCTAAATTCCCTAGCTAAAAGCCAGCCTCACTACAGAAAAATTACCCGTATCCATTTCCCAAATTGAGTAATGGCAAGCAGAGATTCTTGGAATATGTCTATGCCCCACAATGAAAGGCTGTGTTAGACGGACTCTAGCGCACTCTGAGCAAGCTGCTAAGTCTGTACAGCGAGGATATAAGCATGTGACGCAGAAGCTCTAAAGCCACATTAAAGTAGCATAGCCCTGACAGACAGGACTAATAAGCCCATATGCAGTGCCTCCTGCTCCAAAGATAACCCGCTCCCAAATTGCTTGGGTACCTCAGTGTGGGACTTCACACACACAGACAGTCTTGTCAAATGGCACACAGAAATTTTATTCTCTTCCCTGGTTTCTGCAAGGCGAGGCTTATGGCTTCATCTTTAGGCTTTAGATCACTATAGCTGGATATTTGAAAGGCTGCACAGAGATGGGGCAAACCAAGAATGGCATGAAAGAAAATTTTGCTGAAGGGGAAGTTCAGCACAGCTTGCTGGTGCTTCTGCTTCTAAATACCAGTCTTTTTTCATGGGGAACTGCTATTTGGGAGGCTTGCAGGCTGGTGATAGCTATGATTTTTCCTAAATCAGCTTTTTTGTTTGTTTTCTTCTACCTAGTGTATACCCATGTACTATGTACCAAGTAATTGACCTATAAAAATCTGTAGAGAAACATGATTTCCCGCGACATGTGATTGTAAGAAGTTCGACATTATCTTGAATATGTTGTAGTGATTATTTGACAAAGCATCAGTAATGCAGGTTGTGTTTGACGAAAACAATAATGATGAAAAATGTGATTAAAACTTTAAGGACCAGGCCACATTTCACAAATACTAATTGCTTAATTACCACTTACCCATTGACCAACACATCTCTAGCAACGAACGTTTGTTTTCAAGTGAACATTGCAAGTTCCAAATTGATTAGCAAAACATTAACGGAGTTTTCCCTTTCCTGTTTTACAAGTGTTCATTTCTGAGCCCGAGTACATCGTATTCCTACGTCTCACACGGTTATGCAATGTGCAGGTTAGAATTAGTGGAATTCCTAAGCCATGAGAGAATTGCAAACTCTTTTCCCATTGATATTCCACAAAGGAAGTGAACTTGGAAACTAATGTGGTTTTGGGGGAAAACCTGAATAGAGGCCTTAGTGGCGTTCAGTTTTCAGGAGTTGGCATGTTGTTCAGTTTTGTCCAATTATCAATAAATAAGAGGGATTAGCTCCTGGTAATGGTGCAGTGGACAAAAGATGCAGGTCACATGCAGTGAATTCAGAAAAGTGAGAGTGTACTTAGGAAAAAAAGCTTTTCTAAATTAGCAATAAAAAGAGATGATTAGGTTAACTGTTTAGTTTCTAAAGTAGATAAATCCTGATGATATGAATTCACTGCTGAATTATACCCTGAGTGATATGTCAAGGTTCATCTAACTTTCATCTTCTTACTACAAAATAATCATTTAGCTCTTCATCTAACTTACTGCACAAAAAGCCGAGCCTTTGGAAATGGATGAATATGACCTTGAGAACTGAAACCAAAAGAGAAGGCAAACAGAAGTGAAACTTCAACTGGTTAAAATGTAGAGTAATGATTTCAGAAGTTTAAATGTCACTCTGTCTATTCACCTGAAATTTGCGCTGAAAAGTAAAAATGCTCAAGTCTCCAAGCAGAGGATGTGAGCTTTAACGGAAGGTGTTCGGTACAGAAAGTATGTTGATTTATGTTATGAACAGTTCCCTAGCTTTTATATTCCCTCTTTCAGTATTAATTTAAGCAGTGAGGTAATCAAAGTTAATTAAGAAAAGTTTGGTATTTAGAGTTTAGAGATGCAGATGCTTTGAGACTGATATTTTACACTGTCCAGAAATCTGGGAAATGGTAGATCAGGAGTGATTCATACTCACAGATTAATTTGGAGGCTCTGAGCTTGGGATGGAAAAGCACCTCCTACTGTGTACATAGAGTCTAGGTATCCAATAAATCTTTGCTGCACTAGTTCTCCAAGGCAGAGAAGGACACAGTAAGACATACAAGTGCTCAGCAACAGAAATTTTAGCCAGTGGAATATTATCTAAAATCTGACATTACACATCATACCATTAACTGATAAAGCCTATTGGACAACGCATTCCCTAAAAAAGGTTGTACACAAGTAGTTTCTGGCCAATTCATTATAAGTCTGAAGGAACAATTTGTGGGAGGAGGAAGAAGAGACATAGTATTTGCAATGTATTTTCATTTTAAAACGTCAAGTTTTCTGCAAGCTGGCCTGCTGGACAGTCTCAGTTTCTCTTCAGTACATGGAAATTGATATTTCAAGTTAGTTTAAAGCCCTAGATAACATGACAGGCACAGAAATGTCCACTGGTAGTTCTGTTGTTAAAAATAACCGGCTTAGTCAGCTGCCTCTTAAACATCCTTTCATCATGCTTGTGCTGAGGGTGCCAGAAATGGAGATACCTCTGTCTGCTTTGTCTATTAGTTTTTGTCAACAAGCAGGAAAAGAAGGGGAAAAAAAATACATGGCTAGGCAGCTTGTTCCATGAAGAAAATAAGCCCTCAGCATCCTTCGGATATTCTTTACGCACCTTCTGTGTTCCCAGCATAAACATTCAAAGTCTGAGGGCATAGAGCAGATGAATGGCTGGGGGGACTCGAGCACGGCTCCCTCATTTCTTCCAATGGAACTGACCAGAGCTCCTGCCATTTAGGGGCCATGCTGCTGAACTTCCCGGAGTTTAGCACTTTCCCAATCAGCTACCATATGGTAATAAACCTAATGCACATAGCAAGGGATGTTGTTCATTTTTGATTAGAGGAGGTTGGAGACACATATTCCATTTTATGAACTAAAATACCTGCTGCAGTTGGCTTGTGGATTGTACTTTTCTCAGGTATATGGCCTGGAAAATGGCTGATCGGTGCCAAGTAAGTGATGTTTATCAACTTGCAGCTTTTTATGAACGCAGGGGAGAAAAATGTGTATAACAGGATTATAAAGACTTGAATCAAATCCAGACAAACTGTTCTTGTTTTCTAATCTGCAAACACGTAAATACTGTTATAGCTCTGAAAGTAGAAAAAGAGTGTAACTTTCCAAATAAAATTCTATTAAAGTCTGCAAAGTTAATTAATGTAATAAATATGCCTGTGCTATATTAGGTGACAAACCAAACACTATTATCTCTTCCTATTTTCTTCCTGGGTAACTCGGTACATCAGTATTCTGAGGCCTTGAAATGTATACAGTGCACTCACTTAACTATCACCACCCAAAGCCAAGTATTTCAGCAATACACAGCAGCGAGTTATAAACAAAAAGTGATTATGATTATATTTAGTAAAGTTTGGAGCCAGGATTTTCTACTGCAGTTTTATAGCAGAAGGTAATATAAATTCCTTATTAAGAGGCTATAATTGCTGGAAGTGGCATACCATGTTTGTTTTACGAGACTATTATTGTTTAATAAAGGTGGCAATAGAGGAGACGACTGAGATAAGTTAACGACACACATAGTTGAGAACTACATCCTCTGCAAAGCCTGCAGACCATGTCTTGTGATGTCAACTAATCTTGGCACTTCTTAGTCATGCTCCACTGGATTGTAGAGATAACGACCGATTCACTAATTTGCGGCGCGTAGATCCTTGGGATATTTTACAATAGTGGATATTCCATGAATTAAGTATCTTATGTATTTTGGAGAGGAAAAAATGTTCTACTTAATATATGGGCTCAGGATGAGTAAATTACCTTTTTCTGAGTTTCAACAATTCAAAGACCTGTCCCTTTTCTCATCTTCCTCTCTTCTTCTAAGCACATCCATTTTTTACATAGAATCGTGCTTGAGACTGCAGCCAAGGCGTAAGGATCAGCATTCCTTTTTCTTCCCCTTTTAAGGAGTAGAAATACAGTTCATCATATTTGGTAGTGGGTTTTGGTGCTTTTGTTAGCTGAACAATGTCAGCTAACGCTCCACTCTGTGATGGGTTCTCGCTGTGCAGCATTTTCTCCCACCAAGACAGTAGGACTCTGCTGAAACAGTGTAGTGCTTGTTACAAGTAAAGGCATCCAGATCTGGGGCTGCTGCCGAAATCCCTCTCTCACTGGCTGCTCGTGTCACTGGGAGGCTGTCTCTGTGACCACACACAGGAACAAGGGAAAGGGAAGGCAGCGTCAGTGTCAGGTTGAGGGCATAGTCTGGTGACCTACAGGTACAAAAAAGAAAAGAGAACAGAGCCCTGAAGTGTCTAATGAAAGGTATTTACTCTTCAGTTCATATTTGTAACCTGATTGACTGAGGATTTCAGTTATATCAAACCCAAACTTTGTTTCCAGTGGCTCCTAAAGTCTCATTAAATGATTAAGTTCTGAATTGAGTTCTTCCACTACCTAACTTTCCGAAATATTATCCTCACTAATGAGATGCACTTCATACAGTAGTTTGATTACTCAGTTTCTGTAATTCCCCATTCCCAAATGCGCTAAATCTGACCCATACTTTCACTAGGCTTGCTGTTCCAAACTTCATGAGATTGATTTTTTGAATTTCCTTCTGACCAGCATCATGGAACAGCACTAAAATGTAGTTCAATATTCATTAAATAAGATATCTAGTACATTGACAATATTTTAGTGATTTTGTGAGAGAGACACCAATAATCTATGACTAGATTTTACCCTGTTCTTGACAGGGAATGCTATGTGCCTAAATGTCTTCACAATCCATTGCTTGGCCTTAGCTACTGCCAGCTATCTCTGCATGGGGAGCAAAGGAATAGAAATGTAATTTCTTCCTCTTTATTATTGCTGTTGTTACATTTGAGAAGTTATTAAAGGTTTGTTTGGGCTCTCCCCCCCCCTTTTTTTTTTTACTACACTGGTTGGCACTCCAGTACCAGTGGCTCGCTTTTACTGTGTTAAGAAATATTAGTGGTTATATGTATGCAAGTAGTGGAAGACACTTGCACACTTAATTCTCTGCAACAGTCTTGGCAAGAAGTAGTTATGTTTTATATTTCCTATAACTAGACTTTGTTTTTTAATATGCTACATTTCCATTTACTTCTGAAATCTCCTCTAAGAGCTGAGTTAAATGAGAGGCAAAAACAGGCTCTCTGCTTCAAAAAGTGTACGAAAGTAGAAACAAGCAGAGAAAATACATATAAAATAAAAAGCAAGGTAACAGGGACACACTTGTGTTTGGTTCCATGTGCAACACTGTGATACAGATGTGCTTTTCCACTCATTTGCTTAGGGACAAATTCTTTTAGGCCAAATTCTCTCTCATACACAGAAGACAATGACACCTAAGTATATGAGGGGTCTAATGGAACAGTTAATCTATTTTTGAGGTAGTACATTAATTGTCGTAAGTAGAAGTGCAGAATTTAATGCTCTGGGCTGTCACTTATTGCTCATTATTCTTTTTCCCTTATAATGGTTTTGTCTATGTTTATGGATATGCGCGTGCATTGTCTGACATTCTGCTGTATATTATCTAACCTCTATCTTTCTGCAATGTAAGGTGTAAAGAGCCAAGCTTAGAGAGTGCAAACAGAACAAACTCCACCAAAGTTTCTTCTCCCAGGGCTAAAGCCAAAAATGATAGCGATGAAATCAGAAATAATTTTCCAAGGAGTTCTTTAATTAAAAAGGACATAAAATTGCTTTTTAAAAATTAAATTCAAAATTCAAATGTTTGAGTTTTGATTAAAGCTGTTCCACTAAAAACAATTAGGCATTTAAGGTGCCTGAACAACAGCCTATGACCACACCGCATTTTATGCATCACCTCAGACATTGCCTGTCCCCCAAAACTTCGCATCACATTTACCAAACAACTTCCTGTGGGTGCATTTCATTTGTAGAAGAAAAACATCCCCTAATCCCACCACAATGCATCTGTATGAAAGATTCACAAGCTGTGGATAAGCATGCTGTGATTGCTGATACATGTGAGGCTGGAGGACAGTAAGGAAAAATGGAAGGATTCAAAGACCTTTAGGTGGGAGAACCAGCACATTGTCCCCTCATCCCTCAGTTAATCAGGTTCTGTGTGACTGTAGGCCAGCAGTAAGTCACTCCTGCAGTACTAGGGGCTATATAGAGCCACCACTGATGCACACGTGCACAAGACAAAAGACGCAAGTGAAGGGAAAGCGTCAACAAAGCTTCAGCTCTGAAAGTGCTTACTTTAGTCTTGCATATGCATATAGGGCAGTTCTTCAGCAACCTGATTATAGCCTACGTGTGTGAATAGCCAGAAGGGTAAAGCTTTCTGAATAGAAAAGGCTTCATCCCACAGTTTCTGAGCAACTGGTGGTTCAAATAGGAGCCCTGCCAGGTAAAGAGGCTTAGGTGTCAGCTTCCTACACAATGGGCACAACTACCTGGCAAGGTACAACTCTTCCCAAGCTCAAGATGTGAAACAGGGTTATGGAAGTCCCTGTTGAGTTGGTGCTCTGTACTGAGAGAAGACCTTCAGCTCTGCAGCCACACCAGATGTTGTATCATTATCGTCATGGGCATGAGAAAAGGGGGTTTTTTTTTGTACTAGTGATGTCCTTCTTCCATCCGCAGAGCCAAGTTTCAGTTCACTTCCTTGTACTGGCCACCTTGTACATGTCTCCTGGAATACTTTCTCTCCCTTCTCTCCTGCACAGGTAGCCCCTGGCCTTCTTGTTGCAGAGGTACTCCAGGCTGTAGAAAGGGTTCCTGTACATGAGAGATGGAGGACATGAATGGTGGTGCATGATCCAGGCCACACTGCCTAGCAGGGTATGTGCTATTGGATACAGGCACTTCAAACAGGGACCTTCACAGGTGTGAGCTCTCCAGACTTCATGTGTCACTCCAAGCTATAGGTTTTTCCTTATTGTCACAACTGGCACAGGTTAATTGCAGCCCAGAAATTCAACAATGTAAGCAATCAGGGACAGCCTTAAAGTACGGTTGGCCTGTTAGTCATAGGTTGTGAGCTATGAGGTTTAGTTGGTGTACTATATACACTTAGAGGCCTAAAGATTCTTAGACATAAGGTATGCAGTTGTGTAGTATGTCTGAGAGATGATGGAAGTTTAAATGTGCACTTTCTTACCCCTTTCTTTCCAATCTTTTCCTGAGTTCCTCTTCTTCTGATCCACTGATATGTGAACACATATATGTATACTGACATTTATATAAACTTATATATATTATATAGCATTATATTACTGTATTATTATATTATCATGTATTATTATATATTATTGTGTATATTGTGTATATTTATATATAAAGTATATTTTTATATGTGTGTATATATGAACTTGGGCTTCCCCTTCTGCCACCCTTGCATGAACAATTTATGGGTAAGTTATATCCCTTTATTTAAAATCTCTGAACTTGATGCAGATGAGCATGGGTAAAAGGATGACTGACTATATCAGTTGGTCTGAGAATCCTGTTCTTGCTAAACAGATATTAAAGCAAAATCAAGATTCAATATTCCAATCTGAATGGTTTCAACTGAAAAACGATCCTAATGCTGGAAGCCTAAGTAATACAGAAACCCTTCAGAAGGACCCATTGTCATAAATGGACCTGCACCTGTGGGAAACATCAAAGTCAGCATGTCTTTTCCTTTGAACTGTATTCTCTTTTATCCTCCATTTTTCTTCTATATGTTTATATATAAAAATCCAATATTATTAACACTCTGGCGTCTTTCCACCAATATCATCAGTTAATCCAAGTTAGAGCAATAGCTCGATGAAATATTCCTTGGGGGTATTACTGCAAGCAAAGGGTATTTATTTACCTGTTCCTTTCCAAAAGCATGATGGCAGAATTTTCAAATGTTTCCAGCAGAGGTCTGCTTCCACTAAAATTGCTGTTGCTTCAGAAATTCAGCTAAATTCTGCCCGCTTCCAAAAATCACACATGATAGTTTGCATTAGAGGAAATTTCTCTTACGTAGTCTTAGGACTGAGTAAGGAATAAATAGATACTATAAAAAGTGAATTCAGAAGTTTTTCTTGTTCTGGGAATAACTATGGGTGGAGAAAGGCTGGTTCACATGCATGGCACAAATATATTCAGTGATGTCAATTTCCTGTAGTGTTTGCCCAATAGATTGCTCATAAATATTAACATTTGTTCAGCTGTTTATTCCATGTTAGTGGTACCATTTTAGGGCATATTCATAGAATAAAGGCCATATTTTGACAATCTAGCAAGAAAATGATGCTAAGACTTTCAAATATTAACATCCTTAAAATGAAGCTAAATATGCATTCCATATACATAAGCCCATTATTAATTAAACAGTATTGTTGAAGCGTTCCTTTTCAAAGAGTCTAAGACAGTAAATTGCATCAACTTTAAGCCAAATTCTCCACAAAAATTAGCAATGTATCCTGAAGGGTGACTATTCCTCTCAAGAAATCCATCAAAACCCCATGTACTTTTTTGTTTTCTTGCAAGCACTTGTAAACTGATAAAAATACCAACTAAATATTCAAAAGAAGATAAAATTGAAGCAAGAATTGCCCATAATGAATAAAAAGAATACAATCTATGAAATCAGTAGTACCAAAAGCAGCTAGTAATAACATTAACAATATCAAATGTATGGATTTTGAACACACTGTCAGAGCTCATCTGCCATCTTCACATGCCACAGTCTTTGCAGGGCTGCTGCAAGAAGCTTACAGTTAAAAAAAAAAATCCATAAAACGGTCTGCACAGCAATATTAAGGATGGAAGTCAGGCAAAAAAGGTTGTATGACAGTTTCCCCTTGTTCTCTTGTTTGCAAATCTCTCTTCCCTTGATAAGGAGTATTTTGAACGTGCTAATTTAGAATAACCTTTGTAAGTCATTCTGTTGGGAAGCCACACTTTTGTTCAATGTTTGGTTGTGAGCAATCTATCAGTCCAGATCTTGCAGGGATTAATGAGTGGAAACATACAGAGCATGCAGAGCAGTCTATCGTCACAAACAGAGCTTTTGACTCTGAGAGCCTGGAGAAAACGGTATCCTTTTTCATAGGATACAACACACTCTATACAATATTCATTTTACTTCTCTCTGCTAGAGCATGATATGCAGCAGGAGCTCACACATCCTGCACAGCCCTCTTCAGGGTTTTGATGCACATCTTTAGGAACCTTGTGCAACAGCATGATGACAGTGGCCTCTCTATTGCTACCACAAGGCGGATAGTGGTCACAAGGGAACATCTCCTTCGTTATGGCCTGTGAAACACCAATGCTTTAGCCATGCTAGTTAAGAGAACAGTGGGTACTTCCTGTGCTATGCAGCTAAGTTGGAAGTATTTGAAGATCCTACTTACTCTTGCTTTCATTTATTTTCTGACTCCACACTCTTTCATATCTTTTCTGACTCCATCCCTTCTTTAGCATTATAGTCAAAATCACCCACGAAGACACAGCCCATAAGGGTGATACCTCTAATAAACTCTTAATTAAACTTCCTCTGCGTTCTCTGCAGAAACAAAACATTATAAATATAGAAATTCCTCACATCTAGAGCTACCTGTGCTGGCTTTATTTTTACTCTTCTGAGTTTTAAACAGCCTCAGGTTGTGGTTCTAAGATGTCTAATTACAGATACATCTCATTACTTCTTGACTGGTAACATTTTCTTCAGCTGAATCCAAAAATGATGACCAGAAACGCCTCACTCCTCTAGCAGACCAAATACTGAGCACGCATTTGAATGCTTTCACTTGGGGCTCCTGAGGGTGTAAGCATAGTATCCAGTCATGAGCTACTAAATTACCTGTATTTCCCAAAAGAGGATGAAAGGTACTTATGATATTTGCTTTATGCACTTACGTGTGTGTGACTGCACATCTTTGTTAACTAGAGCTGTGAGTTTCTGCTTTGTTGCTCTCCTTCTGCAATATCTACTGCACTGCTGCCCCTCCATGCAGAGCTCTTTGATCTATCTCATCTTTTCAGGTTTAGCTTTACTGACGTGTATTTTTTTATTTTATGTATAGTTTGTGTTAGTACATATACAAACTTATGAAGCGAATACGTACACTTAAAAGGAGTTTAAATAATAAAATCCAAATGATGTGAATTAATCTCATATAGTGAAATCAGGCAATAATTCAAACTGAAAAGAAGCTGACCATAGAAATCTTTATAAAATGCTTTCTTTCTCTTTTTCTCAGGAAGATATGAAAAAGAAGATATACATTTATGGGAATGTTCCTTAGCAAGGGTAATAATATAAGAAGGGGAAAAAAGAAGGATCAGTGATTCATTAGAAACTATTTTTCTTTCTTATGAAATATGAAAAGAGAAAGTGAAAGAAAACACAGTAAAATCTCATTTACTCTGAAGAAGCATAGACTTGTCAAGGATATTATCATCAGGATTGGAATTTTCTTCCACAGTTAACTGGATTTCTTTTTGGCTGAAAAGGAATTTCAAAGCATCATTAAAATAAAACACCATCTTAAAAAAATAAATTAAAATTATTAAATAAAATATATTTATGAATGACTATTTTTCATTTTCTTATGCTTAAAGAATTCTAATTGTAAGAATATCATTAACTAGGAATAAACACTATGGAAGATTGAGACAGATACATATTTTTCACACTTCAAGAAGATTGCAAAGATTCAGGAAGTTTTGTTTAGTGTTCATTTTTAATGTTTGACTTAATTCTAAAATAACATCACCCTTTACCAGATCCCAGAAAACTATCACTAGAAATGGTGAGAAGGGCAAAAGAGAAAGATACTTTTGTGGATAATCTCCCAAGGTACAAAATATGATGGCTTTCCCAATGAAATCTTATTATGGAGACAGTCATGGTAAAGACAGCTGAGTAGGACAATATTTCCCCAACACCACAAATTTCCAACAGCTGGAACTGGTTTATCTCAGGATTGAGAAACTTATGCAAACTGGTGAACTGAGGAAAAATGTGGTTGGGTGAAGTACCATGTATAATTCCAGTAATTTCAAAGTGGTTATTTAGGTTTTGATTGTTTATAAACAGTTCTTATTCAGCACAGTCTCTAATGGAAGATCACTTTGAACTAGAGCCAAACTCGGAAGTTTTTATTAAAAATATCTAAAAGGGATATTTGACCACTTAAAAAGTCTTCACTTACAAGCCTTTTGAATCAGAAGGTTGTTTGAAAATGCCTATTTCTTACACACAGCTTCATTTCAAACAAATCGGCGTTTTCTAGTGAAAAAATATTACTGTTAGATTGTTTGGAACACAGAGCTTCTTTAAGTTAAGAAATACAAATTACTTCAGATGCTGCAGAATTTGTTTCAACCTCATTTCTTGAAGAGATCATGATGGGATAACCACTTCCAGTGGTCACAAGGAATTCTGCAGTAAGACTCACTTACCTTTCATTCGTATCAAAGGGTTGTGCTGCTGACCTGCAAGCAGGACGCTTCACTGACATCAGTACAGGACTCACCTTAGCAATCGTATGACCTTCATTGCTGATAGCAACTGTTGCTACTGTTACCTCTAAGAACCTACAGCTCAGCCTGGTGGGCTGATTGCACTGACTAATAGCAAGCAGTCTCTCAACTTGAGCTTGGACTCAGCACCCAGTTAGATGTTAGGACAACACTGCAGAACGGAAGGACTGCTTTTTGAAGATGCTGGACACTGCCATAGATGTTAGGCCACTTAAGCAAACACCCTGGGGTCTCCAACAGCAATGCCAGAGCACATAACAGTCCCAGCACCTTTAGTCTTTCCTCTCTATTATGGATACCGCATCCTCAATGCCTCAGAACAGTCAGACCAGGAATAAGACACGACTAGAGCAGATGCTGCACAACTGGAGAGAGAAAAGATGTTGTCTATCCTGTAAAATGTTGCAGTGGAATTGTTTTAATCCCACCGAGACTTCCTTTGAGTCACTGCTCTGACTAGAAAATGGGTGAATTGTTACCAGTTCAAGATAATCTGGGCAATGATCTAAAATTAGATGCATATATGTATGTGTGTATATATAGGTATGTGTATTTATCTGTGTATATATTCTTTATATATGTAACCAGGTGTTTTAAAGACATTTTTGATGTTTTAACCATATCATCATTAGCTACTATCCTGCAAAATCAAATTTGACAGACTATTTGACAGACAATTATTAATACAGAATACACCGCTTATCCTATCCCACAAGAATAGTCAGCCACTGGGACTTTATTTATTCCTGTTGCAGAGTCCATTCAATCAGCCCCCATACCCCCCCATCACTACCTCACCTGTCACTCCCACCAAACAGGCACACAGCTCTGCACACGCACACAGAGAAATTCAGCGTTTTCTGCAATCAACCAAATAGCCTGAAGTGAAAGACAAACACGACGCCTGAAGCAATATTGCTTGATTAACACTGAATAGTTCTTTAAAGTGATCACATGAACTTTAATCTGAAAGATTGCTTTGAATTGTTAAGGGTGGAATCTGTTGCTATGAGAGTTGTCAAACAACTGTGGTGAATTTAGTGTGTAATAGATGATAACCTTTGTCGGTTTTAATATTGAATTCCATGTTACTGATCCTAGTAAATAATCCTTACCTTCCCCTAGTGAATACCTGCTATATCCCAAAGCCCTACACAGTACGCAAAGACATTTTAGTAGAGTGTTTTTCATGTAAAGCACACATACTGTATAGATCTGACCTCGTCACTGGTTGCCTCAGGCTATCTCCTGTATACCGTCTGTTTTCTTGATTTTCTCCTAAGGTTCTCATTATCTAAGGTTTGTAAATACTTCAGAAATTTGAGACTTGTATAACAATCGCAAGTGCCATATTGCTGTTATATAGAACTTTCAGTAGTGTTCAGACGTTCCTTTTTCTCTACTTTCTCTTAGTTCTGCATGATACAAATTCTGCAATGCATGATTTAGCTGTAATTGAAATTACAATCTACTTACAATCATTTTAACCAAAATACTCCAGATAGGCATAGTTTTCGTCTCAGTTAACAGATAAACAATATATGTTGTTATTTCATATTGTGCTATTTTCTATTTGTTAAAGTGCTATATAGATTTTATGGATATTTTATGCAAGTTTATGCATGAAACTCAGCTGTTTGTAGAAACTGCTGACCTCTCCATTGAAGGGAAAAAGCACAGAACAAAAAATTAAAACCCTTTTGTCCTTTAAAAAAAACATAGGGATGTAGTATGGATGATAAAGGACACGTGTACTTGAAACAGATTAAAAGAAGTACAAAATTGGTTCTTTCCAAGAATCTTAGTCTATACGAATTTATTTGTATTAAAGCAGCCATCATTTACTGAATATATTTGCTTTCATGTAATTATGTGCATATACTTAGCAAAGTATCTTGTATAAAGCAGAAAGCTACAGAAGCCCTATAAAATCTGCTTTGAAAATCATGTGTGGCATGAATTTTGGCAGCGTTACCACCGCATTCATTTTCAGAAATATACTCCAATTTTTATATCAGGTCTTGCATTGTAGCAAGAATTTACTCTGATATTAACATTAGTATCCAATTTTCACAACAGATTCTTCATTCTAGTACAATTTACCTTGATATTACATTACCATCCGTACCTACTTACATTAGTCTACTATTGTAGTTGCCTTCAATACCCTTCTTTGTAACATTCGTTAAGGCTATGATGTTGAACCACCAAATGGGATAGAGGGAAGAATGTGTATAGTGTAAAAAAGATATATTGTGATAATAGGGAGGCTTAAGAGGGTTGATGGATTTTTAAGGTCCTGCTAAATATTATTAGAATTATTTAATTAACTCATTTATATTAGGATCAGAAAGTTCATTTTCTTTGCACTAATACAAGCTTTACAGATAAGAGGAAGAATTCCTTGAAATTTTGCTTAGCATGTTTTTTATATCCAGTCATGTGGATTTATATACGTTATATGAAACATTCAGAAGTGGGGGCAATAATTTGTAAATGACATAAGAAAAAGAAATCACAGTATATTTTCTTTTCAAAATATTTAGTGTCTACAATTCATCTGTGAACCGAGTAAATCACGGCTTCTTCAAGTGCAAGGATCGAAACCAATTACCATTAGTGACCATCGGGTGCAGCCGATCCTTTCTGTCCTGTTGCCTGAATCTCAATGATCTCCCAAGTGTGCCCATGCAATTTAACAGGAAGATCAATACACCGCGGCAGTTAGCAGCAGCTCTCTTGAAGTGCTTCACAAAACATGCTACATTTCTCTACCGAATAAATGTCAAAACATTCCAACAGCTACAATTCTTGGGAGAAATTGTTCTTGTGAAACATTATTGACATACTTTAACCCACATTTCCCACTGCTCTCCAGCTTCCTACAGGCCAGTCAATTCTGATTTGGCAAGAGCCACATCGACACGTGTCCCCTGCTGACTTTGTCTGTAGGCATGAAAGATATCACAATGCGGTGCAGAAGTCCTGGGTGTGAGGGGTCAGTGGTCTAGCTCTGACCCAAGGTCAAGGTGACAACAACATGTCTCCTGGGACTTGTCTTCATCTCTAATATGGCCTTGGAAGCAATCAATATCATTACAGAGCTTGCTTTTCTAACAGACAGTGCCACCTGATCTAAGCATTTCAGGACTATGACTTGCAAGCCTTGCTGCTTGAAAATGTCTTCATTTTCTCATTATGCTGCAAAACATCTGTATTAGATCTGGCACTGCCTTTTTTTCATCTGTTTAATGTGGTAAATTGAATTGATTCTTTTCACTTTTTAATGGCTTTCTGCAACCAGGGTGAGTTAACCTGGGCTTTCCTGGTCTTTTCTTGTATGTGGTGGAGATGTTATACATAGCTCAGTACTTTCTCCAAGCATCCAACCTCTGTATCAGATTCCTTCTTTTTAGCTGTTCTTGCTCCCTCCTATTTTTCCCCTATTTTCTACTAGTAACCATTTTCTTCTTTATTTCTTTCTACGTTTTGAGAGAGGAAATCTCATTGCTGCATCTATATGCTGTATTTATATATATACACACACACATATGTACATATATATAAAACCCATCCTCAACTATATCTATAAAAATATAAATAAAATGCAACATCCTTCCCAATTTTGTCAGGCCATAGAGGGATAGTGCATTGTAAGAAGTAATTACGCACATGAACAAGCTGATAACCACCGAGATAGGCACTTTTATCACCTGTTTACAAGAGCTATGGTAATTTCCAATACAACCAGATGTTGCTTTCTTCAGAAATCTCAACCATCATGTCTCAGTACAAAATTCTATATAGTTAAGGGCTTTTCACTTTTGGTTTTTTTTTTCCTCCCAAGAAAAAAATAACAAACCAAAAAACCTAAATTAAAATAACCTCTGGCAGATCTAAGTATTTTTTAGGAAGTATATGTGTTTCTCTTTAATTAAAGAGTGCAACGAAAGGCTAACAGAATTGAGAATCACATGCAACCAAAACATTGAGGGAAGGAGAAGAACCCACCCATACTGTGTCTTCAAAACAACTCGGCTATCTCATCGGGGCAACTCAAAATTGGGCTTCGGATTTCCCGATAGTGGACAGCTGACAGTGAAGGCTGAGAATAAAGATTTAAGTCAAGAAGATCAAGATGTCTTTACAACATGCCAGTATGGAGTCCTTTTCTGTCCTACCTCTATTGGTGGATAAAAACAAAACAAAACAAAGTAAACAAAGTCCAAAGCCACAAATATTGCTTTAGATATGAATAACAGGCAGCCTAATATGTCTGTAACATATGTAGCACACTTTTGAGATCTTTCAAAACAAGAGCATTTTAAAAGGGAAGAGAGAGAGAGATATTTTTCCACTCTAGAGGTTAGATGTTCCTCCACCCTTGTTAGCACAGAGTACGAAAGCGTAGCATAAGGCTGTTTCTCTGGCTTAATCTCAAAGCATAAGCTTGAATCTTGGTTTTATGTATAGTAAATGAACCCTGTAGATGCAATTCAGTGGATAATTCCCCATTAGAAAATACAGATCTTACATCAGCTCTTCCCAGATGCAGAGAGGAGCCCAGGCAGAAGCTCAAGATGGGCTTTCCCCTCTCCCCTCTCCTGCTTCCTTCTGTTCATCTTTTTGTGCTCAATTCTCTCCTTGGGTGTACAAGGCCAATCAGACAGTTTCAGTCACATTGCAGCTGAGTGACAACATTCCCAGTTTACGCCCTTGTAATGGAGATGAGAGTCAGGCTCTTTGTCTACCCGCAGCAATTCACAAGGGTGTTACAATCTCCAGGTCCTGTCATTGCTACTTGGGGAATTTCAAGAGATGCAAAAGGGCTGGCAGGATCTTAGGTGACTGTGTGTGAAAGCTGGCACAAGACACTCCTGAAGCTGAATATATCCATAGAGGAAAAGTGGAAAATCTCTCACTCTCGTGCAAGAGGCACTGCAAAATTACCTCAAGTCTGCACCCACTCAGTACTCATACATTAGAGTACAAGCACTAGCTACGTGTTAAGGGTCCCAGACAAGAATCTCCTCAGCTGTCAGTGTCTTCTCTTTCTCACAGCTCCTGCCTGCACAAACCTTCAGTGCCTTTTATACGTGGATCAGTGGCCAGCACATTCTGTGCAACCCATTTTCAGTATCATACAACAGCAAAGAGACCTCCTCCTTGTTTACCTGTCACACAGTGCTCTTCTAGATGCGAGGCAGTACAGCAAGGTGAAAAGGAGCCTTTGACCAGAGATGCAATAGAAATCACAAAACTAGTGTGCCATACTTTCACAGGTGTCTTGCATGGAAGATTCTGCATAGACACTCTGTCCCTTAGATTTGAGCAGTTGTGGGCTGCCTTTCCTTACCTCAGCCTTTCGCAGTGCCTCTTCTGAGGCATCCAGCAGTAGGAGAAGTACAGGATCAAATTTTTGCTTTCTGTACCTTGCTATATCTTGCTGCTGCTTGCTGCACTTTGCTTCAACCACAGCCTTTTGGAGCTCCCACTTCTGTCCATCAAGCCAGACAGCATAATTGCAAGTGCGCTTACTTTGCACAAAGTGATAGCCGCTAGTGGAGCATGGTAGGGCTTAACCCTACTTTAAGCTAGCTTTGCAAAGATGCAGCTGCCTATTGAAAGCCCAATAGTGTGAAAATCTGAGTCCTGCTTTTCGCCCTTTATACCTGGAATGTTCAAAAGCTGTCTAGAATAATTTCATCACCTTTTCTTTCTTGCACAAATGCTATAAAAGAAAATTCCAGTGCACAACGGGTAAGGTGTGTTATAGACTTTTTTTTTTCTCTTCTCTGAAGCAAAGGCAGCTGTTCTCCTTACCCTTCATATCTATTTTTTACTGTGTATTGACTAGGGAAACTATCCAGATCTGTCCAGAGTATGCTAACCCAGGAAAAAAAAAAAAAAAGGCAATTTTATGAAAGAGAATTAAAAGTTTTCTTTGTTTCTTCTGAATTTCAGATGAAAGAGCTGCTGTCCTTCCATTGAAAGAAAATTCAGGATATTCCTGTCTGGAAACAACAAAATATGTTTTAATTGGGAACTTATATAAGCTGGTGGATATAAGTGCCATTGTAGGACAGATATAAGGAAACTTCGATATGCAGTAACATCAGGCAGAAGCACCAAATTTATGTTGGTAGAGAAATCTGGATTGTCAAGTAGGTTGGTCTGTAATGTCAATTCTATGTTATGAGAAGAACTTTTTAGAGAGATGAAGGAAGCTATCAGTGGAAAGTCTGGAAAAGGAAACCATTTAATAGAGATGTCTGCGTTTTCCAAGTGGCATCTGTGGCTAACAAAGGAGCAAGGTATTTTACACTGCATCCTGGAATATCTTGTGGTGAGAGGGCCTTTGCCTTCTCCCCACAAATTGCTTGCCACATAACAAAAAAAAGCAGGATACATACAGGTATGTATGTTCAGTATTTCTTTAAATATATATCTTTAAATCTCAGAGGCTAAATAAAATGTAACAAACATTCTGAGTACAAACATCCTCTCTTCCTCTGCCTTGGAGAACTGCGGGAAACAGTGAATTCATCTGTGGTAAGGAACAGACATCTCTCACAGCATTAGTTGGAAGAAAGATAGCATCTGTTTTAACATTCTCATCATATATTTCACTCTCAAGTCTGGTTGGGAATGTGTCTCCTTATTAGGACCATCATCATTTGTATTTTAAGACTAAAGTAGTTTAGTTTTAGAATTTAAGAAGTTACTGAGACATCCAGAGCTAAGCTCCATTAAACTCTTTGACCTAAACCCTATGAACAGCCATTAGTTCAGCAGGAAGAACATTATTGTGCCAGCACACAGTGTGAGTACAAATCCTCTTCCCCTTCTGCCTGCCTGCCTCCCTCCCCCTAAAGTATTATGTTTTATATGAAAAAGCAGAGAACTATGTGAGGCCCTAATGGATTATCACATGAAATATGATCACCAATGGTTATGTATTATAGTTAATGTTTCATTAGTTACAGTAAGATCAGACAAAAAGTTTGGCTTTGCTCTGTGGTTTTCCAACTTTGGCTCAGTTCTGCAGGAATTCGTTGTTAAATTATTTACCTCCTTACTTTTCAATGTCAAGATGTTTTTGTCTTTCTACCTTCTCTTGACTTGTCCACTCCCCCATCTTCCTTATGGAAACTGGAAATTTTATGGGGGCCAGTGGATGGAAGATGCAATGAATGAAATGGTTCCTGAGAAGGAGATTGCTGTCCTTCTCATAGTGAGTGACATAGAATAGAATGATCCTGATGTCACGAATCTTTCTCAGGAAAGGGAATGGTGTTTACCTCTGACTTTCCTGCGTTAGCTATCAGTCAAGGGTTCTGCCACCAAGTCCTGTTTGTGGGGACCAAGTGTGAAAGCTAATTTTAGGTGCTCTCTTTCTTTTCTCAAATTCTTACCATGTTTTGGAAAAGAGGAACTTGATTTATTCCATAGCTGAAGTGAACACCACAGTATTTTGTGTTGGCTGATTACCCAAACATCTAGCTTTCATGTCCACCTTTTGCAATTCACATTATTTCTTCCCTCAGCACTAGACATTTCCATCCTTTTGAAGCTGTTTGGGTAAAAATTCAGACTTCACCATTGAAACAGGACCTACATCCATTCCAAGTGGTAGGTATGATGCTTCTTAGTCCACTATTTCCCTGCAGAAAAGATCAACAGGTGCAACCTCATGATCCCTAAAGTAAATGTTTTTGCATTCAATGTCTACATCCTGAAAACTGGACAATTCTCCTACTGTGCTAGTGACACCAGGAGATGTTTGCACTCATGCAATCTACTACTCAGGCAGAATATTTCTCAGGAAATAATCAAACTTCTATATTATCTCTTTATCCTGTACTACAATGGCATTATACACTTGTTACAACTGTACCGCTGTGGATTGATTACTGGTGCAAAACTGGCTTCAGTCACAGGGCTTTTCTTCTGTGGCTTTTTGGCCACAGTGAGGTTTGGGCCTGATTTTAATATAATCTTCTCTAACACCACCACCACCAGGTGCTTCTTATTCTGTAAAGCGGAGAAGCCACAGCGAAGCTCAAGAAAAGCAATCTGCACCCTGCCCTGGAACCCCCTGGCTTTAATCAGGTCCAGAGTATTGGGAACTTTGTTCATTTGTGCTTGGCAGTTTCTTATAAACTTATTTTTGAAGTCAGCAGTTGTGCTTCTCTATAAAATGCAGAATTTCAGAATTTGAGACATATCACCTGCAAGCTCAATAATAGCCTGCCCTTTGAAATATCACCTTGTTCTGGATACTAAAATTTAATACTTTACTTCAATCAGAAGGGACATTGGCCTATGATGTTGTCAAGACCCATGATATAACAGATGCAGAAAGGCTGACAACAGAACAGCATGTTGCTTGCAAAATCAAGCAAAACACCTTTCCCTTTAAAAAGAAATAAGCAGGTTTTTTTCCTCTTCTCTTTTAACAGTTCTCAAAGTATGTTGAAATATTCTTTGATTAATTGCATAACTTTGTAAATACATAGCTTTCTTCACTGTGGAAGGCTGTCCAGAAATGCTTTCCATGTCATTATTCCTAAAAAATCTTAATTGCAAGCATCTGATTATTTTTCAGAGCATCCAACTAGTCAACACAGAGCAGTGGGTAGAATAACAGGTAGGTAGAATGATGTTTAACAAATCATTATTTGAAGCAATTGCCCACTACGATGCTCTTTTCAGTATTTCCTTTTCTACAGTAACTGTCTTCATTACCAAGGACTGAGTACATTTCAGCATTATTTTTATGAGCACTTTTCTTAATCCATTCAGTTAGCAATGTTCCACTCCAGTGCTGGTGACAATACAGTTGCTTCAACAAACGATGAGGTCAGAGACATTTGCTACCAACCTCAGCAAAATAATCAGTTAATCAATTGAAAGGAGAAAAAAACAGTTCTATACTCATCACCATAGTATTTAACTGTCATATATAAAATGAGAGTCACATCAATTAGCTTTGTCTGTTCTCTCTCCCCTCATCCTAAAGACTGAATTTCCCTGGTGTCCTTCAGGTGTACTATGTTCCCTGTGGGTTAAATCCTTGGTGTTCAGTCTGAAGGAGTCATTCCATATCGCCCTGAGTATGAGGCAAACTTTATTTCATTACTATATTTACCAAATAGAAATATCCAAGCATAATACATGACCTGTGCATGATTTCAGGTTCTTAACCCCATACCCACAGGGAAATGATGCCAGTGCCTGAGTCAAGCTGGTAACTGCATTGAGAAAGCAGGAAGGAGACCTCATCTTTTGAGATCCTAGGTTTCTAAGCAGGATCCCCTGTGCAGCTGCAAATCTGCAGCTTATGGCTCTGTGCTGCAATTTCTTATCAAGAAACACAGGCTAAAAAAATGTCACTGAGACTGGGCAGCATGAAAACCTGCCTGGCCTGGGACAGGTTGTCCTTTCCCAGTATATTCTTTTCTGATGCTGACATAGCAATTGCCTCTGGGAGGAGGGGAGTGGGCTACAGAGTCTGCTGGTGCACGCAGGGCACCAGCACATGTAGCAGATTGTGCTGGTCTGCACATCCCTGTTTCTAAATCAATTTAGGACAAGAGGAAATGCCCTAAAATTGCGCCAGGGGAGGTTTAGATTGGACAATGGGAAAAATTTCTTCACCAAAAGGGTTGTCAAACATTGGAACGGGCTACCCAGGGAAGTGGTTGAGTCTCCATCCCTGGAGGTATTTAAAGGACATACAGATGTGGTGCTTAGGGACATGGCTTAGTGGGGGGGTGGCAGTGTTAGGTTAACAGTTGGACTTGATGATCTTAAAGGTCTTTTCCAACTTAAATGATTCTGTGATTCTATGATTCTATGAACTAACCTGTAGGCTGGCCCAGTTCTTCTGCTCAGCACATGCACAGCTTCGAGCTTTCAGTGAGCTCCCATTTATACTGGATTATATAGCCAGATAAAAGGAGTAAAAAGCAGGTCAACCAACTTGTCTGTGGTCACACAGCAAGTGAGTGGCTTAACGTTTATCTGATGATGATTAAACAGGCATTAAATATACAGGAAATTCAGAGGGCTGAAAACTAACATAAATGCTTGAATGTATAAAATCAGACCATTAAGAAACCCAAACAATCTTTGCTTTCCCCCTGCAGGACTAACCATTTCCAGCTTCTGTTCTTTGTTCTTTCATACCTAAGTATGTGGTATTATTTTGGGATCAAAATCTTTTTCTTGGGCCTTTCAGAAGTCTTCAGTCTCTGGCTATTGATACCTGAAATCTGAAGGAACCGGTATACACGTACAAACCGCAGGTGTAGTACTGAAAATGTGCATGGGATATTGGATTTCTGATTGCTTTAATGCCTACTGTCTTCATTACTATATGCGATGCTTCATCAACACGCTCACCTTTACTGTTTTCTAGTAAGTGCTATAATTTAATGATCTGGTTTTAGGGGTTAGGAAGTTTGTGTATGTAAGTACACTAACTCCGTGTTTAATGACACTTGTATAAATGGTAGCACCTGGAGTCTTCGGCTCTGTTTCAGCAAGGTACTTAAGCACATGCCTAGCTTAAAGCAAGCGAGCAGTCCCATTGAAGTTAATTAGACTTCCCTTGTACTTAAAGTTAGGCATGTGCTTAAGTACCTTGCTGCATTAAGACCTTAATGAAGATTGGGGTATAACTGCCTTTGTTGCAGCGTGTATAATGCGAGTCATTTAGTGTATTCAGTGCAGAGCTGGGAATACAGTAAAGCAAGGCAGAGTGAGTACAAATGCAGGAAGGTTAGGATACAGCTTTCGAGGTGGTGTGGTCACTGCTCACACTCAGCTGCTTATTTTAGATAATAGCGGTTCCCAGGGGCTTGTTTTCTACTTCTTTTTCTTCTTTCTTTTTTTTTTTTTCTGCAGCCAGCAGGACTCACAAGTAAAGTGTCTTTGTTGTGTTTTAGGGTTTTAGGTACCAATATTGATAGAGAGATATTGATTTCAAAAAGTTCTCTGCTGGCTGGTTTAAGGATGTGCACATGAGTGTTAACATCTTTTCCCTGGGGGACTGGATCTGAGGCCTTCTGAAGTCAATGGGAAGGCTCTCATCAGCTTTAATGGGCTTCGGATCAGGTCCTTAGGAGGTGAGAGAATTTCTTTGAGATCTCTGCTTTGTATCTCAGCCAGAAGTCAGCAGCACACCGCCCCTCAGCACTAGCGAGGGGAACTGGATGAGGAAGGGGGTGGGGAGGAAGGTGAAGGTACACCTCAGACCGAGCAGTTGCTTGAATTGCCACCACTCATTTCTATAGCACCTATCAATACGTGGAGATTTCTCATTGAAGAACAGACCCAGTCCCAAACTAACTCATGAGGTCTCTATGGATCGCAGCACAAGGTGATATGGCCTCAAGCCAAACCCAGAAACTTTGGGTACTGTAAACACACAGACATACTGGCTCTGGTTTTTGTTAAAAAAAAAAAAAAAAAGCAACCAAACAAAAAGGCAAGGAATTTTACAGGCTACAGTGATAGAAATAACGAAAGCAAAGATACATGCTGTAGTGTGCAGTTTGGTTTTCTGATTCACACTCCTATTACTGAGACGAGAAACACCGTTAACAGCAATTTCCAGTAGCTTTACAAATAAGAATCCTGGTGCAAATACTGCAATAGCTACTGGTTAGAGAAATGAACCTCGTGCTTTCGATACTCATACTCTTTAACTACTGCTTATTATCAGATGTGGAAGGTGGAAGAGTTTCTTTTCAAATTAACGTAGAAACCATACCTTGACATCACTATAAAAATAAGCCATAAGAAAATTAACACCCGTACAGCCAATTCCAATTGGATGCATATGAGAGTGGCTTTAGGACACATCACATAAAGACTAAGTTAAAACAGCCTGGAAAGAAAGAAATACCAATATCTGCTTGCACTATTTTTAAAAATTCTGTTAATTTTGAGGAGGCTGAGGCTTAAGGATGGCAGGATAGAATATTATGTACGGCTCATGAATGCTGTGATTTAAACAAAGGAAGAGGGGCAGTTTGAAAGCATTAAACATATATAGAGCAGCATACATTAGACCCCATCAGACAGAACCTTTAAGATCCTGAATTTATCAAATGACAACATTCATTTTGTACTATGTAGACGACAACAAGAAAGTCAGCAACTTCATGTGCTGACATTGCAGTAAAACATGATTTTAATTAGCTCACACAGAGGACACATTGAGGAAAAAGTGACATTTCATTGAGGAATATACTATTAAACACAACCCTCCTTGACCTGCCATTTATCAGGGTGCAACCCAAAAGTCACATGACTCATCCTGTCTTTCTCATTGTCCTTTGAACCCTGGAAATACATGGTTCATTTGCAGAGACATGGGATCCTCCTGGTTTCTTGACACACAGTAGTATCTGCCACTTGGCTGTATAGTGCCACTGCAACTCTGATGGAGAGCAGGAGGCAAAAATCTTTATAGCGGAGGCCCATTTGAGCACTGAACTAGCTGCATGATGGACAGTTTAATTACTGAAGTTACCAACTGAGCGGACTTGGGGAAAAAATGGAATGAAAAAAAGAATCTTACTTCAGAGCAGTGCCAGATTGTCCTCAAATTAGAAAAAAGAACCACAAACAGAAGCGAAAAATAAAAATAAACATAGAGCAACTAATTTAGGATTAGTGTCATGCCAAAAACATGCTAGACTTTGGCTACATGCGAGTTTAAAATATCTCAGCTGCTTTTATTAAATACACTAATGAAAAAGGTGTGCCATATTAACATCCCTATTCAGACCTCACAGATAAGAGAAAGTACAAATACACAGTTTGGCCTTATTTTCTATGTATGTATTTAATACATGCTAAACCCAGCACTGTAGAAAAAAACCCCAGGAGTCAAATATGTCCATTATGTTCTGTTCTCTGTATTTCATTGATATCATTAATGCCCCTGGAAGGAGATTTCTGTGGTTAAAGGTCAGGACTGGAACTCAGGGGCTAGTTGTCCGGTCCCTAATTCTGCCAAATTCTCCTTCTGAATCTGAGCAAGTTGGTGAGCCTTTAGTTCTCTATCTACAAAATGGGGATAATAACACTTTCTACCTCAAAGAGGGGTTGTGAGGGTAAGTCTGCTAATACCTCTAAGATGCTTAGATATGAGGGCGACGAGTGCCATAGAAAATCCTATAAATAAATAAAATAAACTGTGAGAGCCTGAGGCGCTGGAAGCTGCTGCCAAGGCTGTGCATTTCCACACTCCCCTTACTGCGGGAGGTGTGGCTCGGAGCCAATATGCAGTCTGAGAGCTGCTCCTGCATTACTCGAGGGTGTGTGGTGTTTGTTTATTTGGTTTTCACAAAGGGTACCCATCACATAACCGAGGTAACCACAGTCTGTTTAAAACGGGCCGGTGCTGGAGCATTATTCCAAGAGGGGAAAGGGGATGTGGCGAATCTGCTATGCCTAGTTTTGGTTGCTGATGGCTATTTTTTTTTTTTTTTTTCTTTTTGGGTGACAAATATGTTTCCTGAAACCCTTCAGGACTCTTTTACTGCTGTGGCTTGGTTCAGTCGCTCTTATTTAATTTGTAATTTCTGTTAGTTTGCCTGTCAGGCTGTGCTGGCAGCCGGAGGGTCTGAGGGGTCAGCCCTGCCACCTTGCCGGGCTGCCGCAGGCTGTCCAGGGCACAACCGGAGCTGGGGCCAACAGTCGGAAGGGGTTTGCCTGCTGCTTTGGCAGAGTTTGGGAGGAAGGTCCTGGCAGTGATGGGGCAGCACAGACACGGGGAAGGGAGCTGCCACAAAGTAGATGGCGTTTGCTGTGGTGGCTAGCAGGGGACCCACCAGAACTCCTTCATTTTTTGGGAGCTTTACGCCCCTGAATGGGCCTGGCTAATTGGCGAGTGGGCATGGTACTGCTCACACTCTGAGACTATGTATGTGCACGGTGTCTGATTTTATTGGTGGCAGGATTCCCAGCTCGCAACATCCAAATGACTGTGCTGAGCTGACACCCTATGGTAACGGGAGCATCGTATTGCTAATATGGTCCCAAAGAGGATTAATTTTTCAGGACTAGTTAAAGCAGTTCCTGGCACCAGCTGGCAAGTGAAAGCCCTCGTGAAAAGGGAGAGAGGAGTAGCAGTGCAGTCGGGGCATTCTTGCAGAGTCCCTGTGGAGAGATCAGAGGAAGGGCTACGAGATCCAACCCCATATGCTTGCTGAGGAAGCGCTGGCGGTTTGGAGCCAAGTGCATGCCCAAACGGATGCGTGCATGTGTGAGTGTGCCTGTGACATCTGTGAGTTTCTGTATAAACTACCGCACGACCAATATCAATTATGAAACAGGAAAAGAAGAAACAAATATGCTAAGATAGGGCTCTTCTCTATGCTGAGCAGCAGGGCCTGTGCTTTGTCCCAGGGGAAAAAACCACTGCAGGAGCTGTGCAACAACACGCTCCAGATTAAGCCAAGACAAGGAGGAATTAATAATTAGGAGAGCAGAAGAAAAATCTTCCTCCTCTCCCCACCCCCAATAAGGTTTGTCCCACAAATCTCCTAAAAAACAGATGATGTTTCCTCGCAGCACTCCTGACAAGCTGAAGGTTGAAACCAAGTTTTTTTGCCCTGTGGTAGTAAAGGGGATGAAACTCCAGGAGGAGTGAAAATAAGCATAGACTAGGTGCTACAGGAAATAAATAATCCATGGTTAAGCTGCCACCCCCATGCTGGTGCAGAGAGAGGCTGTCAGCAGCAACAGCTGGGGCTGGGTGGGCATCTCTTCTCTCTGAGTTTCCCTCAGCAGCAGATCCTGCTGCCCTGCTGCTGCTTCCCTCGCCCACCTTGCAACCCAAGAGCTGGGAGGAGGCAGCAGGTCTGTCCCCTCGCCTTCCATCTCAGACATCCCAGAAGAGGAATGACTGCCCGTGGGAGTATTCAGTTCCAGGCTTTTCCCCTTGAAAGACAGGAGATAGCAGGAAGGGGGAGAGTTAAAGGAAGAGAAGAAGAAAAGAGCTAAGAGAGAAGGGAAAGAGATGCACTGTGAGTGAAGAGGCTTAGAAGACTGGAAGACTGAGTGTGGGGCAAATGAATGTACAGAGAAGAAAAGCAAGAGAACAAGACTGAAGCAGTGTCATGGAAAAGGGAAAGGGGAAAAAAAGAGCTTGTACAAAAAAAAGGAATGAGAGTGTGACATGTAGCAGGACATTTGAATGCAAAAGTGGAGGAACAGGACACTGAAGCAGAGACTATATTCTATATAAATGATGGAAAAGTGAGGCTGGAGGGTGTTCAAGTCATCTTGTTGACCATCCCCTTCCCTAAGTCAAGATAAGCTTATCCATTTGTTTAACTCATTCTTAAATTGTGTCCACCACAGTGTCCCTGTGTCCCCATGACCCAAACCAGCTTGCAATATTGCTGCACTGTTCTTGCCTATAAAAATTTTCTTCTGATGTTTAAGCAGGATCTTTCTTGTTGGATTTTGAGTCTGTGTCTTCTTTTCAGATTGACCAGGGATATGAGGAACAGGTTATTCCCTTCTTCTCTGAAAACTGTACCTTGCTTCACTTCATTGTCTTTAGACGAACTAAATGTATTCAGTATTCTTCTGAAGGTCTTCCCAGGTCTTCGATCATTCGTGTCAAAATGATCCACATCATTTCTGAGTTGTGGTACTCAGGTACTTTCATTAAGGTCTCCACAATGTTGAGTAAACCAAAAGAATTGTTTTGTTTTAAATATTATGTATATTGTCTCTTGCCTATCCACCACAGAAAAAAAAAAAATCTTTTCCTCAAAAACTTGATGCTCTTAACACATGTCCAGCCTGCAGCAAGAATGACCCACATAGCCTACCAATTTCTCAGAAAAATTTCTGCCTGACCAGCTACGCTCCCATCCTGTATTTATTGATCATTTCTCTTTTAAGTAGTGCCTTGCACTTGTCCTTCTTGAATTTCATCCTCCCTCCTCCTTTTCTTTTCCAGACCATTTTGCAAATCTGTCAAGGTCACTTTGAATTGTAAGCCTTTCTTGCAATGTGCTTGTGGTTCTTCCCAGCTTCATGCCATTTGCAAGGTCAGTAAGGATACTTCTCTATTCCATCGCTCTGTGTGTGTGTGTATGCATGTACCTGTATGAAAGAAGAAAATGGGAAGAGTGTATCCTTTGTGTAACGGATGTTTAATTATGGAGCAGATGAGATGACAGATGCCATCTAAGGGACGGCGGTGCTCTGCACCATTTTCTTCTCTCACTAAAATGGGTCATACCTGAAGAAACCAGCATATATGTTATTGGTTAAATTTGTTAATCTTAAAACCTATCACCCTACTTCAGGTTACCTTGGTGAAATGAAAGAGCAATACATACATATACATACATACATTTGTACATATATATATATAGCTAAGTGTGCATGCATGTGTGTGTATATACATATGTATTTGTTGCTTAAACTGTTCATAATACAATCAATTAATGAGACAGCCAAATACACTAATAAAATAAAATGAACTGTTTGGAGGGACTCCCACCTTTCAATGGAAAACTCCCATAATTTCTGACACATCAACAGGACACCATCTTTGAAAATTACACTGTGTCTTTTCATTCTGCACAGAGCTGAGACCTGAAAATGAATGTACCGAGGCCTATTTCCGTTGCTTTTCAGCACAGGCTTTTTCATTTACTTCTCAGCATAACAGTTGGACTGCACAGAAGCACTGGAGCTTAACAAAAAAGACTCTCATCTCAGACAAAAACTGTAATTATCACAGGGGAACAAATTAAACAGAAAACCCTGCTGGAATGAGATTTCCACATATTTAGAGTGTGTTAATACCAATAATATGGCACATACTAACAATAGACTCTTTCTGTAGCTTTTGTACTATCAGATATGAATGAAAATATGTATGATTACACTGCCTCAAAAGAAACAAGATGCTCAAACTCTTTTGTGAATAATTTTTTAAATGTTCAGGAGGTGGGGAAATTAATTTGAGAAACTTTACTGTATTTTGTTTATAAGTGTTTCCATTTTAATCAGTACTGATTTTTCAAATCACAATGGAATGATCTAGACAATAAAAAGAATTAATTTTAAGTATATTTGCTCTAGTACAGCATGCTGTGTTCAAATATGCATTCTTTATGTTTATTTTTCCACCAGTCGTGTCATCTGCCAGTCACACATCTTAAATTAGCTCTCCATTACATTGGACATTTATGAAGGAGGCAGACTCAGCATATCCATCCTACAGTTAAGAGTAATTTCCAGTTAGGTAGGAAAAAAACCCAACAATAATTAAAGATATATCTATATGAGTCAAGGTGTTAATAATGGAAAGTACAGAAGAAAGTGTATCAGCAGATTTTTTCATGCCATAGGTCTTACGCACAATAATTATTGTCTAGTTTCATAGTATTATCACAGTCTTATGTAGCACATATGTATGTAAACCAAGAAAAGATTTAGTTTTGCTTCGGAGTTCAATGATCCTTCCCTTAACAATGTGTGCCATATACATATCTTTTTCTAGAATTTGAAGCTATGGCATGTATTAAGCCTGCCTTTGTGTGTGCATATATAGTTGTGTATATAAATCTTGTGTGTGCAGAGATGAATGTTGCAATGTCTTCATCCGTTTTCAGATGCACTCAGTCCCTGAAATATTAACTTTTAATCATAGTGCTAGCTAATACCACTCACTTTTAAAAATAATTGTGATAAATTTAACATTTCCCTTCTTTTCCTTCCTTTTAAAATGATCTTACTGGAACTAGAATGAATTGTATGTTTTCATTGAAAGAAATAAATTGTAAATCTCTGCACACAGCAACCATTTTTATGGTGAAAGCGTCCTGTTTAAATCTGCACAGACAGTATCTATGTTATTTTCTTTTTCAAGGACTTATCTCTGTAACATTATTGACACATTCGGATCAATACATTTAAAGGTTTCTCTTTTTTTTAATATCAAATGCAGGAGTGATTTGTATGTTTACCTTGATAATATACACTTGTCTCTTTAAGGTGACAGCAGATGGTCCAATAAGAAGTGGCAGAACTAAGTGCTGAAAATATAGCAGCCTATCTCAAGCTCCCTTAACCGTAAAATCTATGAATTTATGCTCAACTGAGCGATAAGAAATAGTCATGAAATGTCCAAGGGTGAATCAGGGTGGTTGGAAGTGTACCTATTTCCCCTGCACAATGAGAAACCCTTCAATGCACTGCCTAAATTCACAGGCAATATTTAGTAGCTTTATTTATCAATTAACCATTTCCATCCCACTCAGACTGTGTACATCACGCTGTGCTGCTGAGGATTGCCACCCTACTTTCCCTTCCTGCTTTCTGCGGGCTGTTTTGTTAATGCACGTTTTGTAGCTCTCCAGGGTTAGTTTAATACCGCCATTCCAGCATGAATAGTTTGATAGTCTGGGGATTAAATCCTCAGAGAATGTAAGTCAGAGAAACACCACTGAAATCCACGTGGCATCACAGTTTGCATCACAGCACCATCGGGTCCATTACTTACAAATAATTGCAGGTTATGTGTGATTTTCCAGACAGGATTTTATTCTTCTTTGTGCCTGTGTCTGTCTCTCTGTCATTCCCCATACCTGCCATGGTAGGTTATACTCTCTTCTCCACCTGTTCAACAGCGCAGACCCGAACAGAACACTAATGGTCTGCTATTTTAATCAGGTGAAGCCACCACAGCAGAAAAAATTCTCTAACTCGTGGCTTCTCTTCTGAATGGTTCTACAGCAGCCCCATGGCCCCATCCCCAAACATCTACTAATATTGAACCGGTGCTGATCACAGTTCTGTTTTAGGGGGACAGCAAAAACCCATTATCTGATGTCTGATCTCTGCCATGTCTGTTTTCACCACCCTTAAGCTTGCTGGGATGCAAAACCATTGCCAACAATATCCAGTTCATCCTTGGACACACAAAGCAATAAACTGTGTATTTTGAAGAGAATAAGTCAGTGTATTTTCTGAGGAAGCTCAGTGAAAGTGAACGTACCATTTGGGGCAAGTAAAGCAGACAGGCGGACACAGCAGATCAGCATCCAGAGAAAGAGAAAGATGCCATCAGAGAAAAGGGAATACTTCATCATCCTTTTCTGTCAAGACATTATGGACCTGGCTGTGATGTAGCATGGCCATTTTCTGCATAAAGTTAATTTAAGCAGCCCAGGAAGGATAATTCCCCTGCAAGAAATAATTCCCGCTTATTCTCCAAGCTGCCAGTGTAACAGGGGAAAAGAGCAGAAGCAAAGGGAGGAGGCTGGGGTTGACGTACCTAATACATTATATCAGCCTTCAGTCTGGGAATCTAAACTAGCTGCATGGCCAGGATTGTTACAGCTATTTTACAGGTAGATAGTTTGAGAAACAGAAGTTCAGAGCTTTGACCAAACTAAAAAAAAAAAATCACAGACACTAGGGAACACTGGGTCTCCAAGCTCTGCTTTCTGGAGGTAGGAGTTGGAGACAGAGGGAGAGAAAGAGAGAATATGCATAATGTATTTTATATGCAAAACACAGTACAGTATAACAACAAAGATCACTCACAGTTTTGCAATACATATATATAGCATAACATTAAAGAAATTACTCATCAAAAAAGCACAGTGATTACACAATAAAACATTTTGAGCAATAGAGATATAGCCTGGGCCATTCTCCAATGACGAATTTTAAATTAACTAATGCAATTATTTTGACAGCTGTAATTCTAGTAAAATTAAAATTCTTGATGTTGTACTTCATCATTAACACATGGTTACAAGAGCCATATATGTCTCCCTTTATATTTGTCAATGAAATGTTCCAGAATGATACAAAAATATCCTTCCTTCCTGCAGTTGCAATTTACTCTGTACTTTGCTTATTTGTCAGGATGTGAAAGAACTGGCGTTTGAGTCTGCGTTTGTGATTTAGACTTGCATATAGTGTTTTAGAGGGTAGGAGAGCTATCACTCTGCTCTTCGATGGTTGTGCCGGACAAAAACACATCTGGGAAAAGCTGTAGATCTGCCTGAGCTCTTCAGAAAGAGTATTGGATATTATCTCCCCCGCCTCTCTGTAAATGACTGGCCCTAGGTGTGTGTCACACTGCTGAGCGTGGCCGGGCTGCCACATCGATGGCACGCAGCCCCCGCATGCCCTGTCTGAAGCAGCATTACCAGGGCTGGCACAGAGGCTGAGATGGCTCCAGCCCTCCCGTTGCCCCAATGCCCCATGGAGTGAGTCCAACAGGTCAAGTGCTGCAGAAGTAGGTTGTGGAGCTGCTCTTTCTCTCTTCTCTGCGTTTCTGTTCCGTTCTCCTTTCCAAGACTGTGGCTATTTCTAGTGGAAGCCCTAAATGAGGCTTTTTAAAATACTCTAAGAGCTGTACAAAGCCATATTCTATTCTGCTAGATAAGGGGGAAAGGAGGCTTATTTAGCTGGTAATCTTTCATTTTTAATGAATTTTTAAATGAATTAAAGTGCTTCAGCCAGGTGGTGCACTAGCTGTGGAAAGTGCAGGAGGGAGAAAAGGTCAGGTTTGGTCCTTTTCAGGGTCCTCAGTGCAAGTTCTGAGTTGCAGTTCCAAATTGCAGAAAAGAAGGTACTCAGGATGGAAATTCTGGAGAAAAAAAAAGAGGCCAGAGACTGGGTGAACAGCTTGTGAGTAAACAAGGGGGGTAGGGGGGAATCTTCCCCATATGTCAGCATAGAACTTACTTCCCTTTCAGAACACCTTAGGTACCAACAGATAATGCATCCTATGCATCCTTTTCTTGTGGGAGTTGGGGCAGAGGCTGGGAATTCTGTAGGATGCCTCTTATGGTGGGCTACAATTTACAAACACAATTCCAGCAAAACCAGCCACGATCCCAACAGAAGGAATCTTCCTACTCAAGTGTCCTGATGATGTTACAGTACGTATATTTAAATCACTGGAGGTGTGATTCTATCCTCCCAGCTGAGGTGAATATCTGTTCTCCTGGAGTCAGCCTAGTTTTGCATCTTCATTCTATGCAACAAGAGACAGCAGAGACTGCTAGCTAGGAAAGTTAACTGCTGCTGCTGCCTGGTTTATTACAATACTTTTTTTTTTTTTCAGACCTGATTAACAAATGAGAAACTGGAACCTGAGTGATTAATTTCACTTCAGTACCTTCACAGAGTCCCTGAAAATAATTTTGAAACTTGCAATAGGTATGTTTAAAATAATATATCTCCCTATTGGGAAGAATATAAGGGAAGTCATGGAACTATTACAGACCAAAGGCATCCTGGTCTAACAATCTGGAAGACAATCTGTGGGATTTGTTTTCATAGAATAAAGTGAATGGGCATGGGAGGAACAAGAAAAGGATGCAAGCCATCGACTCACTTAAATTCAAATGTTACATAACCTCAAGAGCAGAAACTAGTAAGACTACCTGTCTTTTATACTCTAGCCATGAATTAAAAACACATGCAGAACAAATAAAATGAAAACCAGGTCTGTGGGGTTTTTTTTCTTCTTTTTTTTTTGCCTTATTTCAACATTTTTAGAGGCATTTTAGGCATTTAAGACCTGCTATACCTGTGATAAGAAAAGCTTTTGAGGAGCTTTAGATTCCTAGCCAATCCATGTCTTTAACCATTCCAGAGATCCACAGGAAAAAGTTTTGTGAGTTGACTTGAACTGTGATGTTCTTTCCAAGATCCTTTACTAAAAAATAAATTGTACTACATTATACGTTTGGACTTCCACTTTACCATGTATATCTTATTTTTTTGCAGTTGCAAGGCTTGGGTCTCATTGATCCTTGGAACTTGTCTTCACCTCTTGCTCATACAGTTTTCCCTCACCATTTTAATTACTTGCAGGGGTTAGTCCTCTGTGCCACCCAGTCATTGCCATAGCATTCATTTGGTGCTTCAAATTTTTCTTAAGTGCCCATTTTGCATGAGAGCACTGACTGCCTGCTCCTCAGCATCTGCAGTCCTAAGCTCCCTGATGTCCAGCCGTGGCCAGTGCCAGTGGTGCAGGTATTCCTCAAGAGTTTCACTTTGGGAGCATGCAGCAATACAATTCTGGACACATTCACAACATTTTCAGAGCAAACTGCTATTTTTCATTCATAATATGCATCAGAAAGTGTAAATGCCAGCTGATATCCCAATTGTGGATTTCCTAAACATTATGTTTCTTCACTGTCCCTTTATTCCCACCAGGTTGCCTTCCAGCTCTGAAGGATAAGAACAGTCCCCACTTCTCACACAGCCTCACTGTCTGCAGGCTGGACTCTTCAGCCAAATGTGAACCACTGCAATGCAGACAGCAGGGAGTCTCCAGGCACTCCATCAACCCTTTCTTGGCTCTTAGCACCTTTTCAAGTTCAGAGATCCAAGCCCTGTTTGCAAGTTCAACCTTGTAAGGGATGAATTGGGTAATGTTGAAACAGATCTTTCGAACTGCTGATCTGTCCTTCTCCTTAGACCCAACTGATTTGCATTGAATACTCCCATCCTTTCTGCCTTTGTTTTCTTCAGGGAGCTTTACCTTTGCTTTTCTCTCATTCACCACATCACCTGTATCTTCTGCAGTCTATTACACTGTTTGTTTGTCAGACAAGCTTAACCACATCGTCTGAACCTTGCTTTTCTTAAGATAGGCATATAATTTCATGAGAAGTGACATAATTTCTGAATAGTGTCTCATTTTCAATAGTGACAACCTTAAGGAATTTACAGCCCCATATCGTTGTGCAAAAGCACACATCACCCCCTTCATACAGTCAGCAGACTTCAGGTTCCTAATGCAAAGATATTCTTCTTCTCTCCAGTTTCATGTAGCATCTGGTCATACGGACACTTTAGTCCTTTCTCCACCATCAGAGATCTCTTGAGTCCACAACCAAAACATGCCCCAGGTCTCGCTCGCTGCCTGCCACAGTCGGACACACCTTACAGAGACCAGCGTAACTTTGTGCTGATGGCAGAGGTCAGCCCAGAAGGAATTTGGCTCATGGACAGCTGTGCTTTTTGGAGAGAGCTGACAAGCGAAGGCTTCTGTTCAGGATGGCCCTGGAGTGAAACCCAGGCTTAGGCTCCATTGAAGTCAAGACCTCAAGCGTGCTCTTTAATATGGATGAATTTTTGCATATGTTTTAAGTGCTCCCCTCAACTGGGCAAAGGAGCATAATTCTCCTTTTTTTTTCTCCAATAAATAAGCTTATTTTCTTCTGTCTGTCTGTCTGCCTCTCTGTTTGGTCTGCTTTATTGTTTGCTTTCGTCTCGGGTATTTACTATCTTTTATTATTAATTTTTCCTATCACTTTATTGCATGTTAGAAGTGAATAGGTGTGGATGCTGAACTCACCTGGTATTTGCTTTCAGAATAGGTCATAAAATAATGTAATGCGACGTAGAGATTCAGGGCATGCCTTCAATAGAAGATAAAGATTTTTTACATCTATCAGTCCAGGAAAATTAATGTAGCCTCTGCTTGCCTCTCTCCACCTTGGTATCCCTTATTAAACTTAGGGCAATTACGATCTGAACATTTTTAGTATGACAAACATCAGGGTTCATCTGAGGTTAATGTCAATTAATAGGTTGTGGCAGTCATGGAGTAACTGGCAATTTGGCTGAGAAAATGAGAGAAATAAGGAAGCAGAAAAAGGTAGAAGGGGATAATGTTGTATCACTTAGAAATCAAAGTGCAATAAATACTAATACTGATAAAGGAATCATTGCCAGTTAAATTCCATAGCATCCATCAGTCCATATCGTTATGTCTCACTGATCACTGCAGCATATGAGCTGCAATATGCCTGTACCCTATATTTTGTCAAGCAGCTCCTCTGGGCATGTGGGGGCTGTCAGGGCCTGAAAAGGTGATCTATCCGAAAAATGTCAGTAGCATTATGCATTTAATGCTGTTTTAACGAGACCTGGAGTAATTGTTTTGTAATTCCTGTACATACCTGTGTATGGCTGTGTAATATTTTAGAAAACTCCTTGCTTTTTATTGCAGGTACACTTGAGCCAGATCCTTCACAGGCATAATTTGCTATAGTTCCTTTGCCTCCACAGGGATTGTACCAGTTTACACCAGCTGAAGCTGAGACCCAAGAGATTTGTATTCACTGAGTGCCATATATCCTGGAGAAACAGATTTCTGTAGAAGATGGTTTTCACCTGGCATAACATACTGTAAAGGAGAAATGAGAGACAGGAGAACAAGCTGTCTGCTTTTCTAACTTAGAACTTTCTCCATTCAAGTCAGGGGTATAAATAATAAAACATTATGTAGAGCATTTCCACTCCTTATTAAGTAAATTTTAAATAAAAATCTTAATGAATACACATGGATGTGTTTTATGCATTTTTAGACATTTGAGGTCTAAACAAAAATGCACATTGGATCTGATTTTTCAGTTAGGCACACATAAGAGCTTATCAAAAAATGAGTGCAACTATTTGTCAAATTTATGTTCATTTACCATGATTTCATGTATAGTGCGGGATCATGAGCTGTTTCCAAATCTTACTAGGCTATAGAAATCATAAATGATTTCATGAAAATTGCTATCACTAGTGTCATGGTAACTGTACCCATAAATCAGGCATACCACTGAGCATACAATATATGCTAGCAATAAATTTGGATTTCAAACAATTAGATCCTGCATTTAACTATTGGTCTTTTACATATTATTTTTGTCAGAAGTTGAAGGCCATAGCTCTCATATGGTATTTTGAAGCTGTCCAGTGTAATTGCTAGCTTCCTGATGCACCCACATTTGGATACACAAAAGAAGGTAGGTTGTGAAAAAAGGGTAAGAAGAAAATCCAAAGTCAGATATAATCACGTGTATACAAGAAATATTAAACCCTTTTGGATTTCACCACTTGTGTTCCAAAGACTTTTTCTTTCTTTTTTGAAATTCCTCTGCTTCTTTCAGACAGTATTCAGGTGCTGCCTAGCGGCCATTATTCAGTGCCATTGCAATGTTCTTTTATGCCTTTGGTGAGGTTTTTGTTGGTGGTGTTGTTTCATTGCACTATTACTACTGTCCTGTTTATTGGACTTTAAGAATTTAAGGCTTACGACTTATTCTAACAAGCATGTAAGAAGAAGAGTGTAAATGTTTTTCTTTTATCTGGGTCTAAGAGTGAACTTGCATGCAGCATTTTCCATGTGTAGATTTCATGGGAAAAATGAACTAATTTGGTACCCCATGTCCATAATATTTAAGAAAGATGCAGATCCTCTCTCTCTGATAAGCTGGAAGCCAGACCAAGAGTATTTTTAAATAGAACCAGGGAATCATATTGTACTTTAATGACTGTTTAGTAGAATAGTCTGCAGCTATCCATGTTTTGAGACATGTTTTAATTATAAGGCTATTATTAAACTGTGGAATGTGGTGAATACCATAAAAAGAAAACACCCTGAACACAGCTCCTATGTATTCACATGTGTTTGAATCTTAATGGAATACGTCTGTTCTTTTTGTTTGAATCTGCTATTTCAAAAGAGCAAAACAAAAAAAAAGTCCTCACATAAATTGTGAGGGAACAATGAAACTCCATTTCATCTTACCCAAGAGGTAATATTTATTAATGGCCACTTGGCAGTGGAAAGTAGGGAGATAGTATGTGGATTATTTTAAATTATTACATATCTTCTTACTTAGAATATAAGTAATTACATTAGTACAGTTGACTACAAAAACAAGCAATAAATCCCCATTAATTTGTTGAATCTGTGTTAGCGGACATCCTTGGTGTGTAATTCAGATTAATATTTATAGCTCTGCATGAATTTCTTGTACTTGGCTCTGTAAATTTAGCTTGGAGGACATCAACAACTGTGCTTAGTTTTGTGATGCAATGAAAAAAGTCCATGCTGACTGAAGTCCAAAATTATTTTCAAATATATATGTGTATTTGTGTTTCCGTCTTTCCAAAGTGGCTGAGCTAAAAAAAGCATTCCAAGTTTGGTTTGGTTTTTTTTTTTGAAAGCCTCTCAGCTTCAAGTTACGGTGTTTTTACAACAGAATGTGAAAGATGAAATTCAGCATATATAATTTTTTTCAAAGCAAAAAAACTCTTCAAACTTTCATATTAAAATCTAAGGCATGGTTAAAACTCTTAGAAAGATTCCTCATCTTTTCATTAGAACTCTGTCTTTGCATTCATAGTTTTTCACATATCTTTAAATGCTATTCTAAATATTTTGCTTTCTTTCAAGATTACTGTTTTGAATTCCACCTTCTGTATTCAGAAGTTCTAAGATCTTTTCAAACTAATCAAATTGACAGCATCTTATCTTATACTGGGAGGTATCTTACATTGGGAGCTGTTTGCAGAAGCAAAAGGCACCAGTACTGGGCACAAAGACAACAGCTCTATTGCCAGCAAAACCCCTAGGAATGCTGTATTAAAAAAAATGTATCTCATATGAAGGAAGATGGGATCTTGAGGCAATTAGTAAATTATTCTCTACCTCCCAGGATTTTGTGTTAGGATTGTTATTATGCATAGCTCGAACTTAGGAAGAAAAGCATATCCTTTAAAATAAGCAATAGATATTAGTTTAAGGAAACATTTCAAACCAACAAATGCTCAGAATAATGCATGAATTCCAATGCTAATGTATTACTAGCCATTGAAGCAAAAGTTATGGCCCAGATCAAGCAAAGTCAATGCTTGCGCCTAATTTAAGTTGACCCCCACAAATGTATTGAAACTGTACCCCCCTATTAGTGGACACCATTTTAAAGCTAGTGTCTGTATTCCCTGTTCAATCAATGGAAAGATGTAGGTTGTTTAGAAATGAGTCAGAAAATCCTTCTAAATTAGTCCTAATTTAGAAAACTACCTCTGCATTGTCTGAAAAGTGAATCAAGTGCAGAAAGTACAGACAATTCATTTGCAGATTGATAATCTAGTCTATAGAAAAATAGCCTGAGAGAAACAGGCATGACGGTAGACTGGATGCTAAGTCAAATTATGTCCTTTGGAACACACTGTAGTTTGTACTAAGAGCAATTCATAAATAGTGCTATTGAGCCTAGCCCTCATAAGAAAAAGTTGAAAGAAATTCCAGTTTCCACCATGTATAAAGATAGCCTTATCCTTTAAAAAAAGGAGGGAAATTTTATGTCTAATAACTGAAGGTATTTAAATGACACTCAATTAATCTTAATACTCCTTAATAACTCTCCCTCACTAGTGTCTCTCTAATTGGTGGTAAGATATTTTCCAGTCCACTATTTCACCAATAGTGACCCTTCCTAGCCCAATGCATATTATTAAAATCATAGAAACCTGAGAAAATCTCAGCAAACATATCACAAAGGAAGCTAGTAGTTGATTTCTCTATCTTTTAGTTAATCGAATGTTCCAATTTCAAGATTCTAAATTCAAAAAGAAAGCCAAATATCCAGCTCCATCCCAAGCTTGTCTACATCATTAGAAACCCAGGAGATGCTGGCTTGTCATTGCACCATGTATTTTGCATCTATTACCCTAGTGAAAGTAAAATAGCATGTCATGCTTTTGTCAGTTTATTTAATCATACCATAACTTTTTTGTTGCAAACACTGCTGTATAACCCATAAAAATAAATAAATAAATAAATAAGTAAATAGGGAACAGTTCAGTAAAGTTTGTACTGAACTACATCCACATAGGATTTAACATTTTCTGAACAGGAAAAAAAGGGTGTTAATGTGGTGATATACGAACATTTTATTTAGTTTCTCAGAGGGTTTCTTTGGCTTTGATTTTCTTTTGGATTTGGGGTTTTTTTTGTTTTGTTTTGTTTTTTTCTTCTTTTTTTTTTAAGTAGCAATATCCAGGGCGGAGGCAAACTAAAGACTTTAACAATGTCTTAGCAGTAATTCCTGACTTTACATTTCTGAAGTGCACAGAGATGTTTTCTGGCTTTACTGCTGTTAAATTATGCACTGGTTTTGTGTCATTAATTTGAGATGACATAGATAAGAGAAGCAGCTTCATTCATGAAGTCAAATTCTGCCTGTAAGTGTGCCTTTCAAGAAAAAGGAAGATCTGTATTTCTTCCAAGTGTTTGCAGGTAGTGCATCAGTGTTAACTCAAATAATGAAAGCCAGGATTGATGATGGGCTGATTCAGTGTAGCTCTTGCCAACAATTTTCAGAGATTAGGAGGTTGTTGGAAAGATATCAATGAAGGTTTAGGGATCACTGTCTGAAGTATTCTAAATTAACAGCTAATGGATGTTTTTAATAGCTCTTTTATAGATGAGTGCAGCTGAATGAAAACCGACAAGAATGCTCAGCTTTGCTTATTATGAGCTTTAACTTTTTTTCACAGATGATGACCTGCCTCTGCACTAGCTTTCTCACGTTCTGTCTGCATAGGGTAAAAATGCATTTATTTTATAGTTAATAAACATATCCGCACACGCTTTAATCTTTTTGAGATTTTTTTTTTTAAGTACCAGAGATTATTTTCTTCCTCAAAAGCTGCATATATGCAGTACTGCACTACTCTTTTCCAAAGATTTGTTCATCCATCCTGCTGTTTCTGGCAAAGTTCAGTTCTTGCAGAAATGGTGAGCAGATCTGAAAAAAATGAATACTCTTTGATTATAGCTGGTGTAATCAAGTTGTCTGACCTTCCTGGTGCACAAAGAGACCTGACTTGGGTATTCAATATTCAATTTCAGTGGCCCAAAGAGATGAATAAATATAAGTGAGACAGAGTTCATATGAAAGTATACCAGTGGGACAGAAAATAAATGTCTTGAGGTTGTTTTTTGCAATAGAGCTCATAAGCTTCCTATCCTCATCTCCAGTGATGCCAGCTGGCTGTCAAATGACAGTTTTTTGTCATAGAGATATGACATCATTGCTTCTGTTTGGTTCACAGGTGTTTGAAATTATCTAAGTCTTTTAGCTGTCAAAATTTGACCAAGGGAGATTCATTGACTACCTCTTCCAAAGAATAACTCTATCTGTGCTTTTATGTGTGGCCTCTTTCACTTCTGCACTATTAACATATCAGATGAATAAAAAATGTAATCTTCAATTTTTAATTTATCTTTAGGTAGATAAAATGTTCAGCAACTAAATATTTTATCCTTATCCTGAAGCTTTTCTGTTAATATACAAACACAACTAGAAAAATATCTGTGTGAAAAACATACCCATCCTTAAAATGGACCTGACTTCAAAGATGCAAGTTTAATCCCATTTTAGAACTACTTGACACATTGGAAAAAGTCCATTTCCACTCACGCACAGGCTGTGCAAGGAAAACACAGTATTACTAGATGTCTGTGTGTGGACAGCTAAGTCAAACTACATATTTCCAGTGACTGTAACTGGAGCTTAGACATCTAGCCCTTTAGACATTTAGACAATACATTTTGGTGTCTGAATCTAGAATGGGAAGCCACTATAGAAAATCAAAGAGTATGCATTTATCAAATAATAATTATTTTATTATAGTTTATCTTGTACCACCCCAACACATTCTGTAATCATGCATTCCAAGGACTAACTAATATTGAATGATTCTATGCCACAAGAACATAAACTTACTGCTTTCATTTACAAAAGTTGCTACAAAAAGCAAGAACTTTTGTGCTTCTTACAAGCTTTCTAGATTAAGCAGCTTTATTTGAATCTGAGTAACATCTTGAACAGCAACATAGATACAGTATATAGGGAAGTTTTATAAAAGATGTCAGCCTTTATTATCAAGCCTAATTGGCCTATTATGTTCCTTTTTTGTAAGAAGCTATTAACTTCTTAATGCTTTGTGGGCAGTAAGATTCTCATCAACAGATTCTGCGGCATTTTTAAACCTTTCTTTGATTCAAGCAATGAAATAAAAAAAAAAAAAAGAAAAAGCAGAATTGGCCCATATTGGAAAAAAAGCATCTATTGCTTTTTCCTGACACTATCACAATAACCAAAAAATGAAAAATAAGTTCTTAATGAGGGAAGTTATTTTTTTTTCATTTTGTGTTTTCAAAAATACGTCAGTAATTTCATACAGCATCAGTAACACGGGCAAGTGATTCCTGTCCCATGAAATCTCCACAGAGACACAGGGAAAGAAGTAACATTAGTACAACCTGCATCTTCTTCAGATCTAATGGTTTTCATTTTTCTTTAATTTTGTTTTGTGCTTTTACCATTTATACACATTGTTGTCAGGGTTTAATGTCATGATAGTGCTCTCTAAGGCAAAACGCTGACTTCAGTGATAGAATCCTCTGACCCAAAATGCCAGTCAGTCTTCAAAAAGTATACATAAAGTATGACCGAGGAGAAAATGATAAGTAAGTCCAGATACACATTGCTTACAGCTAGGGAAAGCTAACTTCTCAATTTTGTATTCTTAACCCAGCACCAAATATTTTAAAAGTAAAATTTCTTGAGGACAACAGCAGCATCAACACTTTTAATAGATTTAAGATTCCCATCACAACAAGCATTCAGAAAATTTCACCTTTCAGAGTGGAGAAGAAAAAGCATGGCAAAGAATAATTTTAACACATAACTGAGCAAGATATGCATGAATTCCCATCTTAAGCTCCGTGACTGAATGGCATCTTTGGAAGAATGCATGTAATGTCTTAGCAGCTATGCTTACTACCTTTGAAACCAGACTTACTGGCCTCCCCAGATCTTGCACCTTTCCTTGTGTTATTTTCTTATCACTTTCTACTAGATCAATTGCTCTACATTAATGTTTAAAAAAAATTCTTATATTTGTAATGCAGATTTTATTACTCTACTTCTGTAAGCCACTCAAACAAGCTATGAGACGAATACCTTTGGATAACTAATTAGTGACGTGGAGCTTCTAGAAGCTATTTGTAGTCGACAAGAGAACTTCAATAATTTAAACAAAGGGCAAAAAGGAATGTTGCACATTATGACTTTTAAAAATAAATAATTTTCACTTTTAAGCCTATAAAAACAAAGAGGAAGTTTCTTCAGCTGCTACCCTTTCCTCAAAGAAAACACGTCTTGTAACATACTTTTTGTAAAGAACTAACAAGGGAGGCAGTTTCTTACTAGCTTGTGAACTGTGATAGCTGGTTTTCTTCTGTGACCAACCCAAACATTTAGATTCGTGTTCATCCCATCTGGGTTATTTAACTGCTTAGATAAAGACTGGACTTGGCCTAAACATCTCCTGTTGACACAAATGTGTGGAGGGCAATTCACATGATTCATATCAGTTACACACTTGTATTTTCAATCCTATGAGATACAGTGACAGACATACAATAATAGTATTTTGATTCATGTTTGAAAAGCATTGACAACCTGGGTCCATCATACAAGGCTATAAGTTGGAGTCAAGGATAAGTTTCCTGCAGACAAATCACATGCAGGGCAGTTATCAGAAAGCTTTTGAAGACTGCGTGACAATGCATCCCCTCCAGCAAGGAATGCAGCTTGACTGAAGCAGTCTGGAGGCTTTGCAAGGCCTGCAAAAGCCCCACCACATGAAGCATGCTGGATGGGACAATCATCAAGAACAATCCAACAAAGCATTGTGGGCATGGTCATTGCTATCACTGGGAGTTGTAAGCATGGTTCGAGGACATTTGTATTATCCAATTTGTATCATCAAATTAAAATACTGCGGTGCATAGAACTGGAAAATGGTATCTGGGAGTCATTAATAAATAGCTGGGCCAGAATAAGGCAAGGTTATCACCTTTTTGTCAAAGTAATAGAGATACTTCTCTTAATGAATGGCCCAAATCACAGTTGGACAATAAATATAAAAGCATACAGATGGAAAGGTTTTTCAGACTATAGAACAATAACGAGATATTACTAGTCTGTTTTACAGAGCCAGACAAAGTGAATTATTAGTAAAGATTCTTTTTCTCATAAGAACTGCAATAAGAATGAAAAAAGATATATCTATAAGAGCATTATAATTTCTTAGACTCTCCTTCCAGAAATGGGAGAAATATGTGGCAGGGAGTCTGTATTTCCTGACCTTGGTAGATCAAAATGCAAAAGGTTTTGCCCTCCAATGTCACCAGTGGTTTAGAGTGAAGAACTTTTTATTAACATTTTTAGAGTTTCTGGGTATATTCCCTTTAAGAACTTCCTTTCTAAAATCTGCATGCTAAATTATTCTGCTGCCCCGCCAGGTCACCTATATTCCATTGAAGCAGAACACTATTTTCCTTAAGTTATTCAGAAGAACAAATTCTCAGTTTTTAGCCTTCAATTGGATTCTGAAAAATTAGGGGTGGGAGGAAGAATTTTTCTGTGATGTTCAACTTAAAAAACAAATCAAAACAAAACCTTTTCATGTTGAATGTAACAATCAAAGCAGAACAAATACAGCAGTACCTCTGTTCAACAAAATAAACACTACACAAGTGCAGACAAAACATCTGTATTTTAAAACTTCTTGAAAGATTGTGGTCCACTTAAGAAAGTTATATTTTCTTAACCTATATTTTAAAGTAACAAATGTAATCTTAGTTTAGAATCAACAGAGTAGTCCCTTTGGTCTGAGGATGTCAAGTCTTCATCTAAGGCGTTAAAAAAATTCACCTCTCAAAATTCCTGAAAAGAGCTATGATACCTATTAAGACAGAATATGAACATAAAATTAGTGTTATATATTTTATCTTGCAATTGTGTTTTAAATAAGAAAACAAAAAAGAGTTTCTTAAAATTGTTATGTAGTAGCTAGAGTAATTTGTTTAGTCTTAATGTAAACATCTGAAATGGGTCAAATGTATTTTGGACAAATACCTGTGTTTTATCATTGGCTATAAAGGAAGTTCCAACAAGTACCTGACAAGAAGACATCATCATGGCAGATGGCTAAACTCCGTCAGTGTCAAGAAAAGGTAGCGATAACTTGGTTATAAGAATGAAAGCGTTTAACCTCATTTAGAAATGCCAGCCAGACTTGTGTGCCTGGCTGTATCTCATAGTTCCCTAGATATATTGTCTCAATAGAAATCCTTTACTTTAGACATCAAATCATTGGTTTGACTGATTTTTCCTTGCTGGACTGGATAAGCCTAAGCAAATATGTACAACCAGTATTTACTGGTGTATCTAGTAGTAGTGCAGTATTTAGTATGGAAACAATTTATTGAAGAAGAAAGCTACATGCTTCTGATGGAAAACAAGTAAAACAGCTAAAATACAAAATTTAGTACATTGCAGGTGTTAAACGCTTATCCTTTGGAATTTATCTGAGTGCAGAGTCTTGTTTTAAACAGGGTCTGTTTGTAGGTGCTGCTTTACACACTGGTAGCTTACAGTGGCCTTTTAAGCTTGCAGGTGCACACATTTTTGTTTAAGTATCTGTTTAAAAATAGTCTGCCTTTAGGAAATGTCATATGTATAAGAACTAATAATATCAGTTCTAGTCATGTTAAGTGATTATTATTGTATGCATAAAACATGTATAAAAAGTTGTATACCTTGCTGTTGATCTGTTCTTACCTCTGATTCTTAGCCTCATAAAAAAAAAAGCCTGAACAAGAAAGCAGTACTTGCATTTTATTCATTATATAGAAGTTACACAGAATTTGGAAGCGTTTATATCTATTTTTGATATATATGCAAGGAAATGTATATCTAATAACAGAATTTGGTTAAATTTTATACAATTTGCATTCTGTTAGTATCATTATATGATGCCATATATGTCTTCTGTAGCTGACCATAATTTTTTGGGGAGGAAAAAAGAATTTTTCGAAGGGTCAGTTCTTGAATCCCAGTAACAAGAACTCCCACAACAAATGCAAACTTGATCATAGTATCAGTGTCAAAAAAGCATGGTATGAATTGGAGGTCCCTTGCCTTGCCTTACCTTGCCTTGCCTTCCCCTCCCCTTCCCTCCCCTCCCTTTTATTTCTTAAGGATTTTAAGAACAAACTATTGACTTACCTTCAAAACATATTAAACCTTCAACTCAAAGATGTTATGACAGAGTTTGTAGGCAATTTGTCCCTTGGGAAAAGCAGAGATCGAAATTCCTCTAAGGAAATTATAGGTTTGCTGGTTAAGAAAGTCTTGAAAGGCTCCATCTCATCTGCTGTTAAATTCGAGGGATCCACTTTAGGTTCAGCTTTCTTCTTTAATGAATTCCATTGCTACATGCAGAAAAAAACCAGATGTTTGGATGAAGCCCTTGAGTAGCAAAATAACAATTGTAGTTGTTTGTGGTTCCATCCAACTGACCAAAGTAAATGGAAGAAAAACAAAGCAAACAATGTGGCCTTCTGAGGCGTACAAGATGTTTGACATCAGTCCACTAAGAATGCCGATCTTAATGCAATTTTCACTGGCTGTGCAAAGCCAAAATGGTAGAAAAGCAGCCCAGCAGCAAGAAGTTGCAGAGCTGCTCAAGGAATAATACATTTAAAAATGCCATTGAGCAAGATAGAAACTGTGATGGGAACAGGGTTAATTAACGGGATAAGGCCAAACTCAGGACTTGCAACACTAAAGAAAATGTTGAGGTAAAATGTATTTTCTCTATACCATTTGGGAAGTATCACCATGGAGGCAATGTTCAGCTCCACTCAGATGGCGAATAACTGGCAACAACCCTTTTTCTTATAAACCCAGAAATTATGACATTTTTTAACAACAAAAAAAAAAAAAGGGTAGTGTAAACTAGCTTGTTATTTGGGGTTTTTTGTTGTTTTTTTTTTTCCCCTGTTACTATTTAATCATGAAATCTTTACTAAAAATCTTTGGGTGAAAACCCATAAAACTAAAATAAAGCTGTAACATGGCATTGCAACTCACAGAATATGTTACTTGTTTGGCCAAAATATTTTTGCTTCTTAAAATTTGGGTCTAAAACCAACCTGTTAGGTTGCATTTTTAGCAACAGCACAATGTTGATCTAACCATAACAGCTCTAATATAAATTTAATGTTACCCCTTTTATCCCTTTTCTTTTAAGTATTTAAGTTCACATTGATGGGAAAAAAAAAATGCTTAACTGATAGTTTTCACAGTGTGTGAAGAGAAACCTGTGCTCTGGTGTTTGTTAGGCTGAGACCCGTTACCATACTCATGGTTGCAGACCAGTGAAAGACTCTCATTTACAGACATTGCCTGTGTTGACTGCCCACAGCCTCAAAAAAACAAACATCAAACCATTCTTGACTTCTCCTACATGGCAGCTCCAGGCACATGTTGATCTGACTGTTTGCTTTCTTTACTTGCATTTTCAAAAAACCCACAAACATCTCTACTGGAAAATTTTTCTCTACAAAGCGTTTTTTCAGTGCAATTGCACATGCATGCATACCTAGCATACAGTCACCTATAGTTTTGCTCATGTTTTCTTCTTTTCCCTTCTGCTACCAAAACTGAAACATCCTTTAAGTCTATTTTAAGACTACTTCCCCTCTAAGTCTACTTAACCTTTGTTTTGCTGGCTTTGTGTTTTGCCTGCTCACCACAGCATGAGGACCACAGACCAGATATCTGCAAAAATCAACTCTCAGCAGTGGCTATATTTTCTATGAGAAGATGAGGGATCCCAGGAAACAGAGTTCCCTAACATGAGAATTGACATTATGAGACTGTCACTGCATACTAGATATGACCTTAACACTGGAATAAATTATTGTTATCAATTGATAATTTTTATATATCTTTTATACACACACACACATATATATATACCTAAAACCCTAAAGGTACTGCAGCTAGGTGAGTTTTAATCTGAAGCTTGATTTGGTAAAAGGTATTTATCATGAATAGACCTGCTCAGTCACCTGTGCACCTGGCTCACTTTCCTGTTTTTGGCTGGGATACCTACTTCTGCACCTACCTACCCACTTCTGCACCAGCATCCATGACTCTGAGGGACATCCCATAACAGCTATATTGTGCCAGATAGACAAACCCTCAAGTGCCTAAGACCAGCCTGCATCTGGCCCCAAATATAGTGTCAGGCTTTAAATGAATAATTTCAGTAAGATTATGTTAAATTATAATGGACTTCCTATGGAATCTTATATTATATGCACCTGAATACCAAAAGAATTCATCATGATTAAAATTATTGCAAGAAATACCAAAGGAAGTAAGAATGATTTGCCACTTATTATAAAGTGTTGGCCATTTTGCAATAAGTGGCCAATCATTATTAATTCATTTGATATTCTTTATAACATTAATCATGGCTAATTCATTTGGTATTATTAATGTAGATGTAACATAAAATTCCATTGCAATTTAGCTATTTATTTAAATGTATCATTAATTTAAAGAGTTATCAATCCAAAATGTCAGCAGTTTTATTCAAAGGCTATAAGGCATATTCTGGCATTTGAAGCTGAAGGAATCATTTTCAAGCAAATAAAATACAAACATTTCTGTATTTGAACTTAGAAATTATCTTTTTTTTAATGGTACAAAGTAACATGGCATGCATAAGATTTCTTTTTGTTTACCTGAAAGAGGAAGGAGCAGAGTTATCTACAGTCCAGAACTCCAGTTTTTCATCCCTATTACATGTGAAACATCCTATTTTGGATGACCTACTCACACGTTTAAGCTGAGTGCATGTTTAAGGACTTTGCTTGGATAAAAGCCTTATTTCATCTCCATCTGGGAAATAAATTTAATCTTTAGTCTGGCCAAGTAGCTTCCATATTTGGAAAAATAGTAGGAAGGAGGTCTTTATGACAGCTTGAAGACATTATAGGTCCTATGGAACTTCTCAGAAGTTTGGAAATTTTAGACAGTGCCAATGCCAGAATCCCACTTGGAAATCTATATTTTGTCTACCAGAAGAATTCACTCTCATGTTTCAATTAGATAAAATATTCACTTCTTCATTTGTTGCACAGCACTGCTTTGCTCTGTCAAGCAGTTAACCAGCTGCTATGTTTTTATACTGAAGGATTTTTTTTTTCTTTTCCATTTATGTATAGAAGGATGAAACCCAGGGCTAAGAAGAAGTCAAGGAATGTCTATAGCACAATTCAAATTGTCTTTAAATACTTCACTGTGGTGTTAGGGCTGGGGTTCCAAGCTGTTCGTGGTGCTACAGAAGTCCTCAGAGCTGCAGAGCACTGAGCTGAGGAGCAGGTTCTTCACTACACAGCAATGGCCTCGAAGCACAAAAAAGACCAAACACAGATGCACAGCCATAAGTTCTCATAAGAGAAACACGAAAATTGCAAATAAGTAAAAAAGAAATAAAAAGAGCAACTAACAATGTAAAGAAGACCACTGAAAATTAGTCTGCGGCTCCTCAGATTACTTTTGGGAAAACTGTGAAGACTTGTGTCTTTTAAGTAGCTTTAGTCTAACAGACATATATCTTTTTCTTTTATGAGATTTTGTTATCTAGTGTCGTTGGTATGATTGTGAGAACACTAGAGCTCATAAGTGACCAGAAAAGCCCTATATGAATTGAAAAAATCATTGCTAGTGTTTTAAACACCATTATACCAGCACCAAAAGTCAGATATTCAAGGACAACTGGGCCCTTTCTGAGGACCGTAAATGTTGCTGGGTGAAGTACGAAGGATCAGCTAAACCCCATAGGTGTATTAAAATTCCTCATTCCATTAAATCTTTGACTTTTGGCACTTGTCTTTCCTATTTTCAGCCACTGAAACCGTTATCCGGAACTTGGAACCACAACAATGTAACTCACCAGCGAGGCACTTCTTACGCTCACAATGCACTTTCATGAGTTTTGCCTTAAATATTTGACAAGTGCAAAGGAAACCCATTGTTTCCAAATAGGCAACAGGTATTTTTTTCCAGAACAGTGAATCCCTGTAGAAAGGAAAGGTGGTATAGGTGGCCTATAACCCCTCTCCTCTAAATCCACTGTGATGAATCTTTTGGTAACTCCTGCCAGCAGACAGCACTGCAAGAAGATGCAGTTTTACATCAGCCTTGAGGCTTTCCTTAGTTTTACCAGAGGCAAAGCAGTGTCCCACTTAAGTAGTGCAAGTAGGGGTTACTTCTGTAATTAAAACAATATTTATCACTGCCATTTTAATTTCAAAATCTATAGCTGGTAATATTTAGTAAATCTGGACAAGACTGGAAAAAATAATTTGGAAAATATTCAGGTTGCAGCTGACTGCATTTCTTCCGTGAGGAAGGAATCCTTCTCTGGGGGCCTGCTTATCACAATGTGATATGAAAAAAGAAAATATAGAACTGACATCAGCTTCAACTTTGCTATAGAATATTCAACACCTTCCACTTTCATTTGTATATTCAACGATAACATTAAAATTACTGTGGTCACCCTAAAGGATGTTAATTACAATGCGACTCAGCAGCCTTTATACAACATAATTGCAGGTTACTAACGTTCATAGTATCCATTGGGGTTGTAATGGAGAGCAGAATTTAGCTCATGGATTTTGTGATGAAGGTCTTGCAGCCATTTCTTGTTATTAATCCTCTTTATCACTTCCCATGCATCATCTTTTGTTTGTTCCGTTAATTCAGAGTGAGTTTTATTTTTTGTACATAAAGAATATCTCTCTTATAGGCCTGTCAGGTTCAGCTTTACATATTGTAGATTTAATTGCTTCGCATTTCACTTTTTGATAAGGTTCTCAGATGTTAGGCTATATTAAGAAGGGGATGGAGACTAATACAGGAATTATTATAATGTCATTCTATAAATGGAGGTTACATCCTCATGTTGAATACTCTACCGGGTTTCAGTCACATTTCAGAAAGATAGAGTAAAAGAAGAAAGGTCTAAAAAAGGGCAGAAAATACATATTAGTTGGATAGGGAGTGTTCATATGAAAAGAAACTGAAAAGATTAAGATTATTTAGTGTGAAGCAAAAAGAATAGGAGATGACATATATAATAATGAGTGGTACAGAGAAAAGCAGTGGGTAGTCCTCACTACTCTTGTTCTACAGTAAGACACAGAGGGCATTTAGTGAAAGGAAAAGGCAACAAATGTGAAAGTGATAAAATGAAATACTTTTTATGGCATTGCATCGTATAATTAGCCTGTTGAACTGACCACCGTATGTTATTATTGAATAATAATTGAGGGCTTCTTGGAAAGTTTCAAGAAAGATAAAGCAATTATGTTAATAAAAACAGCATCTGCAGTGAAACTAGGTAGAAGAAGACATTAAGGAATATCAGTTCTTACAAACCCAAGCACAGTGTAATCATGACCAGAGGTTGTACGCGCTACTTGCTGTCATTGTGCTAGGAACTATACAATTATACAAGGACTTCCCATCATGATATTTTCCGTGTAAAGCCCTGATCTGAAAGAACAACCCTGAAAGCCACTGGATCTCATCTGGGTCCCACTAAACTCAATAAAGCTTTGCCTTGCTGGGTGTATAACTGGACAGGAAACAATAATAATAATAAGCAGGCGAGTTGCTCAAGGTGGCCAAAAGAAAGAACATGTTGTGTGTTGTACTACTTTTGCAACAGGTATTAACATCATAGGAAATCTAATGCAATTCAGTTTCATGGTGAAAAAGTCCATGTAGGGCCATTAAATACAAGCTGCAATTACAATCCCTCACTTAGGAGATCCCCGTGCCACAAGCTGCTGCATGTAGGGAGATCTAGGAGCAGAAGCATCACTTAGCAATTTCCCTGTTGGATCTGCTGTTGGCCGCTGTCAAAGGCAAGGCTAGACAGACTTTTAATGTAATCCACAGCAGTGCCATTCCTATCTCTGTACTTTTGCATTGTTTTTGCATTAAACTGATTGTATTCAACAGTAGTAGCAAAAGTGCAATTCCTTTATGTTCCTTAGGCTCATGGCATTACATGCCAGTGGCAGGACCATTGCTGGCAACCAAAAGCCACATATGCTTTATACAACAGGTATCCTTGCCATCAGTCATCCTTCAATGTTGACATAGATGAATCCTGTGAAGTGAGTGGATGATTTTCAGTTTCAGGGAGACCATATTTTGAACAGGCACCTTTGATGAAACAAAGCAGAATATCCCATTGACTTAGATCTTGGAGGATTCCATGTTTTCACTAAATAAAAGACGTACTGACTATAATTATATAGATTTCCTTTGCAAATGTTATCAGTCATATGACAGCTTTGGTTCAATTGGACAGGATATTAAGTATCCAGCAATATTGATAAAAACCTTCTGTTTTATCTAATGCTTTCATTGTTTGGTAATTCGTTTTAGGAGTTTTCCATTTAATATTCAGTATAGTAGTAAGTACAGTTCTTGCTCTTAAACATTTCTTTTTTACTCAGTACAATCACATCATTCTGAACAGGTAGGAAAGTATTAATACAGAGTTCTGAATTTTTATTTGTTAAAAATATCTCTTTTACTGTTCCTTGCTATGCATGCATGAGTGGCACAAAGCTGTGTTATTGTGTTAATTTGATTTTGGTTGTCTTTAAACTATTTCCCTCATTGTTAGTAACATATGAGAAGTTCGAAAACAAAATGTTTTTTTCTTTAAATAACACCACCAACAACCTGCAGTTCTCACAACAGGAAATTTTCCATGGCAAGGCAGCTGATGCTTTGCCATTAAAGATTTGGACTTGTTGAACTCATACAACATGTAGACTCATTTTAGTTTCAATGCACATTTCCTGTTATGTGGGATGATCCTTACTCCTCCACTTCAGGATGGAAAAAAAAACAAACAAATGAGCATGTAGGAACACAAAGTAAGACACAAGGTTAGGTGCCTTTCAGCACCCTTCTATTTTTTCTCCTCATTTTTTTCCTAAAAATAGGGGACGAGTTAAGGTTTTGGGTCTTTTTTTTTAAATACATAAGAAAACTGGGAATGAATGAATGTGAAAGTGTCCTGATTACTGAGATAAAAGCACTAAGTTTTACGGCACAATGTTTTTCTGAATCTTCATGAAATTCATCGTCTACCTCAAAAAGTTTTCTGTGGTGTGAGCAACACTTCTCGTCTCCCTCATGACTACTCCTCTTGCAGATTTCTAACAGCCCACACCCAACAATATTGCCAATCTGTACCACCTGCCCTCCACCCCTTCAACAGGCTCTCTGTACATTCCTAGCTACAGTCTTCATCCACACACCCCTGCTTCAGCTATTCAATCTGTTTTTTAGTGAGGAAAATGCACTTTCTTGCATATTAAATTCTGTTTTCATCATAAAAGGAAGTGTCCTTCAGACAATGCTCCTGTGTCATTCCCTACAGAGTTTTCTTTGTGGAGATTTGCGTAAGATGCCCTATTTTGCTACGTGATACTTCACGTGCGTATCATAAAAGGCAAAGCAGAAGGACACATTTCCTGAACAGTGCAAAGAAAAGAAAAACACACCACCTTTTATTTTGGATTTTGACTGTGCTTTGCATTTTTCAGTTGGCATGATTTTGAAGGGACCCTTGCATAAGTTTTCATTTACATTTCGTTTGTCATATTTGTTTGTTTTCTGGCATTAGAAAACACGTAAATTTTTGTCTTGGTCCAAACTACTAGTGTAGTCTGGGAGAGCATCCATGTCCTCTGGGAGAATATGGATGTGTGCAGGGCCTCTAGAGAGAGGCAGGAAAGAAAAGCATTCTGCATCCTACAGCAAACCCTGCAGAACCAGGACATCGTGGACCACGTAAGTACTAAATCCTGTCGTGTTTATAGGATACTGTTGCTTCAGAAGTTGGCTGTTTTCTTCATTACCACCCAAGATTAATGGGCACATTTATTACTTAATTCTTAACGTAAAGCCATGAGCTGCTTTGTATAACAGCCAGTGCAGACACAGCCCCAGTGACAATCTGTGAAAGAGAGGAGCCATGCATCTCCTCTTGTCATATCACATAACTTCTCAGGGGGCACACATTTATACCAACTGTGAGGGACATTCAGGCAGAAGCCACATGCTTCTCACCCCTGCCCAGCACCCAGGTTTTCTCTAGGCAAGTTGTAATAACAAGGTGGAGATCACTGGAGGCACTGCAATGCAGAGCCAGATACTGAGTGCGGTAGCTGCAAAGCAGGGGTCGCAGAAGCACAAGAGACACCCGCAACCCCTTTAGGATGCTTGTGCCTAGTAATAGAGCCAAACCCTGATAAAACGGAAAAACTTTAAAACCTAAGGGTTTAGTACTGACAGTTGTGAAAGACACCTCTCTCTAAGTCACCAGACCTAGCCTGAAGGCAGTGAAGAATCAGGAGCGGAAATAATAAAGTAGAAAACGTATCATGTAGTATGTATCCCAAAATTCAAATATTTGTGTCCTAAAATCCTAAAAATTATAGTATGAACCCTAAAAAGAGAAATATTATAGAAATATGCCTTATAGGAAAATGATTGTCTCTTTTAATTGTAGCCTTTTTGCAGCTGAAAGGGAGGCGGATTCCCTTACACAGCATGTGAAACTTCTGACTCCATAACTGGTTTCCCATAGCCCACTGGAAATGCTCAATGAAGGACTCCCTTTTCCAGTGGGAGAGTTAAGGAAAAATGAGATTACTATTGAAGAGACTGTGTGGCTTTCAGAGACCTCTTTGCAAAGTCCTGATGATTTTTGATTGCTGTCACTGTCCTCTGTGTCACCGAGGAAAGGGCATCCTCAGATTCTACAGCAGCCTGGGTAGAAAAAGTGTTCACAGTATTCACTTGTGTTATACCAGCACAGAGAAAGAGAAATCACTCGATGCCCTTGAAATGAGGTCATTTTCAGATTCACTAATCAACAATAAAAGAATGCCCAAATTGTCTCATTGATCTAAGAGAATGTGCATCTCCTCTGTCTATGTTATTAACTGAGGAATTAAAATGAGATTCCCTGCATATTTATTCCTCCTGATATGTTTTATGGATGCAATATTATGTGGTTATATTTTTTTTAAAAAATATATCTGCTTCATTGCAATAATAGTTGTTTTAATTTTTTTTTTATTTATTTGGTACCTGCTGTTGGGGAGATTTTGTAGGTTCCTTTAAAGTCTAAATGTCTTGCATTAAATAGCTTTGGAAAAAAAAAAAGATGGTCTAGGCTCTAGCCTGCTGAGTAAACATAAATTTCACAGTTAAATACATAAAATAATGATTACATCCAATGGTCATGAGGGACGTGTTTTTAGGAGTATACTAATTAAACTACATCCTTCAGACAACATGTTTCTACACTTACTGGCAATGAACCATATCTGATTTGTCATTAAGTAATTATGAATGCTAATGCAAATAAAGCACCTTTCAAACAAGGCTTCAGAATAGAAATTAATCATATATTATTCTTTCTTATCCTACCACATAAGGGTCATTTAAACAAAAACAGCCAAGGATATGAGATAGACATAACAAGAGAAGTTGCTATTTTTGTTCAGGTTTCAGCTCATACCTTTCTCTTTGTGGTGTTGTTTATGTATGCATATATATACTTCTTATAAATGGAGAGAGAGTAAAAAAGTCTTTACAGAATATTCAGTAATTCAAGCTTTGATCCAAAAACTGCTGAAGTTTATTGCAATCTTCCATCAGTAACAATAATAATTAGCAGTTCTTGCTCCTTTCCTTTTGCAGATCTCAAAGCACTCTACAAAAGGCCAGTATGGAAGACCCCACAAACACAAGGGAGTAAGTGTGATAAAATTAATAAGCACATGGTTAACCCCTGAACATATCAATGGGCACTGCTATTCCTTGTGCTTTTGTTAGCCGGGAGCTCTCAGAAATGTTCTGATGCCAGAACTGGCACGATTTTTGACCAGGTAAGGATCATTTCCAGAGCGTAATCTCTCTGTTCACACCTAATTTGCCATCCTGGACACTCCCATATGTGGATGGTACTGCTTCCCCTCTCTTACATCAGGAAACTAGGATGCAAAACAGTAATGTGCATAACTCTAGCTACCCTAGCAGAGGGTCTGGGCAGTTTTTCAACCCCCAAACCAAGTTACTAGGCAGTGGGCCCCACCACAGCTCTAGGTAGAGAAATTCTCATGAGGTCCACTCCCTACTCTGTTTTTTTTCAACTTCTAACATTTGTCTAAAGGTCAGAAATTAGGTATGCAATGTCTGGGCTCTTCAACCCCAAAGAAAAGACCACGTAAAGTATTGTATTATAATTGAAAAAGGACTGACAGAAACGCCTTATCTTCACAGCTAAAAGGGAACATCAGCGATATTTTCCATCAACCTATTTGCAGCAAATGTAAGTTGATTTACCTTCTCATTATGTTGTAAATGTTTTCCTTCCTCTTGACTTGTCTTTGTCCTCATCTTTGTACAGCTAGTGAAGTCATAAGTCCTCTGAAGCAACTATCTGCAAATTATAATGCTTCATTGCATAGGCAAGTAAGAGGATGAGTTATGAAGAACAAAGTTCTCATTGCGCAAGCTTCAATAATCCTTAATTCTGGGAAAGAAAATGGCCAATAACTTGTGAAAGGTACTGTGAATAAATGTGTTTAAGGCAGAATAATATGCTTTTAAATTGTGATTGGCTGTTTAGGACCCTTTTCAAGGCAAAGGGCCATGAATAACTGATAATCTATGTGAGGTCAATTATTGTGTAAGGTACACTGAAAAATCATGCAGCACATCTCATTCATATAACTTATATTAAAAGGTGCTATTCAAAACCACAGGTGTCAGCTTGTAAATGAGAAACTTCTCCGTTGCATGGAAGAGAGAAAATGCAAACGAGAAAAGGGCTGTAAATGAAGAAATAAAATGTGAAAATGGTACAAATGAGGAAAGCATGAAAATTGAGAATTAAGAAAAAAATGCAATGACCAATGGATCTTTCTGAAATTTGAGGTGATTAGGTTAGACTAACTTTTTCAACCACTATTAACATGGATTACACAGGTTAATAATAACCTTGATCAGGGTTACATTTTCATGAAAATGAGGAGATTTGGCCACAGTGAGGTAAAACCTAAATTTTGTCAGCACATGGTGCCTCATTTTCAATGAGAAAATAGCTCCAGGGAACAATATAATTTTCAATGGGTATCCTTTGGTTTCTTCAGGGTTTTGAGAGGTCATTAGCACTTCTGGAGTGGGATTCATCCTCTCTGACATTGGCGTCTGTTTTGTGGCCAGCTGCAGGCACCAGCCAAAGTGAATATCCAAGCCCCTAATGTTAATGACATGAAGGAAACTCATCCCATATGAAGTTAATTTTCTAGAATAACAAATCAAGCACTAAAAATCTTTTTCTCTCTCTTCCCTCCATTGATAGATGGAGGAGGATAGTTGCTACATGCTAAGGCTGCATATGCTCTAGATGGCTATAGGTGGGCATATGAATCCTACCTGAAATGCCTAAAAAGTATTTGCCTACAGCAGATTTAATTCACTCTGGTTCAATACAGACATTGTTAAATAGTTACCAGGTACAAATATAGAAATTAGACACTCATTAAATAGAAACTGATGTTCAAAACACTAAAATCATCACTAGTCAGACAGGATTTTTCAGGAGTGTTGCCAATGCTACTAGTTATTTCCTAGCCTGTGGGTGTGAGAAAGGCAGTGAAAGACACAACTCTGGTAACTTCAAACTTTCTACTACTGATTGCTCCCAAGGTGACAGAGTCTTTCTACCTCATATGTGCTCCTTACTCTCTTTAGCTGCCTCTTGGAAGTTCCCAGCAATGTATGAGATGCTCCTAATACCTGTTGCACTGAGGATGTTTGGCGATAAATGATCATTCAGTGTTTGAAGGTGCAGGTGCACAAATATTTTAGGGTGATGAAAGGAGAAAAATGCAGAGATGATGACCTATATTGTAGGCCAAATTGCCCTGTGGTGAGGAAGGCCCCCCCCGAGCATGGAAGTTCTCCATCCCCATGTACACCAAGCTCAGCTCCGGTACAGAAGGTGGTCTCACCTACTACTCATTTGGGGCATGCATTCCTGTTGAATTGATCTGGCTACCCAGGGTATAGATGGGTTTGGTGAGTCATCTGACTTCCTGTAGATGCCTACCTTGGGATTAGATGAATTGCACATTCTGTATTCCTAATTCTTTTTATTGTACTTGAAGAGAGCCCAGATTGAACCTCTAGAGTGTTGCTAGATGAATCCCCCCACAAAGGGCATGCCTGTGTTGATAGATGATCAAAGTAATTATCTAAGAAAAGCTACCTGTAGGATAATAAATACTTTTCAAAAAATTCTTTTTTGAAATTTGGGATTTTTTAAAAAAAATCCCTTTCCAGTCATTATTCAGAGCTTTAGCAACCCAGTATTTTGGCATAGTTTCATAATCTTCCATACCTTGAGTATGCTTTGATAAATGGCCTGCCTGTTTGCCAGAAACTTTTCTCCTTGTACCCTGGCAGTAATCATGAAATTTGTTCCTGTGCAAAGCCCTAAGAGTGAATATGATACTTATAATGGAATCCAGTGTGAAACATTTATTACGGAGATATCATTGAGCTGCTGTATTTCCGGCTCATTTTATACCTTCCTTTGACTCAAAAGCAGTATACCACTTTCAGAATTAATATGCTGCTGCAAACAGCAAGACAATTACCAAACAGAGGACACAAAACAGGTTTCAGAACTGGGTTCCTGCAGCTTCCGAACCATAGCTCTCTATCCACAGTAAGCATTTGTATTTCAGGAAGTGTTTAAAACCGAACCATCTGTTTCTGGTCCCTTCAAGTGAAACATAGATTATTCAATAATGGATACAGTTTTACAGAATATTTTGGGGAAAGTTAGTGAAATACCTAATACTGAAGATAACAAAATTGCTTTTCATAAAATAATAACAGCAGCAATAAAAAAGTATGCAAAGTGTGCTAAGAAAGGTGGGGAGGAAAATGGAGGTGGAAGATAAGGGGAATCAGTGAGTGAGTTTGTGAAGAAACTGTCCACTGGTGTAGTAGTCCTTGGGATAACACAGCCTTCTTGCCAGCGGACTGAGAGATTTTTCTGGTACCAGCAGTGCCTGCAATGTGCAACCATGCTGCAATCTTCCCAAATGTCCAGGTTCCTCCCGCAATCTGCAATGCTCAGCTTTAGGCTTGGACTCCATTGTAGACTCCATTAACAACAGGAGTCACATTCATTTATATTGGCTTCTATTCATCTGTATTTTTCAAGGGTGAGAACTGCACAGCAGACAACGCATTTCATTTTGTAAATAGACTAAAATATAATTTCATTGCTGATTGGAGCACCTTGTGGAAAACTATAGCAAAGAAATCGCTTAGACAAATTGTAAGTGGAAGAGGAGGCATTTGAAACGTGTAGTTTATTTGTTCCTCTGTCCCTCCTAGTGAAGTGAAAAGCGTGTCATACATCACCTTTTTGGATGTGGCATGCCTTTCACTTCACTGACAGGTATGTTATTTGTAACAAAACCAAACAACCCTTCCTTTCTTGTATAACTCATGTAATTCATGACAGTAATCATGGCTTGATAGGGGGTCCAGCATAGAAGCAGCTGTATATATTTGGGCCTTACTGTGATTTCTGACAGTTTCAGTATATGATAGCTAGGATGATCCAACATGGAACATGTCAGATTAGCCAGAGGGATTCTCGCCTTTCTGTAGAAACATGCTTGTATTTCAGGTTATGCTGTTTCTGGCTACTCAGATGAACAAGATGGGGGCAGCAGCAGATGAGAAAGCAATTTAAGGTTGCTGTGTAGAGTGAAAAAACTTAAACTAAACAAGTTATATAACATGTGGAAGAGATACTCTTGGGAACTGTGTGAGCTGAAGGGGTTGTTAATATTTGGGAAAGAGTTCTGAGGAAAGGGACAGCTTGAAAGCACACGGACTGTTAAAAATCAAATGTTGTTACTGTGTGACACAGTAAGCTGTTTGCACCAAACATGCATGATGGTTTCACTCCAGTTAACAGCTATGTAATGGGCCAGATGTTCACATTAAATAGGGCTTTTAGAGTTGATATTAACTATGTTGGCAGTGTCAGCAAAGATAACAATATTTATCTAAGTTAGACCACCTTCAAATGGTCTGGCTTGTGTGTGAAGACACTTTCAGAGATCCTTATCCTCATTTTCTGTCTATATGTGGGAAAACAGAGGACCTGTCCACAAGGTCTGAAGAGGAAATATTAAGAACTGACCTCTAGATGAATGCAACTCCCATCCAGTGTTGGGTTTATGGTTGGACTCGATGATGTTAAAGGTCTTTATTGACCTAAATGATTCCATGATTCTATGATTCCAAATGCCACGTAGTTCTGGGTGGGTGTTCCTTCCTGCTCTTCGCCAGGCTGAAAACTGTCTGGCAAAAGCCATAAGGTAACAAACAGATAAACTCTTCTGGGCAAAGAGCCTGTCTTGACTGCTGTGGTTTGGCTAACTGTGTGTGACAACGCACGCTATACATACCTGTGAGCTCTGGGCAACATGAATACGACTCACTAGGGTCAGGAATCAAAAAGTCAGCCTGGAAAGAGTCCTACTTTGTTCAGGGGTCAGCTTTTAGCAACAATCGTTGCTTCAGGCATCCTTCCCTTCACAACTTGTCCTCTCGGACTAGCAACCCAATTTCCCCTATTCTGGGATGGTGAATAGCGACAGCACTCGGCGTTGCCTTGTTCTTGCAAGAACGACTCCCCCTTAGCCTGCTCCCAGGCTCAGACAGCTAGAGCATTGCTTTATTTCTTGCCAGCTTGCACAAGATTGTAAAATGCATGTGTAAACAGAGACTAAACGTGTTTTTTTTTGTTTCCCCTCTGACAGATTCTATTGTATTTTAGATCCAAAACTTGTTCCTGCCTATCTGTGAGAGATACTGATTGGTCTATAGACTGTTTCCTCACAGCTCTTTCAGCCAGACTCCTGACTGGTTGCTTATACAGAGATGCTCTCAAAGGGCAGGGAAAGGTCTCGGGTCGTACTATCCTGACGTAAACAAGATTTTTTGGTCCCTTTCTTATTTTAGCACTGTCATTAGCTATAGCAGTTCAAACATTAGATTAATGTTTGTTTAGTTACCTGCTGGTATAGACCAAGAGGATTTGTGTGTCTTTTTATGTATTCTATTTTTTGTGAAAATGCTGGATATTTTCATTTTAGCTTATGTGCTTTGTTTTTACATTTAGTTTCTTCCTTTTTTCCCCCAAAATTTCTTTTGACAGCATCTCTGATGATGTAAATCAGTGTGGTGCCATTGGTTCCAGTGGATTTATGCCAATCTTCATCTGCTAGATAACTGGCCAAAGCTTGTTCCTAATCTGGAAGGCCATTTTAATATTTTTTATGTTTGTCAATTTGGGATATTAAAATTCTTTGTCTTAGTCTAAAGCTTATTGATGTTAGTGCTAAAACAAAATAATAGTATTTTTTTAAAAAAACAAGGAAAAGTGCTGAGGATTGAATCAAGCTTTGGATCAGGCTTAAGCGTGATTTCTTAGGTGAGATAAATGAAGAGAAGAAAAAGCATTATATGCATTGCAACACTTCAGCAGTGTTTCTGAAGCACCGTGACATGACATCTGATGTTCTAAAGCGGTTTTTAACTCTTTCAGTGTAACTTTGCCTCAGGATAAAACATCCTTTTAACAGCCTGTGTGAGGAAACCATGAGCGGCCTGTAGACGTGCCTGTAGGCTATGTGCTCTCTGTCACCTGCTGTATTGCCCTGACTTTGAGAAACCTTTACTTCCTCACACTTTAAGCATTAGAACATTTTGCTTTCGCTTTGTCCACTAAGGAAAGCTGACTAGCCTTATTCTGATGTCCTCGGTTTTAAAAGAGCCTTTTTTTGACATTTTCCTTGTTCTCAGATTATTGTGAGGAGATACAAAATAAAAGGCAGTATCAATAAAAAAAAAAATACACTATGTTTTGCTTTGGTCAGATTAAATTGTGCTACCTTTTTCCTTGGCACAGCCTTAGGTTTGACACCAATACTGATAAAGCTATTTACCCTCACAGGCCAACTCTGACAGTGTTATGATGCATCCCTGACCAGCTCCCTACATGTCAACTAAAATAAATGTAAAATTCATGAGGTTTATCACTTCTAGAAAAAGTGATTTTTCAGATGTTGATCTCTTCTAAAAGCTGTTATGTACTTATAGCCTCTAACTAACCTGGTTAATCAAAATTAGCACGTCTTATTTATTAGTACATTTCTAAAGACTGCACTGTTTTGTCATAATATTCTTTTGCTTATTCATTACTTAAGGAGCTGTTCCAAAACCACTTAACACTGGCCTAGTTGTGATCCCAGAGAAGTCAGGAAAGCCTTGACTACTGTTTAAAAAGCACTTTATTATTAAAGACTGAATATAAGATTCCCATTTAATATTTGTAATAAGGTAGCAAATACAGTCTGCACAAGTATAAGTGTGTGTGTATATAAATAAATATATACACATATATGTGTATGTGTGTATACACAGAAAGTCATTTTATATACATGGCAGGGAGGGAGGGAGGGAGAGAGAGGGGGGGAGAGAGAGGGAGAGATATATGTACAATTACTGTCTGTCCTCTAAAACTATCACAGATTATCTGAGTTAGTCTGCGACACATCAAATACCAAGAGAGAAATACATGAATAAGCCCTACTCTCTCTCACAAGGTATTCCATATATAAATCACCTTCCCCCGAGAATCAGGTTTGGAAACTCTATTAATTAATTCCTTGGTTTTGTAGCATCTAACATAACAAAGTATAGGTTCCTACAGTAGGCTTTTAGTACTATTGTAGTACGTACACTATGATTTCTCTGTATACTAAGCTGTTGACTTTCTACTTGTATATCTTTTTTTAGTTGCAATCTTATTTGCTTGTCCTGATATATCGGTGCAAAGAAAACCTCCATTAAATTAAAAATTCCTCAGAATGTGAGATGCTTGCCTTTTACTGTCATTTCATGCATAAAAAAGAATTGCTTCCAAAAAATCCTGTGAAATTTCTGGGTGTAGGCATAAAAACATAGCTAATTTCAGCTGGATCAATTTCACTGAAACAAAACAGAAGTCATAGAAAGAAAAGCTTGTTATGAAACCATACTTCAGAGAAGTGCTGTGGTGTCTCTTCTCTAGAGTTAATTCTTCTGCTGAAAAACAGCAGATTGAAAAATCTGCTTTCAAAGCTCTTTATCTAAAGAGAAAGTCTACTAGAACCTAGTAGTGATCCATGCAACATGAATGCTTTTACTTAAACACCCCTCCTCCGCAATTGCTCTAAAATCTTGTAAAACCTCATGTTGATGCCTTTACTCTTCCACAGAACCCTAGCTCCTGAAGTGATGTCATTTGCCAGACATTTCCTCCAAACCATTAACACACTAGTGTGCAAATGACCAAAGAGGAAATGGAAGAGCGAAATTGCAGAGATGAAAAAGAGAGAGAAATCTAAAGAGGACTGAGTGATAATTTAATTTCACATTTTCATTACTCAAGAATGACCTCCTTAACCAGAAAAATGCAAAGGAGTAAACTCCTGCAATGTCAATTTAGTAGTCATCTGCACAACCCATTATTATTTATCAGCTTTCAAGCTGTAGTACCATACCTTTAATGTGACACAGACATTTTATCTAGGGCCGCCGTTGCACCACCAGAGATATAAGTTACACAAAACTGAGCTTTGAAAACCATAGATTTGCCTGGTGAATTGACTTCTACTCAGTAATTGATAGAAAATTCTTTGAGGACAGATGGAAAGAATGAGGGAGTTGAGCAGAGGTTAGCTCAACTTGTAAAATCTATCTCAAAATCTCCTCATTCAGAAAAGCTAGACTTTCAACAGCAGGTTAAAGTTTGAAGATACATCTGAAACCCCCCAAACAGCCTGGTAATTTAGAAGTTCAATTTTGATCTTCAGTGTTCACCATCCCTGTCAGCCCTGAATACATCAGCTGTAAGCACGGGTCATAATACCACTAAAATCAGCAGGACTCAAGCATGTTCAAAAGCGCTGTAGTTGGACATTGATTCTAGATCTCAGCTCCCTAACGTGTAAAGACGTTCCTGTCTAGTTCTCCACATAGGAACAAGGCATGAAATTTGGCTGTGGAAATTATCATTTTCAATGTTCTGGGTTCTGATCTAAGCTGAAATGCATATTCCATTGCATCCCTGCCAACACTAATAAAGCTACCTCTTCAGGAACTCTCCACTCCAGATACTATGGTTGTGCTCACAAAAATTATTCATACCTGCCTAAGTATTTCACATATTGGAAGGACTTTACAAACACTTATTGAGTAAGAATCATAGACTGAGCCTTGTAAGGCTTATCATCCTCATTTTAAAGCAGTAGAGGAGAAATGACTTGCTCAAGGCCATGACATAATTTGGTGGGCAGAACTGGGATTAGAGCACAGGCTTTCATGCCTCACACCTCATTACTGCACATCGTTCTGTCTCTCAGGTTGAGAAACCGGGAAAGTTTTGGTAATAGATTTTCCCCGTACTTCTTCACGTTGCCATGGTGTAGATGAGGTGTCAAAATGAAAGTTGGTTCACACTGTATGAGCGTTATTGATCCCAGTTCACCCTTCAGCAGAGTTTGAGTCTAGATCCAAATTTGCCCCTTCTCGGGGCTATCTTCCCTATCTCAGCTATACTCCTGCTGGTGTTACTATACTAGGGGCTGATGAAGATCTTTGGGATTTTTATGGATGAGAGATGCTATGTAAATGTAAAAATAATACCCATTTTTTATGATGATCCCTTTTCACTCTGGCCTCTTTGATATTACTATTATTGTTATGATTATTATTATTATTAGTGTTTTCCTGAACACTTCCGTTTGTTACAAATTCTGCTCTCTGTCAAATAAATTGCTTGCTAAATGGACCTATCCCTATAGAAAGACAAAGCAAACGTAAATCCATCCTGCTGCTGTTATTAATATGCTATTAAAATATCTATTTGAAACAATGTTACCTGTTTGCTGCAAATCTCCACAAAGAAACAAAAAATGTTTGCATAATCTCAAGGCATGTAGGAGATGCACCTGTGTTGCTAATTCCCAAACAGTCAAATTGCTCAGTAATAAGGTGTCTCTGTAATGTAGCTTTCTTTTTTTTAAAGGTGATTTTGAACAAATGCATTTTCATTATGTCTGAATTTCATTTAATGTGTTTTTACAATACATGTTTGTGGTGTATCATTCCAGAAAGAAAGAAAGCTCCATCTGAAATCACATTTGATTATAAGAGTGCACCCTCATACATATCTAATAAACAAATAAACAAATCAGTTTGATCTGTTATGCAGATAACACTGATATGTAAAATATGTTCAGGAACTAAAAATGCATCTTCTGTGCGGAAGTTTTCCTTGCAGAATGCACACTGAATTTATGTGAACTGTATACAGCACTGAGACTCTTTTATGTAGCCTGTTTCCCTGGCTGATAGCTAAAAGAGGTTAGGCTGAATCTCAGTGGATCAATTAACAGAGGGACCTGTCCTTCAACAGAAGAAGATCTATTTCAGGATTTGCATATCACTGAAAAAAATTACAAAGCTGAGATAAATACAAGCCCGATAATAACTCACTGCAGGCTTGGCTTCATTCCTAGATTTCCTTGGCTGTTTGTCCTAATAAAGTGTCTCCATGGCACTTAGGGCAGGAAGGTTATTAGTAGCTGTCAATCAAAAGAAGGAGTATGCATCGGCAGGAGGAGGAAGAGAAGAGAGGTGACATTCATCCTCTTTTCTCACTTATATTGGGTATAAAAGTCATTCAGAGCAAGTGGTTAAAAAGGGACAGGTCCCTCTTCATCCTTGATGGTAAAGGAGAAGAAGGGGAAAAAAGAAACCAACACCCAACCCCTGCCTTGGTTACCAACAATTTAATAATAATATGGAATACATCAATCACTTCTCTATACCTTATTAATGCTGGGATGTTTATTAATACCAAGGAATATGAAGGACATATACAAAAAGAGCAGGATAAAGACTCCTGACAAAACACTTCTGGTTGATATATTAGTATGAATGAACGATAACTTTAAACAGCTCCAACTTAAGACTGAACTTTAGCACTGTGTAGAGAAGAGATGCATTTCACCTTTAAGCTAACACAGTTCTGGCAATGAACACCTTTAAAAAGCTAGTAACAACACAGCATATGCATTTCTTATCTCATTTAAATCAGATACAGTGATTTTAACTTTACCGAGCTGATACTCAGAATTGATCTATACACCAATTAATTAATACTTTAAAGGTCTTTAATTTACTGTACCACTTTCTTAATTAAAGTATATCTGCTGCTAGAGCACATCATCTCTGTATATGCATATTTTCATAAGTAACAGAGTCCATAGAGTGCTAATTGATATCCTGGTCTCCAGACAATACTTTACTAAATGAAATGACAATTATAACCAATTAAAATTCACTTTACATACCACTTCACCTATTTTGTATGTATTATGCATGAAGACAGAGAGTACATTGCCTCGCTGCTCAGGATTTGTGTGCGTCTGTGCAACTGATGGACAGCTCCAAGGTATTCCTTTTTGCAAGCTTTTTACCAAGGGTCATTTTCCGGGCTCATCTAAAACCTATACTTTGCTGTTACACAGATACATCAGTTATAAAAGCTATTAATTACTTTGTGAGGATTTTATTATTATTATTACTATTTCCTTTGACAAACGTGCGTCAAGTTTGCACTTACACCTTCATCTTGCTATGGAAAAAGGTTTTTAAAATAGCACGGTGCCTAATTAGAAAAGCTAAACTTCTACTCTCAGACACATTGTATGCAACGTATAAATGGCACAGTGCTGCACACCTACTGAGGAGAGTGTGGGAGTAACGCAGAGGAATGAAGTCAGTGGGAGATGAGAGTGTTTGGAACAGACACCTCAGGCTTGAGAGCGCTCGGCTGAAAAGAAACCCTGCACATTGCTTGTAAGAAGAAGAAGAGCTGCTCCCAGTTTCCCTGCTCCCGGTTTCCCTGGTCTTGGTTTTGCAACTCGCCGCTGCAGAGCAGGGGCTGTTCAAGCTGGGGCTGTTGCTCTCTGTCCTGATTTCCTGCCCCTGGTGGGGAGCAGGCATTTCTCCACTGGCTGTGATGGGACCTGCCCTTTGACGTGCATCTTCTGCAACAGGGGCAGGTCCCAGTAGCGCTTAGGTGTAACCTGCTGCGCGGGGAGGTCTCACAGTCCTGCCCCCCAGGCAGCACCTGCAGCTCTGGGGCAGCCTCACTTTGCGAAGCCGGCTCTGCGGCGGGGCAGCAGGATTCACTGCGCTGGTCCCACTGCCAGGCAGCCCCAGCGCCTCTGCAAGCAAGGGGTGGACTAGCCCTTTGGGGCTTACTCAACTAAAACCCACAAAGTTCTTATAAAAAACTGCAGAATTTGCATGGAAAGTGGTTAGCAATATTAAAGCTTGTAAACTCCACAGGTTTCTTACCTCTCCATGCCCGTTACTCCACTTCTTCCTTTGTACAGATGCACTCAGGAGGACATGGGCTCTTGCTGTGATAAGGGGAAATGCAAAATAAATGGAGACACAGGCCTCAAAACAGCAATTCATGCTAAACAGAATATGTGAGTTTTTCTTGAGGTGTTTTTTCTGAAAAAATGTAATGTGTCTTCCATCTCTGCAGATCAGTCATGTAAGCCTATAGGAACTTCCCAGGCTGACTTGTGTTATCATCTCCCCTGTCCAACCGGTGGTGAGGAAACTTTGACATTTTCATGCAGGGCATGCCATCAAGTAAAGAAAGCTTTAGCCTACCTTCTAAAATCTTCCGTGTTCACTCAATGAATCATTATGAATGCTGGATGAGTTAAAAACCACAGGGCTATATCATCTCCTGTTATCATAAGCAGAGGAGAAGGCTTAAAGGAACGGATGTGGGTCATTTCCACACATTTTTTTGAAGATGTATGCGATTGCTATCCTGTCATGGGGATGGAGTTTGTTTTCAGGGTGGGGGCATGAAGCCTTTTAAACATGTTGATTATTCATATAAAAAGGCAGCCTACCCTGTGATTATCAGCTTCCACCACAGACTCCCTGATAGCATGGATCCAAGAGCTATGTTTTCCAAGTCCCTCCCTCAGGACCAAGGAGGAGATTACACACCTTTCTGCCTCTTTCTCAGCTCTCTTTCCCCAATCCACCCCACTCCCCTTTGAATTACCATAACTCCACATCGATTTTTTCCCATGACAAATGTCCAATGGGAAACACCTCCAGGCTCTGGCCAAGTGCAGCACGTCCTACTGAAACATTACTCTTTGCCAGCCAGGGCGAATTCATCCATGGAGAAGGATCATTCTGGATGCAAGTTTTGAGAGAAGAACCTGAAGCAAAATGTCAGCAAACAAAGCTTGTACCAAGGTTTTGGTGTATTGGAGTTTTTTTTGGACAGGGGGAGGGTTGGGTTGGGGGTTTTTGTTTGTTTGTTTGTTTAGGGGTTTGGTTTTTTGCAGGTCTTTTTTATGCTTATCTATGAAATTACAATAACTTCAATTAGTGTATTGACATTTTCTTGAACTGCCTACATTTTAGTTACAGATTCTGTACTGGGAAGGTGAAAGTCAGCAAAAGAGCAAAATATGGATGCAAGTGCTCTTCAAAAGTTTTGTGGCATTAGGACGAATACAAGTGTATATATAATAGGTGACATTTAAGAGTTGAGGCACATTGTCTTCGTACTGAATGTTTGATGAATTCCCTGCCAGTATTTGTTTTCATTCTTGTGACAGATTAAAATAAAGTTGCAAGCAATAAGTGACTGCTTCACATTTTAATATATGATACCAATTCATAACACCTTTAAGTTACAGTTGGACACAATGGGGGGTGGGTGCATCTGCTGCTATTTTTACTTTGATTTAGTGTTTTACAAAATGCCCTCAGAGTTTTTTAGATGAACAAAGGATTAGTGATGTTTCTTGAAATTAATATAAAATAAGCAATTCACTGGTGTCTGAGGGACTTAGACTGGTATCTCTTCATTGAAACTCTGGTATTCTTATGCCATCTGTGGAAGTAGCCTATTGACTGCAGGAGTAGCAAGATCAAATCCCAGTTTATTTTTTCCCCTACTAGGTCCAATTTAGGTAGGGTATTAGTAAAGTTTGTTTTTTTTTCATCTGTTTAGAATCAAATCCAAAATCAGGCTTTAAAAAAATTCAGATTATGGATCTGGATAGTTCAAAATATGTTATTCAATATGGAGTACTGAAATGTGTGAAAGGTGCATTCAATTCACTGCATTGCTAGTATGATTTTATGAAAACTGAAAGTGTCTTAGATTTTCTTATTCTAAATAGAAAGAAGCTATTCACGTAAAAATATATGAACTGTTAAGAGATAGTCAACCTACAAATATTCTTGGCAGACCTTTTTTTCTCATCGATTTAAACATAGTTTAGGAGAGGAACAATTTTTAAAAGTCTGTTTAAAGTGATTCACTTGGAGACAGGAATCTTTCATTTAAAGAAAGAAGGAGGGGAAGACTGAAATGACAGCCAGGGGCTCAGGTTCTCATTTTAACACTGGCAAAAATGTGAATAACATTACTGTTTCAGAATTACTCCAGACAGTAGGTTTACACCTAAAATATTTTCTTTGAAAACATCTCCTTTTAGGTTTCACTATCAAATAATAGAAATTTGTTTTGTTAATATTAAATGTAATGCTGATCTAGATTGAAACATTAAAAAATTTAATTTAAATTTCTCAGATGCAAAAATAATTCTTGTATAACTTTATTTTGCAATTACGAAGATTGATTTTTCATTAAGTGCTTTTTTTGTTGTTGGTTTTTTTTTTTCTTTCATTTACAAAAGTTGTTTTGTGCAGCAAATGAAGTGCCAACGCAGACAAATGTAACCAACATTAAGCTAGCCAATAGAATTCAACAAACTGCTCAGGTCATTAATATAATTTGTTTTGGCACTGTTACATTTCCTAGTGCTACTCTGAGTAGTTTGCTGGGCACATCAATTTGTTTTCAGCTATTGTGAAATTGGATATCCTGGCTTTCATCCAAAGCACCCTCTCAATTTGCATATCTTTGTTATCATTTCAGGTTCTCAGAACATACTGTGGACTATCACACCATCTGCACCAAGATCCTCACATCCAAACACAAATTAAAAATGAAACTGTAAAATTTGCAAGGAAACAATACAGACCTTTTATCTCATTCTCCCTCTGTTCATTTTCAAAAGAGAAACTTGCTTGTAGCCAAGCATAGCAAAAAAGGCTTTTATTAATTGGACTGGCATCAAGCATGCATACATAAAATTGTTTATTTTTTCCCTATAAAGGGGTTGCCTGACATAAAAGGGTCTTTGAAGATGACATTCAGATTTTGACATTTGCATGATATTGTATAAATATCAGAGGTAGGAGACTTTTCTGACAAACCAGATGGGTCAAAAAAAGCACTTCCAGAGATAGATATTAGTCTTTTACTTAAAGGATATTAGCTTCTCCTCAAAGCTGTGAATTATTAGGCAGCAAAAACAAACATATTTTTCTCAAACCATGGCTTATTTAATTCTTTTCAATCCAAGTAAGCTGGGCTTGGGGAAAATATAAAATAATGTCATTACTTTTGAGGGGAGTTCTGTAATTCAATTAAGATCACAGAATATAATTGAATCTTGTCTTTTGAGTGCCACAGAGATTAAATCTTATTGCTGAATTTACTGCTTCTTGATGGAGCTAATCTCGATTTTAAGCATGGACTCTGAACGCTTTTTTGAAATACAAAAAGGCGTTTTAGGCCTTAATTCATCAATATTGGAATTATGCAGAGAGAGATTCTTCTTTTTAGCTTCATTTCTGGATGAGCTTTGATAGGAACCAACAGCTTCAGTTTTTATCTAGGGTGGCAGAGGAGAAAAGAAAAAAATCTGCAAACCTATAACAATTGTAGAGGCACTTAGCAGGGAGGTTTGCTGACTGTGTACTTCAGCAAAGATTTCAAATGAGGGAAGAGGGAACCTCCTCCTTTTGATCATGGGAAGAAATAGCACAAATCTGATTATATATGTTGACCCTTCTTTATCAACAAAGAATCAGCTACTGTCAGCAAGTAGTGCACAAGAACTAGCTGGTTTCATTGAGCAGGATGGGAGAATGACCTGGGTGCCTTCCCTGAGCTTGCTGCTTTTGATGATATGTTGCCATGCCGCTCAAAAACTCCACAGTGTGAGCCTATAGTGAAAGGAAAAGAAAAGAGAAAGGGAGGAAGGGAGACGAAGAGAGAGGGGAGGAAAGGAAGAAAAAGGAAACTTAAAACCCAGCTTCCACTTGACATCTTCAGCAGGTCATGGTGCCCATATATTCCGAAAATTCTCACATACGGCACACGACTGACAGCTGGAAAAAGAGGCAGATTCTCAGAAAATGCTTTTCTGTCATCATTCCACCATTTGCACTGATATAACTCTTCCCCTGGAGTGAAGGAGATGCCTTCATTCAGACGGTTCACTTTTGGCAAGAGACATCCACCCTTAGGTATTTTACCTTGGAACATAAGAGCGCATTGGTCTCAAGAACAAGTTAAAGCTGACCGGTCTTATATGTGTCTTTTTCTTTTCATTCCATCAATCTTACATCACCCTAAACATATGGCTAGGGACTTCTTCCTTCTCTGACGGTTCACCATGTCACCTTTAATTACACAAATCAGTAATGGCTTTTCTCTTCTTTACAATTCTAAATTGGTCACCTGTTCTCTCCCTCCCCTAGTCTTCTGTACCCATCCTTCAGCCACCGACCTTAATCTCAGCGCAATATCCATTTTTACACACCCTTTTGTCTCCCAGACCCCTTACAAATTCCAGTCATGCTCTATACAATTCTTCCATTTCCACATTTCATTAGACACTCTGCTCCAAATTCACGATAGATACCTGGATAGTCACTGACTAAAGTAAAGCTGTCTCTTAGTTCCTGCACTGATCTATAATCAACATTTACTTTTGTGGCTATCTTTCAGTCTGTTCAGATTTTTGCAGTGAAACTCATCCTGCAATAGCTGGTTGCTTTCAGAAGAGTTAAATAACAAAGCAATAATTAGTGCACGGCTGGATTAATCTGCTCTATGTGTAGGACTGGTGAGAATGCTTACATTTGCATACTATCGTTAATAGCGTGCAATAGCAATAACACGTGTACACAAGAGAATATGACTTCTCTTATCAAATATAAAACATCAAATATATTGTTAATTTAAGGAAATAGTAAGGACTTTCATTCCTGATGATGGTGAAACCCACTTGTATATTCGCCTACTGGGGGCGGGGATGGCGTATTTTTACATTCCCTCAGCATTGACTTTTTCAGTCATTCAGAAAGTACATGAAAGTAAAAGTGTTTCTGAGCTTTGAGTTAGGTCCATGATAAGCCAGAGGAAGACAGATTTTATCTGAGGCTGCTGAAACATTAGGGCTTAATGTGGTAAGAGGGAAAACACAGTGACTGGGGGGTTTTCCCCCCAAATTGGATGCCTTAGAAGCCCAGAGAAGAGGTGAACTTCAGCTCTAGGTTGCCAATCACACTCTAGTACTTAAGGCATTCCCATTTAACTAGCCAGTGACACACACAGAAAAGAAGTAGGCAGCAACACTTACTCCCAGCCTCAATAAACTGCTATTCATTTATACCTTACCTGGTTGGCAGACAATCTGCACAAATTTAAAGCAAGGCTTAAGCCTGGGTGCCTGAGCCCATGGGAAGGCTAAGAACCGCACCACCACACCCCGAGAGCAGAAAGTTCACTGTCACTCAATACATCTGAAGCACTCTGTAATAATGGCTTATCCTAATGAAAACATGAGACTGGTTGGCGTCAGCTCATATTATTTCTCTTGTAAGTACCAGTTGCATGAGTTAAAACAGCCTGGGATTAATCGAAGCACTGCAGAACACTGTTTCAATACACTTTTAGGTGTTTCATTCCTGATTAGAATTCTTTATTGGTTCTCCCTGTTTTCACTTCCTCACCTCCTTCTCTGAAAATACACTTGGTCTTTGATTGTGCTCTGCTACTTTAAATAAACAGATCTCCATTAGAAGTAGGTCAAACCACATATACTGGATAAATGCCAGTTCAGGAAATTACATTCTGCTTACCTAAATAACCCTTACAGTTTCAGCTGGGGGAAAAAAACCCAAAATGTGTTCTTCACTTTTGGTCAAGACCTATAATGTAGAAGCAGTATAGCTAGTCACAACTAAGCAAACTAGCTCAAAAGTTGAATCTCATCTGTCAGTACTTATAACAAAGTGCTTCTTAATTGTTGTCAGACCAAGAACTTCAGTGAATAATTTAGAATAGTGAATATACAATGCACAAACATAAAAATCCGAAGTTTTTCAAAAGCTTTTTTGCTACAACTTATTCACTCAGGACTAAGCCATATATTTTCTAACCCCCTCAACCTAGGAAATTCTAAAAGACAAGATCCAACCACTTGATAGGAAGAATTTCATAGAACAACATCAAATACAGACTTGAAGTCTCAGATTAAAATGCAGCAAATATCATAGGTTGTGATATGAGCACACATATTCAGACTGAAAAATACTTTCCCTTACATGTATTTTTCTGACTGTTTCTGAAGACTTTCTAGACCATCCATTGTACGTTGAAGTGAGTTTGTCCTAGGTTTATTAGAGCAACTTTTTGCTGTGTAACGAGCAATCTGCTCAGATTTGGACCAGCTTGCAAGTTACTAACAATTATTTTTCTTGAATAAGGTTTGGTTACTAGAGCTTATTCCTGACAATGCTCTTGAACTTCTTTGCATGGCATCCTGCCAGTAACAAGGACTGTCTGGGTAGGACTGAAACTGAATCGGGATATAGGTCATACTCTGATCACCATTAAAATATTCTCTATTTTCCGCATAATATTCCTCCATCTAAGGGAATGTGCAATAGGCTGGGAACCAGAGGATCATTAATTTTAGACTTACTTCTACTTAAGCACTGGTGCTACAGATGAAGTCATTTTTAAAGTAATAAGTAATAATCTCTCTTATAAACTCTTTTTTTGTGCTGCATTGGGAAATTATGCACTATAGAACTAGGCCTCCAGTACGATAACCCAAGATCTGAGACAACTGGGACTATCTTTCAGACAGGAGTTGCAAACATAGGCATTTAGATCTTTTGTCCACAAAATGGAGCCGTTCATTATTTCGGGATCTTCTTCATTCTTCATAATGGGTGAGACACACAACACAAAAAATCTACTAACATTATAGATACTATTGTTGATAATTCATGTGTTGAGAGGCTTGAACTTGTTCTGAACCTTCTTAAAAACCAATTCATACAAACCAGCATTTTTTTCTTAAAAAAAAAAGCAAACACAATCATAATATAGCTCCTTATATCCAGCTGCCTTTTACTATGGACAAATCTGATGGCAGATTCTGATGCACAGTTGTAAACTTTTCCAGGGAAAGTATTCCCTCCAAATATTACATGCCATGTACTTTCTCTATTAGCATTAAAGACAATTTTTAGCTGCTTACAATGGTGAGGGACTGGTCTATAAGCCTGTAAAGTGGCATGCACACCTATGGTGCTATATAAGTACATAAATAATAATTGTAATTAATGTGTCTCAGCTTCCTGATCTGGAAAGGATTAATTAGTTGAGGAGGATTAATTAGATATTGTTAGCACAGTACTTTGAAGATGTAAAGTGCTATATATATAAGTGCTAAGTACTACTGCATCGTGATTTTCATGTTCTTTGTGCTATACTTAGTAGCTTACAAGTTCTATGATTTCATTTGCTGGAATATTTGTGGAATTGGATGTGTCTGTCTTAGAGACTCTGAGTCCACATAGTTATGTTTGCATATAGTTTAACATTAAAGCCTTGTGTAAACAGACCTGCTTCAGTTTATAATTGTTGAAACCACCAGGGTCACATTGGCAACAAAATACTTTATAGGATTCATGGTTGCAGACATCTGGTATACAGTTTTATACAAATAAATACTACTTTGATGAAACTTGAACTTATGCAAACTAAACAAAATGGTGCTAAAGAGAATTCCCAAAGGGAGGAAAAAGTAGGTTTGAGTTGCAGGAGGTTTCAGAGACTCCCAGGTGTTGTCCCAGGAAGCACTAGGTTGCATTTTCCAGTCACCTTAATAAAAATGCTCATTTTCTTTTACTTACATGACATTTGCTACATCAAAATATATGACAACAAGAGAGTTAATACACAAGTGAAGAGAGATCTGAAACTCTAGAACTAAAACTAGGAAGTTCAGTTAAAGGCTCCATAAAATATGAATTAGCTTTTGTAACATGTTGTGAAGGAAAGTGATTCATTTTAACCCTGTTTTACAAACTAGGGATAAGGATGGAAGGTCATTATGTGACTCCCTATTTTCTTGAGTTAAATTAAGTTAAATTAGATCAGATATTCAACTGTAAAACCATTGAATGTTCCCTTCTGCATTTGCACATAGTCCTGCAAAGCAAGACAGTCATCACTCTCCTAAAGGGTATATCAGAGCAAGAGAGCACAGGAATCATTCCCACCAAGTCCTGTGTCTACAACCTAAATCTGGAAACTCACTACATTATCCTGCTACTTATGTTGATGTGGAAAGAGAACCTGTGAAAGGATTGCTGAATGATTTATTAAGTCAGTGGGAAACAATAATGCCAAACTAATTGCAACAGACAAAAGGGTTTCCTTCATACCATCGAAACAGCAGAGAGTATACTAGAACTCTATTCATGGTGTGTAGATCACTTCAGTGAATGTTAAAGGTAAGGCCAGCGGAGAATAACATTTCCATTTAGCAATCTAGAAATGCCACACAGTAATTAATGAATATCTCCAATCAAGGCTGTTAACACCCTTTATTAAAGCTTGAGTAAAACATCTTAAAGCATAGGCATATGAGGCGTCTGGTCTCAAATAGCTATCAAGAAGCTCTTTGTGACCAATAGGACAATGCCTCCTGAGGGCAATCCATCCTGTACTAAAGCAGGTAGGATGAGATGATTCTTCAAGGTACTTGCCTCTCTCCACTGATTGGAGGTGTCTAGGATAAATAGCCAGAGCAGATATTTGTATTTTACACAGGTGAAGTTGTGCAGGTGGACTTTACATGGATATAACAATGCCTAGTGCTGGTGGCATAACTGTTAGACTTCCTTTAGGGGAATTGCAGTGAACCAAGTAATTTTTAAAACTTTCCGTCACTTGCCCATACAGGTTGCTGGCATTTGGTGTAGACAAACTTTGCTGTAACTACTGATTACCCTAGCTGGGTAAAGAATCACTTAGTTCCCTCAGTCAGGCCGATATAATTTTCTTGGTCTTCCTACATGGCTGCTACCTCGGCTCCAGCTATACCACTTCATGAATGATTAGCTGCTTCTACCACTAAACCAGAAGGAAGCATGACTATACTCGTAAAACATTTCAGCCAGGGCCAGTGGCTCTCTGCATAAAGTGGTGCAAAATAACAATATACAAGCAACGTAAAGTCTACCTAAATATGCAAAATGTGGGTCTAGCAGTCACTCAGCTTCTAACTGGTATACTTCCTCTAACTGATTTCTTAATTTATTGTTGTAAATATGCCCCTTAGGGACTGAAAAGGACTCATGAAAATGATGAAAGAGCAACTAATTGAAATGTCTGACTCAAAAGATAGAACTGAACTGCAGTTGCCAAAAAAATTTATCTTCTTTCTTGCTGTTAGACACTGTGAGTATTCTGATTCCACTTCCAGATGGCTAAATTCTGTAGACTTCTCAGTCCTATTCACTGTTACCCATGCAATAAGACCACTAACACAGCTGTGGTTTGCCTAGTAGGAATTAGGTTACATCTTTTTTCATTAAGGATCAGGGAACAAGGAATTGAATTCTCTTGTGTCTGATAAGCTATGGCTGATCAATGTATTTTTCTGTGGGTGAGATAGTCACAGTAACTGTTTGGTTTTTTCTGTGTTCATTAAGAGCTGATCTCAAATTCCATGTAATCTGATCATGTGTAAGGCAACATTTTCACTCCTTTCTAGCAGCTCATTGTACATCACTAGCTTTTGCCATGCAATGGAAAGTTTGAGGAGACATGATGACTGCTTGTATCATAACATCCAAGGGGTGTTGTCTTAGAAAAAGGCTAAGGAAGTTAAAGTGAGACCTTCTCTCAGAAGTGTAAATTAGCAATTCTTCCCTCTGATTGGTGTTTGACAGTGCTCACCACAAATTTACCAGGTTTTGGATATTTCTTTCCGTATTTCTCCGTCCCTCACATGGGCAACAGTCTTCTCTGAGGACCTTGCTGCTGCAGTTGTCAGTCTTGCTGCTAAGCTTTGGTTGATGTTCTCAGCTGGCCCAGCGATGCTCGACACTAATGCCAGCTATCTCAAGAGGCTCAGCCTGCAAGTAAAATGCATTAAATAATAAATAACAAACAATAAAGCATTGACTAAAATTGCTGGTTTTAACCTTCCTTAATTGAGGAACATCCATTTAAATAATTACCTTTTACGAACATGATTTCATCACATCTATTATCTCCACACTTATTTCAGTGTTTTGTTGTTTGCTTTTATTTCACTTTAGCTACTTTCTGGACCTCTGTCTGTCAATAGTACAGTGTTGCAAAATGACACGTCCCCAGTTAAGTCTAGTAGCTTTTCCATGGCCTCTTTCTTGAGCCTTTCAGTTTCCATCTCGGTTTATTTGTTTTTAATATTTTATATTTCTTCCAGCTACTCACATGTGCTCAGTCCTCATACAGCTGTGTTGACAAGCTCTTTGCTTCAAAACCTCGGTAAGTTAATTAGGGTCATGGAAATACTGTTCAGTGGTCCCAGTATTACACACTTAGGTTTCAAAGAGGCATGTGGAAATTACCTTAGCTTTCATGATATGATCATTGTGATTTATTTTGAGTTTTCCCTATTGGCTGACATATATGTGGGTGGCAATACAGCTCAGAGTAACTTCTTTGGAAGAAGATTTTTAGGTGCACAAAGCTTATTCATGCCCTTGTATTAAAGGAAGAAGCACAGGACTCTAAGTCCTCTTACTTACAGGAAAAAGTCCTCTTACTACATGGGTATGCCACTGGATCCCTCATGCAGTCCAGCTCACACTGAAGCCTTCATTGATAGCTAGTCAGTAATTATAATAACAATAATTATCTAATTGGTAAGAGTATCATCTTCTCTTTAAAGATTTGCATAGCTTTTAAGTTCCTATGTGGGCTGTATTTAAAAAACAGTTATGAAATATGCAAATTCACAGGACGTTTGCTTCAGGATGTCTTGAAATTAATTGCAAAGTTGTAAAAGTCCATCCTTAAACAAATGCATGGAAACAATGAAAGCCAGACATCACTGCAATAGTGCTTGACGTTTTTTGTTAGCATATACTAAATCTGTGGACCAACTGCCCACTTGAGGACAGGATCAAAGTGAATACCTGTCTGGCATGGGAGAGTGAAGCCACTTCATCAGTGCCAGCTTGTAACAAAATTTGGCTTGTGCCACAAAGGGAGAAAATGTCTCTCATCATCTCAGACCAGATACTTATGCAGTACCTTCCTGCAAACAACGGCCACCATGCCCAAGTCATACTTTCAACTTGATTTCCAAACAATTTTGAATCCATGACAGATATCAACCAAATTTGAGAGATGAGTAGGATCTAATGTCAACAAATGTCATTAACATAGGCAGCTGAACAGAAAGAGGAGAACTTATGAATACTACCACCAAAGAATAGACTTCAGCATGAACTCAACATTTATGAAAATGAAAGATTCTTTATAGGGGAGGGATATTGTTAATGTCCTAACTGTCAAGAGCTTGTTGTCTGGAGAAACACAAGGCACAAATATGTGGGAAAAGAGGGTTTTTTTGTATCGTTGCATGCGAAACAGCTTTTCATTCCTCCCTTTTCAGCAACTGGTCACAACAAATGTAACATTCTCACCACCATTCTGGGGAAGGCAAACACTAATACCTCCTTTAAGAGAAACAGATACAGAAGCAGAGAGATGATGTTATTTAATAAGGATAGCAAAAAAACCCCCAAAAAGGTGCTGAACACTCAATTATGGCTGAGATGATCTCCAGGTATTGGGTCAGTTCCTTTTATTGGCAGTGCTAAAAAAGGCAGATTATTACAGATCATCTGTCCTAGACATCATTTCCCACTTCCTTCCCCAGTCAGCATTGCATCTGCAACCAGCTTGGGAAGACGTTTTTGTTTCTGTACTGAGAAACAGAAGAATTGGGACACTATTCACTGGTACCCAAAAACCACTCAAAACCACTCATCTCCTTTTTGCACCTGTAGGCACACAAACATTTCCAAAATCTATCTTCGTGACAGTGAGATAACTGAAATTATTCAGTATGTGGTACTGTTTGAACAATGCTATAGTATCATTGCAAGCCAGCATTTGGTTGCAGTTATATGAACCCTTATGGTGAAATTCATCTGCTCCAAGCATAGGTCCTAAAATACAGGCTGTAGTCTGAACTGATCACCTCTGCTGCCTCCATCATCAATGCAAAGTGACACACTTTTGAAAGGTGATTCAATCTCATCATTTTAGGAAGGGATGAATCATACTGTCTTGGAGTTCCTGTCTCTATTCACTGAGTGGAAGGAACCTAGCAGACTGGCTTAGCTGGGCACTAACTCTTTTGTTGATTATGAAATGTGCAGTGTGTCTAATTAAATCAGCAATACTTTTGCTATTTTTCCCATCAGTTCTACAAGCAGAAACAATTCTGCATTAAGTGTCCCAGTCCCCAGAAAAAAGAACAAGTAAGGGAGCTTTCTCAAGATAACCTCTGCTTGTGACCTAGTAGAATAATCTGAATTTCTGAGTCTGAACTTCCCAAAAGTATGGAGAAGGTGCAGAAATAGAGTTACTCCATCTTTACCATGCAAAAAGTAGAAACCAATGTCTCCCCTTTGCTAAGTATGGAAGCCATTCTCATTTTTTGTCAGTTCTAATAGCATAAGGTTTTCCCAAACACAAATATTTTCCCCTGAAAATAATAAGGTCTCAAGAGATAACAAAAGAATATGCTGCTCCTTGTTTACTTTGCCATGTAGGTTCCAGAATGAGTGCATGAATTTCAGTGGTTTCCTGTACAAAATAAAATACTTTGTGTGCCTATATCCCCTTAAGATTTAGGACCCTATTTCAAATTGTTAAATTGCCCAGGAAGGTGATACCACGCACGGAGACTTTAATTCTTTCTATAATGAAGAAAGGGAACTAGTGTATTTAATTTTGGAATCATATTTTAGTGAGAGCAACAAGGTTTCTATTGACCCAGTAGATTCTTGTCATATCTAATTTACTGATCCAGAGTTTTGTAAAAGCAAACATATATAAATGTATAAGCTTCATCTATAATTGGGAAGCATAGATAAAAATAATTTGACATTGAAATTTACACTTAAGAAGTAGTGCACTTCATTGCAATCAATTTTTCATTATGTTGTTGAGATCAATAGCTACAAATAAGATATAAAAACTATTATTGATGTGGCACATGTCAGTATAAAATGCACAATTTTCTATACCATTTCAGTGAAGGAAAATTGTATTATACCATTTCCAACATTATACATATTGGTCTGTAGAGAATGCTTATTAAAATCTATGTACAGTAAAGTACACTCAGGGATATTTTACAAAATAGAGAAAGGTCAGAGAATTTATGAAGGTTTAAAAAAAGACAAAACCACCTTGGTGTGTAAGTATTGTTCTAAATGTCTTTTTGGTAAGGGGACTGTCCAACTCACAGGATTAGGAAAGGAATGTATGGTCTCTGCTTTCTTGGCCAGAGAACCAACCTAGACTAAGCTGCTGGTGATTCAGGCTCTATTCAAGGGTAATGCTTTTGCCTGAAAGCAGTGACCCAGATCAGGTGGAACATAATAAATTGCCACCTCTGAATACCAAGATGTATTGGTGAAACTGTACAGCAATGTGTCTACCTACCTTGGACTGCAGCCCTGCTATCGTTCTTGGTCTAAGATGCACAGCTTGAAAAAAGGCCAGAGATACAGTGCTGAAGTGCAGGTTATAGGAGAGTGCTGACTCAGCTCAGGACAGGTCACTGTCCTGGAAAAACCCACATGAAATCAGAATCAAGGACAGAACATCTACTACCTATATCTCTCTTTAATCCAAACTTTAATCCAGCTACCACACCGTATTGCCTTTCTGATTCAACGTGTCATTGCAGTCTCTAATGTCTTCCCATCACAAGATACATCCAGAAACATATGGAACTGTTAGTGTTGAATAAATGGTTTAATTTTGGAAAAGAGACTGGTGGATCTTTTCAAGTAAGATGACTATGGAAGAGATGCTGGGAAATTCGGAATTATTATTAGTAGAGAAACTGGAGAGATTTCAAAAGGAAGGGAAAATAAAATATATGGAAGAACACCTGACTTCAGATAAAATTATGAAGAATCATTTCTGTGGAGGCAAGTCATGTAAAGAACACAAACTTTCATACATACCTAGTTTCCAGTGAAAATACTCTTTAGGATTAAAATGTTTTGGAGAAGCAGTTATGTTCAGCTTTGTTATTTCTTTCCTCTCCTCCTTTTTCCCACCTCTCAAACATATTCCAGAGTACATAACAAATATTATGATGAACAATTAATGAACAGCTTTAGCATTCACTGAATCAACATATTTAGTAGTAAATAAGTAGACTGCTTCTCTCTGGCAGTTCACCATGTCATAACCATAATTGTGTTGACTTAACCGATATAATACTTGATGACATTGTAAATACAGTTTTGTTTCTTTTTCTAATAGACTGCTTTCTAAAGACATTGGAAGGAAGGATACTACAAAAATAGAGCAATTGAGGAAAACAGAAATTCTGTTAAAAATGAATCATTCTTTTGGACCTCATCAATTTCTCCAAAATATTTGTCAAGAGAAGGTAAATTAAGCACAAAATGTGTAGGTTCAAAGACAACAGTTCTTCATGGAGATGAAGATGCTTTGATTTATGAAGTGGTTCTCCAGAGGTATATTTCCTTCCAATTCTAGTGTCTCATAGCTGATACTCAAAATCACTCTCATTTTCAATACAGTGTCAATAAACAGATAAGACTAATTCTTCGGGTGATCAGTATGAACTGTTCTGTGCTGCTGTCAAAATTGAGTACTACATGCCCTGTGAACCTTGGAGTTCATTATTTCTATAGAATCAACTGTATCTCCTTGTGAAGTTCAGGTATAAAATGAGGCTAACCTGTTCAATGACAATACGTGCTAGTAACCATACTAAAAAGCACACGTCAGTTCAACATGGGCAGTAGTTTGGCCCCAGTTTAGGCTTAGAGAAAAATCTGAAGGAGTTGGCATACAATATGGGGCTCTACTATTAAAATTGCTACAAACATTTTTAGAAATGTCGCTGTGTTGACCAATTTAGACAAACTCGATAAATATTTGTTAGACATTACAGAGCCATCATTATCATAACAGTGGTAAATAGCCTCATTTTAATGCACTTGAAAATGTTGCCTTGTACATTGATTGAGGAACTAACAAGAGCATTTGAAACAAAGCACAGATCGACATCACAGCGATTTTCATTAAAAGTGAGATGATTTGTTTAGATGTGCCACTGTGAATGTTAAAAAGCGACTCAGAACAATTGAACATAAACTTTACTATCATTGTGCAGTTACTTTACCTGCTAAAGTGTTAGGATTTTTGAATCCTCAGCCTACACACTGCATGAGAACTGAATGCTCAACTACCTCCTATCCCTCCAATCCTGCTTGTTTTCCAGGTTCATTTACAGTCTCCTCCTTCTTCCAGAATACAATCTTCTCTCTACTGTTTTCATTCAATCTCTCCTTTTTAGTTTCTTTATTGTCTTCTACCATCTCTTTTCTCCAAAGGTTTTGAATCCTGTGTTCTCTTTCCAAAAGCCTTTTCTTCTAACCCTTTTGCATGTGCCCCTCCAGCCATTTCTTGGTGGACCTCAGTGTTTATTCCTAACATAATAACTTCAGACCTACAAAAGCAAGGAACTCTACAGGCATGATTAGAGGTGTGGGTGGCATCACCATAGTTCCCAAAGTTAAAGTGCACAGATGAAAACTGTGGGCCCACTGGAGTCAATGGGAGCTTTGCCATGGTTTTCAACGAGACTATGTTTTCATTTGGTATGATAAGCAGTTTGACTTAAGTCAAGATCCTTGCAGTCTAGATCACAACTAATAATTTTCTGTCATACCAGATGCTAAACTTTGTTCATCTGAATATCTCAGCATGATCAGACTTATAGTAATGAAGTAGGAGCTCAACCTCAGATTTCACCTCTTACGCCTTTCAGGATGCTTTCTTAATGACCTCTGACACAAGAGATATGGGGAAAATGATTCCAAGTCACAGTTAATCAGATAAGTGTTTCATTATTTAACTTAAGTAAGCCTAAGAGGTGAACTTTCATATTTAGCCAGATATTCTTCACACATTGTTTTCTCTTTTAAGGTAATTGGATCTGAAGTTTTCTGGATTTGCTTAAAAGTGTTTTGAGAAGTTTTCTCTCCTTTTATAAATTTAAGTTGCTAATTAAGAGATGACCTTACTGTCAGTACTCGAATGCATAAAGCATTAAGTGCCATGGAAAAGCCTATAAATAAATAATATTTTGTTTCACTTTCAGTTCTAGCAGGCTCCTCATATTTAAATGCTTCCAGTAAATTATAAAAAATCTTAGTACTGAGCTTAGCTGTGAACCCAAAATATTCATTTTCTATAAAGACACTTTTTCAGCTCATTTCTCTTTTGTTAATGCAAGACATTTTTAAAAGTTCTTTTGCTGCAGCCAAAATTAAAGGTTATTTTACAGTCCTTATTTCTGAGGGATTCAAAACTCTTGTCTTTCAAGATAAGATGAAAGGGAAGCAGAGATGGTGGATAGGAAGCACAATGTATAAGTAGGTCTACATAAAAACTTCTCAGTCCTTGCTGAATCTTTTCTTTTCCTCAGAGTCAACATCTTTTGTCATAGTCATGACAGTTATGAACCATTGCAGATGGCTTAAAATTTCATTTTCCATTACCTGTGTTTACCAAAAAACTTCTACCAGATCTTCCTACCAATGAAAGCCCATAGTTACGACCACACTTATAATATATCACACCACCTGGGTGATATGATTGCAAATTCTAGTACCCATAGAATACCACATATATTTTTCACTAAACTCATATTCACAAGGTTTTACATGTAAGAATTTCCTTCATGAAGTGGATATACCCTCATATGTGGGACGAAAGTACTAAACTCACTTTTTCAGAAAAAATGTTTTCTGTCAGAGTCAAAGGAAAGAATTATTCTTTCCCTTTGGTTATGCTAGAAAATATTGGACTAATAATATGAAGTGACATGCAAATGCAAGAAATAAAATTGAAGGTGTTTGCAGTAGAGTCAAGTTCCAGGAAAATGTGTATTACACCGTGATGGAGGAAAACTATCAAACACAGTGTGGAATGTTTGATTCAACTGTAGATCACACAGTCTTTACAAAAGTTATGCGTTAAACCCACATTTTTAAAATGTCAATGACTTATTTTCCTTTGCCAGTGTGACATGATTAGCTATAACTCATTTGCAGATTGCCACTGAATGGCAGAAATCTGCTGACCCTTGGGGTCAACAGAACAGCCATTACTCTAAGATGTAATGATCCAGACCATAACTGGTTTATTCCATGATTTCTACTAGAACAGACTCTGTGTATTTTGTTCCTTCGCAACACACTAAAATTGCACCTGTTTAATTATGTTGTTATTGAATTGGATGTCGTTTCACTGGTTAGAACTCTCTTCCACTTCATATGGAGTCTGTGTGAGACGTTCAGAGCCGTTGCAAGCCAGACTGACAATTGTTGTTCTGGACCTGATCAAAGGATGGCCAGGCAGAGGAGCTGCATCAATTTCACTGAAATGGCTTTTAACCAGTATAAGTCTAACATTATAGATATAGATGTATGCTATTCCTCCCTTCCTTTCCTTCTCTCTTATATGGGTATGCTGCAGGCTGACCAAAAAACAGGTATGTGGATGCACAGAGGTCAGTTCACTGCTCGTGTCCTGTTTTGTGATTTTGAAAGTCTTGCCGATCATTTCTCCCCAAAACAATGGGAGCCTGTATCCTCCTTATGCTTCATTCTGATCTTTACTTCACTAGAGAAAACAAGAGTATTGCCACTAGAGCAAATGGATTTCTGTTAAAAACTCATATTACTTCAAATCTTTGGCACTTCATCAAGCTGTATCTACCCCTTCATGACAGGAGTTGAAAGCAAAGGTTCAATTCTACCGTAACTCCTTCATGAATACCAGAAACTAGTTCGAGTCTCAAGAGCAGGGCTATTTTAATTGCATGGTCATTAATGGACTCTGCTACTGGAGCATTGCACTTGTACATTGCACAGTCAAATTAGACTTTAATATTTCTTTGGGCCTTTTTCATGACTGTAAGAAAATCAGGGCCATGATGTTAGCAAGGGGAGATTCATGCAGATGCGTAGCAAGTATAAATCCATTCTGCTGCACTGGATGAAATGTAACTTCAGTGGTAATGCAAGCCGGGAGTAGGCATTCTGTTCAGCAGAAAAGGGGTCGTGGGCAAAAGCTTTACATCTTAGGACTTCTGCTCTGTATTCATCAAGCATAGCCTAAGACTGGTCCCAAAGTTCGATTTTAAATACTAGGGACCAACCACTGTTTTCGTTTACACCAGTGTAAATGTGAGCACTTTGGTGGTCTCAGCTGCGTAACTTAAGAATCAGTGCTGCAATAAAGGGGATCAGCACTTACCAGAATGGAGCCAATTCTCCTGGCATTTCAGCAGCAACTGCTTTAAAATCTGTGGAGTTATACCAGTCTAAAGCCCACAGAAGGAGAAGCATAATCAGCCCCTTATTGCTCATAATAATTTTCAAATGCATTCCTAAACTTTGTGTAGGGTCTCTCAATGCCAGTATAGCTTGTCAACAACATTTTGGGACATATGTGACAACAAATGTTTAAACAGGTCTTTCCATACAATAGAGGCTCTAAAAAACAGTATGTCCTTGCAAAAATTCTCTCCTGTATTTTAAATCCAAGAATCTTAATCCTCCTTTCAAAGCAGGGTAAATCAGAACAACTCAGCTGATGTCAAAGAGGTTACACTGGGGTAAATCTTGTGTAATCTATCAAACAAATCAAATTCAGAGGGTCTATGATCTTCCCGTGTATTCCATATTATTATTTGATATGTCTATGTTGGAAAGAAAATTAAAATCTTTACAAACCCAAAGACGGAGAGCATTCTCGGTTTCAAAATGCAGTTTCAAAAAGATATTTAACCATTTTCTTTGGAAAGCAATTAAAATATCCAGTGGTCTATTTATGACTCAATTAAACATTTAAAATATTGAAAAAGCTTTGTAATTATATCTTTGGTTTAAACGCTAAATATGGCTATGTCAGAAAATACCTGCAGTCTCTATAGATTCCTGGCAGGATTTGTTTTTCACTTTTGGTGAAAAAGCTATTCTTTGTAAAATATTCCCACACATGCCTAAGTTTATTTCTCAAAGCAATACCACAAAGGATATGACCTCTTTACTCCTAGTAACCTTTCATGGTGCTGAATTGACTTGGACATTGGTGCCAGTCAACACAGCTTGATTTGCTATGGTAAGAATAAGATTATATCTAACAGACTATGTCATTTCCAGGTTCAATAGGCACAGATTTAAAACTAGTCCTCTCTTTGACCCTCTGGATTCTCTTGAACTATTGCACCTTCTTTGACAATGTTTGTGAATGAATGAATTCATGACAACTCAAGGTTATTTTAATGATAATGGCAATGCGCTCACAAAGGAAAAAGGAAAAGGCTAGTAGTACTGGCACTAGTGCTTCTTCACCACAGCCGACTTCCTTTTTGACAGACTGACTGTGGAGTGAATTCCTGTTTATGGTCAAAGGCTGAAAGCTGTTGTGTGTCTGCAGCAGCGCCGCTGCTACTGATCTGTGAACATGACATGCCTGATAATATTGCATTGCCATGGCAACAACAAACACGGGGCAAAATTCTATTAGCTGGAGTGACTCACTGAGTCAAACAGATAATGTGATGGGCCTGGCCAACTGCCCAACAAAGGCTTATGTGAAAGTTGTGATGAATTAACTTCGCCTTGTTATGTCTGTTTTTCGTATAAATTCTCTTCTCGCTACTTATTAAGTCCTCATATTTCTGGTGGTTGCTCAATATACATATCGCTGGGAAATACTTCGGCAGCAATTAGCCAGTCTGACGCCTAATATAGGGCTTACGCTGCTTTGTTTTAGAGGCGCATTTTTTTCTTTTCTTCCTTTTTCTTAATTTCTCTGCAGGTGATTTATGTGGAAAGACAAGTGCATTGTTTCTGTGAAGAAAGACCCCAGTCCCCTCCAAAATATTTGACAGTGTCTGAGAGGTGGGTGTGGCTTGGCACAGCGCTGCATTTGCTTATATATTCATGCAAGCCTCTCTTTTAAATAGATATTCCACAGAGCTGCTCTCTAATCAGTACGACACAGTAAAAAACCTACACCAGGCATCATCTGGACCTCACTTCCAGTATTTTAGATCACTGTACTCCATTAACTGTAACAGAAAGGGGGGGGGGGGGGGGGGCAGATTATGGTTTTTAACCATATAAGTCAAAAGTGGTATCTCTGACTCCCAACATTTCAGGGAGCGATTAATAACCGCAGTAATCCGGGTACTGGTGTGGACCTTCACCATCACTTCTAATGTGCAAATATCCAAGGTAATACAGTCAACACATGGATGCCAGCTACCAAAAAGGAAGCCCTACCCAGAAAATAGGTGACTGGCCTTGCCTCCCCATAGCATCCCTGGCACAAATCCTTCTGTAGAGCAGTTCCCATATGAAAGGGCAAAAGGTCAAAGCAGACCCTAAGGTCACAAAGTGAAGAAAATCAATATAAGAGACTGAAAGACAGCAGGGGGCACTAAGTACTTGCAGCCTTTCACCCCTGTAAGGGAAATCCCAAATAAAGGACTCCAAAATATGGAGCTTTATTGCTTCAGCACTGGGTCTAAGCAGGAGAACTAGCAATTGTGGTATATATGGAGCAAGGTACGAACCCAAAATGAAGAAAAATGTCCACTAAAGCTAAGACTACATTAGCTTTTGTGTTCAAGGGCCATGTTTTTCTCTTCTGTGGGGGAAAAAAAACACTGCCAAAAAGGACAAAAGTGAAAAAAGCAACCGTCTTTAAGTCATCACTCTGAGTTTAGTGTGTTTAGGGTTTGTGGTGATCTCCCATCACTTCCATGCTCACATACACACACCTACACCATGAGGTCAGACTGAGACTCCCTCCATTTAGAGGATGTAAGCATGGAAGATTGTATTTCTGTCCAAATTTCTGATTGTCTCCCCCCCCCGTTTTTTTGTTTTGTTTTTTTTTTCTGTGTCCTAGAGTTCTCTTATTAGGTCATATTGCTAGGATCTTCCTGAGGTGCTGTTAAGGCTGCCACCAGACCTCCCATGCAGAGAGATTCCCAAGTTCATATGGAGAACTGTGAGAAAGTTAATGCAGACGTGGGCATAGTTAAACCTACCATGAATTTTCTGAAATGAAGTCTGGTCTTCTGGCTTATTAATTTTCTGCTGCTCCCTTCTTCCTGTCATGAGGAGGATGCTTTGCAGGATGCGAAAAAAAAAGGTTTTGTGACCTTGGAAAATAACATTGCCTTATTGACAAAACAGTGAGATCTACATGCAAGGTTACTTTCAGTATGCAGATGAGATGATATTTTCTGGTTTTAGACTACAAAAGGGCCTGAATTGTACCTGTGACACACTTATCTGAAGGTTTCAGCTTTAGTTGTCATTGTCTCCTGATCTACTTGCGAATTTTAAGGCAAAACCCAAAGAGACTAACCTACATAAATTTTTCACCATTCTTACCAGAGACTCCTTGCGCCAAGGCCATAACTCTTGTTCAGCCTAGAACTTGCCTTCAAGAAAAAATATCCAATCTTGATTTAAAAACTTGACAGAGAATGCATCACTTCCCTAAGCAAGCTGTTTAATCACTCTCTAGAAATAAGCATTTCCCAGGACTATAAAGTTCCTTCTAAAACTGTGCCACTCCCCAAGCAGTGTAATTTAAAATAGCCATTTTATCTGACCTCTTGAATAATTTGCCTGAAAGTGTCCTTTCCGCCTTACGGCTCAGAGTCTGAGAAATATATCACAGTTATTTCACAAACATAGATTACATTAAATTATAACTATTTTTTCCTATTAAAAACAACTATATAACTTCAACTTCACTCCAAGCTGTTAGATAATGATCTTATCTAGGTCACAAATGTGCTGAAATAAAGTAGCCAGAGAAGAGTTTGTTTGAACTGCTCCTTCTTCCTCTAGGCTGAGAGATAAATGCATAAAAAGGAAAGTTCTAGCAATTCTAAAAGGGAGTCTCTCCCTTCCATCCCCACCTGCAGGCTCACCAGGGAATTTACAAGTGATTCTAAAAATGTGTCTTCCTGGGTTAAAAGCACCCCAGTAGAGGAGGGTTAATAATTGAGACCTTGATCATTCTATTCAGAGACCTACAACAGCATCAGGCAGTGTTCTGAACTGTGGTGTTGGGGTTTTTTTAAACATAATTAATACACTTTTTGCACATCTTAAATATTGGTTTAGCTAGTCCCTTATTTTGCTTAGTCCCTGAATCACAGAAGCTACTGCTCCATTGCAACAAGAGTCTAAGGGTTCAGTGCTTTTAGCAGATCCTATTAATTAACTGTGGGGACTGTTTTTAATCCAGAATTCTCTGCCTGCCTCTGCTGCCATCCTGGTCCTGCTCTTGTGAAAGCATTGCCGACATTTAATTAAGCTGAGACAGCGAAGACAGCTTTCATTGCTCTCCTAGGAAGCTATGCTCCTGGACAGTAGTTTGGTTACCTGGACGGGAAACCTATTTGGTTACCTTAGTCAGATAAGCTATTAAGTATATTTAAAGATCTTTTCTTTAAGCTAACGAACCATAATCCCAATTTAAAACAAAACCAACAAAACCAAAACCAAAAGCAAACCAGAAAAGTTTGAGCTATTTCCCTTTAAAAATAACCATCTAATGAAAACAAAAACATAGCCATAGTGTCAGACCATTTTCTAATTGGTAAATGATTGTTCAGCTGCAGGGTGTAAGAGGTAAGGACACATAGGTACCAGAAGTGACCCGAAGCGCTGCTGTTGTAAAATCACCACCACACCTTGTTTCATTGTTGAGTGAGAAAATGCCCAAACCCCACATTTATACAGTGAATTTAGGGTTTCTCCTTTCCAAAACTAGACTAGGAACTGCTTGTTTTGTTTTGTTTTGTTTTGTTTTTTAATGTAGCTATTAGTTATTCAAACTTGCTGAGTGTGAATCAGCTTCAGCCTTGAGCTCTTTTTGTTCTCTATTGTCTTTTGGGTCTTCTGGAGTACTTAGAGGAGGCAGCTGGGATTGACTTTAGGCAAGATGATAAAACATGCGTCATGCCACTCCTCCACAGCAAAGTTTGTATTTTGCAGGAGCAAGGCCACAATGCACCGTAGCAGGAAGGACTGGGACAGGAATCTTTTAGGGTTTTGATAGATAGCGTGTTTTGCAAGATATACATAGTGAGGGAGAGAGAGGGAGAGTAGCAAATGTATCCCTTTTTTCTTATATAATTGGAGATCCTGTTTCACTGAAGTGCATCTCAGTATAACCAGGCTGCGTTGCAAACTTGCACTGATACAAAGCTACAAGATGCAGAACTGAGCAGAATGGAAGGGGGGAGAGTGTTTCTGTACTGATCCTTCTCCAAGTATCTCGCTAGATCTGTGATGCCAGGGAGCGGAGCAGCAGCTCCCACTCTTGCGGTTGGTGTTGCCACTGTAGGGGTGTCCAGTGTCACTTGGGAACTCTCCAGCAAGTTAATGGTTCCCTAAAGCACAGCTGCAGGGATCTAGTGCAGGTTCAGATCCTGGCCCCATTGTGGAAGAGTATTGTCACCCTTTCCGCCGCAGGCAGAGTCACCCCGTCTGGCTTTTTATTTTCACCCTGACTGGTAAGCACAAAACTGGATGCCTGCTGGCTCCATGTGTGTGCCTGCATTCGGCCATGCACAGCTGCCCACCCAGGAGTGTGGGGGGCCAGAAGGTCTGCTCTGAAAACCAGCCTCAAATAACTTAAATAAAGTAAGTCACCTCAACACTTCAGTGAGTGTTTAGAATCACAGAATCATAGAATCGTCTAAGTTGGAAAAGACCTTTAAGATCATTAACCTAACCCTGCCATCCCCCCACTAAACCATGTCCCTAAGCACCTCGTCTGCCCGGCTTTTAAATACCTCCAGGGGTGGGAAATCAACCACTTCCCTGGGCAGCCCATTCCAGATCCTGACAACCCTTTCTGTGAAGAAATTTTTCCTAATGTCTAACCATTTACCCCAATGTCAACCCAAACAACTTCATTTGAACTTCTTAGTTGGCTTATTTTTTTTTGGTTTTGTCATTTTTTCATCTTTGTTCTTGGAATCTAACACAGATAGAAGAAGACTCACAAAAAGGCATGAAAAAAGCTGTTCTCAAGTTGTCCAACCAGGCAAAAAATGTCAGGAAACAGATTTTTTTTTATACAAAGTTTGCAGTCTTCCCTAAGTAGGAATGTTTGGGCAGTTTTTGAATAAGCTTCTGAATGCCTGAGACTTATTTGAACACAAAGTGAATGATAAACTACATGCAGTTTGCTCATCAGCAGGTGAGAAGTATCTAAAAGAGAATAATTCAAAGCATAATTAAGAAACAAAAAGTTTCTGGTAATCAGTTTGCCGCCCCCTCACCCCAGGTTATATTTTCCCTAGCTGTTAATTAAACTCTGCCAAAGTTACTAATCTTGATGAACTTTTGGTAGTAGGGAAGCATAAGGTTACTGGTTATGTTTTTTCATGTATACTGTCTGAATACGCTCTGACAAGTTCATTCCTTCTGCTCCTTTTCTGCTTCTTGTTTGGATGCACACACATCCCTGGAAATTAATTATGCTAGAAGATAGCAAAACATTGGGCTGAAGTACACTGGTTTGGTATGTTATATAGGATGTCAACAAATCAGATTTACATGCAGCAAAACATGCCTAGAGCAATGTTTTAATATACTCCTTTTTTTCTGAATTTCACAAATCGTATGTTTTCCATTTTTTAATTAATAAATCATCAGGGATGCTCATGAAAGAGAGTAATAGCATTGCCTAAAACTAGACACAGTGTTGATTAGCCATAGCTCCTATTTCTCATGCAACTCTGTCAGAAAACGTACCTGCTACTGGGGGGAACCTGCCCCCATTAACCCATTTGGAAGTTACGCTGGGGCAGATACACGGCTCAGATGAACTGCAACAGCTTATGCAACCCTTCAGTGCATTTTAAAACAGCTGGTACGGGGCAGAAACAATCTTTTCTTTTCCTTAGGATCCCAGGTTGTGCCTGGGACTCCTACGTGACACAAGAGCAAGATCAACAAAGCAGCTGCCTAAAAAGCAATCAAACTTGTATAATTTAAGCTACGTTCTGACCCAGTTCTCAGAGATAAGCTGTTATCACACTAAACCCTGGTGCCAGCCCAATTTCAGAAAATTTCCATCTTCTCTATTTTTAGCTTAAATATAGTTAGAAAGATGAAGTTATTTTAAATTAAATACATTTGAAATATATAAATAGAGCAAAGAAGGCGCTGCGCCCAGAATAGCTTTACCGTACTTGCAAAGTTACATTTTCATTTTAATGAAAAAATAACATTAAATAGATGGTAACATTTGCCGTTGGGAGATGAGAACAATATAACCACAGCATTGTATTATTCAGTGGCCGTAAAAGGAGATCGCCTCCTTGGCTGCCTAGTGTGGTGTCTGTTCTGACATCTTCAACAAATAAGAGAGGCCATTGTAGAAGACTGTGAGATGTTTTCAGATGCAGTAGTCAGGCAGGTCAAGCCACTGTCATCTGTCCAATGCTAGATTTTTCCTTGACACAAAAAATCATGAAGAGGACTCAGTATTATAACTAGACAAGGAATAAGGTAGCAGTGCAATTTTTCATGTTCCCAGGAAATCATGCTACAGAGATTAGAGAAATTCATCCTGTGTGGTGCTTAGCTCTCTAATCCAGTCTAGTAAAACCATCTTTAAATTACCAAGCGTCAAAAAAGACAGAGATTTGTACACCTACTTTTTTTATGTCTTTAAGGGCACCTGATTTTCAGAAAAAGATTGAACGATCCCTTTTGGAATACCTTATCTCTTTAAGATGACCCTAAACCAAAGCATCCAAATGACTAGTCATTTTCTGAATACTTTGCCTGGAAGAACCTGCTATCAAGTCTGTGATACATAAGACTGATTGCACTGAAACTTCTTGTGTCCTTAACATGACTCATGCATTTTGTGTTTTCTTGCACAGTTTCAAAATGGTTTTTTGCTTTCATTAAAGAATCTGATGGAAAAATTTGGGGACATGATCTGCAATGCCTGATTGATGCTCTTAGGAACCTGATGCCCTAATTCTCTACAGGATGTTGCATTTGTTCCTATTGCTGCTTGAGATATATCTTACCACAGAGCTACTTTTCAATTCCTGAGAGACTTTGACTCTTACCAGTCACTTGAATGCCACTGAGTACATAGAGGCACCTAGTAGTCTACAGCAGACCTGAAACTAAATTTTTAGTTGATCTTGGAATGAGATGATGGAATAGGTTCAAAGGGCAATAGGAGAGCTCTGTTTTCTGCCTGTATTAACAGAAGATTCAGCAGTGGTAGACAGCAGGAGGATCATTATATGGAATATGAACACCAAAGTCAGAAGCATATTCCATGAATTAGGAACATGCAAACATGCAAAGTACGCAAACATTTTGCATAAAAGGGATCTGGAAATCTGGACCTACATGAGGTTTTTGCCTGACAAGGACAATTTAATTTTTGTAGCAGTAATAGTATTAATTATGTAACCGACTACATTGAGAAAAATATACATTTTAATATAGTGTACAAAGGTTGTTGATTTATCTTAAAAATAAACAAAATGGAAATTTTGATCAAGATGTTGAATACATTAAGTCAAGATGTCTCTTGTAACAGCTGATGATATTTTATGTACCCACTCATAAAAATGTTACAGATATCTAAAAAATAAATATATTAAATACAGATAGAATTTAGTATGGAAGGTAATTTTAAATATTTGATGATTTAATTAAGGATTGTTAATGTTCTTTATTTTCAAATTAAAAATTCATAGGGATTTTCATCCTTTTCATCTTTATTAGACAATGTGTTAGTCATAATTATTTGTTTCATATATTATAAACATTTAATGACTAACAACTTTTTCAAATAATAATTAAAAAAAGCCTTTTCTTTTAATTGCAGTGACTGCAGTGTATGGAGATACTATATTGTATGCGGTTCCAATGCACATTCTGCCATTATTTCTTCTGCATTTTCTTTACTTGAGAAACAGATATAGGCTTTCCATTTTTAAAAACCTAAATAATTTCACTGAATTGTCTTAAAATGAAAAAGAAACAAATTTATTTGTGTTCATAATTGAAAAAAATACCTATTTTTCCTTGGGATCATTTGACTTCTACAGTATTGAAGATACTTTGCAAAAGTGCTCCAAGGGCACTTACAAAAAGTTACTCAAGAAAATAATCTTCTACACCAGGAACCTAGTGATTGAGAGGATCCTTGCTGCCCAGATGAGCCTTTGCTGTTGAAGGCTTGCAGAGTTGTGCGTACAGTATTAATGCCACTTCCACCCTGGAATCTGCAAGGAGCTGGCTGGGAGCAATTTGGTTAGGCTGAAGAGAAAGCATGTCTGAAATAAGGCACTTTTCTGCCAAGTCTAGACCATCCCTAGTATTGGACTCTCTGTCAGCGACATAAATTAATGTAAACCAGGGACCAGGGGGCAGGAGGTGGCTTGCCTGTGTTCTCCCTTGCCACTGAATTGTAGTTGAGGATTTAAAATGCACAGTGAGGTATTTTGTATCCCTAATTGTTCTGATTTATTTTTTTTTTAAACTATAGAGTCTATATTGTATTTATTTATATTATATAAAAACAATTGATTCTGGTATGACTAAAAGCAACAACATGCCTATTCCCTAAATTGATCCCTGCCACTTTCTTCACCTAAGAGCTGATGTGCATAAAAATTCTTTCTGCCTTTCATCAAACTCTTTTACAGTTTCTCCTCCTTTCCCCACATGGTACAAGAGGTGTATCAGCCTCTCCTGTTTCAATTTGGGCATCTGTCTAAAGTTTAGTCTCTTGATTTATACTTAAGATTGCTTGGGAACTCTGAAGGCAGTCCAGCCTTGCTAGTTCTGGTAGCTCTGGTGAATGCTTAGGCAAAACCAACGGAAAAACCCAACAGTATCAGGAAATTTAACTGTTAGTTATAAGCTTTCACAGGTTTTCACAGAAGAGGGGAAATTTTCCTCCTTGGATGACCCTAGAAGAAGCTGGACTCTGAGGATGATCATACTGCCAGAAATAGGAGGAGGTTGAATGAACCTTTCTTTTAGTCTCATGTTAGTGTATAGAAAAGGGAGGCAAAAGGGCTGTGGGCTTCCTTCCAGAGACATCCTAACAAGTCACCAATGAATGGAAAATTTGGAAACAATTTTCAAGGCAAGATCTAGTTAGGGCAAATATCTCCAAGGAAAGCAAAGCAGGAAAAGGGTTAAAGCAAGGGGAGAAAACAAAACAATGAAGAACATTATATGGATATCAATCACAAAGGCACTTTTAAAAAATACTTCTCTTGCTTTTATCACTTTCTTTTTTTGTCTTGGGATCTTCCTGCTCTTTTTTTCTATTAATATTTTCATTTTTGGACTGTGTGACCACGAAAGAAAGGTAAGGGTAGGAAACTGAAAAAGACAAAAATACATGAGAATGAAGAAAAGAAGGAGGGGGATTGGAACATCATTTTGTTGTTCAGAAAAGCAGAAAAATTTAAAAATAACACTTACTGTAACATTTTGAATTAAAACTGTAATAAACTTTTTGAACATTTTTTTCCTCTCAAAAGATTTTCACCAATTGTAAAGATTTTTTTTTTGCCAACAGAAGAGAAAGACCCCTAAATGGGCATTTGTATTTCTACTAAAAGATAAAACACGCAGTCTTTTAGATTTTCTGAGTTAGACTAGAAAAGCCATGGCCTTAACCTTAAAAACATTCCTTCTAACTCCTGTCTTCACCCTTTGCCAAAAGCAGAGCTCAGGCACTATGTTCTCAGAACTTGGTTTGATTTGAACAGTGCACATCTTGTATTCCTCACTGACTTTGGACAAGTCATTTTGGATAGGGATCATCTTCTCTAGCTTAAATTTTTAAGTATAAGGTTCTAGTATCTAGGCTTCTTTCATGGCCACAAATAAAAGCCTCCAGAGGATAATTAGTCTCGTCCTAAAATCAGTGCCTAAAAGATGCTGGATGAATTATTTCCTATAACATTAAAGAGAGCCTAGGGTGATTTTCCAAAGCTTAAATGTCTATCTTTTAGTCAGCTAAAGTTAAGCAAGATGACTCCCACTCATAATTTCTCTGTGTCTCAGTTTCTTCCTCTCTACAAAAAGAGATCATATTTCCCTGCTTCCCTGGGATGCTAGATGCCTAAGTTAATTAAAGTTTGTAAAGCAGGTTGCATTTGTTGGATAAAGGCGTTATATAAATGCAAAGTATGACAGACAGACTGATTGATTGAGTTAGATAAGATAGATATTGTTTGGCATGCCAAAGTAGTATGGATGCCAGATGATATTATCTGAAATATTCAGAATACAGAAGTCAATGAGGTCTGGGCTGAGTTGAGCCACATAAGGCGCTCCCATCAAAGGGATAGCAGGTTTAGTTATACCGTCATCCAAACTCAGAGGAATTCAAAAGTTTGCCCATTTTTGTTATCACACTTAATTTGCTGGAGTTACAGAGGGAAACATTATGAAAAATTGGTGAGTTTTACTGCTTGTGCATCCCTGAACTCATCATTATGCACAGTTTTAGAAAATGTGCGGTATTTCTTATTCTGTGGACAGAGTATATCATTGTTCTTTTGATGTTTTATCATATTGGGTGTATGAAGGGAATGGTGATTTCAGCTGTGAAATGTAAATTTCACTTATGGTGCTGATGGTGCCTATAGGATAATTAAATATACATTGTATAATGCCATATATAATTCACAGATGTGTATATAAAATGATTGATGCAGTAAAAGGTCAGTGAACACAGAAACATCACATGATACAAAAAAGACTATCAAAGAGATTAAAAAGAGGTTCAGTAGAAAAAAAAAGAAAAAATACATATAAAAACTAGGCTATATATGAAGATGGAATTAAAAGACAAGACCTAAAGTTTTGTAGGATGTATGTATATCTCTGGAGACAATACTCAAATAGCCTTAGATAATAGTCTGATCATTTCCACATGGTTAAGGGACACAGTGGAACCAGACAAGCATTTGTATGGCTCCTTGTTACAGTCTCATGGCAAAAATGAAATTATACCTGTGTATGCCACCACAGGACTGTGACGTTTCTCCCCAGTGACCTCAACAACAAATTGCAATTGGATTTGTGCATTGGACAAAGTCAACTGACATGCAGTACAGCTAGAGACCATTACAGTCATAAGCATAAGGTGATTCTTCATGCATACACTGGGTACAAAGAAAAACTAATAAATAATGCACCTAAATTGAGGAAGCCTGGGAGAATGTTCAATTGAAACTATAAATTCATTTTTCCAGTACTTTTAGAGTTTTTCTTGGTCTTGAGTTTTTGATGACTAATTTGGATTTCTCTTGATATATTTGCATGTGCTTATACAAGGTGTGAGGATGAAACCTTTCCTAATTATTCCCTAGTTACATCCACAAATGCACCACTGTACTTGCATTTTACAGTTTAAAGGTAACACACAAGCCTTTCTGTATCTACCAACCCAGAGTGGATTGCATCCTCCACCAACATCTAGGAGGGGTTCATGAGTCATCCCCTTCACTCAGCCATGTGTCTGATTGGGAAACACAGTAGGTTACCAGATATTGTTTCTGATCTCTGACTAGGAGAGAGACCTTTTGGAAACAGAGAAAGGTGAATGATAAACACTGAATAGTTTGTGGCAAGCAATGAATGACGCACTTCTGGTCCATCTGCTTATGAGCGTGGTGGAGGAATCTTGAGATTTGTAGTTTTCCTTGCATTAACTTTCTGTTGTCTGAATACTAATGTAAAATGTCTAGTATGAAACAGTAAATAAAGCAGAAAATTTTCATGCATTTGTAAGTTATTTTTAATTATTATTGCCTGCTCTGCTCTGTTGCAGATCCCTTGCTATTTCCTATGTATTAAACAATGAAGACAACACACTACTGCTAGATTAAAGAGATGAAAGCAGTTTTTTTTTTTTATTAAGGCTCAAAAGCTAAAGGTTAGATCAGGCTCCAACAGTGAAAACCTGCATGCGTTGTAATGAAGGATAAAACATCCTCTAGCATCCACATGATAAAGCACACCCTGACTGCACAAGGAGAGCTGTGGAGGAACACATTTACAATAAGCGTAGGAACGGGTACAATAAACTGTTCAGCTTCCTCCAAAAATGCTATCAAAAGATTCTTAGCCAGTCAATTCCAATCACAGAGCTAGACATGGAAGGCTTGTGTGTATTCCATATGACTTCAGACGGGTTGATAGCAAACAACACTGCTCTCTACAATTTGAACTGTTCATTATGACTATTACCAATAACCAGGAACAATAACCTTGCAGGAAAAAGTCTATACAGCTTCCACACCACCCTGTGAAAAACATCCCCATCTTCTCACAAATTCTTAGAAAGTACATAACCACCACCACCCCAAAAAAATAGTGCAGGGAGGCAGGCAAGCACTTAATCAACTCCAGAAGCAACGTCCAGAAGTTCATACTTCTGCAAACTTATCAGATCCTCTGCAACAAGACAATATTGCTCTATCCTTTATGTTTTGAACATAAAGAACACCAGCTCTTTACGAAGCTTTATGGCTCACCACCACAGTGTAATACGTATATTTAGTAGTAGCTGCACTGCACTAGTTTGGTCAGGAGATTTTACTAAGCTCCGGAGATCAAACTGAAGGCCCTTATGCAGAGGATTATTGCAACAGTAGAGATTTGACTTCAGCTACCATGATATATGGCAGCTTTCTGTCCATGTTGTTCTCTAGGCTCAAATGTTTCTTACCCTGTATAAGCTCAGGAAGTTTCTGTCATTCCCTCATTTTCAGGACACATTGCTATGCCAAATTTCCATGGCATTGCAGATTACATTTGCCTGAAAAGACCACTACGATCTAGTACAGATTTTATATATCAGTTGTCAAAAAATAGTTTTCTTAGAAAAGCATTTGATAAAAAAGAAAGACTTTCACTTTTGTGTATATTACACATATACTCTTAGCTTCAAAGAAATGCTATCTGCTCTGCAGGATTTTCCAAGACCGGCAAAAAAAGGACTTCTTCTGTTCATTCTGAAACCACCTAGCACAGCAGTGCTTGGTTCTAATTGGAGCTTCTGGATGTTGCTACACTTACAAAGTGATGGCAATAACAGCTGTAGTAAACAAAAGGTCTAAAACTAGTTCACAGTATAACATCTTGTAAATAATATTTTGTAACATTAAGAACTAGTGTCATTTCTAGGTGAAGTTTATCATTTGTATCGTGAGCACTGTCAGTAAGCAGATTTTTCCACCCACCCATCTCCCTTGCTTTTATGCACTGGTTTTGCAGTGTTAGTCCCCATAAGCTGCTGGTGGTGAGTGAGACATGTTCATGTAGAGCTCCCTGCAGCAACCAATGCCAAAGAGCAGCTGAGAGACTTACAATGATTCACTGGTGCATGATAGCTCTAATTTCTTCTTTCTGTTTTCAGTCTCCCAACATTTTCATTTTCTGATATTCCAGTGGCAGAACTGCTTTGTTCCTTTTTTCCCAAGGAAATGTTCTTTGTTGTTTAATTGAGATATGAGAACAGGACAAAAATTATTCAGTATATGTTTCCTTAGACCACTGTATGTGCATTTATATGTATATAAAAATATATGTACCTCCATGTGTGTGTATACATATACATGCATATAAATCTATAAGTGTGTATGTAACACTCTCTTTCGCTCCATATCTGTATGTGTACAGTGACAGAGTAGCAAATCACGGCTTCTACCACCCCCACTACCCTCCAAAAGAGATGAGCTGTAAAAACAACTCAGCTATCCGAATTTGCCTGAGGAGATTTTTTTTCCCTCTCTCCCATTCTCCCCTCCCCCCCAGTAAATCAAATATATGCTATCTTATACTACCTCCAAGTGCAGTAGCTCAGTGACAAGGCAAACCCTTTTTTCCAAAGATTCCACTTAAAGGTTTTAGAAGTCTTTAACTCCATTAAGTATAATAGACTTGAGGGAAAGTATAGTTTTACCTTAGAAGTTTCATTGTCTCTCATTCTATGATGCTGCTTTTTCTGATTATGTTTCCCCAAAGCACAGTTTAAGGTATAGTTTAAGATCATTTGAAGTATAATGTATACTTTATACAGTACATATAATTTTACTTACTTTTTCTTAAACCATACTTTATGAGGGGTGTCAAGAGGGCAGAACTAAATCCCAAGACATTGTACAAGTGATTATTAACTGAATGTGCTTCAATAGGTTATTACTTCTTTTTATAATAAGAGGTGTTGGATCTTTTTCCCTGGGTATCAGAGCAAGTCCTTGCTTGCATCAAAAGAAGTCTGTCTTGCTCTCTGCAAAGTATATTAACTAACTCTTTCTCCTGTAATGGTAGCATCTACTGTTAACAACCTAACCAGCCTGCAGGTCTGATTTTTCCACTCTTTAAGACAAGCAACACCATGTTTGTCTGTGGCCACGTCACTTTATTTCACAAATCAGTCTGATTTTCCAACCCTCCTTTTAAACCAAATTTCTCATCTCTGCATAAAGACAGGTTGGTTTAAGCCCAGTTCATGCAGGAAGTCTGTAAAGAGCTGATCTCAGTTTAGTATACACTTGGGGAGGCCATCCTGGCCGTGCAAGACACCACTTCTGACTTCTCATGGAGTCTGAAGGGTGGGAGGCTGGCATTTCTATCCAATATGCATGAAAATACCTGCAAGAAATAGAGAGAAAGAGAAACTTGTGAACTTTATCTCAAACGCGTTGCAAGTAACTCACATAGGCATAGTCCCTATAAAATAAAAAATGAATCCCATATCATGCCACTCTATATTTCACCCAATAATTTTGTGTTCTAATTATCAATACAAATCACAGTTTTTGTGCTGGTCACACCTAATTTATGAACTGTATAGAATAAGAGTTAATTGACTTGGTAGTTAATTCCCCCTTGTATCTTCTCCAGTGATATTCAAGTATTTCAGCCAAGATTTTAATTGATTTTCATAGTAGCCACTCGTTAATAGGATAATTTGTCAATACAATAATAAAACAATTGTTCCCACAGCACTGCGAGTTCAGTTTATCAGATAACAAAGTTAAGGCCGGTTTCATTAATTGAAGGCAGCTGTAGGGTTTGCAGGATGAAAGATATAAATCTCGATGGCACTGTGGAAAACTAGGTCAGAGGGCAGGGGAAAATTAGTTAAGCATGATGGACCAACAGTGACCTGTACAGGTGTTCGGGCTCGCTTTCGGGGCATCACTTCCTCTGTTCCTATTTGGCTCCAGCAAAGCCCATAGGTCAACATGTGTACTCTTATGCCTGGTTTGAATTAAAAGCCAGTCTAGAGCTGCTCACTCCCAAACTTCAGATAATGTTACCTATTAAGAGTAAAACATTTCACAATGTCTTTATGTTGTCATGTATTTCCCAAGGAGCTTTGCTTACATCAGTAAGCGGCTCTTGATTGCTAAAATAGGAGACTTAAAATAACATTCAAATAATCTACAAAGGTGGAAAAACAATATTACAAAGGGGTAAGTGTTATTCACAAAGGCTAGATAAAGGAAAGACTGTAGTGAGACACAATGTCTATTGAAAATCAGCCCGATCGATACCAATGTGTTTGTCTATCACATGCAACCCCCTGCAACACCAAAAGTGTAAGCATTTTTCCCTCTGTCAAACTTTTTAAAGTAGTATTTCCCATCTCTCTTGTTTTCAGCCTTGGATATTTTCTCTATACTCTACAACCTTCTGTCTTGATATTATTCTATATTAACAGAAAACTTAAAAAGCACAAAAAGCTTGCTAAAAGCTATTACTTTTTATTATAATTATTTAAGTTCAAACTCAAGTTTCCTTAAGACAGAAAAGACTCTGGTCTGACACCATATGTTCTGTATTACATGAGCTTACCACATTAATGCATGAGGCTGAAAATGCCAAAGACATTTGTATGATCTTGGTTAAAATCAAACACCTTGAGCTATACAAGATGCACAGCTCCAACAAGTAGCTAATCCTTCTGGATGAGGAAAATAAAATAGCCATACTGTAGTGAATAGGACAAGGGCAGTGTTAGCAGAATGGGTGTTTCTATGCCACAAGGAGTGGATGGTTTGCCATACAAAAAAGTTTCAGAGGGGGGCAAGTGTTTCTGGTATAGAGCTTTAAGGAATCAGTCATCACAGCTACTTTCTGCAGTGCACTTTGGTGCGCCTCAACTCCCTGATTGATTCAGAAAATTCTGCAAGCTGTGGTATTTATGAGTATTAAGTATGTATGTATGTATGTATGCATGTTCACCAATGCACATCTCCTGCTGTGAGGGTGGAAGTAAGCCTGAACAAGTCTTTACCTGCAAATGGAAACTCCTGACTGATGGAAGTCCCTCTGAAGAGTCACGGAAGCAGCCATTTTTACAATAAGATTTTTCTAGCTCATTAGCAGTGAACTCACAACTGACTTTTAGACTTTAGAGTCCATCTTTTATGTATCTCAGTTTGGGTCTTTGAAGTGGTAGATGACAGTATTTGTTGGCTATACTTCTAATTTTCTCCTTATCAAGTTGGGGATTGCAGAGTCATTTCTTGCATCTTATTTGCTAAACATGGAGGTAATCAGAGCCCAGGAAAACCTGAAATCATTTTGACACAATTTGACAGAATTGCTTACCTGCAATTTCTCAGAATAAGGGCACAGGAAACGCAGGAAAAAAAAAAATTAAAAAAAAATAAAAAAGAAAGATTAATGTGATGCTTAATGATTCACATCTTTAGCAAGCAGGCTCATCTCAAAGAAAACCTTCTTTGTTCAAGGAATACAAAGTAGCTTAAAACTGAAATTTTACTTCACATTTTTAAGAGAGCTTTGGTTACCTTGCTGACTCATGGCAATGATGCCAAGTGCTCAAATTGTTTGCTGGTGGGAGTTTCATTTTAACTTCCTCAATTACAATATTGTTCATTCCTAACCTACTGTAAAAAGCAGTTCCTTCCCAACACCACTGAACAATATTCCTTTAAAGTTCATTTGTCAAATCAACCTTATCTTTGCTCTCTTTACATAAAAGAAAAGACATCAGGAAAATATAATAATGTTCTTTGCTTGCTTGTTTGTACATCTAAGTGCTATAGATATTCATTAGCTCCTTCTTGCAAGGAGGGAAAAATCTCTTTCATTTGAGCACCAGTGATATTTTTTTCTTACCATGGAACTGAACATTCAGGGGCTAAAACAATGCTTGCTATTTTCCTGTCAAACACAAATGGCACCACCACTAAATTAAATCTTACCTCAATCCTGTATAAAGTAGGGATACAGTAAGAAAAGAAAAAAAAATGAAATCCCTTTCATATTATGGTATAATTTAATGAAGATGTGCTTAGGTAACACAATGCACAAAGAAAATCTGATTTGCTAAAATTTCAATATCAAATTTTAGCCTCTTTTGCACAGTAAGTATAATAATAATTCAGTGTAACAATAATTTAAAGTGTGTGTGTGTGTGTGTATGTGTGTGTGTGTATATATATATATATATATATATAAAAACTGTGTCAAATATTGAGTCAGGCCCCGCAACTGCTTTAAACCAACACAAGGATTTTGTCGTGGAAGTATATGAGTCTATGTCAAATGAAGAGCTGAACATTGACAACAGATAAATTGATAATAGGAAATCACTTTTTACCTCTGTTTTACTAAGAATGTTTCTGTCAGCAGAATTAGAGATGTGTTTTCATGTGTCTGCAAACCTATCTGTCTATAAATGTGCACAAATATTTGTGCTGATTGAAATAAATAGTCCATTTGCTTCATTTCTAAGCAAATCACATGTATGAGGATAAAATATGAATGTTGCTTATATCTATTATAATTAAAATCACTGGATTCTGGCATTTCTAGTAATGTGGTTTTATAAAATTGTATCACTAACACTGTATTAGAGAAGCTACTGAAAACCTTTTCTCTGACACTCAGGAAAAAAAATGAAACAAAACTTCTGATCATTTCTTGCAGGATTGCATGGTCTAAAAGTTTGTGCCTAGACTGTATGAAGGAGAAAAAAAAAGTACATATTCAGAGAGACAGTACACAGAAGTGAAAGCAGCTGAACTTCTTGCAAGCCACCCTCAGTTGTGAAAAGAGAGAGAACAGCGGCTACCATGTGGCACAAAACCTAAATATATATTATTTTGTTCCTTTTCGTTAAGACTGCATAGGGCATAAGTTGTTTTCAAGCATGCCTCGGACTCCTACAGCTCCAGCTGTCATGTGTAATTAAACATTTGGCCTCCACAATTACTCTACAGTGTACATATGCCAGTATTTCAAGCCTGGAATATGCATTTCAAAGAAGAATAATTCCCTGGAAATCCTAAATTGACAGGAGCAAAGACAGCCTGAAGGAAAGTAGTCAGAGAAAACTGTAAGGTCGGGATCTAATGATTAAAAAAGAAACTTCAAGAAGAACTTCAACCCTTAACTAAACCAATGGGAAAAAGAACGACAGTTGGCAAGCAGATTTCTGCATAGGGATCCTGATTAGGGAGCCTCTTGGGTTAATTTAATATTATCAGTGTTGTTCACCTTGCTGTAGTATGCCTTACCATTAATACCATTTAAACAGGTTTCTTTTTTCTTAAAGTATATTTGCCATCATTTATTTTCCATGAATACTGATCATGGCAATATTAAATCTGGTGATTCATATTGAATCTGAGGTGGATTTATCAGCAAAGGGAGTTGGTTTTTTGGTTTGGGGTTTTTTTTTTTCCTTTTTTTCTTCCCTTGCTCCACATGCTTGCATTTACTACCAGTGTTATTGCCCTAAGTAATGCTGAGTTTGCATTCCTGTTAGGAACCTGCTTTTTAGCATTTTGTATGAGGACCATTTGTGAAGAAATAGCTAAAGACCTTAAGACTTCTAATGTAAGTTTAAGAGCAATGGACATAGAGAAACCCAGGTGTTTTTAAACAGACAGAAAGAAGCTAAGCAGTAATAAAAAATGAGTGAATAAACTCCTTGTTTACAAAAATGTTTTCTGTAGAGTGTCTCTGGGGCCCAGGGATCTATTTTCCACCCTTGATCATCTGTTTAGTAGCTGTTAAATGTAAAGGAATACAAACCTGGTCCAAGGGCTTGAGGCATGGAGAAAAACTTTGAAAAAAATTGAACAATTTTCTATTAAGACATGTGAAAATGCACTCATCTACTTAGCTTTCCAGAAGTTAGACATTTAAGATTGAACGGGTTCATCACAGATTCCTTTCTGTACTGAACAGAGAAAAATAAGCACTTCCAGTGTACAATGCACTTAATGCATCGTACACCAGAATGATTATGCATTATTATAATGATAATGCATTATTCTTCAATAATAACCCAGAAACACACTATAAAAGACAGACAAGTATGACTAGAGCAGGCTTAGATACCTAAATTTGAAACATCTGCATTAATCTGGGATGAATTCCTACTTAGGAGGAACATTTTTTTCTTAATTCTTGCCTTAACATCACTTAGCTTTAGAGTAAGTGACAGGAGGCACAGGAGCACTTCTACCAGTGGACCTGTATCAGTGACAATAGAGAATTATCCCAAAAGGCTGTTGTCAACCATGCTAACCTGTTAGTACTGCAGGCATCCTAGCCTTTATTTCATTTCAGACTAAGCCAAGGCATTTATCTTGAACTGATTGTAACTTACCAGCTTAATAAAAAATTAAAGTTCACATCATTGTAAGGTGCCATGGCATGACAGCAAGCTACAATGCTTGTCACTCTGAATGATGGAATGACAATAAATTCATATGAACCTTCATGCACAAACACATACAAGGAAACAATGTTTTAATGCAGCTTGGTATTAGGTTCTAGCCTGCAAGTGTTTTATACTGAAAAAGCAACTTTGGCAAAGAAGCAACAGTACCACAATATGACTGAATCACCAGCTTCTATTCAGCCCTATTCAGGTTAAAGTACAAGTAAAGTCATACTAAACTATGTGTCACCTTTCTCAGGATTTTTGGTTTCACTTCAAAATCCAACTCTGCCAAGTCTGAGGCTGTTGATAAGGAGTTGAGTACAGCTTTTCCTCGTTACAGCAGATCACTGAGGCACCAACTCGGTAAGTAGGAGCTATAAACTTCATTGACTTTAGCTGCTAATTTCCATATTTCTTTTCATAGATGCTAGTGTTGCAGACTATTCAGGAAAAGAGGCAGCCTACCTGCTAATTCTGGCAGTAGCAGTAGCTTTGACTACTGGCATGAGAACGGTCCTTCTGGTTAAAAACACAGAGGAGTAACTCTGAGAGACGAGATCTGTGTTGTTCTTCCCACACCTCTTCCTATATCAGTTCTGCCCCAGCTAAGCATGGAAAGGTCCTTGCTCCTGCACTGTAGCTTTGTCCTCTGCAATTCATGTAAGCAAGCTAAATCCACATGTTGAGAAAAGTTCATAGTGCTCAACTATTGGAAAAATGGGCCACAATATAATTGTAAAATGCCAGTACAAAATCACTTCTTAGAAGTCCCTGCCTGATTTTCCATTCCTTCATCCTGGGACAGGAGAATTCTGCTGTTTCAAAGCAATCTTTTGTTGATTTAAGTTGATCTAGGCATCTCAGAGGACAGGGGCTTCAAAATCAAAGCCCCAACCATCCACTTATTAACTACATGCTGCACTTTAAGGGTGTAGCATAAATGCAGGAAAAGGCTTACCTCAGCCCCCACCCTTTTTCCCCAGTTTTTTCTTTTGTTTTCAAAAGCTATCTGACCTTGTCTTTTCATTCTGAGAAGCTGACTGTTGGAAGGAGGAAGGATACTGGAAGGGAAAAGAGAGAGAGAAAGAGCAGGAAGGGAGAGGGTATCACAGGGTTTAGGAAACTGTCAGCATCAGAAAGTAGAACCTTACCTTTACTCAAGTAAATTGAAAAAAACAGCATTGACTTTGGTGAAGACAGGATATCTACTGAACCTTAAGAGGTTTCTTTAATAGTTAGAGATGCAGAATTCTAAAAAATAAGGGCAGGTCTTGAAGTTTCACTCTATATTCAGACCTCACTGAATTGTTTTAATGAAATGGAATGATCTAGAGTATTGCCTTACCCATTTCTACCTCCTGTTGTGCTTTTCCCCTTCTTTTTGTTTTTAGGTTCATTGTGTCTGTTATCAGCCAATCTTATCTTCCAGTTGCCTGACCAGACAAGCTCTGAAATGGTACACTGCTATTGTGATCTATATCCAAAAAATGAGGAGTATGAAGTGAAAGACAGAATTTTTAGTGTCTTAGTGTATGCTCTACAATAATTCTTTAAACATGTTGTCCCTAAGGTGGTCAAATGATCTCATTCTGTTCCATGCTTCCTTTCCAGAGCTAATTATAAGTCTGAAAGTAGTTTAGCATGCTGGAAAAATATACATCATGAAAAATAGGTTGTAGTAAGTGGAATTTGTCTTTTGATCTTTGGTCCCTTCTTCTTACTGAAAAGTGAAAAACATTTTTTCTAATGAAAACTTGCAAATCTTGCACCCCTTGGGATTGTCTGCCCACTCATTTCTGAAATCAGTTGAGGTCCTAAGATTTGGAAGCACTTTTTTTCTTATCCAAAATTTTACATGCGCTTATAAAGTGGGGAATGGCTGCCCAGGCAGAAGTAGGACAGAAATGTGGGGCTCATAGTGAGTTGCAAGCTAAATGTAAATTGTTAACATGATTTTCTTACCAAAAATATTCTCATTTTGGGGGGGGTTAGCAGGGTTGTCACACATAAGATACAAAACACAATTCTGTCCAGCCTACCCTGGTGAGGCTGGAGTTCTGTGTCCACTTTTGAACATCACACTTTAATAAAGATAAATGTGAGAAGCCCAGAGGAGAGCATGAAAAATGAGATAAGGTTTAGAAGACATGACCTGTGAGTAAAGGTTGAGAGAATTAATCTGGTCTAGGAAAAAAAGAAAAAAAAGGAGACTGAGGCAGAACATGACAGCCATTCTCTACCATGTAAAAGATGGTTGTAAAGAAGGTTCTTCTTTCTTCTTCATTGCCAGCAGTGGAAAAGGTAGAGAAAAAAAAGCTTAATTTAAAAAAAATCTGTCTAGATATTAGGAAAAAAACTATTGTTGTGAACAAAATCCCAAAGAAGGCTGCCCATGAATTTTCAGTAATCCCTCCCTCTAGAAGTTTTTTAGACAAAGTAGACAAATACAAGTTAGGAATGTCCAAGAAAACCTGATCCTGCTTTAAGGTGAACCAGGTAACCTCTTGAACTTCTATCCATCTCTAAATTTCAGTGATTCAACATCCTCTTCAGTCTTACCTAAACAATCATAAAATAGGAGGACTGTGCTAGTTGTAGACAAGGCTCCCTCCTATTAATCACACCTAGACCTCCAAGGTCCTTGTGCATAACGTACAGGCTGGTTTACAATGCTGTCAAATCTGTGGTCTGGATGTTGTTGATTGTTATTGATACAGTATTGTCTTCCTGGTCTGGACAACCTGAATCAGTTGTTCTGAAGGGTGTGAATTTCCCTACCTTTTATGCATCTTCCTGAAATTCACTGCTGTTGATGATGGAGTAGGGTGTGATTTATCTCACTTTGCTGAAATCTTTTAAAGTCAAGGGTGGGATTCAATTAAATGTAATGCCGGACCACAACTCTGTATTGCAGATGAGCAATTTCAAATCCCTAAATATATCCATCTACAGTCCTATTATAGCTCGCTGCAGTCTAGTTAATTCATCCAGAAGAGTTTCTGGAGTGATTTGGCTGACCAAGCATACGTGCCTGCTGAAAGGTGAGCTGACTAGCTCCCCACATTGTTGTGAGAGGCAGTGGGGTGGCTCTGTATGTTAGGGAGTGGTTTGATTATATGGAGCTCAATGACTGTGATGATAAGGTTGAGTGCTTATGGGCAAGGATGAGAGGAAAGGCCAACAAGGTAGATACCCTGCTGGGAGTCTGTTATAGACTACATAATCAGTATGAAGATGTAGACGAAGCATTCTACAAGTGGCTGGCAGAGGTCTCACAATCGCTAGCCCTTGTTCTTGTAGGGGATTTCAACTTACCAGATGTCTGCTGGAAATACAACACAGCAGAGAACAAACAGTCTAGGAGGTTCGTGGAGTGTGTGGAAGATAACTTCCTGACACAGCTGATAAGTGAGCCTACAAGGGGAGGTGCCTCGCCTGACCTGCTGTTTACAGAAGGAGAAGGACTGGTGGGAGAAGTGGTGGTCAGAGGCCATCTTGGGCTTAGTGACCATGAAATGATGGAGTTCTCAATTCTTGGAGAAGTAAGGAGGGGGGTCAGCAAAACCACTACCATGGACTTCCAGAGGGTAAGCTTTGGCCTGTTTGGGACAATGGTTGAGAGTCCCTTGGGAGACAGTCCTGAAGGGCAAATGGGTCCAGGAAGGCTGGACATTCTTCAAGAAGGAAGTCTTAAAGGCGCAGGAGCAGGCTGTCTCCATGTGTTGTAATATGAACTGGTGGAGAAGACAACTGGCCTGAATGAACAGGGAGCTTTTGCTGGGACTCAGGAAAAAAAGGAGAGTTTACCACTTTTGGAAGAAGGAGCAGGAAACTCAAGAAGAGTACAGGGATCTTGTTAGGTCATGCAGAGAGAAAATTAGAAAGGCAAAAGCCCAGCTAGAACTCAACCTGGCCACTGTTGTAAGAGATAACAAAAAATGTTGTTACAAATACATTAACAATAAAAAGAGAGCCAAGGAGAATCTCCATCTTTTATTGGATGTGGGGGGGAACATTGCCACCAAGGATAAGGAAAAGGCGAAGGTATTTCATGTTTTCTTTGCCTCAGTCTTTAATAGTGATACCAGTTATTCCCAGGAGATTCAGCCCCATGAGCTGAAAGACAGGGACGGAGAGCAGAATAAACCCCCCATAACCCAGGAAGAAGCAGTTAGCAACCTGCTGCACCACCTGGACACTCACAAGTCTATGGGGCCAGATGGGATTCACCCAAGGGTACTGAAGGAGCTGGTGGAGAAGTTTGCCAAGCCACTCTCCACCATTTATCAGCAGTCCTGTTTAACTGAGGCGGTCCCAGATGACTGGAGGCTTGCCATTGTGATGCCCATCTGCAAGAAGGGCCAGAAGGAGGATCTGGGGAACTATAGGCCTGTCAGCCTGGCCTCAGTACTGGGGAAGGTTATGGAGCAGTTCATCCTGAGTGCACTCACCAGGCATGCGCAGGGCAACCAGGGGATCAGGCCCAGCCAGCATGGGTTCATGAAAGGTGGGTCCTGTCTAACCAACCTGATCTCCTTCTATGACCAGGTGACCCTCTTAGTTGATGAGAGAAAAGATGTGGATGTTGTCTACTTGGACTATAGTAAAGCTTTTGACACTGTCTTCCACAGCATTCTCCTAAGAGTCTGGCGGCTCATGGCTTAGACAAGTGTACTCTTCGCTGGGTAAAAAACTGGCCGGATGACCAGGCCCAGAGAGTTGTGGTGAATGGAGTTAAATCCAGCTGACATCAGGTAACAAGTCGTGTCCCCCAGGGCTCAGTTCTGGGGCCAGTCTTGTTTAACATCTTTATCAATGACCTGGATGAGGGGATTGAGTGCGCTCTCAGTAAGTTTCCAGATGACACCAAGGAGTTGAGGCCAGGAGCGTTGATCTACTCGAGGGTGGGGAGGGTCTGCGGAGGGATCTGGACAGGCTGGATTGATGGGCTGAGGTCAATTGTATGAGCTTTAATGAGGCCAACTGCTGGGTCCTGCACTTGGGTCACAACAACCCCATGCAATGCTACAGGCTTGGAGAAGAGTGGCTGGAAAGCTGCCTGGTGGAAAAGGACCTGGGAGTGTTGGTTTACAGCCAACTGAATATGAGCCAGCAGCGTGCCCAGGTGGCCAGGAAGGCCAATAGCATCCTGGCTTGTATCAGGAATAGTGTGGCCAGCAGGAGCAGGGAAGGGATTATGCCCCTGTACTCAGCACTGGTGGGGCTGCACCTCAAATGCTGTGTATAGTTTTGGACACCTCACTACCAGAAAGATGTTGTATCGCTGGAGCATGTCCAGAGAAGGGCAACAAAGCTGGTGAGGGGTCTGGAGCACAAGTCTTGTGAGCTGAGGCTGAGCGGAACTGGGGTTGTTTAGCCTGGAGAAGAGGAGACTGAGAGGAGACCTTAACGCCCTCTACAACAGCCTGAAAGGAGGTTGGTCTCTTCTTCCAAGTAACAAGTGATAGGATGAGAGGAAATGGCCTCAAGTTGTTCCAGGGGAAGTTTGGCTTGGATATTAGGAAAAAATTCTTTACTTAAAGAGTGGTCAAGCACTGGAATGGGCTGCCCAGGGAAGTGGTCAAGTCACCATCCCTGGAGGTGTTCAAAAAATGTGTAGTTGTGACACTTCGGGACACAGTTTAGTAGGCATGGTGGTGTTGGGTTGGCAGTTGGACTTGATGACCTTAGAGGTCTTTTCCAACCTTAATGATTCTATGATTCTATGAATGGATTGACTTAGGTTTGAATGGACTGTAAAAGTAGCTTAGGCAACTAGCTTATGCACAGACATCTTCTGTGTGATACTTGGGGCAAAATATACCTGCCTTATTTGGATGTTTACTGTAGGGTGAATTGAATTGGGCTAATTCAGCTGCTCTATGTTATGCCTCTGGAAGGGCACAGGTCTCAGCATTTCTGTCAGTCTGGCACCAGTCACCTGTATTCAGGCAACTGAAGTGATCCTGCCACTGTCTAAAAGTGCCTGATTCTGTCCTTTGACTATAATGGGAGTCTGGAAAGTGGAAAGGGGAAATCTTACTCTTATGGACTTGTTTACACCAACTTGTATGAAGTTAGACAAGATGAATCCTGCCTGCTATGTTTACATTGACAATGTAAGCAAGGCTTTCATGGTGACATAAAGTGATTAGAAAGTAGGCAAAGATGAATTTTTTTCAGGAAATGTCAAAGGAAAGAAGGGGCAACTCAGAAGGCTAAAGAAGAAGTAGAGAAGCTGGAAAAAGAAAAATGAGGGAAGAAAATAAAAGAAAAAGGCCAGAACTTTTTTCTCCATTGCCTTTTACTAAGAGTAACAACAATGGACTAAGCAAATACATACTGACAATAACTTAAATGTAGTCAAGCATAAAATATTTTACCCTAACTTTAACATCAATAAAAATCTCCCACTCATATCAGCAGGCCTCCTAGCATAAAAAGCAAGATGTTTTTAACTCTGTATTTGTTTCAAAGCCCGTGTAGCTGATATAAAAATGGAATTAATCTCTCTCTGTCAAATGAGCATGATGTCCCAGGATTAAGGGGAATAGTGCGGTTTTCAAGGCATGGCTCTGAATAGTGATGATGCAGAACATTAGTCAATAGGGAAACACATTTTTCTTAGTATCATTCTCAGGTGCATCCAATCTGCCTGAGCGTCATGAGGTACTGTGTGCTATGCTTTCCAATTTGCCTCAAAGTGGAGAATTTTGGGATTTTCTTTCTTTGGTTTCTGGCAGTACGTTATCTCTTTTACCCTTTGCCATCATCAACCTCTTTCTTATCAGAAGGAGGCTTGAATGGAATCCCACACACATAATAAAGGTCTCATTTTAAAGCTTCATAATTTGGTACTTACTGCAGCAATGAAAACACATTTTTTGTATAAGAAGCTGTAGGACTAAATGTTTGCACTTATATAGTGTATGAACATTAACTAATAATTATGTTCAGCAGAAACTTGTCAGTCTTTCACAATGATAGGACAAATAACACAAGAGCTATAAATGAAGAGCAAGCAAAGAAATGATTTTGAAATCACAGCATAAAGTTGTGAGTTAAAATATATGTCATTACAATCTTCGCATATTGAGGTATCACTGAAAACTTATCATTTTGCATGTTAACAAGAAAGGGTTGCAGCAGTTATTAGATGGGAATAAAAATAGGAATAGTCGTTAATTTGGCAGGCATGGAATATATATCAAAGGATGGCTATGAGAATAGTATAAAAAATGCAGTCAATGGTCAGATCAGAGGTGAGCTTAGAAATGATCTTAGGTCATCATAATTTCTCAGATGCCCATTTCAGCTTTCTTTAGCATTGACCAGGAGGATAAAACACTTTTTGATTAAAAATAAATAAATAAAAATAAACCAAACATAATGAATTCACTTTCGCTATTCCATCTTTCACCTCTCTGAAGTGACTGCCAACAAGTAGCATGGTGTCAACAGAGCAACATTACTAATAGTTCCTGTAATGTAACATTTTCCATTAGGAACTAACCTGGAGCTGCCAAAATTGGTTTACATACCATAACATCTGTAGTATCACCAAGTAATAATGATGGCTTTCAGCCAGTCAACTCACCTGTGTTGGATTTGAGCTGTTTGTGTGCAGATTAAAGTCTTTAAATTCAGTCACCTTCTAAAAATGTTCTGTCAGCTAGGTTGTACTCATCTGCTTGGCAGCTGTTTCTGCACCTAGGAAACAATTCCCACCCACCACAGGCTCCTACCACGCACACATCTCCTGTTCAGTTTGGAGTAGATAGTGTTTACAGATCATACATCAGATTTTGCAGTGAGCTGTGCTCTTCAATTCTAGAAGATCTTAATAAAATCCTATTGGAAGAGATTTGCTTCCACCAAAGACATTTTCTAGCAAAGTGGCAAAAAACAAGCTCAGCCTGCCAGTGAATCTATTCAATGTCATTTAGTTTGTGATTAGATGAAAATGTGGCTTTGAATGAAGAACTGTGGGGTATATTTTGTAGCAAGGGTTGGAAAAAAGTTTGCAAAAAACTTTCCCGTAGCAGTCCTCATTTTAAAGAAAATAAGTCAGTAAAATCTAAAACTTGTCTTGCTATTAGTTGGGTTTATTATTTGGAGAGAGAATGGTATCATCTATCTCCAATTGTATATTACTGCAGCTGATGTCAGATTGCCCTTCCTCCTGTCTGCTCCAGCACTGCTTGTTCGTTGGTGTTCATCACAACTTGCAATGGTTTGAAAATGAAAAATACATAGAAATGTAGTAGCCTCATTTATTCATCTATAAAGATCTTTTGTAAGTCCTTTACTTATTTTTTGCCTTTAATTACAGAAGAGAGATCCAAAGCCCAAGAAGTGCACCTGTAGCTACATTTTAGACATTCAAATTAATAAATAATAAGATTTGACAGGGTCACAGCAAAGGTGGCCCAGCTGCAGGCACGTTTAGGCTGCAGATTTACCAAGTGACTTAAAGCGAGTGACTAGCAGTTCTAGCTTGGGCAGCAATATTTTCCACATCTGAAAAGAGCAGAATCTGTGTACCACCTTCACTACCTGCATTTAAAGAGTTTATCGCTTGTTTACAACACCTTAAGTTCACAATTCATGTATATTGTTGTGTAGCTCAAAGTGTAGAAGCAAGATTACTGACAAAACAAATTCATAGGGAACCTTAGAGGCATGATATGCTTTTCAAGCTACTTTGTTGTGGCAGTTGAGGAAACTAAACTGAAACTTTTTCTTTTTTTTTTTTTTTATTTCTTCTTTCCAACTACACAGCAGCCAAGATCACAGAAATATCATGTCAAAATAAACACTTGTCTACTCAGGTGACAGCCTTAGGAGAGTTCGTGACCGAAATAGCATGGAAGTATAATTATACCTTTGCTGTGGTGGAGGGTGGTCTTTGCAGGTCAGGGTTCAGGTCCTTGGCTGTGTGTGGGAAGTTATTCATACTTGGGTAGTCACCTTATCTTGACTTAGGAATGTCAGAAAGTTTAGTCATCTGTGACAAAAAGAATTTATTTTATTTCATTTTTACTTGTTTTTCATCTTTCAAGAGAACTAGAGGAAGATGGGTAGAACAGAGATCTAGAGCTGCACGTTTCTCTATGTCTTTATCCCACCTCCACCTGTACATCCCCACACAGAAATGTCAGGTTACATGTTGGAAACACACCTGAACACAGAGGGCTGTATTCAAGCATTGACCATGGCTGTGGTGACTGTCAAGCCTGAGTGTCTAATCGCTCTCCTGACCCGGGCCATCTACAAATACTCTGACAAGCCACACCTGCACCATGTAATGTCAGGAAGGAGAGTTGTCAGCCACAAATATTTCATACTCAGAGCTGTATCATTGAGTCAAAATAGTACAGTCTGACAGGAAAGGTTCATTACCTTGGGAGATGCAAGTACAGCCCTACTGCAGTCAGACCTTGTAGGACTGTACCCAGATTGAGTACAGAGCTGTGCTACATGGGTGCATTATGCTGGGGGTATACTGTGCCTACAGCATTGAGAAGGTGCCCTCTTAATGTCCACTCACTGTCCATTTCAGGATAAATAGCACCTATTGCTGTGTTTGCCAGAGTTGCTTCTGAGCTTCTTGGTAGTTTTTGTAAATGGTGATAACCCATGGATCTGGAGGAGGTCTGGGGCCAGAGTGAAATTGCCTCGCCTATGAGAAGGAGCAAGGAAGAGGAAAAAGAATGAAGTGTAGAAAAAGGGGAAGGGAAGGACTGGTAAGCCCTGGAAATTTGGGTCTGCTGCTTCTACTGCCTTTGGTCAGACCCAGACTTCCCTCCACAGCAAGAGCAGCCTGATTCTCCTGTTATCTGGCAAAGGTCGTGGGACCGTCGCCATAATAATATCCAATATCTTGAGTCAACCATGATTGTGACTGAAATCAAATATATCCAGATCCAGGATCCAGAAAAGGGAAAGTGCAAAATATTTTCCTCTGTTCCTGAAATGAGGTGGAAATATAAAAAACAGAAGACACGGATTCCAGTTTGTTTTAGCATAATCTGCATTACTAACTGGGGATATGTCCCCTAACTTTTAACTGAGTATAAGTTCACAGGAAAACTATTATGTACAGATAAACCTGCCACAGACATTTTGTGAGCTGCAGGTAGAAATATACAACATGTGAGGTGATCAAGCTTACTTATTGATAAATATACACCTATCAATACACTATTAATTCTGAGTGCAACGATGAATAACATGTGTGGTTCTGAAGACAACAGCAGTCATATTACTCAGGAGAGAAAGCAATGATGGAGTGAAAAAGAAGGATAGATACTTTTGATACATAGCCATTCTACACTGGTTTAAAAGTATAAAGCAATTTATTCAACTTATTAAAGTAAGAGTTTATAAAATACTCTTGGACTCTGTTTTGCGCATTTATTGAATTCAAAACTTCACATATAAAAATGACTAGAACTTGATTTCTGACCTCATATAAAAAAAGGTGATTTATATTTGAAGAAACAATAAGTCTCAAGACCCACAACTGTCTCTTACTGAGGGTTTTTTTTCTCCCTGGGGGAAGAGAAAAGCTATTGGAGCACACATAAAATTTTGGTGCTTTAAGAATTTCTCCAGGACTTATGTTAGATTTGCTATCAGAAGAGGCAATAAAATGGGAATTTATGTTTTTTCCTTAACAAATCTTATCCTTTCTGATCTGGTGTTTTGTCATTGCAATTAGGGCCGTTTCTTGAAGTAGCAAACTGAAAAGTGGTACCACAGTGTTTATTTTAGGTATGAACATTTAAAGAATATGAGGAATGTTGTGAAAATAAAGTTCATATGTGGTATTCACATATTTTTTTCTGACAGATTGTCTCTTCACAGAATAAAGGTATGGCTTAATCATGACTTACAAGAAGAGATACTGATTTAAGTTACTTTCCTCAGTAAAGATTGCAGCCATGTAGGAAATAAATTTATGGTTGCAATAAGGTTTCAGGCTGTACCTATTCTAGGTGAGAACATCTTCCTAATATCTCCCCAAAAGAATTAGCAACAAAGGAGTAGAACAATTGGGACTTGTAATAATTTCTACTGTCAGTGCTGGATCACTTCTATGGTATGATAATGTTCCATACAGCATCTTTAAAGAATTTGCATAGGGTTTGTCTCATCCTCTACCTGCACCTCTTTCATAGAGCCTCCAGTGATGATGTGGATCCTTATACGACTTAGCTGGTTTCACTTATTAGTGAGCTCCCATTTATGACAGTCTGCAAATCAGAGCTGGGTACAAGAAACCTATTGGGGTACACAGGGCAAATGTTGCAAACCCTGAAGCACAGACTCCTGGCCTCAGCTGGAGCACAAGTAAAAAGGAGCCACTCTTGGTTGTCCTTTCATCCAGTGACTGTCTATATTAACCTATGGAATATCTTAACCCTTCTAAGACAAAGATCAGAACTTCAAAGAACAGTGTACTAGCTGTGGATGCTCATTATTAGGCTAGAAAAGCGAGTTTCATCTTATTTGCTCATTCTCTGGCCCTATGATATTTTACATTTAGGGTAACGCAGAGACATGTTGATTACAACTCTTCTGTGTCTTGGTTAGTTGGTCTTTCTCCCAGGGATCAAGAGCTAGGTCTGCACAACAGTTTAGTCTTCTCCCAGATCCCACCACAAGTCTCATGCAGTGCTTTCCATCTCTAACTCCTTTAAACCATAAATCCAAAGTTTGATCTATGGTTGTCTAGATGCAGGAGGCCAATGGTCACATAAGAGCTCTTGCATTACATATCATTCCAGATAAACATAATAAGCAGTCAGGAGTCAAGCTCCGAGCAGAGACTCCATCCTGTCATTTTTTTTTCAAGTGAGTATCAAGGAGACAATGTCTACTGATATTTTGTTCATCATACACGATAAATTGTATGGTAAATAGTATTTTCTGTCATTCTGCTCTGGAAGCAAGGGTCTTCAAGCTCAAGGAGTCTGCAGACAACATTCTTTCTCCATCCCACTATATTCCTATTTCTATCTAACCCCATGAAGCCTAAGATTCACATAAGCAACTCAGAAATTGTAACCAGCAGTTTCTACAAACACCTAATTGATTCTGAGATTCTTTTTTCCCCACTTCTGTAACACCTTCAAGGAAATGTCTGTAATTTAACATGGAGACAATGAAAAAGGAGAAGAGGATTCTGGTGGGTTGACCTTGGCTAGCCACCAGGTGCCCACCAAGCCATTCTATCACTCCCCATCCTCAACAGGACAGGGAGAGAAAATACTAGGAAAAACACATAGGTTGAGATAAGGGTAGGGAGATCACTTGCCAGCTACCATCATGGGCAAAACAGTCTGGACTTGGGGAAATTAATTTAATTTATGGCCAATTAAATAGAGTAGGATAATGAGAAATAAAAACAAATTTAAAAAACCCACCTTCCCCCACCCCTCTCTTCTTCCCAGGCTCAACTTCACTCCCAACTCTTCTACCTCCTTCCCCTGAGCAGTGAGAGAGATGGGGAAGAGGGGTTGCAACCAATTCATAATTCTTCACATCTGCTGCTCTTTCTTCCTCATGCTCTTTCACTGCTTCAGCATGGTGTCCCTCCCATGGGAGACAGTCCTTCACAAAATTCTCCAGCATGGGTCCTTCCCATGGGCTGCTGGTCTTAAGGGGCATACAGTCCTTCAAGAGTGGACTGCTCCAGTGTGGGTCGCTCGTGGGGTCACATGTCCTGCCAGGAAATTCCTCCTGCGTGGACCTCTCTCCACAGGCTGCGGCTTCCTTCAGGGCACATCCACCTGCTCTGGCATGGGGTCTTCCACAGGATGGAGGAGATCTGCTCCATGCGCTGCAGGGGAATCTCTGTTCCAGTGCAAGGAGGACTCCTACCCCTCCTCCTTCACTGACCTTGGTGTCTGCGCAGTTGTTTCTCTCACATATCCACATTCCTCTCTTCCAGCTACTGTTGCACAGAATTTTTTGCCCTTTCTTAAATATGTTATCACAGAGGTGCTACCAATGTCACTGATGGGCCCAGCTTTGGCCAGCAGCAGGTCCATCTTGGAGCTGGCTGGAACTGGCTTTTTCTGACATGGGGGCAGCTCCTGAAGCCACCCCCGCAGCCACCCCCTCGACCAAAACCTTGCCACACAAACCCCGTACTACCATTAGACATCACAGGATGTCTAGACAGAATTTTACAAGATCTCTAAAAGAGATGAGATCTGGACAGGTTTAGAGTTCTCGATCTTGTATCTTGAGCTCAAAAGCCATAAGCATGTGGACACAACTGAAAGCTCAAAACCCTTCCATATGAGGTCTTCTGTTTCACTAGTAAATGTCCAAATGTAAGAAGTGGAGTTTCTGAATGAAGCTGCCATCCCTTTGGGGGAGTTCTCTGTTCTCAGCATGTTCAGGTCAGGGAACGCAGGAAATGTTTCAGCTCAGCTTTGAAACACAGTGGAGCAGACACAATAAGATGTACCTTGCTTTCAAACAGGGACACTCCTGCACATATTCTGGCATTTAAGTTTAAATATCCAGGAAATATTGAAGTCCAAAATGTGCAGGTTTTGTATAAATGCCTGAAATACTGCACAACTCTGGAAAATAGGGGGTTTTAAAAACCAGTTCTAGGCTTTTGGATCTATAGTCCACCTAAAAACTGTCTTAAACACAGAGAATCTAAATCAAATTTTTTAACTTAGAATGGTACAGTGGGATCTTTCAGGCAAAAGACAAAAGATATTTTGAAGATAGGACATTATTAACAATTGCAAAGACTCACTTGTGACTCTGGGAGTCCTTGAGCATCAAATTTTTGGAGGTTGGGAGAACATCCTTGGGAAGACACAATAAACACTTTCTCTGTTGTTCTATTTCATCCAGTACAGCCATATTGACATTCCTGAAACATGTAAGGTCTGCTGTCAGTCAGAAAGTATGCCCAGAAGACCATCTACATTATGACTAGAATGCATTTAAAGAAGAGAGAAAGTAAGAAACTTGTTTTGAATTGTGTATTCAGGTTTTATCACTGGATCTCAGTAATCAGCTGTCTACATGTCCACGTCATACAATGATCACCCTCTTTTACTGCTACCAGTCAGTGGTGTGAGGTTTTCATGATTTAATTTATAAATGGCTGAGAATGGGTGAACATTTCTTCTGTGATAACTCTGGCACTTTGAAAATCAATCTTGTTAACATCAGTGCCTCAGCTTTTGTTTCAGGAAAATGGTGAATGAAATATAGAATAGTCTTAAGAGGCACTGAGGAAGTTAATTAATTCTTTAATGTTTCTACAGTGCTTCAGAAAGTAAACTGAGGTATCCTTGATATTCGATAATCGCATGAACCTAGAGAAAAATCTTACATGTCATCACTTGAAGCCATTGCTCTATTCTACAGAGCTAATTACAAAAAAGCCCCCCCAAAACGAAGAAGATTTTCTTAGGACATCAGTCAACAACTCTTCACTTGTTATGAACAAGCCAAACTCCTCAGATTTCTTTGATTTCTTCCAGTCAATTCAGTATGAAACCATGTGCAGTAAAGCTGTAAGAAACAATCTCTTAAAGGAAAACAATCACAAATCTGGTTTATGTGCCCTGATGGTCCAAATGTAAATAAGTACTCAGAAGGGAATATTAGCATAACAGGCATGAATTAACTGACTGAGATAAACTAGAAAGTGTTTCTGCTTCAAATTGGATCAAAATAATTCTGCCTAAATAGAAAAAATATCTTTAAATTCGTGTACAACTTTTTAACTTCTTGATTTAATATTAACTGAAAATGCCACAAAACTGCATGAAAGGTTATTCTTCTCATATATATCCCCTTGGCTGTAATCTGGGAAAACCAATAATCTAATATAAAGAGGCTGGTCTGAAAGCAATAGTGTACATTAACTAACACATGCCGGTGAAGGAAAGCTAAACAAATTTTTTTTTTTTTTTTTGAGGTCATCAGGTCATTAGGAAGCAGGTATATGCTGTCTACAATGCAATAGGCAAAGTGCGTGGGGTTTTTTACCCCACAAATATATATTTGACATGTTTTGTCTCTGGGCTTGCTTGTTAGGAATTTTTATTTGCCTCTCCAAACATTTCTGAACAAAGAGCATTCAGGATTCTGTATAACACTTGAAAACATTCAGAGAAGAGCCTATACAATTAGCAACCTATTGAGTATTTCTGGAGTTTCCAATATTGGTGTGGAACAACAGACCTTCCAAACTGATCACTCGTATTCTTTCATGAAAATCATGTACATGATACAGTTTGAAGTTTTGCAGAATCATATGCATCAAAGAAGTTTGTCTGCTTTCCACGAACCATTGCAAAATGCCAGTTCTCCTTTTTGGCTACAGAAATAAGAGACAAGCATATCTAAACAAATATTTATTTGAGTGCAAAAGAATTATATAAATAATAATGCCAAGGATTACAGTTTCAAATAAATGGTATATCAACACAACTTTGCGTCTTTACCCTATTAAGAGTATGTCTGGAATTTTTTAAATTGCAGCACACCAGTTTGATCTTTGAATCTATCTCAGTAGGTTTCTGTATAGTTTAACCAAACGTGCTTTCAGCAATGCTTTGTCATTTTTTTCTAAATGAATCTGAAATTTTATGTAAATTAATGACACAGTGATTCTTTGAAAAATTTGTGTCCACAAATCTTTTTTTTTTTTGAATCTTTTATTCCATTTTTCATCTGATCAAAGAGATTTCCTTAGACAGGAAAATTTTATAAATAAAACAAGCAAGCATACTGCAAATTTTAAGTAGTTTGGTAGATATGTAGGTAGAATCTAAATTAGCACATTGTCTAGGATAGTCTACATTGACCTATTTAGCTTTAAAGCAGAGCTGTAAGAAAATAATAAACTATAACTGCTTTCTCTACATCACACTTCACACACATCATTGACAATGTATTTGTTTAATATTGGCAGAGGACACGATGCAAAGTATCTGGCTTGTAAAATCTAAGTATAAGGTTAGAAATAACAATATCATAAAGCCTGAAGCTCCAAAGAAGCTCAGCATTTTCAAAGTTTCAGGCTAGATATTTTGGGTGTTAAGCCATCAAACAGTGGCTGTCTTTGGAGCAGGTTTTAGCAACTGAAAAATCTGTTTGCATGTGCCGCATAGGTATTACAATTCCTGAGGCATTTTCTTTAAGAAGGAGGGCTTGGCTAATAATTTTGAAGCTTAGTCTTACCATTCTCCCTTTGTTAACCTGAGTACCCAGCTTTTCTTCTGTGGCATGTGTATTTATTCAGAGCATGTGATACACTGGCTTGTGATCATCTGCCTAACTAAATATTACTCACATGCAGAAGAGGGCTTATTCATGCTTCTACCAAACCTGCCTCAGGAGACACAGAAGGTACTGTTAGAATTGACTGGGTATTTTTTCTAGACAAAAGACTAACAAACTTGGAGAAAACACACAGTTTCTCATCTGCAAATCTTCTAGGGTAATGAGAAACCAATAAAGATAGAAACGTCAGTGAGATTTAAGGAGAGGCGGGACTTTTGAATAACTTTGATGGAAAAAGGAGGGGAAAAACAAACAAACAAAAACCCAAATTGGGAGTAGTTTATCCGTGCCAGACTGTGCAACAGAAGTACAGCTTAGGAAGGCAGTAAAGAGGAAAAACGGGAATCACCTAAGAGCACAAAAAGAGGGTATCTCTTTCTCATACCAAGTGCTAGTACCAGAATTTTTTAGTAACTAAATTCTGATTCAATTTATCTTTCTTTGGTTTAAAGGAGATCGTAAAAGAGTGAACAGAGAGAAAGATGTTCATTTCTTCCATTAGAGCTTCTACAAGCTTGGAAGCATTTATGTTTCTGCATGCTGCATTCAGTCTTTTCTCAGTTAGGACAAGGGAAATCATCTACAAAACCATGTCTTCCCATTCTTCTGTTGGTGATAGCTTCCATTCAAACTCCAACCCATTTGTCATCTCAGTTTCTTTGTTTCTTTAGTAATTCCTTTATTGGTAACAAGGAGGATACAGGAAATGGTAAGCAAACTCCTCAATAGGTTAATATTTTTAACATCAACAGTTAGGTTGATGTTAGCTAAAAATGAGTTAAAATTAAGAGTTCAGGCACACAGTGTACTTGTATTTTAATGAGGTGATTTGTGTAGACCTGTCATTGAGTGTTAACGTTTACAAATGTAATTAATTCAGTCATATAAAACAAATATTAGATAGTTATATTTTAATGAATTTAAACCTATGTATAAATGCCAGCAGAAAGTTCCAATCATACTTAGTCAGGAATACGCATTAATCTTGCTTAGTTTTGCTCTATATGGTGCACTAGACAAGATCTTCTGGCAAAATTAAAAATAAATGCCTACGTTTGACCTCTGACTCATGCAGTGTGGAAACATACAATATTTAGGTTTTAATTGTGCTATTTTTCAGCTGCACCAAATCGGACCATCTGTCCAAAGTCTAAACTAGGTTTGTTTTTCTACATATATTGAAATGCATTTTTTTAAATTATGTTTTATTATTTTTTCTAAGTAAAAAGTTCAGAAATATTTGCATATATCCAAACAGGAATAGCCCAACATCCAATTAACAATAAAATATGCATTGAATAGGAAAAATCAATATTGATCTGCAAAATACCATGCCAAATTGTTCTCACAGTAAGCATCTTTTCCTTCCAATCCACTGATTTTCTTTGACAATGGGAATGGGAAGAGGAAAGCACTCAAATGAAATATAAGTGGATGTTGTTTGTAAAGAAGAAACATATATACCAATGGCAAATATTTCAGGCCAGATTTCCCTACAACTTTCCAGTTTTTGTGCTTCACTGAAAACAAAAAAACCCCACAGATCCTGAAAATCATATTTGAAAAAAACTATCACAGATGGCAATGCTTATTTGTATACTCACTAGATAATGCTCACAGTATCATATATTTGCATTTTATTTTAACTCAGAAGTTGCCTCATGGTCATTTTTGTTCCAATAGGCAGGTCTCTCATACAGCAAAGAGGGAGATGGTAGCAAGAGGACTTAAGCGGTGTTAAGATGTGACAAGAGGTGCGGAATTATACCATTCCAGCAGACCCTCTGGAAAGACACACCTGCAGAGCAGATAGGTTTGCAAGAAGACCCTGAAGGCTGATCTCCTATGACTTAAGACTGTTCAGGAGACTGGTGGTCTTTGCTGCTCATTAAGCTTTTGTGCCTGTGTTCACAAAGGTGGCCTGTTACCTTGAGGGGCTTGGCCTTGTCAGGAAGGGGTTGGTTCCTGTATCTCTTCCTGTTCACTCCTCCCTTGCACTCACAATGGCACATCCCAGTTAAGCAGCAGTGCATTTGCACTGCTACGTGCAAATGTAACAGACGGTCTTCACATCCGTAAGAACAAATGCCAGCTATTCAGAAAACCCTTGAAATTACTTTAGCTAAATACTTGCCCCCCAAAATTTTGAGTAGTGCCACTGCTCAGGTTGTTCTGCTCTTTTTCTTCCTTATGTCAGCATCATTTCACACCCCAGACATGCTAAGCCAAATATCTACACGGCAGCTTAAGAATTTCTTCTATCTCCACAAGACACAAAGATGAAATGTAGATGTTTTCAAATCCGACATCCATTATCTGAGTTAATCACCTTAGCCTTTATAATCAGTGAGTGGGTAGGACAGGAATTTTTTGGGCATGGTTCATCTCCTCCCAAAGTAGAATTTTGTCAAATGATTGATGCCCTAAATGCGTATATCAGTCTCCAGAAGAGCATGGCATGACTAGCTGAGATTATAGGTGTCTGAAGTTAGGTGAGATGAATCCCACCCACAGTGATGTATTAGACAAACAAATGCTATCAAAATATCCCAAAACACATCAAGTTGATGACTGCTATAGTTTTCTATCAAACATTCCCCTGAAGTGCCCTTTACTTTATGGGTTATTGTCAAAACGAAGTCATGAAGACCAATAATGAACAGCTGGAAAAGTGCGTGTTACATAAAGGTGAAGAACAGCTGGAGTGTTCTACAGAGGATTCAATAGAGGTTTGATAGAGTTGAATGTAATTCAACCAGCTAGAATTGCTAACAGCAAAATAAAAAGAGAGGGAAAAAAAGGGAAAGTGAAAGAAAGCTGCCAAATTCCAGACTCTCTATTTATTCTGTGGTTGAGAAACCCTGAAAACTTAGTTATCTTTTGTTAAAGTTGCAATACCATCTGATATATCTGTGAGAATGCACTTAATGATTAGCAATATTGAAGACCCAATGCCTGAACTGATACTCATGAAAATTTTAATTCAAATATACACTTAAAATAACATACTGAAAAGAATACATAACCAAAAGCATTATTTCAGAACATGCAAGAGTACGTTTTGGAATAACCATTTGCAAGGACAGCACCAAAGCCACACAGATTTTCTGATTTGCTGAAGGATGTGTTTCTGGGAGAAAACTAGTAAAAATGGTGAGCCATTTTGGGGCACACTGAAGTTATGTGTGTAAACATTACCTATTTGCTTTACTTTTGTGTATGACTTGGGAATGAATATTTAACAGCAGCTAAAAATTCTTCATGACAAGCACAATACTTGGGGTTCAAAAAGACACTTTTCCAGAAAATACCTACTGTATGATATATATTTATTAATGGTATTCCTATCACATTAATACTTTAAGGTGAGCCAGTAGGGGTATTATGATATTGTAAAATTTTAATCCTAATAAATGTGCCTATAGTAATAAAATACATGTAAGTTATTGCTTTTATGAGTTTGAAGTTGATTTATGTTATGTTGTAACCTCTTGCTGAGGCGGATGTCTTGCTGTACCTTAGAAATGTATATATTGCAGACTGTTATATTTCTTTTCATCATTCTAAACATAATAAACAGTTGAATGGTTATGCAGAATTTTTAGAAAAACTAGCATTGAAATAAAATGGCATACCAAGTGTTAGATGTATTTACCTTTGAAAGTCCCGTGTTACATCATTTTAACAAAATATTTGCTCTCTCTTAATTTCTTAACCACTACATATTTCAAATATTTTCAGATCTTCAACAGGCTATCAGAATTTCCTAGTACAGATGCAAAGAAATTTCCTAATACAAAGAAAAATGCACCTGAAATTATTTCTCTCTAAGAGCATTTCCTCTCAGTAGCTGTTTACTACCGTGCACACTAATTATGTGTGACTAGTGTGTACACAGCATGAGACCTCAGAGACCGCATGTAGATTGCTGAACAAGAAATATTTTTTTTTATTTCAAGTATTATATCTAGTTAGTTTTAAATGATGCATACTCCTTTCATTATTTTATGCTGTCTGTTGTGTGGCCTTCTACACCAAACAACTGGGAAGGCTTGTTTTCTTCTAGACTTTGTTGGGGTTTTTTGCACTGTTGCATATCATTACCTTTAGTGATAACTTATTTTGCTGACTTCATTCTTTAAAGACAAAAATTGTTAGAATAAGGGATTTATGAAAATTTCCCTTGGAAGACTTTCCTGATAGAACACATAGTATTTTGATAAATCAGTTCTCAAAAAAAAAAAAAAAATTGATCTATTTTAAATCTGAATCTAAACTGTTATACATCTTAGTTTTACTTTATAAATAATTTCAAAATTAAATCCACTGCCTCACAGCACCTTTGAATAAGGCTTCCATCCTTTCCTATGGTCAAGGGTCTCTAGAAGACTACACCCTCCATAAGACAATATGGGAGAAGCTAGAGTGGAACATCATGGGAGCTGTATAACTTGAGGTCCTTGTTGGAGACAGGATATGTGTAGGGAAGCCTCATTCAGAAGGAAATGGAGGTAAGAGCTCACATCTGCTGTGAGCTAGCGTTCATCCCCCCACCCCGCCTTGAAAATACAGTTTAACTAATGTTGAAAAAAAAATGGAAGGATTCATCTCACTGATATTTCACACCTAGTACCTAGGCATATAATCTTAACAAGGTGTCAAGATTTCTGTGAGAGGGAGACATGGGATCACAGGACAATTTACCCCATCCCAAGGCACTGTAGACAGGTAGGATAAATTGTTTTCAGAAGGCACCTTTCTCCCTTCCTCTGTGTTCATGTGCAGACAGGATCCAGGTGATTAACTCTGAGGATGAAACTAACTTTCAGAAGGCTGAAGTCAGGGGTCAAGAACCTTAAATGTCCTTAATTTCCATGTACTTATCCATAGAAGTGAGACTGTCTTCTCCAGCAGAAGATTCAGAGCAGGATGCTTACCCTTGTTCTCTGAATGGCCTTTTGGAGATGCCTATGTCTCTTCACTGATTACTCTAAGTCTGCAGGGTTACATACTTTGATGCCATTTGACAAATGGTCCCATCTCCTAGAATAACAAAGGTTGCCACATTCTTGGGACATTCGCAAGCCAGCAGCTACTCATTTCAGGGAAAAAAACAGTGTTCTGGAGATGACAGACTGATAAAAATCCATAAAACCTCGTTTTCAGTATTGCTGAAGGCTCCTCAGCAGTACTAGAAACACATTCAGCTGGGTAAAAACTGCATGTTTTCCTCCTCAATGTCTTGAATACTGTGTGTGAACAATACCTGTGAGACTGGAAAATCAAATCATGAAGCTTACGCAGATTTTTCCAGAGCAGATTTTTCCCAGCTAAGAGAACTACATGCACTTACAACCTGAATATTTGTTGTGTGTTGCAGCTTTGCCATCTTCACTGGTCTGAAAGAAGTAAATCCACCCTGTCACTGTATCACTGAACTCATATTCTTCAGACTAGAGTAGTGTAGAGATAAACAGATATGTAGGCAATTTGCTTTTCTAGGTGAACTCTTAATACTGTACATGTTTAAACAGTGTTGCTGTTGAATTAAATGTCACAGACCTTCTCACCAACTTCTCCCATATTCCTTATGCTCCTTCCTTAATGGAGTTAGGTAAATAAGTGGTGTCAACACCTCAGCTCAGCTTATTGTCTAGTTTCAGGTCAGGGGGATTAATAAAGCCAAGGTGTGCAAGGGAAAGACCCAGCACCACCGTCTGTAGCTGACACCTTACAGTCAGACAAAATCCTAGCAGCAAATCCTAGGAATATATAGGCATGGTGAACAAAACAAAACATCACAACAATAATTATGTAAAGTAAGTTCTTTAATCTTTGGGTCAGACCCTTTTTCTTTCCCTATTTTAAGAGTCTTTTAAGTTCCACCTTTGATTTATTTACTACCCTTCTAGCATTTGGTCAACAAATGTGCCCTTATAAACATTGAGCATTTCTACCCTCTGCAGTCTTAGCTGTCAGCAGCAGTTGCCTACACTAGGTACAATAAAATAATTTTGCCTAGGGAACTTCAAAGTTGTATGGTTTTCATTCCTTTTTTCTCTGTGGCTTGGTAAATAATTGTAACATAGGTACTGCTCCTCTACCTGTTTTATCTTTTTTTTTCCTAGGAAATCAGTATTAATAGTCGAGGTATGTGAAGAATCTCCCCAGATATCAGGTGTGAGTATTGTTTCAGGTGTAAATAATGAAATTCCCTTTTTTTAGGATCAGCTAGATAGATTATCCAGCAAGTACTACAGCTCTAACTCTACAGTCACAGTCAAATATTTCTCAGAGTGGTATATTGACTGTACCTTGAGAGAAAGCCACTACAACCTTCCCATATTTTTTTTACTATGCTCAACATCTATTCATGTGCTGTTATAATTTTTATAAAAGAGATATAAAAACTATTCAAATAGTAGTAAAGAGACAAAAGCCATTGTGGGCTGTTAAACAAAGTGCTAAATCTTGTTACATGAGTAAACAAAAGCACTGAGTTTGTACTTCTGTTTGTGCGGTATACTTCACTGTAAAACAATAACCTCGATCTTTCCATCACCATGAAAAATGAGAAATTTTAAGGGCTATCAAACATCAGAAATTTTCTCCATATGCCAGTTCATTTACATCCTGCACAGGTGTTTTTCTAATTATCATACACTGATAAAATTCTCAATATTTGATGATCATAGTCCATATTTCTCTTTGGTTATGATGATGATGCAGTGTTTATACAATGGGTGACAACAGGAAACCAAGCCAGATCAGAACCTCGTTTCTCACATACTTTTAGTTACCTCACATTTTCCCTCCCATTTGGCTAGCTACATTGTCTTGTCTTCCATATGCATCATCTCTGTTCTCTCTCCCACACTCCGGATATCCCTCCTGAGCCAGATGACCTCTGTGGGCATATTTTATCTTCATTAAATATATCATGTGTGGTTAATTTGATCCAAACCTGAAGTATTTTATTTAGTCAAAACCGAAGGATTTGGATCAGCCAAGCATTAAAATGCACCCACTTACCCTGCTGAGCATCCCGCTGAGCACTCAGTATCCTGCTGAGTGAAGTCCTGGTGCTGCCTGCTCTTGGCTTTCCTGAGTGGTTCACATGATGAAGCATGGGGGTCTCGGCAGGAGAGGGGAGCAGAGTCTAATGCTTTATCCACTCTATAAGTGGTTGTCCCTTCATTTGTGGAAAACTGGAAATCAGTTAGACACCACTCAGATGGAATAAGGACAGCGGAATCCCATACTGTGCTGCTGGTGAGCCAGCTTTCAAGGTGCTGTAAAGGAGAACATGGCAAATAGTTACACCATCTAATGGAGTAACTCACCTTTAACTGTGGTTGAATTACTAGAACTTTTTTTTTAATGTATTGTTCTAAAAACTTTCACTCATATATCCACTTCCCCCTTCCTTCCTATCACAGAAAGGACTTAAACAGACCTTCTGAGTTAAAAACTCAATTTGTCCGCTGCAAAAGCTCAGAAAAGCTTCTTCAGTGATAACTATCACATGTTTATTGCTCCTGTGATCACTGGGGTCTGTTTTGCTATCCAAGCCCCATGGATAGCAAAAGAACTGTGAGACACCTACCGCCTCACACCATGATTCCGTGTAGCTTTTACTGTCAGTCCTGTGCATAGTCCTCAGGTAGCAGTAGTGCCTGATGAAGCCCCACCTATTTGCCCATCCATATGCCCACAGGCATCGTATACATGTATTTCAGAGACCTTTCAGCAAGCCTACTCAATAAAATTTCAGTCCATTCCAAGTTTATAAGGGTTCAATCAGGCAGATGTTAATCAGTGAACTATGCATAAAAAAGCGAGCAGCCGTTTCCACCGTCTCCAAGATACTTGCAATAGAATCTATTATTCTAGCACCACAATTGAAAAAGGGCTTAGGTTTCAATTGAATCTTTTTTGCAGTCTCAAAGAAATTAGGGCTCCTCTAGGCTGATACTTACTCTAATGAACCTGCATACTGTGAAACCCTCCTTTTCCACCCCCAAAAAGGCTTCTCTGACCATAAACAAGACTGTATCTCTGGAGGATTTCCTATGCTCTATTGATCTAAAGGTATGCTTTATAGTCTCTCAAGAATGGTATTTGTCTTTATATCAGGTTCAGAACCAGAAAAATTGCCCTGGACAATTTTATTGAGCTGATAGAGAAGGGAACTGCTCATTTTAGGAAGAGAGAAGGACCCTTGCTTTGTTGGTCAGTTAATCAGAGGCTTTTTGTCTAGTTCCTGTGAAATTGTCTTTTCTTCAGAAATCGGAAAGAATTTCAGACAGTCTGAGAGCTGTTTTGCTTTCTGGCCTGTCTAAAATGAGAGAATCCAAGGAGTTCTTTCCATATAGGTTTTTGTATTTTATTAAAAAAAAAAAAATCCTTTATATTTGATACCTAATCTAACTCTCATTAAGGGAAATGGAAAACTTGCTATTAACTTTAATGGAACTCAAGGAAAGCCACATTCCTGGTGAGGGTTTCCATAGAACTACGATTTCTGAAGACTGGCATACTCACACTCTTTAGAGGCAGGCAGGTAAATTCTGGAGTCACGTGCCACTTGCATGTATATACATAGAAATCCAAGTTGATGGGAGTTTATCTATGTGTTCTAAGCAGAACCCATAAAATGACAAGAGTGATGCTTCAACAAGTATGCAATCGAAATTAGTCAGGTAAAGGAACAGAAAAGAGAGAGGAGGAGGAGGATGTAAAGAAGAGAGCATAGAGAAAGACAATAGAAGCGGGGAACATTCAATTATTTTGTAAGTGTAATTAAAGATTATCTCTCACTGTTTCAGTGAAGATGATAGAGGTACTGACAGATATTACTAAGATATTCAAAACAAGTGGCACGTAACTGTATATGAAGTCTTAGTTTGCCTAAGTTTGTTGTAGTTACCTTATTTGCTGCGAGGTTGAAAGTACGCTCAAGATGTTGCTTAGTTGAAAAAGGAATATGTGAGGCAGAACTCCAAACACACCAGGAAGAGATTGGCAGACTCACACATGTATATGAAATCCAAGAATTTGATGGATTTTAATGTCACTATTTGAAAGATATATATCCTATTGAGGATGAACTGATATCATTCAACTAGGAGCTAAAGTACTGGGGAATAAAGCGCAGAGGCAAAAATAGTGATATACAAAAGAAGGAAGGAAACAAAATTCATTGGGAATGGGGGCAACTGAATTAGGAAGCTACAGATAGAGGAATAGTCCAAAATGCGACTGTATTTTACCAGTATATTGTAATGACCATCATAAAAATTAAGGAACAAAGAAAGTTCATTTACAACATAGAAATTGTCCTTTCCTTTAATTTCTTCACTGTCCTCCTCCTGTGGCTGACAGGACTTCCTGTAGCAATGGAGAAGAGTAAATGGTACTAAATTCATGAGTCCTAACTCATGAGCTATGGTTCATTCAAAATATGTTTGGGTTTCTGGTTTGTCTAAAGTGAGAGAACCCAAGATTTTTCTTTCATATAGGCTTTTGGGGTTTATTTTTTAAAAAAAATATGAACAGTTTTTAAAAAATCATATGGTTGGTTCAAAAATTTTGGAAAATGCTTGGATATGATTTTGATTTCTGTATTAAAACTTTTTTTTTTTTTTTTTTAAAAAGCTGCTTTTAAAAGATGTTCCAGCTATGACTAGTGCTTGTCTTTGGGGATCGAAATGTTTTCCACATTGGTTTATTAGATTACCCAGTATGTCATTTCTCATCACAGTCCCTTTCAGCAGCCAGTCTTTAGGGGGAAAGCCCAGGATCCAACCAGCGGGACACAGGCACTGCTACATCCCAGCCATAGCAGACATTCAGAGACTCAGAGGCAGAGTGGAATTGCTTACCACAGGTGGTTTGTTTATGTGGCATTAAGAGTTTAAATCGCTACAGGGCAAAACACAATTTATATAGCCTTTCTCCGAGTATCTGTGAAACCAAGAGGACTGTTAAATACTGAGTAAAGCGAGCAGTGCTGTATTTTAACGACCATCTGAGGTCTCAAGCTAATGCCCTGAGTTTTTAGAGAACCATGAGTTTTTTGACAGTCCACTGAAAAAAAATCTTGGTCACTAATCCTTGAATGTTAATGCTATGCTTAAAGACTTTCCTCAATCATGAGGCAGGAAAATGGAGATTTCTTTTGGGGTTTAGGTTTCATTTTTTCCTTGTTTTTCATCATCTCCATGAGCTGATGAGTTTTGCTGGTGACAATCCTTTTTCCTCTTGTGAGAAAAGGACCTGTAAACTGCCTTTGCTCACTTTGATGCAAGCATACAAGTCATTGCTGTCTTTCACTTGATGGAATATAGCGTTGCCATCTATTTGACCCAACTAAATTAAAAAAACAATAATCTATGAAGGTAATTTAGCACTGTTTCAGGACACTTGGCACAGAAGGGGATTGAGTTGCACTTTAAATTGGGAGCCTTACAGATGTATTATTCAGAATGCATTAAAAACCACAAAATAAACTTAGGAGGAATAAAGTAGTGGGCTCAGTTCTGCGTTTCTGAAGTCAGAGCACCAACCAGGACTGCTGTGGCTGGTGACTGCTAAAAGCGTTAAATCATTCCAACATTCCTATTGTAATCTTAGCGGACAGAAACCAGGAAAGCTTTATACCACAAGAGTTTTAGGACTTCTGCTTGAAGAGTACAAACAGAAACACTGCAAATTAGATGGCAAAGCCTGACTAAAGGTGACTTTTGGTTGAAGGATGCTGCAGGCCATGGTTGGTTAGCTTTGTTCTTGGGCCATGTTTGATGTTACTTGTCAAGTCTCAGACATAGAGAATTGGGGAGGGGAAAGAGACAGAGAGAGAAAGAGATAGCTGCAATTAAAAATAGGTATTTTCTAAACTGCAGGCTTTTATTTTTTATGGCTAGTATATTCCTCAGTTCAGACCTTTCCCTGGGTGAAAGCAGTTGATTATTTCTTATATCATTTAGCCTTTGTCAAGAGGGCTATTTTAACTGCAAAGAGAAATATGTGAAACTGTCAGCCACAGACCTTTAATTCCCAGGCTTATTTTTGTAAACAATGATGCCATTTTTTTATGGCACACTCCCTTTCACGGAGATACAAAGATCAAACGTGAATGTTTCATTTTCCATAACTCTTCCAGACAAACATAGCTCTTCCAGAAAAATAAGAATAAAAACCCCAAAGAAGTAAACAACATTCACAGAGGGAATATAGCTTAAGTAATTCACACAGTATACAAACATATAGTGGTACAAAACCTGCAACATGAGTTTTTTTGTTACATTTTAACAGTGTTTCCTCAAATCTTCAAAGCTTGCTTGATGGTTTGCTGAAGTAATTGAACCACTCTTGAGTTGTTTTATATAGGACATCTTATCTTTCTTTCATTACCCAGTCCGTGGCTTCTTTTCTATTCCCATGAAATCCATGTACACACTTTAGAAGCCCTCCTGAACAAGCTTGCTTCTAACTTTCACAGAGCCCTTAGCACAATTTGAATACGAAAGAGATACTGAATAAAAAGCTTTAATCTCTTGTCTGCTATTCTTCTTTCTTGCCTCTTCATCTCCCCCCCCCTCCCCTTCTTCCAAGAGCTTTTCTGTGTTAGTAAAGTGAACACTTTCTGTTTAAAGTAAGTATAATGCTCGAGAAGATGCACTGGGAGAGTAAAATCGAAAGCCTGGCCTGTGAAGCCTCTCTGCCACAATTCAGCAATATTTGTGCTGCATTTACGTGCTCTTGAGCTTTTTGCAGGTAAAAGATTAGTAAAGAGCTCTTCTTAACAAAATCATTCAATCAGTAGCAAGCATAGGCAGTATCAAATGTGCCCTCTACCTCAAATACTGTGGGGCTCTTTCTTCTGATACCTCTTCCCTCAGTTAACTGGAACTGCTTTGAAAGGGCTTTCTGTTCTCTGCTCTCTTGTCAATTTGAATGCCAGGAAATGAGCCCCCTTTGTGAGATTAATTAATAGCAGGAGCTGATCGGCCCAAGCCCAATTGCCACGCAACAGAGCTGTAATTGCTACTTTGTGGAAAGGAAAGAAAAAGTTTTGGTTGCAGTTTAAGAAGAGGGTTTAAGGAAAGTTCTTTGAACTAGAGGTCTCAGTGCACTGGATTAAGGCAAGAAGCAAGGAGGCCTTTGAAGTTTGTTAAGAGGTTTTGGAGGAGAAAAAAGTTGGGTGGCAAATGGGAGCTGGCAACATCAAAAGCATTTAGCACCATGCCTCACCTGCTTGTATTCAGAGCAAGGACCGCAGGCTGGAAGCACCATTTGCTTGCAGTTTAAATGGTCAGTTTGGGGCTCTATTTGTTTTGATCGGAAACTGTACCATGTATGTCAGTATGTATCAGAAGGGTCGTTACACCTGAACATACGAAAGCTACATATACCCCAGCACACGCACATGCATATTCATCCCATGTACAGGTATACACAGTCACTGAGTTCAATATAGTATTTGACATTTGTCGTTTTGCTTCCTACCACCTATCAATTATTGCTACTTTGTTAATTACTCATGCACTAACATACAAGTAGTCACTGGTTACTGATATTACTGATCCCACATTTGATGAGACTTATTAGATGCAGGTTTTTCTAAATGGCTCCAAGTATTATATACCTATATGTATTTGGGAATAATTCAGAAGCCAAGGTCATCTTCAGGCAAAATTTGACCTACAGAAAGTGGGCACAAGTCCCTTGCAAATGCCTACACCATAATCAGGCATGGCAGAAACCTTTGCATGAGCTGGCAATACAATATGTGTGGCAAATTAACTTCTTTAACATTTAATGGCAAGGATGCAACTTTACAAGCAGAGCATAGCTTTGAGTCCAGCGGTGCAAAGATTCTGGAAAACTGCCCTAATGGAGCCTGGAGGATTACCCTGGAGCCAGGGGATCTCCAGGAGCTGCAGAGCCAGTGATCTCGTTCTGCTTCCACACCCCACTGCAGGGCCCATGGCCACAGCATAAGTGCTGGAAATCCCTCGGTGGCACAAAGGCACCTCAGAGGCTGTTACAAGCCAGTGGAGCTTAGAGCAGCCTTGAGGTGTTCTGAATTATACAGACGAGATGCTGTCAGCCCTGAAATTCAGAGAGGGCAAAGGTGGGGGAAATCCGCTTTTGTCCACTTCCTCAGCATCTGTCATTTACACCACCAAAGTCAACGGGTCAAATTCACAACTCATGTGATCTGAATGTAGCCCGTGATTTCTGGATGAATTTGGCCCCCTATGTATATCCTTTTAGTACCAGGACAGCGCTGCAAATTAAACTACAGATGTCTTGTTGCAAACTTCATGATGTACTTTAAACCATTTGCTCTTAGAGGGTGGTGACTGTCTTTTTTGTCCTGTTTCTACAGCACCCAGTAGAAAGGACTTCTGCTACTGTAAACGGTGCTTCTAGTCAAACACGCAATCCTCACAACAAGCAGGTCTTTATGCTGTTCATTTGGGTGGCAGGATGAAATTTCCATGTGACAACAGTTTGAAAATCATTTCTATCTCAGCTCCTTGCCTTACAGTTTAGGAATAATAAGAAAAAGGTGGGTTTTTTTTTCTGTTCCAGGAATTGCCAGGGTCTGTGGTTTTGTATAGTTTCCCCTTTTCAATCTCATGTATAAAAATAAAATAGAAAGCCAAACGTGCCTTCAAATATCTGTCAATAGGTATTTGAATTCTTTCGACACCTCTCAATTCAATGCTTCAAGATTGTATTTGATCAGCAATTTTTCTCCTTTTCCCTCCCAGTTCGTTGTATTTCTTAGAAGGGTACAATTAAAAGATAATGTGAAATGAAGCCTTGCTGAAACAAAAATTCAGACAGGAAAACATTTTAGTGGTGAGGGCTAAAGAAAAGAAAACTCAAAAGAACCCTCAAAAGAATCATCTCCCCACCAAGGAAAAAAAAAAAAGCAAACCACTTTAGGCAGGATTCATCTCACCTAAGCTTTTGCCTTCTCCAGCCTCAAACTGGGCTCTCTCTGCCTCTGAAGCACAAATCTGCCACTTGAAGGCAGGTGGGATAACTCGCCCTCTGAGCATGGCTGTCCATTCCCAGTGTCTACGGAGGGAGCCTGAACACCTGAATTTGGGCAGCATGTTCTGAAGCAGTTAAGGCTGGGGAGACGGATGCCTCTCCTAGCAAGGTTAAGAGAGAGGAGTCCAAACACTGCCTGATGCACTGGAAAGAGGTGTTCTGTGATTCCTGTTCATTAATGGCTGATATACATTTTAGCTTATTCTTGTAATTGTTTAGAAGAATACCCTAGAGTCAGATATAGCATAAAAAATATCTCCAGATAGAGTGCAGCAGAGCGTGTTCTTCATGTTGTAATCTCATGAATCTTCAGTCTTTCAATGCTATTGATACAGGGTGCACAGCTGCCCTCAGATCTATCTACTTTTTTTTTTTAATTCAAAGTACTTCGCAAAATAGGGAAGTTGTCTTGAACAGCAATAATAATTGTTCCATCATAGTTTTGTGGGTGCACCCCAAAAATACTTGTGGTGGGTAGTTTGCTGTTCTGCATCCTTTTTCTCCACTTGGTTCTTTTTCCTGTTCTACCATTACACAGCCTCTCCACTGTCCCGCTGTCCTCTCCTCAGAGCAAGAAAGGAGTGACTGCAGTCTTCAGCATCTCTAGTTTATCTGCTTATACATCACACAGTATATATGACACCAGAAGAGGGCTTCTTTCCCATACGATAATGGAGAAGCAGGCAAATACAAAATTAAAAGGAAAACACTAACCCTGAGGCTGACTTGGATGAGCTACAGTAAGTGTAAATATTAGTTTGGAGAATGTTATGCCACCGACTTCTAAATTTATCTGCTCAGCTCATTTCAGCTTCTCATCTACTAGAGAGTGACTGACTTGGAAGCCAAGCCTTGAAAGCAGTTTGCAATTCTGACTTTTCTAGGAGATCGTAGGGAGGCCAGATACAAACGTGAGTCTTCAAGAGGCACCAGTTTTTTACCTTATTCTAACCTGAAGCTTAGGACATGTAAAATTCTCAGACTTCAATATCCCAAGGTCACATTACATGTCACAGTAAATTTTACTTACCTTAGGCAAAAGAGTGATGTAGATCTTTATTTAAACATACAAATTAATTCACAAAATGTCTACAAGATACCCAAGCCCATCCATATATCATTGTTTTTCAGTGCGGTTTTCTATAATTACATCTGTTAACAAATGTAGCAAATTCAATTAAAATTTAACTGGCAGTGCATGGAAGCAGAGCAGGTTCACTTTTATTATGTCAAACACCTTATTTTATGCCATGCATGTTAAGGTTTACCACTCCTTAAGGCTTGCAACTGCAACATTTTAACTGATATCTGGAGGCTTGTAATTGTATGTGTGCACATCAATTATGGATTGGATTCAGCATTTTCAGATAACTTCACCAATCACAAAGAGAGCCCAGTGGTCTCCTGGCATTTTCGGAGCAGTTTGATTACAGGTGTAATACATACAGCCTTGTTAGCTCTCAGTGATGAGGGATTCCCTTCCCTGCTGGGTTCTAGCTGAGGCACTGACCATTGCTTTTCACTAACAATTTCTATCTGCTCCCAAGAGATGTTTTAATGAGCCCCTCCGACATGGCCAAAGGCAAGAAATGTTCTCTGGGCCAGTGAGGTGAAGAGCCAAAGCTTAGCCTACTAGGCAAGCAATAATTAATAAGGCATTTTTGATTCATCTCAATTCATTAACAAAGTTAGGTTTTTTTTATTACTGCTAAGCAACACAACGTTAAGTCTGTCACATTACTCACAAGTATTGAATGAAAAACTCGTGCCAATGTACGCAAAAAAAATTAATTTATGACAAAAATAAATGAATTTAGAATACTAATTGGGAGAAAGCAACTGACAGATACAGTGAAAGATTGATTTTAGGGGAAACGGAGAAATCTGTTTTCTGTTTATTTTAAGGACAGGGAACGAATACTGATTAGAAATGTATAGCCAGTTAGGTTAGTGCAACATTTGGTTAGGTTAGTACAGGATGTTAGATTTTTCTAAAATCTTCCCCAAACTTGTGGCTATCTGCTGCTCAGGCAGAGTGGTGGTGGGGCGGCGGTCTGTTGGGATTGATGGCAATGGGCCCTTGAGACCCGTAGAGTGTGGTGCCCTACAACAAGCAGTTCGTCAGATCACACACAGCGCTGCTTTTCTGCAGAAAGTAACGCTGCCTGTTATCAGCAATAACCGATTTACGAGGGGCCAAACTGCTGCTGGGATAACTGAAATAAACTACCTGGAGCTGATGAAGAGATCCTCCAAATTTTTGTTTTCGCCAAGTCAGGATCTGGGGAGGGACAACCAGCTTTGCTAAGTTGCTGGCTATTTTGTTTTCTCCCTCCTTTCCCCCACGCTGAGGATAAAGAGAAAGACACCGCCAGGAAGAGGAGTAAAAAGAAATATTAGTTAAAACCAGAGTGCCTCAAAACTGAAGCTCTTTAGAGATATGGAAGGGGCATCAATCACTTCTGTGGGCACATTAAGCTGTTACATATTATAGCCATCTCACTTTAAGTGGTGTAAGGCTCATCTCATTTGCATTTGTTGTGTTACAATCTTGCTTCAGGCCTGTCTCCACAGTGAATAAGGTGGCTGTGCAAGGCAGCTTGTGGCTGGCATAAAGGATATGTCAGAGTCAAGCTGCTTCACTAATCAGCTTTGCTGGGGCAGATACATGATAGTCTATGTGAAGAAATTTAGATAATAGTATACAGCATCCACTGGAACTGTATATAGTGTATATAGGGCTTTAGACCAACTTCTAATCCTTCATGGAAAATTTGTAAATACTGCAGCGATGTTCTAGTGACCTCTAAAGGCAGCTGGTTCGCGCTGTGTAGCTCTTTTAGTTAAACCTCCCGCTTTGTAAGGCACATAATGCTAATGTTCCTAAAGGCTCTATGCGGGGACTTTTCCCCAAAATATGATTTTTCCGTAAGGCTTCCACGTTGCATTGCCACGGTCCCACCTCCTCCCCATCGTCTGGAGCGGCTGCAGGTGAGCCCCCCATCCCAGCCCTCCTGCCTGCCTGCCTGCTTGCACCCCCTCCTCCCCCTCGCTCCTCTGCTTTCCAACCCCCCCCACACCCCCCAGATTTGTCACGCCGCCCGCCTGCGCCGGGGGCCAAGCCAGGGCTGCGCGCCCAAGCTAACAGCAGTCACAACTCGCCTGACCCTCCCCTGGGGCTCGGCGGTGGTAGCCGGCGTCTCGTGCTGTGGTCTCGCTTTCCATTCCTCCTCTAAACAACTTGGCATTATCATCAACTTTCCTGCATCCAGCAGGCCAGGCCAGGGGCTTTATTAACATAGAATAACAGTACCTCGCCACGGGCCAGCCAGCATGGGTGCTGCTCCGAGTCGAGTTTGACTGCAGTGTTAAGCTGGCTTAAAATGTAAGTTTTTAGACATTACTCTTCTGTTTCACATTTTCTTTTCCTTTCCTTTTCCCTTTGGTGATTCTAAAATGACATTTAGAAAAGAAAAGAAAAAAAAAAAAGGAAGAAGAAAAAGAAGGCGAGAGCCGAGATTCAACTGCCCTCCCTCAACACTCTCTGGCACAGCGTTTCCAACTCTCTGTAGCATGGCGTTTTTTCCCAGTGTCATTCCCCTTCCAGCTCAGCTAGCAGGTCTAGTGTGTCATTTTCTTGAGCGCCAATTTGCAAAGATGGCCAGATCAGAGTCAGAAACCTTCCACTGACTGGGCAGGTTGCTCCTGTCATGCACCTCTTCTGTCTGTTCATCTCCTCCGCTCAGCAGCTCTGATGGGGAGCGCGAGATGCCGTGCTTTGTTTGCTTTAGTCATGATTAAACAATTAATCTGGACATTTGGGTCCATTTGGGCAACGGTGCACACGCACACACACACAAATTAAACATCAGACGATAACTACAGCTATAGCGTGTTTTGCATGCAGGTGAATTCTGCAGAATAATAGATCAGGAATGTTTTTTCTTACTCCCGTATTGAAGATGAGGGGAGCGGTTTTTAAAACAACCTCCTCCTCCTCCTCCTCCCCAGCACTACCACCACCACCAAGACCAAAGAAAAAAAACCCTCACATGATGAAAGACCTATAAAGTTGAATAGTTGGGAGATAATAACTCTAACGGTAAAGGTCCCAGCATACGTATACCACCCTGCCTCTGGCAGTAATCCTGGCTTTGGGGATCTGAAATTTCCTAAAGATGTATTAGTGTCTTATACACATGTGCTCTTGTGCACTCATAATCCTTTTCACTAGCTTCTTAGCTGCATGCTTTGTATTTAAATTTTCCTTCTGACCAAGTAAATCCCTTTGGATGAAGTGACAGGAGCTTTTCAGCACCCATAGCTGGGTGACAGCTGGTGTAGAGGCTCTGAAAGACTGCAAAGTGTTCCTTACTAGCTTTCTTCAGGACCAGTGTCAGCCACCAGCTGAGCGATTTGTTAGCTCCCCTTTGGGCATCAGTCAGCTGAAGAGGCTCACATTAAAGGCTAAAGTAATACAATGGATATTAATATAAAAAAACCAATATCTGTGCTCCTGGCTTTACTGTGCTTTTAATTAGGTGCTTATTCATTATATGTGAACACGGTACATTTTCATTAATTCGGGAAACCCTTTATTAATACTGTATGAAGTATATATGCCGGCCTCAGAAACACACTGTTAAAACTTTGGCTTGAAAGACATAATTGTCAGCAGCCTTTCTAGAAGCAGCACAGTGGTTAAAGTAGTTTACTTACAGATCACAGAACAAGATGTTTGTATTTATTTTCCCTCAAGTAAAGTTTCCCTGCAAATGTCCAATGTGTAATATATTCTGTTATTTAATTCTAGATTTGAAGGTTTGCTTCTCAGGGGTTCTGGCAAGTTTTTGCTATTGGAATTAGTAATGAGGAGCGCTGGAACTGTGGAAGAAAATCGTGCAATATAATCAGGTTGTTAAAGGAAAAGCAATCCAAAAATGGGACTATTTCAGAACCGAACTAGGGCTGGGTGTAACATTGCGGGATGCTGCCTGCACAGGTTTTTCTAAGGGGGTGCAGGCGCAAAGGCAGGGGAGAAATTCTTTACCGTTTCTCCAACAAGTAAAGCAAAGATTAATTTAAAAGAAGTCAATTTTAAAACACAGTAGCTCGTATGATAAAATTTTTAATTATTTATTGATCTCTAAGGAGATTAAAGTACTGAGCTAGGTAAAACTCCCACAGCTTTTGAGTTGTTTTGCTTGAGTAAGGACTGTTGGCTTAGACCAAAGACTTATGAGAATTGCTTTATAAAAATAGTAATTAATATTCAATACTTTGTTGGTGCACCACCCACAGATATTCGTGAAAGCATCTCAGCTTTTAAATAATAATCCAGACCTGTGATAAGCAAACATGTACAAATATTTTAATTGTATTATTTTATCTAAGACGTGTTGTCATAATAAAATTGTCATTTACAAATCAGGATAAATGGAATCGTGAAGTTTCTTTCTTTGGGCTGTTATGTTTTAATAAAGTTGGGACAGTAGAGTGCTCCTCTTTTTCTTATTTTTGCTTGTTCTGGAAATGTGGAGGGGGGGGATCCTAAAGGAATAAATCAAAACTCAAAAAACACATGAACTCCCTCAAAGCTTTGAAACATTATTATTCCTGAAAACAAATAGCTAAATTAAAACTACAGATATCTGAGGCAGTTCCCAATTCAGATTTTGTTCCTGATGACTGAAATCAAACCAAGTTTGGGCCTTTGATTCATGATCAGTAAAAAAATTTGAAAGTAATTTCTGTAAGAATGCTCATTTTTAAAGAAATGTAACACCTTTCAATATCATGCATTTCACTCAACATTTCTTTCCATTTTAATCAGACCTGGGGGTTTATTGTCTTTTTTTTTTTCACTGACAGTTGCTAATTGAATAAGAGATATTTTACAGAAATAATAAAATGCACAAGGTGCTGCTTATCCGTGAGATAGACCACAGAAATGAAGATGATTATTTAAATGAACTAAAAGGAACGTTGTTTTATGGCTCTTCTTTTTACTTTGGAAACTTAACCAAACTACTTTACAAAGAAGAAGTGAGATCTTTTTATTTTAAAACCTTTTTCATGCCCCTGCAGAGACAGTTCCATACATACCACGAGAAAGTACAATGCAGTTTCAGAAAAGAGATAACATTACCTTCCACAGACCAGATCAGACATGTATTTACAGTTCTCACTCCTCCTGCACCCTTTGGATGTATTCTTGCTATTCATTCTTACATCTGGATTTTGACCCATCTTTACATACATTTTTCCCACCTCCAAAATATGCTGCTGTTGAGCCAGAAAATAAACACTCGCTACAATCTCAAATTAAGCTTCCCCCCTGAATGAATTGCTGAGGGACCTGATCCTCCACTTGCTGAAGTCACGAGAAGTTTTAATCACAGATCACACAAGCAAATGAGACAAGGGGCCTTATATTCATAATACCTGGGCAACCTCCTGAGCTGCAGAACTGAAGGCTTTCTTGTAAGTGTTGCAATTCTAGAAATCTGCTAATAATAAAAATGGAATTTGGGAGATTTTTAGTTTGAACTCAGGCATTTCACTTAGGTCATGATCCCAAGCACTTCTTCAGCATGTTTTTCCCTTATGAATTATTAATACAGGGCTTGTAATGGGCTCACAAGTGACTCCAGAGTCCTTATTAGTAAATCATGGTCACAATATCAAACTGAAAAATTCACAGGATGTATAGTAAAGATAATATTTAATCTCCACAGGATGTTTTTGAGAGAGAAAATATACAATAGCAAAATATAAGGGGGTCTCTATTTCCCCTGAATATTAATTGCTGTTTTCCAAATTTGGGTCAATCAAAGTTCCTAAATATTGCAAGACTTTTTTTTCTTTTTTTTATTCCCTGTTTTTAGAAACTTTTTTCTGATTATTTTATAACAGTTTGTTTTACAGTTCACTTATTCACTCTCTAGACAAAACAATGTTGGTGCTTCTTTATTATTATTTTTAAATATACAGTATCTTTTAAAAAAATATAGGGCATACCTGTATGTTTGGTGTCTGTTTACATTTTCTGTAATGTAGTCATTAAGCACACAACGTAGACTTAAAGGATGTCAAAACTGACAACCACACTATGATTGATGATGCTGTGCTAGACTAATTCTTACCAGGTGTGGTGTGATGTGAATTCAAATGCAGCTCAGGGTTCTTATTTGTATTAGTAAAGTTGTGCTTTGTCAAAGTTCTGTGACTTCTTAACCCACTAAATCCATCTTCTAATCCAAGTTTTTCTTCGTCTTATTGCTGTATACAGTATTTTTCTTCCCCTCTCTCAATAAAGCAATCCTTACATCTTCGTCTCCAGTCGGGGTTTCTTAACACATCCAGTTCGTGTAAATTCCAGAAAATACCAAGTCTGATGAGGTTATGTTAATTAAGTGTAAAATCTACATAAAGGCTTCCTAAGTGACTTCAGCTAGGTTAGGCGAAATTATGTAGAGTGAAATTCACTCCATCAGCATAAAGCATAAACAGGAGAGCTTTATGTGGATAAGGAGTAAAATCCATGATCTTCAACCAGAAAAAGGGCTACAGCACAGAATTCTTTGGTGCCTACATTCATTGTCTCCCTTGTCACTCGCAGAGTATGGTGGGGGGCCAGCATCAGGTTATTACCTCTTTTTAAATATTGGGTACTTGCACTTTTGAACAACAAATGTGGTAGCAGGGGGTGCTTGACCGAAACTTTTAGGCTTTTTTTTTTTTCTCTCTCTCTCTCCCTTCTACACCCCCACCCCCCCTACCCCCCCAATTTTTGACTCTGTCGTCACTGGTACATTGTCATCAGCTGGATCATTGGCAAGCCGTGTGTCCAGCACCTTTGATAAGAGAGAACCATATTGGCCTGGGGGTGGGCAATGGAGTTCCGTTTTTTTTATTTCCTGGCTGAATGATATATCATGTTTGATTGTGTTTATCTTGATTTTATTAATTTTTTATTAATAAAAATCACAAACTTGCAAAGTCTTGAGATACTAGGAAGCACGTAGATTAAAATTCTTAAGAGTTCAATTTACTTCAACAGCTAAATAATCTAAAATCCAAAACAATATGATTCAGTGAATCATTGCAAACCACATCAAATGTTGTGCTGTTAATCTATGAAAGTACCTATTACCCCCCACCACTACCTCCCCCTTTCCCTCACAAACCCCTATTTCACTCAGGTCTAATTTTAAGTGAGTGCTTTCTCATGCAAATATCCATTGATTTGAATGAGATTTTGCAAGGGTAAAGACTGAGCAAAGACTTTGGGATGTGATCTTAAGAGGAAAACCCAGCCCCTTCTTTTATGGATACAGAGAGTCACTGTACAGGAAAGTTATTGTACTATTACTGCACAAAAGTAGTGGAAGAAGGGCCAGCATACGGTATGGTAACACGTCTGCAAGGGACTGACAGGCACCAGTGACAGAAACACCAGAGAGGGGGGAAGGCAGGGGGTTTGGGTATCATCTAGATTACTCAGATATCTTCTCTCTGTCATTACCCTGAAACACCCTCAAGACCTTTCTGTTGAACTGCAAGTCAAAGGGGGGACAAGTGGAGAGGGCCAAATTTTAGTTCTACTGGTAAATCATGTACTTGCCCCATACCTCAAAATGTAAGAGAAAAAACCTATTTCCATTTGTTAAAGTCCTGTTAAGAAGCATTGAGGGTGGGATAGTAATTTTGTAGGGAATAAAAAAGCTTTTTTTCTTACATTTAGATGATTTCAAGTGTTGGTTGTTTGGAATGCAGAAGTATTGAAGAGGCCTGAGGAAGTCACAGTGACCCCTGCAGGCAATACAGTACCCTCCAGAAAGAAGTCAGGAAATTATCATTATAATTATATATATTAAAATATTTTCATATATAAAATTGCCTCTTTTTTTTTATCATTTTTGCAGCTTCCTCTGCATTTCCAGTGTTTGGGAACCTGCATGTGAACTTCAGCAAGTTGGGGTAGGAATTTTGATGGAAGGGGGAACAAGGAAAGAGAGGGACAGGAATTTATTAAAGCTGAGCTTAGCATCTTTATTTGCTGATACAGTCTGCGCTCACAAAATACCTCCCAGTTTTTGCAGTAGAGCAATAGATGTGAGGAATGATCCATAAACTTGCAGCCCTGACAACAGGTCTTCCCGACAACAGAAGTCATCTTGCTTTTCTGAATACTTATTAAAGTAAACACAGGTAATTGCATTTCTTTCTGAATCATTACGCTCATGAATTATAATTCCAAATTTGTGTCCACTTTGAAAAATAGGTGAAAAATATAAGAAAGACTGCTATGTCACCCACTTTATAGCAAAGGTATTAAAGTATGCCAAGGGCATTGGCTACTTAATTGACATTTGTGCTTAGCTCTGTTTGCTACATTTAAAGTACTCCTTGTATAAAAATAGTTGTCCAAAGAAGTGCTAATGTGACTAGGAAGGCCGTTGCCACTTACTTGAAATGTGATGGTATTGTGTGCCAGACAGCATGCAGGCTGAATGACCTGGCAAGTGGCAGGCATGGGAAGGAATGGAGAAATATTTCTTCTTTATCATGAGCAACCTCACATCTGGGTGGAGCTCAGGCAATTCTTGGAGTTCTTACTAGTTTTCACAGATCTGTCAGTGCTGTTTTCTTTGCTCCACTCATTCTTCATCTCAGTTTGCTTATTGGCATCAAGTTTGTTTCTTCCTGCTGGAGTCCTCGGTTTGCATTGCATTTCAGCTAGTTCACTCTTAGTGGGCTGGGAAAGAGTTTCTCCACCCTATCAGCTGGTGTTAGTGGTGTCAGTGGTGGAAAGCTGGTTTAAGCAGATTTTCCAGGAGGCTTGACTAGGTGGGATTATGTAGCAATATTGATAATTGTTGCATCTGTATTTCAGACTTAACAATATTAAACACTGCTCTGCTTTATGACCATTGTTCTGGCAGCTGTAGAGAGTGTGTCCTGACAGATTTGTGAAGGGATGAACTATGTAGTTGTTGCTTCCCCTACTTCTGTTGTTATAGCTATTAAAAATGCAGCCTTTGCTTTTCCAGACCATCTATCTTACTCACTGCTTTTTTTCTGAGGCAGTAAGATATCTCACTCATCAAAAATGGCTTAACAAAACAGAAATTAAATCAGAAGAACGAAATTTGGGAGATCGGTGCTAATATATTCCCATTTTCAAGTCATATGAGGTGCTCTCAGCGCTGCTCCCCACACTGTCCTCGTCTTATGTCATGTCACCCAAACGTGTGATTCAGACTCGTGGTCAAGTTACTGGTTTCTAAGCAACTATCAGCTGAGCCATGGTAACATCATCTTTGACATGTAAGGAGAACATGAACTAACAAAACTTAAGGTAACAACTTTTTTTTCACTCCTGGCTGCTGTAGAACACATTTCCTCTCCTTTGTTGAAGGCTGAGAGAGCTCACGAGTGGTTGAGCTGACACATGGTAACTTTTTTTGCCATGTAGTACCTTTGGTCAAATGTCTGAGCCCTTAATTGTATTTTTGTAGTATACAGTTCTCTTGAATTTGTAGTATGATTTAATCTTTCTTGGTAAATAAATATGACATATTTTTGTTTACTGACAATTCCATAGGAAGAAAAAAGGAAGAGGCAAGCAGTCCCAGTCCCTCTCATCCCTACAGGAGTGACAGAGGTGGAGGAAAGGCTGAATGCAGCAGAAAGGACATGAGTGGATTTCAGCAGAGAGCACTGAAGAGGAATTATCTCCGAACGTAATGTGCTGGCCAAGAAAGCACAACCGATAACTTCCAAGGCCATTGTAGACCTAAAATGCTAGCAGTGGTCAGAGCAAATTAAGACTTTTATTAAGGGACCCTTATGTATCATTTTACTGCAGCAGGATTACACTGCCAGCCCTGCAGAGGGAGATTTAGTCAGGTAATTCTCATTAAGGGGCAAACCTCTCTGACTTCTGCAGGTGCTTTGCCTGATTAAGTACTGGAGAACCAGGCCCTAAGGTTGGCCCAGCTGAGCCCTAACCTATCTGCCTTTATGCAAGCAAAAGCTTCATATATCAGCTCCAGCTCATGCAGCGGAGTCTTACCAGACACTCTAATCCTAAGGGGAAACATTTCATTGCAATGCACAGCAATTTGCATTCTTTCTCAAAACTCTGCTATTACATTATCCATTTTTCTCTTGATTAAAAGAGATCAAGAGGTGCACACTCACACACTACGCATGCAGGCTTTCCATACAGGAGGCCTGGAATCCACATTCAAATTCAGGCTGGAGGAGATCTGGCAACTTCCAGCTCTTGATGGATTTATGCTGTTCTAATAATAGTCACAATTTACTGATAATTACCAAGGAGGGAAGTTACTGTGTATTTTGTTGTTGGGTTTCTAAGGTATTCAAGTGTTTTCAGAAGTATCCAATGCCAAAGAGTCCTTAAACACTGTAAGCCCTCTGAGCCTGTGCAGATGATTTTAATTTTACTTACTGAGGGTCAACCTATGGCATTAGTTACTGCCACAAGCAGACAGGGAAGTGGAGCTACTCTGGCACAAGGGAAATTTCAGAAGGTAGGCATGAATTTCTCCAAGTGTTCAGGCCTTTAGATTATGGTTTAGATTACACAGTCCATCCCTACCACCTTCCCTCTGGGAATGCCCTGGGAAAATAACCAGGGATGTAATTGCAAAAGGCAGGGATATAATCAAAAAAGGGTCTTTTCTGATCTAGGCAAAAGCAAGGACAGTCTTTGGGTCCCCTCCACCCATACTTTTACCCTTGCATAAGCACTAGGAAGATTAGGGCACACAGAGCAAGAACCAATTCCTGCTCCACCACTGACTTTTTTCAGGAACTGGTGTTTGCCTGTACCTCAATGTCCTACAGATGAAGTGTGGATAATGGCACTTCTTTGCCTGCAAGGAAAGAGGAGGAGAAGTGTATTGTAGAGTCAATGGTAGTCAAGTACTGCAGCAAGGGGACTATGTAAGGTACCTAGACCAGGTTGACTGTGTGGTATAGAATTGATCTGATAATGCAAAATAGAGAACATTTATTTAAGAAGCTGAATGTCTCAACTAATAACAAGGTAAACAAACAACCTGGTATTGCCAACATTGGCTGTTTTGTAGAACAGATTACTCAAAAAAATTGATTTTGGCTAAAAGTCATCTACTTTCTCAGAGATAAGTCTGGCTTCTTCTCCAAACGTTCTATACTAGCTTTGGCCTGGGGGCTCTGAGTGGAAATTTTTATACATGAGCATGTGGAGCAAGACATGCAAGAAAAAAAAAAGGGGGGGGGGAGGGGAAATCTTAAATGAATTTAACATTTCTTTTTCACTTTTCAACCAGTGAGGAGAAATAACTGTTTTGAGGCACTTACTCTGATGAGGCACTCAAATCAATGATACCTACCCACACAGGAATTAGTAAATTAATATTTCTGGAGAGATTTTAGTTTCATACCAGTAGCTTGACCTGTTCAGAAGAACTCTCAAAAAAGGTGCTTTTGTACTTTTGTGATCTGGATTTTTTTGTTTCTATTGCCACTTCAGGAAAAAATAACAAGCCTTTTTGATCCAAAACTAGCTGTGCATCCAAATACAGCTAGTAGTTGTAGGAGGTGTGGTATTTTTTAGGACAATATCCAAGTAGGAATAAAGTAAATTTCACTAAGTAGCTATTCATTAGAATAGTGGAGGAATGAGAATCCACCCCTGCCTGATCTGTTATTTCAGCAAAACGGTTCCAAAGATCATTGTTACAGTCAATCCTTTAATTTATGAATAGAAAATAAGTAATAGTGTATGGCATATAGCAGGACTGGTAAAAGGCTTTAGGACAGCACAAGAACCCAATTTTTCAAGAACTGAGTGACATCAAAAGAAGCCTCAGGCATACTAGCTCTTTGTAGTTGAGGAAAAGTTGCTGTGTGTTGCATCTTGCTTCCCCTTGTGTCTGTGTAAAGAAAAATGCGCTGCTACTTGGGCCACTGAACAGTATTCAGTGGACTTACTGCTATCAGTTGCAGAGTCCCCAGTCTACTCCCTGCTGGGGCAGGTGGAATTTTGTTTGAATTATGATGGTCTCTAAAATTATAGGAGTAGAAAACTAATACAATTATAAAACTCAGGCAATTGCTTCCCACACCCACAATGCTGTATAGCACTATATGCTGTATGACTGTTGGTCAAAATGGAAACTACTTCCAGCTGCACCTGGTACTTTAGCTGTAGGTCAGCAGGCTTGAAACATGGTAAATTTGCCACCTTAAAGTCATTTGCAAAGTTTAATATAAACCATATCCACCCATAGCATAAACAAGCTGGAAATGATAAGCAGTTTGTGATATCTCACTGAACAACAAATATTAAGAAATAAATATTTTCTTGGAATGTTAGTAGAATACATGATCTATGTTTTCAATCCTAATTTCAGCTTCTGATGAGATGAATCAAATATTCACATCCCAGCTGCTTCTGAATGTTCTAAGTGGAATTTCTTGGAGCAGCGTGAGCAGGTGGTGTTCCCACACAGCTCCAAATAAAGTTTATACGTGCTGGAGATGCTGGCTGCCTTACATACAAACATGGATTCACATAACTAGCTTTCTTTTAATGCATATATTTGGTCATTTTGGCATGAGGCTAAGACATCTCCCAAGGACAAAGGCACAGGTATAGAGATGTATAGATATAGTTGCCTGGTGCCCTACCTCCTTCCAAGCCCAAGGCAGTAGTTATCTGTACCTGAGCCATAGCTTGTATACGCTGCATGCATGCTAAGGAGTGAACTGTTTGATAATGCTTTTTGTACTCTGGTGCCAAGAGTGGGGTATACAGAGAAAGTTATGAAGTTATGGAGGATATCTGAAGCTACCAGCCTGTTGGAACACATCAGAAAAGCATGCCTTGTAGGGTTGTGGGGGGACAGGGGCAAGCTCAGTTAGTCACAGCTCAAATCTGGTTTCTGTAGAGGGGCAAAATGCTGATGTGCCTGTAGTCCAGTCCCATGTGTCCCTAGCTGGAAATCATTTTGTCTGCTCCATGCTGGAGCCCAAGTTAAAACTGTCATGCACAGAGGATAGGGATTCCACACCTAAGAGACACATTGAATGAAAGTGCTCACAAAGCATTCACCTTTAGCAAGTTAACCCAATCTTTTCCCTTCCTAAGCTCCTCCTTGAGAGCCCAATCTCCTGTAAAGAGAAATTCATAGCTACATAGAAACACCTGCTCTGAACCACACTTTAGTGGACTGCCTTTTCTGGCTACAGAGGGAGTTTAGGAAGAGGGAGTTTTGGTCCATTTTGACATGGATTTTCATCTTTTTTTAACTAGCTCAGCAGCAGAGCATATATTTGTCATCCTGTGTCGTAGGCATTTTCGATTTTCTCTAGTCTGTTATTTCAAGACTGTTTAAGACTCTGCCCCAGCTGGCTTACCATCCTATGTTCATGGCATCATGCAAGGCAGTACAAAAGGACAGTAGAAAGTTAACTATTGCCCTTTATATCTTACCAAAATCACAGTATTCCTCTATGCTGAGGATGTAGAATAGAGCAATAGAAAAAAAGGTCACTTTGGGCCAGACTGGAGGAATTTTGCTATGGCCAGTTGTATCACTGTCCATTGCCTCTGCTTTATGAAAGCAATGTGAAAAACTCAGTAACTAGTCAGATATGTGGCTTCTCATCCACAGTGTGGAAATTCTACCTAATGTAACTTTTAACCTTGCAAGTTTCTTGGTGGGCCCTGTGGATGCAGTGCCATTGCCACTGTCAACACTTGATTCTCTAACAACAATGACGTCAGACTGCCAGAACCCAAAGCAGGAGTTTCTTCTTGAGAGGTCTCTTGTTCTGCTTTTTCAGTATAAGCTTTGCTTTGCTAGTGTTTGGCAGTGGGGCTGGGAGATTCATCACCTGAAGAAATAGAGCCAAATATTTGCTTTGAATGATTACATCTAAGATGTCCTACCACAGCTGGAGTGCCTGGATTATTGTGCACTTCTTGCTCCTGAACGCTGAACATAGTTCAGTGAACACAAAATAGATTGTCCTGATAACAGTAAACCTAAAAAATGATTTCTATTCACAAATTAGTTTCTACTCTGTATTTCTCTGAGAGGAATAATAGCAAGACACTCTTTTCTACATTTTTTTTTTTTTACTGTGATAGCCGCTGGAAGCCTTTAAGTTAGCTCTCACTGTGCTAAACTTTCTTAGATGGCATCTGTTAAGACATTTCTAATACTGTAAAAATGTAAGTTATGATGATGTTTCTTACCTTTTTTATATTCAAGCCAATATAGGATATTTGAAAATATGATCAAGGTGCTTATTCTTAGAGGAAGAAAGGATTAATAATAAATATGAACTGTTTGAAAATAATGGACCTCTCAGAAAGACAAAATAGAGGTAAAGACTAAAGTAGGATAGGGGAACTGTGTATTCTAGAACTATGTAATTAGAATGAGTGTATGAGAACTTTAACACTTTAAATCCAAAATACAGATCCAAGCCCTCGGAGGAGATATGTGGACAACTTAATAGAAAGACAAGAGACCTCTCCACTGTTTTGCTCCTAGGCTATGGTATAGATCCCTAAAGGTTTTCCTGGTTGTCCTAGAAGGACAGACAAAAAATATATTCTGGTTTGTTTCCAAAAAAAAAAGATAATTAGAAAGAAGAGTATCTAATTATATACTTTTATACATACACTTTCATGTGTGTGTGTAGGTATCCACCTATTCACACATCTCTTCCAGAGGGCACTTACAACCACGAATGTGTTGAAAAAATATTATTCCCTTCAAAGACTTATTTTCTTAAAAGTGAAAACTAATGGGACCTGAGCATAAACCTATGTCATTTTTCTCCAGTGAGAGGTAGCAGCTTTCAGGACTGGATGACAACAGATGCTAGCTTGTCCTGTTTTTATCAGAAGAATTCAAACCATTTGAGGTTAGTTTTATATCTCCTGATCCACAGGCTACAAGCAGGGTTTTAGTTATGTCACATCACTTGATTACTGCCATTTGAGGATACTGCCAATGCGACAAAATGAGCTTCATGCACAGAAAATTCTAACCCCTATGTTTTCATATGAGATTTGTTCTAAGACCTAATCAAATTCTATCAGACTAACTCCTCAGGAGTCAACAATTGCAATAAAAAGAGTAACTGTTGCAGCATTTTAGTCCTTTTTTATTTCCCATGACAGGAGGGACTTGAACTTTTTTGTTTTGTTCAGTGTAAACCAATAACATGTGATGCTAAAATATATTTATATTTGCAACCTCTCTGACCAGAGGAATTAAAAAACTTTTGGGATTGTCTTTACTGACTATTCACTGAATCTCAAGACCAGCTGGAGCAGATACATCGAGAACCCCACACAAGCTCACACTGAGGCAACCACACCAGCTCACATAAAAACTATGTGAATATGATTGTGATATAGGACAAAATACCTATTCAAGACATTCAAGGCACATGAAAGTGCCACAGCAGTAATAAAATTCTTATCTGATGATTTTAGAAGAAAGAGATGCTAATGAAAACAAATTGGGTTTGACCAAGGATACAAGATGGTAGTTTCATCAACCAACAAGTTTTACTGGTAACAGAGCAATTAAACATGATCATAAAGGTCTACTCTCTTTTTTTTTCCCTTCTGAAACTAGAAATATTTTCTTTCACTGGTGTCTAGAAGATCCAAAACACCTCTCTGCAGTCAGTATTCAGGAGACACACAACATATGGTTACTGAAAACTGGCAACAGAACAGTTTCTCATTCTCTAGTCAGGCTCTCATTGAAGATGCTCAGAGGACTATCAACACAGCAAATACTCCTTCTTGCTGATGCACTTTTTTACTGTAGTGACCTAGATAATCTTCTGATAAAAAAGGCATTTTAGTCACATACCTCATTTATTCAAAATCAAGTGTTCAATATGCTTTGTTTAAATTACTGCATATAACAAAAACTGAGGAAAAGGCATATATTTGTAGGTATGAATCTTGCCTTTTTGGTTTTTTCAATAATTTCTGTATATTTTTACTCCCATTACACACAGTGTATTTTTGCATCTTTACCCCCACTTCAGTTGAGGTCATTCTAGAAGTTCATATGGTGTACAATCTGGGGGGAAAAAAAAAAAGATAGTATTTTGAGCCAAATTCAAAACAAAAATCATATTAGAGCATTAGCCACATCTCTTACTCTCTGAATTTACCAGTCCCTGCCTGCCTTCTTCCTCAGCAAAGGTGATTAGACTAAGGCTTCTTACTCCTTCCTGAATTCCAGTTGTTCTCAGTACCTGCATAGTTTCAAGTTATGGCCCTGACTTATTGGACTAGAGTCCATACAGGCCCTTTTTTTGTGACTGTGTTCCAATGAAATGGCACTAGTACATCCTAAAAACAGGTTGGAATATCAGAAACGCTCACTATAGACTTACTGCCACTGTCCTAGGCTTAAGGATGAGTAGTGATCTAGACAAGAAGATGACCATATGAAAATTAGGCTACCCTTTCACTGAAATAAAGAGTGGGCAGATTACCAAGATTCCATCACCCTAGATGTATCTACAGATTTTAGGAAATGGCTTGTAACAAAGCTCTACTGGTACAAGACCAAGAAAAGCCTTAGGAGGAAAAATATTCTGTTTCCATAGACTTGATATCTTCAAATAAAAGGCTGTCCTCAGCCCCCCAGCAGGCATGCTGAGAAGTGAGCCTAGAGACTATTCTATGTATATCCTCAAGGAAGAGGCATTAGTGACCCATTAACTGCCTTTCAGTTGAGACATTCATGAAGAACCCACTGGGAATGTCTTTACAGACATACCCAGGGAGGTTGTGGAGTCTCACTCCTTGGACATCTTCAAAAGCTGTCTGGACGTGGTCCTGGGCAAGTGGCTTTATGTGGCCTTGCTTGAGCAAGGGTTTGGACCAAATGATCTCCAGAGGTGCCTGCCAACCTCAACCGTTCTGTGATTATGTGATTCTGTGATTGCTAAAGACCTGAACTGTCTTGCATCCACTATCAATAGCTTGTGCTATGGAAGTGTGTGAGTTCGTGTAGTATAACATAGGAGGGTTGGTTGGCTCCTGTCAGTAGTCTGAACTTCACGCCTAAAAAAAAGGAATGGAGAACTAGTTTGAATGGAGTTAATTACCAGGTCTTTGCTGTGACATAGTAGTTAGGCTGAGAAAGAATAGCTCTCCTAGCTCCCTCTCATTTTATAAATAGCAGTGGGAGAGCTTCCAATCTGCTGAAAGGCAAAGCTGACCCAGCAGAGTTCACTTAGAATCATAGAATCATTTGGTTGGAAAAGACCTCTAAGACCATCAAGTCCAACCATACCTGTCCACTACTAAACCATGTCCCTAAGCACCTCATCTACCTGTCTTTTAAATACCTCCAAGAATGGTGAATTGACCACTTCCCTTGGCAGCCTGTTCCAGTGCTTGAAAACCCTTTCGGTGAAGAAATTTTTCCTAATATCCAATCTAAACCTCCCCTGGAACAACTTGAGGCCATTTCCTCTTGTCCTATGGCTTGTTACTTGGCAGAAGAGACCAACACCCACCTCGCTACAACCTCCTTTCAGGCAGTTGTAGAGGGTGATAAGGTCTCCCCTCAGCCTTCTCTTCTCCAGGCTGAACAACCCCAGTTCCCTCAGCCGCTCCTCATCAGACTTGTGCTCCAGACCCCTCACCAGCTTTGTTGCCCTTCTCCGGACACACTCCAGCATCTCAATGTCCCTCTTGTAGTGATGGGCCCAAAACTGAACACAGTATTTGAGGTGTGGCCTCACCTGTCCAGAGTACAGGGTCATGATCACTTCCCTACTCCTGCTGGCCACACTATTGCTGATAGAAGCCAGGATGCTGTTGGACCTCTTGGCCACCTGCACACACTGCTGGCTCATATTCAGCTGGCTGCTGACTAGTACCCCCAGGTCTTTTTCTGCTGGGCAGCTTTCCAGCCACTCTTCCCCAAGTCTGTAGCGTTGCATGGGGTTGTTGTGACCCAAGTACAGGACCTGGCACTTGGCCTTCTTGAACCTCATACAGTTGGCCTCAGCGCATCAATCCAGCCTGTCCAGATCCCTCTGTAGAGCCTTCCTACCCTTGAGCAGATCAACACTTCCACCCAGCTTAGTGTCGTCTGCAAACTTGCTGAGGGTGCACTCAATCCCCTCGTCCAGGTCATTGATAAAGTTGTTAAACAGAACCAGACCCAACACTGAGCCCTGGGGAACACCACTTGTAACTGGCCACCAACTGGATTTAACTCCATTCACCACCACCCTTTGGGCCTGGCCATTCAGCCAGTTTTTTACCCTGTAAGGAGTATGCCTGTCCAGGCTATGGGCAGCCAATTTCTCAAAGAACTTGCTTGCTAGAGTACACACTCAGATGTGGGATGATACAAGGTAGAGAAGTGGCAAATTCTTCAACCACCTCTCAACAAAAACACAACACCTGACTGAAACAGCACAAACAGATTTAGCATTTCCCAACATACCGAGCCTGAACGTAAATCTGATGAGTTAGCAAGCATGGCATCTACAAGCCTGAGATCATCCTTTATTTTAGGTAAGACTGCCTAGTGGCATAGATATACTTTCTAGCAATCTTTCCCCCTTTAAACCAGAGGAATATTGTTCCCATTGAATCTTTGGCAGATGGTTTTTTCTTCAAGTTCCTAAAATGAACCACTTTGCAACATCTCAGAAACAGAACTCTGAGCTTCTTTATAAACTCTACAGAAAGATCAGACTTCAGAAAGACACCTTTCTGTAGGACTTTCTGTAGTGATTTTCCTTCCCACTTCTCTGTTCTGGAAAAGTAACAGCTTTTCTGTTAAGAGTTTTGTGTAGTTCTGTAGATAAACTTATGCCTATTTGTGTTGTAGAAGGACAGCAATAGCTGTGTACAATCATAAGCATTCCTCTGCGAACGCATAGGGCAGAAAAAAATGTCAATGTAAGAAAAATAGAGGCAAAAAAGATAAGTCTACAGTAGGCTACCAGATCTCGTATAGGTGTATATTATATTGCTTTGGAAATCAAGACAAAGAGTAAATATACAGAACAAAACAAACTATTAGGTAATAATATTAAAGTAACAGAAAATGGGAAATTTTCCATTTGGGGATTTCAGGGACATCTGTTCTGAGCCTAGAGATATTCAATATTTGTATTAATTTCTGGAATTATTGCTTCTAAAATTAGCAGAAGACACAAAAATGATGTTACCTACTAAGTGTATGATAACATAAGCGGTCACTTACATTAGCATGCTGGGCGGAGGGTCCATTTGAACGGCATCGCACGTAACTTAAGACAGTCTGGCACAAGTTCAGTCTATCAGAAACAAGGTGCCTGCTCCATGCTTGGAGCAAGGACTTCCAGATGAGTCATCAGTGGGAACTGGAGATTCTGAGAAGGGTTTGGGCCCAGCCCTTTCACCTCCATTTCAAAAAAGCTTGTTGTCAAAGTGACAAGGATTGAAAAAAGAAATTATCTAAGGCCTGGAAAACCTACCTTACAGTCAATGTGTAAATCTGTTTCCTTTACATAAAAAGGTTAAGAAATGACATGACAACAGTCTAAAATTACCAGCATTATTTCTTGTAATGGGGTCTTTAATCTAGTAGATAAAGGCATAATAAGGAGGAGCTGAAGCTACGTGAATACAAACTAGAAATAATCTCTGATTTTTAAAAGTAAATTAAATTTAACTATTTAAATACATGTGGTTTCCCTGCAAACTTTTTTAATCAAAATAGATACTGTGATTTGCATCTTAAATCAAGATGCATGTCTTGATTCACAGTGTAAAGAAATAGTAGAATAATTTAAATAATATATAAATATTTAAGTAAAGATGTTGGATTTTTTTAAAGAGATGTTAACATTGAAACAGAAGGTATGGACCATATACAAAAATTACCAGGAAGTGTCACTTTTTTATTTGGGTGATACAAAAGGTCTACATTAATAGCAGTACTACTAGTACTATCAATTCAGACTGGAGTTAATTTTTTATTTCAATTCAGAGTTGAAAAAAGACACTACCTTCTATGGTTAAGACAGAGCTATTTCAAACACAAGGGGTTATGTGTTAATCAAGACTCTTGTATTCTGGTATGATTTAGCACTATTGATCATTTACATGGATGTGTATAGTAGTGCTTCAATGGTTCCAGATTTTCTTTTTCACTCAGCAGTTATGCTAGATCAATAACCAAGTAGCTGGGAAGAAATTCAAATAGTTTTGCTCAATATATTTCTATCCAAATGCAACAGTCTCTGTATCTGACCCCTGCAGGTCCCCATGACACCCCAGGACTGTTAAGTCTACAGAGCAGTTATGTTCCCTTGCTGCCCTTAAATGCCCCTCCCTCGGCTTGGACTGGAAGCACATGGGAGGCCACCCAGTTGGAGCCTGACAGCTGAGCTTCCAGGCTGCAGTCCTTGCTGATTTAGCCTGTCATCTTGTCTCCTCACAGCCTTCTTCAACATAAGTATTACTCAATTTTCAGCTGCAATCTGAGCTCGACTAAATAGTCTGGAAACCAAACCGATTTGATCAAACCTGGATGTTTGGCAAGTCTGAAGTAAACTGACTGTGTATAGGTGGTAGAGTAGAAGAAAATATAGACTACAAAAGATGGGACAAAACAATTCTTAGGAGTTGCACTACTGTCTTTAAAAGATTTGCTAAATTCAAAAGGATGTTTTCATTTTCTGAATCTTAGGATGAAAACTCCGACAGCCCAAATCCCATAAAAAATACCCATTTGGAGTGCTGAGACAGTTGAATAGATCTGACTGCTTATTTAGAAGTATTACAGGCGTTGTATTGGAACAACTGATATAAAAACACGCTATCCCACGCTCCCACTTTTCCCGCTATTTGCCAATTCGTAATTACAGTATGTAAATACACAGCAGAATGGGTCTTTGGTTAATCAAATTGATTTAATTGCTGAATCCCCACAGATGAATGTGAACAGTGTCTTCTCTTTTCTCATTTTTGTTGGCAAAACATAGCCACACAAATGATAAAAATTCCACCAGAAATGGGAATGAGATTTGAATAACTCTCTTACTGGAACAGTGCTAGAACACCTGTAGTCAGATTCAAAGGACTTCAACACGGTAATTCCTCATAATTTTAAAGCTGTAAATTGTGGCATACCCTAGAGATACTGAATTAATTAGGCCTTTGTAGATTATCAATGTGTATATGTCTATTTTTTATGAAAATCTGGCATTGTTTTTCATTTTCTGAATTATTTTATTAAAAAGGAAGATATAATAACACAAAAAATGTTGCAAAGGGTTCACCAGATATGCTCATTAGTTTATACTCTGAATATAAAGCTCTTGTAATAGTTATGAGTGTTATTGTTAATATCACATTTAGCACTAGTCATTGGAACCATAACATTATCCTGATTGCTTTTGGCAGGTAACTGAATCATATAATCTAAAGAAAGCAAGCCTGAAGATGTCCTTGACAAAATAACGGGTCATTAAAATCTGATGACTTCATAAGCTGGTAAAAGTACATGTAACTTTCAGAGTTTTGGATCTGTATTCATGCCATAGGACCCAGGAGCTTGTCAATTCCTCAGGCCAGGTCAAAACCTTTCCCATGCCCAACCTCTGTATCAAGGTAGGACACATTCCTGTGCAAGCTCTGGTGAACCCTACTCTCTGCATGAAGAAGACATGAGCACTCTTGGAGGCATGCTAGTCCAAAGGATTTGTGTACCAGAATCCCAGAACATGTCCTACTATGCATCAGGAGTGAAGCCTCAATTCTTAACATTTGTGATAAGACAAACTAAAGCCATTTGTTAGAGGTGCTTTGTCAGCTGAGTCCCAGATGTACATGAAAATTCATTGTCCCTAGCAAAGGTACTGGGGCTTAAATCCCCAGAGTCAAACAAGAAAGCTGATTCCAGTCTTTCCAAATCCTGGATTAATATTGTGACCATTCCTGTACATTATGCAGAGAGGAATAGTAGTAGTAGTAACAGTAGTAGTAGTAGTAATACTAGTAGTAGTAATAGTAGTAGCACATATGTTTGTTTGTTCTTTGAACAAAGCCAGCTGTCGCTGCATACCGGGTCCCACTCCAGAGGCATTCTGAGATGGCCTGTGAGAATTAGCTCGTCAGAGGGTGCTGAAGGAATATCTCATCTCGATCAGGTTTTGGCACAGATAGGTTTTAGGCTTTTCTGCCCTGCTAATTTACTAAGCTGCCTCTAAGAACCTCAAAAATTATATAAAATTGGGAAACATTAAGGCTATGTTGTCTGATCTTACAGACCTGTCCCTGCTCACTGCAGGGGGGTTGGACTAGATGATCTCTAGAGGTCTCTTCCAACCCAAAGCATTCTATGATTCTATGACCTTAAAGGTCTGGTTCAGTTCCACATTCAGAGACCTGCATTTCGATGTCCAAAAGTATCTGTCTGCATGTGAGGTAGGAGACTGAATTCCCACCATATTCATTCAGACCTAGTCAACATGGTCAGGTGAGTCTAGAGAGTTCTTTGGTTTTCCAAATGAGATGTTTTCTTTACACTGAGTAAACTGAGCTCTGCTGACTAACAGCTCAATTTATTTGCCTAGACATACATGTTTGAGATGCCTTGATAGCCTCCCTGGCCAACTGCTATTAGTCCAGTAGAATCCAAGTTTTATGTCATATCTGCCAAGCCTGTGCAGATATCTTAAATACTCTAGGATACCTGAACATCATTAGATGCCTATGGTTGAACATCTGAGCTGGACCCTGGGCTTCTACTGTAAAAAGGGGCTTAGGCATTAACATACTCACAGACACTTGCATTTAGATAAATTAACCTGGATGTCTGAGGCTTAAGGTGGATCCTATCTGTGAAACTCAGGGGTTAGTTACCCGCTGAGACAGTGCTGTCAGAATCAGTTTTCATGTTAGGCACTGATAAGTCCTATTCTAAGGCACCTGTTGCTCTTATTCGGCTCTGTCCATAATGCTCAATCAATTCGAGACTACCTGAGCCCAGAAACAGATTTACAAAGGTCATTCACATTTCACAAATAATGCCACTGCTAACTTTTCATCTCAGCAGTTCATGAGACTACTGATTTAAATGCTTACTATACGTTTCTTTAAAACTGCTGCCAGATTTCAATTCTAAACAAAATAAAATTCTTTACATTGCTTTTGTATTTGCTTTGTTGATAACTACCTTTTCAGCGTATTACTAAACTCAATTAGAAATTCTTACTTGGCAACTATGTGCTGCAGTATTTTGCTGAGACTAATGAACAAAGTTTCATAAAATCAGCTTGTGACCATGTGATGGCTATTAAAACTTATAAAAGCCTTAACAATTATCATAAGGAAATCAGCATACTATGGCAGTGTTATAGGGTGCGTCATGAACCAAAGTACTTCTAGCTCATCAGAGCTTTGCCTGTTCATGCTGGAGCACAGACCTGGTTTTAAGCAAACAGATGGAAATACAAACCTCTGATATTCCTATTCCACTTTGTGCGGCAAACATGTTTAGAAAAGAGGAATTACATTGACCTTGAAAGACTATTGCATTGTACCCTGCACTCAAATTTCGTCCTTTCACAACTCCCTTTTCTATCAATTTCTATCAGTGCTTTTTTATAAAAGCAAGTTTCTCATGTTTTAGTTTTTTAAACTAATCAAATAACTGCCACACACTGTTAAGACAGTTTTATTCCAGGTAAATTAGTAATTTTTTAGAAGGCTTTCATACCTTTTTCCCCTTCCACCTTACTAGTAACATTGTATACTGTTATTTGCTGTCAGCCTGGATGCTAATCCTTTCCTTCAGTGCTTTCTGCCCTTACTGTTGGTCTCTCTTCTGGCAACAACCAGAGCTGGCCCCTCATAATTATCCTTCTCCTTCAGATTTTGGCTAGCAAACTGAGAGTGTTGTAGCCAGGCTGGTAATTATTTCACAGTGGGATATTCCAGTGCTGCTCAGAGATGCTAAGAGGTGCTTGCTTTACAGAACACCAGACATGCCTGGCACATTTGACTTAGACATGCTTTGCTTTTTCAGCAGTCAGAAGCTTTCCTAACACTCAAATCTTCCTGCAATTCTGGTTTTCCTACTAATTTCCAATACTATTTTACGCCTTATTCCCTCCATATCTACCTTCACAGCTTGCGTGCTTTGTGCATTGTAGCAGACAGCAGGACTAGGATCCTTCTTTGTTTAGGTATCTACATGTAGACATCTTCATGTGAGCTATTCACACTAGGCTCTTAGAGAAAGCAGATGTCCATTCTAGCTTGTGCTTCACATAGTCCTCAAAGAAGGACAGATGAGTTGCACCTTAAAACTACACATTAGTCTCCACTGGCTACCAAAAACTCTTATTTAACAGAAACATATATATATATATATATTTTTACACTTTGGATGTCTATATCTATACTGGAATCTGACCATAAAATGCACATGAACTATCTAGGATAAATCATATGATCTTTAATAACAAATTTTGCATGCAAGTGGATCCATAACAAAACTTAAAAATGAAAGCAGCAATTTTAGTGTGTATTCCTTTACACTGCTTTGCATTTTCCATTCTGCCACAAAACGCCTGTAACTTAACTGTTATTTAGTGGTATTCTGCTTTTCAGATTTCATTGACCACTGAAAACTGCAACACTGAACGTATTGTACTTAACCTAACAGCAGTTCAATTAAATAATCCAATAGCATATTGGATTACTTCACTGGAGTAATATAGGTTCATTGAAGTGATCTAGGTTTTCTAGGTGCCTACAGAAACAGAAACATCCTGGCCATAAAAAATAATGCCCTTGAAAAGCTATTTGGAGAAACATTTAGTTCTCTTTAGTCTTTCAGAATGAAGATGTGTTGTATGAGGTATTTTATACATGCAAATGCTTCATTTTCTTTCTTTAAGTCTTTATAGTACTATTTGTTTTCAAATGAGTTTTGTGGTTGTTTCATACAGGGAAAAAAGTCAGGGTACATTTCAAAATTCTGTGGCTTGCCATATATTTTTCTTTAATAAATCATCATTGAAGATGTGAACAAGTTTAATTTCACAATATAAATATTTCCCTTTTCAATTTGTGTGTTTGTATGTGTGGGCCAAAAACAGATTTTTCTAAAAAGCAATAACCTAAGAAACCACAAATTTGGCACAGCATGAAGCTCTGCCAAATAATACTCCCATGGAAAAACTGCACGTGATACAGACCATGTATATTTATGAATCCTGAGCTTGAAGAAATACCTATGTTTTTATTTAACTTTGTTTGGAAGCCATATTCAGTGATTTCTGACTTCTTGGTAACATGATGATGTATAGATCATAAATGTCCCTCCTGCTGTGTGTCTGCCCAGAACAGACCTTTGGGTAAATAAATAATCTCAAACATAACTGAAGTACTGGTATATTCCAAACTTCAGTAAAACTTTGAAAGCATGACTACTGGAGAGAGTATCAGTTACATGGAGAATAATAATTGCTGGGTTTAAAACTGTTTTCTCTATTTAGTCTACTTTCTCATTCATGGCCATGGCATAGCAACTTGAAAGTTGAAAAGATAGAGGAGTCCACTGTCATCCACCTTTTGAACACAGCTCTACCATCTTTTAAGCCAGGTTACAGTGACTGCAGCCAGCAATAAAAAGGGAAAACAGTGTTTGCCAGACATGTTCCAGTGGAAAAGTTGGAAGAGACAGGCTGCAGCAACAGGGATATCTGTTATGAGTCATCTTCATCCCAGGTAAATTAGAGGTGCCTCTGCATAGTGCTCACCTGCTGCAGGTGGAGCTATGGATTGGACCCCAGATGGAGCACCAAATAGGAGGATTCTCTTATTGCCCACTCAATCCAGCCGAGAATCAGAGACTTCTGATTCAAGAAGGTAGAGTCTCACTAGGGTGATGAATTTTATTGTTAGAGAAGAGGTTATGATGACATATAAAAAGGTTTAGCTTATTTTTATTGAGTTACTTTCTGTTGTGACGGAAACAATTTGATCTGATACTAACTGGATTTATGTCTCAGTTACTTGATAGAACAAAAATTCTTTGGCATAAATGGTCTTCCCACATACTAGAAAAAAATGGATTAGAAAATACAAATCTACTTTCTGGAAGGGTCAATGCTACAAAAAAAGAAAAATCTTTAATCCTGCTTTCTTGTTTTATGTCCTGGAAACCATTCAAGTTTAGACTGTACTAGGATATACACCTCAGTCACATGAGTAATTAGGCAGACTAAGGTAGCATTTGCCAGGATCTGTACAGCTACAGCTCCCATTCATCTACTCTCTGAAGTAATGTCCTTTATAGCTTAGTGTCTATACACTACCCTGACATAATATCTCTACTACTTCTTTGAGAGCAATAAAGACATGCTAGAAGGAATGCAGCTGATATGCCATAACTGTGTTCCAGTTACCCTGTCCTTTCAGCCAGTGCAATGGAACAGCTAAATAAAGGCAGAGGTTCAACCATTTCCCAGTATCGTGCATCCCAAGTTCCTCTGAAGTAGAACTTCGGAGTTCAGTCTGTCCTGTTATCTGACTCTACATTCATCTAGATCTAGTCAGGCCAGACTCCTTAATCTTCAGAGCTCACTGTCATAAATGGGACTTCTGTCACAGAGCTTTTTGGAAAAAGACCTCACACCCTTTCCCCCCAAATTCCAGGCAATGCTGGTGTCCAAATAAAACCTAGGAAAAAGAAATTATTTTGCCAGTTGGCCAATAAAAACTCCTTGAAGTTTTAAGGGAATATATCAGGGAGATTTCACATTTGCATTCTCTCAGTTATATTTCTTTACCCTTGCTCCTCTCAATTTGTTATGTTTGGCCACATTGCTGGGTCTGCTCTACTTCAGTTCTGTTGGACTCCAGGAGATCTATAATTATTATTTAAGAACAAGAGTTTTGTCAATGCAGTAATACCAAATTAATCTTTTTTCTTGTAATAAATCTAATAAAAATTGAGGTTTGGAAAATGTATTCATGTTGTGAACAGTAGAAACAAACCACTGAGGCAGAGTTAAATGTCCACAGACCAGTTAAAGCTTTTTAATGACCCAATTTGTTCAAGAGCAAACAGTAAGCACCATTTTGGATATTGTGATTTCCAGATCTAGTAGCCACAGAAAAGGAAAGTTCCAAGAACAACATGACTGCTGGGGACATTGATGATTAGAACATTGGCTCTAATCATCAGACTGGGTGATTATTTTCAGGACTTATACCACAGTTACTAAGATGTTGTTTTTACTAAACAAAAGACTGCCAGGAGCAAGTTAATAGCTAGGTTTGGGGTGATTCTCTGTTCTTAAAAACATTTTCGTACCAATCAGCTAGAGAGTCACTTGCATTAGCTCTACACATATATACAGATCTTCCCACGACTTGTTCATGCGTAGTCCTCCCCAGAGGTCAGGGGTACTCCTTGCCAGAGCAACATTTACTAATCAGAGTAAGGCACCACAGGCCAGGACTCAGGCATATACCTCTGAATTCCTGCCCTGGAAAACAGTGTCAGACATATTGTGCATGTATTTTACCGAATGGAATTCCATTAAAACATGTACATCAGCGTCTGGCTCCTCTTGATAGAAATATAATGAACTAGTTAACTTCACCGGTGCTTTGTCCAAATAAAAAGTGCAGGACTGGGAGACTGTTCAACAGAAACAAATAGCCCTACCTCCCTTTTATCAGCCAGAAATCTGCCTATCAGAAATGCATTGCTATTAGAGGCCAGGAAAGAGTCTTGGCAAGTATAAATACCCTTCAACAGGAAGTCCTTTAGCCTCTTCGAAGAGAAATTTCAGCACTGACAAAACCAAGACCACAAGAGCATCCACAAAGATTCTTGAAATTAATCCTTCCTGATTTAAAGTGGAAGACAGCAAAATTTTTATTGAATCGTCCTACTACTCTCAAATTATAATGTGCTCTACTAGATTGCAGGTCAGTCACACCAATCTGGAGGATATTATTTTTTTTCCTTTCTCCCCCCACTTATTCTTTTCATTTCGACAGCACTATTGATGAAGACCTCAGGAAAAAAATACCAGCGCCCAAGACACTTTGATGGCCTTTCCACTGTGTAATTATACTTACTCTTGATAACACTAAAGACATGCCTTATTGGTAGTGGCACAGGCTGCTTTCCTTTTCACAGAGAGATGGATTGTTTCTGCAGGCCTTGATGGCCTTCAAATTATCTGAGCACAGAAAAGAGAGCAGAGTGAATTTTATTTTAACTCATTTTATTTCTAAATTTATTTCCCAGTAGCTAGAAGGTGATGACTGCCCCAGCAGTCAAGTCAATTGTTATCTGTGGGACTTGATTATGTTTAGACCCAGTGTCTCATTTTGAGCAAGACACAGTTAATGAGGAGAGAAATGAAAAGTGCATTGAGTCACAGTGTGTTTGTGGTAATTTGTGACACATTCACTCTACTCAGTTCTTTGTTTATTCCTTCCCCCCTCCATGCAGGTCCTGCAGAAAAAGGAACAGATAAGCGAATTCAGTGGTAGACAGTTAAGGGTGTTGAAAGTAATGAATCTATATCTCTCTATCTCTTTCCCCATTGTTGGCAGTAATTGGAGCAGTGTTCATCTATACAGTAAAATGCCAGTGAAGCCCATCTTAACGAAACATCTTTTTTTTCCATTATTTTGCAACACATTTTTCATTGACACAGCTAGTTTTTATTTTCACTCTGTGCCTTTTTTTTTTTTGCAAGCTCTTTGCCACTTTTCTAAATAATAGTCCATTAAACAGTTCACAGTGTGTGTTCTGTAGAAATGTACAAAAGTGATTGGATGATACTAATTAAGGAGAGATTTTGTTTCCACTTACTGCAGATCAATGGTGGGTTACATTAAAGCTGCATTTTTGTGATGAGTTTAAACACAAAAGAACAGCTGTGCTAAATACATATTTCAAGGCTTACAGGTAGGTCAAATAAATCTTTCTTTCTTTGCCTGTCTATTGTAAAACTATAGCAAACTGTATGTGAGGAATAGTAGTAAAATAAAAAGGCAAAATTCTCACTGCGGATTTTTTTTCACTTGTGGTAGCAGAAACTGTTAAATCAGGAATGCCAACTGCAATGCATTGAGATCCTGTTGGCTTTTCATTTACTCTATAGCCTACTATGCATTAATTTTAATGAGACTTTTCTTCTGTTTTCTACAGTTGCCACTCTAAGGTATCCCCTCTCTGATTTATGGCTGTGTTAGATAGAGGGAAAGAATGTCTTAGTGAGAAACCTCTTCCTGTACTTGAACCCACATTTCTTCCTTTAATCCTAAATTATTCTGAGCACAAAATTAACCAAAATCTCCATACAGAGTTATGTTCATATGCAAAGAAGAGTGGCAGCTCATTCCAGTCAGATCAATTAAAATAAAAATTCACTATTCGTTGGCATTCCTTGATCAGCACAAACAACGTTCAGAGGAAATTCACCTGGTTGCCTCCAAGTAACATAATGAATCCTGAACATATATGACAAGGAACTAAAAGAAAAAATGCTTTTCAGGTGCTTGCTCTAAATATTAAAAGCACAAAACTGTTTTAAAATCAGTTCACTCTGACTATTTTAGAAATGTATTTTATTTATTATAGGGTCCTATATCAGGGAGCTATAGGGACCCTGCTTTTATCCAGATCATTTCAATATCAAAAGCAGACAAGAATTGTTGTTCCCACTTTCCTTGCAGTCTAGATCCCAATTCGAAACCACTATTAGCAGAGCAGAATAACACGAGAAAGGCTTTGTACATCATGGGCTAAGGAGGCTGCCTGGTTGATTTTGCAGAAACCAAGGTCACACATAGATTTAGTATTAGCCAACAAAAGTCTGTATGGGAATGGATAAAAAGGTTTAATTTGGGTCCATCTTTACTATTTTAAGTTTAAACTATTAATTCAATACTACATGTATTCTATCAAATCATCTTGAACCAAGAGTTAATTTATAATTCTTAAGATCTTTGTTCCATGTTGAAATCTGGGTGCTCTCAAACTCTCAAAAGGAATTGGCTGAAAATGCTGAAAAGGTACCCAACCAAACCCTGGATTTACATACTTTTCAAAGAGGTGTTTTTGTGATGACTTTAAGAAATCCTTATTTGTTTGTACTGTTCTCTGCACTAGTACCACGTTCAGGCCTTTGCGCAAAGACAAGAATGTCCATGGCTAGTGTGAAGGGGCTGCTGCAAGTCTGAGGACTACTTGTGTATAAATACATGGACAATAGCACCTGAGCTCCATGCCAGACTCCACAGTGGGTCAGCTTTTCTACCGCTCATGTCAAGATAATTCTTTCCTTCACATCTTTATTGAAATGCCTTTTTTCTTGACACATCTTGAAATACAAACAATGCCATATTGCTGAACAACTTTGGTCCAGAAGGATGCTCTGTTTAGCACTAGCCTGTGCATCAGCTGATTGATAGATTCATACCTTCCCATGCAAGAAAAGCCTATTTGGTCACAAAGTCCAAAGACACGTAGGGTGGGTTACAGAATTTAAAAGCTGTACTGAGCCCAGGCGACATTCAGCAAAGGTCTGTTTTCAAGAGTGACATCCACTCTCAAACTGAAAACAAAGACGGTTGGAAAGCATTCTGCTAGTTACAGGACACACTTCCAGGGAATAAAATGGCCTTTAAAACCTGCACTACTGTGCACCCCATGCTGGCTTTACTGCTGTTATGAACTGGACAGATTAGGGTGAGTAGCACCATTTTTAGTTCAATTTTGCTCAGTGTCTCTGTAGTTGTAGAACCCACACATGCAGAAACCCTTTATTCAAGCATGGGTTATCACTGGTATTCTCACAGCAATTTATACAAGGAGACTTTTCCTGGTATAATTCATTAAAAATTAATCAACCCATTTCTGTGCAAATCTCTGTGACATGTGTTCTTTGATGCAGTGAGTGCTGAATAGTCTTTTCTTTATTATGAAATGACACAAGTGGAACTTTCTAATTGGCTGTCAGTGATGTCATACCCAAGTAAAAGCACAAGTCGGCTTATTTCCCTTATTATGAACATACTCCATGACAGACTGTGAGTTTCTGGAGAGCTCCTGCCCCTCTTTGGTAGTTAACATCACTTTGCTGGAAGGATTACAGTTATGCTTCTGTAATAGGATAGAAACTTGCCAGTGTGTTTTCCTGTCTTTGTTTGCACATGGAGGATATTTTTCCTTCTTTTATTATGCTCCCTTACTGCTGAGTTTCTACCTTTTCCCACAGGGGCAATGTGGAACTTACTGAGTGAAATTAGCAACGACTTTCTCAGGCATCCTTTCAGGGCTCTCTTTTTGGGTGGTTTCATGGGTTGTGTCAAAATCAACAACAAATGTGGTCACATTCATATCTAACTCATAGTTAACAGACTTAATAATACGCAGAAGTTTCAGCAGCACAACCACTAAAGGGATGCAGCCAAGAGACATATGGAAACAGTGAGATTTTGTTCTTGTGGTTTCCAACTTATTTATGTATTTGGTTAACAGCTCCTTGTTAATGCAGAAAGATTGCCACATTTCCAGCCTCGCCAGGAGGGTCCACTTTCACTGCAGGAGGATGTGCTCTCCAAAGAACGTGCTTTGGCAGAAACGGTGCTGCTTACGTTTGTTTTTTCTCTGTTACCCATGTTATGCACTTACAGAGCTCAGATAAAGGGCAAATGTTTTGCTTCTAGGAGACACCTTCCAAAATCACCTGGCAAGGTGCCACATCCTCTAGCCATATCCATACAGCTCTCCAAACCACGATTACAAAACCATGACTTCCTTACTACCTCAGCTCCCAACTACTTTCATCCTACTTCATAAACAGCTCCCCTCCCATGTACAACTTTCAGCTTACAACCAGCTTCAAGATCCTCAGTCCCCCAACCTCTGCAGTCTGACACCACAGCCAGGACCACCCTCAAGCACACCACACCCTCTCCTCCGCTCTCTGATCTCATCTGAGCTCCCACAAATCTTTCTGATCAGTCCCAGCCAGGCTTGCCAGGGAAGAGAGGCATTGCAGACCTATGCTGTTGTTGGGGGGACTATAGATGTAGGCATCCTCTAGGGCAGGTGTACTGGAGACCATAATCTATGCCTCAACTCTGCACCTGGACTCTCCTCCATGACATGCTCCTTATGTACCTAGTGGTGTGAAAAGTATGTGAAGTAACAAAAGATAAACGCACCTGGAGACTCCAGCTCTTTAGGTGATATGCTTACAGGATGCTCTCCCAGATGCCTGTGATTAGTACTAATCACATTGTCACGGTTTAACCTGGCTGGCAACTAAGCACCACACAGCCGCTTGCTCACTCCCCCTGGGATGGGGGAGAGAATCGGGAAGAAAAAAAGATTAGAGCCATGGGCTGAGATAGAGACAGTTTAATAAGAGAAAGTAATAACAATAGTAATAATGAGAATGGTAATAGAATATACAGAATATACAAAATGAATGATGCACAATGCAATTGCTCACCACCCGCCGACCGATGACCAGCCTGTCCCGAGCAGCAATCCCTCTCTGAGCCACTGACTGACTAACCCCCCCCGAGCATGACGTTATATGGTATGGAATAGCTCTTTGGACAGTTTGGGTTAGCTGTCCTAGCTATGCTCCCTCCCAGCTTGTTATGCACCTGGCCAAGCAGGAGAAGCTCAAAAAGTCCCTGAGTAGTCTGAGCACTACTTAGCAACAACTAAAAACATCAGTGTGCTACCAACATTCTTCTAGTACTAAATCCAAAGCACAGCACTATGCTAGCTACTATGAAGAAAATTAACTCTATCCCAGCTGAAACCAGGACACACATACACAATGACAATTCTTATCCCCAGGATCTGAAAGAAAGTTGCAGATGAGAAGTGCAGTAATCCCAGCTGATGGAACTAGCATGGTGCTACTGCAGCAAGTGAGGCTGGGGTTCAGCAATCAGTTTGTCACTGTTTAATCAAATTATTACAAACAGTGAATACAAAGCTTAGCCTGAGAGAGAGGTGTAACTGACTTATGCTGGTATCAGGTTGTCCCATCTTCCACCATCTGAATATTCCTTGTTTTGTTTTGTCTGTTTTTAAGAAATATAAAAGAGGGGTTGCTTTCTCTTTTTATTCCCCTTTTATTCCCTGTTCTTTCTTTTTTTCTGACAATGGCTTAATCTAAAGAATAAAGACACCATATGATTAGATCATTTTCTAATCCAATTACAGATCTTTGATATGGTCCCTTATCTTTTCTGTTCATGCAGTGATATGAAGATCACATGGTTCTTTAAACTTGAAAATATCTTTACTTTTCAGTTCATGTCTTTACCTTTTCCTGTGCATTTCACTAAACCACAGATGTGTAATATTTAATTATTTGATTCCTATCTTATAAAAGAAAGATTAATAGAGACACTAATGAAGACAGTAACATAATCACTAGTTAACTTCCATAGAATAATTTGATTGGGATTTCATTTTAGAGTATAGGCTGAAATCCTGGCTCCAGTAAAATTATAGCATTCCCATAAAACTTAGTAGGACCAGAATCTCATTCTCTACTTTCCAATGACCACCAAGTTTCCAGTATTTGACTCTGTGGTCATTTTATACCAGTGGGACTGCTTCGTTGCTTTAATGCATGTTAAATTTGAGAGGAATACTCTTCCAGCTGATTTGCCTGTTAATAAGGAGCTGGAAAGAGGAAAAGTCTTTTCCACATCCTAGAACTGGAGCAAGGATCAGCGGCCCAGCTAGGCAGCAACCGTTGCAACAGTGTGCGGAAGCAGCCATACCTGGCGGTAGGGCTGTTAAATGCACTCCCACCGCTCCTTGAAACCTGCCCGTGAGTAGATCAAATTCCAGTCAGCGCAGGACTGGCTGTGTGTACTACTGAACGTTACAGGCTGACACCATGAACAAAATGCATGTCGGTGACAAAAATAGTATTAAGCACATGCAATATTTTGTTAAAAAGCTTATGCTTGTTCATCTACTCTGCCTTCCTTCAGAAGTATGAGTAGGTTAAAGTGAAAGATTTAACTCTTAAATTTCATGCAGTATTTATGGAAGCAGCAGAATTCTTTATAGGATACACATGAGGCATAAAAATGTTTTGTGATCCTTGGTTTGGCCTTTTATATTTGCATCAGCTCATTATTTACCTCAGGAAACCCTGCCTTGCCCACCCATCTTTGATGTTAGCAGTGTCTGAGAGACTAATGTAAATGTTCTATTTTCTTTTTTTTTTTTTTAAACCCAGATGCTGTTTGATCATTCTTCCCCAACTCCATTGGCACAAGGCAGCAGCCTTTTCATGAGGTAAAGAGCTGCACTTGTATCCAAACCTCTGCAGCTGGGCTGGATTATCAGAAGAGTAGATGGGTTCCTCCCATCCACCTCAGTAAGAAAAAAAAAAACACATGAAAGCAGTGGAGCTATGGTACTGGCCCTCCCAAAACTCATTGCTGAAGTTCTTCTTGGTTTAATAAAGAAGATAACAGTCCAGTCTAGTTCCTTTTATGCTTATCATGAAGAGGACAAGGATTAAGGATAGAAACATAGAATCATGGAATCGTTTAGGCTGGAAAAGACCTTTAAGATCATCAAGTCCAACTGTTAACCTAACCCTGCCATCCCACCACTAAACCATGTCCCTAAGCACCTCGTCTGCCCGGCTTTTAAATACCTCCAGGGATGGGGACTCAACCACTTCCCTGGGCAGCCCATTCCAGTGCTTGACAACCCCTTCTGTTAAGAAATTTTTCTTAATATCTAATCTAAACCTCCCCCGGAACAACTTGAAGCCATTTCCTCTCATCCTATCGCCTGTTACTTGGGAGGAGAGACCCACCTCGCTACAGCCTCCTTTCAGGTAGTTGTAGAGGGCAATAAGGTCTCCCCTCAGTCTCCTCTTCTCCAGGCTGAACAACCCCTCAGCCGCTCCTCGTAAGACTTGTGCTCCAGACCCCTCACCAGCTTGGTTGCTTTCCTCTGGACATGTTCAAGCAACGCAACGTCTTTCTTGTAGTGAGGGGTCCAAAACTGAACACAGTATTTGAGGTGCGGCCTCACCAGTGCCAAGTACAGGGTCATGATCACTTCCCTGCTCCTGCTGGCCACACTATTCCTGATAGAAGCCAGGGTGCTGTTGGACCTCTTGGCCACCTGGGCACACTGCTGGCTCATATTCAGCCAGCTGTCAGCCAGTACCCCCAGGTCTTTTTCCACCGGGCAGCTTTTCAGCAACTCTTCCTCAAGTCTGTAGCACTGCATGGCGTTGTTGTGACTGAAGGATCATGATAGGGACCCCAAAAGACATTTCTTTCCTTGTCCTTGTGCAAGCACCCTTCAAGCTAGCCCCCTGCAAGACCACAGAAACCCCACAGCTGGATTTTCAGATGGCATTAAAATTTGTGACTTGATGTGAGGACTGATTAAAGGGACTGAATGGCCAGCAAGGCTATGAGCAAAAGCAGCCAGAAGAGGACAGAAAGTCAGTAGTCACCAGCGACAAGATGATTCTGAACAGTTCGCTGTGCCATGGGTACCTTCCTCCCCTTTCTTGGCATACTTCCTTTCTCAATCAAACAGTGTTCAGTTAATTAGTATACACAGTGGCAGCTTTCATGTGTTATAGCTGCGGTAGGATCAGATAAAATTTTGTAGTAGACGTGTGCATGCATACACAAGTGTAAAGTGCTGGAAGTTTAGAACAACATGGAACGAAACCAAGAACCGTAAAGTTTATGCATTATGAAGATAATACAAAGATGAGAACATCAAGTTGTTATACATCAGAAATGCAAAAAATATGATCATTGCCCTGTAAAGAAGTTTTTGAGTTTCTTCTGTGCTCTCCTTTACATTCTCAGACAAAGTTGCTGTATGCTATCTCTGAAAGCTTGGGGATAGCCAGTGACAGCCCCACTGATGGCTACTGCCCAGGCAAATGAATGCATGGGGACTCTGTAACAAAATTAAGTATTAGTAAAATGGAAAAAAAAATCTCTGGAAACTTTTAAAGCGTTTTGATATCTTGCTCCAGGGTGAAACTTGTTATGTTTGGGAGATTTCACTGAATATCTTCCAGCTGTTCTTGTTCTGTGTTATATCTTTCTTTTAAGCCTCTGGTTTGTACCCTGTTGCATGCCACTGTTAAGAAAGATCTACAAAAAAAGGATGTTAATGATGTTTATAAACCTCAGTTGCAAATGGAATCCCCTGTCTCCAAGGTGCTCCTAAGTATAAAATAATTCATGACATCAGAATTGCTTCCTTTTTACTTAGTCTGAACCCTTCCCTGTAGGCCCCATGAGATAACATGTTCATGAAGCTCCTCTCTTGCACTTTTCTCCCACCACTGTGAAGAAAAGCCTTCTCCCAGAGAAGAAGGATCTGGATGAAAAGCGCACTGCCTTAGGCATAACTGGCAGAGTTTGGGTAGCAGGTAGCTGGAGGGTGCCCTGCGTGTGAAGAAGCCAGGAATGGTCCTGTGACAGCAACAACCAGGTCCAGCCAGCTCTGAAACTGATGTGAGTAGCCCATCAGGTCCCAAAACTCCAGCCTTTCAGGGGAGCACCCCACACCTCAGCTCTGACATACTTATGAAAAAGCTGCAGCTGTAAGGGACAGGAAACTTGTGGGGAGATGTCCCTGCAGACATGCAACAGGAGACACACAGAGGGAGAGACTGCTGAGGAGACACTTCTGGGGACATGGCTGGAGATACACCCTTGGAAGGAGGCACTCCATGATGGAGGGGGTACCTTCTAGGGACTGTGGTCATGGGTGACCCACAGCAAGGAAGAAACACCCCTGAGGGACTGCAGCTGTGGACAATCCACAAGGGGAGCAGGAACACCTTTGAAGGACTGTGGCAGTGGGTGACCCATATCAGAGTGAGGACACCCTTCAGACTGAAGATATCCTTAAGGGATTGCAGCCATGGGTGACCCAGGCTGGGGCAGAGGAAAAACAGTAAGAAGCGAAGAGCAGAAGACAGAAACATTGCGTTGCTGGAGCGTGTCCAGAGAAGGGCAACAAAGCTGGTGAGGGGTCTGGAGCACAAGTCTTATGAGGAGCGGCTGAGGGAACTGGGGTTGTTCAGCCTGGAGAAGAGGAGGCTGAGGGGAGGCCTTATCGCCCTCTACAACCACCTGAAAGGAGGCTGTAGCGAGGTGGGGGTTGGCCTCTTATCCCAAGTAACAAGCGATAGGATGAGAGGAAATGGCTTCAAGTTGTTCCAGGGGAGGTTTACATTGGACATTAGGAAAAATTTCTTAACAGAAAGGGTTGTCAAGCACTGGAATGGGCTGCCCAGGGAAGTGGTTGAGTCCCCATCCCTGGAGGTATTTAAAAGACAGGTAGACGAGGTGCTTAGGGACATGGTTTACTGGTGGGATGGCAAGGTTAGGTTAACAGTTGGACTTGATGATCTTAAAGGTCTTTTCCAGCCTAAACAGTTCTGTGATTCTGTGAAACCATTAAGCACACAACCCAAAATCTTCTGTACCACACATTTCCTCCCTGAAGTAACTGGGAGGCTGAAAAGTCCTTGACTAGTGTAAGGACTACTCAGCAACAACTAAAACATCAGTTTATTAGAAGAATCAACATTCTTCTCATATTAAATGCAAACCATAGCACTATGCCAGCTACTGGGAGGAAAGTTAACTCTATCCCAGCTGAAACCAGGACACCACTTCAAGTTCAGTTTAGGCAATGTTATGTCTTTCTCTGAAACTGGTTTCATGCACACATGCAAATGGAACAAAATAATGAGTTCTGCTGTTTAAAATCATGAATCTGCTATTACCAGTAGGTAAGATAAGACGTTACAGACTGCAATTTTCCATCAACCAAAAAAACCAGTATTTCTGTAACATGGTAGAAGAAACACAGTAAACTGGTTTACCTTGTAGACAACTCTTTTGCTGTTATTGAAAGGATTTCAGTGTATCTTGGAGTATTTGCCAGCTTCCATGAGCATAAAATGCCTGAAAACTTACTAACTTTGTAGAAAAATTAACTTCAAATATATAAATCATGATCAGTTTCCCTTAACTGGAAAAGTAGGATCTTGCTTTGAAATTCCTCCATTGTCCACATTCAGGAAATCATCTCTACTTATGGTGGTAGGAGTCAAGCATCAGTTTACAGTTAAGCACCTGTTTAAGTGCTTTTTTGGGTAATGTTCAAAAATGAAATGTGTTCAAGCCCCTCATGTGTAGATAAGGGTCAGATATAAAATTAGAAGATAAATTTAGATTCCAGTCACCTTCTCTTTAATTAGTGAGTATTCAGATCAGAACTTCTATATGGGACCATCTGGGCAGTGACATTTTTAATACAGTCATTTATTTTCCTGTTTCATCACTGGATCTCTTGAGTTACAGGTCTGTGTTTTTAAACAGTATCAAATCAAAGATGACAAGGTTCTTCGTTTACTGACTCAAGGAACAGAAATTATCACTGAGGAAGTGATGAATGAAGTGCATTTACTATTTTGAGTATTACTTGCTCACAGCATTTTGGTTTTCAAAAAATACCAGGAAAGTATTATTCCTGCTAAAAAATTCTAACAAATTATTTACTTAAAACAACTTTTTTTCACTGTCCTATTTTATTAGGGTATGCGCCTTCAGTGTAATACACATCAACAGAAATATATTACTTCCTGCATTCATGGGTGTTTTTTTAATGGTATGAGGGTCCTTTTAAATATCAGTGCTTCAGTTATCAGAGAGAGAGAGACAGAATCTATGAACTTAAACAGAACATCTGCTTCAAAGTACATATGCTGTAATTTATGACCATTTCAGGATCACATAACTGTTGCCAAACTGAACAGAATTCAGTACCTCCATAAAGGTTTTATCTTAAAAAATTATCGTGGCTGAGAATAAAATTACAGGTGTGGTGTTATTTATGCTAAGAGACTGAACAAAGATGCAGGTAAAGTTCCCTAAAGTGAGCAAACATTATAAAAACCAAAGGGTCAGGACTTTTGGGGAGAGAGCATGGTTATAAATAGCCCATTCTTAAACAGAAAGTGTTGTCTCATAAAAGGAAAAATAGAAAGATGAACTTTTAAACTGATTTCTGCAAAATGAACAAACACAGCCTCTCCTCTCTTGCCAATTACGGGATGGTGAAATGCTCTCGCAAAGTTTTAGAGTTGAACGAGGAAGTGTCACAACAGTATGGATTGACATCTGCCTCTGTCAGGTTTTTATGGCTCACACAAAAGAGCATGAATGCATACGACCACATAGGGAAACCTACCATTTGACAGAAAAGAGCATTTTCTGACCTGACCAACAGTGCTGGGACTTAAGTGAAGGCTCCCCAGAGTGGATGGTCTAAAACATTGATTCATTAGTCTGTTTAATCTTTGTGGCTGCTAAGGGAGAGATCCTCCTTGATTTACAGTCTGACAGACTGTCATCTCAAGAGGTCCCTGATCACTGTCCCTCCACCAAACTGATAAAAAAGCCTATCTACTACCCAAGTTGCATAGAATTAGCATAAGGTTCAAGTGGAAGCTGGAAATAAAAAAATCACAAAAGGCTGAATTCTGTATAGGAAGAAGTGGCTGTCAGGGAGCTACTCATAACCCCCTACTTTGGGAATATATCTGCAGTTTTCCAGGCTCCGTGAATGTAGTGCAGCCTCGAGGGGCTGAGGGAATGGAGAAGCAGCGTAGAAGAGCTCAGACCCTCTACATGCTTCCCGCTCACCCTTGTGCCACCTATACAGTGCTACATTTTGTATCCCGATGTAAGCTGCTGGTACAGGCCAGATAAATGAAGTATGGTCACCTATTGCCACTGAAGGCAACCTAGAATGACTAACCAAAATGGACACAACCACTTTGTAGACACACAAAGTTGAAAAGGATGAATCTCATTCTGCACGTATGCCAGTACGTGGCCATAAGTAACTCCTGACAGTACTGTGGCAGTGTGGTGTGTACAAATGGGAAGACATGAATAAAACCAAAAGTAAGGAACATGGTTATATTCGCTGGGGGCAAGGATGAGCTATGTCTGGGGGCAATGAGGGCCAGCTGCTCTCTGTGGGCTGGGAAATGAGGAGCCGAGGGAAATCCCAGGGTGAGGCCAGAACCTCAGCCCTCAGCTGGGGACAGGATCAGAGCTGGTGAGGGGAACTGGGGCCGGGGGAGCAAGCGCTGGGGGGGGCCGGGGGGGGGCCTGTGGAGGGGGCCGGTCTTGGCAGGTCCCATGGGCAGGAAGGGAAGGGGGGGTCACTGGGGCAGGGGCTGATAGCCCCAGGGGGCTGACATGGGTCCTGGGCCCTGGCGGGTGGGGGGAGCCTTGGGGAGGTGGGCAGGACCAGGAAGGGCTGATCATGCCCTCAAGGCCATGACAAGCTACACCAATGCCATTACACCCTTTTGGTAAGCCTGCTGTGAGGGTAAAGGCCTAATGTGTAGAGAGATGTCCACATGAGAAGAACAGGGTGAGGCCATCTAAGAGGCTAAAAGTCCACTCAGCAGGAAAGAGCAGCCAAGCATGCAGTGTCACCAGGTAGAGAAGCCTTAGGATGGTTTCTGATGCAGCCCAGGACTGATCCTTGCTGAGATTGCCCCAGAACGAAGAGATGCTAAGACAACAGTATAAAGCCTCCCTTTCCCAAGGACAGCTCTTCATAAACAGCTCTTCCACGTGCTGGGAAATCACCCAGGAAAAGAACGGCACAAACATTCAGAATAAGTTAACTCACATTTTGCATAAATTTCTTGTCACTCTTTGTAAGTGTCCTCTGTACAGCAATAGAATGAGGAACCCTGGCACTGTAACCATCAAAAAAAAATGTAAAGCATATAAAGACAATCTGAATATCCAGAGTAAATTAATATTCTTCATTTCCTGTTAAACCTTGGTGCTTTATTTGCATTTATCTCTCTGACTGTATTTCTGACTTTCAGGTACTACAGTCTATATTAACAGTCACTTTGGGTTTAACATCATTAAATGTTCACTGTCAAGTCCCCACAAATCCCACGTTCCCCTTGTCTCTCAGGCTTAAAAAACTCATTTAACACTAAGGGCTAATTAATTAACTGGATTTTCCTATATTTAATGGAGACTACCCTAAACCATACAACCAAACCCCACTGAAATTTAGTTTGCTGGGGCAACCTATAATTATACCCAACCAGATTTAAACACTGTTCTAATTCATATTTATTATTACAGTGGTAGTCTGCATTGTTATTATTATTCCTGCTACCAACAATATGAGGATGCTTATATTGCAACAATATACAGTATACAAGTATATTGTATCATGAATGTACTCTGTCCCAAGAAATCCAGAAGCGGTTGGTACCATGGGCATTAGGACTGGTTTTCACTCTGAATGAAACAATATAAAAAGTTCAGGGTGAAAAAGACAGACAAATGCATTATTTAACAAACTGGTAAACTCAGGGAAAAAGGTCATGCTCAACTATTATGCTATATTCACAAAAGATTTTGCACACCTCCAGGTGGTTGATCAACTGGTCAGCAAACTGGTTTTCTTTATTTGCATTGTTCTTATTGACTTCTGTAAAATTTATTTTTGTTCATTGTCTTTTATTTATAGGTGTTTGCAAAATAAGCCTATGAGTTCAGAAAGGAAATCAAAGAGGTGTGTGGCTGTTACTCATTGCAGGGTGTGTTAGAAGAGAAAGATGACTGGGGTGAATTAGCAATGAGGCACGAACTGGGCACATGCCACTGTATGGTTGTGAACATCTGCTTCAGGTGCATTGGTAGGTCACAAACAGCCAGCATCTGCTTCCCCTAAACTCAATGGGAGCTCTTCTACTGTCATAAATAGAAACTAGTTTGGACTTCCACACAGTTACAGCAAAAAACATCCTGATCAGAGAAAGCTTACTCTTTCAGAGGCTGACACTTCTGTGGTTTTACAAAATTAGTGAAACATTACTTGCTCATGTTTTTAAATTTTCCTAAGGAGAAAACTCAACCAACCAACCAACCAACCAAAAAAAGTCCCCCCAGCCTTTACTCTGTGAAACTCTGTTTCTCTTATAAGAGTGAAGCATTTCAGCATGGTTCATAATGCCCAGCTTCTCTAGGTATTCCTATATCATGACATGCTATTCCATGTAGAAATATAAATAAGCTTGCTCCATGAGCTGCTGTGTCTTCATATCACTTTGCAGAGGACTATGCAGAATACTGATGTAGATCTTTGGAGAAGTCTAGCTGTACAGTTCATGATGTATACCTCTGCATTACAGCTCTTCAGGTTTGGGACCCACCTTTAGTATCCCTCCAGCCTTGCACCTTTAAAAGGACACTCCCAGTGGTGTAGTAAGCCAGTGCATATGATTTACAAATATAAATTCAATCCCTAACACTACTGATTGAGAAGGCAATCTTAACAAGGTGGACTCAGAGACACTCATGGCAACACTCTGTTCCTGGTCAGCACGTAATTTGACATAACACTCTACAAGAAGAAGCTTTCTGACTGGTCTCAGCATTGTGAGATTGCAGCAGTTATGCTCATTGGAATTGTAGTGCTGATCATTTTCCACTTGTGCTTTACAGTAGAGAAATTGGTAAATACTGTGTGCTTTTCTGCCTGTTATTTTGTGAGCGCATTCAGTTTTGCTCAGGGCCAGGAAAAAAATGTCTTTCAGAGCACAATTAAATATTTGAGTCCATTAGGAAAAGCTGAGGTTGGGGCATTCAGACCCCATTGGCTGGTAGGAAGATGCATGGAGTTAGCACTGTATGTCTGATAAAAACAAGTGAGCAGTGGGGTTTCGAACGGCAATAAGCTAGCAAATAAGCAAATACAGGCTTAAATTCTAATATGGGGTAACCAAAAACTAAGGAAATTTTAATGAACTGCATTCAGCAGAGGTGAAGTCGGCAGGGAGGAAAACACCAGTACCTGGCTGTGACTTAATTGTGTCTTTACAAGTGTTTATCTGCTCTGAGTCTAATGAATGCAGATTGGGAGTCCAGGACTCAATTAAAAATACTATAAACAAAATAGAGGAGTACAAAGGCAAGGAGACAGCATGATAAACTCACACCCTATGGCATTGGGATTGGGAAAACATCATACCATATATAAGATGACTCCAAGTCTAAAGGAGTAATAATGAATGTTCACTGTGAACATCTAAGTGATCCAGGAATAGAGCTGAGAGTCTGTCACACAAGGAGAAACTGTAGCTGAGGAGAAGGTAAGAAGAGAAGAACCCATATCTCAATGGCCAAAGTGCCTTCCATTCAAGACAAATTGGGCATTGCTAACGATATATATTTAGTGTTGAAAAGTATTTACTTCAAAAGTATAGTGTGCTCCAAAGAATGTAGATACCTTCAGAGCTGTGTTCTTTCCTTTTTGTCTCTACTCTGGGTTTATTTGGCAGCAAGGTGTAGCACTCTATGTTAAGGCCCGAGGAGCAGAGAGGAGAGGAGCGGGGAGGGGAGAGGAGCAGAGAGGAGAGGAGTGGAGTGGAGAGAGGAGCGGAGCAGAGCGGAGAGGAGAGGAGAGGAGAGGAGAGGAGAGGAGAGGAGAGGAGAGGAGAGGAGAGGAGAGGAGAGGAGAGGACCTGTGTATCTGTGCATCAGTACCCAAATGAAGATGTGGACCAAAGGGCAACAGCTTCCAACAGGCAATGCCTAATCTCTCTCTATCCCTCAAATAGCACACTCATACACACACACACACATCAAGTCAAATAATCAGAGACAAGAGGTGAGCAATAATGACTAGTGAGAGAAACAGGAACCAATGACTTACATCCCCCTCTTGGAATTTCCCAGTTAGAATTTAGATACTGTCAAATTAGGGGCTGTAAATTCTGCTGACAAATCAATTTTGCTGATTCTTTTAGAGCCCCACAATCACCAAAAGAGCAGTGTTCCAGGCAGTATATTAGTCAAGTAGGATGGAGCTACCAACCACCTGCAACCCAATACCCTTGGCAACTGGGTTATTGTCACTTTTCATTCTGACTGTTAGCAATATCACTGGTTTTATCTCACAAGGAAGACACTTGATGTCTATTAATAAAGTCATTATGATTAGCATAATCAGTTTTTACTTTTGTTTAGAAGTAGCTGCAGGAAAACAAAATTTATGGTTGATAGAGATGTCAACTTTCTTAAAATGGTAAAAATTAAGATGCATACGCAGAAGCAGAACCTGAGCCATCTGAGAAGACTGGCATCCTTGCAGGGTTCAGGGCCCTCTAGCTGAACAGGGAGCTCAAAAATGCAGCTTTATGAGTAAGGACCGTATTCATCTTCAGGCATTTATGTCTTTGTGTTTGTCTTGGTCTGCTTTTACGGCTGATGGTTCTGTCTCCAGGGTACACTTCTGCCCACAGGACTACCTTGCTACCACACTGCTGGTGTTCCCAAAGGAAGAAAACTTCCACTTCTCAAAACACTTGTACATGGACTCAGGAGAACACTTCTCTCACACCCAAACCTGTCTCAGCAGTCTCTGTTATGGGATGTCCTCTTGTAGTGACCTCACACATACCATTAACACCGAGTGGGCAAGATGACCCTTGTTAAGAAAGGCCATGCTGTCATCAGCCCCAGGGCAGGTAAGAGCTGTAGGCAAACTGAGTTCAGAGAGTTTTCAGGCTGTCAACAAAGACAATATGGATGCTGGTTACTCATGCTGAGATATCCAGTAAGATTAATGATAACTGTTTCATTATTTTGTTGGGTTTAAAACTAGTCTCTCATTTTTCTTAATTAATGTTTGGGCTGCATATGTGGAAAACTCTGTAAAAAAGAAGCTGTCCACTATTATTTATTTCAGCCTAGATATGTTACAATGCATGCAGAATCTGTTCAGAGATGCTACATAATGATACTGATACATTATCCACAGACCCTTATATTCTTGTGTTATACAACCTGCAATTGCATAGAATCACTTATTGCCAAGTGGTCATTTTCTCACATTTATTATGACAACAGGATAAATGCCAGCGTTTGTCAACATCTTGTAAATGATGAGTCTTAATGAGGCAATCTAGTGTTTCACCCCTCTGAGGAATCTCATAATAGGATGAGCAAAATATCAGGTTAAAGGAAGTGGGAGGTAATCCCAGGGGACAAACCTTTTCTTGTACAATATATTCCTCAAGGTTTTGCTTGGAGTGGGTTCTAGGATGCAGGCCAATTTGGCGTACCCCCCTGTACAACATTTTAATTGTATTTTTATCAAGTCCAGCAGAAATGCAGTCCGCATGTTGAATTTGTCAGTAAGCTATGAGAAAATAACAGGCTGAGCTTTGAGAACTTTCACCTAATACATGAACTTAAAGTTATTCTTCCTAACCTGAAGAATATACCTCATGTGCCTGCTCTTGATCTGTCCTGTATTTTTTTTTTACTTTGATTTTGTAAAATATATTTCAGCCTTTTGTATTCACTAATCTATTTCAGGGGGTTTCTCTGAAAAAATGCAAAGCACATTTCAGCCCAGCATTTTTGGACTGAGCTCTGTTGTTGGATCTTTTTAATGATAAAACAAAGAGGAAGAGAATTCTTGCATTGTCTATGCATTTTAATGTGTTGCTTGCTTTTAGTATATATGTATATTATCCTGCATGTCAGAATGCTCAGCCTTAACAACCTTGAGTAAATAAAGTGTGTGAGAGAGCCCTACAAACGTAATGCTTAATTAGAACAAGACAGGTTTTAAGAAACAAGTGCTATCACTTCATCGCTCTATAAATGATACTATACATAATCAAGAGATATTGTGTTTTGATAACAAGAAACATATATGATTCAGGATTCAGCCAATTGTCTAGCAGGATTCCTGTTCATTAGAAATTTGCCTCTTTGTGTCTTGCAGCTTTCTTATTCATTTGGGTCAAACTGAAAACTCAGCGAATGTCACAGACTTTATGAATTTGGGCAATTGAAAAATAAACTAACATTATATTACAACAATGGTTTTGCTTTTTCAAAAAAAAATCCATCAGAAAATGATGACTCAGTCAAGTCAACATGTTCTAGTAGAATGTATTGACATCATTGAAATCTTTCATGCAAAGTTATGGAAATGCTTAATTTCATTAAGGTCATGTAACTTCATTTCAATACTTGACACATTATGTAGCAAAATAGTAAGGCTACATAATGAAGTGTTCCTGTAAACTTATTTTCATATTTTTTGGAACAGAATGTGGGGGGGGGTGTTGAAAAATTAATTTCTTGAAAAACTCATAAATTTCAATTCTTTATGCTTCTTCTGGCTGAAAAGTAATTTTGAAATTTCAAAATTTCTTCTGGAACAGAAATTTCAGGTGTTACTGCATACATGAGGTGAGAGCCATATTAATTCTCTGGGATACCTTAGCTCCACAGCACCCCTCTCTCTCTGTGTTCTTTTTTTCCCAGCACACCTCCTTTCTTCCTCACAGTGTCCTCCACATCTGTTGGGATCAGGCTCTCAGTGTCCTGGAGAAGGCAATGCAGTGATATGTTCTGATTTGCACTTTTGCTGTTCATCTGCATACTGGAGACATGGTTTAATTGGATTGGATTGGCCATGGCTGTGCCTTCTCCTGCCAACAGAACTGGTGTTGTAGTCTTTTCCTACTAATTGTTTGTATAACAACTGTAAAATATAATGTTAATCAGAACAACTGCAACTGGCTCTGGTTTGAATCTGTTTTGTTTTAATCGTCATTTAAGTATTAACTTACAGTCCAAGAGAAGCAGGGAGACCTGTATTACACTTGTGCATTGCTAACAAGCACCTAGAGCAGCGTAGTATTTTGAACCTTATTAACCACTGAATTTTAAGCAGACTAAATTGTCAGCGTTTATATTTGTGGGATACTACACTGAGATTTTTTGTATAAATATAAGTGAGAGGGAAAGACAGAGAATGCATTGTGCAAGGACAGAGAAGGACAGGGAGAGGTCAGTCCAACCATGAACCTAAGTGGAATAGAGTTTTCTAATTTAGACAAATCTCATGAGGAGACCCAGACTTTGGAACCCTCCTTGTCACAGAATAAATTTGCTAACCTGCAAAAATTCCACACTGAAATTACACTAAGAAAGGGTAGATAAGCCTGGTATGTGGGGCTTTTGCAGAGGAATGGTGATGTGTAGAACAGTGTTACTGCTGATGCTACAGAAAGCATTCATGAAGTAGCTAAGGACCTAAAGTGGCCTTCATAGGAAATAAAATAAACCATTGGTTTCTTCCGTAACTCTGTGGGGTTCAGTGGTGACTACAAAGGAAAAGGTCTGGGTTTTGAGACAGAAATCTAAATGTCAGAAGACAGTAAAGAGTTCTGATATGGATGAAAGCATGACACTGCAGGATGTACTACTCAAAGGCAGGCCATATCCTTTGTTCTCGATGTGGCTCTGTCACCCCTAAAAAGAAGTGGCAAGAATTCAGGACTAATTTAGAAAGAAAGCTGTAGAAGGACTTGGCTGTCCTCCTCAATCTGTTCCATAGGGAAAAAAGACAAAATATTTTTTGGAAGAGGACCAGTATTAACTACAAGTAATCGGCCACTGAGCCTTCCTAGCACCCACACTTTCTCTTGCTCAGATATCCCTACACCTTCTTTAATTCCATAATTGCAAGGCATATCCACCCATAAAACAAGCATTTATTGTAACAAAGATTTGGGGAAGGGAATAAAAGCAGCTGAGATTTCAACTGATCCTATCATAACTATGACTTTCACTTTAGTAACAAAAATAAAAAATAAATATCCAGTCATTATTACATAGCATCATATGATATTTTCTTTGTTTAAACTAGGGCAGGATGGAGAATGAAAAGACAGTGTCCAGATTATAGCAGACTAAAACCACTTATCTTTATTTCTGTAAATATTATTTATTTCCTAATATTTCTGAGATTTCTTTTTTCCTCCTTTTTTCCTCCCCTTTTGTTTCTTCTGTTGCATTAGTACAGGTTGCAAATGAAACAATTCTTAAACATACCTTTAAGGAAACTATTCATTTTATATAATGAACATTCCCCTGAACTGCCAATATGTAAATTATCGACTGACTAGAGAGCAATTACTTGCAAACAGCACTGAGTTGCGCTGAATTCCAGTTAGCTGTACAGCCACAGGATAGCTCCATTTCTGACCAATGCATGGCATTTTGAATCTCCCTATCCAGAGGCCAATAGTTTAGAGAGAGGACGTACAAGAAGAATCACCTGCCACACGCACCTTTCAGGTGAGGATACTCTGCCTCTCCAAATGGAGCTTCATCGTCTTGAAGCAGTTGAGACTCTCTCACAGGTTTCCTGCCTGAACCCTCTCCTTCATAAGGACACTTGGACATTTCTGAAGAAAGGCAATCTTATTTTAAGGGCATGGATAATAAATAATAAATAAATAAATAATAGCGAAGCCCTGTAAATGCATTTTTGTTACTGTATTATGGTCACTGAGTTTTTATCTTGAGCTGAAATAGTTGAACAAATGATAGCGCTAAATGTCTCTCTCCCATACAAGTGATTATATATACACTAACTATATGACATTACAGCTGTAGATGAGTTAAGGGTTTCTTGCTGAATGACTGATTGCAGCTCTGAACATAAACCAACACCAGTAAAACTCTACCATAGCAGCCTTCTTCACAGTTCCTGCCCCATGTCCATGTTTCTGTTTCTCACCTCTAACCAGCATCGGCTCCAGTACAGCCCACAAGTAACCCCTCAGTGCAGCAGTGTCGTTTAATCATTCCTCAAGAGCCCTTACACGTAACACCACCACCAGTCTTTAAAGCATACAGCCTCCAATGGCCTCCTCTTCTCAATGGTGAGCGCACTCAGGTTCTCTGTGTGAGATGCTGCTCATTTCTTCACTTCTTCATTGCAAGACTGGTCTCTCTAAGTGACAGAGACAGACATTTCCAAGTGGTGATGGAACACTGTTGAGCATGTTAGCTAGAAAAGTCCTGTCTTCATATTTTTACGAATTTGGAAAGAAAAGCAGAGAGGGACTTTGGCCCAGACCTTCACGGATCCACTTTCCACCAGGGCTAAATCAGTTGGCACGATTCGCTCCTAACAAATCATTTCATCGGTCTCTGTCACCTCCTAGAGAGTCTCAAGTGACAACAAAAGGTGACAGTGTTGAATGATTCCACTTTCATCTATTCCACTCGATTAAGGGGTTTAGTCTAATAAATTCTACTATATAAAAATAAGGATAAATGATGACAGGAAAGATGCAGCTTAGTCACTGCATAAAGAGATTTGTTTGGGTTTTTTCCCCCTTCACATAAATAGAGGTCTTTCTATGAAGGTAAGTTTTTGTATACACTTATCTTCAATTAAGCTCATGAAGCTTGCAGGGAGGCTGTAAAGCTCTGTAAGCTCACTGAGCTCTTAAGACTGGACGGCACTACCCCATGAGCGCAGCATTCAAAATCAGCAGAGACAGAGAACCCCTAAACATAACTCCCTTTAGATAGTCAGACCTTGTTAATCCAAGCTTAGTTTAACCGAATGCCTGAGTGTCTGAAATACTTAAGTGGCAACCTGTCTCCAAGTCTGAATGCACCTTTGATTTGTTAATCTGATTGTAAGGATGGGGGTATCCTGTATGAAATGAAGTTTGCAAACAGCTTTGGATTAATCAGCCTTACATATTACAAAACAAAGTAGATTCCTGCCACTGTATTTATCATCAGGAAGGGCTGGCACCCTCTCTCCCTGACTGATTTATAGAATTGCACATTTGGCATAGCAGTGTAATATTCAGGCGGCAGAGTTTTCTAATAAGGATGTGCAATGAATGGAAATAAACTGAATGTACCTGAAATTATGCACCTAACTTTAGAGTACATTATGTCCTGGTAGCTTAAAAAAATAAATAAATCATTATTAGAACACATTAGCTTTCTGGACAACCCGATTCATACATAGCATATTTGTCACCTTTAAAAGATTCATTTGTGCTTATTTGGCCTCTTAGCCATGTGTTTATTCTGTTCCAGTTCCAAGGAAATGTTACCCATTGAATCTACTAGATTCTGATATGAGGCTGCCTGTCATTTTGGTTCTATTCAAAGGATTTCTTATGTTTGATATCTCCATGCCATTAATGCTGGGGCATCTGTCCATTTCCAAAAATGAGCTATCACACATCTGGCTGCTGGTAATAATTGCTTTATCAATGGCTCCTTCTCCAAGTCAATAACCTCATTTGGACTGTAGCAGGATAGGTTTGGTGTGCAGCCTAACTTAAGTTGTCTAATTCTGTAGCTCTGTGTCTCTGTCGTATACAGGAGACTGTCAGACAGCCCCAGTGCTATGTCGTTTGAGTTCTTACCAGAATAAAATATATTTCTGAAGATGCATTCTCACACTCCTTCTCTGGAACAAGAAAATAGTTTTTCTGTGTATTTAATATTTGAACAAAATTCAAGGACTGGGATTAACAATGGAAGGTTTGGTGGATTTTTTTGATTGCCTTGAATATACTCTACATGTGTATTTGCATACATACATAAATATTGTGCCTCCTTTTGGCGACATAGTTGGCTGTCATCTGGTTTAAATGCAGCAATATTGCAAAAAGGCTTTGTCACATTGTCAGAGCATTAACTAAACAGATAAACTATTCATAAAAAGCTTTTTTCCCCAAAACACAATATTTCTCATATGGTTTTCCCCTACCACATTTTTGAGGTTCAAGTATTTCTCATTATGGAAAGTTATTGCACTGGATCTAACGTCTTGGCTACCATGGAGTCGTTTGCTTTAGTTAAATGATGCTACATGATTTAGACAGATGAAGCACTTACCAGAATGTTTACCAGACGAATAGTATTGGGGTATCCTGATGAACATACCTAGGTTTTCGGAAAAGTGCCAATAATATAGGGATTTGTACCTACCATCATTACTGCCAAATGCAGCACAACCACGTATGAAACTGCTTATGCCGAAGCAAAAGCGTCCATGCAACCATGGGAAATCAAGCCTTATCTGAGTGAAAATTAGGGCTTCCTGCTCCGCTTTACAATCTGGACATAAAATACAAGGATTTCAGCTGCAATCATAGCACTGTTTGTTCCAGGTCAAACCAAATATACTACTTCTTTTTTTTTTTTTTGTTAGTATTTCTAGCTCAAGGTGCTAACTTTAGTTCACTTGGAAGCCCGAGGGTATTGATATGCAAGGAAAAGTGGCATGGTGCAAAGATTCTCAGGGCATCACTGACTCAGGCTGGTAAACCCAGCCACTGTAGAAATCACTACGTGGGTCAAACCCAGAAGTCACACTCAGACACAGCTCTGCCCATTCTAGAAACTCTTGCCTGTCTTTTTGAATTGGGCATATTGCATACAAACACAGACACATGGTTCTGTATTGAGCTGACTCAGGTGGGATCAGGTTTAGTGTTTAATGGTTGGTGCGTTTAAGGCCAGCGGTGGTATCTGAGAATCGCTGTGCACCCGCATTTATTCTACTCCTTCCTGCTCTGGTCGCTGGCATTCAGGAAATTACTCTAACTTGTTTAAGTCTTTGTCCCTCATTATGTTCATTTTTGAGTCTGAGAAAGAATATTAGGGAAATTAACATTTGTCTGTTCTGATAGCATTGCTGTGACAAAAGTAGTAAAGATGTGAAACGAATGGCTATTGAGATAAGACTGATCTTGTCTTCCTTGAAAACTTAATCCACTCTCATCCATTTTATTCCTCTTCTTTCCATGATCCACACTTGCAGTCATTTGTGCCCCTGAGAGCCACACGGTGAGGCAGACAGCTTAAGCGTAAGGTAGCCCCCGGTGTAGATGTTAACGCAGGCTGTTTTCTTCAAGGCAGTGACGGTGAAAACATGCAGTTGTGGCAAATTAAGACAACGGGGGCTAACTGGTCCTCTGCTCCTCCTGAATGGTATTTCATAAGCATCTCTTCAGACAGTTTTCCCCTCTGCTTTGCCTGGAAGTAAGCTATTGGTACGATTCTGCCCACTCCCGTTTGCTATACTGCACATCACATTGTGCCTGCCATTTCTCTGGCATTACCCATCTGTGATATCGGTGCATGGGATCAAATTCCATTAACAAGCTTGCAGACCGATGAAACTCTTACACTGCAAATACTCATCTCTGCATCTCTGTTTCCTCTTTCTCTGTTGCATAAAACTCAAAGCATTGATCTTCAGGGCCTACCCTGGAACCTCATTGATATTAGCAGCTTGATGTCACACCCTACATATCTGTTAGTACTATTCTGTATCAATGTCAAGCAAAACAGATAACTGATCATATCTGCCACAACTAAGCAGGAATTCATAGCATCACAAAAGACAGTACGTTGCTTTATCATCCAACTGTTAGAGTGGTTTGGGACAACTTGTCCGTTCACTCTTGGGACGTGAAAGGAAATACTCTTGAATAGTGGAATTCTTTGCTTGGTACTTACCACGCACAGCAGTGGTGAGCGGCTGTTTGCCTAAGGTATCAAGCTACTGTGGCTACTACTGAAGTACAGAAATACAGCTGGTTTTAAGAACATGGTCGGTTTTTCTGTTACGCTGCTTCACAGTGGCCTCATATACCAGTGGGAAAATCAGAAGCAGTTCTGAGGTCACAGAAGACAAAAAAAACCAACGTCTTCCCAGCAGTACCAGCACTCCATCATGAGCTACTGGACAAGAATAAAGGAGCTGTAGACTGAGTATAAGCTGAAAAAATATCCCATTGCATATTACCTTCTTAAGCCCAGAACACAAGCTGACTTTAAAGGGAGCCAATTGCACTGGAAATATAGCAGTAAGCACAGAATCATCTCATGAAACAAAAGCACGTCCATTAAGACATTAGAGGACTCTGCCCCAGCCACGGAGCTCCAACTTATCCATCTGAGAAATTCCATATGCTGTTTGTTGCTATTTGTTATTCAGAAGAGTGTTACTATCCAGGAAACTAGAAGTCAGTTGTCTATCCAGCAGAGGTGGGAAAATCTACTATTGATAAAGTGCTCATTGAGGTTTGTGAGGAAATTAATTCTTTGATATCCCCCATGGCTGTCAAAATTGAAAGTACTGCTGAAGTAACAATGAGGTTTGAACAAATGGGTTTCTTGAACTGTGCAAGTACAACTGATCAGACACATATCCTTGTCCTGTGCCAGGATAGGATACTACTCCATCATCATTTACTGTGCAGTCAAGGTAGGATACTCATGGACACATATATTGAGTGCATAGTGTGCAATGTCAAGATATTTTTAAAATGTGCCTTCTTCCAATATGGGCAAACCAAATAACAAAAGTGTTTGGACTACAGCATCCATACCACCATACAGCTAAAGTTATTCCTGATTTTTCTGTTTGGTACACAGAGCTAGAGAAGGACTACTTTGAATTGGACTTATTTCCTTCCTTTAATCTTTAGTGGAGTTCAGCACAGTTTATAAAGAAAGCAGGCCCATATGATGCATTAATGCCACTGCAAATCATGCAAACACTACTTGGAAAACATTTTCACTCATCCAGCTTATAAAATTGTTAATTAATATCTCATCTTTTCAGCACTGCAGATCAGGTGGCTGCTGATAATCTGGGATCCTTTAGTGTCTCCCCAGGGAATGGGACAATATATTGTACAGCTCAGAGTAACTGAGAAATTCTTGGCAGCTGAAACATGACCTTTCTGGTCTAGAATAGCCTCTCAGAGTTCTACCATGTCCACCATGTTCATAGCTCTCTCAGTGCTATTAAATTCCATTGAAAGTAACTCAGTCACCTTCCTTTGATCCTCTTTGGTCTCATTTTCTTCTCTGATTAATGTTACATCAACCATACTATTCTCCTCTTCCATTTATCTTCACTCTTGCCTCCCTTCCTTGCTGCCTTCTCCTCAAGCTCCTGCTCATCTCAGCACTATCAAAGTACCCTATCAAATTCAGAAGTCTGTTGTTCTGTTGGATGGTCTTCTATACAACAGATTTCTCTTTAATTTGTCAAACACAGTTGTAGTTGTTCCTGAAGAAGAGAAGAAAACAAGAAATCATAGAGTACTTGCCTTCTATTTATTCCTCACATATGGTGTTGTACATGAAGAAGTAAATTTTTATCTCTAAAGACTATTCTTTCTGTGGGTTTTCCGTTTTTACCAGCAGATCCCTACCATGTGGGACTTTCATCAAGGAGTTGTTCCAAGAAAAGAAGTGATGGGACATTTTTACCTTTCATATTTCAAAAAAAACCCAAAAACCCTGTACTGTGCAGAAAAGAAGAGGACAAGGAATAAAAGGAACAACCAAGCCAACATCTAGGAGCAATAGTGGATATCTTGAAAATCTTCCAGGCCACTATTACACAAGAAGATTTCCACAGTTTCACATGTCAAGACGGAAAGGAAATTAAGTAAGCAAGCCTGCTATCCTTCCAGCTATACCATCTATGGTGAGGAAATCTTGTGTATGATGGACCAGCTGGTAGAGGGACAAGTTAAAAATACTAGCAAACTAAAGCTCTCAGAATTTGCCCTGAATTTTTTGGACTAAAAAATTCCCTTCATTAGGAACAGGCAAAAATTGTATCATTTCTACATTGTGAATCAACATCAGGAAATCTTAACAGTCAGGTGGTTCAGGGAGGTAGCAAGTTCATTTATAAAGAATTCATGACACCTGTTTTGACTGTTAGATTTACAACCTTTTATTTTTTTAAATATAATTTTATATATAAAATATATAAATATAATTTTGAAGGGATGGAAAGTGTTGCTTGAAGTTGGGAGTTTATTTATATATTTATTTATTGATGTATTTACTTAAATCCTTCCACTTGGCCATACTTTTGAAGTAGCTGTTAACAATTGGAAGAAAGGGAACGTTGTGTTTGAGGATAACAGCACCACATATATCTGCAGCTAAATCAAGTACAGAAAGCAGATTATTAAGAGCCCACTTCAATATTTTGCATTAGCCATTGTAATAAGACCAAAGATTACAGAACTCCATCTTCTCAGCCTAGGCACCTGTCTCTTTTGTGGAGGAAACCTCTTCTACATCCTCTGAGTGTGCGAATAGCTCCTAAGAGCTATAGATCAATGTCTCTTTGGAGCATCATCATATTTCTGAGGAGATTCTGCCTTACATTCATAGGTGCTGTCTTTTACACAGTCTACAGCCCCATACTTTCAGTTCTTCCTGACACAGTTTAGGTAGAGCCTAAAGCTAAGCCTTTTCTTGCCCTTTTAAGGCCATATATCAGACATTGACCCAAAGCAGCATCTGCACTGCAACATTCATGAACTCATGAGTTCATTTTAACCTGGAGAATTATTCAGCTGGTGTAAGTTTGCCAATCATATAAGCCATCATATTGCTTCCACATTGTATTGGGTTTACATGACAAGGTGTTGGTAGTGGAATGTCTGCAGGGATGGCCTCTGTGAGAAGAGATCAGGGGCTGCCCCCATATTGGATACAATCGCTTCCATATGGCTCCAAAATGGACACCCTGACTGCCAAAGCTGATCCCATCAGTGATGCTGGTGGATCCTCTGTGGTGAGATATTTAAGAAAGGGTAAAAAATACTGCACAGAAACTGTGAGGGAGAGGAGTGAGAAAAAAACGAGAGAGAAACAGCCCTGCAGACACCAAGGCCACTGAAGAAGGAGGGAGAGGAGGTGCTCCAGGTGCAGATTCCCCTGCAGCCCATAGACCTTGGTGAAGCAGGTTGTCCCCCTACAGAACACGAAGGACCACATCGGAGCAGCCCATGGAAGACCCTGCACCAGAGCAGGAGTAGCTATCCTTATATCATGCAAGTACCTAAGCCAGGTAAAGATCCAAGCATGGATCATAGCATGTTCTCCCAGGCAGCAGAATGGCTAGGCCCAGATACAAGGCTGAATTGCATTTTTCACAGCTATGGGGAAAAATGACAAGGAATCTCATAACTGAGAAAAAAACAGTAAGATCCCTGAATCAAGTAGGCCTTTAACAAAGTTTTAAGAGTTGAGATTTAAAACCTAAATTGGATATCTAAATTGAAGTTGTGGTGGTTTTTTTTAAGCAGTCACGGTGAAGGGAAGAATCTGAGGAGTGTGATCTCTCTTAGGCAGGGAGTAGGCAGAAGGAACCATATTAAAGAAACACAAGCAATTATAAACTGACATTAGTTGTGATCTTCCCTATTCAGATAGCCTTCTATGACATTCATAAGTAGACTCAGTTGAAAAACAGTACCTTGCATGATTTCCTTTACAGTAAAGGAGTCCTAATTTCTCCAGTTCTTCAGAAACTGCGACTAAAGTAATTCTTCTCTCTGGTATCTGACCAGTATTCCCTGGTTTCCACAAATCCTATCCACCCTCAAGGCATGAGAGTGCTGTAATCTCTCCTCCTATACCCTAAGAGGCTCCACTTCTGTGTGCCTTTGTGTGTGGTTTCTCTAGCCCTATAAGGCTTTTGTTACTTTTTGAATCATTATAGTGATTCTATTTCTTTAATTCTAGTATTTCCATACTCTAACATCATTTATTTCTTTCCATAGTTTCTTCAAGATCTTTCTTTTATGGTCAGATTAAAAACTGTGCAGTCTAGCAATGGATAGAGAAAAGTAACAGAGAAGGTAAGTCAATTCAGACTGTGTACATTCCCAGGTTTATGTTGGAAGTCAGCATTCATCTTTAGATCAGACAAAACATACAAGCTATTTCCTAAAGACATTTTTTTTTTTTGTGGTGGCATGTGTTTTCTGATTAGTCCTCTAAATGTGGCAGAGGTTTGAATGGGGAACACCCATTCTGCCCCATTCCTACTCCACATTAAGAGCATTTGCAAACAGATACTATTTCACAAGAAAAACAGATTGACAAAATAATTTATTTCCCCTCTCCCCAAATGCTACTCTTGAACACAAAGAAGACATAGGCATTTGGAAGCAGGGAAGCAGGAAAAGAAGGATCAGATGCTGCTAGGCAAATTTACTACTTGAATTTTCCATCTTGCACCCATTTCACAGCCATCCTTTGAAAACATTCACATTGATTTGTGGGCCTGTGAAAGGCTCAAAATTAAACGAAACTGAATGCTTTAGCTCAGAACAGGAGCGGGTCATTTCCTGCTATTTCTGGTCTATCTGCCTGTGCCTGGAGCGTGAGGGAGTGAAGGAAGGGGGAAGGAGTGTCGTGGTGAAAGTGCCAGGCTGCTGAAGTTCGGAATAAATCTGTCTCCTGGCAACTCCGCACATTTGCTTTCCTTTCCCTCTACCAAGTGTTGTGGTACAGCAGAATAAAAAGTCAGCAACAACTTTATGTCCTCGTGCTGAAAAAAATATAGCTGAATGCAAGGCAAAGTAAACACACAAGTGAATCAGAAAATGGAGTCTCTCCTACCCAGACACATTCTATCCTTCCATGTAAAAAAGATGCTGAAAATACTACTTCTGCATAATCATTTGGTTTTTTAAAACTAGAGACTCGAGGAAGAGGAGCAGCTCCAGTGCTGATGCCTGCATGACACTAGGGCTGGATTGCCTGGTGTGCTAGTAACAACACCAAGTGCCAAATGCTAAGGCCAGTCCTCTGCATGCATCCTGCTCTCTCTGTCTCTTCCTAACTCTCTGTTTTGCGCTGGCCACTTCTAAATTTAACATTCAAAACTTAATTTCCTGTCAGCCTCCCCTTCTCTGAGCCAGGCTGGTTCTGGCCACAGGTGGAGTGTGTTTCCCTTTATCATCCCTTTACTTCTTTCGTCTCAGAAAGAAGTGAAGCAACCAGGAAGGTGGTTTTAACTAACACATGATTGTTATCATAGCTCAGATTAAGGAGCTCAGTGGTGGTAGCCTCTGAAGATGAACTAACTCCCTCCCTTGCAATCGTGGTATTGAGTTCAAATCTGCATATATGATGGACAGGCAAACCCTGCTTTTCATATGCACTGGCCTCATCTTACAGATGGACAAGGCCTCAAATGTCACAAAAAAGCTCCCTACCACTCTCCATGTGTCTAAATCACCCTGACAATAAAAGAAGAAAATCCATTTTAAGAATGCTCATAATATCCATGTTTTCCCAGAAAGGATTTTTCAGACAGGAAGTAGTCCAAAGGAAAAGATTTTAAATATTCTTCAATTTCTTTTACGAGCCAGCCTATCAGCTCCTAATTTCATAGGCCTTTTGACACAATCAAAGGCAGCTTTCCCTCTTGTCTTACAGGTACTCTGTTCCAAGCTGAAGCCAGAAATAAGCCTATAGTGTGACTCAGGTGTCTGATCATACTGGAAAGAGTAAAAACCAGTGACAGAAAATTCACAAAGACCCAGTGGCCTGCGATGTTTTGCATGAATCGTTTGTTGACCAGTGAATAAATTTATAAAATGACAGCTTAGAGACAGGGGGAAAAAAAAAGAGTGAGTGGCGAAGAGTACGATACCTTTCTATCACATCTCGCCACCTCTATTAACAGAATGACAAGAAGGGGGGTACCTGCCACTCTAAAAGTTAGGACAAACGCAGAATTTCCTCTGCTAAAAGGTTTCCTCAGTAACTTGGCAGTGTGTACTTGTTATTCCCAAACTTTCTTTCTGCTCTGAAATCCTGTGCTACCCTCCTGTGACATTTTCTTGCATGCGCTCCACTGAAGTTTGGGTCTATTGTTCCACAACAAGGGAGCTGATCCTTCAGCAGTTACTTATTTATTGAGGTCACTTGAGGTCAGTGATGTGGGTTTTATGGGGTGCTTTTTTTTGTCAGAATATGGTCGATCTGGTCTGCTGGAATTCCTTTAATTTTACAAAGGGGGAGGTAGATGGTGGAGGAGTTTCGTTTTAAAATTACACACATTTCAAACACATAGGTCTATACCTGCATTGTGTGTATATCTGGCTATTTTCAACGCATGTCACCCTCCTGTCACAATTTTGGTTTGATATTAATGGACTCATATGGGTTTTCATGAGCAAGATCTTAGTTCTTTATTTCTCACTGAGGGCTTTTTTGTGTTATGCAGCAAGGAAGGGCTACTCTGCCTTACCTCTCACATTTCCTTCTTGCCTGGGTGACAGGGGATTTGTTGACATTTGCTGCATGCCCTGTTGCTATTATAAATCGGAAGCTACATTTCAAGCTTCAGCACACTCAGAGTTAAGCTGCACTGGAAAGAGGACAATGGAAAATATAAATGGAAGAAATTTGAAGATGTGAAAAGGGAATTATTTGGAGGAGCTTTTTCTTTTATTTTAAAGCATTTAAGAACAGAGTGAGGAAAAAATCCTTACAAAGTGTGGGGGGGTATTTTGGTTTGTTTTCAAAGCTGGCTGCCTAGAGTTAATGTTCTAACTCTGCGTTTAGCCACCAGAGTTTGCCTCCACTAAAGCCACTCTTAAATCTTCCCCCGCAACAACCCTCAGTACAAAACGTACAGATTTTGTGATGTGAAATATTTTCCAGAATTTTGAAAGTGTCTTTCTACCTAGTGCTTAATGTGAGGCTTTTAATGAATTGGGAAAATGGGTTAAAAAAACACTATATGAAGAGATTCAGTTTTTGTTTTATAAACTTTTCATTTTTGTTTGTGTAGTATAAAATAAATGAATACAGACTATTGAAAAAATAAACAAAGAAAAGTCAGAGCAAAGTAAATTTTACAAATCAGGCCAAATAAAATATTGCAATTGACCAGAAATCAAATAATATTTCTTTTTAAATTTCACCTTATAGGACATTTCTAGAAAAAGTTTGTTCTCCTGTGTTCTATTCCAAAACGGAAGGGGCGTTTTACATCAGGAAATTTGCCCTGAAATGAAAAATTGGGTTCTCCTACAACTCCAATGGCCAGATTTTCTAGGAACTTTGGAGCTCCAAGTGACTTTAAAAGGAGTGTGAGTGCAGATCCGTTTATTTATCCGGACCACTCACAGTCATGTCCGTGTAGTGAAAAGAAGTGTAATGCAGGGAGTCAATTTTATAAATGTGGCCGCAATTCAATGCCACAATCCTTAAAAATCCCGAGAACAAACGGAAAGCATAAAATAACAGAGAGGAAGCATATCATTTGGAAATATTTTGCATGGCCTATTTTAACTTGTTCCACGATGTTTCTTCTTTTTCTGCGGGATAATTTACTGCATACTTCAAACCTGCAGGTAATTTTGACCTCTTTACCTTTATTATTAGCTGTTAAATTTTATTTAAGCTTGATCATTTTTTAAAGGGATGGGTGGGATAAAGTGAAGCTTCTAATTTGGCACCCTGCTCTAATCTCTCATTCGAGAGTGCTACAGGATGGGGTTTTCCATAGTAATATACGGGCAGCAGATAGCGAGATCTGATACGCACCCACACCTACGCCTGTAAACCCCGAGAGCGGCCTGTAATGTTTGGCAGCAGTAGCTGACCGTAATAGTCCTTTTAGCGCTTCAGATCAGCGAATCTCCCTATGAGGGAAGCGCCTCTGTTTTATAGGTGGGTTGGGGTCGGGTTTTTTTGCGTGGGTTTGTTTTTTTTTTTTTTTGGGGGGGGGGGGGGGTGTCTTCATGCATGGCCGTCCCCTGCCCTTAAGTTTAAGGCTATTTTCCGACTTCGCCAAACGTTTCATTTTTGGAATTACGGTTAGGACTCCCCCCCCCCCCCCCCCCCCCCCCCCCCACTCCCCTACCCCCCACCCCCCCTCCACTCCCCTACCCCCCACCCCCCTCCCCAACCTCGCTCTACACGGAAACTAAAATTGTGATTTAGGTATTTGGTCCCAGCGGCCCTGCCTGCGCTCAGCAAATGGTTCCATGTCACTCGCTGCATCACAATATCGGCGCGGCGGCGCTCGGTGGCAGCTAATCCTCTGAGCCCGTTAATAAGCTTAGGAGCACGTTCATTGAAGACTGACGCGTTAGTCACAAACAGGGAGAAAATATCTACTGGGGGAAGCTGAATTGGTTTTAATCATCTGCTAATCACCAGTAATGAGACCTACTCTGGGGAAGAAAAGAAAAACAGATAGTCAGAGGGAGGTTTTGTTCTTCACAGCGGAGTAACAGGGAATGAGAGGGCAGCTGTTATTAGGAGAGAAAAGATGGAAAGAAAGGAGGGATTTGGCCAGACCAGATGAAACTTCTTCTGTGGCGCACTGTTTTGTTAGCTGAGTGTTTCTTTCATTCAGCCTCCGAAACTTCAGATCTGTCAGCCCCTCTGAAAGCCCCGGCCCACCTCTCCAAGCCGGCGGGGAGAAAAGGCGCCGCCACCCCGCCCCGGCTCACACCCCCCCCGCCCCCCCCCCCCCCCCCCCCGGGCCGCCCCCCCCGCAGCTCCAGGCGCGGCTCCCCCGGCCGGCGGGCGCGGCTGGAGGACCCCGCGAAGGGCCGGGCCGGCCGGAGGGTGGGTGGGGGTCTGCCAGGGTTGGGGGATGCTCCTCCGTCCCCTCGGAAGCCCACCGTGAGGGTGCCCTCCTGCTGGCTCACCCGGCCGCCTCGGGCGCTTGGGCTTCAAGGCGACTCCTGGGAATAAACCCAGAGAGGAGAAGGTCCACGTCCCCCACGGCCCCTCGCAGGGACGTGGGCTGGCTGGGAAGCCAGCTCCCCTTCCCACCAGCAACGCCTGAGCGGAGCGGTTGCTTCCAGAAGCAGGCTTGGTGCTCTGCAGGCATCGTGTTCTGCAGGTGAGCGTTGCACCATAAGCAGAGCCATGGTTCTTAAGAAAATCCCTGACGGGCCCACGCTCCGTGCATTGTGCAGGTCAGCATCCCCTAAAGCCAAGGTGCTGGTACGAGGACCACGGCAAGACACTGAATACAGGAGGTCACTCTGTTCTGTAACAGTAGGCCCTGGGTATCTCCTTCAGCTAGGTCATGTTAGCATTTTTTTAAATTGTTTTAATTGGGCTTAACTTTTGGCTTATAATTGTGCAGCTGGCTCAGAGAGAGGAAGAAAGCCCTTAGCTACGTTTTTAAAAAATCCAAGCTTGGATGAGCTCTTTAAGTGATTATAAAGTTGACTAAATGTAAAAGCTTTGCAAAGGCAGTAATTTCAGACACACTTCTGGCTGCTAAGACATGTCTATGTTTCATTTTCTGTATATTTTTAGGGAGCTTAAGTGGGGTGGGTAGCTTACTCTTTGGAAAAAGGTTTTTTTAAATGTCATGCTTCATTTGGCTGTATGGAAAAGCTGAGTATCAGATGTCCTGTCAGGAAATAAGATACACTGATATACAATGTGCAAACATTTTATTTTGAAGAACTCCTTCACAGTCTCACTTCATGGAAGTGAGTTGCCCAACTTAGTCACACAGCAAAGAGAAGTCTACATCCTGATTTAGGTTTAATTTCTTGGTTTAGAGCTCATGGCAGCAGGATATCTGAAAGGGAAAGCGTGCCTCAGATTTTTTTCTGCGGTTTCAATAATTCTTATCTTCACCATCAGGAAACGGGTCCCAGTACACCAGGATATGGAGAGAACATTAGCCCAGGGAAATTTTTTAACCTCTTCTTTACAGCTTGTTTATTAAGAGTGGAAGTGGGGATGACCAGTCTTTTACTCAGGATCATCACAGCATCATGTTTCTGATTTTGGAGAAGGGCTCTCAGGAGGTCTGCTGGTACCAATGAAAAACAAAACATCATCAGGCAGTTTTCTTGGTCCTCTTAAACAGAAGGACTTGAGCAGCTTTACACATCAGGGCAGGCAACACTTCTCTAAATGCCTGTTGTTATGGTATGACCTTATCCTAGTGCAGCCAAAAGTCCTTTGGGTTATAGTGAGAAGATAGAACCAGTTATTTTGGAAAGGAAAAAAAGATCAGGAAAATTTAAAATCCTTTTCCTGTGTCCCAAAAGAACATGTGCTGCCATTTACTCCTGTTGAGTTACTCCTGATTTTGCAGCTCATCTTGAATGAAGTGGCTATTTATTTTGGGGACCACCATTGTCATCGGTTTCACACAGATAAACTGAAAGGTCTCACAGAAAAAAAAATAAATCCCATTGAAAACCAACCCTCTTCACAGGTCTTCAAGGTGGAAAGAAACCTCTTGCCTGCTTGTTCAACAGCTATAGGATTCTCAAGCCATAAACAGTCATGGATTGATGAAATGTACCCAGTAATCCCCAGCAGTAAAACAATGTGCGGAAACCGGTGTTTCAATACATTGGATTGAAATTTTAGCTAGAAAATGAACTTAGAAAGATGTCTCTCTATTCAAAATAAAACCATCGGGGATGCCAGACACAGTCATAGTGACCTCATGTATACACTCCTTCCAATTTGGAAGCAACTCTGCTGTGATAGTGAGTGCGTCATCAAAGCCTTGAGGTAATGTTTAATTGCACTCTTTTTCTTTTCTTTTTCCACAAGTATATTCAGTATTGTACTGATGTTTTCTCGGTTAGTTCATCTGTCTCTGCATTTTATCTTTCTGTCTGTCAGGCTTATTAGCATACTTTGACAGATTAAAAGGCTAAGGTCAAACAAACAAATCCCCAAAGAAATACTGCTAATTATTGTCATATGTTTTTTAAATACTTTTGCTTCTTCAAAGAATTTCATAAGGAACTAAATTCAACTTTGCAGCCTAACTGTTTCTTTTATGAGCCCCTCCTCTCCTTAACATCGCTTCTCCTAGACACCCTCCAGTGCCCCTACCCTCATTCTCATTTTTTTTAGGCAAGCAATTAGCTACTTATGAAAATGCAAGACTGTGCTTCATTTTGTGGAGGGTACCTGGAGTACATACTGACGCACAGTGAGTAGTGTTCAATGAATCAGCAAACATGGGTTTGGGTGGCTTTTCGGTTTTGTGACATCTAAAGAAGTAAAAGAGACTTTTTATTGCTGACAAAGTGACACAGACTTCTTCCAGAATCCCGCTGAGGGACTAGTCAGTGCTGCATACAGCTGTGGCCAGCAAAGGGGTCCTTAGCACCCCAGCATTTTCCCTCTGTTCATATGGTGAGGGGGGTTGGTTAGGATCTGGAGGTAGAGTCAGAAGGCACATTAGGACCAGATGCTGCACAAAGTTTTCTTTACCTTCAGCTTCTTAGAAGACAAAACGGAGCAGGTAGATGGTCTGAGTGTGAGTGAAAAAAAAATTTAAAAAACAAACCACAAAAGTCCAACGCACATTAAGTTGGGAAGAATGACTACAACCACAGTCAGCTGAATACTTGCTGTATTCATTGTTGGCTGAGGTAAATAATAAGGTAGGAGTTGGTCAGATAAAGGAAGAATTGGCTTCTTGTGAGGATGAAACAACAAGTGGCTAAAATAAATAGAGGGGGAGTGCTTTTGGAACAAGATAAGCAACCAAACAATCCTGATTAGCTTAATGAGCAAATGTGTATTTATCTTATGCCTCCACTTTTCTATTAATTTCCAGGCACTTCCATGCTTCAAGACAATATATCTGTTTTTTAAAGGATTAATTGTTTGACAGGTATGCAAAGGTAGCATTGCCAAACCTTGTTCATGGCAGGTAAATCATTACATGGCCTAAGACAGTCTTCATTAGCAGCATTGTCAATCAAGTGGTAGTCCTGCCAGAGAATTGCTGATGATACGACAGGGTCAGAGACGAAGATATTCAGTCTCTATTCATCCATCAGATTTTTTTTTTTTTTTAAATCAATTTACAGCATGATAATTGAGTCAAGTTTATTGTGCTGGCCCTCAAACAATGTAGGATTTGGTGATTATAAATCTCTTGGTACTGAGACTACACAAAAAAGAGAAAGAGAGGAAGAGAGAGGAAAAAGAAGGAAGGAAGCAGGACAGTTGAGGCAGAGTGGGGAGATGAAAGCTAATTGTTAAGATAAATTTTTAAGAAGGGAAAGTTTCAACAGGAGAAGGCCTGCTTTAAGATGAAAAACGTTGTTGGGAGATGAAGTCCTCAGTTAAAGAAATTCTTCACTAAAGGTGAAGGGCTAAATTGCCATTCATGTATCCGTATCATCTGGAATTATTCCACTGATAAAGCCAATGTGTATCCTTCCCAGGGGAACAATACTGCCGTCAAAAGTATTGTTTCTTTCTGCTGTGTTGGAGCCCTTTTGTAAAACGTTTTCCCCTTAATATGTGTAACTGGGCATGCCTGTGTGCACATATGTGCAGGCAAGGTCTGCGTGCTGACTAGGTCTCTGTGTCACAAGGTTTAAAATAAGATTTTTTTAACGTGGAAGGGGAAAATGAAAAGTGTCTTTGTAAGGCAGAAAGAGGAGAGCTTTCTGCAGGGAGGAAAGCCCTCTTCTATCAACCTGGGCACGGCTCTGATTTCCAGGGCAATCATCCAGCACTGGATTTCCAGCCCAGGAAAAAGGGTTTGCAAGCCTTCCTCCCATGACCTGCACCCTTCTCACACTTATGCCAAAGAGTTAAAATAAGTGCCGTTGCCATCATGCGCAGGCTTTCTGCAAACCGATGTTACTGGTAAACATGTGCTTGCTTATCTACTTTCCTCAGTTTGCTGTTTGGCTGATTTCAGACACATGATAAATAGTCTATTCCTAAATTTTCGTATAATTACATTTAAATATAATTTTGAGCAATTAAAATGAATGGGAGAGGAATTCATATGAAATCTGTCTCAAAATAAACCTACAAAATATCTGAGTGGTGCATTCCAGGGTGATTTCTTAAACTCCCCTTCATACAGCAGCCGTGCTCACGAGCTCTCCCCTCAGACCCTGACTCCTTTCTGGGACTCATCAGGCTGATGCTGAACATATTTAAATCCTCCCCATAAAAGGTTTAGTCTAAGTTGCTTCTCCAGTACTTGTTTGAACATTAAATATGCAAATAATCATCATTACACTTCCAACAATTACACATGTTTGCGAGCACCATGTCAAGTACTGGCAGCAGTGCAATCATTTGTAAAGACAAATATTCCATTCCAAGAGATGTCATGCTGCTTAGAAGATTTCTTTTTGTATTAGTAGCCACACTGCTGCTTCATAAAGTGTGCAAATGAACGTGACAGTGCTGCCAATAGCTGCCAGTTCCTTCCTCTCGGCAGAGCAGATGTCAATCAACCATCCCAAACAGACAAGGCCTCGGTACTGCCGCAGACATTAAACATGTAGGATGGAGAAGGGAGGGCACAAACAACACAGGCAGCGCAGGGGCTCGGCGTACTCCTCTCTCTCCCTCTCCCTCCTCCTCCTCCTCCTCTCCCTCTCAGCCTCTCTCCCTCTCTCTTTCTCTCTGAGGAGGCCCGAGGCCGTTGGAATATTTTAATTTCTGATTTCTGACTATATTATCGCGTGTTTGTAACAGACGAATTGTAATTTGTAGCTCTGAGGTGATATGAAAAGCTGCCTGCGACCACAGGACAGATGCAGGCGTGTGTGGCAGACTTCTCGCCACTCTTGCCTCCGTTCCTCTCTCTCCTGCTCTTTATGTAGTTATGGATAATTGTCAGCATTCACTTTTATCATAGCCAAAGTAGCAGCTTAGAGAAGATGCGACTTTAGTCAGGACTAATCTCGCCTCCTCCTGAAGTGGGAAAATCCCAAGTATTTCAGGGTCCTATTGATAACCCTTGTGCTTTTTTTCCATAAAAGACGGATGACTCTGGCAAGCTTGGGAGACTGCAGATAATGGGATTGACTTGGTACTTAAATCTCAGTGAACCAAGACAGCATAAGTAATTAGTGAATTGGATCCATACTGGGGTGCTAATGATGGCTAATACTGCCCCACACCACTCTAAAAACTACAAGATACACATCCATCTCATTCAGGTAAAACCGAGGGGACACTGCTTTTGCGGGCATCATTTATTTATTCCTTAGCACAGAATTTATCCCCCGTAAAAAAAAAAAATAAAAAAAAAAATCTAATTTTCCTGGAGTGACATCCAGAAGAACAAGTGACCATTCTGTCAGAAGAGTTCATTATGATCACAAATACCTCTGGTCGTTTTAATTAAGAAAGGCTAATTAAGAGAAACTACACATTTATCTTCTTATCTAGTTGTCAAGGGAAAAGTCACAAACACTAACTATGTGCTGTTTGAATGGGAGAGGCAGTTCATATTTTAATCTCCTTTTTTTTTTTTTTCATTTTCAAACAGACCAAATCCTCACAAAGGAGAAACTTCACTTAAAGAAAGTATTTCTTCTTTTTAAAACGGCGCTCCAACTTTTATTATGTGTGGTTCAACTCCATGTCCCAATTTTCCTCCAGGTTAGTATAATTGTATACAAACTAGCATTCTGCCTCATTTTTCTTTCCCCACAGAGTGATAGCATTTTATCAGGATAATTTAGATAAATGTCTTTCCATAGGGTTTGCTTATCCTTCCAGGAGCTATGATCGACAAACAGCCACATAAGATGAATGGCATCGTGTTTTGATCAAATGTATTCTCATCTAAAAGTAGAGAGGCTTTCAAGGTGAGGGGAACGTCTGTTTTCCTCAGATGTGATCGTCAGAGGGTGGTCCTCCCCCCCGTGCCCTCCGGTTTGTTACAGTGGCTGCGAGTTAGGATGTTTCTGCGTGTGAGCGTGCGCATTGCATCTATCAGACCCTAAAACCAGGGACGGCTCGGTGGAAGATGTGTTGAACTAATCCAACAGCCTTAGCAAAAGAGTTTTACAGAGATAGCTGAAGACAGGGAGGAGGTTGTTCGGGTGGGTGGGTGGGGGGAATGGCATGCAGAAAATGGGAATCAAGGCAAGCCTCCAGCTTTCGTGCTGCCAGCTAAATCCTAAAGCCAGACAACTGGTCTTGCCTCTTTCAGCTTCTTATTTGCAATTTGTCCTGTTGTTATGGGACTTCAAAAATGGTGCGACTCGAGGTAGGCTTGGGTTGTAGCATATATAGGGTTAAGATGCAACATTACTGATTAACAGCAAAAGAGACTCCTGCCAGACACTAATTTTTCTTTTTTTTTTTTCTTTTCTTTTTTCATTAGGATTAAGCTGAAATCTTTCTTTCCCCTGACTGTCAGAAGAGTCTTAATTCTGTGCCGGGTTATTTCGGCAAGTACCTCAGTAGGTGTGTGTGTGACCACAGTAGGAAATGCTTTTTAAGGAGAACTTCATATTCAACATTTGAGGAGAAAAAGCTGTTTCATACAGGGGCTCTTCGTTTTCCTTCTCAATCTGTAACTGATTAGGAGGCATTCAGAGCTAATGTAGGATGAAAAGATGGGCAGATTCTCGGCGGAGGAGGCAGAAGAGGGGGTTGGTTGGGGTAAGGATCTGAATTGGATTAGTACAAACCGAAGTTTTAGTTGGGATGGGGCTAAAGTGTTAGCCCAGAGGCAGGCAGGCTGCCCTTCATCAGCAGAAACGCTTTCACCTCAGTGACTCTTTCTGCTTCTCAAAAGCAGAGAGATTCCCCCGAAAGCAGTGCTTTGCAAATTGCAGCTTTAGCCTCATCCCTTCTATCTGGTCCAGAGATTTTTGTTTCTTTCTTTCTGTCTTGCTGCACACTTTGGTCTTATGTAGTTGCTAGATCCATGTATTTCTAAAATGACAGGCATTTTTATAATGCTAATAAATCACACAGTCTTTAAGTCTAAAATTGAACTCTGTCTCCTCCCCAACCAGTTTTCTTTTGCTTTTCTGCTTACCACCGACTTACCTGGCTCTTGCTAGCTTGTAGGCCTTGTTGTAATCCTCAAAAAAAAATAAAAAAAGATTTTAGAATTCTTATTTTCACCATGCAAGACCTGAAGTATTTTGTCCTGAAGAAACCTGAAATATTTTAGTCTGCATAAATAACCAGGATCCCTATTTCACAACTAACATTTATTGGGAAGCACTGCAGTGTGGAAGGGTAGGACAAGAGTATGAGAAATGTTGTTAAGATGTGAGGATACACCTCCTGCAAAACTTAGAATACCGTTTGTTAAGGAAGGTCCCTTTTCTTAGGTTTCTTACTATAGCTGTTCCTCTTCCATGAGTTTAGCTTTCGAAGAGCTTCATTGTTTTTCTTCCTAACAGCCTGCATTTCCCCTTGAATATGATGAATGCAGCTGCAGGACCCTGCATCACCAATTTCGGGAGTTTGTCAGATGGTGGGGGTCTTTAAAGAGTTTTCTAGCAGAAAGAGAAATGCCTCCCTTCTTTTGACCTAATTTGCTCAAATATTTAGTAGTTACTCCCATTTCTGCTGTCCTCCCTGGAAATAGCCCTAGAAATCGCAGACACTCATAGAAATAATCACATCACTGGACAACAGCGTCTAAAACACCGCAGTTCTCAGGTTTTACTTCTGAAATATTATTCTGTTTTTTCTCACTAAACAAGGTGGCTTTGGCAGAAATCAGAAGAAAAAAAGCTAGCACTAATATATGATCTATCCACTTACGACTTAGACTTACATATGCTATTAGCAGAATTACAGAGCTTGTGGTAAACAGTATTAAATCTCAGACGTTTGGCTAAAAGCAGGTTCATATTCAAGGTTATAGAAAAGGAGGGGTCATTTTTATGAAAATACAGACCTTCCCCAAACTAATACCTGCCACACATTTCTTTTCCTAACGTTTCAAAAGGAGGTCAATTTATTCCCAAATCCTTCCTAACAAGACTTTGAAAGTTACATAAAAAAAAAAGAAAAAAAATATGCAGCGCCCCTACATTAATCTGAAGGCAGGGTAGACCACATTAGTGAACTTCTTTTTGATGCCCAGGGGTGGAAGTCAAAATAGCACTTTTTTTTTTCCTACCCATCAGCAAAAATAACAGGAGCTGCAAGAACATTTTCATTAAGGGGAGAAATATGGAAGAATGAATTCTGAATCACTCTTCCCTGCTGGAAAATGCCCAGATTCTTCTTGTCTGCTGTGGGAGACTTTGCAGCTCTCACAGATAAGTAGTCAAGATAGAAAAGGTTTATGTAAAAGGAAAGTGGAAGAAGTACATATAAACAACTGTTTCATTCAACTTCTGATTTTCCCTTCCCATGATTAAGAAACACGGCAGAAAGAAACGGGTCTTATTTTAAAGCAAGCAACTTGCAGTATCATACTTTGCTTTTTACATCTTATACCAGATACCAGAATGCTGCTGAAAAAATGCCAGAATTAAAAGTAATTCTCCCAACCTGAGCAAACAGTCCTGAAATCTGCCAGTTGCTGGCATATTTCCACTGGTTTGAAAGTTTGAAAGTGGGCTAAAAAATGTAGGGGTAGTTTTTGTTTGTTTGTTCCTGACACTGATAGCTTGAGCTAGCAGCTGGTAGGAGAATAAAGGAAAATGTGTGTGTATTGGCAGCAGACAATTTATAACATGAAGCGATTATTCTCTCAGAGTCTTAAACATCAGAACTTGTGTCTTAAAAAATAATAATTTGCTTGGACAATTTTACAACAGCATTTAGGTTTTTTTCCCTTTTTCCTCCTTAAAGATTTTGGTTTAACCTTACTTTTTTTTAAGAGGCGTTTTTTCAGTCTTGTGCCTTTTAAAGCGTTGTTGCAATCCTAGCTTGGTAAACCTACATCTCCACCTAGTGGTTTCACAGAAAGGTGAAGCAGTCATTTTTCAAGCAGCATGGGCATCCAGATAGTTTGCAGTGCAACACCAGTGTGAAGAAACTACATTCTTTCTGAAGGAAATATTTTTAAAGTTGTGATGAAATATATATACACACACTAACCGAATGTTGAAATTTCATTGCCATATGTAATTATGTAATCACTCAATTTTATTTCTTAGTAATTTCAGCTTCCAACAGAAAAACTAGATTTCAGTACAGTATTGGTTCATCCTGTATTTTCTGTAACCCTGTCCTAAACCATGCTTGGGCAGTGCTGGAAGATTCCCATCTTTCCTGCACCCACATCTCTGATGCACAGTGTGACCAAGGCCCCAAACTAAGCATAAAATAATTAGCAAGGACTTGAAAATGCCCTGGGACCTCTCCTTTGCGCACTAATGTCTTATAGCCCTCTGGTTTAGGGTACGTTATATCTCCTGCGAGGAATTTTCAGGAAATCCCTGAAGGGAACAGGCGTGCACCATGCCTGTGGCTTTGGGACTAGAGCAAGAAAGGTTTCTAAAAGTTGTTCTCTCCTTTCCCCAAAAGCTTAATATTGTCTTTTCTTGACTCTCCAAAAGATACTTTCTCTAATTGGTCTAAAAAAAATGTTATGAAGGATACCTCTGAAAGATTCTTCTTTGGAATAGAGGGAATTGGATTGCTGAAAAAAGTTCCAGTGCTCACATGGTTGCTTAGTGTCCCATACAATCAGTGTAAACCATCCCTGCAAGAGCTACCTGAAGCATATAAAAAAAACCTTCAGGTACATAAAGAAACTGATGTCTTTCATTACCAGCAAATCTATTCGGTTTAAAAAAAAAAAAATAGGCCGAAATGAAATTAGTCTCCTGATCCTGTCCAAGATTTATCTTATGTTTCTCAGCCACAGTTCTCGTTCCTCCTTCATGCCTCTGCAGTGCCAGTTGCTTCGCACAGCAGTGAAAATCTAAGTGCTTTTTTGGGTTTAAAACCCCATTCTTTTAACAAAATGGGCAGTTCCATAGGACTGTTCACAGTGCACAAAATTAAGCGTGTGCCTAAACCTGTGCAGGACTGGATCCTTCACATGGACAGTAGATGTACTGTTAATTAAATGTTACTTGTAATAAAATATATTAAAGTGATTGAAGCTGCTGTAGCTGCGGTGGGCCTAGAAAGTACAATAATCCTTCACTGTAATATAGAATCCTCGTGTCAGAAACATGTACAGTACTTAGAAAGAGTATAATTAATGCACATTAACATATATACTCAGAGAGAGAATATATGAAGAGGGTGCTTTGGGACATGGTTAAAATTTTTGTGACTTCAAATTAGGGAAATTTGGAAAATCTCCAGTTCAGCAATTTAAAATGATTAAATGGTATCATAACGTTGCCCTAAAACCGAGAAAATGTGAAGAAATGTGGTTTTGTTTCATTAATGAGATATTCCAGCCTTAAATATTATTTTCTACAAATACAATAAATATTGATTTTCTTAGCTAATTAAGAATGGATGGTCACCCACAAATAATTAAACCAAATAATTAGTCATGTATAGTGAAATGAAAAATTAGATGCTTATTTCAGAGATGGGTAGCATGCGAAGGTCATTAGACTGTCCAAGGTCAATATTGGATTAAAACTGAGATCTACTGCTGAAGAGCAGAGAGGAATTATTTTGGAGAAGGAAGGACATTTTGGGTAGCTTAGGCTGAGAACTCTTACTACCTGAGATGGTCACTGTTTGAAATTTGGAGGTGGAGGTGAAAATTGGAGGTGAAAATGAAAGCTCATTTTTCCTGTAGAGTGAGCTCACCCTTCTCTTGAACAGTGAGACCTACAGGGAACTGTCTGTCAGTCAGCGAATTCACCAGCAAGAGACCCCAGCTGGGCTTGCCCTGAGCTCTGGTGAGTTGCTGGGCTCCTTCTGAGCAGTTAGGAGCTGTGTCCTTTTTTATACATGCTATATCTGACACATATATGTCACAGATGTATACGGAGTGCTCTTGACGGCACTCAGTTAGAAGCAGTTTGGGCAGACAACACAAGTGCTGCAAAACTCTGGAGTAGCTTTTAGGCAGAAAAACGGAGCTGGTTGGAAACCAAGAATGAGAGGTGGCAAAACCCCCACACCTCATTTCCTTGTTATTTTAGTTGACCTCTGACTTTTTTACATTTCATAATTAGATAAAAATATAGACTATGTAACTTATCAGGTAAGAAAAATAGTGACAATGTTGATTTTTTTCCTGGTTTATGTGAAGCCTGAAAAGTGGAAATTCAGCCTCTTTAGGAAGAAGATAAGGTCAGAGTCAATCTAGGTTGCCCAGTCTTGCTTGCCAATTGTTTGTTGGTCATGCTCTGTCCAGCTGTTTAAATCCATGCCAACTGACTAAGTCCTTTAAGTATCCAAGTAGTCAATTAAAAAGCTCAGTGTGATTGAGCACTCTCCATTGGCTGTTGCAGCAATAAAAGGGCCATAAGCTTTGGCTTAATGATATATGTAAGAGGATGAAGTATCCAGTGCTGCTACTGAGAAGATATTTTTGCTTTTCCTGAATGTAAAATTCATAATCTCACACTACGGGTAGCTGTAACAGAAATCTAGAAAATCTAAAAAGAAAACTTTCTCAGGAAAAACTTCATGGCAGTGGATAAAAACTCTTGTGACTGTTTAGGAAAATTACAGGCCCCACAAATATTCCAGAGAAATAAAGACTCAAAATAGTGAATTTGCCTAAGTGCAGAGAGTTGCAAATATTTCAACCACCGTAGATTTCTCATCAGTTAAATGAGATTTCTCATCTTCAGGAGAATAATGTGAAACATTAACAGTTGACAGATCTAACCACTGAATGGTTCATACTATATTGTCTTTGACCTAAAAGGAAGAGTAATTGTGAGCTTGCTTTCACGACCTTTTTGGTTTCAGCTCACGCATGCCAAAGTGTGCACTGTGTTCATGTGTAACTGTTAAGACTGTCAAGGAAGTATTGAGTATCACAAAGCATTTCTCAAACACATATGCAGCAAAGTTGACATGATGAAACTCAGATTATTTTACTGTAATACAGCTGCTGGATCCGAAAAAATGTAAAACGAAACCCCTACATGTTTCTCTACACCTTTACAGGTCCAGGAACCACACAACACCCCACAGCTGTTGTGTAACATGGCTGGATAACTTCTTGTGTTCTCATTGCTAGGACTGGTTTTCTTCATATTCAGAGTCTAATTTTCAGGAATTGAAATAAGCACACACTCTGGATCAGTCATTATTTCTAAAACTTGGGGACTCAGAGACACATATCATAAGCAGAGAGAAAATCACACAAAGAAAGTTCTTCAGTTACAGACATCTATTTTATCAGAGATTTATTAGTACAAATCCACATATAAATCTAGTATTATAACTAATATATAAACTCTAATCAAATTTTATAAACTCTAGTATTAAACACATTTTGCATTTTGCTTCTTTCCATAATCCCACTCATTAAGTATTATATCAAGTTATTTCATTTTTTTTTTTCTTGGGGGGGGGCAGGGAGAGGGGCAGTGGGGGCATGGACATGGCACATTTTCAAATATAAGCCAAGATTTCTCACATCCATGTCAATTTTAATGTAGTTTTACCTAGCTGTTCTTAGAAGTCCACATGTACTGTGAAGCATTTCCTTCAAAAAAACAAAAACCCAGATCTCCTTCAGTCACAAGGGAAGTGACCTGCAGAGTATCTGAGCACCTACGTGAGCAGCATGGCACTGCAGAATGCCTTGTCCAAGCCACTGGTGGGAAAAGGCAGTTTTTCTTCAGCCTGTTCCTCCTACTGTTTTTTTCAATCACTCCTACCCCCTTCCAAAACCGATCAAGATATGCTTAAGTTTTGTTCTTTAAAAACAAAACAGAACAACAAACCCCGCACATACGCCCTATCTTTCTTCTGTCTGTGAATATTTCATTGGTCAGTATTCTGGGTACGCCTAATACTACTGCGCTAACACTGCTGCATGTGGCGAGCGGTGCAAACTGACAATTAAAAGTACAAGGAGGAGAAAGGGGTGTTTGAAATCTTAGCTGAACTGAAGTCCAAGATAGCATTTATCTGGTGTTTTCAGTAGGGTGTGGATTTCATCGTAACTGGTGGCAAAACCTGACTGATTTCATTGGTACATAGCTTTTTGGAGCCAATATTTTCCTTATTTGTCATAAACTTTTATATACGTATGCATGTATATACACATTTGTATATATTGTTGAGTAACTTAGAGAAGGAGAGAATATAAACAAAATCACCTAGAGAACCATCAAATGTTATTAGCAAATAAGAATCATTGATGTGTCTCCCTTGTGTAGAATCAAAGTTGTGGAGGAAAAGAAGAGGATGCCAGGTATGTGTAAGGTATTCTCCATGGAGAACACAGAGTAAATGTATAAAGATAAGACAAAAAAAAGAACAGAATGATAAAAGTTAGCAAAACATAATAATCCAGCGGATGTAACATTTATTAGCAAAGCTCATATGCAAAATAGCGTTCACAGTTAAACAAGGCAATACTAACATCCACTGTACTGTTTCTGCCCTGCATATACACAGAAAATGCATATATTCAATCTGATGAAAAGGTTTAGATTTAAACTTGCTAATGTAACTGTAGTAACAAATAAATGTGTCAGAGCTGAAGTTCTGCAACATAGCCCAGCCCACCTTTATGCAGGGGCTGCCAGAATTTGCTTCAGATATAAAGGTATTGCTCAGGTTTCAGTCCACCATTTAGTAAGAAGATGATGAAGCCTTCACTTACAAATACAGAGATCCACTTCCCTTTTGGCATTAGCGATTTTCTGTGCCATTAATATATAAACCTGCAAGGGGTTTGTATTCTGAAATAGTTTTTGCGTTCTTGTTCCTGTCTGCTGTAGTCCAGCATTCATAATGCTCTAGGAAGCATCTACTGCAGTTGATTTTATATGACTTCTCACGGGATTTTTAAACTGCCTCTGTGTGTAAAGTTCACAGGCTGAGTTGTCTTCCTCAGCTACGCCAAAGACACACAAACCCGTGTAGATGACAAGGGTGTTTCCCTCCAGATCTGACAGCTGGTGGTCCTCAGATGGATCAGTCCCAAAACCTTGCCAAAGCAGAGCTGAGCTGGAAAGATTTAAGTGTCTTCAGTCATACACTAGTAGGGCTTTTGAAAGCCTTGAGCTCCACTGGATTTTCTGCCAAGGATTTCCTGTGAGTTTAGCACAGCCTGAAGTGTCCAGCAGTCACAACCTCCACAGACTACATCAGCCAGGCTTCTGGGAGGCTTCTCACGTGGCTCTGCGACACATTTGACTCGTGGGAGGCCTGTCCCCAGGAATGGTACAGAAAGGCTGAACCCCCACCACTATCCAGCTGGAGAAGGCTCTCTCCTGTTCACTAGCCAGCCTTGCTGACTGACTTAATATCTTTTCTTGAGCAAAAGTTGCTCAGTTTTTCCATTTAGAAAAGGCAAAGGAATCTCTTTTTTTTCTCTTCAGTTTCAACATTTTGAAGTAAAATCACCACTAGGACAATGCTATATGTTTTGATAACACATTGTTATTGTCTAAGAAAATAATAAGATTGTTGGAAGCGCTTGTTAATGTTCTCATACCAGTGACCCATATTTTTATGCAAATACACAATTGCTCCATAGCTACAAAAATGTAACAATAGGCTGTAATTTATAGCAGGAACAACATCAGAAACACCCCAGTAATGTTCTCGCTTGCTAATTGATCGTTTGCTACAACTACTTTCCTTACAGACATAAGCTAGTAGCACCATTAAAAGTTAGAGGTCTAGCAGAGATCCCGCTCAAACAAAAGAGCCCAGATGGCTGACTGGTACACAGCAGCTACCAACACTAGCTTTTATCTATGGAGCCCATCTTTGAAATACAGGTCAAATCATGAATGAAACATGCTGAGGGATCTTTAACTATCAAGCCAAGCTTTAGTAGATAGCTACATGGAACAAACTTGTATCAAAAATCATGAAATCTTTTAGAAGAGGCTGTTCTGCAGAAGACGGTGAAGGGCTGAGGTAAAAAAGGAGTTTATTGAGACAAGCTCTTCTTGGAAAGTTTAATCTTTAAATATATCTGGCCTGAAGGTATCTGACTAACCAGCTCAATGGGCTTAGATTATACTTATTCCTTCTACACATATAAATTGCAGTGGACTACACAACAACAAGCTTGGGAGGCTCATTACTGCGTTGCTCCCAGTATTCCTTCAACAGCTCTTCTCTCTCTGGTGGACACTAACAGAGCAGGTAAATCTGATTTCAGGTCCTCCTGCTCTGTCTAGCTCTGATAATTTACTAATTAACTTCATTTCTAGGCATAAAGCTCTTGATAAAGATTTGCCCTATACATACACAATGACTTTTAAAATTTTTTTATTTATTCACAGTATACCAAATTTGCCGGTGACTGATTCGCTGCTTCTCCTCATCCTGGCAGAAGATAATTTTTGTGTGTTGACTCTCACCGTGCTGGAAATGCCAGGGGAGCAATGCTCAATCTGATAAAGTTTTCTTCAGGGAAGTTAGGGATTTTCCATTTTTTTTTAAAATTCAACTCATCTCAAGTCAGGATGTCTTTTCAGAAGATATGTTCCAACCTTAACTGGGGTGCTCAGTCTGAGGGTAAATGGGTGACATTTAAGGGCCAGCAATATATAAGCAGTTTCTCTAAATAATCTCACAATCTCTTCAATTCTATGCATTTAAAATGAAGAATCTTGCAGTATGTAGTCTGCAACATGTTAAGTATTCTTGGAACATGGGCAAAACCTTTACGCCCAATAAGTAACTCTACATTGCTTGCACAGTGAATCCTTTCCCACTCTGCATAAAATATAGCATATCTGAATGCAGGTGCAGATTAACAGGGTAGCAAGCACATGGATGGTCTCCCCAGCCTTGCTTCAAAACCATCTTTCAGTGGCCGTGATGCTCCTTCAAGCCGTGTGGCTCAGATCTCTGCGGGTATTAACACTTCACTTTCTGCAGTCCAAAAATACAGCCCTGTGATGTCAGGGTGATTCTTCGATCTCTCTTCTGAATGAGTCTTTGAAGTGAGGAAAGACGAGACAGATCCTTCAAATCACAGTCTGAGGAAAAGCTTTGCCACCAGATCTATTAACAATGCCTCTGCTTTGCCCAGAACTTTGAAAGCACAAACATAAGAAGGCTAAAAAATGTGAAAGAAAGTGGGAGGGAGCAACAGCGTGTGGTAAGAGAAGATACGATGATGAGTGGTTTGAGAGCAGTTAATATCTCATTTTGCTTCTTACAAAGGTGTACATTACACACAGAAAGATTACAAGGCTTCTTATTCTTTACCTTAGCGTCTCCGTGTTGCCCGGAGGTATGATGAGCATTGTTTTGGTGGGAAACACTTGGGAGCTGCATTGTGTCTGTCACAATATGTCAAGTCAAACATACGAGCTAAAGAAGTGCCTTGATTTTGCTCAATTAGTACTGTTTGCTTTGTGGCCTTCCCATTAGCGAGTATAAATTTGTACAGTGGTCACCATTTAAAAATCAATATTTACCAAGGGTTATCACATCATCAAGCCTAGGACACTAAGTAGTTCCTTAAACTTTGAGCAGAAAATAATACTGTGATCTGGTAAATATTTAACACACGTATCATTTTATGGTAACCACTACTTTTGACACAGGTGTTCATTACCTCTTCCTAGCTAAACCTTACATTAAATTACATTGCACTGAACTTAGGCTTCACTTCAGCCAGATTTCAGTTAAAGGAAGTGAGGAAAAGAATGTAGTAAACCTGACTTTATAATGAATGTAATGAAAATAACTATAATGAATAATCACTTTCATTTTTTTTTTGCTGTCCTCTCATCCCAAAGCATTTGATTTGGCATTGGTTCTCTGTGGAAATACCAAATTTATGGCTAAAATATATCTAGGGAAAATTAACTCAAGGTTCCATTTTCCTTTGGGTGTAATAGGAAATTTTCTGTTTGGCAAGCTAGCTATACTGTCCAGATACTTTTAATCTAACCACCCTTCCTTTGATGTGTAAGTAACAGATGTTTAAGAGAGAAGAAATTAGATAGATTGTGATTACTGAGAAACAACTTAATTTCAATTCATTACTTGATGTTCTCATTCACTTGTTCTGAAAATGACAGTAGTTAGTAGGGTTGTTGGTTTTTTTAATTGACATTTTTTATGTTTTAACAATCAACTTAAACTTAACCTATGCACACCTCTAATTTTGAAACACATCATTTGCGAGCTAATACGTCACTTTTTCAGCTTAAATTGGAATTATTTCCAAAATGGCTTCACTTTAATTACATGTGTGTACCACTTAGCCAGCTTGTTTTCTTGTAGGCTATGGAAAGAGGTAAGGAGAAAGCAGGGAACAACAGCTCTGCTTCTCTCCCTTTGCCAAAACAAAATCCATTCTTTCCCAGTTTTCTAAAAAAGAGGTATTTCAAATGAGCTAGAGGAAGGGCTTGGCAGGGGAGAGATTAGGTTTGGGTATTTCTAGTGGGAAGGAATAGGGATGATTAAGAAACTGTCTTGGATAGCTCATTAGCTTTCAAATATTGCATGTGTTTGGTTGATAAAGGTAATAACGTTCACACAAGTACTGTAAGGCATTTTGACTTCGTACCTCACAAGATTTTGATTAAGAAAGTAAAACGATAATAAACTCAACATGGCATATGTTCAATAGCTTAAAAAGTACAATTTTTTTCTTGTAATTGCAAACAGGGAATTCTCACAGAAATTATGTTTTCCTAGCTGGGTCCTCAGGGATCAGTTTTTAATGCCATGCTGTGAAATATTTGTATCGGTGCAGAGGAGAACACTTAGAATAGGTGTTTGGAAGAACTTTCTGAAATGCAGTACAGTTAGCTATACAAAGGGGATACCTAGGAAAGCTGCGGCTTCTCAGTGAAGGTTTTTAAGAATTGACTAAGTAACATGTTGGGGCTGTGTGAGTTCACTTGCATCTGGTTCCTAGTAGGGATATGGGCTAGGTGATCCTTTGAGACCCCTCCAGAACTGCACCTGCATGATTCAAAGTGATCGTTGACAAAATTTGAGGGCGGTCAGGGAACTGGAGCAATGATAAATAAAAAAGAGGGTAAACTGCTGACACAATGCCAGCTGGATCGATCTCCCAATACCTTGGATATAAGCAAGCAACACAGTGTTGTAGCATAGCTATAGCAGGAGGGCAGTGGTGAGAGAAGAAGGGGAGAAGAAGGAATGTAAGATTTACCAGCCTGTAGCCATACATTAACACTGTACATCACAGAACCTCTGTCACCAGTTCTGATCTTCCCAGTCCAGAGAAAAGCCATCAGAATGGCGGCAGTGCTTTATAATTCGCCCTTACAGTAACAAACCCCAACAAATTATGCCTGTATAGTTCATAAGTCAGGCAACTTTTGCAGGGAGAAGTATTATTTTTAATGTCTAACTGATATCATTGGAAAAAACAGATGAGCTCTTAGGTACACAAGCCCTAAATCTCCTTCTTCTTTCCCAACTCTATCAATCTGTCTTATAAAAAATACCACTGATCCTTACAAAGTCTGCTTTCTTTATACCCTCTGGCCATCATAACTATTACAACCTTACTGTAGTCAGAAACTGAAGTAACCGCTGACTTGATCGAGTCTAGGAGAAGCAACATGGAGGAGAAAGACATAGTCCCTTCATTCTGGCACACAGACTGTGGCACACTCCAATGGCTGGCCTTCTATTAGTCACAGCAGTTAAGTCCCAAACAATGTATGAACACGTTTGATAGATTCCCCATCAGAAAAAAATGTTAAACCAAGTCTAGATAGTTTTAGTAAATTATGTAGCCCCAAGAGTAACTGAGATTTGGAGCTAAACCAAGGTGCTTAACAAGCTTTGGGTCTTTGTTAAATGGGAGGTAAAAAAATGGATGAACCCAGTTGTCCTCTTTGGTTTCATAATCTATGAATGTACACCTCTGTAATTTAATTCCTAGAGCTGAATTTAAAAATAGTGAGTAGAACAGCTCTAACCTCACTCTTATTTCTAGTTTATTGTTTTAAATTTGAGGCTACTACACCTCTCAACTGTTGTTCTGTGTTCATCTTGTTAAAAGAAACAGGCTAAGGCTCCACAGGATGGGAGTCAGGCCAGGCCAACCTAGACAGGCTTTTAAGCAATCTCCTCAAGCACCACAAATCTGTGTCCAAACCTCACAGTTTATCACGTGTTAAGCCTATCCAGATGGTAGGTGATATTCTGGTATTAACAATCCACACCCATTTCCACTTCCATCTCTGTAAATAATTGCCAGCAAGTCTCCCTGGTGGTCTTTTAAAAGTAAAGAAACCCTCATATACATGAATGTACACACATATATTACAGTAACTTGTTCTGAACTAAACCCCAAGTTCTTAGTAATTTAGAATCTGAAATATGTAGCAGTACATGGCTTCAAATGGTACGAAATTGTGCTATTTGCAAGTACTTTCCCTACCTGCCTGTGACAGTCCCAGGCTCTTGAGGACAGGACTTGGGAAAAGAGCAGCAGACTCCAGCCTTCAAATGATTTATCTGCCTGCCTGTGAGAGCTGGATCCGTGGGACTCTTCCCTCCGCACAGCATTACGGGCGCTGCTACAGCTCCAGTCCGGAGCGCTATCAGCTGCACTCTCAGAATGAACATGTCAGATTTATGAACTGGGAAGCCTGGAGATTTTTAGTATACATACCAGGCAGCAGAAATAAGTGTGGAGTTACACAGCAGACTAAACTGGCATGGAGGTGTACTTGTCCAGTGGTTATAGCAAAACTTGTAGCTAGAGAAATTCCAGCCTTGGAGGAACCAGGAAAGCACTTCTTTTTCTTTTTTCTTTTTTTTTTTTCTTGGGAAAATTGTGGGTTTAGACCTTTAAAAATTACTTGCAGATCATTAGGGCTGCCTTTCAATTTCTCCAGAGTTTACCCAGCTTTCCGTAGGTCCCAGCAGAAAGCATCTCTGCTCTCTGCTTCCCTGTTGAGTTGTTCCCCTACAAACACCTTCCCCTTCCCTGTCCTTCCCCTGTGAGTACCCGCCTGCCTGTGGGGTAAGGCCTGAGACCACAGCCTCCATCCCTGGAGAGGAAGACCAAGATGTGAGGCACCAGCCGTTCAGGATGCACGGCACAACACTGCAGTTTAGATGGGGTGGAAGCGTCTCAGACCAGGAGCTAGCAGCACCATGTGAGACTGGGTTTCAGGAACACAAAAGCCTGCAGGCTTTTGCTTCCTCCTTCTTTGGCACTCTGTGGATGCGCATCACTGACAGCGAGGCAAAACCTCATACCCAACCTCCTTGTTGAACCCCTGGACAAGTTACCAAAGTCTTGCCAAACTATTTCCTTCTGAAAACCTTTTTTTTTCTGCTTCAATCATTCATTTCCACCCAGCAGTTTCCTCTTCTTTGTTATCGTGAGTAAATCAGCTGGCACTTCTCCAGATGTCCTACTCAACTGCATGTGATCTAGAACCCCCAAAACCTCTGGATTGTTTCAAGCCACCTCTTCCTCAGGTCTATCTCCTCTTCTAGAGCACCAGCAGGCTTCAGTCTGAGCACCCGGCAGGAGGGGACGTCTGAGATGGGCTGATAGGTAGCTCGAGGTGCCTCACTTGGACGTCTAATTTGAGAAGGATAGGATAATTAAGTATCTGAGCTAGGAACATTCCTGTCCTTTTTATTTAGCCAGAGAGAGAAGTAGATCCCTGCAGAGAGCGATTCGGGGCACCCAAGCACACTTCCTTGCAGAACCTATTTCTCTTCACTGAAATATGGAAACTGAGGGAAGTTTGCAGTTCTAAATGTGTGTATTAAGTCCCTGCAGCTAAGCTGTATGAATATCCCGCCTGCTTTCTTCCACAGTTCATACATCCCATACAAGTTCAGGCACCCATAAACATTGGCGGATATAACAAGGGATTTTCTTGCATAGTTACTGCCTTCGCTGGTGCCTTTTTCTCTTTGAGCTGAAAGTGTGCCGTGGCATTCAGAGCTCATTACAGGGTGTAATGTGTTGTTACCCCATCCTAGCAACCCAGAGGTACAGATTTTTGTAACACTGTCCTTTTTTTATACATACTCATCCTCTGGGGAGAATTTTCATCGCATCTGCTACCAGCAGTGTCTTGGTGGTTCTGCTCCCCTTACGAGGTGCAGACAGTGCAGAAAGGGGGTGAGCAGTCAGCAGCTGAAGTGGCACGGAAAGTTTTTCAGCTGCCTGTTGCTGGAGGCTCAGCAGCCCTCGCAGGGTTAACCTAGCAGTGGGCTGCTGCCGCGTCTTGACACAATTCGGAAGTTTGCCAAAGAGCATTAATTACATTTCATGCTTTTCATCAGACTTATTAAATGTACTCATCCTTACCAGCTCCCATACTGACATGGACTATTATTTTTTTTATTATTATTATTATTACTTTACAATTAGTGTGTTTTTCCCTAGCCTCTGTTAAATATGACTGGAGAGTGTTTCTGAGTTAATACTTTAAGACCAGCCTAAACCATACAAAGCACTGAGAATTATAGAAGAGGCATTTATTTTTGTCAAAGTGTCAAAGTACTTTTCCTATATTAAAATTTTTAGGGAAATGCTTCTTCCCAGCTCTGTCTTAATTTTTTCTAGGCTCAGGGAACGCCTTCATCTGAGATGTGTCTGCATTTTGGAAAGGTGAGGTATATTTGAGGGGGGGAAGAAAAGGGACACAAGAAAATGTGTAGTAAAATATTTCTGAAGTGTTTAGAGGAAAACAAACTGTTGAAAATATGCAAATTTACCCAAATCTTGCCTTGGATTTATAGGATTTTTTTTCATTGCACTTGTTATTTAAACCCTATGCCATTAATTCAGTGCAGCAATGTGAACCTGTTAGGGTCTGCTGCTGTGGATTGTTTAGCCTGAAGATGGATCTTGGAGAGTATGGCTGTAAATAGGAGTGTGCACTTGTTCAGCCCTTTGCAGTGCAACCTGTGATAACATCCTCATGATAGATGATACAAGTTGCTGAGGAAAATCACACAGTTGGTGAAAGCTCTATGCTGAGATCAAGTAAATGCTATTCAAATCCTTACTTCCCATCACAGGGAAGTGTATTGGAACAAATATACAAAACTGTCCGGTATTTAGGATTTAGGTATTTAGCAGACTGCCTGCTTTAGGACTTTTACCTTGTGCTACATTCAAGCTCAGTGTGGAGAACTGTCCTACTTTTCTTTTGTTGGGTTGTGCAAAAATCAACTTGTATTTTGCCTTGGGAAAGAGGCTCAATTTGTATTTGCTTAGCCCTAAGACTTGTGTGGAGAAAGCAAGTTTGTCGTGTATCTGCCATGACATTATCTAGATAATTCTTTTTGATAAGCAGTATCATTTTTCTGGAGCAGTATTGAAGAGGACTTTACCCTGAAGTGAATTGAGAGCAGCCGATATGGTTGGATAAATACTTAAGTTCTGCCAGGTATCAGGTATATGCCTTCCATATAAGAGATGGTCTATGTTCTTCAGTTGTAAAAAATGTCTCAGGTTACCCAAGAAATTATTCTCCAGACCTGATATTTTAAAGTTGGCTCTTTTCCAAATCTGGCCATTAATACGTTCAGAAAAAAAGAAGGTATTCCTGATAAGACACAGCATTGTACAGAGGGAGCTTGGAAACAAGCTTGCTTCTTTCACGACATTCACACCACGACTTCTGAGCTGAATGGTTGGATTGATGTTTGGATACCAGGGTTGCAAGTGAAAGAGCATTGGTGGACTGCAAAGGCCAAATAGAAACCCCACGCTCCAGCAGGAAAAAACTCATTGGTTGCAACCCACAGCTCCTTTCTTAATGAAATATTCTGCCATTGTCAAACAATAGAAAAAAAAGAATATTTTTTCAGAATGCTTTAATCATCATAACATTCATTCAGTATTAATGCTCAGCAGCAACAACCGTAGAATACATCTAGAATACTGGGTATCTAACCCTGGGACTTCTTTGCACCAGTGTTTGTATTATCATTGCTGCTACTTGCTTGAGCACTGGGAGGAGATTAACTTCCAAAAATGCTGGTAAGGACAAAGCGATAGAAAGCGCTTGTTGTTAAATCTGTCCGCCCACCTCAGGGTGCCCCAGGAAGGCTAAGGCCTTTCTAGTCTCCTTTCTGCTCCTGAACGATTGCTCCCTGCCATAGCTTTTGCTCTTCCCTGCGTGCAGGCTCACAGCCTGATGCATCTGCAGAATGGGTGGTCCACGAGGGTGGAGCACACCGTTGGTATGCTGAATGAGCTGGGGGGCTCATGACACACCAAGGTGAGGGAGCAACAACAGCCCACACACTTACCCATCACCTCTGACCCATGCACAGAGGCCACGGCTTTCAGAGCGTTTGTTAAAGGAAAGTGAGCAACTGGGGAAGCAGCCTTCCCAGCTCCCAGAATTTTATTCTGCATCTTGTATTTTTCTTAAACTGCAACCCCTGGAGGCAAACTACACAACCTGAAGATTTCACATGTCATTAAAATTACATGCATACACACTCCCGCACACACACATTCTCAGGTGTTATGTTAGTGGAGCAAAGCTGGAGAATACGGCAAAAAAACCCCCAACCAACCCTGTGGACAAAGGAAAAGAAAACAGGATTTTTTAATTATTTAGACATCGTGAGCCAGTCTCATAATTTCTCAGCATTTGGAGCTGGCAATAATTTATATTGCTAGGTACGTGCCTTAACACAGGTGGGACTTGTCTGCTTGAGAATCTGAAGGCAGTATCTTTTATGGTTACAAAGCAGCCGGCCAAGTTGCGCTTTTATTCCTGCTCCCATTTCCTTCCAGCTCTCCGATCCTTTTTTTCCCTTGTCCTTTTCTTTCCACAGCGCTCCCCCCAGTCATCCACCCTCCATCTCACAAAGAGGAGGGAGGCTTGTGAATTTGTTGTACTTAGTGTTGGAGCACAGGCAAACTCTGGAGGGATCAGGGGAGCCTGTTCTCATCTTTTAGAAACAGCAGCTCCCTCTCTCTCTGTGCTGCAGCCTGTGGTGACACTGACCTCTGGTGATCACAGAAGTAACACACTGAAGTGACACAGCTGCAATTTTGAACTAGGGCGGGTTTTATTTTTACCAGAACAGTAGCTCCCCTTTAATGAGACTATATTTTCCAGTCTGGTTTTGCACCGTAAAGGATGGACAGGGGTATGTCTCCCCGCGCTTGCTCCTGCTCTGGTTTTACATGTGGGAATTATCACAGCCCTTCTGTTACTCTAATAAAGTTTTGTACAACATTTCTCAAAATACATATTGCGCATGATAGACAAGTTTATCGTCTGTCACGCTATTTCTTGAAAACTGACTTACATATTGTGTTCATGGGGACCTTAATTACTAAAACGAAGTCAGACTGAGGCTGTGGCCCATGCAGAAGTGACACCGTGCAGCTTCTCGCAAGGCTCTGCCACCCCCGGGGTTTCTCCTTGCACTCGAGTGTGGCATTAACTCCACTGAAGTGAACGGAAACCAGACCTCCACCCAGGCTAGTTTTTGTCCCCCTAGCCAAGAAAAGCAAATAAAACCAGGGCTTAGGCTGCAAGTTTTCAATTGCTCATTTAAAATGTGCTCTATTATGATATTGGAATGATCTCAGCACACTGATGTTACAGAATCAAATATGTGCTGCAGACCTTGGCAGAAGCGAGCACTGAGTTAATGAAAAGAGTTTTGGTTTGACATTCGCTCTATTTTGTAACCTTAATTTGACTTTAATTTATTCTTTGGAAATTTTAGAGCTCAATCCCATGCAGATGGAGTGAGAGAAAATGTTGTGTTGCTTATTAATTTTTAGCAAATCTCCGAGATGTGGCGATAGGGTAATGACACAGGTATTGGAAAGCACACTTGGAATGAACTTTAATTAAACATGTAAGGACTGATGAGACCCTCATTATATAAGCAATGCTTTTTGAACAGCATCCGGTACTGCTGTAGCCCAGTAGGTATAAGCAGTCCTTGATCTCCTTAGGATAGCTTAAAATGCAAGGAAAGGAGGGAAGGATTAATTAAAAGCAGGCTGTTTAAGTAAGTAAAAAATTGTTTTCCATAAAAAACTACATGGCAAGGTGTCAGGTTAGATGAAAGATATAGACAGCTAGATAATAATCCCCTTGACTGTGTGTTTAACTTTTTTTCTATGGATAGGTTTGCCTCAGTAGTATTAAAACATTTCATGAATCTGCTTAAAACACTACTTTACTGTAGCAGAATGAAAATGAATGCTTAGTAGTCTGCCGTATGCTTTTAACAAACAGATTTCATTTACCTCTTTGAGCCAAGCAAAATTAGAAGGACCTAAGGGTCTCTGATCATTTGCCCAAAATTAATGATCAGTTATTGAATAATTAACTGTCATTGATATCTCATTTCTAAACAAATCAATGGACCCATTTAAGTGTTTGTGTAATGATAGTAATATAATCCTTCCTCATATGAACTGCAAGTGAATAGACCAAAGAGAAAAAGCACATTCTCCACCCGAAGTAATTATGAGACCTACTTAAAAATCATTTGCCTCAGCAGAAATACAAAGTATTTTTCTGCATAATTTACCTCCAAAATGTGTGCATTTGGATTCCACTTTAAAAAATGAAACCTGTGTGAGCGGAGGTAGCGCTCCAATAGCCTTGAAATGTGTAGGTGATGTTTATAAGAGCAAGGCGAGGCACCCACAGCCGTGGTGTCCAAAGGACCTGCGGAGGAGGGCCTCAATCACCCCCCAGTCAGGCACTGGTGAGGGGCATCACGAACCGCCTTGTGAAAGATGGGGTGAAGGAGGGAATGTAAAAGGCAGATCGCCGGGCTTCGTTAATCTCTTCCTCCTGATTGTTCATTGCTTCCCTTCCCACCACCCAGCGCTGCTCTTCAAGGCAGCCAAACGCGGTCCGGAAATCTAGGATTTCAGTCAAGAGGACTATCTTTTTTTTATAATACCGTAATGTATTTGTAGTGTGTGAATAAAATTGCTGCCACCAATGAGGATAGCTTTACAGGTGACTCCATCCCTGTATTTTTGAAAATACTCCAGAGTGTCAAATACAACACTTACCGTTGACTGTCTTAATAAACAGCGGTGGCACGTAAGCACTCCAGCTTCGGTGCGGAGGGGAGTGCTGTTTATTTCAAGGCACAAGAACAGAAAACTATAAAAACGTTGAGACCAGGAATTAATTTTAAAATGTAATGTGGTTCACTTGGAACATCGTGGCCTTACCCATTGCTAACCCTTCAGCTGTTAGGACAATGAATGCTTGAAGCAGAATTATTTGTTATTATTAGGAAGAGATTGCATTTTGAGCATTTAGTAAGAGGTCTGTGAACATAGCAAATACCGCAATTGGAAACAGAAATGTTGGCCCTTATTCTTTCAATGGATGTTTAAACAATAGCAACAACAACAACTCAAAGCAGCAAAAATCCAAAATATGGGGCCGAAAATCTTAGTGCTCAGCTATATTTTAAAAAAAAAATTATATGGGTAAACTAATCCCAACATCCAGTTATTTTTGCTGTCACTCATTCACTCCCACCCTTTGGCAACAAACACATCGGATTTGCCTTCATGTTTCTATTAACTATTGCTTAAAGAGTTCCACTCCCACTCCTGTGGAACAGTGGTATCTGAATATTTCCCAAGAATGCTGAGGTACATTCTCTGCCTTAGCTGTCCAGTTTTAGTAAACCACCAAATTTTGCCTCAGTTTGGTATTTGTGGGTTTCCCAAGAGAACAGGCAGAGTCTGTAAGGGATTAGAGAGGGCACAGATTTCCCTCCTGTCCCATCCAGTACAGGGTCTGTGTTCTCTCTCGGTTCTGAAGAATGTTTATGCACTGGAATATGGCTGTCCCCTCCTATTCTGCTGAATTTACCAGCTGACATGTAACAAGAGTGTATTTCAAGATGTTTGCGAGCCTCTTTTTCAGGGAAAAATCTGTAGGTCTTTCCCAGCCTTCCCAAATGTGAATATAACTGAGACATATGCCAGCATATTGGGATTTTTTTTTTCTGTTGCAGAAATTAGACCAAAAGCAATATGCGGTTATGTCTGATTCCATTTCTGAGTGTGGAATAAGGTGGAGGAGGGGGGGGAGGTCCCTGATAAAAATTGAGGAAGGAGAAGGCTGCTGGGATTTTGGTTTTGCAGGTGACCTGCTGCTACGCAGCTCCATTAGTGATCACTGCATATTAGGAAAATTCAGAATCAAAGGAATTCCTAGCTGAGAAATACACTCATTACAAAAAATTAGGTTTTGGTACCAGAAGTAAATTCTGAACATTTACAATGCAGAATTAGGCGTATTTACATGTAGAAGGAGTTTCTAGGATAAACACAGGATAAACACACGCTGACCCAGGGAAGGAGAGGAGTTAACAGCTTAGCTCTGGCCAATCCCATTGACGGTGGCTGCGCAGGCATCCCAGCATATTGCAGCACGCTCCCGTCCCAACCTCTCAAACGCTCCCATGCAGTGAGCTGCTGTGTGTCTTCCCATCCTACCTGAAATACGAGCAGTTGAAAAGGAGTTGTGTGTTCAGCTGACATATTCACGATGTACAGAGTATTGAAAGAAATTAAAGATGCAAAGGAGATGTTAAAACAACACTCTTTTTTTTTCCCCCTTTCAGCTGTTTGAACAGCAAGCTTCTTATTTCTTTCCTATAAATCTACACTGATAATAAAAGGGAATTTTTAAGGAGAAGAGGTGAAGTTTCCTAGCTGAAAATGTTTATAAAATACCTATTTATCTCAAAATGATAATGATGAGAACAGCTAAGAAGCAATTACAATTTGCTTGAATATGCTGCCAGTAATCTTGTTCCATGCTTTTATTTATTATTTTAGTTTCACAGTATTTGACAGAAATTGAATCGTCTTTATTTGTATTATCTTTACATCAAGCTTTTTGTGGTTGGCAGTCACAGTCACCTCCAAGTTCTGCTTGGAACTATACCAGACAATATTTACAATACCTATTGCAAGAAGAAATATTATTTAGAGCAGGTTTAATTGTAAAAGTGCTGGGGTTTTACCCATATTTATCAATCACCTGATAAAGGTATTTATTTGTCAGCCTGGTGTCTTAAATAAATAAGGGTGGCATGCTCTTCTTTTACTTTAATAAATGGGGTGTGTGTGTGACAATACCAGTCTGAATAAAGCATATAATGAACATTTTTTTTCAAAGCCATGATCTAGTTCTTTAATTCAAATATAAACAAGTCTGATTTAGGATGAAAGGGATACCCTACATGGAGATTTGCCTCCTTGCTTTGTTTTGTGCTTTAATTTTTTCCCCTATTCTCTGTTCTTATCTCGTGTTCTTAGATTTTATAGCAATGAAGGCCAGCAAAAATGTTATCTGTACATGTTATGTGTGATTGTAACTGAAACAGCTGGTTTTGGAGTAATTCCCCTTGGAATAGTTACAGTACAATAGTAGTATCAGAGAGACCATAAAGTGAAGCTCACTATAAACAGAAGTAAACCAGGCATAATTTCAAAGTTTAAGGAATTAGGAAAACATAAACAAGCAACAAGACTAATGAAAAATTAACTAAGTTTCCTTTAGTTCTAATTTTGGAAGGTGCTATTAGTAACTTGCATAAAGGAAAGCCATAATTTCCAGAATCTTTTTTTTTTCTAAATTGAGTGGGTTTTGTTTTGTTTTGGTTTTTTTTGTAGTTAAAATGTTATTCTACTGCTTCCTCTTGACAGTCCAGGTTTTCTTTAGCAAACCTGAAATAATAGAAATATTGCAAACTGCCCGAGTTCTGACTTTGAAACAAAAAGGTAACTTGGTTTGATTGTCATCTGACACTATCCCTCTCGCTGAGGTGGGTAAGAGATGCTGAATTAAAGCAAATTTATTGCAGCATTCATTGAATTTAAACTCCAAATGTATGTTTACCTGGAATGACAACTCAAGAAAATTTGGGGAGGGCAAACAACAATTTTCTTTCCAGTTCAGGAATGGTGGATGCTCTCATCCAGCTGACCAAGTTAACAACCAATTTCAAGTTTAACTACTAAAGGAAAGGGTAAAGGCTGTTTGTTTCTTTTCACTCTACTGTTACTTCTGCAATACATTTATAGGAAACGCAACAGAGAATTCAAAACACTGATTAAAAAATGCATAACATTAATGTCACAACAGTGGTTTTATCATCTAATGATAAACTCAGAACACCTCCCTTAGTTTACAAGGCTGATTGCAGCTAAAGGCAGTGCTAGACTTTTTTACATTTAGGAAACACATTATTATAGTTTTCAAAATCATTACTTTTTGCAAGCAAAATTTATTTTGTTTACTCAAATCAGATAAATGTTACGGGTATTTTATTCATCATTTTTCTACTTATGTATATTGACATTTTTCACCAGATTCTTCCAGCGCTCCAAGTTAGGATGTCAAAAACTGTGCTTGCAGAAATGAAAGTATCCTCATTATGCAAATTCAGGTTCCACTGATAGGCATGTTCTGTTTTATAAATTACATCCTCTTGTCAGAAGTCAAATTGTATTTGAATAACTTCATGGAAATTGTCACCAAGATTTTAAATTGTGTGCCTTGTATGCCATTGTTGATTTAGTCAGTGAGGAAAAAATGGACATATGTTGATTTTTAAATATGTGCATGATTTTTTTGTCATAAATGTTATTTAAATGAAACCTAGATGCATATGTAATTTTTCATGTATATTTTTGTAAAGTTTTGCATTATATAAATAATCTTAATGTTTATATTTAATAAAATATGTTAAACAGTATTAGTTGCTGTATATTTTAGTCTTAACAAGTTTGTTTCCTATAAACATTTTTGAAAAAATTTCCTGTAGGGTAAAATAAATATACATGTTCCAATAAAAATATTAAAGCATAAAAGTAAAAATGAAAAGTGAACTTGAATTATGAAAATCATTTTTATCTGCTATAAAAAGACTGCCTTTCATATTTACATTTTTCATGAAATTTTCAAAACCCCCCCACAAGTGTGTTTCACTCATATTGTTGAGAGTATTTGGTAATACTCAAATCTAAGTTGATTTCTTATTGTAAGCTAAGCAATTTAATTAAAAATACATTTAAACTCATTACAAAGAAAAAACTGAGTTCAGAAAAGAATATATTTAAATAATTTATAGAGCACTGAGATGCTCATTTTAATTTAGAGGTGTGTTACCAGCAAAAATATGTCCTTTACAGAAGCTCATAGTTCGGCTGATCTTAGTTTTCAGAATGACCATTATTGCAACCAGAGTAATCTTTGATGTTAAGAAAAGTGGAAAAATCAAAGTGAAGTGGTAAATCTGTTCATTTTTCAAACATATTAATCTTGTCAAGATAATACATAAAATCAATCTTTGCATTTTTTTTCCAGAGCCTTTTATTCCCTTTTATCCAAAATATGAAAGCACTTAGGAGGATAAAGAAATGCGGATGACTTTGGAAAAATGATCTGAAAATATATTTTGTCTGTTGGTATTAAACAGTGACACAAGTAATGTGAACTGTGCATGGTCAAAACGCGAATTACTTGTTCAACTATTGGTATTCATCATATTTGTTCTGCTTATAATATGAATATACAGCACATTTTTGGTACAGCTTTCTTAACAATTCAACTGAATTTCAAACCCTGACAGTAACAAATACAAATTGCACCAGCCCAAAAAAATTGTTGGGGCTAATTTTAATATTAATGAATTCTTTACAACCTCAGTTCAGCAGTTTCGATTAAGCTTTAATTAGTAGCCAGAGGGGAATCCAAAACAAAAATAAGGAGTTGAATTGCTAATTAAGTTAGTTTGATGAGGTAGAGTTTTAGTAAAAGACTGGTTGTTGTTGGCTGTGCAGGTTCTGACAGGCTAAAAATACTAAAGATTATCATTATTGTAACTAACATCCTACATTACCACCAGATTTCTGCAAGGAGCAGACAGTTCATTAGAGTACAACACTTTTGTGTGTCAGTACGAGAATTAAAGTCTTGTTAATAAGATAGCGGTGCATGGGAACCATGGACCAAGACAAGGAAACGTGGTTTTAAATTTGACTGGTGATAAATTATCTAGTTATTTGATACTCCAGTATGCATCTGAATCTAATGTGCATTTATTTGTTAGGAACTGCTTGTCAGTCAATTCATTTCCCAAACGGAATTTTGTTTATTAGGCTACCGGGCTTCATGATTTTTCTTTTGACGTGTCCATCACAGTCACATTTTTCTTAATTTACAGGCTTTAGATGATAGGATGTTCACCAAAAATTGTATATAATAGTGCATGTGTAGATGCAAGTAGGTGTGGTGTTAGATGCTCTACTTCTAATACCTACATCTCAAAGAAGGTAATTTAAGAAAAATCGATAAACAGACTTAGCTGAAGAAGCAGAATGTAGCAAAATTATATAGCGCTGGTTTTTTCCTAATGATACCTTTGATAACAGGTTAAAATCTCAGACAGCTTAAATCATTATCAAATGAATTTTTACACTGCCAGATTAACTATTGCATTCAATTAAATACTTTTGACATTATAAGTGTGCTACCATAGCTCCCAAAAGATTACTAATTATAACCACTAAAGCTCTGCAGTGATAGCAGTTCGACCAAACTGCACATAAGAAATATGTTAGCTAGCTCTGTAAGGATCGTATGGAATGTCATTTGATTTTGCTACACTTTGATGTTTTCTATAATTTATATTTTGTCCTTTTGCTTAAGGTTTCAAAGCCTACAAACCCAATAACGAAGGGATAAGGGAAGACAGAAAAATAAATGATATTGTTTCTGTGGCATTAAATATAAGCCTACTATCAGAGCTACATAGCACTAGCGAATTGTAATCAGGTACTTTGACTTAACACTGTTTTGTTTTATAATAAGAGTGGCTGCCATATGTTGGAAGTCCTATCTGTCTGTGTCTTAGGGGTTTCATACCTCTGTAACAAATCCAAAAACTCATTTTATAATACCTTAAATCTACCCATTGTAATGTAGCTCCACTAGTGTAAATCCACATCAAACTTTCCTCATGAATGTTGCCAGAAGATTACTTATATTATCACTGAAAGCAAGGGAAAGCATTGAATTAGGATGCAGAAGATAGAGGAAAAATAACTTTCACTAAATCTTCTTTTAATGCATAGTTTACAATTTTCTTTCACTCAGCGTGAAACTGATTAAAAGCACATGGATGCCCCTCATAAAGAATGCTTTGCACAAATAGATGCATTGTTTAATGTATTTACATCCCTGAATACTTGGACTTTGAACGGTAATACAGCGATGCAGCAGTTGCTGGGAAGGAGCATACGGTATCCACTATACATCTATTTGAATATACAGTACATTCCTCTGCTGTCTCACTCTCTCCCAGTTGCATCCAGGGATTCCCACTGGAAGACCAGAGCCTGCTACAGTAAACAGATTACATTGCTGATATAAGCTGTCAGGGGCACTGTTTCTACTGGGTATGACACCAGCGAGCAAACAGGATCATACATATGTTCATCCCTAAGAGCGGATGTATAGGTGCACACAAACTCTCCGCTCACGACTTTACTTAATTGAAAAATAAAGCACGAATTAAATCTTTTAAAGGAGCGACAGTGGATCTGCTTTTTGTTGTTTGGATTACTTTCTTCAGTGCACATTTATCACAGGTCAAGGCCAGTTTTTATTTCTTAGTTCACTATTTTTCAAACACAAGACTGACATTTTCCCGTATGGTTCACTTGCTCTGTCAAAATTAGAAGAAAGATATAATTAACTGATGAAATACCACTCCCCGAATCAAGCTGACATTCGGTGATCAGACCAAGCAAAAATTTCTAGATTAGTGAAATGAAATGCAAGATCATTAAAAATCTTCAAAATTCTCCAAAAGCAGCTTGAAAGTACAACTATATGCTTTATTTTCAAGTTTTATGTTCCTGATGCTCATCTTCTTATGCCAGTTTTAATGCTGGTCTCTTTGCTGACCTTAGTGCAAATACTCCTGACTGACCATTGTGGAAATGACAGAAGAATCAGACTTTTTATATGATGGAAAAAGTCTGCAAAGTTGTGTCACTGGTGGGCACTCAATTACTGCCTGTTAATAAATATTTTTCCCTTTCAGATTTTATTTTGATTTATTTCAGAATCAAATGCAGACTATTCTAGCACACAACACTTGCAGCTTGAGCATCTTTTCATAAACTGAAAAATCAAAATCTTTACAGTCACAGCATGTTAACTAGATATTCAGTTTTATTAATGGAGTTAATGTAAAGCTAGCCACCATTACAACCTTTAAATACTCAGGACAATAAAAATAGCAATACTATTCACCGAATAGATTATTTGTTTCGATATGGAATGTTAAAATAAAATTCATGGAATAGGTTAAGTCAAAATGAAATGAGTTTGTGCTTTGGGGTCTTCTTATAAGTATGTGTGTGTGTGTGTGCGTGTGTATATGTATATATCTGTGCATAGATATATAAAAATACAAATATCTATGTATTTTTAATGCCTCTGAAATAATCTCCTGTTTCCCCACTCACCAAAATTATAATTTGCTCAGCAAACTCCCCATCCTAGCTAGATAAGAGTTTGTGTGCCTGGGTGTGTGCGTGCATGTGCGTACCCATTCCCTGGGAGGATGCAGAGGCAGGGGAGGGGACTGCCTTTACATTATTTTGTTTAAAAACTTATTTTTTAATTGGCTTGTACATACCAGATGGTTTTATAATGGCGACTTTAGTTTAGGAATAATTGAATAGCACCTAGCAGAAAGAAAATTAAGGCTGAATATAAAGGATAGTAATCACAAAACTTGGAATATGCTGTTTTGCTGTGGCATATTCTCCTGCAAAAATGAAGAGAATATTAAAACCAAAGCTATGTGAGACTTTTCAAGAACACATGAGAATCTTAAAGGGGACAATGTTAAGATTTTTCTCTGATACACCAAGTGTTGATCCCTTGTTTTGTGTAAATTGTCTACAAATACATCACTCTCAGAACTGTGTGAAATACACCTGAAGCAGTATTTTTGGATAGAGAAGATACCTGAAGCCTGTGGAGGAAGATATCTTCCAAAACCACTTAGATGGTTCTGATAGAAAATAACCACTGCTTAGAAGGGACAAAAGTGTCGATGAGAAATCCGAATTGCTGTTGTAATGAGTTAATAAGACAATCCTGGAGGAAGAAGATACCTGAGCTTTTTTTTGAATGTGAAAACAAAAAAATGGGTTTCAGTATAATGGGTTATTTGTGTGTTGAACAGACCAGTGATCTTGACTGCATTCATGTGTATCCTGAGGTATTTTACCATACGCACTACAGCACAACTGCTCAGCCCTGTGTTCAGTGGAGACTGAAAAATTAGAGTGAAACCCCCAAATTAGAAGGCAATAAGCTTTTAAGAGCTCCATTGCTTGGTGGAGGATGTGTTGAGAAGGCTGGGCTTTGAAGACAGTACAAAAAGGTCTACCAGCCCTCAGCTGAGCAGAAACCTACAGTCCTTTTGTGAATTAACTGCACTTTTTTTTTTTAGTATTCTTTTAACTCAAAGTTTGAATGACTAGCACGTATTTCTAGCTAGTGTAAATCTATTCCCACAGTGCACATCAAACACAGATCAGCTTTCCTTTAACCTGGTTTAATAAGGGTTTTTAGATCTCCACTTCACAGCACCCAGATCATTGCTAAACTTGCCGTGAGATCTTGCCAAACATGTACAAAAGAATCAAATTTCTGCTAGATTCCTGTTCCCGGTAATTTAGTGGGAGTTTGGGAATGTGTTGTAACTGTGTCCACTATAAAAATCAATGTCTCTTCCCATATCGTTAGACAGATGGACAGGCTGGCAGACAGGACTAGCCTAGTTTGGGGGCAGGGACAAAAATAACACGATCATATTTCAACTCATTGTTCAAGTTTAATGAGTTCTGCCATAGCTCCAGCACTAGAAGGTTATTGTGAGGGAAAAACAAAGGGACCCTTCTTTTGTCTTTCTTCACAAACTATCAGGCCCCATTACTGAAAATTAAGGTTCAATAAAATTCGTATTCAGAGATAATTAGCGGACAGCTTTGTGGTGCAGCGGATAATATGACCAAAGTGCTGGTTCACAGCAGTGTGTGCTGAAGTGTGAAAGAGCCAGTTCTCCGTTGCCGCTTCTGAGGTCATACCCCCTCATCCTGCATACAATGTGGCAGTCAAAATGCAGCATTCTTACCTGCTGTGATAAAAAATACACCAAAGCAAATAAATTATTTCAGCCCCCCTCCCCCTCGCAGCTTTTTTTTTTAAACAAAGCTAGATCATTAGTAATAAACTATGACTTCATTAGAATGTTCCACATAACAGGATTACAGAGGAATGTGTCAATAATTGGCAAAGGTTTGTCTTTCATTAATTAACACCTTTGTATGAATACAAACTTGTTATCCTCACTTTTTATAGGTGAAATATTACCATTAAAATTAGACCTTCGGTTTTAAAAAAAAATTCTTGATGGTGTTAATTTGTACAACCGAGCATTTTCCAAATATTGTTTAGATTGGAAAAGAAACCAAATCTGAAAACAGGCAGCTTTCCTCTGCACTAAGGGAAAGGAAAGTTTCAGGGTAATACACTTTTGTATACATGTATATAAAAGTCTATGCATACATTCTCTAAATACAGGAGAATATTTAAGGCAGTAACTAATTAAAATATTTGTTATGGTTTTGTTACTTAACAAAAATGCATCTTAACTACTTTAGATTTGCTTTTCCTGTCTGTTACTGAGGAAACAGCTCATAAGTTTAGGGGCAGTCCGTAATACTGGACTGTTTATCCTGACATACAAACGTCTATGTGGACAGAGAGCAAAGAGCAGATTCTACCTAAAAAAAGGTATTTTTCTGAGGTAGAAACATGGTCATTTATATTTTTACCACTTTCAAAAGATGGCTTATAAATGTAACAACTTTTAACATTCGTAAAGGTGGTGAGCGAGATACTCATATGTGTAGTGAGATGTTGGCTTGAGCTACGTTCTTAGATATGTGATGTTGTTTCACTGCTGACATGTTTATTTTGATCACTAAATTATTTACAAGAGAGGTCCCATTAGCTGAAAGCTCTGACCCAGGATGTGCAAGCGCTTAAAATCTCACGATCCCTGTTGAATGCAGTGTGGTGATCAAAACTTCTAAAGTCTGTACTAAAACTACGAAATCTTCTGGTTTTTGAGGGTCTTAACATCTTCCATTTTGGAAGCTTTGGACCAGAGTCCTATGTGCTCTGACATGGGCTCTACTCATGGAATCAGTCCAAAAAGGAATTAAATAATTTATGTAAAAAAAGACCTTAGTAAACTGGTATTTTCTCACCCCTTACCCAGGCTTGCTGGAAAGGTGGATAGGATGATATTTAGTGTAAGTTGTTCTCCAGGAGTAACTGTATACTCCCAAGTACTGATGGGATTTTTGTTTTCCTAAACCCCTTGCTATTTCACAATTCACTGCACAATAAGCATATTCTCAAAAAACAATAACAAATGGGAAATGGGAGCACATTTCTTTTCTGTCTAGTTCAGTAAAAGGCAGTATGTGGTGTTACTTTAACAGCCTGTATGGAAATACCCAAAACCAATGGTGGATTTGTCATCCATATCATGAGCCTTTCCATGAGTTTAAATTTGAAAAATGGCTTCAGATGTTAGTGAATTAGACTCATTAAAAACAGGTCAATTTTTTTTTCCCAAAAAAAATCCGTTCTCTGATTGGTGGGAAAAAGTAGGTCTCCACTTCATCATTGCTTTTCGGGAGGTGGCTCTTTGAAATTGCATGAACTTCAAGATTTTTCAGACTCTTGGGAGTTTTTTTGAAAAGTAACAGCTTGCTGTGGGAAAATCCCAGCACCCTGCAATACAAGGCTGAACTCATACTGATTATAGTGGAACCAGGTTTATTAACATTACGTAAGGACATGCTTTCATCTGCATTTCAGTGTGTGGTGAACTTAGTATGTGATTAGAAAAGGAGGATTAAGAGTGTGTCTACATTAGCAAATAATTCAGTATGATAGGAGTAAATCAGTAGATCAAAGCAGTCGATGCTGAAGCCCTACATCTTACTATGTGGTTGAAAGTTTTCACTTCAGATCAGGTTTAGTATGATCTCCTGGTTTGGATGTCTTCATCGCACTTATGGTTCAAAGTCACCCATTGAATGTCCAGATGCTTATGGCTGCATTATGGAATGTGCCACCATTGGTGCACCTCTGAAGTGGAGTTTAGTTTTCTCTGACATCCAGTCTGTGGGCACCAAACCAGACTGTGCAACAAAACAGAGCACAGTAACACGAGGAAACTGAGGGACTATAAACCAAAATGTTAGTATGATGCAACCTAAAAGCGCCTCCTAGATAGATGAACACAGGGTATTGTAATTCTTGGAATTTAAGTGGCTCTCTGACTCCTGTGCAACCCCCTCGGTGGTGTAGCGTTCAGCTATTAACTTTCTTGAAATGAAGTCCTGCAGCTCCCCCTGCTCCAGACCAAGGAGTCAGGCTGAAAACCCTCCTGTAGCATGCTGTGGACACTTCAATAATTCCAGCACTTGCAGTTCAGCTCCTTCAGAAACATCCTAGGGAAAATATATCATAAAATAGATTGAAGTCTGTAGGCATATTAAGCTTACTGGGGATTATGTTTTGGATACACAGAGGTAAATTAGAGAGGCTGGCAAAATTCTGCCACTTTACGGTGGCATTTTGAGAGAGATTTCCAAAGCAGTGAGGACCCTTGGTCAGTCCACGCAGCATGAAGCCAGGCAGCCTCCGCAGAGCGCTGTTCTGGAGGCAGTCTCACTGAGTTATCGCAGCCCTGTGACAAGCTGATAAGCGCTGTCAAGGAGTTCATAAATCAACAGCGATTATTAGCTCAGGCCTTGATGCCCCTCAAACTTAGATATATTGCTTCTAGGCCTGAGCTGGTTCACCAGCAGTCATCTTGGCTGCCTTTGCTTCTGTTGTGGCGTTCCACAGCCTCCTTGAACTGCACCTTCTCCGAATCCTTAGGCCAATGGTGTTATCCTGTTCTCTGCTCTTTTGTTGGAGGTCTCCTTCAAGCAATCCAAGCCAGAATACACAGTTGCTCCTCATAACAGAGTGAAGCAGTTTTCTAGCGACACGAAGCTTGGCATTGGCTATGTTTGAATTGCAGTTCAGCTCGTACAGGAATTTTTTTTTTGTTGATTCCTTTCCAACAACACAACACCCTATGATACTTAATAATGTCAATGCAGTGGGGTTTACATTTTCCAAGAGCTGGTAGGATCTGACATATTTTGATGTTTCCATGATTCCAAGGTCTCACATCTGTCACTCGGTATTGGCAACTAGTTTGTGTGATGAAAACAATTGCGATAAAGCATGTGTAAATCAGAGCCGCGCTCCTCCTTGCAGTCGTCTTCTGTTTGCTTTAACATTGATTACTTAAGAGTGAAATGTAAAAGTTGAGTCCCACTGTGATAGAAGCATTACCTAAATAAAACTATATCATTCTGCATATCTTTTAAGGATGAAGTGGGATTGGCAGGTATTTTATCCAACTGCTGCGCATAGTATAATACACTAGTCCAGTTTCTCAGTTGCTCATTCATTTGATGACAGTGAAGTTTCATAAGCAGAAAACAGAACAAAGGGAACAAAATCAACATTTAAACCAAACTCCAGATAAAATCAAGTGTGTTTTCAGTAAATTTGGATCAAGCCTCGCTTTTAAAATGAAAAAAGTTGCAGGTAAAAGGAATGCTGAAAAAGGCCTGGTTTTATGAATTCATTTTTTAAAAAAGGATGAACAGGATTTTATAAATATATATTTAAAGCTATTGCCCTGTATACCTGAAATCTATCTGAAGGTCTGTCAGTGGAGGGGGGGGCTGATAAATTCCATGTGGAAACCAATGGTCTTTCGCAACTGTGTGAGTGAAAGCTTTCACTATCACCTCTCTCACGGATGCACTTTGGTTGTGGGACCAGGGGCTGCTTACCACAGCCCTGTCCCAAAGTTACGCTCTGCAAGACCAGATGCACTCTGGAGCCATTTTTCCCTCCCTGTTTCTTGCTTACTGCAGAAAGCTAACTTAAAGCTTACAGATTGGACTGGAGCCAAAGCCAAGTTAAGCCTCTTACTGATAATTGCAACAGGACACCAACATAATCCAGAGCTCAACCTATTATGTCAGTCAAGAGTCCCCCCCAAAATTTATGAGGTGTATGGGGTCTGGCTGAGATGGAGTTAATTTTCTCCATAGCAGCCCTCATAGTGCTGTGCTTTGTATTGGTAGCTAGAAAGGTGTTGAGAACACCATACTCATGCAGCACCAAGGCTCTTTCTCCAACATTCACCCCTCACCAGTGGGCTGGGGGAGGGCAAGATCTTGGGAAGGGGCACAGCCAGGACAGCTGACCCCAACTGACCCAAGGGATATTCCATACCATATGACGTCATGCTCAGCATATAAAGCTGGGGGAAGAAGAAGGAAGCAGGGGATGTTCAGAGTGATGGTGTTTGCCTTCTAGAGAAACCACCACATGTACTGAAGCCCTACTTCCCAGGAAGTGGCTGGACATTGCCTGCTGATGGGAAGTAGAGAATAAATATTTTGTTTTCCTTTGCTTCCACATACAGCCTTTGTTTTTGCTTTATTAAACTGCCTTTATCTTGACCCATGAAGTTTTTTCCATCTTATTTTCTTCCCCCTCTGTCCTGCTGAGGAGGGGAGTGATAGAGCAGCTTGGTGGGCACCTGGCATCCAGCCAAGTTCAACCCACCACACAGGGGAACCCAGGACAGATGAGGCTGGAACTTCCTATATACTTAATGTGCTATAATGTAATGAGGTGCCACTTCTTTAGCCACTGAAAACAGCTCTGAGGCAACTTTTCTGCAGATACTTTCAGTTTAGGAAGGCCTGTCCTTTATTTTCTGTCTTGGAGTTTGGAGAAAATACTGCAAATGAGTCAGTGGCTGGTTTGACACTGAAGTCTGCACTTGAAGGAGCCAGGAATGATCACAGTGAGCCAGGGTGAGTCTCTGTCACAAGGTGTCATCCTCCCTGCTGTGCTGGTGTGGCCCTGACGCAGGGCAGGCTAGTGGCACAGAGGCATGAACACATCCCTTTACTGCCCCTTGGGGAAGGAAGGACAACTGACCTGTCCCACCACACTGCACAGCTCCCTGCATTGTGGAGGGCTGGCATAGAGGCAGCACTAGACATTCAATGCTCTCTTCCACATTAGCCAGGCTGCTAGATTGTCCCCAGATGTTATAGAGCAGATCCCCACCAGAGGAACACCTGACATGAGAAGGATACGTCCAACCCTCTGATACTTCACAAATGTCAGTATGCACCTAAACTACCTCTGGCAAGCTGCTGAGTGCAAACCTGGATCCCAAACTAGATCCCAAAGGCTTTGCCATTGCTACTGATCAGGTTTTCCCTTCTGATATGTGAAGATATAGTCCTAAAAATTATGTTTTCAAGTGGGAAATGCCCTTTTTCTGTCGGCCTCCACTCATGGGTCTACAGGATGAACTGGCAAGCCTTTCCTGCAGCACCAAAGCCTTCCCAGTGTAGAAGGACATGTGGAGTTTCCCTCATTTAGAAGCAGTTCCTGATGCAACAGGAATGAAACCATTGCAACTCCAGACGGTACAGCTAAACTCTGACGTGAACAACACTTTAAGTAGTGCATAAAATCAACTCCTACTGATTAATATTAACTCAATAAACCAGAAATTAAAGAACGAAGAAAGCTAATGCCTGTTTCTGAGTAAATTATACACTGTAAACAGACCCTGAGAGATGCAAATATTGGCTGGCTTCACTTTTCTTTAGCACAAGATTTGAATGATAAGTGTGTCAGCCTTATGGTATTAAAAATTTTAAATACAAAGGTAGCTCATGAAAGAATAATGTCTATCCCCTGTGATTACAGTCCACCCACCACCATGGTAGATGGCAGATATCCCTTGCTAGCATGGCCCTCGCTCTCGGGAGTTTGAGGCACCCGACTGCAGGGAGAGTAGGAGTTACCGCAGCCCTTGCAGAACAGATCTCTGCAGTAAGCAGCTTGGGGAATTTGGTTATGTGAAACTGTAACAAAATTACCCTGTGAAGTCCTGGAAAAAGGTAAGGAAAAATAGCTAGGGAAATGCCTTGAGTTACTAAAAATTTTAATTTGCTATGCATTAATTATTGGTTAATTAAGTTCAGTATCTCTCTCAAAGTTTTACTGGCATTCAGGTCTTTGGTGGTTTTGATGACTTTCATTCACTGACAGGATAGGGGTGTTTTGGAAGATAAAGGGCAACATGACTCTCTTTGTACCATAGATTCTTTGTAGACATAACAAAATACTCCCACTGGAATTTTGGTTCATTTAGTGGAAACTTAAAGTTTGTAAAGACATTTATTTTATGATTAGGAATTCATTCTTTAAATTTTGATGGAATATCTATAAATAGTTTGTCTCTATTTCTCTTTCTTTGTTTTTATATTTATATTTAGTCAGCACAAACAGTGCACCAAGGCCATAATCACGTTCACCTAGTGCTGGAAAATCTGACTTTCTGATTGCCAGATCCTATCCTAAGGAATAACCCTTTCTCCTCAGAACCACATGTGGAGAAAATGTGTATAAAAGGCAGTGTTTATAGCTAGAAAATAAAATCAGCTGAAGAAAAGGAGCAACAGTTCACAGAACTATGATTATGTCTCATCATGTCTAAGATGGCAGACATCATGCAGCTCCTAAGGCAGTATCAGGTCTCATGACACATATCCATTGATTTCATGAGGGCTGCCTACAGATCCCATCCTTCCTTTCACCATCCAACATGAGTTCTGTTCAGGAAGAAGAGTGGGCCACCTTATGTGCTTGCTTCAGGTATTTTTCTGCACGGGCACAGACATCTATAGTCACAGTGTCAGGAAGATGGGGAAGTTTTTCCTTCACTGCATACTGAGCCTCAGGATGGATCTCAGAGTGGTGCAGAGATCCCTGCATTGGATCTGCTGGGTCACCCCAAGAGTTGACGCAATGTATGTAAGTTAGGAATGACTGGGGAATTTGGCTTCAGGCTTCATGCCATTCCTGTACTGCAGCATAGATATAGCATCTGTGAGTGAACTTTTCTAGAACTGAAAGAAGACATCCTTACACACGGGAAAGGGAAATACGTGAATCTTTCTTTGCAAAGAGAAGTCTGGTTTCTGTTCACATGTTTCATCTTGAAAAGTAAGTGTCAAAGGAAATCCTGTTTGCAAACATGCATTGGTAATCATGTAGATAATTCAAAGTTAAGGCATACAGTTCATAATTTAAGTTTTTAAATTATGTATAAAGTTGGAAAAAAAAACCCCACAGGGTAAGGAATTAATTGGACAATAACAAAATGGAGATGACCTCCTATAATCCTACATTTTTGTGTTGGTTTTTTTTTCTCTTTTTTATATTTTTAGAAGCTTCAAAACCAGTCTTGGTCTGCTATTTAGGTATTAGTTTATAAAATACATAGGAAGTAAATAAAGGATAGAATTTTTTCATTTTCTAAAATCTCTTTAAAACAGAGATGTTTATAAAATCTCTCTGTAAAATATATACAGGCAGTACAGCATATAGAGGGTATAGGCATCCTTGAAGTGAAATCTGGGTTAATGTTCTGCACTAAAAATCTAACTGTGATTATCAGATAGGATTTTTTAGTGTTCCTCAGTAGGTTATCAACCATCAAGCAACATAAAGCTACCTAACAGGTGTCTATGTTAGGTCCCATTAGTCCCAATGAAATTAGTCAAGATGAGAACCTGCATTAATTAAAAAAAAAAGAATAGCAAGTACTCTGCTGTCTTCTGACTGCTTTCCTGTAGTTACAAAAGTATAAATGCTAGCTCTCTCTCTTGCAAGTTTTGACCTAACTCCATCATATTTCAGTCGCAGATATAACTTCTGGTAAGCCTCAGCACAAGGACAGTTCTCTTATGCATTTACACACCTGCTCTGTTATATAGGTGGTCAATGAATATTCACTTTTTACTACCATGTAAAGACAAGTAAGGAAAAAAGTTCCTTAGGTGAGGTCAGTACTTTTGATGATCTTCATTCATCAATAGAAAAAGCTTAAAAATACAGCAGTTGAAAAGTCAATGGTATAAGGTTCAATTCTTATACCCATTTAGGGATAAAGGGGTCTAATTAAAAAAAAGCAATCGGAATCTCAAAATAGTGAAATTAAGCAATTAGTTAGCATGTGATGCAGGGTACCGTTCCAGTTCAGAATATATTTCTTGTGCAGCAGTTATTTGAAGTAAATATGGCAGTGCCAAGTTTCAATACACTGAGCCCTACACTGTGTTGTTTTCTGTTCCATAAGATTAGTGTTCACAAAACAGTACAAAACCCCTCCCTCTCTGAAGTCTTCAACTTGCCTGCCTGCATTTTATGTTTACCTTGAGTTGATAGCTGGTCCAAGTAACATCATCTATATCAGACTCTTCAGAACAGATTTGAAAGCCGAGTCCCTCACTGTGTGCTGCTGCATGAGTCTGTAGCATTTTTAAGGCCTATTTTAATATTTTTTATAGGTCTATGGGAATACCTGAAGAGTAATAGTGATACCCGAAACTCTGAGCAATATGGCTGTTCTTAGTTTGAAACTATGACATGCTGTAATATTAAAAAGAGGGTAGATCCATTCTTTCCAAACTTGTGAAATTTGCACAAAACCAGAGACAGCTGGTAAATAAGAAAGGTGGAACTACAAAACAACCTACAACAGGTAGTCTCTGAAACCTGAGCTCTTGGGCTTCCTTAAAGGTACGAATAAAAAGGTCCTACAGCCAGTTACAAAAACTCAGTTCTATTTTAGTGGCTACTGAACACAAGCAAACTTATCTGATTAAAATTTGTAACTATCTAAGAAGCTTCTCTGTGAGGTGTCTGCATGATATGGGCTTAGAATTTTTTTTTTTTTTTACGTCTTCTTTTCACTGGGCAAAAGAGTGAATTTGCTGTTTCCACATAAAGGTCATTAGTAGCCTGAAGGTCTATGCAAATCCCTCACAGCAAACACTAATAACATTAGAATGGAGTGAGTGATAAAAGAATTAAAGAAATGAAGATTAGAAACTACTCTAAGTAAAAAGGGGTGGGGGCTAGCAACTTGTCAATACAATGTTTTCTCTGCAGATGGTCATAACTTGTGTGCTTTTATAGCCAAGTTCACAGTTGTCCCTAAGACCTGCAAGATCCTTCAAGGTGATCATCAAAGAAGTTCAGTTTGGATTTTACAATGTTCCTTTCCTGGTATGCTCCTGTGTCATTCTTTTTTGAAGACATTGACCATATGATGATATTCAAATGGCCAAGCATTTACAATTTCCAGATCTGCCAAATAGCGAATCAACCTTTATAATTAAAGGTGACAAGCTGACAAGGAAAATGAATGTAAAATTGTATACGTATATGAATTTTTATGTCAGATTGCCGTCTGTGCACTTGTTTTCTCTTTGTCAATAGCCGAAGGCTCATTTCTCTGTACTAGAAGCGCATTTTATATCGAGGCCTTCAGACAGCTCCCCTTCGCCCTAGTGAATTTGCTGATTAATTTTGGATGCTCTTCTTAATTAACACCCCAAAGGAAGTCTAGATTTTCTAGCCTATATTCCATGTAAAACAAGTGAATCTGAAGAACAATGACCTAAGGAGACAGGCGCGCTCTGTCCGAATGACATTACAAGAACATTGAATATCTCACAAGTCAGGACCTGGTCAGGCAATGCCTAGGGAAAATGTAGGCCTTTAATCAGGGCAGAAATGAGATTCATATTAGTCCAATTTCATTTTCTTTATTGCTGACAAAGAGAGGCTGGGATGGATGCCACCTGACAGTTGAAACATGGTGCCCCTATGCAGGAGCAGGTGCCTCTGGCCTTGATTAATAATTGGTACCATTTTGACTTGCGGGCAGATAAGTTGATGATGGATGAGAGAAAAAGAGTGAAGTGATTTATTATAAAATTAGTATAAAATAACGAACTGGCTAATTGCACACAAGCCTCATAAAATGTAGCTGTGGAGTCAGAAGTGCAATGCCAGGCAACAATAATTTCCACCTCAGTTTTCACAATGAGATCTTCAAGCAAAGAAACATAGAGACAACTCTTACTTATGCAGCTGCTTAATGAAAAATCTACTTCAAGCAAATAAAATACTGACTTGTATTTCAGCTTTTATTATTACTGTTGCACAAGAAAAGGAAACAGTAGAACTGAACAGGCCACATTAAACCAACTGTTGCTTCACTGTTAAAGCTAATGAAACCTTACAATTCTATCATTTCTTTACATACTTTAGCAGGGTAAAAGATCTAAAGTTATGAAACAGAGATGTATATGTGTTTAAATCAAAATTCAACATAAAAATCAACTTGTAACCTCTATTGGAACCTATAAAAGTGTACAGCCCTCTTCATAGGTATCACTTTTCTAGTTAACTTTTTGATGCTTTAGACTTCCAAGTCTGTGCTCTGGTAGTTATTTTAAAACATGAATCATCTACTGCTTGCTATTTTATGCTGTATATGTTCAGCAGAGTACAATTACAGATTAAAAAGGTGTATGTTGTAACATCCAGTTGCTCCCTGGTAAAAACATTTATTTTGTTGTTATGAAACCATGTCATTATATTCTTTTTTTCTTTACCAGACAAATGCTTGGTCACTTTCTCCTGGAAATTTTAAAAGTCTAACCTGTTATAATTCCTTGAAATGTTTTGCTACTAGCAGTGCCAACCAAAATCCAACTGTTTTTTTCTGGAAGTTCCACTATTAAACCAGCTTAAATTACTGAATTAAATACAACTGCCAACAATAGTGTCTGAATAAGATGGGCTCAGTCATAAGACTGAAAATGAAAGTAGCATGGGGAGCTAAAATTTCATTTTCATGTGATCCATTTCTATTCTACTCCTAAGAAAAAAAAAAGTGGCAATTTGTCCTTATATTCTACAAATTTTCAGAAACTGAGTTTTCCATACAGATTAAGAAATAGTGTTTTCAAATAATAATATGCCAACACTTCATTATGGTTCAAAACCAACAGTCATTGCTTAACAGCATTAAACTTTTTCTGTGCTCCTAAAAAGAAGTAAAGATGACAACCTTTGTTATATGCCTTAGAAAAATATTAGAATGTTTCATATCTGAGCCAGTCTCAACTGCATACCAAGAGTATTAATTTATTTTTGTGGGGAGATTGGAGAAAAGTCAACCTGAATACACTTCTAAAGTGTGTGACTTAAACTATTTTAATTTGACAGGAAATTTTGTTTCAGAATGTTAAGGTGTCTTTAACGTGACATGGCTTCATGAATTAGAGTAAACTGAATTAACACTGTTTCTGAATAAGAGTATCCACAGTTTACTGCAGCTTAACTTTAAATTATTTTTAAACTCATGTCACTGTTTTATCTGGACTAACTTCTTCAACAGTCTCCTATTCAAAAGCCTTTTCACATTGACTCATTTACAGTTTATTTGGAGAAAATAATATCAAGTGAAAGATTATTTAAGAGAAAAATTACAGATCAACCATCCTTTTTTGTCTGAGTCCAAGACTGTAAAATTTATCATCATCTCTGTCAAAATCTGAAGGCTGCATCCCATCATGACAATGGGAGCACAGGCTTGAGAAAAATACATATTGCTGTGAAACAGGAGATTAGACAGTGATAGTGTCTGTGCTGTCCTTGCAAATTGCATTAATGTCTTCTCCCCATCAATACCTATATTCTTTCTATATCTCAGAGGTTTTGGGTTTCAGGATAAAAGGAAGCAATTTTAATTAACCACAGTGCTTTTAAGACCAAGAGGTAAATAACTCTGCAAGGATCAACTTGTGCTCTGAGTCCCACCAGCTCTATCTCAAGAGGAAGCAGAACGTCTGGCTTTGAAAAGGACACTTTTCTATCAGCCACATTGTAAGAGGTGTTTGGGCCATCATCTCCTTCGTCTGTATGAGGTTGGTGTCAGGCATGAGCTAGCTCCACATCTTTGCTACCTTCACTCTGCTACCTTTGCTACTGCTGGGAACCATGTGCCTGACAGAGATGAGGCTGGCTATTTCTCTGTACTGCAGACATGGCAGCATGGGGGTAGCATTGCTAATGTCTAGGAGCCTTGTGACAGAAACGATAACATAACATCAAAGGTTAGGACAGCTGAATGCTTACTCCCAGAGTATTCAAAGGCCTCTGAGAGCAGCTTTAGGATAAGGAGGGAAATTGAAGTCTGTTTACCATTTCCTTGAGACTTGGTTTCAGGGTTTGCAAACTGAGGAATGTCTCACATGGAATTAGCGCCTGCCCACGAGCTTTGCCACAGGCAGGTAGAAAAACAAAAGAAGACGAAGTCTCTCTGGACTTAGAAGGAGGTGGAAACAATCAAAGAAATGTGGTTTATCCACATTACTACTTTCAAGAGCTGGCTGTAAGTAATCTAACTGGTGGCCCTCAAGTGTGATCTGGACTTTGGGTAACCTGAGTGCAGAACTAGAAATTAAGTTGTGGGTTAGACAGGTTTTAATCAAGCAGCTTTTACACTTGTATTAGCTCTGTATTTTTGTCCGTCCCCAGCCCCTCCTACCCTTGCAGAAACCATTCCCAGCCTTTGGTATCGTTTCTGAGGGCAAAACTCAAGGAAGCCTCTCCATTCCTTTGGGGCAAGGTACCTCTTTCTTTAAGACATCCCTTTGAGAAAGCTAATGAAAGGAGGGTAAGATTCAGTGCTGGTCTGTCTCACTCAACATAGGTTCAGTGGTGTATCACAAAGAAAAAACTGAACTGTGACACACGTCTATCTCATAAAAGTACCTATCGTGTAGGTTTGAACGGGTTTGAACAACTACTGCTGTTTTGTTCAAAACTGTAGCTAATCACAAACTGGGGAGGGTTACCAAAAGAAATACATGGGTTTTACCTATTTTGCAATGCATGAAAGTTTTGCAAAACAGTTTAACCCCTTCTGGCTTCTAATACCACTCTAGTTTTCCTCCCTAGCTATGCTTCATACATTTAGTTTTTGCAGTCACTGGTTTAAATGTGTTTGCCAGTTGTGGTACACCTGCCAGCCACGCTGTCTGCTCTTAGCAGGGAGAAACATGTACCATACAATGCTGCAAATAAATTTGGGGAAGGGGAAGGCTTTCATTGCTCTCAGTTATCTCTCAAAGGGACAAATGATAAGAGCTAGGGGGAATGTCCTTACCGACACATTTTTAACAATGCAAACAAAGTGTCATCTCATTTCACCAAGTGTAATGACCATACAGTGATCTAGCCATGTTCAAAAACTGGATGAATTATTATTTCTGAATCATATGGCTGCTGTTTATTGCTCTATTTCCTCCACCTACCTGTCTCCATGCGACCTCACATTTTCCTCTTTTTTCTTAAACTTTTCTGTAAAAATTTTATTCATGTTTTTCATAATTTTTCTTCTGCATTTCCTGTTGGGCATTTTATTTTGGATTTCTTTTTTAAGTTTTCCCTTCATAGTTCCCTCCATCCAGTAATTTTTATTTTCTCTGGTTTATTTTTTGACTCTCTTTTATGAATTATGACTCAGGTCTCTTTTCACTAGTCTCTCTGTCTTTCATTCTGAGTGACCAGTGGGAGTACATAAATTCCTTAATACATGTCTCTTTCTGTACTGATTCACATTTCTCTCCTTCTATAGCCTTTCCTTATCAAATCACTCATCTCATACCTCAGTTTTCTTTATTCTTTCTCCATGGTTGTTATATTTTTGCCTCATATTTCCAGTGCAAGTTTCTGTTGAGGAATTCCACCTTTCTCCACTGTTGCAGTTTCTTCTCACAGGTTCTTGCTTTCTGCTATATGTTTTCCTACTTTCCTACCCTGAATTTTCCCCCTTTCTCTCTTTCTCCAGCCACCTTGTCCCCCATCAGTCTTGTTCCTCTTCTCCAGCAGTACCTATGTTACCTCAGGATCTCAGGCTGCTCAGTTGCTCTCATATATTCCATGTCAATCCTCTCCCCCAATGCTTCTCTTCCTGACACTTACTAATGACAATATATTTGGCTTCCAAGACCTCCTTCCACAGTCCTCCAAGATCAGTAAAAGTAGGGTTTAATACTTCTGCTGTTCAGAAGTAGTCTTATTTCATCCATTCTGTCTTCCTGAAGGCCCAAATGGACGAAATTTTGGAATATGCTTTGTGAAACAGACATTTCAGGGTCTCCGGAAAGTTGGAAAACACATGGGAACAGAACAGTCTTTATAACTTTATCTGTCTCTGCTGGGGGGTACCAACTAGGTGAAGCACAGAAGTAGTCAAAATGTGAACAACAGAGGAAGGAAAAGTACTCTTTTGGAAGTCTGCTTTTGTGGTTATTTTATATGACAGAATACGTGGTTGGGTTTCGTTTACTAAGACTTCAGTACTGGTTTCTCTTTGGGCTCCATTTGTATTTAAGAGGCCTGCACAATAGTAGCTAGAAACACATCTGAATATTTGTACTACTCTTTCAATGTAGAGAATTTATCTCCCTCTTTTTATGTTCTGTAGTCTTTACACAGGACTTCATATAGGACCAAATAATTCCAATGAGAGCAAATTAAATCCTATTAAAGTTAGCCATTCCTATATAACTGAATTTGTGCCCCTGAGAAGGCTCCCAGCTGTTCTCCTTCATGATGCTCCTGTTCCCATCATGACACTGCAGCAGCTCTGGGACGTGGCTGTCATGCTGTCAGCATAGCAGGCCTTTAGATCAACATAAGATTAATCTTACTGCAAAAATCTTTGACTATGTCAGGCCTGGCTCTGTGTCTGGCTCTGTCTCTCTCAGAAGACTATAACTTACTCTCTTAACAGTTGCATTTGAACTGTGTTTTCTGTCAATGTGGGATAAAGAAACAAGAGGCCTGCATGTAATTTGGATTTTTCTAAGTATCTCGTTTCAATCTAATGTACTGTTGTGTAATTAAGCCAGTAAGTCTATATGACCAGCCCATTTCAGGACTTGGTCTGCTATCTCTAGTCAGTGACAAATTCTGGTTTCCATTGCTTGTTCAGAGATGATAACAGTGTGATTTACAGGTATAAGTAACAAATGAGATAAATTAAAAAGACTAAGAGTGGCACCTGTCTAAGTGTAGGGTTGCACTAAATGATTCCCACATCTTTGTTTCCTGTAGGACCCTGCATTTGCAGCCTCTCCTCAGGAAGGTTAACAATGGGAGAGTTGTTTCTTAATGCCCATGAACCAAGAAAGCGGGCCTTATCCTGCGGCCCAGGGATATGATTATTATCTCTGAGTGAAAACAACAGCCGCATTTTTCAGCTCCATGTGTACAAATGATCCTTGTGTTTCATATAGTTCTTGACTACAGCATCTTGGATTGCCCAATTTGTTACAGGTCTGTACTGTGAGCTGCCTTTGTATAGTTGAGCTGAACCTACAGTCAGGTACATGTCCCTCTTTGTTTGTGTACAGTTCTCAACATTTTGTATTCTTAAAGACATTTCTAAAATATTTAAAAGTTATTGCAGTCTTAACAAATTTTCAAATATCTTATTTTTTTCTTTTATTCTAGGAATAATTACGATTTTTTTATGACAGGTCATATTAATAGAGAAACTCCTTGAAGACTGTGCTTAACATGAATGATGAAATCTCTACTTCTACTTCTATTATTCCAGATAAAAGCTTAAAGGTACTTCTGCAGTTTATTACAATATGTACTTCTTTGGACACTGGAACCTCAATTCAGTTGACTAGTAAACATTTGTTATGCAACACCCTGCCAAGGGAAAATCATGGTTGGAAGTTAAGAAAACAGGCTTTTTATGACAGCTCCAAGAAGAGATATCAGGTCATCCAAGAGGTCCAAGAGGTGAAAAGTATATGGGCTACTTAGTTTCCTTGCTCCCTATTGCTTTTTTAATAACAGCTTCTCCGGTGTTGCATAGTGGCAGCAAACCCCTTCATTTGTTGGCCTTGGAGTTCAAGGGAAAGGATCACAGTGTTTCTCCTCTTGGTATGTATATTCAGGGTCTTGGGGGTTCATTTAACTGTTTCTCCTCTACCTTTTAGGTATGCCTGGCTCCTCCGAGGCATAGTCAGAAGCTTATACTTCTGCTAGCATAGTGTCTCTCACATTAATACATCATCTCATTGGAATGGAAATTCCAGGTGAGGAACCCAATACTCGATCTCAGAAACCAGTCCTTACATTGTCTGAAAGAGAAATTTCAGGTTTTGTGCTGTTTGGTTACTATTTAGATTTGAAGTGGTGAGTATCATCTGTGTCCCTAGAGATCTTCAATTTAGGTCACCAGTTAAATTTAGGCTGGATAGGTGAGTACTGAAAAATATTTAAGCTAACACTGTTTAGACTCTCTTAAAGGAAATGCACTCTGAGTTGATACTGGAGGATTAATATTTCTGTGTGCTGGGTTCAGCTGCGGTAGAGTTAATTTTCTTCAGAGTAGCTGGTATGGGGCTGTGTTTTGAATTTGTGCTGAAAAACAGTGTTGATAACACAGGGATGTTTTCATTATGGTTGATCAGGGCTTGCACAGAATCAAGGTCTTTTCTACTTCTCATCCCACCCCACCAGAGAGCAGGCTGGGGGTGCACAAGAAACTGGGAGGGGATAGAGCTGGGACAGCTGACCCCAACTGACCAGAGGGATATCCCACCTGATCTAGTTAGCGGTGTCCCTGCTCACTGCAGGGGGGTTGGACTGGGTGACCTCTAGGGGTCCCTTCCAACCCAAAACATTCTATGATTCTATGATTCTACAATTCTATGATTCTATGATTCTATGTCATGCTCAGCATATAAATCTGGAGGAAGAAGAAGGAAGGGGGGAGGTGTTTGAAGTGATCATAGAATCATAGAATGTCTTGGGTTGGAAGGGACCCCTAGAGGTCATCTAGTCCAACCCCCCTGCAGTGAGCAGGAACACCGCTAACTAGATCAGGTTGCTCAGAGCCCCGTCCAACCTGGCCTTGAATGCTTCCAGAGATGGGGCCTCCACCACCTCTCTGGGCAACCTGTTCCAGTGTTTCACCACCCTCATTGTAAAGAATTTCTTCCTTATATCCAGTCTAAATCTACCCTGGTTTACTTTAAAACCATTACCCCTTGTCCTGACACAGCTGGCCCTACTAAAAAGATTTTCCCCATCTTTCCTATAGGCCCCCTTTAGGTGTTGAAAGGCCGTAATCAGGTCTCCCCGCAACCTTCTTTTCTCCAGGCTGAACAAGCCCAACTCCCTCAGCCTGTCCTCATAGGAGAGGTGCTCCAGCCATCGGATCATTTTTGTGGCCCTCCTCTGGACCCGCTCCAACAGTTCCATGTCCTTCTTGTGCTGAGGGCTCCAGAGCTGGATGCAGTACTCCAGGTGAGGTCTCACCAGAGCAGAGTAGAGGGGCACAACCACCTCCCTCGACCTGCTGGCCATGCTTCTCCTGATGCAGCCCAGAATACGGTTGGCCTTCTGGGCCGCCAGCACACATTGCCGGCTCATGTCCAGCTTTTCATCCACCATGGCGTTTGTCTTCCCAAGTCACCATTAAGAATGATGGATCCCTGCTTTCCTGGGGATGACTGAACGCCCTCCTGCTGGTGGGAAGCAGTGAATGAATTCCTGGCTTTGCTTTGCTTGCGTATGTGGCTTTTTCTTTACCTGTTAACTATCTTTATCTCAACCCACAAGTTTTCTCACTTTTACTCCTCCAATTCTCTCCCCCATCCCACCAAAGGGGAATTAGCAAGTGGCTGGGTGGGGCTGAGCTGCCTGCTGGGATTAAACCACAACATCCTGGCATATCCCCCTGAGAACCATCTTCCAAAAAAAACCCCAAACTTGTCACCCTCTTTGAACAGGGTGAATTAAATCTAAGAACTAAGTGGTGTGAATTAACTTTATATTCTTAGAGCTATTCCCTGTAAGTAGTGGTGATCACATACATTGACAAAGCAGCCCAGGGGAAATGGCTGCACTGATGCCCATAGTGTGCCTGTGCAGGGAGTTAGAGAAGCTTTTTATTAAAGGTCTGTCAGTCTATTCATGCTGATGAATTTTCATAATCATTTACTCACTATATTTTGCACCAGTTTGTGTATGCAGTCGTAATCCCATGCTTATTTGCACTCTGCAGACTCATGTGCAAAACCATGGGCAGTATTACTATGAAGTAGGCCTGATCCACAAAAAGCATTACAAATATTTGATGAGAGGCAAAATGGGAAAAAGCAATTGGATTGGGTGTGATATGGGCAAATATTAGTGTCTTCTGTTCTTCTTCAAAGGGTTCAATATATAGTCTGTGCCTGGGAAGATCATGGAACAGATCCTCCTAGAAGCTATGCTAAGGCACATGGAGGCCAGGGAGATAATTCGAGATAGCCAGCATGGCTTCACCAAGGGCAAGTCCTGCCTGACGAACCTAGTGACTTTCTATGATGGTGTGACAACAACAGCGGACAAAGGAAAACCAATGGACGTCATCTATCTGGACTTCTGCAAAGCCTTTGACACAGTCCCCCACAACATCCTTCTCTCTAATTTGGAGAGCTATGGATTTGATGGGTGGACTGTTCGGTGGATAAGGAACTGGCTGGATGGTCGCATCCAGAGGGTAGTGGTCAATGGCTCGACGTCTGGATGGAGACTGGTGACGAGTGGTGTCCCTCAGGGGTCCATACTGGGACCGGTGCTGTTTAATATCTTCATCAATGACTTAGACAGCGAGATCGAATGCACCCTCAGCAAGTTTGCGGATGACACCAAACTGAGTGGTGCGGTTGACACACCAGAAGGACGAGATGTCATCCAAGGAGACCTGGACAGGCTGGAGAGGTGGGCCTGTGTGAACCTCATGAGATTCAACAAGGCCAAGTGCAAGGTCATGTACCTGGGTCGGGGTAAACCCCAGTATCAGTACAGGCTGGGGGAAGAAAGGATCGAGAGCAGCCCTGCCGAGAGGGACTTGGGCGTGCTGGTGGATGAAAAGCTGGACATGAGCCGGCAATGTGTGCTGGCGGCCCAGAAGGCCAACCGTATTCTGGGCTGCATCAGGAGAAGCATGGCCAGCAGGTCGAGGGAGGTGGTTGTGCCCCTCTACTCTGCTCTGGTGAGACCTCACCTGGAGTACTGCATCCAGCTCTGGAGCCCTCAGCACAAGAAGGACATGGAACTGTTGGAGCGGGTCCAGAGGAGGGCCACAAAAATGATCCGATGGCTGGAGCACCTCTCCTATGAGGACAGGCTGAGGGAGTTGGGCTTGTTCAGCCTGGAGAAAAGAAGGTTGCGGGGAGACCTGATTACGGCCTTTCAACACCTAAAGGGGGCCTATAGGAAAGATGGGGAAAATCTTTTTAGTAGGGCCAGCTGTGTCAGGACAAGGGGTAATGGTTTTAAAGTAAACCAGGGTAGATTTAGACTGGATATAAGGAAGAAATTCTTTACAATGAGGGTGGTGAAACACTGGAACAGGTTGCCCAGAGAGGTGGTGGAGGCCCCATCTCTGGAAGCATTCAAGGCCAGGTTGGACGGGGCTCTGAGCAACCTGATCTAGTTAGCGGTGTTCCTGCTCACTGCAGGGGGGTTGGACTAGATGACCTCTAGGGGTCCCTTCCAACCCAAGACATTCTATGATTCTATGATTCTATGATAGTCACCATTTCTCCGAGAGTGCTGAAAATATCCTCTCCTGGACGATCAACTTCTGGAGAGGAGTGGAAAGCATTATCCTTTGCCATCCAGTCTTCCAAATTTCCAGAAAGATACCTAACATGTCCCTGAGTTTTTAATGACACAGACACCTCCTGGGAACTAGGTCTGAAGTTAATACCTCATTTGCCATCCCGTGCTGAGCAAACATTTTATATCACTCAGTTAGGACTGGATTTTAACCAGAAACCTAGATATGAAAGTCCCCAACCCCATTAGTAATATTTTGTGGTGTCCCAGAACCTAGGTTTCAAACTTTTATACGTATCACCAATTTGAAATGCTTTTAATGCTAATTTTTATGGAATTCCTACATTTACATATTCTCTTTTTATTTAATGAGCTGACAGAAGATATTCCTTGTCCTAAAGAATTACAGATGTTTCAATTAAAGTGTTCAATTAAAATTTTCCGAAAGAAATTGAATTGCTGACTGTGGCCATGCTCGATGATTACACATAACTGGCCTCTCAGAGAATTGCTGTAAGTTACTCTATAAGGTATTCTTTAGCTATCATTCAGTGAGTGTTATTATTATCATTTGCTATATTATCTAAAGCTATCTTCAGGCAGACTTAAATTACTATATTTATTTTTTTAAATAGAAGCTATTTATTGCACTTTGCTCTTTAGCTTACCTGCTTGTTCCTGTTGCATCAACATCCTTCCAAGAGATTCTTACTCTCCTCACCCCATTACAGCAGCTTTTCTAAAGCAAATCTCCAATTATAGAGGAGATTTCTTGGCAGTACATGCTCTAAATGAACGAAGCTTTTAAAGAGGTTGATTGGTGAAATAAACTGTTATGACCAGTTTCAAAAGGGGGCCAGTAATATTAAAAAAAAAAAAAAAGGCTGCTGTTAATGCAGTAGGACTCGCTGGGTGGGGGTTTATTTGGAAAGGTCGATTTATTGTGGGAGAAGGGCTGCAGCAGGGAGAAGGTTGGCCTCTCCCTCGATTAGCACTGCATGGTGGTCCAGGAGTGGGGCCGCACTGCTAGCCAGAGCTTGCCCCGCCAACACATCTTGCGGCTTCTTCCAGCCCAGGGGGCTGAGCAAACACACAACACAGAGGCCAGCCCTGTCCCAGGGAGGTCACTGCCTAAGGGAGGCAAAATTGCTACACCTCGAAGCACGAAAAAGCAGCCCTTTCTGAGAGGAAACCTCAAGTGTTCATTTTCTTGTTTTCCCCCGGGCTCACAATTAAGATTTCACACAAGTTACTGCTGATTACGAAGGGACGGAGAACACCTCTGTGGCAAGCGAGCACTGAACTTCAGCCACTTATTGTGTGAGTTAAAGCAACAGGGGCTGGCCCACCACTTCCCTTTGTGGCTCTGTTTGAATTCAGTTGATTAATGTTGTATGTGCACGTCTATAGAGGCACCACATTTAAAGGGATTGTTTACTGTAGCCTTGTAATCAACCTGCCTCAGCAGCACCCTATTACCCATGATAACAGGGCTGCTGCAATTTGGGTCTGAAAGAAAACCGCCTCAGATGGGCTCTCGGATGGTTTAGCGCTAGTATGCTGCCCTGTTATCTTCATTTGTAATTTGTTTTCAAGAACAGTGATTTACATTTCAGTTGGATTACACCTTTTAATGTATCACAAACGTAAAGTGGCTGCAGTGAAAACTCACATCTCCACCAGATTTCAAACGATGCATTTGAGGCTTCAGTGGAGAGGATTACAATTAAAATCAAAAGCTTGCTCATTCTTTTAATGATGCACGCTAACCCTTTGTATACTAAGAAGCCTATCATGGTGCTATACAATCACGATTTTTTTTAGGGATATGAAATAGCTGCATGCGTTCTGCCTTATCATCTACTACACCCAAATGCAGTTCTTCTGAAAAGGAACGCATCCTGCACAGAGTTCAGAGGACAACTTAAGTTGAAAAAAAATATAGAACAACAGATAAAAAAGGAATGAGGAGAAAAAACAAACAGTTGGGTTTGTGGTTTTTTTAATGTGAAACATATTTTAGTAACAGACTTCATTTTCCTAAAGCAGTTATGAAGACTTCTATTGAAAGCATAATGGTACGGGATGAAGTGCAAAAAATTAATCAGTGTGGTATTTTTCTTTCAATGAACATTACACGAGCAAAGAAGTTTATTGGTTTTGTTCTGCTTTGATTTTGGTTTTTTTTAATGTTGTAGTTTTCTCACAGCAGTAAATTTTGAAAAATCCACATTTATTTATTTTCTTCAGCAATCCAGAATAATTTCCATCTAAGACTTCTGTCACTTTAGATGGATTTGCAAATAACAGACATTTATGTTCCTACTTGGGTCTTAACTGTGTCTTAACTTCGTCTAGAAAATTATTTAAAATTCTTATGGGGCAGACTTATGGCAAGACTGAAACTCAGATCACGCATGGCAGAAATATCTGGGAGAGAACCTCCACCACAATGTTCAAAAGCTTCTGCTCCAAGCCAAAACCTCACCTGGGCTCAGGCAGCCTAACAGCTTCTCTGTACCCTGATCCTCTCCATTCCTGCCAGGGTGGGACCACCCCCTCATCCCAAGCTTTTCTCTCTGTCTCCTTGAGGGTCTAAACTCTATCCCAGGGTAGAAAAGACTCGAGACTCCACAAAAATAGGATGAGAACTCTCTACAGCAGATGCTCCTGAACTACCAACTACCAGCCATCAGGTGGTGGCATGGTGAGGGTCCAAAGCGCTGTCTCCAGTGAGGTGGTGAGGAATTGGGGAAGAGAACAAAACTGTAATGGTTAAACAGTGCAATTTCAGCAAACCAAACGAAAAGGGTTTTATTTTCCTTTTTTAAGATAACTGCAACCCTGGAAGACACCATTTAGTAACCTATAGAAGAGCTCCTTTCCCAGGCTTTGGTACATGAATATCCAGTCCCCTACAACTCAGTAGAAGTCACAGCAATACTTACCATTTCTTGGGTGGAGATTTGAATGCATTGTAGGAAAGATGGCAAGGACCTCTCAATTACTTCTAAGAAATCTGAAATAAGTTTTTGAAAAGATTCAGGCTATTCCATCAAAATTTTCTTACTTTAAGAAAAAGTATCTTTTACCAAAGCTAGATAGGTAAATCCATAAATAATATTTAAGATTGAATCAAATGTCTCAGTCAAGTCAAAGTGGTTTTCATTTCAATCTTTTGCAAAAAGATAGATCAAACCACTTTTCTAAAATGAAATATTCCTTGTATCTTGAAAATCAAACTTCTAGTTTAACATTTGCAGAAGAATAGATGGGATTCCCCTCACCGAACTGAAACCTTCTGAAGGAAAACATCTAATGAAAATAAGTCTTTGAGGTTTCTCTATATTCAGTGAGAAGAGAGGGAAAGTCATGCCGACCTGAGGTTTCCTCATACTTAAGCTGACCAACATAGAATCATAGAATCATAGAATGTCTTGGGTTGGAAGGGACCCCTAGAGGTCACCCAGTCCAACCCCCCTGCAGTGAGCAGGGACACCACTAACTAGATCAGGTTGCTCAGAGCCCCATCCAACCTGGCCTTGAATGTTCCCAGGGATGAGGTCTCCACCACCTCTCTGGGCAACCTGTTCCAGTGTTTCACCACCCTCGTTGTAAAGAATTTCCTCCTTATTTTGTGAAGAAAAGGTTCTTGCCTTAATGGTAGCCCAAAATAGAGTTTGCAAACACAGCTCACACACAGCAGTCACACAGATTTTGGCAAAACATATTATCCTGATGTTTCTCTCCACCTACTCATGTCACTCTAGTCTTCTTCTGACTAAATTAAGTCTTACTTTCCTCCAGGCAAGCCTTTCTTCTGATATAAACCAAGGTATTCAACAGCACAGAAAGGGCAGGCTAAACCCAGGTATAAAACATCATCACACAGATTACCTAAGGATCATATCACATAAATGAAGACATTTGAATATTGTTTTTCTTTTTTCATGTAGACACTTTTAATTCTGATCACATACAGCATAAAGGAACATTAAATCTTATGATCAAAACCCAGAGAGTGATTTATAAATGTCATTGAGGTGAGGGGAACCGCAGTTCAAATGCCTCATGCCTTCATTCTTCTCTGTGAGATGATTTTCTGGTTTTACTGCAGTAAGGCATCAGAACCTATCACCAAAATGCGTCATGGAACAGGTAGCTCAGCCTGACCCCATGGCAGCAGTTCAGAGAGTTAGACAACAAAACTGTAGTTTCAAAAGTAACCAAAAGTAGTTTCAAAATTAGTCAGCGTTTTAAATTATTTTTTTTTCTTTTTAACTAAGCTCTTCTCTTTTTTCCATTTTCATATATTTGTACTTTGATACAAAATCAGTTTTGCACTGATAGCTTTAATGATTCTCTTTCCTTTTTAGTTTATGAAAAACCCATGTATCCATTCATAAACTGTCTCAACAAAATGAATATGATGATCTGTGATATTCTGTACTTGATGACATAACCTTTCTCAAAAGAGCTTGGTGAAAGAAATCATGAGGCAGCAATCCCAGACAATTTGCTGGAAAATGTGATTTCGCTTTGCCTGAATGTTATCTTCACATGCCAATCCTGTATGTCTTGTGCCATCTTGTCCAACTTAAAAGCAAGGAGGTTCTGAAGAAGTAGCCCCTGTAAATACCACTGCATGGTTCTCCTTCCCATCACTCATTGTTCTTCAGGTGGGGGTTATTTAGTCCTGCCTTCTGCAATCTTGGAAAGGTCTTTCCTAGATTGACCTGCAAGGGATTGTTGTGGTTTAGCCCCAGTTGGCAACCAAGCACCACTCACCCATCCTGCCCCCCTGGTGGGATGGAGGAGAGTATTGGAAGAGCAAAAGCAAGAAAGCTCATGGGTTGAGATAAGAACAGATTAATAATTGAAATAGTAACAGCAACAACAATGACAACAATAATAATAATAAATTGTAATTAAAGGGAAAACAACAAGAGAGAGAGAAACAAAACCCAGGAAAAAACAGAAAAACAAATGCTCACCACTTGCCAGCTGACACCCAGCCCATCCCTGAGCAGCAAACCTCTGGCAGAGCAGGGGAAGCTAAAAAACATGCTTGACTGGTGTAAGCACTACTTAGCAACAACTAAACCAGCAGTGTGTTATCGACATTATTCTCATCCTAAATCCAAAACATAGAGTTATGCCAGCTACTGGGAAAAAAATTAACTCTATCCCAGCCAAAACCAGGACAACGATGATCACCTGCATACAGGCCCTGAACTTCGTCTGCTTAGTCACCACCCATGTCCTGGCAATCTGACTTGACTTGGGCCACAATGATTTCCCTATGAACATTCTTTCCATCAGGCAAGGGAAGTTCTTGGAGGAGATGAGATGATGAGAGAACATGCAGTTATAGCCTTCATGTATTAGTTTCTAAGTCTGATTCCATTCTCGACACTGAAACCCAAGGAAGTGAGAGGTGTTCAGTGAGATTTTGTGAATAATACTGGTGGTCCTGAAAAAGCATTAAGAAAGTAAAAAAAATTACATGGCTTGGGTGATCTCAGAGATTTTTGGAAACTGAAAAAAATTTGCTCTGAATACCACACTTTGAGCTGAAATAACAGTATTTTGCTTCATTTTTCAATATCTTTTAGACATATTTTAGACATATTTCAGAAAGCAATCACTTTCAATTAAAACCCACATTTTATAAATATGCAAATAATTGCTTTATTTGGAGGATTTATCATTATTCTTTTAGCAACGATGAAGGTGAAATGAAGACATTTGGTGCATTTCACCCTGACTCGATATTTCATCTGTAGACAAAGGTTTCACACAAGATTTTTCACACAAAATTTTAATCCATTTCAAATAACCAGCAATCCCCTGACAGGCTATTTCTAAAATTGTCATCAGTCATTGTCCCTATGATTCAGAAGCTACTCTGTTTAGATTGCCCCATTTCAGGCAAAAAATAGTACCCATGTTGCTCCAAATGAGAAAAGGTCATATTCCTAATGGAACTGAATATAAATCCAATATGATATTCATGTTACACATTACATCATTAGCTACAGATTTATAGGGAAAGAGCTAATATATTGAAGATTGTGACATAGTTCTCTTTCTCAAATGCACCTAATTTTTGAAGTTAGGCAGCACTGAATTTCTTCTTATAAGAATATCTAAAGTATTTTTCTTTTAATGGCTCCTTCCTTTAAGCAAAGACTGCAGAGCTGATGAATATTTCATGGGTAGAAAAACACCTACGATAGAGGGTTTTACCTACAAAATCTTTAGGGAAAGGGAGAAAATGGCAGGAAGGCGCTGTAAGGACAGTTCTTTTAAGAAGTCTTTGGAAAAGGGTCTCCATTTCATTTTCCACATCAATAACACCTCCTTCACCCCTTAATACTTTCTTCCTTTCATTTTATTCCATAATAGTGTTCAGTCATTTTTGTACTTTTCTTTGTATTAAAGAGTGTCTCCCGAGCTGGCTAAACCATTTTAAAGCTAAAAATTTAAATAGAAAATTCTGAACTAGGAAAAAAAAGACATCCAAATATAGTGGCTGTAAATTTGTACAAACCTGTTATACAGGAATAAGAATTTTAAATGGATTTCTCCCTTCTTCTACTGTTCAATCCTAATAGAGCTCACTCCTGGATTTCAAGAAGGCATTTACACTTAGAAGTGGCAAGGGTGACAAAAATACTTTGTTTCACTAAAGGCTGTCCCCTCTCAGACATTAGGTGGACTCTCATGACCATGACATGTAGAACTCTTTTCTGACTGATAACCTCTCATAGGCAACAATGACAAAAAAACCAGAAAGGAAAATATAGCCTCTCTCTCTGTAAACTCCACTAACAGCTCTTGTTCTTATATAGAAGTTTCTTTGGTAGCATGATGATTAGGAAAAGCATAATACCAAAGAAATTGAGAAACAGTGAGAAAAAAACCCAAATGTAATCCCCCTGTCTACAAGTGGTTTAATCCAGTCTTCCTTTGAAACCATTCTTTGTCATTCCGATCTTAGGCTTGGATGCCACATGGCAGAAAGTAGCTGACTGGGTTCTCAGCTACTAAAACGGGAAGTCCAATATTCAAATTACAAATTTATACTTGCAACAAAAAAACTAGTGCATGGCAACACTACTAAGCTTTTAACTGAATGAAATAAAAGCCTAGAAAAAAACCTATGGGGCTGAAGGTAATGTTCCTCACCCAATCTAAGCCTATACATTAGATGTTTAAACACCTAAACATTGGATGGCTAGGCCAGCACCCTTTCTTCTGGGCTTTTTAAGGCAACCAGTGTATATTAGATTTTTTAGACTGTCAGTCATTCTTGCTGCTTTCTTTACCTTTTCTCCACTTTCTTAGGTGGAAATTAGATACTGGAGTCAGTATTTCTGGTATTTAATCTAGAGTTGGGAAAAATCGCACTGCATTCCTCTGCTTTTACTTTTTAGGATTGTGGTAGTCTTGTGAGACTCCATATTTAGCTGGTTCTCTACCTTGCAAACTATGTCTTCTTTCAATGCACTGGTTTTTGGTGTCTTTTTTTTCTTCTTTCTTTTCAAGACTCCTGCATCCTGAAAACGTGACCTACCATTTTGTTTTCCAAAATGTTTGACCTTTCATTTAACTGAAAAGCACCAATGTTGTGCAAGTGAGCCCGTCTGATTGCACAATACAGATCACTTGCTAGAATTTTTCTTTGTTATTTAACATGCCACAGCTGCTCAGATTATCTGCAGACTTCACCAGCAAGAGCTTTTTATTTATTTCCAGATAACTAGTAAAGATACTGAATAGGCCTGGGTCAAGGATAGTCCTGTTACAGCTCCTTTCAGGATTTAAATTACCACAATTTATTCTCCATCTACAATTACTTTTTCTGATCTCCCACTTGGTGTTTAAGGAATTTACTTTGTATAGTGCACAAAGGCAAATATTTTAGAGAGGTCTTTTTTCAAAATGCAATAATGTTGGTCAAACAAGATGGAAATCTCGTCAGACGGTTGTATCAAATTTGTGCAACATGAACTTTTTTATATAAAGCCATGCTAACTCTCGTTAGTTAGGCTACTACCTTTTAAATCTTTCCTAACTGCATCTCTGTCTATCCTGTTCATGACTTAGCTTGTAATCAGTCAGCCTAAATGACATTTGTAGTGATTTAGATGATTGTTCTGCTTAATTTTTTAAGGTACTGAGACTCCTGTTGTGCTACATCCCTCTGAATCTGCCCCACCATTCCAAATTGTTTTCAATACCAGTATTTCAGAAATTATCTTGTCTAGTAATTTAGTATTTCTCAGTATAATTTCTATGGTTGTATACATTTGGGTATGCCTTTTTCACCCAATAGTGGTTTTGTTTCTGAAAACTCTTTTGTTCTCTGAAAATGGTTTTTTAACACAGTTTCAAAGACTGTGTACTTACAGGAGGGCAGTTGCCATCTATATGTGCAGCAGAAATGTTTGAAACTTTAGAAATTACTTTTCCTTTTTCTTCTTCTTCTCCTTTTTCTTCTTCTTCTTCTCCTTTTTCTTCTTCTTCTTTTTCTTTTAATGGACATTAAGGACAAAAGCTTAAATAAGTCACTCATTAAGACTAGCCTTTTAGCTTTTAAAAACCAGGATATGGAAAAGGTTACCTTCTTAGTGCAATCTTTTATATTCCTGCTTTTCTTTGTAAGTATACGTCTTACCTTTAAGTGTGGTAAAATATTAGGTATGTCATAAAATATACAGTATGTCTGAGATAATGTTACTGTGGGAAATGTTATTTCCTGACTCTCAAGTGCTTGAAATTGTTACCTTCCCAACACATTTTCTTTATGTATTCAATTGCTCTCTCATTTGTTCATTTTTGCACCTGTGAGCACCCAGTAATATTTGGTTGGACATAAGCAGCAGGGGGTACCCACTTAAACGAAGAGTCAGGAAGTTACTTTGACTTCTGGAGGTAACAATTCCATACTGGGGTTTTTTTCTATAATTTCCTGTCTAGGGAACGTCCTCTCTTTGGAGGCTCATGTCACAAAGGTGACTGAGGGATTTTTGTGCTGCCATCTGTCTGCTGAATGTCACTGGAATTATGATGTAAAAATATTACTGCATTTTCAATTCCAGTTGGTCTTCTGTGAGGCTTCAATTTTGCACTGTCTTTTGCTGCAAGGAGTTAGGTAGATAGAAATGGCTGTACTGAATGGTATTTTGAGAGAGTGAAAAAAAAAAAAATACTTGGATAAACCAGTGTGAGTTCAGTGGTGGGGCTGGAGCACTTGCACCATGAGGAATCACAGAACAGCCCAGTCTGGAAGTGACCTTAGAAGATCATCTGGTCCAACCTTTTTTGAGAAAAAGGAGAGGCTGTGGGAGCTGGGCTTTGTTGGTCTGGAGAAGGGACAGCTTTGGGGGAACTTCATTACTATCTTCAGCTACCAAAATAGAGAAAAGGAATTCAGCTTCTTCTTGTAGTTGCACAGCTAAAGGAAGAGAGGCAAAGGACACATGCTGCAGGAAGGGATATTCCCACTGAGTGTAAGGAAAAAATGTTTCCAAGAAGCGTGGTGAAAAAGAGACATCTTTACAGGTACTCCCAGCTCAGCTGGACAAGACCCTATCAACCTGCTCTACCTTTGAAATCAGCACTGTTTTGAGTAGGGTGCTGGACCAGATGACCCATATGGGTCTCTTCTAATCTGCGTTACTCTGTGGTTCCATGGCAGTTCACAACCCAGTGGAGACCTGAACGGTTTTAAAGATTAACCTGTTCTGCTGAAAGGAACTCACCCTTCAGATAGCCCACCAACTGGCCATAAATTATATTTCAGTTCAGGATTTCAGTGCAGAGCAGGTAATGAGAAGGCCTGATGCTGGATCCTTTAGCAAAGCAGGAGGCTTACTCTCTGAAACAAGCTCCTTATGCCATTACCCTCAGTTTCTTCCTCCTGCTTATGACCCTCAACTTGTCTTTTGCTTTATATCATACTTCAGTTCTGCACATACTTTTCTCTCATTTCCTTCTGTAAATGAATCACCTCTTCAATGTCTCTAGGACTACTGACATGAGTAAAATTTTTAGGACATGATTGAGTTTTTTCAGGATTTCTGCTGGCCTAAATCCAAAATGTCTTTACATCAGCAATTACGTTTTCATTTGTATCTGTACCTTGCCAAGTAAATGGAACCCTCATCGTGACTGTGATATTTCACTGCATATGCAAAATAAATGATAAGCATTAATACTAATGATCCTTTTGTCTCATACACTTAGACTTTACATCCACTACACAGCCACCTCACTTAATTTTCAAGATGACAACAATGTTGGCACTTGATTTACTTTTAGCAGAATTTGATAATGCTCAATTAGCCTTCTGCTCTGATTAATTTTTGGTGCTCATCAGTATTGCCCTCTAATTTACCATGAGTGCTTAAGAGAAAGTAGTAAGGAGTAGGCATACCCTAACAGCTTTTTTCATTCTGCAGCCCCTAGATCATTTGAATCTAAAGGAAAAGGAATCTGTGGATCTCACTCTCTTCCACACACATTTTGTAGGTATCACAAAATCTTAAGACAACCAAATTAAATGAACACATATTAACAACTGCTTTGGAAACCATCATGGGAGATGGGATCAGTCAGCCTGATGAAGCTGTCTGGTTTGTGCTTAAAATTAGTCATTTGGTAAAATCAGTCCTTCTAAATTTAGCGCTCTATGTTGCTCCCACAGGCAGTGGGAATACTGAGGGAGGTAAGTACTCACAAAGGCTTCTGAAGCAGCTTCTGACCAGCTCATTTATGTGCCCGGACTTAGACAGAAGACATTAAAGGCTACCTCCTTCAATACAGAAAAGAGAAGTAATCACAGGCCAAGGCAGAAATCATAACAAACTTTGGGCCGCACTGATTCTGGTCATCACCAGAACTACTAATTTTCCAACTCCTGCAAATGCCATCTTTCTCAGTAAAGTAGTCATTTAGAAAGCCAGAACAGCACTTTCTTGCTCTGAATGCTGTTTTCCTGCATATTTTGTGCTACCATGCAAACTACCATTTTTATTTCATTTTCTTTCCAAAATACGTGATCAGGTACATCTGCCTAATTCTAAACCAAGTTCTCAGTGCAGGTTTTTTTGCTTTACTGTTTTCTATAAACTACCAGTGATGTAAGAAACAGAATGGCTTAAATGTCACACTTAAGACAGCCTTGTGGAAGCGAGAAATAATCTCTCTTGATCAGTAAACTCACTAAATTAGGTTTGGTATGTCTCAGACATTATTAATATAAAGTAATTTTTAGTGTCACTTCTTTAGCAATTAAAAACAATAGCATGTGTAGGTCCTAGAAAGAAAAGAACAGATTTCACTAATTTTAATGTACATTTTAATCTGTTTTCTTTGCTCTAATTAAATCTTAGGTATCAAGGTGCTGCTTTTATTTACTTATTTTAATAGTTTTAATGTTAGTTCTCTTCCTTTATACCACTAGTACACTTCTGAAATTTGTACTTAGTAGAAACATGAACATTTTTTTTTAGATTTTGAAATATTCATTATTGACCTGCTGGCTAATTTCAATTCTTTTTATATTGATATAATCTGAAAACTTTTGTTCCTTATAATTAATGTATATATTTATTATTAATTATTAAGACCCAATTACTTTTCTTCTTAATGAAGGAGAATTATTTTCATTTATTATAATATTTTTTAAATTCCTCTTACCTAATAGCTACTGTATTTTAATAAACATTTTTCAGCAAAAAAGCAACTCATCCAGGTATTGATGCTGTCTGCCTGCACAGTCTGGTCCACTAGGGTACATGGTTTGTGATTGTTCAAGCACCAAAACAGATAACCATGATTTCCTCTGTTGATATGAAGTTATCTATGCCATCAGAAATTGCGTCTTGCTATTGCTTAACCAGGTTTCACCCCCTGTACAACTGTGGTCACAATCTGCCTCCCGAAAAAGACAGACACCTACTAAATCCATACTTTTTCTTGTGTATTTAAACATACATCAAGATCAATATCTGGAGACCTCTCCATCTGCCTGGGATTTCTTGAAGAACTGTCATCAAAAGGCAAGAGAAGCTCTAGGAACTGGAAGTTGAATTCCACTGAGTTCAAGTGGATAAGAAGGTAAATTTCTTTAACAATGTCTCCTGGTTTCAGCTGGGATAGAGTTAATTTTCTTCACAGAAGCTAGCATAGTGCTGTGCTTTACATTCAGTCCTAGAAGAATGTTGATAACACGCTGATGTTTTTAGTTGTTGCCAAGTAGTGCTCAGACTGCTCAAGGACTTTTTGAGCTTCTCCTGCTCAGCCAGGTGCATAACAAGCTGGGCAGCTAGGACCCAAACTGTCCAAAGAGCTATTCCATACCATATAACGTCATGCTCGGGGGGGGGTTAGTCAATCGGTCGGTCGCAGGCAGAGTGGTCGCAGCTCGGGCTGTGTGATCGCAGCTCGGGGAGAGTGATTGCGGCTCGGGACGGGCTGGTCATCGGTCAGCGGGTGGTGAGCAATTGCATTGTGCATCATTCGTTTTGTATATTCTGTATATTCTGTTATCATTCTCATTATTACTATTATTATTATTTTCTCTTATTAAACTGTCTTTATCTCAGCCCTTGGCTCTAACCTTTTATTTTCTTTCCAATTCTCTCCCCCATCCCACTGAGGGAAGGGGGGGAGTGAGCGAGCGGCTGTGTGGTGCTTAGTTGCCAGCCGAGTTAAACCACGACAGTCCTATTTTGGCGCCCAACGTGGGGCTCGAAGGGTTGAGATAATGACAGATCTGAACATTTTTTAAAACGAATTTGTGATAAGCATTTGTTATATTAGTCTAATAGTCGCTGGTCGCAATGTTGTTTTATTTGCTCTCAGAGTTGTTGTCCTTGTTCGTGGAGTTCTTTTATATATCACCTTACCTGCTGTATGCACTCCCTGTGCTGCTGGTTGTCACTTTTCGCAAGTAGATTAAAGCTACTGTTCTGCTGTACTGTGTAATACTGGCTTATGCTATGATAAGAATATTGGTCATCAGATTAAGCTTGTATTTGTACTCAGTATTGCTGTCACCTCTGTATTTTGGGAACCACCTATTGGGAATTATGAATAATTATACATTTTACTTTTTATCCTCGGAGAGCCAGCCTGTGGGGGAGTCACCTTACTCCATCTTCCCCTTCTTCTCTGAGCTAATTACAACAGTTCTTGAGGATGTTGAATATCCTTGGGATGTTCCAACTAGCATGGCCCTATTGCTAGGTCTTCTGAATATGGTTCAGCTTTTACTCAGGGTTAGACTCCTACGTAAATTATATACCATCCAAAGATCGACTCCTGCAACAGGTCCTGCGGCTACTCCAGCCTCAGTGACACCCACTGTAGCTCCTCCAACTGCAGACACAGGCACCGCGGCTACTCCAACCCCGCGACACCCACTGTAGCTACTCCAGCTGTGGACACAGGCACTGCAGCTACTCCAACCCCAGTAACACCCACTGTAGCTACCCGAACTGTGGACACAGGCACTGCAGCTACTCCAACCCCAGTGATGCCCACTGTAGCTACTCGAGCTGTGGACACAGGCACTGCAGCTACTCCAACCTCAGTAAAACCCACTGTAGCTACCCGCACTGTGGACACAGGCACTGCTGGTATTCCAACCCCTGTGATGGGCACTGTTGCTACTCCAACCCCTGCAACATGCACTGTAGCTACGCAAACCCCAGCAACAGGCATTGCAGCTGAAACAGGGAGCGAACCTGTGCTGGTATCAGTTGCCCCTATACACAAGAAGAAATCTTGGAAGCGAAAGTCAACTCGTTTAGAAAGGGAGGATGAAAGACCAGGGCCATCACAAAAGGAGGAGGAAGAGGAAGAACTCATAAATGAGACAGAAACCACATGGTCTCTATCCTTGGGTGAGCTGCGAGACATGCGAAAAGATTTCAGCTGTCGTGCAGGAGAGCATCTTGTCACCTGGTTGCTCTGATGCTGGGATAATGGGGCCAGTAGCCTGGAACTGGAGGGTAAGGAAGCCAAACAGCTGGGATCCCTTTCTAGGGAAGGTGGCATTGACAAAGCGATTGGAAAAGGGACACAAGTCCTCAGCCTCTGGAGACGACTACTGTCAGCCATGAAGGAAAGATATCCCTTCAAGGAAGATGTCATACATTGCCCAGGCAAATGGACCACCGTGGAGAAAGGCATCCAGTACCTGAGGGAATTGGCTGTCCTGGAAGTGATTTATAGTGACCTGGACAATGACCAGTTGCCTAAAGATCCAGATAGTGTCCGGTGCACACGACCCATGTGGCGGAAGTTGTTACGGAGTGCACCAACATCATACGCCAACACATGGGCAATAATGAGCTGGGAAGCTGGACGGGGACCGACAGTGGATGAAGTGGCTAGCCAGCTCCGGGAATACGAAGAAAGTATCTCTTCTTCCCTCGTCTCTGCTGTGGATAAACTGTCCCGGAAGTCTGAACGATTCGAAAAGCATATGTCCTACTCCCCTCCTGTACAGACCAGTATCTCAGCCCCTTCTGCTCAAGGAAAAGAATATCGAGGGTACACACCACGGGGAACTCTATGGTTTTACCTACGTGACCATGGAGAGGACATGAGGAAATGGGTCGGAAAACCTACCTCGTCCCTAGAGTCACGAGTACGCGAGTTGCAAAGAAAAACAAACACAAAAGGGGGCTCTTCCAAGAAACTTGTTGCTCCAATTTCCAGAGACAGGGTAGATCATTGTTTTTTCAGACAGAATAGAAGAGCTGAGCTTAATTCCAATTGTGATGAAGGAACTTCTGACTCATATACACAGACCATGAGCAACAATGATCAGAATTAGAGGGGCCCTGCCTCCAGCCAGGTGGAGGAAAGGGATAACCGGGTCTACTGGACTGTGTGGATTCGATGGCCTGGCACGTCAGACCCACAGAAGTATAGAGCTCTAGTGGACACCGGTGCACAGTGTACTCTAATGCCATCAAGCCATATAGGGGCAGAATCCATTTGTATTTCTGGAGTGACAGGGGGATCTCAAGAGCTGACTGTATTGGAGGCCGAAGTGAGCCTAACCGGGAATGAGTGGTAAAAGCACCGCATAGTGACTGGCCCAGATGCTCCGTGCATCCTTGGCATAGACTACCTCAGGAGAGGGTATTTCAAGGACCCAAAAGGGTACCAGTGGGCTTTTGGTATAGCTGCATTGGAGGCAGAAGAAATTAAGCAGCTGTCTACCTTGCCTGGTCTCTCAAAGGACCGTTCGGTTGTGGGGTTGCTGAGGGTTGAAGAACAACAAGTGCCGATTGCCACCACAACAGTGCACAGGCAGCAATATCACACTAACCAAGACTCCCTGATTCCCATCCATAAGCTGATTCGTCGACTGGAGAGGCAAGGAGTGATCAGCAAGACTCGATCACCCTTTAACAGTCCCATATGGCCAGTGAGAAAGTCTGATGGAGAGTGGAGACTGACAGGAGACTATCGTGGCCTGAATGAAGTTACGCCACCACTGAGTGCTGCCGTGCCGGACATGTTAGAACTTCAATACGAACTGGAGTCAAAGGCAGCCAAGTGGTATGCCACAATTGATATTGCAAATGCTTTCTTTTCAATCCCTTTGGCAGCAGAGTGCAGGCCACAGTTTGCTTTTACTTGGAGGAGCATCCAGTATACCTGGAATCGACTGCCCCAGGGGTGGAAACACAGCCCTACCATTTGCCATGGACTGATCCAGACAGCACTGGAACAGGGTAAGGCTCCGGAGCACCTGCAATATATTGATGACATCATTGTGTGGGGCAATACAGCAGAAGAAGTTTTTAGAAAGGGAAGAAAATAGTCCAAATCCTTCTGAAGGCCAGTTTTGCCATAAAACAAAGTAAGGTCAAAGGACCTGCACGGAGATCCAGTTTTTAGGAATCAAATGGCAAGATGGACGTCGTCAGATTCCAATGGATGTGATCAACAAAATAACAGCTATGTCTCCACCAACTAGCAAAAAGGAAACACAAGCTTTCTTGGGCATTGTGGGTTTTTGGAGAATGCATATTCCAAATTACAGCCAGATTGTAAGCCCTCTCTACCAAGTGACCCGGAAGAAGAATGATTTCAAATGGGGCCCTGAACAACGACAAGCCTTTGAACAAATTAAACAGGAGATAGTGCATGCAGTAGCCCTTGGGCCAGTCCGGGCAGGGCAAGATGTAAAGAATGTTCTCTACACCGCAGCCGGAGAGAATGGCCCTGCCTGGAGCCTCTGGCAGAAAGCACCAGGGGAGACTCAAGGCCAACCCCTAGGCTTTTGGAGTTGGGGATACAGAGGATCTGAAGCCAACTATACTCCAACTGAAAAAGAGATATTAGCAGCATATGAAGGGGTTCGAGCTGCTTCAGAAGTGATTGGTACTGAAGCGCAGCTCCTCCTGGCACCCCGACTGCTGGTGCTGGGCTGGATGTTCAAAGGGAAGGTCCCCTCTACACATCATGCAACTGATGCTACATGGAGTAAGTGGGTTGCACTGATCACGCAACGGGCTCGAATAGGAAACCCCAATCGCCCAGGAATCTTGGAAGTGATCACGGACTGGCCAGAAAGCAAAGATTTTGGAGTATCACCAGAGGAGGAGGTGGTATGTGCTGAAGAGGCCCCGCTGTACAATAAATTGCACACCCTGTTCACTGATGGATCCTGTCGTCTTGTGGGGAAGCATCGAAGGTGGAAGGCTGCTGTATGGAGTCCTACAAGACAAGTCGCAGAGACTGCTGAAGGAGAAGGTGAATCAAGTCAGTTTGCAGAGGTGAAAGCCATCCAGCTGGCTTTAGATATTGCTGAAAGAGAAAAATGGCCAGTGCTCTATCTCTATACTGACTCATGGATGGTGGCAAATGCTTTGTGGGGGTGGTTGCAGCAATGGAAGCAGAGCAACTGGCAGCACAGAGGCAAACCCATCTGGGCTGCCTCACTGTGGCAAGATATTGCTGCCCGGGTAGAGAACTTGATTCTAAGAGTACGTCACGTAGATGCTCATGTACCCAAGAGTCGGGCCACTGAAGAACATCAAAACAACCAGCAGGCAGATCAGGCTGCTAAGATTGAAGTGGCTCAGGTAGATCTGGACTGGCAACATAAGGGTGAATTGTTTCTAGCTCGGTGGGCCCATGACACCTCAGGTCATCAAGGAAGAGATGCAACATACAGATGGGCTCGTGATCGAGGGGTGAACTTAACTATGGACGCTATTGCACAGGTTATCCATGAATGTGAAACATGTGCTGCGATCAAACAAGCCAAGCGGTTAAAGCCTCTCTGGTATGGAGGACGGTGGCTGAAATACAAATATGGAGAGGCCTGGCAGATTGATTATATCACACTCCCACAGACCCGCCATGGCAAGCGCTATGTGCTCACCACGGTGGAAGCGACCACCGGATGGTTGGAAACATACCCTGTGCCCCATGCCACTGCCTGGAACACTATCCTAGGCCTTGAAAAACAAGTCCTGTGGCGACATGGCACTCCAGAAAGAATTGAGTCAGACAATGGAATTCATTTCCGAAACAGCCTCATAGACAAATGGGCCAAAGAGCATGGCATTGAGTGGGTCTATCACATCCCCTATCATGCACCAGCCTCTGGGAAAATTGAATGATACAATGGACTGTTAAAAACTACACTGAAAGCAATGGGTGGTGGAACATTCAAACATTGGGATACACATTTAGCAAAAGCTACTTGGTTAGTCAACACTAGAGGATCCGCCAAGCGAGCTGGCCCTGCCCAATCAAACCTCTTACGTACTGTAGAAGGGGATAAAGTCCCTGTAGTGCATGTAAAAAATATGCTGGGGAAGACAGTCTGGGTTTCTCCTGCCTCAGGTAAAGGCAAACCCATCCGTGGGATTGCTTTTGCTCAAGGACCTGGCTCTACTTGGTGGGTGATGCGGAAGGATGGGGAAGTCCGATGTGTACCTCAAAGGGATTTGATTTTGGGTGAAAATAGCCAATGAACTGAATTGTGTGATGTTAATTGCTGTGTAATATAGTATGTCATCATTTTTACTATTGCTGTATATTCTATCAATGGTATAGCAGTAGGAATCACCCAGATTAAGAAGAATGAATTTTGAAGAAACTGAGGAAGTGCAGTGGATGGAACCAGACCTGACTTCAGCATGCCCAACACCAGACCCCATCTCTCCTGCCCTGAAAGACTGTTATGACACATGGAGCCCAAAACCGTGGACTATATGAACCCAATGGACACAATGAGATTAATTTATCATTGGAACTAGTTACAAAGGATGTGGTGAATTTTGCTGTACTTTACAGCTTTCAGTTAAGTCTTACTGTTTCCAAAAGTATATGATATACTTCAAGAAGATCATAGAATCACAGAATGGTTTGGGTTGGGAGGGATCTTTAAAGATCATCTAGTTCCACCCCCCTGCCATGGGCAGAGACATCCTTCTAGTGATCAGGTTTCACAAAGCTCCATCCAACCTGACTTTGAACACTTCCAATGATGGGGTATCCACAGCTTCTCTGGGAAACAGGTTCCAGTGTCTCACCATCCTCATAATTTCTTCCTTATATCTAATCTTAATCTACCCTCTTTCAGTTCAAAACCATTACCCTTTGTCTTATCACTACAGGTCCTGGTAAAAAGTCTCTCTCCATCTTTCTTATAAGCCTCCTGTAAGCGTTGAAAACAAAAATAAGGTCTCTCCAGAGCCCTCTCTTTTCCAGGCTGAACAAGCCCAACTCCATCAGCCTTTCATCACAGGAGAGGTGTTCCAGCCCTCTGACCTTTTTTCTGGCCCTCTTCTGGACCCACTACAACAGGATCATGTCTTCCTTGTACTGGGGACCCCTGAGCTGAACACAGTACTCCAGGTGGAGCAGTAGAGGGAGAGAAGCACCTCCCTTGACCTTTTTATGCATCTCAGGCTACGCTTGGCTTTCTGGGCTGCAAGCGTACATTGCCAACTCACATCCAATTGTTCATCTACCAGTATCCCCAATGTCCTTCTCTGCAGGGCTGCTCTTAAACAATACATCACCCAAACTGTACTGCTACTGGCTATTGCCCTGACCCATGTGCAGGACCTCACACTTGGCCTTATTGAACATCATGAGGTTCACACTGGTCCACTCCTCAAGCCTGCCCACTGAATTACATCCCTTCTCTCAAGCATATCAACCACAACACTCAGCTCAGCAACATCCATAAACTTGCTGAGGGTGCACTCAAACCCACTGTCTATGTTCATTAATAAAGATATTGAACAGTACTGGTCCCAGTACAGACCCTTGAGGGACACCACTTGTTACTGATATTTGGACATAGAGCCATTGACTGCAACTCTTTGGATAGAGCTATCTGGCCAATTCCTTATCCATCCAATAGTCCATCCATCAAAACCATATTTCTGCAATTTATCAACAAGGATGCTGTGTGGGACTGTGTCAAAGGCCTTACTTACATAATTCAAGATAGATGATATCAGTCACTCTTCCTTTACCCACCAATGTAGTCACTCCATCGCAAAGGGCCACCAGATTAGTCAGGCACAATTTGCCCTTTGTGAAGGCATGTTGGTTATCTCTAATGACCTTCCGGTCATCCATATGCCTTAACGTAGCTTCCAGGAGGAACCATTCCATGATCTTACCAGGCACAGAGTTGAGGCTGACTTGTAGGTGGGTAGTTCCCAGGGTTCTCCTTTTTTACCCTTTTTAAAAATGGGTGTGATATTTCCCTCTGTCCAGTCACTGGGGACTTTACCTGACTTCCATGACTTTCAAATATTATGGAAAGCGGCTTAGTGACTACATCTGCCAGTTCCTTCAGGACCCAGGGATGCATCTCACTGGGTCTCATGAACTCGTGCATGTTCAGGTGTCTCAGATGGTCACAAACCTGATCTTTTCCTACAAAGGGTGGGATTTCATTCCCTTAGTCCTGCCTTGAGATTCAGGCACTCGAGAGATGTGGGAAGCATAAATGCCAGTGAAAACTGAGGCAAAAAAGTGTTGAGTACCTCACTTTTCTCCATGTTGGTTGTCACTGGACCCCCTGTCTCTTTAACCAGGGGGGTACAATTACTTTTGTTCTCTTTTTCTGACTAAAATACTTGTAGAAATCCTTCTTATTATTCTTCACATCCCTGTGCCTTAGCTTTACTGATCCCATCCCTACACCCCTGGGCAGTATCCCTATCTTCTTCCCAAGATGTGTGCCCCTGCTTCCGTTGTATATGTATTTCCCTCTTGTCTTTCAGTTTGACCAGGCAGACCTTACCCAGCAATGTTAGTGTCCTGTCTTCCTTGCCCGATCTCTTGCGAAGGGGAATTGAGAGCTCCTGTGCTCCAAGAAAAAGATCTTTAAATAGCTGCCAGCAATCTTCTGCTCTGTTATTCCTGAAGGCAGTTTCCTGGAGGGTCCCAGCCACTAGTGCCTTAAACAAATGAAAGTGTGTTCTTGTAAGGCTTAAGGTCTTGACTACACTTGTTGCCTGGCCTATATTCCTCAAGATCATTAATTCCGCCAGGGCATGATCACTGCAGCCCAGGCTACCACCACTCTTGATCTCTCCTTTAAGTTTTTCTGAGTTGGTTAGTCACAGGTCCAGTAAACATAACTCCTCTGGTGGGGCTTTCTGTCACCTGGATTAGGAAGTTACCCTCTATGCACTCAAGGAGTCTCCTAGACTGCTTGCAGCCTGCTGTGGCGCCTGTCCAGACCCAGTGCAAAATCATGGTGTTAAATTCTGTAATATGTCACATACGAGTTAAAGAAGATTTTCACATTGTTTGTGCCTAAACCCAAAAATATAAGCACCTCTTAACCATATATTCTCAGCTATTCCAGTTTAGTACCTGATATTCAAATTAGTTACACTAATTGTATGTAAACAAGATGGCAAAGATCAGGAGAGGAGAGATAGATACATTCAAGAGATGTTCAATTGCCTCTGTAAAAACAGTCAAAAATAATTACTTGTATAGTCAACAACCCTTCCAGAACTGAGGAAATATATCAACTTTCAGTGACCTTGGCAATATACACCATGAGTCCAGAAAGTCTTAATATGTCTGCGACAACATCAGCTCCAGCATGAATTAGGTTATTAGCCTCCTTAATTTGTATCATTACCAACAGTTTACAAAGCCAGTATCTTTTAAGACAGTTGATTAAAAAATATTTTTAACAAACATTTTGCAGTTCAATCACAGCAAACCCAACTGCTGTGGTCTTAGCTCACAATTTGTTTTGAAAAATTATGTAACTCATCACTTCAATGAATTACATCTGAATTAAAGTACTGAATTACGCTACCTGAATGATATACTTCACCTTCAGCATCCTTTTCTACAGGTCCATCAGCATCTCTGTGTCTGAAAGCATGCATACAACACATTTACCTCCCTGTGCATCCATGTGCAGGTTATGACTCCAGAAACACAACTCCCTTTCCGACTGACCTGTCTATGTGTAAGCCCTTTCCTTTGAATTTAGAATAATGCCAAACCAGAGACACTGAGTGCTGAGATGTTTGACTCACTGAAATATAAACATCTCTGCTGGAAATGAGCTAATAGTAAAATAGCATAATCATTAGCTTATTAAGGTTACCCAAATCGTTGTCAGGGAGTGTTCTTGCTCCTAAAGGAAATACAGTGTTTGCATGTGTATCCCTTGTCAAAAATATATAGTCTCTTGAGAGAGAATCTGGTCTCTGAATGAGTAATAATGACTCAAAAAAACCCCAAAAAAACCTCTGGGCCTTTAAGCATTTAAGTTAATAACTATCAGTATTCCAATGCAAAAATTTACCACTTTGAAAGTCAGTTTAAAAAGAAGCTCCTTATGTAGCCATGTAAATTTGGTTTTTTTGGGTTTTGTTCCTTTTAATTTCTTTTTCCTTCTACATTCTGGAGAAAAAGCATTGCCTTTAATAAGTGCTGCAGAGGTTAATAATATATTCAGCTTGAATAAAACAAAAAGCATAGTAACATTTGACACATACAAGGATATAGGAGCACATTAAACGAATGCAAAGAACTGGCAGCTGAAAGGCAACAGTTGCATAATATTACCAGAGTAATGAGAAGTGTGCTACATATTAATAAATATGTGACCTTTTTATCTTGATTATTTAAAAATCATGTTATTTTAAAAATGAATAAACAAACGCCTTGTTTATACTTACATAAAACCATAGTTTCACTTGACAGACTATGTAGAATGATTTCTGTATTGGTAAAGTGGAATGTTGCCGTACAGGTCATTCTAGCATTTATCACACTGATCTGTTTCTCTCATTGTTTTAGTAAACCCCACATCAGGACAATCATCATTTAAGCTAAAGCCTAAGCTGGAACAAGGGTATGCAAGCGTATTCTTTTATATATAATGAAATTTTAAATTCCTAAAAGACAAATATAATTCAAATTAAAAAAGAAATAAAAGAGAAAAAAAAGCCGTGCAAGTAGGATTACATTTAAGATTGTTATATACTTTAATGAGACACAGTTTCTTATTTAAAGTTGTAAAGATTTGATTAATGTTTTATTATCCCTATCATTAATAACCATAACTGCAACTTCAGAGGATTCATATTAAAAAAAAAAACAGGCAGTATTTGAAATTGCAAAATAAAAAAAGTGGTCTACAACCTCTCCATTTCACTTCTGTTCTATTATTAATTATTTATCAGACACTCAAGCCTCCGGGCCAATTCAATACAAGTAATTTATAATATACAATAAGTGCTGATGGTCAGTTAACCTAATATGACCTAAATGACTCAGCTTATTATAAGATAATTTATCAACTTTCCAGCAAGAGCTAAATTGTTCCAGGAACTCACAGCTCAAAACCTTGAGCACTGTCATGTCTCACAGAGAGGAAACGCTGAGCTGCCTAGGAGTCCCATGCACAAAGTGGCAGTGGTGTGAGCCAGCTGCGACAGACCCAGGGCAGGGGACACCACCAAGGTGCTCGGTCCCTACAGGGACTCATGTTCCAGAGGCACAGGGAGAGCAGCAGCGCTCAGAGGGGGAGAGCTAAATGCCGAGGGGATTGGGCACGGTAGCCTGACGAGTTACCTGGAGAGCTTTTCCCGTAAATCTGGCAAATTCTGCTTATTGAAGAGGCTGTACAAACCCTAGCCAAATCCATCAGTAACATGCCATAGGTTTCCTCGTCTCATTTGCCAAACTGAGAGACAAAACCATCTCCCCCTAGTCGCACGTCCATCTTGCAATAACTACCCTGTAAAGCATCAAAGTTGCTGGTTTTCATAAAGGATATAATTTATACAGCCACAATGGCAAAGACAACAGGCAGCAGTAAATCATTCATCTTTCCAGAGTCTTAAATAGCTATTATAACTAACCTAAACAAACGGATCTCTCCTCCCCCACAGTGTATAAGCTTGGTTAGTCAAATGGGAGAGGGAGGAATGGCCTCCCTTTCCTCATACCAATCACTTGGCAAAATTTTTTTTTTTTTTTTCCTGCAGACCAGTAACCAGATACCTCAACTCAGAGTAAAACCATGAATGAAGAACGGAGGTCTCAGGAAACACCATGCTGTGATATGTGATGTGTAACAGTTAGGGATAAACAGTCCACATGTATATCATGCTGACAATCTTCTTCCATTCTCCCCCCCCCGCCCCCATTTATTGTTATTTCTATTGGTACAGCTACTATTTGCATTCCAGTAGTTCCTACTGGCTCCAGCTAAAATCGAGCCTCTATAGTAATAGACCCTCTGTGGACTCAGCTGTTATCCTGTAGCACTTTCAACTATATAGAGGAGATAAACAAAATGTGATAAATGACATATTATTGTTCATGGTCCATAAATGGGCAGCCAAGGCTCTGAAAAATCAAGTGACTTGCTGAAGTGGGCCAAGGAAGTCTGTGGTAGAGACAGCAAGTCACCACAGCTGTCTCGTGTTGCACTTTGTGGTCTGAAGTCCAGGACCATTTTTTTCCTGTTTTTGGCACTTTTATCATATGTTCTCAAGGACAAAAGCTTCCTTATAGGAGAACTGAGTATCATGCAGAGCACTGATATGGTGTAAAGCCCGAGTATGATATAAAAAAATACCTGTTTCTGTTAAAGAATCCAATAAAAAGGCATCAGGGTTTAGAATCAAGATATGTTACCAGTAGCTTAGTAGGCACCACAGATTCTTGAAATTAGTAGAGGACTAGAAAAGAAAATATGAAAAATCTGCAATAGTCTGAAGTAGGTATTTTAAACAATTCAGAGCAGTTTGTAGATTACTGTACTAATTTGTTCTCTATTGGTAGTGGTATAAGCATCAATCTCTTCATTTCACTGCTAACGAAACTAGCAAAACTTACATACAAGACGTGTACTGCACAAGGAGAAACTTGACTGAGCTATTATCAGGAAGGACACCTTTCCTGACTGAAATAATCGCCTAGCTAATCTACCATCATAAATCATAGCATATTACTATTTCTTGGTCTTTGTGAGAGGTCATCTTCAAGTAACTGTGGCACTACATCATATGGTGGACTCTTTGCTTTCCTTTTGAACAAGTAGGCACATGTTAACATGTATCTTTTGTTTATATCTTGAGCTTAGCTCCTGTACGTTGAGTTCATTCTCTTTGGGATGTATTCAAATGATAAACAATGCATCATTCTTGCACTGATCCATTCACGACTATTGTATTAAGAAAGCATTATGCACTCTGAATAGGTTAATTGGTCGGTAGCTTAATCTAAGTGGGAAACTGTTGAAGACAATAAGTATTTTTTTAACCAGTGGCATTATACACTGAACTATTTCATTCATTTGTGTATGCATCTCTCTTTCTCTTTTTCATTTCAGAATGCTATTGTATTTTGCTTTTATTTGCATGGGCTTCTGTAAGAATGTTACTATTAACTTATTAGACTGTAAATAGGTTGGACTGCTTGCTAAATGCTGCCTGTTTTCTTTCCACTGAATTCTCTGCATGCAATTTAGAATTCTGTTTCTAATAAGATTATCAAGGAAATAATGAAAAACGGTAGGATTGTTCTGCTAGCAAGTTTCCTTGGTGATTAATGAACTAAATAATAATGTTTCTCTCTATGGTCAAATTCTGCCTCCAGCTGCACCAGTGAGAAGCCAGAAGTAATTCCCTTGATGCCAATCAAGCTATTCTAGATTCACTATGGTAGATTTAGTTACTGTGGCATAAATGGTCAGAGAATTTGACTTCACATATGTCAATAGTTTAAGGTTTGTTTGTGGTTTGTGGGTCCTTTTTTAAAAAATGGTATACTGTATATCCTTAAAAATGACACAGCCAAGAACCTTCCTAACAGGAGCAAGGAAGTCTCACTTTAACCATAAAGCACAAAAAGAGTAGAGCAAGCCAAGAGGGATTGACTGTGAGGCAGGCTTACACATGTGAAGAGTGATGAGCGATAATGGTTTCAATCCACCATCCTCACTCTGGGTGTAGGGTTCCTTTCAGACCAACACATGTACACACTGGGTAATGTTTTCCAACATAAAACCTTACAGTTTATACAGAGTCTGGATGGAGCATCTACTGGGCAAGGTGGGAAAAAAATGGGAATTGTACACCATTTGTCTGTAAGACTCAGTAAAACAATATTTGCTGTCACCGGATAGAAAGAGCAGATCTAGAATGAGTTCTGGGCGGCACATTTCAACATAGTAACTCTTCCCTACACAGATAATTAAGTTTATATAATCATGTGCCATCTGCCTGAAGCTCCATTTTCAGGTTATCAGGTAAACCTGCCTAAGCTCCCCCTTGTTCCCCCAGGAAAGCTTAATGAGGAATAAGCTACAATCCATTTGCCCATTCCCCAGGGCTTGTCAGCTTGGAGAGTGGTTTGGTGCTAAGATAGGTGGGTAAGAAAGTAGGTATCTTCTGGTGTCCCAGAAAGAAGGGTGAAATCAAGTAAAGAGACTGAAGTGCTATGGAAAGAATGGTCCTCAAAGACCCCAAAAAGCACCCTGTGCTTTTCTTCAGCATTTTTCCACATTGAAGACAGACATTTCAAAGGTATTTCCACATCATTTTCTTTTAGCGGTAGATAGAAGCAAAAAAAAAGCATCAGTCAAACTCAACAGTCTTTTTAACCTCCTTCATTCTTTCGATTGCAATTTTGCTTCAGAAATCCAGAGGGTTTGGGGTTTTTTTTCTTTCCTAAGGACAGAAAGGGTACAGGCTACCTCTTCTCTCTAACTCCAGCATAGCTTTGGACAACTAATCATGGAAGATCAAGTTGCAAAAGTCTTTCTACAAGGTGATGGATTTTTTTTTTTCTACTCATATCTTTTGTTGCCATGTGTGGAAACTGAGCATTGACAGCATGCTTTTCTTTCTCTTAAGTATACGCTCTCAGTCAAGGACTTGATTAGCACATTTTTGCCAATAAAATAGGCTGTAATTAGCTTTTAATAATCGGTGTGGTTTTGCTATATCAGCATGCGATTTAGACACTTGAGGTATTTTAAAAGCTGTATTCAGGAGCTCAGTACCACCTATTACATTTGGGGCAAATAAAGCTTTTAGAATAATGTTTGGAAAAGCAGCACCCTGTAAATATAAGGTGGTGTTGCACCATATGGAGACTGGCTCTATGACATATGGTTTGAATTAACAAGTTTAAAACTGTTAGGATCAGTTTTTCTTTCACTGAAGGCAAAGAAGAAAAAAACCCACCAAGATACATACAGTTAAATAAGCTTCAGTAGCAGATACAGACCCAGCTTGTGCCAACATGTGCTAATTCAGTTAAAATACTACTTAGGTTATACTAGTTCATTTTGGTGGTTTTTTTTTTAAGCAAACAGTATTGCCAGCTGCAAATGTGTTTTATTACTGTTAGTACAAGGACCATCGTCACCAGCACCATCATTATGATTGTGGTCCTCATTAAAATAAATGATTGGCCCTGGTTTTGTATTAAAGCTATTTGAAAAGACAAGGCTGAATGACAGATGAAAACAAAGGATGGAAGCGGGTCTTCTGATCTCACCTAATTGAATCTTTGTTGGCTGAATTGATCTGAAAAAAGTTCAAAGATCTGGGATCCATATTACACAAACATTGTTTCATTTAATCAAAACACTCTTTGAAGTGCCATGCTTGCAGACCACCTGTAGCTTTGAAATCTGAAGTCATACGAAAGCTTCCCTGATGGTCCACAGTTATGATATGCCAGAGAAAAATAAAAACAGAAAAGGGAGAAGTCCATGAACATCTATTTTGTATCAAGATTTCTCTTAAGCACCTTTTTATCCATCTCTATGCCGAGTCACCTGGTGCAGCAAGCAAAGCACTCAGCAAAAAGAGTGCATATTTTTTTCATGTGCTTCCTGTCTTGTTCCACAACTTTAATTGTTCTTGCATTTAAAGACAGTTTCAAAGACAAAAGAGCTGTGAGGCTATCCTTGATCTCAAATAAATGTAGCAATACTGTGAGAACTCCCTTTCTCAGGACTCATCTTGCATCTGAGAAAGTTCAGCTCTGTACTGAAACAAGAAACAACCATGAGATGTATTAAAATAGTGGCAACAGAATAAGGAAGTGAAAAGGAAAGAATCAAAATGAAACATTCAGGGCCAGAATCTCCTCCAGGCATGCAGGTTATCAGCACAAAGGAGCTACAACATGGCATCAATGGTTGCTATCTCATTAGCTTCAAGAAGGTAAAATTTCAGACCTTCGTGTCCAGTGGGTCAGTCTGGATGAGTGTTCTCCAATCCTATTTTCCTAGGAGTTTCTTTTTGGAAAACAAACATAGTGGGGACATGGCTGGTGTGCTCTGCTTTTCAGCAGACATCCAGCATTATGTCTTCCCTTTGGAACATAATCATCCAGTTTAATTTAGAGAAGCTCAGAAGTTGCTAAGGACTGGCAAAACCTAGCACAGCCTCACTAAATTAAAATGGTGCATTTATAGCCTGCTATCTATAACCCAACCTGTGTTGGAAAAAGCTGAGAACCTGGGCCAATTTTTCTTCTCGATTCAAATCTGAGAGAGGAAAAAAGTAAACACACTGAAAAATTATGTTAGAAGAGATTAAGCTTTCTCAGATGCAGTTTACACCTAATGTGCTCGTATTGCAGTTGTGGGAATAAAATCCTGCAGACCTACCTGGAAATTAATAAACCATTTCTATATTTTTCTGACAATCCCTAATAACATCCAGATTTTCTCCCTTTGTAATCAGTTTCTCAATTCCACACATCTGTTTTCAAAACCTCATGTTCCAGTTAGAAAAAAAAAGAGATCTTCTAAATCTGGTTAGGTTATTTAGCTACACACACTGCTATTAAAATTAATCCTCTTCTGGTATAGAATATCCTATCCTAGTGGCTGTACCTTAATATTGTACTGCAGCTCTCAAGTACTTAGAATAAAAGGGATGAAAGCCCAGTGTGTTGGTCTACCTGAGCGATTCACAGCACATGGTTTCCTCAGATGTTCAGAGTCAAGTCTCTTTTTGTATGGAACCTAGGTCTCTCTCTACATGGAACTTCTCAAAACAGGGTGCTGAGGGCAGAACTATTATTTTAGACTATAATGATCAAATAATAATTATTTTTTTAATAAGAGAGAATAAAGCCATACTGCTCTTTGGGTGCTGCTTTAGTGATAATGCATGATACAAGTCTGTGTGAATGCAAAATGCTGAGAAACATCAGGGAACAATCCATACCTATGCTAACCATATTGGTAACAGCATGTGGTCCTCTGATTATCTATCACAACAGAGCTATCAATTTTCAGATAAACCACTGACACTTCATCTCATTCTACAAAATACCTCAGAAGAGACTAAAGTCCATAAGGTATAATATACGCATGTGCTGTCACGTAATTACACACATATTGTACAAATGCAATGTAAAAGAACAGAAAAGTAAAATATATTACTTATTATTTCATAAGATCATTGGTATATTTGTCTTTCATATTCTTCTTCTAATTGTACTATAAAGCCCAGTACTTAAAATAAGCAAGCGTAATAGTTTTACGTGCCAACACATACTGGGACACTACAATATGGTGACTCATGCAAATAAGGATTTACCCTGTGCATCCACCTAAGTTACAGGTGTAAGAAATTCTGGGTTTGCCATTTCAGAAGAAATGTGGCCCTTAATCTCTTGTGCTAGCAAGAGTACACATCTTGTACACAAGATATGTCTGCATGCAGCTTTTATATACTTGTGTCCTGCATGTCACAGTCAACGTGTGTATGGAGCTGTCGAGCAATGCTAAAAAGTTCATGTACAACAGATTTATTAAATATATAGGGATAATAGCTACCTCTATACGAGTCTCTCTACATAAATGTCTAGATAGACAGATAGATGGATAATTTTGGTAAATTAAATCCTCTTCCCTTGCTGATAACACATCTGCCAGCAAGTGTGCTGTGTGACAGACATTTACCCTTCTCTACATCAATACCTGATAGTTAGGCAGAAAAGAGGCAACATCATATTAGCATATCTATTTCCCTCTCTTTCCTCTACAGGTGCTAAATAATTAGTACTGGTTGAATTATTCATTGCAAATAATATTCATTGTGAATTTAGCCTTTTTTTTTTATTTTGCTTACAAATAATTCAAGAGGCAATCCTGAATTCTGCAAATATATTCGTTACTCATAAGTATTCAACAAATACTTGGACAAAGCTCTTTTGACCTAGAAAAACACTGGTTCATAAATCAATTTCTTCGGACAATTGTAATGTATGACTGGCCATCCTGACTGGTTTCTCTGTTCTTGTTGTTAGACTTTGAATTTTAAAAAAATATGAAAAGTGCTAACTAGCGAATAATCCACACCTGGAGTAAATTTTCTGGCTCATAACCATTTATGAGACTTTTGAGATTAGCAAACAGAAATTACAGAAAAGCAAGAAATTTGTGAATATGCTAGTTAATCTATTCTTCATTTTGCACTGCCACTATGTAATAGTTTAAGTCTATCCGAGCATATTTGGAGAATAGCAGTGTGACTATCTCTGTATTTGTAGTAATTGAGTCCCAATCTGGAGTGCACCTGTATAAGAAGCAGTAAATATAATGATAATTTAATAGAAAAGCATAGGTAAAGCTTCATAGTAGACCAGATTACAGCTAACTGGGATTAGGATGGCTATTTACAAATAATATTTGTATATTTACAAACAATATTTACAAATGCACGTTCTCTCCAGCATTCTGGATTGGAACTTCCTATTTACCTTCAAAGTTGAGAATTAAGTATTTCTTCATAAGCAGTATAAGTTTTCCACCAGTGTATGTATGTACAGATATACATGTCACCTATGGTTTTAAGCTAGACAGAAATTTCAGAAAACTTGAGCTGAGAGAAACTTAAACAAAATAAATTAAAATGTGCTTATAAGACAACTTTAGAATAGAGGGTACTGTTAACCCACTTACAAGTGAGGTATCCCTAAAGCCTTTATTAAAAAGAAGTTTTTCTCTCATCCAGAGTTCCTAAGCAGATAAAAATCAAGGGCTGTATACCAAGGAAGGCCATGCACAATTTCTTCTAATAAAAAAAAATGGAAGAAGTGGATCTTAAAATATCTGCCAGTCACTCAGCACTATATTCATCTGGCACAGGAGGACAAATTATAACAAAGTCTATTGCACTCCAGCTTCTTCTGTCCTTATGCATTTTTTTAAAGGCTTCACACTCTCCCTTACATATGAAAAGAGGAAAATTCTGCTGATTTTTTATCGCTACAGATGAGGAGAAATTCTGCTCAGCTATGGACATCCTGCAGGTTAACCCCTACTGAGTCTATTTGCTGAGTCTTGAGAAGGTTACTGGAGCAGAAATATCACCTACCCTTCCATACAGAGTGACTACATGGCTTGAAAAAGTTAACATTTCAAGATTACACAATATTGAGTTCTATGTGCAACCTTCCAACTATGTAAATTCCTTGCATTTTATAAAATGGAATATAATCAAGTGGTCTAATGTCAGCCAGCATCCAAAAGTAATTGCTTTTCTGGCAGAAAAATAAAATAATTTTGCAATATTCAGCACAATGTTCTTTATCATTTTCAGCTAGACCAGTTTTATTTTGAAGCCCTGTGTATTTTAATCTGTATTAGAAACATTGCTAAATTATTTTTGCTTTAAAGTAACCTTAAGTTTTAGTGAAGGCTTTGGTCTTTCTGCTGTTGAAAAGCAATAGGGCAACAGAAACACCACCAATCCTTTGAGCCCACAGACATTATTATTTACCATATTGAGATATATGTTATTATCCTGAAACACAAACACAGAATTAGCCTCAAATCTCTTTCCAGCTGCAATGAATATTGATACAAATACCCCCACGGGTGATTGAATGTGTTCCAATAAACAAAATTGTACGAACATGGAAGTGACACTTCAGCCAACTGCCTCATGACAAAGCCAGGTTCAGCATGACAAGACCTGATGATCCACGTAATTCCACTGACTAGGACACCAGTGAGAATACAACTGGTAAGAAGACAGCACTTGAAAATTCTCCTTGTGAGAGTTTTCCTGTGAGAATAGACAAGAGAGGAAGCCTCCTTTACTATACATAGAAAAAAAAAGAAATTTATCCGCATCCAGCATTTACTTGTGGCCACTTGTTTGTCTTGGCACAAATCCTTCACTGTCACTTAAGCTACTAGATACGTGTTGCTATTGTGCTTCATCCTTTATGCCTGTACAAATGAGTTTGCATTATTGCTCATTTTTTAAGAAAGCATGTGAATAGTTAGGCTGCAGTACTGCACTGTGTTTAATTTGATCTGGTTTTGATTATTGACAGAATAGTCTGTCCTCTAACCATCTTCTCTTCAGGCCAGGCATTTCTTCTATTTTCTGTATGGTGATAATGAAAATGGGTTGGGTCAGCCAGTCTTATTTTGGAGTTTGTTTTCTACAAATTCATGGAATGAAAATTTAAAATGAGGGAGGCTGTGAAGATTGGGGGTGCCATTTTCAGCCACATCTGCACTAGTTAAGAAAGAATGTGAAACTGCACCTTTGGGGTTTGGGTGCTTATCGATGTCAAAGTAGACTGCAAGACTTATCAAGAGAAATACCTGTAATTCACTCCAGAAACTCATTTCCAAGGGGTCAATTTCCATAACTTCCAGCTCCCTCCTAGTGTAGGGATATAATTGTGCATAGTGTGACTGGGTTTTGAGCAGAAATTGAGGAATCAGACATAGGTAACTGCAGGCCTGATGATGCCTTCAGACAAGAGTTGGTAGAATGAGGCTTAGACCAGAAGCACAGACGGGCAGCAGCATGGCATAGGTTAATCAAGGCCTCACTTTGCGGCACCGCCATGGGCTGAGACACTGCGTGCTGCCGGGCCTAAGGAACTGAACCCGAAGTCCTGTGCTTCTACTTCAAGCCATCTTGATGGCATTTCTCCTAAAGTAAGGAGCAGCAATGCTGTCTCCAGCCGTGCTTAGGCTGTGTTAAGCTTAAGCTTGAGGACTGCCCAGCTTGTAATTGGAGCTCATTCCTATTTATTCAGCATAGTTTTTTTCTTTCCAGTTCTTTTATCTCACCAGGTCCCATCAAATGTTCAACCTCAGATGACACATTTTGCAACTAGTCTCAGAAACCTGGAACACTTCTTTTTTTAAACCTCCAAAATTTTCTGCCTTAAAAGATTGTTTTACTTTTGACTAGTTAATTACTGGGAAGCTGGAGGCAAGACTTATGTTTATTGCAGTGAGACAGGTTTTTGAATACAATTTCTGTTGAGCTGAGGCCAGAATTTCTTTTTTTTATCCTTCCCTTGTGATTGTTTTACACTATGAAGCTGTGTGTAGTCTTGTTCTTATTTACAGAGGCTCAGCAATATTACATATTTCTGACCACACAATATACTGTTGTACTCAGTGCTGTCCTCTGTGAGGGGACTTGAAGGCTGATACTCCTGCAGTCGTGTCATTTATACTAGTCAGAGCTCTGATTTAACTTATCCCAAGGCACGCCATCTGCGAAGCAGAGATGAAACTCTATGGCACAATAGAGCAACTTACTCTCCCTACAAATTTCATGTGTATTTCTAATCTTTTATATGTATTTTTAAGTGCTTTTCCTTTTCCCTCGGAAAATGGCAATAGTAAAATACCTTCTTCATGTGAGGGATTTCATATTGTGTACTTCTCTATGTCCCTGGGTATTTTATCAAGTTATTTTCTTTTTCCATATTGTCCTAATGAGCAAAATCCTGTGCTTTATAAGCAAAATAAAAGGAAAAAAATATGTTTGTTTCTACCATTAGCTTTAAATATTCACCACCAGAGATAACAATTGTACACCAAGCCTGGTAGTTGAGGTTTAATCTAAAGTGCTTTTTATTTGTACCTGTGATGGCAACTTTGCTGCTATCCTGAAACACAGGCATCCTAACAACTTGCTTTGGAATTATCATTCACAAGCACTTATATTGCATATAAGTGTCTGCACTATATTAACAAGTAGCCAATTTGTTATAATTGAAGATCGCCTAAATCCACTAAGTTCTATTGAGGGTTTAGAGTGAGCTGCCTTGCTCGTGTCCATGTCAACCTTAGAACTTTTGGCAAAAGCAAGTAAGAACCAGATGGGAATTTCTGGGATCATGACCAGAGTGCTGGAGATTAATAGTGGTCTTTTTTTTTCATATATATTACAGATGATTCCTCCTAATGTTGATAAATCCAGACTGTAACCTAGTTGAGAATCCAGCTTTCATAATTTTTTGACTATGAAGACAGCCAATGGGCAAAATAAAGTTCTTCCTGTGTTCTAGTCCTGAGCCGGTAGCCTATTCTCTACATGGAAGAGCTTTTAGTTGTATGTGTGAAAGACAATATGACTATAATTTGTCTTCTGCTTTAATGATATGTTTATATCATATAGTCAGTTAATAACTTCATGGCTGAATCACTGCTCAATTGTCCACTATGTTTTTCTTTAATTTTTTTTTGACTATCCCTTACACTGATTCTATCTAGATAAAAAATTACAAGGAAATACCCATCTAGTTATTGTACAGAATGGACAGACCCAGGTCAATACCTTTATATTGCTACCAAAAGCCTGCTGAAAATAGATCCAACTATTTATTTTAGAAGTCTTAAAAAGTGGATATCCTATTTGGACTCAGTTAATTGAATTCATTAAATTTATATATAAATTGTGAGAGTGACACATCTCTAAAACTTCCCACATGTCTGAAGTGCTCAATCATTTGTGTACCTGAGAAACAATGAAAAAAATTAATAGAAGTGGGAAAAAAATGGATGGTTTATTTGGGGAGACACAGATATTATGGGCTTTTTATGACAAGAAATAAATGTTTACAAATGTTTGCAAAATAATCTCATCTTAAATTACTTTTCTACTCACCTGAATAATTTGAAACATCTCCAGGATCTTGGCTGCTGCCACTGAAAATGCAAACATAGTAGATTTTAAAATATACAGTGTGGTCTACTTACTGATTTTTATTTGTGATCTCAAGTCCTTTAAAATAAACACGGAAATTATTCTTCAGTGGAGAGCAATGACTGAGTATTTTGTAGTTCACACAGAACTACTAGAGACTCCATACACAGACTGCAGCAGTGCAGTTATACAATAAACTTACCAGACTCTTAACACACATCGTATGTGTGCTTTATTACACAATGAAAATATAGACATGAAAGCCATGGCAGCAACTCATCATGTATTATTACATAGTATGCATTGTCATATGTACAGATAAATTTAATAAATATTATAGGCATATAAACCCACAAATGCTAGCAAAACCAGCTGCCAATACCCAGATCCTGAAAAAGTCACCTACACTCTTACTGCAGTTCCTTGTAAAAATGGTTAAATAAATATTTGATTTTATGAAAAAGGGAAAATTAAGTAAAATTATCAAGTAAAATAAAAAAAAAAATGCTGATTCCTTTACACAGATAGGAGCTGAAAACCATCTCTTACAATAAGAAGCCAAGCAGCTCAACCTACTCAATTTATCAAAAAGGCAGATAAGCAAGAATTTGAACACTTTGTATAGAAAGGCAGAAACAATATTGGGGCAGGTGAGGGGCTTTTCAATCTAACTAACAGAGATATTAAAAGATATATTACCAGGAAGATGATATTAGCTTCAGCATTGAAATAAGACTCAGTATCCTAGTGGAAAAGGTAATTAAACACTGGAATGGCTTAGTAGGTGTAAGCAGAGTCTCCATTGCCTGGAATCTTTCAGATGAGATCCTTCAAAATGCTGGTGTTGAGTAATGTTTCCACAAGAAAAGCTGCCTGGGTTTTCTGATGACATGGCTGTGGTTTTACCCTCTCACCTTTGGTACCTGTCAACAGATACCTGTGAAACTCTTCCGTTGTTTGCTTCCTTTACAGAAGATCAGGAAGCCTTGCACTGTCACCAGGATATTTCAACTTTATATTAGGACATAAACTACAATGAAATCTCATGCTGGTAAGCACAGTCATCTCTAAAAGCCTGGAAGGACTAATCAATTGACCAGATATATTCCCACGCTTAGGTGATTGCTAGACTTGCTGTAAAGACAGAATTTCTCTACAAATGCACATTAGCTGAATTTTTAGGGTGTTTTATTACTCTCTGCAGCACACAAGATAGAATTTCCAGGGAAATCAGATTGTTATGGGGTTTAGGATTTTAAACATATGTGTCTGCATGTAAGCTAGTAGTTTCCACTATACTCAAGTATAGTTCCAACCCAGAATGGTTCAGGAAGGCCAGGATGTAGCTGAGCTGACCAAACATGGGTAGATGCCTCCTTCAGAGTGAACTGAATAGCTCCCTGGACACCTTCAACTGGATGGACTAAATCCACATTGCTGTGGAACCTTTTGCACTTAGCTCACATGGAGGCAACAGCATTTAGTTGTCAAGAGCCTGGTGGCATTGGGATAACCCTGGTATCACCTGTTCTCTGCTGGAGACATGAAATGGTTCAGGATTTCAGTGAAACCCAAGCTGTTGAACTCAGTGAAAGGACAGCTACAGCTCTGTGAAATTTAGTGGTGTGTGATACATAAGAGATAGGACTAAATGATCTCTTCCAGCTTTAAGTGTTATTGTAGTTGTTCAACCCTGAAATGCAGGTTGGTGACACTCTTTTTATCAGAGGATACTGCTGCCTTGAAAAGAAAATAGAATAAAAATTCACAAAGTGTTTCTTTTTACATTTTTTTATTTTGAGATGCTGGCATTATGGTTCTTCCCAGGACATGGTTAGACATGGTGATTTCCTCTTCTAGAAACATGAAGTTCCTCTCAGTGTAAGTTTCTCTACAAGATTTATCAGCCCTAAAGCTTAGAATCAGTTTATTCTTTGGACAAGCTGTCCTAAATGGTGCTTGTTGAAAATGTGCCCCCAGAAATTAACTGTCAAAGACAGCCCCAGGGAGAAGAAATGCTTCCAAAAGTACTTAATAATACTTACCATCTATATAAATTTTGATGTTTTCAGAGCCCAGCCCAAACACTCACAGTTAATATTAATTATGTTACCACTTGTAAAGTGGCACCATTTCAGGGTGAAAAAGCTCATACAACCTACCTTCCATGAAACTCTGAAGCATGGGATTTGCAAAGCTGTGATGGAGGTGGGTTTTTTTGGTTCCCCAGATAACAAAGCCATAGTCACAAAATCAGTACATGAGCTAGTCCTTAACTTAAGTGTTTCTGTAAGGGCTGTTAGCTCAGTTGGCCACACATCATGTTACACACATGAAGAGTCTGACCAAAAGCTTCTGAATGCACACATGTGCACTCATCTTGCCAGAATTGCACCCAGAGCCTTGATTGTTTCCCACTAAATACTGTGCTCTTTTCACCTGACCCACTTGCAGAATAGATATATTAATAGTTCAAAGATATATATTTCATCAGTGTTGAATTACATGAAAAACATGAAATAATGACTGAATGTCTTTAAAAGGAAGGAAAATAGTAATGAAGTAGAAAAGAGAAAAAAAAAAAAGGAATAATGAGATGGGAGAAAGGAATAACAAGAATGAAAGAAAAGGAAAGGGAGACCATGGCACTATATCTCTGGATGGCTAATCAAGTGAAATTTTATTTGATATAAAATCAGTGTGAGGTCATCTTCAGGCACAAGGTATGTAACACAATGACAGGCAACAACTGCTGACACTCTTGGCCAGTAATTTCAATTACATGTAAAATTTGACAAATGCAGAGTTAGGAGTCCTCTTTTTTTTTTTTTTTTCCCTAAAGATATTTGCTTTGCTAAATATCCTTAGTTAGAGGAGAAGAGGGGAAGCAAATAAATCATTGAGGTCAAATTACTTTTTAGTACTAAAAGTGGAATGAAGTCTGGAGGATGAGTGAGAGGTTTGTTGTGACCTCAATCTCAAACATTCAGATGTTAGTGCAGGCCCCTTGATCTCAATGAACCAAGGAGAGAATTTAAATACAAAAGTTTTATTGCAGAGTTCTTGCAATATTGTCTCTGTCCTTGCTGAGACAAAGCTTATAAAAAAGATTCAATTGAACATTGTTTTAAAAATTGAATCTGAAAAATCTTCTGAGGTTTGGATTTTGTTTTAGGTAAAAGTTTGTGTGAATAATAAGAGAAAATTGTTTCAGGTAGGTCTGTGCCTTCCCTGATGTCTGTCTCTCAATGTGGTCCTGAATTGCTGATTTTTTTTAATAAGTTTGCTCTTGGTGGTTGCTGAGCAAAAGACGTACACTAACAAGGAAGATGGTGACACCACCTGTACAGAAAGAGCTATCAAACACACACGTTGAACAAACAGGAAAGTTATCCGTGTCATTTGCAGCCATGATAGGACTACTTGTTACAAAAGCAGGTAGAGCAGTTTCAAACAGAAGTGCAGTTTCAGAGTTACCACTGTCCCTTTTATTTCTGTAGGGGGTTCATTCAAAAAGACACACTCTGCAGGACCAAGTAGAAAAAGCTTCGATTAGGGCTGTACAGTATGTGACTAAAGGATTTGTTAACCTTACTGCTTCAAAGCACACTTGAAAATAAAATTTAAATGGGCTCTTTCTTTTGTGGTTCTGTAGTGATAAACGAGTTCTCCATGCACCAGTGCTCATGATTACTACTTCTCCAATGTTGTGACTCTGGATGAACGCTAGATCAGTCTAAGTAATGTCCAGCACATTTCATCCATACTAAATAATGTATGTCGTGGCAGGCCTCTCCATTTTGCTTAGGAAAGAGCTGCAAGTCTAGTCATAGCTTTCCCAGGGTTATATCATCAATCTTCAGGTGCTCCACAGAACTTGCAAGCTTTTTCCAGTAAAGAAAGCAAGGGAAGGGGAAGCCCAATGGGTAATCAGTGGGGTTTTGCTGGGGGTTTTTGTGTGTTGTTTTTTTTTTTTTAAAAAAAAAAAAGACATGGATTTAAAATTAAAGATTGGTTTGCTTTAAGGTTCACTCATAAGCTGTGTTTTAAAACCCTTATGCTTGATTCTCTGCAAGAAGCTTACTTGTTAATGATCAGTTTATGAATTAGTGGAATAATTCATGACATGTCCTTAGGATCAATACCTTTAAATGTGCCTGTGGGTAACATCACTCACATGATTCATCCCAATATAGGAAGTATAACTGTTTAAATACTTAAAGTTATTCACAGATGTAACTGCTTACCAGACCCCTTACCATTCATATGAAAGCGAAATACCCATTTTGCCACTGAACCCCACTGAATACATTATATTTAGGGTTCTTCTGACTCTGGCAACAGTGCATCATTAGCAGTGTTAGGTGCAGTTATTCCTCAATCTCTCTCTCTCTCTCTTTCTAAGAAAGGCTTCCAAAATTTTATTCTTCCTCAAGAGTGGATGCATTCCACAAAGGGAACCAGGACACCTCTCTCCTTCAAGGTTTACATGAGCCATCACTTTCACGTCTAGTCTATAACCGATAGCTCTTAGTCCTGGTGACTTATTGCTTGATTCAGGACTTTGAACTCTCATGGCTTCTTTTTCCTCTTCAAGAGCTGATTTGTCCTCCAAGTCTAATAATTTAGAGCCTAAAAATTTAAAGCCTTTCTGGTTCTGCTTGTTAATGCTGCTGGTTTATCTATACTCCTTGGATAGCTTTGTTTAGTCAGTCTGTCTGTCTGTCTGACTGTCTACTTATACTATTCTGTTGTCTTCTACAGACAAAGCATTGTTCATGGCTATGCACATTTTAAACCCTAGCACAGCTCTGTCAGTAGTCTTCCCAGGAAAAGAAACTTTAATTCTGTAGCAAACAATATTCAAAGTAAGCTGTGAAATAGAAAATGACAAGTAATGGTGGAGTTAAGATAATAATGGTTGGGAAATGAATGAGAGTCTACCTAAACTGTAATAGTCTACGTAGTCTTACAAAAGCTACAGCCTATAAGAAAGGGGATCAGAATTTCTGGAGATGTAATTTAGGTGAATTAGGCTCGAGCGCACTGAATTTTTACCTGGTCTTAGTCAAGACACATGAGAAAAAAAGAGTAGATACAGCCAGGGAAGAAGATATATGTCCTCAGAGGACATTCCTTCTCCCTGTCAGGAGAGAGGAGTTGGGAAGACAGTTTGAAAACCTTTACAAAGGTATTACTAAGGCCCATAGCTCTGGACAATTTTTGATTTTGTCCTTCTGGGCTTGGAAAGCTGAAACAAATACCTTGTGCTGGGTTTTGCATGTGTGTGTGTGGTTTTTTAAGACACTATTTCAGCACTGCTGCAAATCTACATTGTCCCAGAGGAAGCTGTGACAGGTACCAAAACTGGAAGTGTCCTGATGTAACTAATGCTGCTGGTAAAAAGAAGCCTGGAAAGGAAAATAGACACACTAAGAGGAGACCTGTTTTTGCCAGGTTGCAGTATAAGTAGCACCTCACTTGGGGAAAGAACCAGAGCTTTCTGGCAGCTGCCTCAGGCATCAAACCATTCTGTTCAGCAAATTGGAGAACTGTTGGTATTCCCCATTTCCCTCAGACCTCCACTTTCATTCTCTGGGATAGCATTGTATGGCAATATGATATATAAACTTTCTCAGATTTTAACATATAGTGCAATAGTTTGTCCCTCACACTAAATCAGTTATGCCAACCGAAGAATAGCAAACATGCTTGCCAACTCCTCAGCAGGCAGCAAAATCCATGTTTTGATTCAGTTTGGGTTTCAGTGATCTTTGCTCCCACCTGGTGTCTCTAATTGACAGCTTCTTTGCGGAAGATGGAGATGGCAATATGATTCCAGGCTTTAGCTTTAAATTATATTTTAAAACCTCACGAAGTTACAGTGGAGTGATTCACTCTGAAGGGAACTCTGATAAACCCTCTCAGCAGAAATGAGGGAAAGCACCATGATGGAAATAGCACCAGTTTTAATGGTGATGCAAAGAGGAGGAACACTCACGGAGGACTGGCATGCAGCCACTGCTGGGTCAGAGCGCAGCAGGCTTGCCCATCCTCCGCACAACCTGTATTTAAAACACAGGCAAGTGAGAAATAGTGGCTTTGACTGGAAGTGTGAGAGTGTTATGCCATCAGTAGGTGCAGTGCAACCCTGCAGCTTGGGTTTCAACACAGGTGTTAGTGTCAGCAGGACAAGGCTTAGGTCTCTTACGTTCTCCATTTTGTCCCTCAGAAATCTCTAGCAGGACAACTTTCCTGTCAGAGCTGCAAAGCTCTGGAGCTAAGCAGTGGGAGCAGGTCCAGGTCGAGCTAGATGAATTCTCCATATAGAGCAGCACTCTCTTCTCTTTTTCTGGTGTACAACTGGCTGAAGGAATCCACAAAGTGCTACACCAATCTTCATTCCTGTCAGGACTCTGAAGGCTTTGTTTCTTAGGAAGATACTACCTGTATTTGGACGATATTATTGTATTTGGTTCTTACATTAAGTTCTGACTGAATAAAGAGGAAATCACATTAGCAAAATTATCTAAAAGGAGGGTGCTTTGTATGTGTAGGAGCAGGGGGATCCCAGGTCACTTATGGGCAGAGACGATGGGGCAGGCATCCTGGGTCACTCACATGGAGATACCCTGGGGAGCTTCTCAGTAATTGAAAGAACAAAGTAAAAGAAATAAAATAGAAGCTGGAGGCCGAGCCTTAAACCAGCAACAGCTAAGCAAGTTTCTGTTCTCCAGTGTTTCATCCAAGGCTAAAACCACCTGGTTTTATTCTCCATTCAGTACAACATTGCAGAGCAACAGTATTGAGAATTGGGCTGTTCATGTCAGGAAAGTTTGGGTAAAAAATAGCTTAGAAGCCCCTGTTTCAAGCTTGAATGTATATTCCTTTAAAACAACAAGTCCCCAGTCTCAAAGAAGCATTTTAAAGGAGGCTCTTGCTTTCCTAGTAAATAGATTTGGTTTAATTTGCTCTCTTCTACTGAACTCTTTTAAATTAGATTGTTAAAGAACAGAGGCCCCATCTCACCTATGTAAACATTAAAGACCACTTACACTTTCCATAAAATAAGGATTGCTGGAGCCTCCTATTCACAGTTTTCCCTCCTTGCCCTGCCTTGCTCCCATTGATACCAAAACTGCCACACTTTATGTATGGTTTTTATGAAGCATTTGGGGAGACTTCAAAATGAAATTCCTAATAAAAATGTAAATTATTATTATTGAAAAAACATGTTGGCCCACTGTGCCATGTAACATTCTCAGGAGCAGCATTCTTTCAAACTGGGATTTGAAAAACAGCACAGAATTTAGCTTGAATCAAATGGCATTATGTATTTAGTCGTTTATCAAAGACACTTGGTAGAAGTTGGGGAAAACATTAGTTAATCTTATTCATGTGGGGGTTCCTGGTTATGCAGCAATACTCTTCTCTCCTATTTCTTAATTCTCCTTCCCTCTCAAAGGCCTGTAATGCTTCAGCCTCCTACTGAGCTTGAAGAAAGACCTTTCTTGCTGCTACAGTATGTGAACTGGCCAACAGAGGCTGCTTAAAGTTAGTGTAGGATATTCCAGGCACAGCAAGGAGCACCCAGGAAAAGTGAATAGCATCCACAGCATGAAACATCTGCCTCACTGGGTCTGAATTTAGCTCCCCTCTGAGACAGCAATACCTTGGCCTGTTAATTCAGCTGTTAAGTGATTTTGGTTGGGCTTTGGAAAAGTATTTTTCCACTTAAAAGCAACAACAACACTCTTTCAGGTTGCTGAGATAGTTTGGGTCAAAATGTCAGGTATATGTGGTGTACGTGAAAGGTTACAATTTGCCACCTTTCAAAAGGAAATTCTCTGTTGAGGAACTACTTAATGGCAGTGTAGGCTGTTCATTATTAGGATAGTCTGGGATGCACAACAGCTGCCTAGCGTAGCTCCCACAGGGTCCATGGGACGTTTTACTTTGACAGGGAGACAAGTTAGAGCACAGAATCGTAGAATCATAGACTTGTTTAGGTTGGAAAAGACCTTTAAGATCATTAAGTCCAACCATTAACCTAACACTACCAAGTTCACATCTGAACCATGTCCACATCTGTATGTCCTTTAAATACCACCAAAGATGGGGACTCAACCATGTCCCTGGGCAGCCTGGTCCAGTGCTTGACAACCCCTTCTGGGAAGACATTTTTCCTAATATCCAATCTAAACCTGCCATGGTGCAACTTGAGGCCATTTCCTCTCATCCTGTCGCCCGTTACCAGAGAGAAGAGGCTGACCCCCACCTCGCTACAGCCTCCTGTCAGGCAGTTGGAGAGGGCGATAAAGTCTCCCCTCAGCCTCCTCTTCTCCAGACTAAACAATCCCAGTTCCCTCAGCCGCTCCTCATAAGACCTGTGCTCCAGACCCCTCACCAGCTTTGTTGCTCTCCCCTGGACATGTTCCAGCAACGCAACGCCTTTCTTGTAGTGAGGGGCCCAAAACTGAACACAGTTTTTTGAGGTGCGGCCTCACCAGCACTGAGTACAGGGGCACAATCACTTCCCTGCTCCTGCTGGCCACACTATTCCCGGTACAAGCCAGGACGCTGTTGGCCTTCTTGGCCACCTGGGCACACTGTTGGCTCATATTCAGCTGGCTGTTGGCCAATGCCCCCAGGTCCTTTTCTGTTGGGCAGCTTTCCAGCCACTCTTCCCCAAGCCTGTAGCTTTGCATGGGGTTGTTGTGACACAGGTGCAGGACCCAGCACTTGGCCTTGTTGAACCTCATACAGTTGGCCTCGGCCCATCGATCCAGCCTGTCCACGTCCCACTGCAGAGCCTTCCTGCCCTCAAGCAGATCAACACTTCCGCCCAACTGGTGTCATCTGCAGACTTACTGAGGGTGCACTCGATCCCCTCATCCAGATCATTGATAAAGGTATTAAACAAAACCAGCCCCAGAACTGAGCCCTGGGGGACACCACTTGTGACCAGATGCCAGCTGGGTTTAACTCCGTTCACCACAACTCTCTGGGCCTGGTCATCCAGACAGTTTTTTACCCAGCGAAGAGTACACTTGTCTAAGCCATGAGCCGCTAGACTCTTTAGGAGAATGCTGTGGGAGACAGTGTCAAAAGCTTTACCATAGTCCAAATAGACAACATCCACAGCCTTTCTCTCATCCACTAAGCGGGTCACCTGGTCATAGAAGGAGATCAGGTTGGTCAAGCAGAACCTGCCTTTCATAAACACATGCTGACTGGGCCTGATCACCTGATTGCCTTGTACATGCTGTGTGATGGCACTCATTATGAACCGCTCCATAACCTTCCCCAGCACTGAGGTCAGAATGACAGGCCTGTAGTTCCCCAGATCCTCCTTCCAGCCCTTCTTGTAGAGGGGCATCACATTTGCTAAGCACCAGTCAACCAGGGCCTCCCTGGTTAACCAGGACTGCTGAGAAATGATGGGAGGTTGCTTGGTGAGGACTTCTGCCAGCTCCCTCGTACCCTTGGGTGGGTCCCATCTGGCCCCATAGACCCTTGTGTGTCCAAGTGGTGCAGAAGGTCCCTAACCATTTCCCCTTGGATTATGGGGACTCCATTCTGCTCCCTGTCCCTGTCTTCAGCTCAGGGAGCTGGGTACCCACAGAACAACTGGTCTTACTATTAATGACTGAGGCAAAGAAAGCATGAAATACCTCAGCCTTGTCCTCATCCTCTGTCACTGTTTCCCCCTGCATCCAGCAAAGAATGAAGATTCTCCTTAGCCCTCCTATTGTTGCTAATGTATTTCTAGAAACATTTTTTATTGTCTTTCATGGCAGTAGCCAGATAAAATCTAGTTCATCTTTGGCCCTTCTAATTTTCTCCCTCCATAATGTCACAAAATCCTTGTAGTCCTCCTGAGTTGCCTGCCCCTTCTTCCAAAAGTTATAAGCTCTCCTTTTTTTCCTGAGTTCCAGCTCTCTGTTCAGCCAGGCCAGTCTTCTTCCCCGCTGGCTCGTCTTTTGGCATATGGAGATGGCCTGCTCCTGCACCTTTAAGATTTCCTTCGTGAAGAAGGTCCAGCCTTCCTGGACTCCTCTGTCCTTCAAGACTGCCTCCCCAGGGACTCTGTCAACCAGGCTCCTAAACAGGCCAAAGTCGGCCCTCCAGAAGTCCAAGGCAACAGTTCTGCTGACCCCTCTCCTTACTTCTCCAAGAATCAAACTCACTATCATTTCTTGATTGCTGTGCCCAAGACAGCCTCCAGCCATCACATCACACACAAGCCCTTCTCTGTTCACAAACAACAGATCCAGTGGGACACATTCCCTAGTTGGCTCACTCTCCAGCAACGGCATATCCTTACAAAAAGTCTTTTTCTTTGTTATGTAGTGGTGTGCTCTTCCAACAACACACATGTTTTGTTCAGTTTTCCTTCAGCAGAGTCTGTATGTGACAGAATTTATCTGTCTGTTCAGAGAATGCCACTCCAAATAGCTATCTTTTACAACATTTTTTTTCTGTGGCAACTTTGCATTAGCCCATCTTCACCAGTACCAAGATAGGTGGAAATTCCCCACGCTTTCAGGCCCCAGAAAACAGATTCATAATATTTTTTCAGTTTGCTAGACACATGACATCCCATGCAGGGATTTATCGTAGTGAGTCAAGAGATAACATCATACGGCCACTTGGCCCATTATAGTAACTGAAAAGTGATTTGTAGACCACATCTGGTCCATGTGCCATGGTTAGAGAGTTCTGATTTAAAAAAAAAACCAACAACCAAAAAACAGACAATCATTACTAAAATATTTTATTCCAAAACAGAAGACTTAAAAAACTCCCAAACAATAGCCTCTCCCAGGGTACTAGAAACATCCTAATGGGGTTGGTAGACATGGTAGAAAGAGGCACACTGCACTCTTCTGTAGAGGCAACCAGAAGCCAAGCAAGATATTTTGGGCCTCTAAAATGACTCTTATAATCAACCTCTAGCAATTGCACTGCATATGCAGGTTTTCTGCTGCTTATCCCCCTATGACACATAGCTGGTTTTCCCAATGAAAACAGACCCTTTTCCACAGTCACATTCCTCAGTAGAAAGAAAAGACAGTCTGCTACCTGCTGATGTCATTTTGAGGTTATTAGTTAGGAGTGGTAGGAGATGGTCTCCATTCCCTAGAGGATCCACCAATGACTTAGAAACCTGATGTAAGCACATCCATACAGGGTCAGAGACAAGAACCAACAAGTCCAATATCATGTTTTCAGAAGCAGACAGTATTCTTCCAGAAGGAGGACAAATTTCTGTTTCAGTTCCTGGGGTGTTAATGTGGGATTAAAGCTGGACCCTGGGCTCGTTGTGGGCAGGTGAAGGTGCAGTTCATTGTGGTGAAGGCACAGCAGCTCCTGCAAAGAATGATGGACAAGTGTTTTTGGAATTACAAGGGGAAGCCAGTGAGTTTGCTGGGCACCTAGAGCAGAAGTGCATCACCGTGTGTATGGATTTGTATCTGGATGCCTGGAGCATGCCTTCAGAGGCCTACTGTTCCAGGGAAGCACCAAGTTGAGGCCAAATCCCATAATCTTCTAGTGCTGCTGCTTCTTTTCCTGGGGGCTGATTCTGGAACTAACAGGAAAGGACTTCCTTCGGTGGAAAGGGGTGACCCATTTGAGTAGCTGGGAGTGAAATTTAATTCTGGAAATGTACATGATGTTTTCAGCCTCTGATGTGGCAGAGCAATACCCCCTCACTCAACTCTTAAAAATAAAAGCACTAGACAATATCAGATGCTGAGGGAAGAGTGCCAAAACAGGACAAACATCACAACACTAGTCCAAATATTCTGCCAGAGTGAAGAAATCTATGGCTTAAGTATTTCCTAAGCTAAAGGTGATATCTTCATCTCTTAATGGAGTTTTCTTCAATAATTTTAGGAACTTAGGTCTAAGGAATGAAAGAAGTAGCTAGAACTTAAAGTTTTCAGAAGCAGAGATTTTTCCCTATTCTTGTAAAAAAGCTTGAGTTAAATGGGAATTAACAGGAGAAAGAGAAAAAGCACAAATAATTTGGAACAGCCAAATATAATTACATGGAAATTTTCATCTAAAGATTTCAAAGCTCTGTTCAAAGGAAGCAGTTATTACTCTCACTATGCAGATAGGCAAAATGAAGCCAAATAAAGATACAGATACTGACCAGAAGTCATATAGCTGTTTGTTGTGGTTTAAGCCCAGATGGCAACTAAGCACCACCCAGCCACTCGCAAGCAAAATTGAGAAAACTCGTGGGTTAAGATAAAGACAGTTTAACAGGTAAAGCCACACACACAAGCAAAGCAAAGCAAAGCAAACCCAGGGATTCATTCCCTCCTTCCCACCGGCAGGCAGGTGCTCAGCCATCTCCAGGAAAGCAGGGCTCCATCACGCGTAACGGTGACTTGGGAAGAAAAACGCCATCACTCCAAACATCTCCCCTTTCTTCTTCTTCCCCCAGCTTTATGTGCTGAGCATGACATCACATGGTATGGAACATCCCTTTGGTCAGTTGGGGTCAGCTGTCCCAGCTGTGCCCCCTCCCAGCTTCTTGTGCCCCCGCAGCCTCCTCACCGGTGGGGTGGGATGAGGAGCAAAAAAGGCCCTGACGCTGTGTAAGCCCTGCTCAGCAATAACAAAAATATCCCTGTGTTATCCACACTGTTGTCAGCACAAATCCAAACTATAGCCCCATACCAGCTACTCTGAAGAAAATGAACTCTACCCCAGCCAAAACCAGTAAACTATCAAATAATAGATTTGGGCATTTATTTCAGAGCTCAACAAGTGGGATTTGTTACATGAATAATAAAGCCACTTAACAAAAATCCTAATATTTCAAAGCTTATGTTGTTAGGGAGGAAGCCTTTTCACTGTTTTGCAGTACAGGTACAGCTACAGGGACCACAATCAGTTGCAAATTCTCAGCAGTAAATATCTGTAATGAGAAAATATGAAGGGAGTGTAAGTGTTAAAATTGTTTAAAAATATTTCATTGTGATATTTTTAAAGGAAATACTTCTTTTGGAAAGTGATAAAATAGTTCAGAATAAAAATTTTAGCCTTTTCAATTGAAAATACTATTTTCCATTTCCATTCTTCCAAGAAAAATGACCCAAATTTGAAAAAAAGACAGCTTGAAGTAAAGCACAAAATTTTTCATTTTGTTTGGGTTTTGTTTTAACTACAAACCTGTTTTCAAAAATCTGCTTGAGATTTTTCCCAATGCTTGAGTTTGATCACTGAATCACAAACCCCACCGTATTGTTTGCCTCGTCATGTTAATGAGTCCCAGTCCAATGAGCTAACCTTTAAATCACACAACCTCTTCATTAGTCTCCCAGAATGCTGCAAAACCTTTAGTTCTTTCGCCTCTGAAAGATTCTCTTAGCAGAACTTGAAAGCAAGACTTTTTAGCTCAGATACGATCAAAATTTTAATTATTTGCTCAAGTACTTCTCTGTGTCATACACGTAACGGGAAATATCAGCAGGAAATCGATTTGACAGAGACTAATGTTGCATGTTCACCAGTTCACCAAATTAGACCAGCCATGTTAGCACAATGGGCATGAACAGTTCTGGCCCTACAGTAAACCAAGGACACCTAATGTGGCCTAATTAGGACAGCAATACACAGAGAAGTAATACAGTCTTAAATGAGGGTGAGGGTGTCATTCAGGGACTCAGTTAAGAACGTTGCTTTGTGGATGGACTTTCACACACTTCTCTACATATTTACATATTCTAATGTTTTGAAGAACTAAGCCCTAAATATATCCAGTTATCTAAAAAATGCCACGGATAAAAATCCTGTTGTTGTTTTGTGGTTTTGTCTTTTTTTTCTAGCTGCTTGCAGGTAGCATTTTTAAGCTTTACATTTAAATCTTGTATTTCACTTATGCCAAAAAATTTCTTGAGACTTGGCAATACTGTTATCTTTCTGTTGTGTAAGGTGAAGCAAAAAAGTAAAAGTTTTTGGTTTCTCCCCCCCTCACCCTCAAAGTGTTCTTCTGGAGGTAAACTATATAAAAAATTCCATCAATGAGGACCACAGTGCACAGTGGTTGGTATTGGTGATAAAGATTACGTCTTTAAAAAACAGAAGATATAAGATACACCATTACTGCAGGAACTTTAAGAGCAAGGAAGCAGAAATGAGCTTTCAGAATAGAAGGTGGTTTGTTTTTTTTTTTTTTATTCCTGCTGAACAGTAATTGTGCATTTCCCTTTTCTTCCTCTCGCTCCCTCTATTTTTTTTTTTAATACTGTTTTTATAGGCAGGACTTGAGAAAGTTTTCTCAACTTATGATTACTTTAGTCTAAAGTGCGGATGACTGGCATTACAGGCGTTTCTGCAGTACTGAAACTCTTTCAAAATTCCATCCACACACATCCTTGCAATGATAAAACAGAAACTCTATAAAGTATGAAGAAAGGGACAAAACTAAACCTTTAGCTTCATAGGGGGTATTATTTTTTTGTTGTTTTTGCTACAAAGCTGTAATTGGCCTAGTGAGATCTGATAAATATCTTATTATAAACTTGAACATCAACTGATGGTGAAAAAAAATATGATGGAACTTGTGACTGAGAGAAAAGTAAAAGGGTATAAATGACTGGCAGTTCCCATTTCTTTACAAGTGTTACATTTCAGTCCCCTGCCACTACCACATGTTTCCTGTTCACAGATAATTTGTACAACATATTTTATCATTCAGTTTTAGACACAGTTGAAAGGCTTTTGCCTAAGGCTTGGAACACTTTGAAAATTGTATACCATTTGCAAGGCTTTCTTCTGCTTCACTGTGCAATTAGGTGACTGCCTTTCTGCAGACACTGGATTTATCATATGTGGAATTAGTTTTTTTCACCAAGGTGAACTGGGAACAAAAATACAAGTAGTTTTTCAGTAACCCACAGACAAGGGATTAGTGTGCCAGCACAAAGCTTGTAGGCTGCCTGTCAGTCCCAAACTGGACGCGGTTCCCTCACAGAAGGAGTATTGTGAGCCACAAAGTTTCATACAAAAATACTCTGTGTCCCTGCTATGTGTGATTCAAACTTCTAAGGTGCAACAAAGGCATCTGATCAGAATGCTTTTTTTTTCCCCTCTAATTTTCTAATACAACTATTTATGACTCTGTTGATTCGTTCCTCCCTTCCTTTGCCCCCGTCCCCATGTCCCCATGCCCCCCCTGCTCCATCTTGACTAAACTTTACTCTCTCCTAAAGATGTGTGAAAATACTGATGTGCTATGAGCTTCCCCTGCTGGAAGTTCCTAGCAAAAGGTGCTGCAGCCAAGTAGGGATGGATCTGGGACTAGCTCCCAGTTCAGCTAATTTATGTGCTCAGTTCCTGTCGAACAGAGAGTACATAATGTGACTTGAGATGCTGATTAAATTTCATGTGTATTTCTATGTTCTAAATAAACCAAATTTTAAAGTCAGATTTGAGCGATGGTAGTTTATAAACCTCATTACAGCAGTTTGTATTTTTCCACTGAATTATGTGAGGAAAAGGGAGACAAATTCAGCCCTTTTGTGTAATTCCTCTATGTGCTTTTACAAGGTCATCTTCCCTTTCAATAGAGGACATGGAGTATTTCTTAACAAGTAAATTTTACCTATTAGAAACGTATCACTGTTTAATGAGAATGGAATTGTAAATTCATTATTTGCTTTCAGTTGCAGACACCCTACATGTGGTAACCGTCACTGTATAAGTAAGTGCATAAGTGAGCTGCAAAGAACACTGGTACCTTATAGCATAATCCCATCAGAAGAAAGGTGTGTTTCTTCATACTACACGTCTCTCTCAAGCAATATTTGTGAAACTGTTTCAACTACGTCTTCTGAAAACTTTGAAAAAGCTGCATTTTTTAAATAAAAACAAATAGAATTTTAATCTAATTGTTTATCTCTCCATATCAGAAATATCCGGCTGCAAATTCCTCCGCTTGTTGAAGAGTATGGGTAGGCAGAATATTGTTATTTATACATTGTAAGAACAATAATGTACTTCTGATAGACTGTATTGGAAATGTGACCATCATCTACTTGCACAGCGTGACCTAGTGGGCAGGATAGTCTTGGCAACTCTGTATGGTCGCTCTGCCTTTGCATAGACCAGCAATGGGACTTAAGAGCAAATAGCTTCCATGGTCACTCCCATCCCAGTTGATTTTGTCTGGTTAGATTGTAAGGTCTTTTGGGGCATAGGCTGACTCTCTCCATGGGGTTTGTAAACTCCCCAGTGCAGGTGCCATGGTGGCTGGGTTAGCGTGGTGTTGCCCCTGTGCTGGTGTGCCCCAACCTGCCAGGGTTTGCAGTAAGGTTGCGGCAATCTAAGAGATTACTTAGAAGTCTTCCCTCTGTCAAATGGGCTCTTCCCCCACCTGAATCACTGGCCTCACGTGAGGACATATTGTTCGTCCTACTGAGATGTAGGCATTTAGGGCAGTATAAGAGAAGCATTGCCCTCTCCAGCAGTAGCCTAAGGAGGGCCGAGTCGCAGCAGAGCTGGCTTGGTGTGTGTCTGTGAATCAGCGAATATTTGGAGAGCTCCAGAGCTCCCACCATCTGTACACATGCAGATACACAAGTAGATGGAAAGCTTCCAAAGGAAGTTCCCTTTCAATCCCCACAAAATCCCCTAGACCCAGCCAGCAACTTGAGCTTGGTGCCAGAGGAACAGAGGATTTCCTTCAAATTCTCTACCTGGCTTAATTTAATTTGCTGCCTGGTAGAAGACTAAAAGAGGCTGCGAAAAAAAGGACTGGATCATGGAATTTCCCAGTCTAAATATAATGGTAAACCCAGACCGACTCCCTTCTTTCTGTGGTATCCATTGTACTTTGTCCCGAATGGGAAATATGGTTTGCCAACGCAGAGGCGGCCTACACTGTAAACAATGACAAGAATAAAGCTAAATATTATGCATATTCATTGCATGCAATCCTAAACACAAAGGTCCCTACTGAGTACAACAGAAAAGAAGAATTTTTCTTCCAGCTGAGGAGCTGCTGGGTCTTTTTAACCCCTTCTTTTCTCAGTTGTGCAATTTGCAGTAACATACAATGGTATTTCACTTTATATATTATGAGCAAATACTCTTTAAGCAGAGTCTTTGGTACAACATAGCTGCATGATAATTTCATTGACTAGTTTCTCGGTGCTGTTGATCAGTAATGACTCATTTCAAGTTTCCAGAAGGCAGTGGTACAATTGCTCAGTACATGCACTTTAGCTTTTCTGTATTTTTTAACTTTTGTAATCAACTAATCTGAAACAGGTTTCATTTCCTTTTATTCACACTGATGGATTAAGTACAGGTTCATGTTCTACTTCAGAGTGCTGACAATTCTGGTTTTTAATGTGAACAACAAACAGTGTAGCAGTGCTCTCCATGCAGAACACCTCTTACATTTTACAAATTCTTAATGGTGTAACATAGAACGTATTACAAAATTACTATGCTCTCACTTACATGCTTATTTGTCAAATGTAGTTAAGATGGAAATAATTCTTTTCTTTAAAAATCAGATCTCCATCCTGAAGAGTAAACCAAGAAAGTCCATTAAGATCCTGACCTAATAGGTCTAACTTCCAGAAGGGTAGTAAAACCCTAACCAAAACCCTATGCAAGCCAGCTCAATCTGACCCACAGATTTCTTGAAACAGTTGCTCCCCAGTGGCAATGTATGAGGGTAAGCCAGGATACTTCACTCCAGAGTCAAAAAAATTTCACTTATTTCTGAAACAATGACCTGGGCTGTAGCTAATGATGAAGTGAACTCTGGGTTAGACTGGCTGATAATAAAAAAATAATCCTGTGACATGCATTCTTTTGTTATGCCCTGTTTTCCTCTCATTTGAAAAAGCAAAATGAAATATGATAGTTTTCATTTTTATAGAAGCATTGTCCTTGATCATTTTTTGGTATGAAGCCTCTGAATTCAACACTGTGAAATACAGTACTAACATTCAGCAGCTGGTATCTGCTGTTTCTGTTTGGGTTTTTTTCTGGATACCAAGCAGCATACAGTATATGAGGAAATACTCAGCAACTTATTTGTTAAAACAAGTGGGCTTACATACTCAGAATTCTGGTTATTTAAAATATTAGGACTGTGAATAAACCAAGTTGTATCTAAATTCTGCCTGCAACCACAGAGAACTCATTTTGCCATTGTGTTCTCGCATAATTATTTGCATTTGCTTGAAACATCCACATATTAATTCTAAAATGAGTTTCTACCTTGCTGATGCATGAATATTTAAAGATAAAAACTATAATTTCTGCTATTGCTTTATTTTTTATTATTATTAATGCATAGCTATTAATAATGCATTATCAGAAGAATACTCTTTGGTCACAGTAGATATGGGAAATGACAAAACAACAGGTTGTAAAATAAGAGTGTAGAGCAAGGGCAAAACCCAAAGTAGTTTATTTAAAGCTGCACTATAAATACCCTGACAGACACACGATTTCTTAATACGTGCATGGGTGATCTCCTAAGTCTGGGGCCTGCCTGCTAGTTAGAGAATAGGCTGGAACATATAGAATAAAAATGAAGGCTAAACCAGAAATTATTTAAATAGGTGCTTTAGCAGAAACACAAAATGCTATTTGAGCATGTGTTCTATCTGACCACAAATAATTAGTGGCAGCAAACAGGGCATTTTACAACAGGTAAGAATCAAGCATCACAGGTATGCCCCAGAGCAAGAAGCTTATATGTGATAGGTCTACTGTACCTCTAAAAGGCAAGCTCTGAGTTTGTATTTTACATTGGTATTGTAGAGGCATAGGTAGAACCAGCAAAATTTAACCCATCATTAACTGGGAAGTTTTCTTTTGTGTGCTTGTGCTACCCTGACTATTTGAGATCCTGGCCTGTACTGGTCACACTAAGAGGCATTCAGGGATTTACACATTACTTAAACTCCAGTTTTCATTTGCATACACAGAGCTGGTGTGGGAACAGTCCCACCTCCAAAATGCAGCACCAGTTCAATCCTCACAAGTAGAAGGTCTGAAGCAGCCAAACGCCCCGTAGCCATGAGGAAGACTGCAGAGAGGAAGGCAAGTTCTTTCCGTCTAGACCTGCTCCTCTGCAACCTCCCCAGCTCAGAGCTGTAGCTGCTCTCCTCTGACCTGTCTGGAATGGGCTTCATCCTAAGGAAAAATATCTAATGAAAAATCGACTAAATATTCAGACTTAGATTTTTTCGTTAGACTGAATTTTTGCTTTCTAGCCCACCCCGGTGGAGTCTGCTGAAATGCTTATGTGTGGGCTGAAATTTTCCACTGCTGAGGTCAAAATCAGGTTTATGCTACATCCTTCAATGTTTGAATGAACTGGTTTTAACTCACAATAACACATTAGCTAATTACTCCAGGAGAAACAAAATTTATTTTGGTTTAAAGCTGTCAGAACTAGCGCCTCCCACTGCCTCCCACTGCCGTAAGTGAATGCATGTGCAAGGTAAGAAATGCCCTGAGGCTGCAACTGCTGGGGTAAACCTCAGCTGCTCCTGGGCATACAGAGCTGAGGAACTTCAGATTAATCCATAACATTCAGAAAATGACAGCAGCCTCTCTTTTTGCATGTTTGATTGAGTCAGGTAAGCACAGTTTGGTATTTTAAACACCTTTCTAGCATATGTGTTTTGTGTCATCTTTGCACAGGAAGAAAGCGTTTCGCCTTGTATAAAACATTTTTTTTTGGTCTTCAAAATAATCCTATACCTTTAAATGCTTCAGATTTGACATGGAAATTTGGCTTGAAAATAGCCTTTTTGGAGAAGCAGGACATAATCTTATTCTGGATAAATTGGTTTTGTATGAGCAAGTTGGAGACTGAGAACGTGCAGTAGATTTGTCTTTTCCACTAAGGTGATGCATACAGTGATGAAACAATGTGCAGGCACACAGCTGATTTGAGTAAAATGAAAAGAAGATCCTTAAGTGTTGCATCCTTTAAGTGTCATGTTTGCTCTTTTGGATATGCCAGAAATTGTGAAAATAATTTCTATCCAAACTGAACAGTGATTTGTATTTAGAGTATACAGCCTTCTATAGCTTGAAATTACACTCTTACACTCTGTGTCTAAAATGAACTTTACAATTGTATACAGGACTTTTCAGCATAGTTAAAGCTAACTTGATGCTTACTTGCATTGGAGGCATGCCCAGCAAGGGTGCACAACAAGGCAATTCTTCAAAGCTGGTGGGAGGAAAGATATGTCTTTCCTGAGAAACTGTTGAAATATATACTCTAGGATGAAGCCACTTAGGCCACTGCATTGACATAATGAAATTAAGTAATGCGCCAGAAACTGGTATGTCCCCCATAACCTGGTTGTCCCCTGCCAGGCACCTCTAGAGCTTAGACTAGATGTTGTCTAAAACCAGTCAGGCTAATGAAATGAGTTTTCTTATAGATTTGTCTTTTGCTTCTTTAAGGCTCTGCCTGGAATGACCCAGCTTTCCCTCACAGTCTCTACACCACCGTCCCGGACAAGACACAGCAAATCAGCTACACAATGTATCATTGCTGATCAGCTGCAAGCTGCCGCCAAATGGGATACATGAACTGAACTCTACCTGTCTTACTCTTACAGGAGGTTATAGATGCTCTTTTACTCAGCTGCCAATATTTATGAAAATATTAAGTATTTCCCTGGCTTTGAGACATCATTTGAATCTGTTTGATTCAAAAACCTGGTTGAACTCAACAGGTTCAGAAATCATTAGAGGGAAGTGGGTGGCAGGCAGATAAAAGAGACGGTACAGCTGCATAAAATCTGGGGAAAAATGGGAAATATTTTATGTATATCTTCTCACAAAAAATCAACAGCCCAAATTGTGCTAGCTAGTGAATGACTCAAATTGGCTGCCTGCCACCTCCTGAGTGAAGTCTGAGTTATTGCTTAAATATCAGTAATTGTTTTGGAGTCCAGACAACAGAGAGACCACCTTTTTCTGTATGTATTTGATATTGCAACAAGCACTGCTGATCAGGTCCATATACTGGATCCTCTGGTTCCCAAAAGAAGGAAGCGAAAGACCCTTTGGCTCCACTTCCCTTGGCTGGAAATGGTCTGTACCTAAAGGTCAACACGTGGGACAAAAGCCATTGATTTTCAGATTCTGAGGTAGAGACCAGGGTTATGGATGAAATTGCAGAAGGTCTTCATTCCTTGCTTTTATTTGCTCTTATAATCCTGTTTTGGTTTTTTTTTTCTAAGGGGCCCTGGAAATATGCAAAATGTATGGAACACAGGTCACAGCTTTGTGTCAGGGAGCAACGAGCTGCTTGTGAACCGGCCATCACTCTGCATGGCTCATGGCAGCCACCTCTCTGCTAGTGAGTTAATCAGTGGTTGGGACCAGGCCTGTGATCGCTGCTTAATAGGCTCCTTGGAACATTTTGGGCACATGCCAGCCATTAGTCTCCCAGGCACTGATCAAGAATAGGTTGTAGCAAGGACAGTCCCCAGGAGGCATTAGGGACAAGGCAGGGAGAAGCGAATTTAGCCATGTAGACATGAGCGTGCCACCCACTTGGTCTCAGAGAAGAGCCCGTGGTCATCTTTTTTATTAGTATAGACTTAGATCATAGAGCCATGTCAGGTACTAGCTCAGGTACTAAAAGCATGCTAATCAGATTAGGGCAGTGCTTGTGCTTGGGCCAGTTGGCTGAGTTATCAGAAAAGCCCACATCTGAGGTGCGATACTGTCTAGCAAACCAGAAAAAAAAAATAAAAAGAAGAAGAAAAAAAAAATGAGGTCTTCTTCTGTACCATCCTTAAAACCAGGTCAGGAGCATGGCAATATGAAGAAAATGTCTTTCCATGGTCCTGTCCAGAGCCAGGTACAAATATCTCCACCTCAGAAGAGAGCCATTCTCCCATCGGTTGACCTGCCCCCTGCCGTCAGCTGAAGCAGAGCCCCGACACAGCCCATTTGTGCAGCCTCGCTGTCCGTGCTACCAACCAGAAAGGGCAGTGGGGTAAGAACAGCTGTGAACAATGACTCTGTTTCCCTCAGGGCAAAGAAAATGTTCATCTGCCCAGCTCTACCACAGTGACTGTTGCTTTTTTTCCAGCGAATGGGTACAAAGGCCAAAGAGTGCACGTGAACTTAAGTCTGTCCTGTTAGGCAAATACATAAGAGAATTAAATTAAGACTGTATGTGCATTCTTAGCTTTAGCATTCAGATGGTTGAACATTTTTTAACTATGAAGCTTACCATTTTATGTAAGTGGATTTCTAATACTATGTCTCTGTATATATATGTACATCTACTCTTGAGCTGCTGAAAATTTTTTCTTGGAAGATATTTTTAACAAGATACAGATTTCTCACCAAATGTGCTGGTTATTGATGAGAAAACCAGAAACAGATAGCAGAAAAAAAATGAGAAATTGTTTAGCTTTCAATAAAAATGCTTAGATTTACTTCATTCTTTTGCTAATTGTGGCATGGGATTTTTTTTTTCCCCAAAAGAAGGGGCACCCCCCACTTCCCATCTATCATTTTTTATTATTCTTGTTGGTGTCATTGAAATATATGCCTTTGCTCTCTTTTATTCAAGAAAAAACAAAACAGCATGGGGAACATCAGAGGGGAAAAAACAATAAAATTTTGACATTTCCCATGAAAACTAAATTACTTCTTCAACCAGCCAAAATAGGCACCCAGGAACATGCTGATGCCTTTCAAATCATAGTAGATAGAGGTACTTAATCACCAGTTTAAGTGAAAATGGGCACCGAGGGAATTTTTCATGGGGTGATTTAGCTATACACAAATCTGTTGTGTACTGTAGTATGGAGGCACCCAGGAGTTGAGCACTGTAGAGCTTGTCAAGGGAGTAGGTAACAATGAAGATTTAAGAGATAGGACAAAGCTAGAGGTAGGTGGGGAATAATATCCTGGTCAATATATCCTCTGGTGGAGACAGATAGATAAACATGTAGATAAAACTTACTACAGCAATGTTCAGGCAAAATGCACCACAGGCAAGGAATTGAAGAGAGACTCCCACAAGACACCGACAGATTTTTCCCTTTTTCTTCCTCTTTATTGGATATTTGTTTTATTAGAAGCATCATGACAAAACCTCAGGACTGAGCCCATTGTTAACCCAAACCTTCAGGGGATGCAGCTTGTAATATTTCTCATCACTAATGTGAATCCCATTGAGCTTATGGGTGCATGCTAGTTAGTAGGTAATTTATACGTGTGGACTAAAAGCAGTACTGCTGTAAAGTATACGCATAAGGCATTTTTTATAAACAAACTAAAGTTGTAAATAAATTGCAGCTTCGTGTATTCACAGAGTCAGTATTATGCATCATAAAAAGGTCTACATTAAGATATAGTCTGTCATCCTCCAAGTATATGCATCAATTTCTATCATGCTCATAATGGCTCAGTTACTACCTGTAAAGTAGCTATAGTAAAACCATGACGAGCTTCCAGGATGTGAGGAAACAATTTATATTCTTACCCTTGGACTTCTTTGCCTGGGAATGGGTTGCTGTTGGTACAGGAAGGCTCTCCTGGACCACCTTAGACAGATGAGAGGTTGGTATGGGGACAAGGCAGCAAGCACAGAAAACAAAACCAAACAAAAGCGCATTATAGAAACACAGCATTGCAGCCATTTTATTCAGAGGGAGGAGAATTGTGATGACACTTTGGATGAAGCAGGAAAGCTTTGGGTATTTGAACCCATGAGTTAGGAAGCTCTGAGCACCAGCGTGTTGATTTGCTCAATGTTAGACCCAGGTGTGTTTGTCATGGAGAGAGTCTTGCTGGACTTATTTAGGAGGCTGTCCCAGAAGACTTGTCAGGAGCACCAAAAAGGAAATCAGGCAACGTTATATAGCAGTCAGGAATGTTTGGCTCAAAAGGACAAGTCATGGCAAAACTTTTGTGATGGAAGGTAATTGGGAACTCTACTGAGTTGTTTGGGTTTTTTTGTTTGAAATGGAGGAAAAAAACATAGAAAATCATATTGGTTAGAGCACTCGCATTGGATATCATTGACAAGTTCCTATTGTGTTTGAGATAAAACAAAGATTTAGACCAAGGTTGCCCTGGTGTCCTAGGTCCTTCCCTTGTCAGAGTCTCCATGCCAAAGGTCCCTCACCATCTGCACAAACCGGAGTAGCTCCAGTAGAGATGACTAAAGGGAATCACTGCAAAGCAACTGCTAAACTGTTGGTCACCTGGGCTGCACTGGACAAGGGTGAGATCCTGAAAACATTCTGTAGGCACCTAAAATGCATTAGGCCAAGACAAGCTATTCCAGAGGGTTATTGATCTTACATGTCTCTCTTAGGATGGGCTAAAGTGGTCTCGAGAGGTACCTATCTTACTGCCCTGAGGATGTTTATCTGTCTAGCCAAGAGGAATGAATCCCATCCAAACATGTTAGTCCCTTCTCTGCCTGATTTGGCAGAAATCCCCACCTCTTATAAGCCTCATAAATGACTGAGCAGTGACTCTGGGGCTTTCTTGCCCTAATTTTCATGAAAAATTTCAACTGGTTTCGCAGTCACCTCCATGCAAAGCTGAAACATAAAGAACTTTACATAGGACAGGAAAATCATTCCCCAATTACCTCTATTGTACAGTGTCTGGAAATGTTGATCCTGAAGTGCACATGAAAACAAATCAAAGCAATGATCCTCCTTAGGTTTTGTACCACATGTTCAGCTCTCTGTGTATCACTGGGTATGAAAACTGACTCCCCAAGGCAATGGCTCAAAACCAAAGTATTTCAGTCCTCTGCCTCAGTTTGTCATCTTAAAATCAGTGAGATTATAATTTTTTTTTCTCTCCCTTATCCTTCATGCTTGTCCTTTGTGGATTGTAAGTTTCTGGGAATGTCTACTATATTGCAAAGGTGCTCCTAATTAGGTGTCTACGTAATACACAGGAATAATTACAATTAATATCAATATCGCAGTTCATTAGATTTACTGAGTTCTGGCCCGTCAGTTGATAGGAAAGAGTTTCGTTAAAAATGCAAAGTCAAAGTTATTTCTGACAGTGTTTTTTGGTTGTTTCATCTGGGGCTTTTCTGCAATGCAGACTGAGAGAAGTTTCTGAGCTGCAAATCCCGTGACAGTGATGGGACAGATTTGAGCCCACGGTATAAGTGGCACTGAGAGTTAGGATACCCTGATACAGGCTTAGTGGAGTATTTTTATGAGCATGTGGCTTTTGGAGTAGGAATGCCCAGTTTTCTGCCAGATCTGAGGCCTGGCAATGAGGCTTATGTTTTCCCAAAAGCTAACATGTAAGCTGTAGCTTTAAGTAGGTCTCAAAATATTTAGGACTCGAGTTGGCTGGAACAAAATCTGTTTCCACCATGTGAAGCCTAAGAACCTGAGGGCAGAACTTTTAATGTAGGTGGTCAAATAGGGAAAGGCACACTTTGTCCCAGACCAAGTGCTGTTGGGGAGGGTGGACTGCCAGGACAGGAAAGCAGGAGGCACGGTGGAGTTGGTGCCACGAACAAGAGTGCAAAAAGTAGTACAGTACAGTTTGCACAGAAAACTGTGTGCTTGAGGAAGCATATGCCCCTGAGCAGTGCGACATGGTGACGCCTCTCAGCTGAGTGTTACATCTCATGGGCATTACAGATCTGGCTTGACCAGCACTCCAGGGCTGCTGATCAGCTATGAAGGATTCTTCACAAGTGGAAGAGACATGATTACTTTTTATGTGCAAGATACTCTAATTATCCTGTAGGGATTCATTTCAGGTTACAGAATTTTTATTGAAAACCATTTAATTTTCAGTGGCTGTCACTTGAAGTGGACAAGGTAGAGGAGCACAGGAAAATTACTTAGCACAGGTCCAGACCCTTCATCATTTGCATACGCTCATATAATATAATTTTTATCTTCTGCTCATACAGAATGGCAGTGAAACTGCTAACATGTATAGAATACAGTGTTTTGCTGGTGTCAGACCATTAATAATAGTATGAACAAATATATAATTTTACATTATACCTGCTTTCATTTTCTGTTTGAAATAAATATTTATGTGCAAGTGTGTGACACAATATTGTAACACTGCATAGACTGAACTTTTATGGGCAACAACCAAACTACCTACAGTTATTGTAGTAAAGAGCAGAAAAACAAACAAACAGAAGAAGATTCCAAGACTTTTGGAAAGGATGTAATGTTTTATGCTTCAGGGCATAAAACAGTTTGTGGATTAGGGGGAAATTTTCCCTGTGGGCAAGTTGTCTCTGTAACAACCTACTGCAGAGTTTCTGGCACGCTCGTCTGAAGCTAGCCAATTTTATAAACAGTTTGCTGAAGGAGGTGGACAACTTGTCTGATCCAGTATGTCCTCTGTGTACCCACATGAAAAATGAGACCCTCATATTATGCCTACTATGAGCAGTTTCCTCTGCTGTAACTCTGATCTTGATACTTTTCCAAATGGAAATTAAACCAACCAGTGGCTAAGGTTTCCCTTTCTATATACCTTCCCCTCTTCCTATTCCTCTCCCCATTGCAGATGATTGCAAAATGCCATCTCCTTTCACTGCAGGCAGATACCTGGAGCTCAGCAGACTGCCCTCAGTACAGAAGGAACAGAAATGGAGACCGGTTGTAAGTCTCTGCTAAGTTTTACCCTTAGCACTAAGGTGACACAGCTGAGGCTCCTCTTCGCCTGCCTGATGTTTGTGATTGCAGGGATTTTCCATAAGAAGGTGGCTTTAATTAAGATGGTAGTTAAAACTCACTATACGAGCCCCAACAGAAGAGCAAAAAGCCTCTCTGGAAAAATTTTACTCTGATTCTGTATATACATTTTCTTGCCAAATTTTTTATTTAAAGGTGTAACAGCACTTTCCCATCACAAGCATTTTGGTACATCTATTGTTTTCTGTGAATATGAAATACTGTTTTTTGTATTGCTGGTTAGTAACTTTTGCTACATCTCAAATTTTCAGGGTTAATTTGCAGGGAGGTAGTACAAATCACCTGTCCTGGGATTTTCCCACTATGCTCCACAGAAGCACAGTCAGTAAGGTTGTGGTGGGTGGGAGACTTGTTGGTGAGGGTTGGTGCATGGGTGGTCCCAAGTCACCTGGTCCTAAACCCACAGGAGCCTTGGTTATAACCCATCCCTGGGGCCTACACCAAGATATTAGGCTCTGTATCCCACCATGATATCCAGCCAGCTAGAAGTACCTCTGGGTACAGGGGAATTTCCACAGTATGACTAATTTTTGGAGCACTGACAGAAAGTTTTCAGATCTGTTAGTTCAAATAAGTTTGGGAACTGCTGGATTATAGGACAACTCACAGCGTAGCAGGCTGTTGCCTGAGGATTTTTCAGAAAAATAGAAGAAAAAAGGAGAGCAAAATAAAAGCATATGAGCTTATGCTAAAACGGTCCTCTGACTTGGGGCATTTCAATTTTAACTCAGAGTGGAGATTGTGGGAACTCAGAAGTTTTACAAAGCAAACCCAAACCCAAGTGTCTCAAGTTGACCACCCAGCCGCCTCTGACACTTTCTGCTTTTATTTTGTGTATGAATTATTAAACTGCTATGAAATGCCCATTCATCTTCAGGCTTCTAAACCGAGTCTGAAAGATGGTACATTCTGTACAATACAGAAAATGGAGATTATGCAGATGGAAAATACTTCTCTGCTGCAGTTTTCTCCTAAGATATCTTACAAATACTGAGCATCCAGCTCCTGTGCAGAACGCAGCTGGGTGTTACTCAAGTAGTTCTTGAGGGATGGTACAGGGAGATGTTATACACATGGAGATAAGAGTATCTCAGGTTTCCACCAAAAGGCAGTAATGCCAGGAAGCAATACTCACAGGAAGGTGTGGTACTCCTTTCAACGGTGATACTAATGCTTGGCAATTTGTTTGAATGCCACTGCCTAAGCATTTCATGATTGCTTCCCCCTTCCTTGAGAACTTCTATAGGGACTGACAAATATTTATGCTAGGACTACTAATATGTAGTTTAACAACCCACTGGTAAGATCTTCAAAGGCCATCCTCCAAAACACTCACAGCTATTCTGGTGATGACCAAAGTTTGCTGAATCTGTTATTAAGTAATATCCATTAATTCAATAATCCACCAGAAATTAGGACTCTAAGCGGCTTTCTGTATTAGCTCTAACGGATTTCCCTGAAACTTTATCACATGACAGTTTTCAATCTCAGGGAGCTACTCCAGGTCAGCAAGTAAAAGGCAGTAACAAAGCAAAGCAAAACATGTAACAAATTCAATGAGCATCTATTATGAGCCTGATTACACACTGCACCACACAGAGTCCTAATGATTTCAGTGAGGCTCCATGCAGCATAAGGAGTCTCCCATGCAGATTAGTTTACAAGATCAGGGTCTCCATATGGAACAACTCTTCCCTCCACCCCTTCCTGTTCTGTATAGAGCAGTGTAAAACAAAGGCCCGCCTTTTGGCATATTTGCAAGGTTTGAGTTGTCGGTAGGCTTGTACAATGATTTAAACAACAACAGCTAAGAAAATATTTCTCGGTGCTATTTCAGACCTATCTTGGCTTTTCTTATTTTGGTCACTCGCTGCAGTCTTCCCCGTCCAGTCACCTTTCTAATAATCATTTTGATATATTCCCACTGCCACAGCATTATGTATACATGCCTAAATTCGTACCGTTCAGTTAGCAGGCATAGCTTTGTGGAGTAGAAGGACTAGGTGTGTAATATTAAGTGAAAAAAATCAAATGTCAGAAACTTCATATTGATACTTTGATCAGAAGCAACATGAGACTGAAAGTTTTTGAACAACAAACCATTTGAGAGTGTGTAACATGCTTGTGAAAATATTCATAGCATAATTAGATAAATAACAGATCCAGTGTCTATTTTTACTTTCCCTTGATGAGAAGCTTTGCAGGAGAGACTGCTGGTAGTTAATTCTCCCTAACAACAATCTGTGTAATCACAAACCCCAATTAGCTGTGCCTGTTCTATGCTATACAAACTATTTCCTTAGCGCTTCACATCACTACTTTGTAATTAGCTTTCATCTACACGAGCTTTGACTAAAAAAATATAAAAGAGTGTAAGTGATTGTACTGCCACTCAGTATTCTGCGAAATAATCGCTAGCGATTTCAATCAGATTAATTTTATCACCCGTATTAAGGAAAATTACCTCCCTCTTCACTCTCTACAGCTGAGGGCTATTTCATTTCCTGAGATGTTCATAAAAGCATAATATAAAGCAATCTGTAATTGTAAATATCCTTCCCTAATAACTTTGAGATATTTCCTTAATACATCTTTACATTTGGAGTTTCCGTTCCATAAAATACAGTAACAAGTGCTCTATTATGTTTTAAGTGTGTGCTGTTAAGCTGGACAACTTAGCGCTGTCCTTCCTGTTTTTACATAGGGTTATATTTAACTTGCAGATAATGGGAACAAGGTTTAAAAGTGATGGAGCGGAATAATGGCGTTACAGCAATAATATATCTTGCCTTTGTGAGGAATAGAACTTTACGGCCTATTTCAGGTCAGCCAACACCAATTCCATTTTTCACAGCCTGACAACTTTCACCTTCACCCACACTCCAGATGGGTATTAAAAACTACTTTCCAAACAAGACTGAGGTTTGGTTAAACCCGTGGTCTACACCTGTGGAGATCCCTTCTGATGCTTAAAATCCAAATAAAATAATATAAAATAAAATAAAAAAGGGCAGCCTGCAATAGCCTCATGCCACTGGCTTGCATGCTGAACCTCTCAGGTATTCACAGAGCAAAGCAAGCTGCTCAGGTCCCACGGGAAGGGTCATAGCGGGGGAATTTCTTCAAGTGCAACACTTGCGTGTCCAGCTTCTGCAGGGAGGATATGGCATTAGCACAGATTTAGCACCTGGTTTATTGGATATGTGAAGTGTGTGCCAGGAGGATCACAGCAGCCCAATATATCACCACCAACAAATTCATTAAGGCATTCAGGCCACCAGCACTTTTCACTGAACACAGATTTAGGACATATGCATGTGGGACAGCTTGTGTGGGAAGCTCCCACCCAGGGCGACTGGGAACACAGCTGGCTGTCCCTGGGTTGGTCAGACTCCCATTTTTATCTGTAAGCAGTGGTCCTGCGCATTAAAAAAAAACCAACCACAAAAGAAACCCAAACTTAAAAAAAAAAAACAACACAAAAAGCAGTGGGTGACTAAAGTACATTCTCAGCAATGCATGTATGGGTTGTCTGCATTGCAGGGCTTTCCCCAAGCATCCTCAGCTTCACCACAGTGGTCCAAGTTGAGCGATACAGAAAGCACGCTAGTCACATCAGGACCAACACAGCCCAAGGCTGTTTGAAGCTGCCCTGTTCTCCTCAGAAAGCAGTCTTCCAGCGTTTGAAAGGTAAAGGCATCTCCTCGTCTGAGCATCCTCATTTATATAAGCTCCGTATTTTGCTTTAGCTGGCTTATCCCTTGGAGCGTCTCACTCGCCCCTAATTACTGCAGCTTGAGAGCTGTCTGCACATAGGAAGTCCACCTGTCATGCTGGAGAGATGTGGACTAAAATGTGACAAAGGCTGAGATGGGCGAGGGCGCATCCCCGTTGGAGAGGGGAAGTGTTGCTGCTTGCTGCAGTGGAGTTTGAACTGTTCTCAAATAGCAACGCCCCAAGGGAAAACGAGGTGTTTAAACCCCACACAGCAAATCACACAGGTTTCTTCAGCACATTGTGAAACTCGTGCACTGTTGTACACCCCTTGGCACTTTGAGACTCTGTACTGTATGTGAGATGAAGAATAATTTGGGGTATCTGGAAATCTTATGAATCGGGTGGGGGTTGTTAGAGGTGATACTGGTTTTCAGCATCATGGTGTCAGGATATGGAGGATGTTACAGATAACAGCTCACTGGAATTAAATGTATTGTACTCACCCTTCTTTCCACAGGAGCAAGATAAAATTTCCAATCTATTGAGCAGGCATGGGAAGAAGTTCATTCTCATCTAGAGCCACACCTTGACTGTTCGCAAACATGCCTCTTCGTATACATGGATGGGACACACCATGTCAGCTGCGATGGGTTAATTTCCTTTGTTGTTCACTTAAGACAGAGGACAGATATTTAACCTCCACTCTTTCCCAGTATACGTGTTTCTACAATGCTAGAAGACACTGAAAGCCAGACTGTACACTGCACTTGAGCACGACACAGATCCTAAAGACATATCAGAAAGTGATTTTCAATGGCCCGACTCTCTGCAGGAATCCCTGTGCCAGAACCTTTCCCACAGATGTCACCAAGAAAGAGGCCTGGAGCTGGTATATCCCCACACAGAGCAGGTATTCCCAGCAGAAGTGTCATCTCCACTTCCTTTTTTTCCTGCTTAAGAAGCACACAGGGATAGGGGCACATCAGACAGAAACACTGAACCCCCCAGGGGAAATGAGACAGAATCACTGCAAGAAGAAAGGCTCAAGTTTATATATCTCCAGAAAAATTCAAGCATATGCTGAATTTTCATTTTCTCATGCTAAAATTTCCACTTCTGAGAAGGCCGTCTAATAAACAAAGTCACCTATTACAGTTATACAAATGTTGCATCCCCACTGTTTTATATTGTCAGGAAATAAAGTGAAACTAGACAAAATTCAGTATCCCTGGCGAATATCTGAAACTCTTTTTATGTGGAACAAGGGATACAGCTAGGGCTGAAAGAACATGTGTTTTCAGTCCCACTGAAAATTTCACTGTCTTCATATTTGCTTTTATCCCAATTTGGAACAGAAAGTCAAACAGTGACTACTGAAACTTCTAAAAATCACAAAGTTCAGAAATGTCAAAACATGCCACTTTAGTATTTCTGATCTGAAGGAAATGCTGAATATTACAAAACTGCAACACTGAATAACATTTTTTGAATGAAACCAAAGCATTTCATTTAGCTCTGTTCAATACCAATGTAAGTCCCTCTGAAGTCATCTTGATACCTCACAAGGCCTGGAGTTTAGATGCTTTGCACTATGAATTTTTCGCAACAGACAGATTTTCTGAGTGTGGCACAAGATACATCACCATACAAATCCCTAGGTTCGCCCCAAAAAAGACATCCATCTGCATCTTGTGAAATGTAATCCAGCTAAGGAGATGTTTCTGCATGGATCTTGGTCACTGGGATGTTAGGCACAGCGACACTGCAGGGCAACACAGATAAATGTTGAACAAAATATTTGGTTTAGCTCAAGAAGCTAAAGGGTTTTGAATTATGTTGATCCTATGCCGAGTGAGACACTCCTTTCCTGATTTCTAAAAGCTGGTGATATAATTGTTCAGTGTTATACTGAATGACATGTGCCTGTACAGTAGCCATTCTTAAAGATACTCTGGACTTCACTGGGGTGAAATAAAATGCATTAATGAGTAGTTATACCAATGAACTATGCCACTTTATCATTATAGTTTACAATACTTTGAGTTGCTTTACTGAGATAAAGTTAGCTAAGATAGTGACAAATTTTCTGACCACTATAAATACATATTGCTGTCACATTTAAACTAGTAGATAATTAATGCAGAGCCAGCTGCTACTAATGTACGGTACTAAGACTTGTTAATACAAGGCTCTAATAAAGCTGTTAATACTGATAATACCATACAGCACTTAAAACAGTTGCAAAATTTCCCTTAGAATTGTCTCCTTACTACAGAGGGGTTTGTTACATTTTGGATTTCTTTTTATAATTAATCTCCAACAGCATACAGCATGTTATCTGTCATAAATAAAGTCAGCCCTTGCCTCAAGGGTCCTGCAGTTTAAAAGGCAAGAACAAGAAAGTCAAGATGTGTTAGAAAGCTAAAACAAGTAGGATTCATTATTTGCCTTATAACAGAAGCTGGAGACCCAGTCAAGCACAGGACTGTGTTGTTTGTATGCACATTGCAAACAGATAAGAAAAGATAGTCTTTGTCCTGAAGAGCTTGAATTAAAATAATATAGATCTAGAGGAAAGTATAGCTTAACAAAATTGCTTTTTTCTTGTAAGAGTCTCTTCTTTCAGCTTTTCACTCAAACCCAAGAAAACCTGCAGTAGGGATGGGCACTTCAAGACGCAATCAAAACCTCTTGAAATCTGTGGAAGTTTTGGAGCATGCTCTTAAAAACTGAAATCCAGTAACCCAGATGTCTGAGAAATATCCTACTGTAAATGAAAGGAAGGCATTCTCTGCTAATTCACTTGCTCTTACAATAAAGCTAACTGAAAATGAGAATAGTTCTGATCACCAGAGTCAGAAATTGGTATTCCAAGAGTTTCATAACAGAAATTGGTATGCCTCCATTTTACTAAATTATACTGTTCAGTAGTTAGAAACTCATTTTATAAGCAAATACGTACTTACCTATTTTTTAAGGCTCTGACCCACTGCTCATCTTAATGGCTTATAACTAAGAGTGTTCCAACTGGTTGATACCATCTGTCTGAATCTGTAGACAAAAGGGTAGCGGACTAGATCTGTGGCTCTAGCTCATTTAGTTTAGATTCAAGAAACTGTGACATTAGTCTTCAGTATGGAACACTGTTGAAATATTATGAAAGCCAAATGACTGTTTTTCTTTAACAGGGGGAAAAAAAAAAAGCAGTAATTAAACAGGGATAAAAAGGAATGACATGGCAGCTGTGGACTGTGTTATACTCTACTCCCTAGAGAGGGATGGGCCTGTCTTCTTGGAATTCAAAAAGAGGCACAGAAGGGGAAAAGTAGGTTTCTGAGTGCCCAAAGTTAAAACCGTCTCACTAAAACAAAGGCAAGAGGGAAGGGGAGTAGATGGCTGCTCTGAATTGTGGCTGGGGACTGGATCTGTGGATGGTCCTGTGGTTGATTCCCATGTGAATTCAAGGAATCCGATCGCCTCCAATAAGTGGAAAAGACTGTCAGTGATAGACAGAAAAATCCCCTCCACCGCAGGAGGTGTCAGAAGACCGCTCGGCGAGCGGATGCTAACTGCCTTCAGGCATAAGCAAAAGGCAAGTTTGTGTCAGTGACCAACATAGTTTCTGACATGCAGTGCCCGTGACACTGAATATCAAGGGTAGGAGAGATCAATGCCTCATTTTATAGAACTCAAGGTTTATACTCTAAAAGCCTGTTTAGAACACGGCTTTCACCCAAAGAGTTAAACACTGACTAAAACCTTTTTAACATAAAGGGTCCAATTTGCTAATGATTTGTGTCCATGCACAAATCAACTTAATAGCACTATTTCTGGAAATATTACAAGCCGAGAGATAAGTTTCACATTCATCAAAGCTGTTTAAACCCATTTGGAGCCTTTTTTTTTTGAGAAGCATTAAAAAGATTTAGCAGTTTAAGGAGAGATCAAGGCTATTTTCACACAACTATTTGAAATTGTTAAAAACTGCCTCTGCTTTTTCTAAAATGCACATTGTGATGCCATTAGGGCAGCTCTGACAGGAGTGTAGACAATGGATTTTTTTTCTCCCCCTTTTTTTTTTTGACATTGTTTGAAAGTTGCTTTAAGGACCCTACTCTGGCCCTTTGGATCCACAGCTGTCCTGTTCCCTTCAGAAACAGACATTATTAGTACTAATTTATGAAGAATCAGAAAATTATTTGTCTTTTGACACTGATGACTATACTTATACTCCAAACCCTTCCCAACCAAAAAGCTGTCTTGGTGTTAGCAAGAATTTTTTTCTCCTCAGCAGGAGGGATGATCACAAAGTGGTAAAAACTAACAAGTTCTTTTTCTTTTTTTTTTTCCCTCAAATTAATTAAACGTATACTCAGCTTGCTGCATAATATACTTTGTCTATGTTTTATAGGGCTTATCAATCCCTGCGGCAGTTCTGAACACCTATGTAATGATTTTCCCTATCTGAAAGAAACCTATGTAATGTTTCTCCCCCAAATCTTGTGTGTCCTGAATCAGGCAACGTAGTTAAACATACAAAGTTTCCATTACTCCTCTGTGATTCAGCTCTGATTCAGCCATCAAAATTAAAATTTCCTTTTACTCCAATCTAATTAAAATTAATTGAAGGCACATGCTTTCATCCCGCTTGCCATACTGTCAACGTAATCTGTTTGTTTTATTCTAGATAAAGCCATACCTGCTTGCTAAAGGTGCACATGTTTTGACTCCTTCACTCACCTTTGAATATTAATAAACTACCCAGAAGGCAGGTGCAAACAGTTTTCTCAGTCAATACTTTGGTTTTTAGTGAAAAATGCTTTCAGAAGTTAAAACAGCAGCCATACTACCCAGAGACCCCAGCCAGGCCGTGAAATGAAGCTGAAATGATCTTTCAAGGGACTCCTTGCTCAGTGTCTTGGGAGATACATGATCAATGTGCTTTGAGTCTATAGGAAAAGGGATGGGGAAGACAGACATAGGAATGAAGAATGCACACTGGAAATGTTTAGCTTGCACAGATAAACAACCACATCTAATGGCATCATAAATCACGAGACAAAACTCCTTTCCTCATCCAGCACAAGGACTGCCAGATAATACTACAGGATACTGATTGTACATAATATATGCCTGCTTATTGAATGAAATGAGTTAGAAAAAAAAATAACCTGATAAATATTTCTAAAGTGTTCAAAAAAAGCAAGGAGGTTTCTTCTTTTCCTGCACCTCCAGTCCTTTCCTTGCCTGCTCATATACTCCTTTTGGTTGACAAACACAGCTTTATAGGTGAGACACAGACACATGTGTGTGTGCACGCACGCACACACATGCATGCCTGCACGCATATGTTTTAACTTGACATTTGTTTTAAAGGCTGCTGTGCAAAGTCTGGTGGACTCGTAACATGCATTGCCAGGATGCAGACACACTTGCTGTGTGTTTTGGAGGCACTACTTTGTCCCAGAAAAAATTTCACCTTGCCCAGCTTCCAATAAATATGGTAACTAGGAAAAAAACCCACAGCTTAAAAATCAAAGGACAGATATTCTTGGCACTGCTGGATACAGAAGGTGTAATGTAGGTAAATCAGGAAAATCGGCTTCTCTTATGTCTCTTATGTCTCTGTTTGTTTTCTTTTTTAAAACGGATTCCTTCATTAGGGATTAATCACTTTGCACATCTTGCGACCAGTGTTAAGTGAGTGGAATCTGTCCACTAATGCCCTCCATTTCCACTGTGACTTTCATCAAAAGATCCCCGAGGATGCTGCTGCAATATATAATCCTCACAATACCAGCCTGGGTATTAACAGCTCTTTTTTATGAGTAAAATCACAACTGGTTTGGGGCAGCAGTGACGATATAATCAACCCCCTTGCTTTCCCCTTCTCCCTTTCCAAGGTCCTAAACACGTTTGTTTGTTTGTTCCCACCTCTATGTCTTGCAGTGGTCCAGCACAACTGTTGGTGACCCATGTGGTAGACAGGATCAGAGAACTAAATATGCTGAAAAAATACCTTTCTTTGGGGGAAGAGGAGCCTGTGTTTCAGCCAAGTCAGTCCCCAGCTCTGACTCACCAAATACACGTTTGTGCCAGTACAGCAGCAGGGTAGAAGCAAATAGCTGGGAGAACAGAAGGGCAGTACCATGCCTGCTGCAGCTATCATTGCCATTGAATACCTACCTGCAATCTAAAATAAAACATTTAGATCTAGGGTCCTGCCTCTTCTCGGGTCAGGATCAAAAATCAAATCTTTAGTTACCCACTCAAGGTCACAGAGAAAGTCAGCAGAGACAAGACACAGTCCCAGAAGTCTGTTCACTGGGTCTGCATTGCCCTGATAAAGAAACCCTGTTTAAAATAGCTCTTAAAAAGTTTTCAGCGACTTACTTCTCAGGATATGTAATTGCACGTTACTCGTGGCATTTTAATCACTTCTGAAAGTACTGTCTGGAATTGTAAAGTTAATTGAAGACAAAGCGATCTCCAGCACGAGTAGTTTAAAACGGGCTAATGGTACAAGCCTGCATCGCTCACGGGCACATTAGCCAGGCCTTTTCCCCCTCTCCTGCCCTAAACTGCATGCCAAAAGACGTATGATCCACTTGCTGAGCTGGGTCACCTTTAAGAGCACAGTGACACGCCACGGAATTATTCGCCAGTCCTCACCAGAGATGTCTGCAAGTGCAAAGCCTGTGACAAAGGACTGAAATGACAGCACTTTGACTCACTTCTACATTGTGTTTGTTTAGGAAGGTCCTAGAAATTGTATTTCACCAACCACATTCGCTATCAACACACAATTATCTGGCTTAATCATGTGGAACAGTGGCAAATTCACCTGGGGCTTAAGAACTAATGACATTCTCGTCTGAGCTGCTTTAGTGAAATGGCCTAGCACCTGAAGCAGGAACAGCAAGATTGCTCAAGAAAATTTGGTTTTCTTTTTTCATTTCACAGCATAGGGGCTCTGCTCAAATCAACAAACGCTCCTGATTAAATAGCTGTGGTAGTTGACTTATTTGCACTTGTGTGTATGGCTCTGAATGTACATTGAGAATTCCTAACCTTTACAGGAAAAGAATTGTCTGTGACTTGTTTTTAATACCTTGTGCTTTTGACATAGAAAATAGTCAAATAATTTGGTATTTGATAATTTGGCTATGATGAGATCTGTAAGTGTGGGTAACCCCAAATATTCCAAAACTAGCACAGGGGCAACAGAAAAAAAAACAACCACCTTTTCCCACACTGAATGTATTTGTATCTATTTTTGTCTGCAGCCTGGGCAGGGCCATTTAAATTCTGCTTGCTCAACAGAAATTCACACCCTCCTGTTGGCCTCCCCCCTAGTATACAGGAGATGAGTTGTGTTGCTGCTGACTATGCCACTCAATCTTGAAAGTTTATAGGCTGGCAAAGATGAGAAATTGAGTGTTCAGGCTTCTGAATGCTGTATAAAAGGGGTAAGAAGGGTTGGAGGATCACCCACTCCTCCTATTTTGGCTGCAGGAAACAAACTAGCCCTATTTCCATGAATAAAGTCTGAAAAAAACATTCAGAAGGGTGTAATAGATGAGGCTTTCATACTCACCTTTCACCACATGCTCAAAGACTGTGTGTCTGAGCAAAACACCCACCGACTTGCATAGGCAACCACAAAACAAGGCAGCCCAAAATCAGGCTTGGTGCGACCACTTTCCCTGCTATGCAAATCAATTAGCATTAACCACAATACGGATATTGGCTCAGATTGATATACAGACGAAATCTCATTCACAGTCACCCACTCAAAGCTGATTCTGCATTCCACTACTAATAACACTGTATCCTACTAATGCAGCATCAGCACCAAGTTGTGTTTGTAGCAGAAGCCCCTGCACAGCCTCTATTCCCTGACTGCTCCCACACGAGCATGAGCAGCTCTCACGGAAGGTTGTGCACAAAGAAGTTTTTGCTGGATCAACCTGGGTAGCCCACGTTTCAGGAGGCCAGTGCCCTATCGCTGGTTGCCTGGCCTGTTGTAACAAAGCTCTGGCTGCAAAATCTTTGGTAATTGCCAGAGGATTCAGGCTGATTCAGCATCCTCTTAGTGAGTAACACGATCACAGGTAGCCCTGTTAGGTTATGTGCAAATATGCATTTCCGCTTTTGGGTTACTGCCTTGACAGTCAGGCATAAATCTGGCCAAGAGTTTCATGGAAAGATAGCAAAAGCAAGTCCAGTTTTGTAAATACAGGGCTAGAAAACAGCCATAGCCTCAGAGGCCCGCGAGGAAGATATTCAATATGGTCATAAATGAAGCGAGTTTGGTTTGAGGTTGGTCTCCAGAGGAACTGGTTGCTGACACTAACTGAGAAGAGCTAAAAGTCTGCAGCAGATGGACCGACATGGGAAAGGGCAGAGGGCAGAGTGATTCAGATTAGCTTTAATGTAATGTTCAAGCATCTCAGGAGGAGGCTAGAGTATTCTCTTGTTCGCTGTGTTACCATAGGAGCTCCCTCAGCACAAAACAAGGTAAAGCAAGAATAATTTTGGAGGCTATGAGGGAAATCAGTTCCTGATAGCAAGACCTTTGTGCTGCAAAATGCTGAGGCTTACCTGGAATGCCCATTACAGAACAGCCATCAGAATAAGCTGTCACCACCACCACCTTTGAAGCCCTCAGCATATTGCACTGTCCCTGGAATTTCTCAAGCACCTGAAGGCTCAGTTTCTAACATATACCTCAACATTACTACTACTGCTCTCATGGGGAGACTGGGGTTTCTAGGAGCCCCAAAGACATTCCACCTATTTGCTTAACAAGCACTGTCTCAGCGACTTGGTGACATCCTGCCCTTGGGCTCTGCACTGGGCTTTGCATGACTGCAGGGATTATTTCCCCCTTAATGTCTCACTCTGTCATAATTGTAGTTTCGTTAGCACTCCAGATCACCGAGCTTTTTAAATCTTAACTCACCACCAGTATAAATCAGTATAGCTGGACTGAAGTCAACAGTTACAGCAAATAATACTGACAGAGTATCCAGACAGTAAATCCAACTCACTGACATGAAGAAAGGGCTTTTTCAATATATCTGTGCCCCTGCTTCTATAAGAGTCCTATGTGCTCTAAGAAAAGGCCATGCTTTAACACCGGAATATCTAACATCTGAGAAAAGACCATAGTTACCAAACTGGTTGTATTTTGGTGACAGACAGCAGGATAAATGCAGTCAGCTTGGATTTGTATGGCTTTTATGACTCCAGTACATTGCCGTCAAGAGCAGTTTAGTCAGTGAGTTCAACAATTTGAGGACACAATAGGCTCCCTTGTATGCCACCAAAAGAGTGTCACTGTGATAATGGGGAAAAGTTGCTTCCAAATGGTCTTACCCTGCGGTCATTTTGGACATTTTGCGGTTAAGGTTGTAGCATTGGTTAGATGACCAAGAAGAAGAAAATGTAAGACTGGATGCATTAATGCAGGTATGTACATGAATCCTATCATTAAGGCATTTCATGCCAGTCCCTACGCAGAAGTTACTATATGTACAGTCACTTATCACTAATACTAGGTTTCATCGGGCATATCTGAATCAGGAAATAATATGGTAATTTTCACAGTCACCAAGTGGAAAATATTTATGGTGCAGCAGTTTAATATATCTGTATTTTATATTTCTAAGATTGTACCTGATGACATAAAAGAGTTTGAGTTCAAATAACAGCTGGATGATTTCAGGAAGAAAAAAAAACCTGCACTGGTAGAAAGCTTACTCCTTTATAAAACACCTTTTCCACGTTCATCAGGATTGCCAGCCTGGGGCAAGCTTAATTAAAGTCAATGGAGAAAAAAATTGAATACTTAAAAGTGCTATTTGGGGCTCACGGAGCTTGAATGACTCGAAATATGAAATATTCAATTACTAATAATTGTGAGGTTTTGTTTGGTGAGCGTTTTGTCACTCACTCCACACTTCGCATCCTTCCTCTTTCTTTCTCTGCTAGGCAGAAGGGTTAAAAGAGAAGAAAATTAGCAGCTCAGCTCCAGGGGTGAAGAGGGACCCATGTTTTCCCAACCCTTCGCTCTTCATCATCCTGGTCTCTCCTTTTGATTCGGAACCTATGCTTGCTGCTTGCTCCCTTGCTCCTTCCCTCTCTCCCTGAAACACTCTCTCTCCTCTCAGTCTTTCTTTTTCAGTTGTTCAGAGTGTCATCATGATTCATGAGGCGATGATCTGGCTTTGAACGTGACCTTACATTTAGCAGCTCTGTTGGCTTAGGTGCCTGGGAGAGTTTGAATTTCTTACTGACTTGGGCACACCATTTAACAAACCCAAATGCTTCAAATGGTGATTTGGAGGAAATGATGCTGGGACTTAATTTTCAACACAGGCTCAATAGGCCTTGTAAAGGGAAAATCTGTTGGGCGAGGACAATGAAACTTGAAATTATTTTATTTACTGGATTGCAGTATTAGAGGAGCTGAGCTCAAATTTAAACATATGCCCAAAGGTGCCTCTGATTCCAAATATCGAGTTTTATATCATGGGAGGCAGAGCTCATTGGGATTGATGCTTCAGTAAAAGAAGAAGTGCTCTGCAAGAGGTCAAGCAATTTCCTCAACTTTAGGATTAAAATCAAATCAAACCAATGTTTACGTCAATGTATTAAAATAGAACACAAAAGAACTGAAGTCAGCCTGCCACACTGTTAATGTTTCCTACTTATGCCAAATATTCTCCAGGTATTATGAGTAAAGGACAAATTGGGCTCAGTCTGGGGCTATTTAACAATTCCAGAATTACCGGAAGAAACAAGAGTAAGGTTCATTAAGTGACTGGCTATTTGAGTGAAATTTTTTTAGAATATTTTGCTTTCTTACAATAAAAGAAAATCCTAACCTGGAGAAATGGCAAATTAATTAACATATCCTCCAGTACTTAACGGCAACTCAGTAGAAGGCAACTCTTAAAATGTGAAACCCTTGACATTGCCAGCATAGAAAAATAAAGTACATGTCTCTCAGTGGGTACCAGGGACCTATATTATGTCCTACTGTTGGTTACAGAATTTTCAATATTTTCTTATCCTTTTTCACTCATATGAACTGCAGCTTATAGCAGTGGTAATCATTTCCTGTGTTTGAAAAAGAGATGAAAGCATTCATGGATGAAAGCAAGTTGGATTTAATCTCCTTCTCTCTCATCCAGTGCACTGTACTGATCATTTTCCAAAAAAACAAGACTTAAGCTCATTTTTGTCATGACAAAACTAGTTTCATAATAATCAGATGGCAATTCCTAGTGTACACAATTCTAATATAATTACCAGGAGGAAATGTAGAGGGAGTTGCAGGTTTGAGATAAAGAAAAGCCTGTGAATTTTGTATTAATGTCTCAGACTCTCTTATTTGTGCAAGTAATCAATCTTTCGGGGAGTAGAATAGTAATTCTTTGTGAAAAAATGACAAGAGTCTGAGGAAGAAAGAAGATAATCTGAGTTTCATTCTGTACACAGCAGGTCAGCTGTGATTGACAAAGCTCATCACAAAACTATAGCTCCCGGAATAATCCCAATAGCAGAGTTTCATTTGCAGCCGAAGCAGTGTTAATGACATGTTTAACAGCTGCTTGTTGAAGTTTGGAATCTGCATTAACCTGCAGAGCAGTGAACAGAGAAATGAGGGGAAGTATTGAAATCAAGCCTTCATTATGCCGACAGCCCGGGGTAAGGGGTAGCGAGGGGTTCGTGGAGCAGGAGGGCAGAGAGGCACAGGTTTGGAGGGTTCAGTTGCAGATAAGGATAGTCAAGGAGATGACAGCATCTGATCAATGAACACAAAAGGCTGCAATAGGGGACTGACGTGCTTGACTCAAGCCACCGAGGAAGGGAAAAAACTAGACAACTGGAGTGAACAAAAAGGGAGAGGTGGAAAATGAAGGGCTGGCAGCATGGCTTGTGAAGAGGAGAACCAACAGCACCATGCCTTGCAGGCTATCACACTCTTCAGCCAGCCCGTTCTCCAGTCTGTAGCTGTTCTCTTTTAACTAAAGGCCTTTGCCTACCCTATAAAAGGGACCAATTTCACAGCATTCAGTCTCCTGCTGATCTCCATTTCAAGATTAAAGGCTATTCCCTAATGAAGAAACAATGACAGGACACTGAATGCCTCTCCTTGACACACTTGTATCCAGCAATTAGAAATTTAGAAATCCTGGTCTGACTCCAATCTTCCTGCACCAATGCACATGTTAAGAGCCAGACAAAGTGCTTGAGTTGCCCATATACTGTACTGTTCTACGCCAACCCTTTCTCTCATACTGCTAATACAAACATCAGTGACACACAAGCAAAGGGCAGAGGCCTGGAAGTCTCTGATCTCTACTTGCGTGCTTCAAAATGTTGGCAGTGCCAGCAGGCATCTTTTGATGATGAGGGAAATTGAGACACATACATACGGTTCATAGGTTAAACAAAATCCTTCATGCTGTGCTTTGTTACTCTGAGTACTGGAATCAGCTATGGCTTCCATTAAAAGTCATTGGAAGGCCACTTCTCACACCAATTATGTTGACCTTTCTTGTCTGAGGGGCTACTTAGTCAGTGCTTTTCATTGGAATGGGTTGTTCTCCGTTGCTTGATGATACATAAATGGGACACACTTAATCCTTCAGAAAACCATATAATTTAGACCATAAATTGTAGGTGGAAGGCACTTAACTGAAACCTCAGTCCCAGGCTGTCTTAGGCTTCCAGGCAGGTAAATCCAAGCACGTTACAGCTTGAACTGAAGAGCTCCCCAAACACCTGACAAAACGTCTTTCCAAAGACAGGCACTTGCAAACATAGGCACATTTATGGTTAAGTTAGGTCTAGCTAGGCTAAACTCGGTAGTCCCATCACAGTGCCTCTAATCTACTACTATAAGTGCCTTTACGATTAACCCAAGTGACCATTCCTGGGAAGCTGGAAAAGATTTCTGTCTTACAAGAATATTTTGTATTCAAAGCCAAGACACCCCAAGGGTAAGCACAGGTGATGAAAAGCAAATACAAGTTTGGAGGTGTGCGAGTCTGACCCAAGTTTAGAGGTCATGCTAATGGTAAGGTCTACCATTCAAATTGTCTATCATTTTCTTCACATGCCTACAGCTCCGGTGTTTTATTTTTTACCTCTTTTTTATTTTTAATTCATATGTCTTTGTCTCTAGTGAGGGTCAAAATCTCTGCTCTGGAACAACATTGTCTGGGAAGCAAGCCAAAACCCAGTTGATGCTCTCTGAAAACAACAGGAGAAAGCAGAGCAACATTGAATTGGCATGGTCCAGAGGCTAGAGCAGGAGTCAGAGACCTGTGTTACATAAATACCTTCAGAGCGACTTATCATAGGACTAAGGGCAATATTTCTTGACATTCTTAGACAGAAGGCTTTTTGTTTACAGAAAAATAAAAATTAGACTAAATATTGAATGTTCCTATGGTCATTTTCTCTCACTTGCTCGACTGCATGTGGTGAACATGTTTGAAAGCATTTTGGTGGGGAGTCTTTTCACAAGCATTTTTGCAGACAACCTTCTGACATCTTAAGGCACATAGCAATCCAAACACTGCACTAGGGCAAAAATAGAGATAGAAACATATGTAAGATAGAAGTAATATACGTCATCTCTCCCACTTAAAGTCTTCTACCACCACAGAAAATATATGTATTTTGTCATTCTAGCCTCTTGTCCAGAAAAATCTTCTTATCCTGTGAAAAATGTCACTTGCTCTCTCAGCTGTCCTGTTGACTTAGGTGTTTGTCGTGGTTTAACCCGGCTGGCAACTAAACACCACGCAGCTGCTCGCTCACTCCCCCCCCTCCCTCAGTGGGATGGGGGAGAGAATCGGGAAGGGGAAAAAAGGTTAGAGCCGAGGGCTGAGATAAAGACAGTTTAATAAGAGAAAATAATAATAATAGTAATAATGAGAATGGTAACATAATATACAGAATATACAAAACGAATGATGCACAATGCAATTGCTCACCACCCGCCGACCGATGCCCAGCCCGTCCCGAGCAGCGATCAGTACCTGAGCAGCGATCACTCTCCCCGCGACCGACTGACCCACCAAACCCCCCCCCCCGGGCATGACGTTATATGGTATGGAATAGCTCTTTGGACAGTTTGGGTCCTAGCTGTGCTGTACTCCCAGCTTGTTATGCACCTGGCCGAGCAGGAGAAGCTCAAAAAGTCCTTGAGCAGTCTGAGCACTACTTGGCAACAACTAAAAACATCAGCGTGTTATCAACATTCTTCTAAAACTAAATCCAAAGCACAGCACTATGCTAGCTTCTGTGAAGAAAATTAACTCTATTCCAGCCGAAACCAGAACAGTGTTTAAAATCAGCCAAACTTTGGGATAATTTTCTTATGTTTAAACAGCCATTTGCTGTCAGTGAATAATGTTAGATGCTGCTTTTATTCTTCTTTATGCATACCTGCTAGCTATTGCATTATCAGAAGACATAGATAGTATTGTTAATTTGTCCCCTAAAACATATGCGATGGATTTACACAGATCCTGATGGTTTTGACAGTAAAATCTACTCCTGGGACAGTCTCCTTAATCCGTGTTCCCAAAGAAACCTGAGGGCAAAGACTGAATGATAGTAAGCTGTTGAACGTGAAAATAAATAACAAACAAAAAGAAATGAGATGTATCTATGGAACAATTTGGCAGTGTGTTTAAATGCCTTTGTTTTGATTTTCACAGCTATATTTTTAATAAAATGACTGTGTTAGATAGAGAATTTTCTCAGCAAGAGCTTAGGAAACCATATTATTTTCAGCTCAGCCTTTAATTTTGCAGTGCCCAGGAAGTTTATTATAGAGAATATAAAGTCAGAAGCAGGGTTAGTCTTTGGATATAAATACACAAAGATTCACAGTCACTAGAACTAACCACCAGTTCAATTGCCACTCCATTCTGCTTCACAGTGTCAGAGTATTACAACTGCTATTGCATTTTAGCATAATTTATGAATTTGAATATTTCGTATATGATAATAGTAAACATTGAGGGGTTTAGTAGCATCATGTACAACTTGTGCTCTCCATATCTGACTCTGCCAAGTGCTCTATCTTCTCCCATTTCACTTCTCTGCAATAAAGTTAGCCAATACATGCTAGTATTACACCTGTAACAGTAAAAGCTCAATTTAACTTGGCTGTGCAGAGGTTGGAAGGCAGGGCTTTGCAGAAGCTGGGAGACAGAGTGTGTAGAAGCTGCAATCTATGGGTTTTTCCTTGGGGATAAATATTTCCTAATGTAAGCAAGCAGCATTTAAATCAAAACAGAAGTCAGTACAGCTTTGTTTGAAAGTACTCTTTGGGAAACCACACTGCTGTGTTAAAGTGTGCCGTCGCCATCTCCAATGGCCACGACTTTGTATCAGGTCTGCGTAATGTATCCAGCTTTGCAAGTGCTTTAGAGACGCAGAGAGTATGACAGCATCTGAAGTACAGAGAGGTGAAGGGACTTACCCGAGACCCCAGAGGTGTACTCCTTCCCATCCCTTCAGCCACGCAGTTTCCCGATGCACAGTATTCAGCAACCTGACAGCTGAACTAGCAAGGCTTTCAGCCTCGTCCAAGTAAATTGTCAGCAATATCCCAGAAAACTGAGATAAATGTGCATAGAAATGATGGTGAAGCTACTGAAATGTCCTCAAAGCCAGCAATGGGAATTAGATATAGAGGGTAATTACATCATTTTTGCTTGTTTTACTGACCACTGAGCACTCTTGCCGAAAACCCCTTTGAAACTAAAGATATTATTCTGAGGTTATATTTATGCTTCAGCATGAAGAAGTCTCTCCACAGACAGTGGGATCAGCAATTCGCACAATAAGGAGTTGTCAAAACAGGGATTGCCCAGTAGGAAAAGGGGAGTATGCACAAGTTAGAGAATTCATTGATTTTCATTCTGTTTCGGTGTAAAAATGCCGCAATCCTTGTGTGGCTTTTCTACCGTTGTTTAATCTCAGACCAAGGAAAATAATTTAAAAAAAGAGACTCAACTTTTGACCAAATACACACTCGTTACATACACACACTATAGCTTATTTTGGTGTAAGGAAGCAAGAAGATTTTGACACCTTATAGTGGGAGCATATGCTATATTTACCATTAGCATTTCAGAGCCTTTTTTATAGCCAGATAAGAATGAGGTGGCAGTAACATAAATGAGAATCAAACTCCATACCTGTCTGAACAAATTTCTTCCACTAATGGGTTGAATTACAGGAGATGATCTTGTTGCCATATGTGCATTTTGCTCCTCTTAACCATATGGCTTTATTGCTAAGCAAAATATTTCTAGATTTCTATTTTTTTCATCCTCAAGCTGGGACAAATGTCAGCATTTTGAAATTTTTCCCACATTAAGAATCAGGGGGGAAAATTGTATCAAAGCAGTTAAAATATTTCCTTTACATCTCAGACTTTTACAAAAGTTTCTAGTATAATTAGTCTATCTTACAAAGCAACCAGTTATTTTGAGCTGGAAATAGGGATTTTTATGCAGAGAAGGTCAGAACAGAATGATAATGTATCATAATTTTGAAAAGTTTAAGTTTGAATGAATCAGCATATTTAGCAAATAAATACTATTTAAGTTGAATGTTTTTCCCAGCCATCTCCAAATAAACATAATGCATGCTTTGTGATTTGAAGGGAAGCCAATAATCTTTGTTTTAGTGCAGGAAGTGACTTAGGGAAATGTAAAAGTGGGAGAGGGAAAGCTGACAGAGGTGGCTTTTGTAGAGGATCAGAGGTTTCAAATCAGGACATGGGAAGAAGCAAAGAAAATGAGCAAATAAATGTGGAATGGCAGAGCACAAAACACAAAAAATAAGGAGTAAGTAATCAGCAGAGCTTTAGTGACGGCCGTGATTTCATCTGTGGCAAAGAGAAAATGTGAAGTCCCCACTTTGTCATCAACCTAGCTATGACTTCAGCAAATTGCTGCCCTTATTTTGGATTTGAGTCAAGAAGGGCTGATGAAACCCTATTGGTCATGAGAGAACACTAACCCAGGCCGGTGGTTTCAACACTTGTTACCGCATATAGCACACTAGGTGCATTCCTGGAGTGTAGATCCTGGTTTAGTTTCAACCGAAAGGCTCAGTTTCACACACCCTGAGAGTACCCCATGATGTGAAGCAAACTGGTAAGAAGAGTCAAGGGCAAATTTGCTTCAACAGCACACTCCTGAGTTGGGAAAAAAATGCTAATGTACCAAATCCTTGGCTAGCTTTGTACAGAAGGATAGAGCCAGTCAGAGCATCCTCCCTTTGAAATGGCTTCCTAACTGGAGGGAGAAACAGTGGAGAGCTATATGAGTGACAGCCGCCTTTTAGTATTTGCTCACCAATGTCCAGCTCACATTACAATAAGAAAATATATGGGATCCTTCATCTTTTCCTTGATCACAGGCACAAAAGAAGGATCAAGACCACTGATAACCTGGAGAGTGAAAGCGGAAAAAATGGGGAAATGATCCCCACCACATTGCAATGCAGAGATCCAGCTTCTCTGCCACATTTTGGGGCAGAATGGAGCAAGCAAGCAGTCCTGCCCTCCAGTGCCCATGGCTAGGGAGTACATTCCCCAGCTACATAGCCCAACACTATGAACACTTTTCCCAGTCACATATCCCCAAACAAGGTTATCCCATGTTAAGAAAGAAGACACCTGGAACATTCACCTTGCCACAGCCAAGAAGGGGCAGAGAGGGCCTGCTCTTGTTTTAGCAAGTCTTCCCATTCCTGAAGTGTCCTTAGATAACTCAGAAAGAGAGACCTCATTCTGTCTCAACCTGCAACATTGATCTAAAAGCAGATGCATTCTCTGTGAGTAGCAGTGAGAGCAAAGATATGGGCAATTATTGCGTATTTCATAATCATTGTAGGCTTTAAGAACTCAGTTAATGCAAAGTTAATGCATGTTTTCCCTGCTATTTTTAAAGGTCATCCATCCTTTTCTTTAAAAGATCAAAAGCATGAACTAATACCATAGTAAGTGTCCAAGCCTGCAAAGTGTCCCTCCTCTGTGACATGACTTAGGTGTTTGTTCCTTTCCTTGCTTTGATCTTTTTCTAGTAGCATGCAGGCACTATAACCTTTAAGTCTGATTGAACTTGCAAGCCCCTAAGGACTGAGCAGGTTCAAAACTGAACAAGAGTAGTCTTTTCCATTCGTTGCTAGGAGGAATAGAGGAGTCTTCCACACATTATGCTGTCAGCATGGAAGAAAATGTCCATGATTATTTACCTTTAAATTAAAGAAGAGCTTTTCTACAGCTGCTGCTAAAGCTAAATTTTAGCCAGTTTCCCCATGTGGCTGCCCTCACAGAAAGCTACTGTGTTCAGGACCAACAGTTGTCAGTATTTATCTGGGAAGAGAAATATTAGATGAATACTTCAATGGTAAACAAGAATTAACTCCCTTTTTCTGCCTAACATGGTAGGAAATGTGTCCTCCAAAACCAAACACGAAGAATTTAGGGGTGAAATTAAAAGACAATTCTGGGAGGTAGGAGCTGATGCAATTCAGCCATTACTACCTCTGCTGGATTTTGGAGCATCATTAGTGATGCTCTCGTGTCAGAGTCATCTGCCACTTGCAAGGGTGGTGTTCACTAAATGGACAGCTGGTCTCCTAGCCTAGTTATTTGTCTCACATTGTCCATTTGCTCACTGCAGACCTACCCCATAGTTCATTAAAGCCAGAGGCTCTCACAGGGCAACACTTCAGCTACACGAGAGGGATGAAGATGGGGAGGCAGGAAGAAGGGGAGGTAGCCAAGAGATCTTTAGAAGACCCTAGGGCTATAAGGTACCCAAATCCCATGGATATGGGAGCTTATGAGGCCCTGCGCTGATGTTTCCAAATCAAAATTTACAGTAACTGGACAAAAAGCCTTAATATTAAATGGTTTTTGTAGACAGTTGTATTTTCCTGGGGGGGTGGACTAAGACATTTTTCGTCCTTGCTTGGGATAGAGTTATTGAATGGTGGCAACCTGAATGTCAACCTGGTCACGTCATACTTTTAATATGTGCTAAAGCATGTTGCAGGGTATACATATGTACCAGCACTTTCTCCTTGAATTTAGAAGCATGACTTGACTTATGGTTCTGTGCAAAGACTCATTACCCAAGTTTTTGTTTATTATGTGGGTAGAAGGTTAGGAACTACATATCATCCTTTATTATAATGTGTACAGATTCAGTTATTTAAGAGCAAAATAATGAGCCATTAAAAACCAGCTGGCTGGGGGACTGGAGTGAGCAGTAAATCTATCTGATAAACTTAGCTTTCTTTTTCACAATTCTACCCATTATTAAAATCTCTTTTAAGGTCTATGAATTGATTTGAAGCAGAGCTCTGTGGATATCTGATACACTCTCTCCAGGGGAATTTGGAGATTGCAGCATGTTCTGAAAGAGCAATCAACTTACTGCCCCTTTCCATGTTGTCAACAGGCACTGCTGTCCTAGAAATAGAGCAGCCAGATCTCAGTAAGAAAAAAGGTTGAAGGCTGCTTTTTTGTTCTGGGATGGTTAATTTGAGTTTCTTATTCAGCCGTCTTTTTGGTAGGGATGAGCTCTGCTTCTAGCCAAATTTTGCAGGCAAACTTGAAACCCAGTATTTTATTTTCTGCATGTATGTCTGTGTATTTCAGATTCGCTTCCATTAAATTTGTACATGTAATGTCAGACAAAAAGGACACCCCAGACTGCAAGAAATGGATTTCTTGAAATGTGACCACATCAGTATGCAGAAAGTGGTTCTGGCATACTTTTGCTTTGTTTCAATCTGTTATATTTTGGGGTTGTACTATTCATCCATCTCTGATTTAAGAAATAATAATTTTTAAAAAAGGTTACCCATCAAAAGGCACTGGCATATGTAGAATTTGCCCCAGAACAATCCTACCAGAAGTGACTAGTAACCAAAAATTGTTTTTCTGATTCTGCAATATAATGAAATAAATAGTAGTCCTCTTCTGGCTCAGGCAACCAACACGCTGCACTAAAGCTAAAATCTTACCTGAGGTTGGGTTATCAGAAAGGAAAAAACTTTGATTCTCTAAGTCAGGAGTAGATGAGTGCACATCATAGCAATGTTATGACCATTTAATCGTTTTTCCATAAGAAAAGATTAAAATGCCTTAGTTATGCTAGATTAAATGCTCATTCGATAATTGCAATGGACAGTATGCTTTCAGAGTAGGAGAATTAAATTAAAAGAAAGACAACTACAGAAAATGTACTAGTGGTAGAATTAGACAATGTTTCATCAGTCCCCGATGTCTCTACAGTAATGAACCTGTCAAAAGATAATAATATTTTAGTGAAAGGTGTGATTGGATAAGTCACGTTATTTATTAACTGTTACCCTAAAATATCACTTTTGTCTTATTATTAAAGAATGGTTAGAGGGCAGCAGGGAAGCCTGACATAAAGCATTAAAATATGGATTATGGCTATAACAGGCCGTGGAGTGTATATGCTATGCTGTAAACTCTGTAGCATAACTTGCTAATACCCGATGACTAGGAGCATTCAAGAAATCATAAACCAGCAGACTTTATGCAAGTTCTTTGGATTGATTTGGTAATTCAGTAGTGTATTTAGCTAGCTCCCTGGAGCTATGTTTGTCAAAACATCTTAACCACCCAGTGTCTACATCCTTAGCTTCTAAACTTGATTTTCAAAGCATCGCAATTACATACTTTTTTTTTTTTTATGGTGGTGGTAATGGTGGTAGGCGGGGGGGTGTTATGGAAAAAGGAACCATACAGCAGCAAACACCAGCAAAACATTGCTCAAAGATCACAGCAAGGTCTCTGGTATTCCTTTACCACATGCTTTTTATTGCGAGCTCAGACTAGGTCATCCCGCTGTATGGTAAAGAAGGGATCTTTATAAGTCCACTACACAAGATAATGAAGAGGGAGGAAATAAGCAGTGGCACTACGGATGAGAGAAAAAGAGCTATTATGAGAAGGGAAGGATGTGGCTACTATAATGAGGAGACTATATCAAACCCACAGATAGTACGTACACAGACAGGGTCACTCAAAACATTACTTGCTTTGTTTTTGTAAAAGCAGCAGAAGTTAAAAATTAGGAATCCAGACTTCTCAAGCAATGTCTGACATTTTTTACAAAAAAAAGGGAAGGCACAAATAATTTTGTATTTATTTTATTTTTTTCCATCCTTATTTCCTCAGCTCAAGGTTGGCAATTACAAGTAGGATTCTGCCAAATCATTCTGCCCTGTAGCAGTTGCTAGTTACTCAGGGTAATCTGTCTTTCCTGTGGTTGTTAGATCACATCACACTGATAAAATGCAAGATGTGGAGCTGTATACAGTAGAAGCTTTTAAACAGCAAACTGTACCACCTTTAACTAACCATATGAGACTGCCTAAAATCTGTGCCCAAACTTCGTTCTCAAGAAAAATTTATCTTGAATTTCCAGAAATTGTTTTGATTAAGAGAAGATGAAAAATTACCAATTATACCAAGAAAAAGCTAACCTTGTGGAAGGAGGAAAAACTATTTAAAGCGAACCCATTCGTTAATAAAAATGTAATTACTCCCGTTAGATGCAACTTGATCCAAAATGTTAAGTATGGGTTTACAATCCCTCATGTTTCTTGAAATACAAAACCTTCAATAAGTCAGGGGCACCAGCAAGTTGTTGACTTTTCCTATAACTGCCAGGAGAACTTCTATTAAATGCATTAATTCAGGGAATAACAGTGCAACACTGGACAACACCAAACTGGCAAAGTCCCACAAGTGCACCTAAGCTTTCAAGCCTTCTACAAAAGGCTGCTCATGGAAAAATCAAGATTTTTATAGTAGAAAGCATAAAGGATGTGCAATACAGTGGGACAGATACCAGGAGCGCACACATTGCCTCAGCTTCATCAGTAGCGTTGCATTCTCGGCGTGCTCTCTTGCCAGCCTGCAGATGGGGCATTCAGGGCTGCTTATGAGGCACACGACACACATGCCTGCACGTACACACCCATGTGGAAAGGCAAGATCCCACAGAGTACGTATGTACGTACATAATTCTTGTGCTTTACTCTTAATACGGAGTAAATTCCACTGGTTTTTTACAAATGAATTAATGTTATCGAAACCAAAGTGGATGCTAAATTACTGAGAAAACCCACACCCTGGAGCTGAGGCTACCCTCCTGTTTGGTTAAGCATACAAATCTTGTTCCGGTTTCCTTTCTGTGAAAAAATGGAATCTTGAAAGGTTTCCTGACCCAGTTCGCATTTATGAAATTACAGCTGAATCAGTATTCTGGTACCAGATTTCTGCCATACCCAGATGATCATGAAGACCTTTTTTCATGACAAACCAAAGCTCATCATTGCTGGAGAACTTCTGTCAAATATTTTTTACTGTTTGATTCTTTTAAGGATGATTAGTGCCAACCTAATATGCAAGTGGAAGCATCAGAAATACGCAGATTATACAGATTTAAACCCTAACACAGGATTATATGAGAGCACCGTACTATCACAGAGTTTGCCATTGACACGTTATTGAGATAATGTGGCTGTAGCAACCAAGGACACCACACCTACCACGATACCCAGTTTTGTAGGAGGGGAGGAGAATGAACATTAACAAAGCAAATTTGTGATTTACTGCAAATCTGAATGAATGATTTCCCAGAGCACAAGTGCTCAAAAAATATTGACAGTCATCATACCCTCTTAATCTGGAGGCTCCTCAAATCCAGTACAAACCACTCATGACAGAACTGAAGAAGAGGTTTCTGAAGTGGTTTGTGGAAGGGCTGTTAAACTGCTTATTTGCACCTTTATGGCTGGCAGTTAGCCAGTGTAATGACCTACCAAATACCTGCACACATACTACTACACACTTACAGGAATACTCTTGCCCCAAGGAAGTTTTGGACCACACCGTACCCTTTGGAAACAGCTGCTTTAATGGGACAGAAGATAGCCCACAACTCATATTTCTAGAAAAAAATGTAGCCAAAAAAGTGTCAGAAGAAAGATTTGTTTTCAGCTCACAATAGATGGATACTATTTGTAAAGTGTCACAGCAAGAGTTAATCTAATTCCCTAAAGCTCCTTTTAAAATGACAGTTCTTAAAAGGGCTGTACCTACACTTATAGCTAACGACGCAAGATGCAAGGAAGTGGAGAATCAGGCCCACTTGACTCTAATCCTACTGAGTAAAATAGATATTTGTACATTAATCAGAGTGTGCACAGAAATACCTATATAACAATACATAAGGAAATGAACGGATTAAGGCACAGCAAACTCCAGATGCTGGAAAAGATTTTGCATCCTTATTTTTAGCAGTCAGCATCAGCAAGATTGTCTTTCAAAGGAAGGAGAGAAACTGACTTCACAAAGACACTTGCGTTTCAGGTCAGCGGTACTTAGGGAGTATTTCTGTTCCCAGATGGCTTCCTGAGTATATTTATAAGATGCAAAAAAAGGACCTGAGAGTATTTCCGCACTCACTGCATTTTAATCTGGACAAGGGATTAAAGGGAGGTGCTTCCCATTGCTTGCATACCGGTCGCTAACTCGCTTCACACACCAATGCCGGTCTGAACAATCTCCGCACCAAAAGGACAGAAGATACTTGGCCCCTGAAGCCCTACTAGAGGAGCCACAGAAACCCAAAGGATGTATGCGTACATCAGCACCAAGGATCAGACGCAAGTTATTGCCAGTCTCTGTTACTTACTCCTGAAATTCTTTGCACAAGCAACAACAATATACAATGATCTGATAAACAGTACCGCTTTTTTTTTTTTTTCTTTCAAGGTCAGTTCCAAGAAAACCTTGCTAGAATCAGCTAATTAATTTTTGGCCTCTTTAACTACAGGGTATTTGAAGCCACATGTTATGAATCATTTTCAGTTGAGATATTAAAATCAGATTACAAGAGAAAAGCCTTGTAAATATTTGCCTTCAAATGAGGCTAAGAATAAATATATATTCGTAATTCATCCATATTTAGCAGATATTAAAGAGACAAAGCATAGCTTTAAATTCACTTATCATTTTATACAAAGAGGGGAAATATGAAACTTGGCTTGATTAGCTTGTTTCTTCCTATGCTTTGTAATACCTTATTAAAATTTGAACTTTGAAATTGATATTATCAGTCAAATAATGTCAGCAGAAATATTTAATCTGTGGTTAGAGCTTTATTAATAGAACTTTTATTTGAAGTGTTTTATGTCCAAAGAGAAAAAAAATAATAAAAAAAGAAAGCCTGAAATGGACTTGGAAGGTTCATTTGACTTCGCCGATTCCATTTTGAAACTCGACATAACTTGCTGCTAAAGAAAACTCCCTAAATCTAGCTTCACACACACACACTTCAAACTTACAAGACTACCATGCTCTCACTGGGGAAGCTGCTCCCTTTTGACTGGGAGGTGTTTAGGTCTTCATGCAATGCAAGAGTCAGTTGGCCTACCACACTAGGCAGACAGACTGTTGTGTTCACTAGGAAAGACTCATAAAAGATGTTTTCTCTTTTCCTCCCCTACTGATAACATTTTCACCATTAAAGAGTATGCATACGGCATAGAAGTGAAACAGGGAAATCATTGCTTCTTGCCTGTTTTTGACAAATGAGTAGTGTTAACTGATGAAACAAATTTGTAGACCTCTGATAGACCAAACCCCCAAATTAAATATAATTATTCTGACGAAAATGAGGATGACATTGCAGAGCCTCCAAGGGTGACATTAGAAATAAAAATCACTTCAGAATTTCGCTTATAGAGGAGCCGCATTTATGGAAATCTGAGTGACTGTCATTCATAGTATTCCATTTTGTGCTATAGTAATGCCATTGGAAATAGATTTCAGTTTCCCTGTAAAGTATCTTTTCATCTCCGCTGACACATGCACCAAATACTGCAGAATGCACCCTATAAAGGAATACCTATGAGAGAGAAAATCATGAAGTCTTGCTGTGCATTCTTGTTTTTCCAGTAAATATTCTAGTTGTAAGCCCTGTCAGTTATGAATTTGCAAGGGTAGGATTTATCTCGAAAATAGCTGAAGAAGAGAGAGAGAAAGAGAGAGAGAGGCAGAGGGAGAGGGAGAGAAAAAGGGGAAGGCAAAGGCAAAAGGCAAAGGCAAGGGCAAGGGCAAGGGCAAGGGAAGGGCAAGGGAAGGGAAGGGAAAGGGAAAGGGAAAGGGAAAGGGAAAGGGAAAGGGAAAGGGAAAGGGAAAGGGAAAGGGAAAGAGAAGATGGAAGGAGGAAGGAAGGGAGGGAGGGAGGGAAGAAGGGAGGAAAAGGAAGAAAGGAGGAAGACAGAAAAGTGAGAGGGGGAAAGAAAGAAAGATAAATGGAAAGAATGAAGAGACAGAGAAAGAGAAAGGAGAAATGTGTCCTACTGAGCAAATCCTACTGGGCAAATTCTAACAAGACCCCTAGTTTCTCAATGCGAGCATGTGAGGGAATAAAACCACAAATATTTATTTTACAGGGAATCTGATTTCAAATTTCAATAGTCTTAAACTCTTTTTAAAGAATTCAATGCCTCTATTTATTACTTGGTAATGACCAAAGTATTCCTTACGTGAGGACAAAACAGAAGAATGCTGCATGTAGTTTAAAAACCCACTACTGTACCAGACTTTCTCTCTTTTTTCCACACACACATAGGTCTGAATATTTGATTCATAAAAAAACCTACAGGTCACAACTCTTGGGAACAAAGAGGGAAAAGATAAAGCTCAGCACTTCAGCATGGCTTTAGTCAAGCCAAAACCAGTATAGAACTTAAAACCAAGAGATACCTGCAAAGATCTGACCATCCTTATTTAAAACTAAAAACAAAACAAAAAGCCTTTCAGGTCTCTAGCTTCCTGCTGATTTGCGAATGCCTGGCTTTAATAATACTCCATGTTACCGGTAGAGGTTATGGCATTATCCACTGGGAGCAGTTTATGAAGACAGGCACTAAAAAGAGGACTTTGAATTCTCTCCTTGACGTTTTCTTTCAGAACGAAATGTATTAAATTTGTTAAGCACTCTATAGTAGCATGGTGAAACACATTTACTCCTGAAAACTTGACTAAAACCACAGCCACAGCTGAAGTTTCTGTGCATAGCAAAGGGGACTAAATAAATTGCTTTCCCAGGACTATGGAAGTGAGGATGAGGGGAGGAATGAAGACAACTTCTTACAAGCATGAAGTAGTAAAAGACATGACATAAAATCACCAAAGTTTGTAACAGGGAAGGCTTTACTCTGTTGCTGGTGCTGTTTTCACAGCCAGTTTGCAGGAAAAGAAAACCTCTGTGCCTAACGCTCTCCCTGGCACTACTCATTTTGCTGCCCCCCCCAACCCATCCACAGGTGCCTGCTGGGTGAAGTCCAAAGCAGGAGGCCCACATGCCATCTGCAGCATCCCTAGGGAGTCCCTGGAAGATCCTCGTAGAAGTTCACTTGGATTTTTATTTCAAGCAGCATTACTTCTTATTCCCCTTGCTAACCCCCCCCCCCCCCCACTCAGCGACAAGTCTTTATTCAGGTATGGACAAAAAAAGACCCCAACCAAACCCAAGGAGAACACAGTTCCTGCCAACCAAACACTGATCAGGAGCAGAAGCTTTGGATCCAACTGTCCTTCAATTTACAGAGACAGCTTTTCATGCCAAATGGGAAAAAACCTGAAAATTCAGAAGCGAAGGTTTCTACTTTGTGCTCCTCCAGCCTCAATCTTGTTTCCTTTTGGTTTGGGAATGGGGGTTTTTTTGGTAGCAATAGGCATTGCTTGGTGCTTACAGCATTCAGCCTGCAGGATAGCAGAGTTTACTTTGCTATGACAGTGTTAGCACTCGCACTTTCTTAACAGAAGTTAACCATGTGACTTTACTGCTATACTAAAGCAAGCTTCTAAATTTTATACTTTTATAAATAAAAAAAGGCTACCAGATTTGATATTGGTCACAACAGTGAAGAAAAGGGCTGATAGCTGTGACATGAGATCAAGTTTTTTTTTAAAAAAAATCCATTACTAATGAATGTAGTCTAAATATTTAGTTATTATTTGGTTTAATACATTTCTAAATGCCAAAGAGCTACTAAACAAAGTGTTCCTGTTTACCTTAATATGCACAATTTTGTCTTTATTGTAGGAAAATTTAACAACAACAGTGACATTAAATGGGAGATTGTCAGAAGGAACCAAGGGACTGGGATCACAAGTGTCACTGCTCTGCAGAGGAAGTTCTTCCCCAAAGAGTAGCAGGAGCTTTTCAGAGTCCTGCCCCAAATTAGCAATAACATTAAAGGCAAGCGTTGCATGATTATATCAGCACTTCTCATATTTTCTCTCCAGCACCCCAGTATGCTGTATTAATTCAATTCTTCCCTTGGGATGGAGGCATAAAATAGCATAAAAAAGATGCAAAATAGCATGCTACCATTTTTAGCGGGGGGCTTATTTGTAATGTTTTCTATAGCACTGCAATCTCCTTAAGAACCAGAGGGCACAGTTAATTTAACAGGGTTTGTATGTGACGATGGCTCCAGTACACATCTTTGGGCAAGTCCATGGGACATAGCAACCAGTTGGGATTATCAAACTGAAGCGTGCATAGGCGTCTCCCCTGAAAATTAGCTGTGGTCAGAATACCCGGGGTTGTCGGGCACACAGGGCTGGCTGAAAATCATCTCCCACTGGCAGAGGAGCAGCAGCCCAGTCATGGACCTGACCTGAACGTTACCTCCCTTCCCCTTCCCTGAGCCTGTGGCAGGAGCCAGAGCAGGTACACAGAGGACATGGCAAGAGTGGGAGGTTCGGAAAGGTGTGATGAGTGGCAGCGAAAACTGAATTATGGAGGAGAGAGGTGGCTGCTCGGGAAGGGAGGGAGGAAGACGACGGCTCACCAGGCTGAGCCTTCTGCGATGCTGAGGAGGAGCAGGGGAGGCTGCGTGTGTAGTCTTCCAGTAGACATGCCAAGCGTATGATTGCTGCTGATGGGGAAAGAGTTTCAGCGAACAAGCGCATTCTTTGTAATACAAAGGAGATGTTTCATTACGAACTGGTTGAGGAGCGTTGCTCCGGCTCCCTGGATGCATGAAACGGAGAGGCAGCATCCTGACCCATATGGCGTGACCCAGCTGTTGAGGCACCATGGCTGGACAGGCCTGGAAGCTGGTTTTCTGAAAACATCCCAGAGACTCGGCTTCTAGGCTCTCATATTAAAACCTTGAATTGAAGTGCGTGGCAACTCCCAGAAGCAGTATATCCTACAGTTGCTCAGTGTGCAAGTACAGCTACGACCTCAGCATTTAAAATAATATCTGAAATACGTTTTAAGCAAGAAAGTAGAAAAGCCACTCACTTTGGTATATGGCTTAGACAAAAATACAAACTAACTGGCATCTTTTTGGCTCATATCACCACGTACATGGCCGCAGTGTGAATCTTGCCCTGACGAAACCCTGCAATGCTTGGGTTGCAAATGTTGTTGAGAAATCTTTAACCTCCCCAAGGGGACTTTTTTTTTAACTGGTTAAAAATATTTCTATCCAGCATCGGTTCTGCAGTTTCTCCCTTTAATGAGTGAAATGAAGGCGTGGGGTCCAACATTTCTGCCACTCTCCTACCATATGAAAACGATGCTGGCGTGTGCTTCGCGCTGCCTTCCCCCGTCACCCAGTGGGTGAATTTTGTAGCCTGCCTTGTTAGTGGCACAGCAGGCCGCCAAAAGGAAACCAAGTTGTTTGTATGAGACGAGATGTTGGGCTGCCAACTGTTATAAATCTTGTGCTACTTACAGCTTCGGCTTTTCTTCAAGCCTACTCCACCCCCTGCTGTGGTTTCGACTGTTGGAGCAACATTAGGAGGCACAACTGAAAGCAGCAATATTGGCATTTGTGGGGAAAATAAGAGAAAATGCGAGAAAGTGGCTAGACACAGATGTTTCATTGCAAAAACTGCATGTATAAGGCCTGTAGCTGCAGAGATTTGGGCCCTGTGATGGTGGAAAAAGGAATTTGCCCCTGCAATATTTACCTGTAGCTGTACCCATTGCCACCAGCTTGTTTTGTAAGTGTAACTGCTTGTAACCTCACACATGCTTTCCCACTGTCATATCATATTAAATGAGCTATAATTGTAGTCTATTAGAGTGCAATAACCTAAAAGTGATAGTGCATGACAGCACCTGTCAACACGTCACGGAGCATTGTATGGAATGCTGAATTATACCCATTTTATACCACATTAATGAGGCAGCTCATTCTTATCCAGTCATAAATAAACAGGTTTCAATTTCTTTATACACCATGAGCTTTTTTTTTTTTTCCTTTTGCGCAGAAACCCACAGAAGTCATGATAAGGTGATCTATCACCTGAAGAAGAGTATCAGAGTATGGTCGTTAATGACAGTGATGATGCTATTTTTATCATTATTAATTGCTCTGTGAATACATCTTGGTGTGACTGTTTCTTTCCATTTTTCTGGAGAAGAAAATAGAGAAACACATAAAGAAAAACAAGATTGGTTGTTCCTAATAAGGTTTTAATATAAAATAAATGAATTGTCTCATTGTTTCAGCAGCACCCAAAGGACAGACTGATACGGGCAGAAACCTGCTTGCCTTAAGATCAATGGCGGTGCTGGGGCCTGGTTCTCCTTCATAAACTCTTTAAGTCAGGTTTTAAATGGGGATGGAAAGAGAAAAAAGAGAAATGACAGTAGGGAGAGGAAAGACAGAGAGCAAGAGACTTTCAGTCAAATCAAAAGAAAAGCAAACGTATCAAAGTGCATGTATAGTGCCCATTATTTTCCGTAACCTAACTGGATCAAGGTGCCTTCATTTCGAATAGCTGCTTAGGCTTCAGAGCCATAAATAACTGCCTGTACTCTTGTGCTGAGCCCACGTGAGGAGGGGTTGATACGGTCCCCTCCAAGCAAAGATCTCTCCTCCCCAACCCAGGCAGAGGCCCCATGCACCAAATGCTCCAGGTTAGTGATGCCGAGAAATGGATGTGGGAAGGGTGGTGATGTTAGACAATTTCTTCCCTTTGCTTGCTCGAAGTTACTCAGCTAATGCAAGTTGAAGTAGTGTATTCAGTAATTTTAAAGTGCATATAAATTATGAAGTGCAAAAATAAAGCATGCTTCTAAGAGAGAGAAGGACCAATAGGGAGTGGATGGTATTTATAAGAGAGAAAATACTTCCAATATAAGGAAAATTAAGGGGTTGGGAGAAAGGAACCTGCTATTAACCAAAACCATCACTAAATGCTGTTCCTTAGCCAGACACCTCCCGCAGGACCCATGCGATGGGCACTTTTCGGGATCCTGGGAAATAGCCTCTGTTCCTTCTTTGATATTTGAACTGTTGCAGGAAGCAGAGCGGCCTTGAAAGCAGAGCCCACAGGAGGCACGCCAGCTTTTCCCTAGTGAGTGAAAATGAGAGATTCAGCCTCAGGAGCTGACATGCAGGCAGCAAGCATGACCAGACACCAATTTCCCCCATTTTCGGCTCCACGCAGGACCCCCGAGTGGCTTTCTGCACCCACGATCGCCATCAGCTTGCTGCAGAAACGATGACTTTGTAACTCCAGTGCAGATCCGTGAGGCTTATCTGAATACTCTGGCACCACACATTAGTTTATTCTGGTTTATTTCTCAGGACTGGTAAGTAGTAATTTTACCAGTAGCAGTTTGGATGGACTGATTAAGAATAACTACTCTCCTTGTTTGTCAAGCCTTATTTATTTATTTACATATAACCTTAAAAAGCACCCTACAGAATCACTTCCCTTGGATATTTTCTCTGTAATCTTAGCTTTATAGCAGAGGAAGGGGTTTATAGCACAGGAAGGGGTTTATAACAGAGGAATGGTCCTTCATCTCCAACAGAAGTGAGTTAAAAATCCTCATTTAAAAATCACATCACCATTTCCCTCAGAAGTTGTTTGCAACCTTCCAACAAATGCACTATCCTGTGAAAGCAAGGTGGAAAGACAGAGGGAACCGGTGTCACTAGGTACTAGGCAAACAGATCAGGTCAAAATTGCTCCTGTCTTTGGCTTGAGTTGGCTAATAATTTTGACTGAAAATAAGATTATTTCAGAAAAGATAAATTATTTCCATATTTTCACAGTATTTCAACCTTTTGTTCAAAAGTCATTATTTCTAAACTTCTCTAAATTTAAAATGCACTTAATGAGCATTTCAATTCCCCCAACTAAATGAACCATTAACTTTGACTTCAACCCCAAATCAATTTTTTAAACTTTTTTTTTCCATTTTGCCAAGAAAGCCAATAAAATTTTAGTTTCAGGTCAATCCGAAATGAATGGGTTTTTTTTTCTTCAGTTTGACCAGTGAACTGAAAAATCAATTATTCACACAACTCCACTTTAAAATGGCTAAGAACTGTCTAATTGTGCATGTAGGCAGTTACTTACTGTGTGATCTTATTACTGCTCTCCTAATTCTTACGCTTCCCCCTCCTAAGTGTTGTTGTATTTTGTCTTAAGTCAAACCATAGACTGTTATGGGCAGACACTTTGCCTTCCTGTACGTCTGAAATGCACACGTAGGGCAATCATCCCTATACCGGTGGTTCAGAAGTGGCACATTGCTGTGTCCATTACATGGTCATCAGCCCTCCCTAACACCTAGACACCTTCCTTGTCCCAGCATGCAGGATTCACGACCTTCTATTTTCTCCTGAGAGTAATAATTCAGTCTTGCAGACTAATCATTTACCCTTTCGTATTGGGCCTGTCCGCTGCCCTGTGAACTGGAAGCCAGCTCAAGGAAGGAAACGCAAGAGAAACTTTACAAGTCTCCAGAGCAGACGGAGAGCTAAGTGTTTGATTTTGGAACTGGAAAGCAGATGAAAGAAGCAGCAAATGACAGAGAAGGTTGGAAGAGTCTCATTTCTGCCTGCTCGCCAATGCTGGCAAAGGAAGAATAGATAAACAAATGAATGGCTCTTGGTGTACATATAATTACCAGATCATTCAAATACATCTTTATCTTTCACTGTCTCTTCCAGCTTTTTTGTTGCTTCGTTTGTTTGTTGTTTTTTTCTTTCTTTCTTTTTTAAAAGAAACATGTGGTACTGTTTTCTGGTCTCTGCTTAGGCTGGTCTGAGTCTATTTCGGTGGACTTACACCTCATTTACATTGCGGTAGCAAAGCTTTCTTTGCATCCCAAGAATAACACTTTAAATAAGATGTGATGTGCTGTAAAAAAGTTTGATTCCTCCTCAAAACCAAATGGATATTTCACCTTGACTCAGACAAATGGCAGATCCTGCCAAAATCTCACTGTAGCAAGCAGGAACAAAGGAGAAAGCAAGGTTTCATTCGTACAATACCCTTCAGATTACTCTCAATCATTTGTAAGTAACTCTGGTGTTGTTTTGGTTTGGGGTTTTCTTTAATGATTTGTAGTGTCCTTATAAAGTTTCACCGCATCCCTCTTCACCCCATAACTAACAACTCAGTTGTCATAAATCTGCCTTCAAACAACATGATACGCAGCCTTAAAAACATGTTTCTCTCTGAAAGGGGACTCACTGGCAGCTTATAAAACAAGCCCCTTTCTATATCTGCAGAGCATTTCCCATACATCCCCTGCACCTATAAGTCATAGCTCTCTGCCTCTGTGCACGACCAAAGCTGATGAAGAATCCCCACCTTAGACTACTGCATGGTGTCTCAGCACATTGAATGAACACTGGTGGAGAAGACGATGAGAGATTGGCATGAAGCTTCCACAGAAATCCTAATGCTAGCCTCAAAATGTTACCTTCCTCGTCCTGTCCACTGCCTTCCACGCTGTTATTTTCCAACAGCAAAGAGCAACGGTCGCAGATCATCTTTGGGATCCTAGTTTTGAAGGGAAACGATGGCAAAGTAGCCAAAGAAAGATCATTGCAAGTTCAGACCCCAAGACTAGTAAGACTTTAGTCCAGAAGAAGAATTAACATTTTTTTTTGTGCCAGTCATGGCCTCTACAACCCCAGGTGCAGCCCCCAGTGCCACACAGAGCGTGTGAGAACGAATCAGCACCTGAGACCAGGAGCACAAGGGACAGCTCCGAGAGCAACATCCTGCATTGCTAGCAGAAAACTAAACCCTATTTTGTATGTAGGGAACATGCTATGGAATAAATTGTACCTACTTAATTAACTGTACTTTGTAGTATTATTAGCTGCTGTGGGCAACTGGCGGCTTGGCACTGTAGGCAGGGTGGGTTACATACGCAGCCTGAACCTGCTAATTGAGTATGAGCAAGTGTATGCAGCTCAGCTGGCTTGTGTCCCAGGCCCTCCCACACCACTAGCAAGGTGTCTCGGGGTCTTCTGCTGGACACCCGGTGCAACAATGTGGGTTAAAGTAGCATCACCTCTGTAACTTATGCATGGGGAACAACTTGTAGAACACGTGCTCGCTGCATGATACCAAATTTGAGCCCTGATGTGCAAGGGCTGTGCTGAGTGTGGAAGGAGGCTTTCTTCTCCTTGGCTGCATTTCTAAATGAATTTTTATCTGACACCCAAGTACCACCCACATTTTCCAGCTGATACCCCACGTCAGGTTCTGCTCCTGGTTTTGTAAATTCCATGCAGACCCCATGGACAGCTGTAGCACAACAGTAAATAGATCTGGGGGCTTGGTTTTGGTTTTGGGGGTTGGTTTTTTTTTTTGCTATTCCTTCTCTATGCCAGCAGAGTTTAGAAAGATCAGTGCAAATGATACAGACTTGTGTAACGCTTGACATTGATTTCAGCAACATCTGAGCTCTCTACAAAAGAAGTTCGCAGTTTAATTAGAATGGCTTACATCCAGCAACTGTGTTCAGAATAAACAAAAATTAGAGCATAGGGATGATTTTTTTTTCCTAACGGTACCTCAAATAGAGAGAGGGGAGAATTTAATTACACCCTCACATTCTGAATTTGTTTTAGAAGCATGCTGCCAGGGCAGATGCTTGTGGTCGGAGGGCAAGGGGAGACCCCGCAGTCTAAGTTAGACGGGGTGCATGTTGTCCCACATGCTAGTGGGAAAAAGGAGGGATCAATATTAGGCCTCTGCACAGAACCCTTCTTCTTGTGGTCCCAACTCTGCATAAAGTACAGGAAAGGATATGTGAAATCTGATTGTCTTTCATAGATAATTTCCTATCTTTTGAACTCCTCTTCTTGCTGAAAGTATCACGGGTAAATCACATTAGCTTTGATCTGAGCTTTTCCCAGCACCCCATAAAACACAGCTTTGTGCACCAGGGCATGAACAACACCAATAAAAGGGGTGCACTTAAGGCCAAGATTTTATGGATCCATCTGCCAAACATTTCTTCGCAAGAGGAGAAATACATCATGAGCCTAAGCAGATGCTAGGTCTCACCAAACTGTTCATTGCCAGGAAAACATCAGGCCATCCACCATGATTGCCTGACCTGGTTTCTACACTTTGGAGCTGAATCTGAAGAAGTGACCGAGGCCCTGACTCTGAGGGAGGATTTCAGGGAATGGAGCATGGCTGGATATGATGCTGAGAGCTCTGAAGTCCTTTCCCTGTTCACCCTTGACCAATCATGGTCCTCATCTGCAGAGTTGTTTGAGTTCCTCCCAGGATGAAGGGAAGGGAAGGATGTACACCAGATTTATAAACAGTCAAAGAAATGTCATGTTCAGCCTTCCTGATTTCTGAGAATGGCGGAGCAGAAGAACAGGCGTTGCCACTGCATAAAACTGGTAAATGGCATTCAGGAAACATAAGGGCTCTGCTCAAGCACATGGATAAGTAAATGTGACCCCCACACTCATAGAATTATGGAGTTATTTTAGTTGGAAGGGATATTTGGAGGTCATCTGGTCTGACCACCGTCTCAAGACTGGGCTAGCTTTGACATTAGTAAATCAGACCCGCCATAGTGAGGGCATTCAATCAGTCATGAAGGAGAATATGCTTTTTAGAGCCCTGGCAACACACTCTGACACCCTCTCAGCCTCCTGGAACAGAGAGAAGTTGCCCGAGTCCCTGATGAAGAACCAGGGAGGGACAAGCAGCCCATGCAGCGCTCAAGCTGCTGTGCAGCACTCATCAAGGCTTCCCATTTGGCTGGGACAAAACTCTAAGAACTGGGCCCACCCCAGTTTCCCCAGAAAGTGAGGCAATTCAAGCCAAGCCAAATGTTCGTGTCACCAGTGTGTCCAGAGCATGCCTCAGAGAAGCTTTCTGTGAGATGTGGGATTCCCCTCTGCCTCTTCACATAGACTGTGCTTACTATCACAGGAGAAGTACTGCACAGGAGTACTCGGGGGTCAAAACACATGCAAAATGTCTCCAGATGGGCGTCCTTCCCCCTCTCTCCCATTCCTGGTTTCTTCTCTTCCCTCTTACCTCGTTGTTCTTGCTGAGGTGGAGACTCCCAGTATTGCTTAGGAGAGGCGACCATTTAACCTCCGCCTCCCCAGGCCTCCAAACACCTTCCCAGCTGCAAAACAAGGGCAGAGCACGGACGAGCGCTTACCAGAGGGGCCCATGCCCTAGGAGAGATGTACTATTTGCACAGACAAAAGCTCTTCCTGCACACCTAGGTGCCAGCAAAACCTGACCACCCAAATGTTTGTGCAAAGGGAATAAAAGGAGCAGGAACGTGATCAGATGAAATCGCTAGCCAGCTTTAGCAAACACGGGCTCTAATTAATTTTTTCCTCCCATTGTTTACCCAGCTTTGTATGTAACTGAGAGCTGAACTGGGCTTATCAGTAATTACCAACAGTTCTGGAAACTTTACACGTTATTGTGCTGTGTTACTACACAAGGTAGTGATCCGTGAAAACGGATGTCTCTTTATTCCTTGCTAAGCAATGTTTTAAAAAAAGCGGAAAACTCCTCCGAGCTGCTGTTAGGGTTGCTGCGATGGAGGGGAAAAGAGGGGGGAAGCAGAGGGCGTCAGTACATCTGTTTCAGATCTAATTATGAAAGTTTCCCGGACATAGCGAGGTGCTACCTCGGTGGCAGTGGCAGAAGATGCTCTGCCTGCAGCCAGGCTCCTTTCCTGGCCCTGGAATTGCATTTTCCCATTCCATAGTGACACCTGCTGGGAGCAACTGAGCGGAGACTCCCCCGCTGCTCCGCTTGGCAAGGGGCTGCGGAGTGCCAAATGAAGGGTCTACAGCAATCAGGCAGATTGATTCTCCTCCTTTCCTTGCAGATTGAGCCGGGCTCTTATCGGAGGGAAAACGGATCTCTGCAGCATGATTAATGCTCAGAAATGCCCCGCGCGAGCAGCCCCTCAGAAGCAGCACTGGAGCAGCAGCCAGAGGCCTGCAGGAGAAAGGAGTGGAGATCGAAAGGGTTGTTTGGATGTGGAGGGCCAAATTTAGCCCATGTGGCAAGGCGGTGAAAGCAAGGGTGAATTTGTCCCCTTTGCAGAAGCTGAAAGGTCACTTGAGAGGAAAGTTCATGGTATGCTTGCTGTTTGCTGACAGTCTTTCGGTAAATACTGGCCACTGTAGGAAGACAGGATCCTGGGCCAATGCCTTTGATACGGCCATTCTTGTGGCAGCCCAAACTGCGTCTTCTCTGTGCTTTCTATTCACCTTTCCTCCTGAGGATTTCACTGCTCCTGCTCAGCATTTAGATCCCATCATGCCTGGCATGTGGGCTGCAGTGCAGGCATGCAATAACCAGGGCAAGTGAAAAACCTTGCCCTAACCCTGCACTTTCCCTTCCCCCACTCGAGGCTGAAGGGAAAAGACAACCCGGCAGGAAAAGTGCCAAAATGTTTTAGAAATAAACGACAGACACCAGAGTCGTCATACTTTTTTTCCTAGGTGGGATAGTAATTTCTGTAATGTATTTTTAACAGTGAGGGGTGATAGGAGGGAATCCACTTAAATCTAACGCAAAGGGAGGATTTGTCAGGTATACAGTTTGTGTAATGTCATACCTAGAAAATGTTATAAAAGTGGAGGGATTATGGAGAGGAGAGACATTTCTAAAATTGGAGGCCTCCTTTTAGGGCTTTAGCCCCCTCACTCCTCCAGATCCCTGGGAACGTTTTTTTCTCCGAGGAAGGGCAGGAGCCTGTCTCAAAAACTGTGACAGCTCTCTAAGCTACATGTTACTTAAGAAACTTCGCTCTCCTTCTCACTGCTACCTCTTCCAGTTTTCACTAACTGCTGCTTCTCCTCATTTCAGCTCTTCAGTGATCCCCAACCATTTGAACCGCAGCGGGGCAGTTTCCAAATGCTTCCAGGCTGTTTTCTTCCTCCCTTCAAAGCAGCAGCAGCAGCTTCTGTGACCAAAACCCTTGTCTAATATGGAGGCTTCCCGCTGTTTTGGTTTTGGTTCCAGCCTTGGCTTAGAGGTGTTAGAAACGGGCCCATTTGCCCGGCTGATGTGCAGTGACAGCAGCAGTTATGAGCACGCCTGGAAATTCTGCACAGCAGCAGCGGTTCGATAGGGTTAATTGTGCTGACGTCATTTAAAAAGCGCTTTGAGATCTTATGAATGAATGTAAGTGTTTTAAAAAAAACCAAAAACCAAACAAAACAACCATGTATTATAGTTATTAATATGTATTACTCTCACGGCTAATTATTTAAGCAAGAAATTATTGAAGCACCCATTTATAGCAAAAAAATAGAGCAGCACTGCGGGCACGGGAGCCTGGTGGGGTGTAAAGAGCTTTTAGCACAACATTTGGGGTTGCCCTGCCCCAGAAATGGCCTCTGTTGTTATTAAGGTAACACAAGGCTCCCGTGAAGGCATGAAGAGTAAAACTGGCTTAAGCATATTAGCCTCAACTCCGTGAAGGCCGATTAGTCTTGAAGCTCCTCCTCCCTCCCCCCCCTCCAAAATAAACGGGGAGGCCGAGATACCTTTACACGGATAAAACCTGAGCTAAGGGCAGCCGCTCCCGCGGCGGGAGGAGGAAAGCCGGGCTCTCATTAGCGCTAACGAGCCGCTTTCTCCGCGAGCAGCTCCCGGCTGAGCTCTTTTTGAGGTGAAATGAAGCCCCCCGGTGGCCGCCGGCCGCCTTGCAGCCCCCGCCCGCCCGCCCTTTCGCAGCCCGGCCTGCCCCGCTCCCGCTGCCGCCCGCTCCCGCTCCCGCTCCCCCCGGAGCGCCTGCTCCTTCGACCCTGAGCCTGTCCCTTGGCACGGGGCAGACCCCCCCCCCCCCAGCAGCAGCCCCTTGGCCCACGCGCCACCTCTCCCAAAATTTTGTCGTCATCTTCCTCTGGCCCGCTTTTGTGAGTCGCTGAGCGAGAGTAAAGAGCGGCGGGCTGACGGGTGTAGGCATCAGCTGATGGGATTTCCACCCGTCATAAAACATATGGTTACGGCTTGCACAGGGTGACGTGGGCCTTGCCTGGGTTCCCTCCTGAGCCTAAACAGCAAGTACAAATCCCTACGAACATGATTGCTCCTGCTCTGCGGCTGCAGGTCGCAGTTCTTCTCCCACCAAGAAAGCAGCTGGCGGGCATCCTTGTCTCGGGAGGTGGGAGTTTGGTTTTGCCAACCGTTTGTCTTACCCTGGAAGAACAGGTAGCTCAGAAGCGCCTGTGGCACAAGTGTCCTTGCCAAACTTAAAGCCACGGCTCCAGCATTCTTCTGCAGCAGAATCCGGGTGCACTGAAAAGCTGGCATGGGCCAAGTGCTCTTTTGATAAATCGCTGTCTCAAGGCCCCATCTTTTTCTATTCTTGAGCAGTTTTTAGACCCTCTTGCATCTAAAGGTATCCCTATGTCTAGACAGGCAGGCGATAACTGAAGAGGCAGTGTGTTTGTGCTGCTGGAATAAGGATCTGACCAAATAACCTCAGCATACGGCTGATCAAAGAGTTTCAAATACCAAGATGTAGGGCATAGGCTTCTACTTTGGTCTCTCTAGTTCATGAATTTCCTCCCTGTCTGAGTGCAGAAACACCTTATTAAATTAAAGAGCCCATAGGTGATTGACACAGAGCCTTCAAGGAATGTGCTTATTTCACTGGAGCAGCAGAGATATGGGCACGGATTACCAAGGGCAACCTGAAGGGTATTTCACTGGCATGGAAGTACGCATAGAACTTGTTGGGGTCCTTTTCTGCAGAGAAAAAACATCAGATATGCCTTTTTATAGCAGTTAATAATTGGAATGTAATTACTTCATATTCCCATACATCTGAATTACGAAGTAACGCTTCTTACTGCAGAAATGTTACCCAAATATTTTCCTATTGGGTGAATCGCAGGTTAGAGTTATAAGAGGATCTCATGTACCAGAACCAGCTGCCACCATCCCGTCTTCAAGCATGTACGTCATTGCCTTGTGACACTGATTTCTATGGGGCTGTTTGTACAATAAGGTACTCCTAGGTTTCCACTAGGGTTAGAAGAACTAAGCTGATAGGAGTTGGGGTTTTTTGATCAGGTCGGGGGTGTTTTTTTCTGATAGAGACTAGAAGCAAGTACCTCCTGTGGATTGCATTCTCTGTAGAAACAGATTAGCAGTCTATCAGAAACGTCTTCCAAGGAAATACGAAGCTCTGCACAGCTTCTATACGACACTGTCTCAAACCAGCTGAAGAGTCACAACCTATACATACCACTTTCTGTTCTGAATCCCACCAGGCTCATTTCCTCAGACACAGCTAATATTTGGAAAACCCCCAAATTAATGGTGTGTCGTGCGACTTTGAGAGCAAGGCAAGCATTTGCTATAGACAAAAGTGGAGCTACAGTGATGGGAACAGCGTACTGGCATACTGGGCCTTGTTTCCGTGGGTAAGGCAGAGAGCATAGTCCAGGTTATAGTTCCACCTCTGCAGCTCTGCCTTGCACACCATGGCACAGACACCATCAGCTGGCAGAGATGGTGACTCAAGCTAATTTTCTGGAGCTAGTTGGTACGTCCACAGTACATTGCTACACAGACACCTCTGGAGACTGCATTTTAAGCCGTATCCTCCCACGTCTGGACCCCGGTGTGGGTCTTGGAGCAGCTCACGTAGCTGTGCAGACTCCTCTCAGCACCCGGTGTGTCTGGGACTGCTGCGTGCATGGCAGCAGGGCACCACCGCCTCGAAGCATGCGGTGCTCCGAGGCAGCCTTCGCACTTCCCTCCCTAACGCCTGCTCCTCGGGGAAGGCTGAAAGCGGTGCGCTGGTACTGGGTTACGTGATGTACATGCCAAAGGAACAAGTTACGTTATAACCTTAGCGCTAGTCCTGGAACATATAGGAATATGTTCTTCATATTGCTTTGACAAGCAAGCTGCTATTTAAGGTTCAGGGCAAAGCTTTAAACCCTGCAAAGGTTTTGACGTAAGTGCTGGGGGCGGCAGGGGGTGGAAGGTGACGAATGACATGGACAGGACTTTAGAAAAAAGGAGTGAAAGAAGGATTACACACAAAACTTCGGTTTCCTAATCAATACCCATTGGAGCTTCTGGGCAAGCAATATCCCACGTTTCCTGAGAGAGGTTAAATGCAAGCTGATCACCCCAGCTCCTCAATTTAATACATCTATCAGGGGTTAACAACGACCTGGGTATGAGATCAGTCACTTCATTTCCTATGGAAAGTTCTCCTATTCTCCATTAATAAAATAATTAAATTCCCTGCAGTGTAAAGTATTTATTGGTTAATTCTTCTCAAGAGTCGCTTGTCTTGACTTTGTTCAATGTTTTGTAAAATTCAAGATTAGGCTCATTATATTAAGAGCAGGATTCAAATCTATTTCGAATCTCATAATGGCATCCTCTCCTGCTACAAAATCTCGTCCTGGACTGAATATGGGAAGACAAAATTAGTCCTTTTCAAGAAACAATCATCAAAGATCAATGACCATCAAAGTGCTTTGCTTGGGGGAAAAAAGAAAGAGGCCAAATTTCAAGATAGCGCAGACAGCCAGTGAGACTGGAGTGCTTGTAGCTGGCAGAATTTTTTTAAGTCATTCACAAATACTATATCTACCCTTGACAGGTCATTTCATTCTATTTAGCACATTTTATTCTCTGTGGTTTATAAGCTCTTAAGCAAATGTAAGAGGTAGGAAAAGCTAACGCGTCTGATAATACACTATATCAGACTGACAACCTACTGAATTTCCCTTGTGGTGCTAGCAAAATGCTGTTCCAAAAAGTAATAATGCATATGAAAAAAAAAAAAAAAGGAGAAAAGGGGAAAAAAAAGGATCATAGAGATCATGCCGTCACATTTAATTTCAGAGAACAAAACCTGAAGCTGATTTCTCTTTAGATCAGTTGTATACCAGTTGGAACACGGGTGCCTAGCACTGCGACAGAGTAATATGATCTGAGCTTTAAATAGCTGCCAAATAACCATGTGGTGGCTGGCAGCATTAAACGTGTTGCAATGAGAGTGATCTGTTTCAAAGTAAAGCCACATAACAGAGGATAAGTCAATCTGATGTGGTATAGAAAAGGAGGGGGGAACGTTTTTCATTATCTTTCTGGGTTTCTTTCTGTTTTAAATGTGTTTCCATCTTAAAGACGTGTTAATTTAAGATCTTTTTCTTAAACTTTTAAAAACCTGAATCACGTGCAAGCCATTTCAGAGAACATCTCCTTGGGCACCAGGGCACAAGGCAGGGGGGAAGGGTGTGCCAAATGTGAAGTACCACCGCTGAGACCATCCCCTTGTTGCAACCCAGTTCAGAGTGGCTGCCTCCCAGTGTGAAAGGCACCTTCCCTGCCCAGGGACTTTCCCCAGTTTGTACTAAATGCATCCTCGGTGGGTTTTAGGAACAGATATGGAACAGATCTATGGCAAATAGCATGGGGTGACTTCTGCTCCAGGCCCTCCCCTTATCCTCACAGCAAAATTTAGAGCCTTGAAGCACTCCCTGAGGCCCCTCTGGGCTCCCTGGGATGTAGGGAAAAACTAGGTGCAGATTTTGGAAGTGTCTAACGTAGGAGATGCTGCCAGCCCTGCATTCCTTCTTACCTTCATGTCAAATGGCTCTCCTGATCCCTATTGCCAATGTGTCTCCTGGGTAGGTAAGCCACACTGTGGACTGGAAAGATAGACCAGTTTAAACTGGTAATGTGAGTAAGAGACACGGAGGGAAAAGTGGCACTGTAAATATTTCTGACTCTTCATCCCTTCTGTCAGTTTTGATTATAGATGACCAATTTCTGTTTTCAATTTCAGTATCTCCACCTAATTCAGCAGCATCAATCCAGATTTACTCTAAGTTAATACAGCAGAATTTCATGTGAACATACTTTATCTAGCCTTCACTCCCTGGAAATGACATTGCCGAAAGTAGTGATAGCAACAGGAGAGCCAAGAGGAAAACCCAGCTGCTGCATCAGAAGGTAAATAGCTCATTGAAGAGGTCCAATATGACTTCCTAAAAGATAATAAGCACAACGCACTTTGCAGCCAGCTAGGCTTATGCAAGAATGGGGACACAGCAATACCGACATGACTTACAATCGTCCTAACCAGCAGTTTACTAGCAGGCTATAGAGTACAGACTCAGTTGCAGCAGCTAGGCACCCTGCAGAGACACAGAGCAGGCTTTATTTTGCATTTCCTCAAAGGAGAACATTGCTTTACCTCACTAACATAAATGTCAATAAACAGCCACATATTTCATGAAGGTCAGTTCCAGTGAAACTTCCAGCAGCCACCCCAATGAGTAACGAGGATAAACCCGGCGCAAATCCTTTTCAGACTGTTTTTGTCCGCAGCTGCCTTTGCCACACTGTGTCAGTGCGTCCCCCGGGAATCCACAACAGCTGCACAGCGGGCTGGCAGAGGGCAGCGCAGAGGGACACTCGCCCTCCTTTCTTACCTCCATCTCCTCGTCTTCTCACTGCCTCCTTCATGGGCAGTCATGGTCCTCGCCATGTTTGCGCTGGAGAACCGGATGGTTGACAGATTGAAAGGAATCAGAAGATGCTTCTTATCTACCTATTCTTTTTACCATCACTTTTCCAAACACGTTACTTAAAAAAAAAAAAAAACACAACAAAACTCTTTTCTTCCAATATGACCACAGGCTGTTAAGCCAGCCAGGCATTTAAAAATAAAAACCCCCAAACCCTATATGCTTGTGAGGAACACAGTTCTTTGACCAATTTCACAGAATATTTTGATTATGGTATTTAATCCCCTTTACAATCTTTTACTCAGCTCTAATCATGAAAAGCCCTGCATCGCCACCAAGGATTTTCTAGACAAAAGCATATCTGGAAGAATGCCACGGAGTGAGTCTCCTTAGCTGGCCTGTCTTCCCTGACCCATTCCCCGGTGCATAGTTCTTTAATGAAATCAGAAGAACAAGAGTTAGACTGTGCTTTTAGGTAACAACCAGACAGAAATGCCTCCCCACCACCCTCAACACCATTCCCTGGTCTGCAGCACCTACTTCTCACACATCATATGATCAGCTACCTACACGTTTTGGAAGGAGCAAACAGCCTGTCCCCACCATTTCAGAAGGAACCTGACTCAATTCTGCTGTTAGGAGAAGAAAGTCATATCCAATTAAAGCAAATGGATAGAGCTACAAGCTATTGCCAAAAGTGTGAGTTTGAGTGAAGAATTTATGAGTACTCAAGCAATTGCTACTGACGCCAGAAAAGCATCCTGAAGTTTCTAAGGAAACCCTCAGAAACACCTTGGATCTTCAATGGCCATTACGCCCGCAGTCCAACCCGCAGGGTTGTCTCCAAGAGAGGCCGCCTCGTACACAGGAGTGTAGCTAATTTAGCTGCATAATGGAGAGAGTTCCGAAGATGCACATGGGCTGAATTAAGGGCTCCACGGGAGCCTTTGGCTCATTCCTTGCAGAGTTTATTAGTTGCTGCTGCACACATGGTTAGGCTTGCTGGAAGAAGTCCAGCTCTGAGGCACCTCTCAATTCCCCCAGCTTCTAAAAGTTGCAAGAAAGTGGCTCAAGCATATTGCCCCCTCTAAGCTCTTGTGGAGAAGGGCTGTCCCCTGCAGAGAAGCAGACAGAATTTGGGGGGGGGGGTACCTAGTCAAATAACTCTTCATTATTGAATTTACCTCCACAATTACCAGTGAGTATCTTAGACTGTAAAGGGGGTAAATACCAACAGATTGTATTATTTGAGAAACAGTATGTGATTGTGTAATTAAGAGCAGGAATATAATACCATATGCACATGGGGCAGGGTTAATTTCAGCATTTCCTGACTAACCAAGGGTATTATGGTGTAACCCTAATGCTCTCCGGATGGCTATCATTTATATGGAGTTCATATATATGCTTATGAATATTTGGTTAAAATTCACCCATCATACTCTCTGACACAGTAATTAAAACCACCATGTTAGCTGCCAATAAAAATATTTTTGTGATTTGGTAATTATTCCAAACCTTATAGTCCCAGCTCCCCTACCCCCCGCCCTTGTTGTCTTCCTGTTCTATAATGTATAAAGCTAATCTTGATGATGGAAAAATAAATAAGTAGCAGAAAAGGCTGGAAAGCTTCCAATCACAAAAGCTCCCGAAATGGAAGCAACATCCAATCTGGCCCACCACATCTTCTAGGTGGGCACTCCTTTCCTGACTTTTAGTGATGCTTTCAGTATTCGTAACAGCTGTGGAATTAAGTATTATGAACAAGAAGAAACCAACATGCAGTCTTTATTTTTCCCCCATCAGTCTCAAACTATTCTGCATTGGGTTACAAAGTGAAAACCAACACATGCTCAGATGGATTTAATTTCAGGTTGGGCCCAATGCCAGACAAAGTTGCCCCATTGTTAAAACTCCACCCCATCTTTTCCATACCATGCATACAGTCCCATCCTCACCCATCTTCCAAACATATGCACACACACACACATGCACATACAGAGAGAACCAGCCACTTCTACAATACAGAACCAAATCCATCTCCCCTGCTGTCTTCACTAGTCTCATTGCTTTCCCTCGGATGACTAGTAGGCAAGTTGGATTTGGTCTATAATGCCGATTTTTAATATTTGGGAAAATAAAAGCTACATAAAACATACATTTTCATGTCCTAGATATTGTCTTCATAATAAACCTTTTTTTTAATAAAAAAGTCATTTTACACAACCAGGAAAATGTTTGTTGGAAGAGCCAATTATTCCATTCAAGAATAAAAGGTTTAAAACTTGGTTAAAATATTAATACTATAATTCAAAGTACAATTTTGGCATAACTTCAGCTAGTGATTTAACTGAGGCATATTGGCTTATAGAATCACGCTACAAACATGGATTTCAGCATACAGAAGTATACAGATTTCAAATGCTTACAGAAGAGAAAAACATGTAACGGGAGCAGTTAAGCTTTTACATGTACAGACTAGCACCAGGTCGCTGTTCACGGCAATGGTCTTCTCTCTCATCCTCTTCCCATGGATGCTGCATGAACAAGTGCACTCTATTTTTATAAAGTGCAGACGTGTTTGCTTGTATTAAAGCTAAAGCAAGTAGTGGAAAACAGGAGAGGAGGTAGATTGAATTATTCTGTTTGAATGTTTGTTTTCTCCTCCACCTTGTACCATTCTCCACAAGCAGAAGCACAAAGTAAATGTTAAAAGACAAGTGTATAAAATGTTGATTTGGCCCACTGTATGTTGGGCTTTTGGTTGCAGAAAATGTTTGCCTTCCTCTGTTTCCAGAACTGCGAAAATGCTGCTACTAGTACAGTATGGAGAACCATGTGGGTACTTCCTAAAGAATTAAAAACAACTAGTTGGGACTAAAGGTAGTTTCTTCCTGTATTGAGTTTTGTGTCCTTTACCCTTAAACATGTAACCTAAGAACTTCCAGAAGTCTGCCTGCGTACTTAGGATTGCCATATGGTAATAATGTATAAAATTGTGTTCCAGTTTACAACTGTCATGAAGTTTCACTAGGATTCCTGTATTCCCTTCGGCAGTGCATGACTAGTCTGAGTGTAAATAAATGGCACGCCCTACCAACAAGAACAGCATTCCTGCTAATAAAGCAAAAAATACTCCTATAGGAGCCAGCATAAAAGACCAGCCATAGCGTACGTAAACAGCAAAGTCTGGGCAATCCATTTTTTTCATGTTTGTGTAGTTTTCCAGATCCGCCATCGCCTGGACCCAGATGACATACATCACGACTACCAGCGAAAACAAGACACCTGGAAAAGAAACACCAGGTTTTAACAACAGCGCGTGAGACGAATGCTAGGTGCATTTACTGTAATACCTAGAAACCTGTCAATGCTTGAGGCCTCGTCTGCAAGGCACGGTCAGCCACCAACTGGATATTTTTCGCCTTTAGCTTCTTCTAACAAACACTGTCTCCATCTTGCTTCCGATATACACTGAAAGGCATGCTCCCATGACAAAGGATATATCTGGTTTTGGTGTGAAGACTGAAACACAGCTATGTTTAGGAACAAAATTCAGGCAGGTATTTACCATTTTGAATTCAGGAGCCAAGGGAGGGGGAAGGAGAGGGGACAGGACAGAATGACCTGGAAAAAAATACCTACTTTTGCTTCCTGAACTGACATTGTTTCTATCACAGTGTTTTGGATGAGATATGAAAAGGGGAAAGGGGTGGGAAATCTTTCTGTCATCTTCACCTCTCTACATTTCGCTTCTTTTTTCTTATGAAAAGGGCTTTGTTTGGAACATACTACCTTCAGAGTATTCTACTCAAATAGTTTGCAGACAAATTCAGATGTATTTCATTCAAAATCCTCTACATTAGAAAAGAAGTTCCTGGTATAGAAACAAAACCCAACAATAATTAAATAATAGCTATGTTATAATAGCTAAATGAAGCAGGCTATGAGTATTAACCTCAGATTGGATACAACAGTTTCCTGGAATTGATGCACCACATAATTCACAGCCTTTTCCCAACCACTCCTCTGAAAGGCCTTTGGTTTGTTTACACATGATAGTAATAGGAGCACATGCCCCTACAAACTTTGTTAATCTCTTTGTTACTACGCACCAGAAGGAGATATAAGAAGAGAGTGCTTTCCAAAGTATCAGTTACATGCCTAATATTTCATTCCACTTCAGAGGAATGTGGACACTTGAGAAATGCAAGCCTGCAGCACAGATGCCCTAGAAGATCTGCTGGAAAACTGAGGACACAAGTCTGAATTTTTTGCATGCTCCAGCCTGTACCCACTTGTTCCTCAAGCTCCAGCTGTCACAGAACAGCTACAGCAGCAGGACTATTTATTCCAACATTAAATATTTGGGGGACACCACCCCATCATATTTTTATCTCAGGATGTTTACGTGCCTCATTAAAACCACAAGCCAGTGCATACTCCTTCTTGCCAAACTTGAGTCTACAGGCTGTAGGGCAGCAGAGTGTAAGTCAAAGGTATTTGGTCTCTTTCCCATCCTCCTGAATACTTGCAATGCAAACTTGAACAAATACGGCACTGGTGGCAAAACCCACAAATGCACTTTGTAAACACTCAAGGACAGGCATTTTCTTCCAGACCCACCAGTCCCGTAACCTTTCACAGTTTGCTTTCCCCATCCCCACCCTGAGATGCTGCCTCATCACCTCCTTTCCCTGCCTTTCCTACCCGCTTACCAGGGAGCAAATCTTGTCATCGCTCCCTCATTTGATTCTGTCAAAATCAGACAGGTTAGCTGCAGCATTTTGAACTGGTGATCTGGCAACATTCTTGTTGGTGCTTTATAGTCAAACTGAAATACCTTTACATTCTGGACATCCTGAACATCTGACAAGTGAAAGCTCACAACTCAATGTTTGTGAACACTGCTTTTTGAAGCCCACCAAAAACCAAGCTGAAGTAGTTAACCCGAGGCATAATCAAAACATGACTGAAGATCCCAAAGGATCTGCAATTTTTATGAGGCTGAAAAAAAGGAGAAAAACTAAATAAAGGAGGAGGAAGACACATTTCCTCCAAATATACTTCCAGGATGACATTTTTTGCTAGGGCTCAAATTACTAACAAAGTTTAAAAAAAACCAAAATACTCAACTCCAAAAGGAATAAATTCAGTTTTCAAGGTATTTTACCTAAGTAAAACTCAATTTTGATGGACCTTAGTGCTGTGATTGTATTAAACATACAACTGGTGAAACAATCAGAGAGAAGGATCACCTTAAGGCCAGACATAAAGAATGACAAATTAAATTGAAGACTCTCCAAATATAAGTCAAATTGAGCAGAAGATTCCTATAACAGAACATCTAATGATAACAGATAATGTAGCAACACAGGAAAATTAGAACCGAACAGATGTAGCAACTTTTGATGTAAAAAGTTAAAAGATTCAGGGCCAAATTCATAAATTTAGATATTAAAGCCATGGAGTTTGTTCAAGGTTTCAAAACTGCAACAACAACAAAAAAATATAGCCCAAATATTTGGAAAGATACATTGATAATATGGCACAATCCATACAAACATTGCAATTTACCTTTTCAGATGGCTGTGCCTGTGCATTTTCAAATGTCTGTAGTCTTCTATTTATTCTCTACATCACGGCAAACTTAGTCCAAAACAATAATAATTACAGAAAATAGTGATGTACATTCCCTTACTGCAGCAGCAGATAAGTGTAACCAGGCCTTGCACATCTGGAAGGCTTTTCACCTCCGGCACCCTGGGCCAACACAAAGCTACCTAGCCCAGTCAGTCAGAAGTATCTGCCATTAAACCAAAGCTCATTGAGAGGTGCTTTAATCTCGAAACGGGCACCCTTTGCTCTTCAGGTAGTCTGAAGCAACACCTTCCAGGTGGTTAAACTAGAGCCAACTCCATGCAGGTGCAAAATAGCACACCAGTACTGCCAGTGGTACAGCAGCTTCAAGGAAGCTGAAATCCATCTGGTGATTTTACAGCAAGTTGCTAATACCTGTGTGTGGCAAATTGTTGGGTATGGAAATTTGCTGAAGAAATGTATGCCAAGCAGAGATAAATGTCCTTCTTTAAAAGAAAGAAAAAGAAAGAAAGAATATGTAAACACTTTTAGTTAATTAAAGCACTAGAGGAGTATTTACAAGTTCTCACTATCTGCTAATGGAGGCTAATTAGTAGGTACATTGCTGAGTGTGTTAAAGAAAACAACAGTAGCATCAGGCTAAGTAAAAACTGACCATGTCCTGTTGCCTCCAACAGCATTTCCTTCATTAGTGCTCCTTTAGTCTAACTTTCAGAGATAATATTTCACGGGAGTTAAGCGGTTTCATGGGATTTTACTGAGGGCTCCTGTATGTTACAAATGGTAACAGAAAAAAAGGAAAACAGAGACATTTCTTAACAGGTAGACCCTCTGTTTTGTCCATTTGGTCGTCTTGTCAAGACCAAGATGTCAGAGTACATTAGAAGCAGTGGTGAGAGCAGGGAAGCAGATCTTGTACTTCTATTATCACTGATGCATCTACTTGAAATGTTTGATGTTTAGGGCCAGAAACATTAGCTCCGTCCTACGCATTAAGCACTTCATGTTGTGCTTAAATTTAAGCACATGTGCAAGTCTCTTTGACTTAAAGGATTTTTCCTCCTGGCATCCACACTGATTGCATCAAAATACCTGATTCAAAGGCAAGTTATGACCTTAATGAATGGTTACTAGCACTGAAATATTTATCTGGTTGTTAGATTCCAAAAGAATACTGTTTCTTTTCAGATTATATGATTTCATGTCTGTTTGCATTGCTTTATTTTAACAAAATGGAGGGATGTTAACGACTCAAGAAAGGTTTGAAGAAAAAGCAGTATCAAGAACAGAGTACAAACAACTTGTTCAGCAGACTGAGTAGCATGTAAAATTCAGATACACATAATGTGTGAAGTATTTTTTACAGGCCACAAGATATCAATTTGGTCTATGCATCATGAACTATGAATTATGTCAAATAACAGTCAGCACTTTACATGGTGTTTACAAAAATATAGATCAAAAGCTGGGTTTATCTCCATTTTGTAGGAAGAAAAATGAGGCACAGAAACAACTAATCTGATATTCAGAGGTTCTAAGTATCCAAGCTTTGCTCTTGACTCTGGCTTTCAAAGGAGTTTTGCTCCTCAAAGCCAAGGCAGATTTGCTTAACACGTAACACATACCGTAACAGAGTTGCTAATAAATACAGGTCTTCTGCCTTTCCATCCTTCTACTTTGTGTGTAAATCTACGCTATTCCTGCAACATTCTGCTTTGGTTATTCACACCAGTCCGTGAAGTACCATTCACTGGAGTGTACTTAAAAGGAAAGGCATTGGACTGAAGGCAATACAAAATCTTACTAAGCAGTTGTCTACCTTGGTCTGCGTAAGTGTTTTAAGCTAGCTCCCATCACTGCAAAATCTCACTGCCTCAATTTATATGTAGGGAATATGGTATTTTTGAAGAAAAATCATATTGCAAGAAGTTTTAAATTAGCCTGTTTCTTCACATCAGCCCCAGTCACAAGATTTTGACTTGATTCTGAAGAATCTAGTACAGTCACTGGCATACTAGTAACTCAGAACCACCGGCAGAGCCCATGCAAAACTGAAGAGATGTCAGAATTAGACTCTTTAACTGCTGGAGAGTATTTTCTTAGATAAATATTATGCTGCTTGTGCAAGACAATGGGGAGAATTCCTCTATTTATATAACTACACTACTGCTATTCCATCCTACTTCTGTATCCACAAGTTTGCCTCACTAGCTCGTCTCTTTCCTCCAGAATATTAGTCATGCCAGTAAGAGTTGAGAAAGCATCCATTACAAGTGTAATAGGAATGCCTGTTCATTATGGAGGAGAATATATTAAAATGAATATATATTTATTCTGGGAAATCTGTTCCTGCGGTCTTGCACTGACTATCTATTGTGAATGTCATGAACTCTCATAGCCAAGCTCCAAGGCAAAATTACTGAGACTGAAAAAAACCATCCACAATTTCATGAAGCAATTATTTTTAGGAACAATGTGTGCTATGATGTATTTCTACATTTTCGGCATTTAGACCTTTTGCATAGTGTGCGGGTGTCCATTTGCCCTTGCCTTTTAGTGAATATAAAATAAAACAGCAGTCGCATGAATCAGGAATGATGGGGGAAATTATTCGTAGAATGTGAAATATGTCTGAAAGAGATTAAGACAAATAAATACTTCCCTCCCCCTTCTTTTTCTTTCTTTTTTCCCATTTTGCATTTTTTTAAGAACACACATGTTTGATACACAGCTCTGTGCAGTGTGATAAGACGTGGACTATTCCGAGGTCACTCTTTTCTGTCTTTTGCATTTATTCTTTTGAATTTCTTTCAAGCAAATACTTGTGCATACTGCAGAGGAGAAAGAATACAGAACCTTTAGAAATGTCTATGAATTCAAGAAGCAGTTTGCTGGCCTTTAGTACTTATTCTTCCCACGTAGAAATGCCTTTCACTTGTCAATGGTGAATGGCTGTTTATGACATGAAGCTTTTACTATGCAGACACGAAGACAACAGGTGCTGGAAAGAATGAGATGAGCTTTTTACTTGTGCCTAGAAGTTTAGAACTCTTTATCTCCCCTGAGGAAAACTTGTATGTGTGTGTACGTATTATTTTTTTTAATTGCAATTTTCTGTCCTTGTCCTTACTACAGATTCTACCACCTACCTTGGCCTCTTGTGACCTTTATTTTAAAAGTATGGTTGACATTCTGCTCTGAAGTACGTGCAGAGGTTCCCACTTAAAAGTTGTGGGAGTTGGCACACAGCTCCGAAGACAGATTTTTGTCCTCATCTAGGAGCTAGAATTAAAATATCAGCTTTTTTCACTCTTTTGGCAGGAAGCAGAAGTCATACTTGTACTTCAGATCTTGGTTCTTCACAAGGGTGTGATTCTGTAACACTCTGTGCACATCCTGGGGCTTGCTTGTTTGACATCAGTACAAGAGGTTGGTTTTCACCACCACCCAGGCAGGAACAGGCCCAAGGTAATTATGGACTTTATTGAAGGCTGCTCTAAGTGATTATTTTATGGCAGCTTTCCCTTCTTTTCCTATGACCTTTGAAGCAACTATAAGACTTCTTACAGTTTGCACTACTGTAGCTATTCTTGGTCCATCCTCTGATATTGTAGACATGGAGATGAGGCTGCAAAGACAGTGCTCAGGTCAATGAGTGTGGTATCATTGAACTAACACTTTTCCCCACAGGATGTAGCGTCTGTAGTTTCACCTGCAGCCTCAGGTAGTTAATGTGGTTACAAAGCTTAATAGGGAAAGCTGCTAGTCAGTAAGCTGCCACCACTACTAATTGTGTGTGCCTCTCCATTTGTGGTGGTTCAGCTGCACCACTCAATAAGAGAAGTGGGCAGCCTTTCTTAAAGATGAGGATGAAGAAAAGGCAGTTTGTGACTCTGTCACAGATCAGACATCAGAATTGCTCTGTGGGTAGGTTTGCCACTATTCTGGGTCCCAGGTATGCGATGCTTTCTAGAGGTTTTTGAGGTTGCTTTGGCCCTTTGAGACCCTTTGCACTTGTTTCACATGGGCACCGGTGATGCTGGCAGAGAGACCTTGAGTGGGTAATTACAGGGCTCTGAAGGTGAGAGGTAAGGGCATGGGGGCCCAGGTGGTGATGGTCTCAAACCTGCTGCCCAAAGGATAAAATCTGTACAAAATCTGGCATACACTGTGCATCAGCTCCTAGCTTCGTAGCTAGTGTCACAAGCAGGGCTTTGGCTTCTGTGACCACGGGACCCTCTTTGAGATACGAGGCCTGTTGGGGAGAGGTGAGATCCATCAGACAAGCTCAGTAACGTTGCAAGAGATCAGAGCAAGGACCATTGGCAGATGGACATCAAAGCCAAAGTATCTTGAATGGACAGATATATTCTAGAGTAACAAGAACTTATCAGTTAAGATCATCAAGGTGGTCAAAAAGGGTGTGGTCATGGTGGGCATCTGCTACAGGCCACCCAATCAGGAGGAGGAAGTGGACTGGAAAACTAGTTATGATTTCTGGTTCTCATGTGGGACTCATCCATCCCAATATCTTCTAGAAAGACAACACTGCAGAGAACAAGCAATCCAGGAGGTAGGTAGCTGGACGGCATCAAGGATATATTTTTGAAACAAACTGAATAATGGAAGGACTTTGCTGGACCTGCTACCCACAAATAAGGAAAAACTGGTTAGGAGTATGATAGATGGTGTTAGCTGTGGTTATAATGGCCATGAAATGGCAAAGTTTAGTATCCTAGGAGGAATATGGAAGGTGATTAGGAGATTAAAGACCCAGAACTTCAGGAGAACAGACTTCAGCCTGTTCATGGAAATGGTAGGCAGGATCCCAAGGGAGGCTGCCCTAAAGGACAAAGGGTGCCTTGAACGGCAAAGGAGCCCAGAAGTACTGTTTGCTCCTCACAGACAACTTCCTTAAAGCACAAGAATGGTCCCTCTCAATGTGCAAGAATTCAAGCAGGTCTGGCAAAAATTAAAGCTAACCTCATGCAGAGCTGCATTAGCAAGAACACAGTCATCGGGTTTGAAAATAATATTATTTGCCCATACTCAGCACTTGTGACATTATACCTGGAATACTGTGTCCAGTTTGAGGCCCCCCAGTGAAAGAGAGATACCAACAAACCGAGGTGATGACCAACAGAATGGGTAGGGGGATGGAGGACAAGAAGAGGCTGAGTGAGCTGGGGAGGTTTAGCCTGGAGAAGAAAACAGTCTTCATCTTTCTAAATGGAGTTACAGAGAAGGTAGGGATAGACTCTTTGGAGACATGCACACTGGAAGAATGAGACACAGTGGCCACAAGCTGCAGCAAGGGTGATTTCAGATGGATTTAAAATAAAAAAAAAAAAAACAAACCAAACCCCAACATTTTTCACAATAAAGTTGGTCAAACTGGGACAAGTGCCCAAATCTGCTTTGGAATATCAATTATTGGAGATTTTTAAAACTTGACTGGATAAGGCTCTGAGCTACCTGATTTAACTTTGAAGGCAGCCCTGCTTTGAAAGGGAGGTCAAACTTGATTGCCAAAAGACGTCCTTTGCACCCTAAACTTATTCTATGTTGGTCAGGATCTCTGTTTAGGCTCCTTCCATAGGTCTTTCCAGAAGGCAAGTCTATCTGCCTTAGCACAGATAATGTGGATTGTCCCTCTGCGAGTGTGTTTCTTACTATTGACACTAGAAGTTTAAGCAGTTGGGTCATACAAAACACTTAGCTTTTGGATAGCTAAATAGTTGGCATGAATCCCATTCCCAAGAACTTCTTCAGCTGCTTTCTGAACCCTAAGATGGCACAGCAGACCATTCTACAAGCTGTTTTCTTCAGTTGAAGCAGAGCTTTTATTTGCTATGTAATTTGTCAGTTAAGGTTGCAAAAGGATACAGATACTTCAGTCCAATAACAGGTATTAAAAGTGCTTCATCTAATATTTTTCGTTAAAGATATATGTAAACAGGAAAATGACTGATGTTCCTATCTTCTTCCAAACTTCCACAGGACAACCACCTTGTCTAACTTCTTTCTCAGAACCTTACTATTCTCTCCAGCGTGACAGCTACTTAAACTTTGAGGTAAGACAGCATCCAAGCCTTTTCAGAACAATGTATATAATTCCTTTTTTCCTTCAAATCAATATGCTGGTTCCTGTCTTACAAGAACTCTAACTTCACCTATGATCTAAGTCACATTACATGTTTTCATTTTCCCATCAGGTCTGTGTTCAAATAGATGCACACCCTGGCTGCATCCTGATCACATGTTGGTATGAGTGGTAAATATGCACCACTTCTCATCCCTTCCATGTCCTGTTTTCCCTTGGGAGGCATTAAACAAACAGGCTCTCTAGTCCTGTTCAGAGCAGCAGGGAACACAGTAGAGCACACCACCCTGCCTTCTAGTGGCAAGCTAAACCACTCCTCTTCTGCATCAGGTTCTACCTTATCTTTCTCTGCCCCCAGCTTATCCCAGATTTGAGATGTTAACTATTGTGAGGAATTCCTATTGGGAGAGAAAGAGAGAGAGCAATTTCATGCTGTCATACCTTTGGGTGTGACATACCTCCCTCCTACTCTCCATTTAACATGATGGGCCATTGCCCAGGAAGACCACAGGAAACTGAGTTGTTGTCCAAGACATCCCACAGGACATAGCTTTAACCACAGACAATGCAAAGTATTTATAAGCTCTTCTTATGTCAGTATGGTCACTCCCTCTAGCATGATTTTAATTCACAATATAATTAAACCCTCACCTTGGCTACGGGAGTATACTGACTTGTGAGAAGACCGGAGAGCAACAAACTTTTTTTTTAAGGTTTTTGTGGGTGATCTGAAGTGTTGGTTAGGATAATGATATTTACAGTAAGCCTTCTCCAAGAAGCCCTGCCCTACTTGGTGTGACTGGGAGTAGAGGCAGAAGAGCTTGGTCAGGAGCTGCATCCCTTTATCCAAGCCAAAATGTCTTGTGCAAGCTGAATGGCTCCAGGGTCCTATACTCTGCTGCCACCACTACCTTTTGGGAAATCATAGCAGGGTTTTGATAAATATCTTTGTTTTCTGACAACAATAGTAATAGCAAAAATAACACAGCTCTTCTCTGAAGCCCTGATTGGGAACAGTCCTGAAGTTGAAAGGTACTACATATATATAGAGAGAAAAAGTCAGGATTTCCCTTGAAGAACATCTACTCTATAGGGACAAAGGGTGAGAAGGGCAAACAGGCAGGCCCAAGGTCACACACAGGGATAATAAAGCTCACTTAACTTCACCCACCTAAAAAAATAGTCTCTCTAGGTTCCCTCAGTAAAGGAAACAGAGGTGTAGGGTTCCCCCATAACGCATTCATCTGACCCATATTAGACCCTTCTTTCAGGATTAAATGAATCCCCAGCTGAGGGCACTTCTTACAAACCTACCACTTTGACTGCCAATGAATGTTATTGCCTCCTGCAGGCCTCCTAGGGAAGCCAAGGGAGACTAGCGCAGACTTGGGTATCTAACTTTCACCTGCCTAAATGAGGGCAGATGAACTGACACAGAGTAGAGAACACACACATCACTTCGGACCTGTGCCCATCCATTCCTGGTGCCTTCCAAGTGCCCATTTCCTCTCCAACAGCCTTTGCTACTTTCTAGTGACAACTGAGGTTTTTTACAAATTACAAATGCAAGAAAAGAGCAGGACTCTGCATATTAGTGACAAAATGCATTGAAGTATCTTAGGATTTCCATCTGACTATGAATATTTTTTGTATGTATGTCTTTTAAGAGAGTGAAGAAGTAATTCTCAAGGGATCAAATGCAAGTTTGCAGGAGTTTTTTTTCTGCAAAAATATTATAAAATACTTCCTACACTCCACTGAGGGTCCTTCAAAAGAGAAGAATGATCACTAGCTGCATACGCAGAGCTGTGAGGTGAGGTGGGTTAGCAAGGTCAGCAGGTCAGTAACAGCAGCAGAAAGAGAACCCAGGCCTTTTCGTCCTGACACGAGTGGCTCTACCCCATAACACTACTGCTCTCACAGGACTGCCTCTCACCAGGCTTTATACAAAGGAGAACAGTGATTGAGCACACAATATAATTTGCATTCTACACAACTGTATCTTACACACCAGTGTGACATCTTCCCAGAATGTTGGAGGTTAACAGAACAGCATCCCAGAGAGCTGCCCATATCAGATGAATTGCTGAATTCCAGGGGGGTGCATTCTCCATAGTATGCGTGGGTTATGAGGAAGGAGGAATTCAGTTATTTGTTCTTCCATTCACAGAGGTTTAGAGCTCCACTTACTCATATGTGACAACTGTTTTGTGTAATCCAGTCACATACAAAACATTTCTCCTATATTGGTCACGCGAATGTGCTGCGTCTTCCGACTTCTTTAAAGCCCACCGTAATCATCTTTTGTGTCACTGATTAAAAAACCTCTCTCCTTAGCTAAAGCCCTTGAGAATCCTATAAGGCAGCATCACTAAATATGCATTCTTTTTCTTGCTAAGAAAGTGGATTGAACTTGCAGCGTAATTCCATTATTTGCTCTGGATTTTTTTATCTTAATCTAAAAGTAGCTTATAGAATAGTGTCATGACTAAATAACTGTGGAAAGCATTGTCACCAAGGCAGGCACTCCACAAGCCAAAGGATAGAAGCATGTGCTTTTTCTTTCTTTTAACCGTGATTAATAGAGTTTTTGGTCAAGGAAAATGGAAGAAATACTTCATAGTTTCTATCCTTTAATTGACTGAGCAAACAGTGTACCCACCAGCAATGATGAAAAAGCCTCCTCCTGCTTTGTACAGAATGTGGCTGGCAAAAGGAGCTGCACAGATGATGAAGAAACTAGCCATCACAACACTGAGCACTCCCAGGAGCATAAGAACTGTCCAGAAACCTCGATAAACTGGATAAAGAGAAGAAGGAAAAAAAGAATACAACACTTTTTAGAACTTAAACAAGTGACATATTTGGCTAAGAAAGACTTTTCCCCTTCTCTTTTCACTTGCCTTATTAACAAATGAAATGTTCATTCTATTGTGCATATATGTTATATATCATGTGGATCAAATTAGGTTTGAACGCTAGTCTCATGATCGTGGAAAATAGATTGTAAGTTCCCATGAATGAAATCCATCTGCTTAATATTTAGGAGTGACTTGTAAGATAGCAACTTGACCAAATTTATGGTCTTTAGAAAATGGTACCCCAAAGCTGTAGCAATGACTCTTTGGGATAAATGATTGGACAGACAGGACACAACTGTTTTACCAAAATTGTCTGGGAGAAGCAGAGAGCTGGAACATCTTGGCATTCTTAGTGCTCAGACCATATCACCACCAGCAGTCTGTAGGTTCTCTATAATTTACAACTGGATAATTCTCCTTACATATAGACACATTCAACAGAAGAAAATCTAAAGCAGGAGAGGGGGAGAAACTAAAAAAAAATGTAACCTGGGTTTCTGAAAAACCGTTAAGTATTTTAAACCAGCCTATTCCTGCTCTAAAGCTCTTTGTATTTTATTAAATTTAAAACGTGATGTTTCAGAAGTCTCTGTTAGACAGTGCCAAGCAGTGCTGAATTAATGGCTGCAGCTGGTGATAAATGAGCCGAGAGTTTTGTGACATACTCTGGCCAAAAGAGTCTTTCTAACAATTACTTTTTAGCTGGTTAATTGCACATCCATTTCACAAAGTCATCATTTTACAAATGCTACAAGAGTGACATAAATTTCTCCCATGAATTTAAAAATTGGTACATTAACACAACCCATTAGTAAAATTATGAGTTGCAAAGATCTCCATCGTCAGATCTGAAAATCTTGAGGCTCTGACAATTCAGTCAGTGAAAAACATTTCCACCCAACCGAGGGAAAGCACAGAAGCCAGCTGGCAAGTCAGGAAAAGTGAGTCACAAAAGAAACTGCCACTTATCATTTGACAGCACCTACTTACTGTTATGGCAAAACACAACCAAGCAACTATTATACTGGTTCATATCCTGAAGGTTTCAAATTCATACAGCTTGTTAGAGCCAGCTAGTCGGGAATAATTCGGGTTTGCTCTCATCTGAAATCTGAAGGTGCACTAGACATTAGCAGCCTGTGCTTCCCACTAATGTGTTCCAAAAATCTACAGTTTTTAACTTGACCAGTTTAACTCATGTTAAAGTATACACAATCTTGTTTCTATCAGCCTTGTAAATGTATTAGCTAGATCATGTTCACCACACCACATTAGCCACACTTTTTAAATAACACCTTTTTTAATCCAGGCAAACTTTCAGAGACATAATTTTCCACTACACTGATCAGCAGATTTGGGCACAGAAAGGATGAATGTGTCTGAAAGTAGCTCGCAGAAGGGTTAAAATGGTGTGTTAGTTCATATCCAATGCAAGTCTTCTTGCCACATAAACAAAAAAGCATGGAAACAGTTGGTAAGAAATAAGGTTGTGGTTCAGCAAAGCAGTTAAGTATGCGTTCGGCTTTAAGTACTCTACCTCTTACGGGATTTAGGCACCTGTTTAAAGTTAAACACATAGTTAAATGGTTCACTTAATGCAAATGGGCAGTGAATGGAGACCTAGAAAGGTAAATCTCTCAAGTCCTTCAGTCTTGGGTCTCTGAAGCAATTTCATATTATTTTACTCATGGGACTACTTTGCTAAGCTTCATTGCAGTCCCCACGTCCATGGGACATTACTTCCTCATTTAAAACCTAATACCGCTAAATCAGTCTATAACCACCCAACTCTTTTACATGGATGGACCAAGGTACTTCAAAGTCATGCTACATAATAGGACACATTGGCCAAAATGAACCTTGAAAAAGCTTTCTTTGATATCATTATGGTCAGTCACCTAAGTCATACAGTAGTGCTTCTATTTTCTGAATGGATGAGGACACAAACTTCTCCAGCAATACAAAATTAGTATACAGTTTCATTATCTACTCTTCATACAGGAAGCTTTGAAGTCTGCTTCTAGTGAAATTTTACCAGAAAAGCTTGATTTCTTCAAATATTCCTGGAAACCCAACACAAAAGGAGTACAAAAGTGTCTGATGAAAATTTGTTTAAACTTCTCTGTAACTATACAAGCGAAAAGCTGTTTCTCTGCTCCAACAGCATAACTGTTTTATGCGTTATATGTGAAATATTGATTTGACCTAGCTATCTTCTGAAATAAGATTCCATTCTATTTCTCTAGAAATAATTGTTTACTCTAGAGAATCACGGATAAATTCTGATGATCCTAATACTTGTGTAGCCAGCTAACTCCGTCATTAAATGTCAATTAGAAAATGGAGTAGGTAAGACAGGTAAGAAGTCTGCAATGTTTCCAAATCAGCAGCTTTTCAGGTGAAAGACTACCCCCTCTAATCCGCAAGCCAGTATGTCATTAGGGTCATTTATGGCACAAGTCTGAGGAAACATCCTAAGAGCATTTAGGCTTTTTCTTTAGTAAGGAAGTTAAAAAGCAACCAATTTTCTGTAAAGAAGGCTTCACTTATTTCATACTCACACCATTTTTGCTCAGACCATGTTTCCCATCTTCTCTGCCTAGATGGGCAAGATCATTTCCTGCAGGGCTAATCATTCAAAATTACAATGTAGCCCTACTGCTGCCATTTAGCTTAGCTGGCATCTACAGATGAACACAAAAGAGCTCGCTGAAATTAAAATCACCTAAGAATGAATTTACTCTTCAAGTCACAGACTGCTGCTCTGAGATTGAGGTGAACCATGACAGATAAAACACAACAGAAGATGCTGCTTTGAATTATGTTTCTTTATATCCCATGAAAATGGATGACACTGTGAAATAATAGTTCAGTGTACCTATACAAGGTGTTAAGAGAAGTTCGCACCATTTCCAGTCTCACTGAGGCAGTTCATAAGATAGCCCATGTTCTGATCCACATGACAAGGAGTACCCTCGCCTCTGCAAGGTACTTCATGGATTTGAGTTAGCAACCTCAAGTACATGCATTATTCCAAGAGTTTCCTGCAGTGGAAGAAATAAAGTACGAGCACTACTGCAGAGTCCGAGGTAAAACTATCTGCAGTGTTAATCTTAGATACCATTGCTCTGTGTTGCAAGAGTGCTAAACAGAAGGTTCTGTAACTTCTCTTGGTAAGCTGCCCCTTCGTTGGGGTACAACATTTGGCTTGGCGGTGACAGGCAGGCCTAAAAATAAAATAGGACTTAGAGGAAAACAGTACACACAGTATGCTTCTCTTTGAGCTCTGCACTGTTCAGCCTGTGTACTATGGGAACATTATAGCTGCAGTATATTCCTCCAAAATTGTGTGACCTGTAATTTTCCATTACTACTTGCATTTCTCCCTAAAGATCCTAATTTAGATTCCTCTGGAGACTTCTGCATCATTTGAAAACCGGAAGAAGTATCTGGTTTTGAGAAAGGGACCGAATTCTGGAGAAATTACTGAAAATTATCAAAAGCCCCCTTTTCTAGTAGAGTAGATCCCAGCATTGATTATACACTGAAGCCACAGATTCATATTTTAAGATGTTGCTGGTGCATGATATGAAAGAGAAGCAATAATATACTTGACAAAGTTACACAGCTGTGTCACCTGCAATGCACGCTTGTTGTGTAGTAGCTGTGAACACCTCAGAAGCTCTGTAATGGGTTATTCAAGAATATGTTAGCTAATGACACAATGCGACACCCATTGACAACCAGAGACATTAACACCAACCTCATGAAACCATACTACGTATTTTATTGCCCTTGCTGACTTCAAGTATTTTAAAATCTCAGCCATCAGCCCGTACATTTACCATGATCTATTAAAAAGAACCACCCAGCCACTTAATATTGAAATTAATATCAAACATGAATTAAGCACTACAAAGCTGAAAAACTTTTTGAAGTATGTGTAAGTACAGTGCTGCATAAACATTACTAAGGATAGGCAAAATGTTGCCTTGAATTTCCACCCACAAGCTCACATCCAGAAGTGAATTTTTCCTATGATTTGACTGTGGGTTGTATTTTAGAATATGTCTTTTTTACCTCTCTATTTAATGTAAGAGATATCAAAATGCTTTTGACAAGAGGTATCCAAAGGCCACCCACAATATAAAATACAATGAAAGGTGAAGTGCCTGAACCGCTCTAAATCGGGGTATCGTCTCTGCAGACAAACAGCTGTAAATGGGGTCACACATCTCATCAGCAGCACAGGAGACACACCTGGCAACACAGTAAACCTTGCAAAACTTTTCTCAGTTTCATATAATCATAGAATGTTTTGTGTTGGAAGGGACCCCGGCGCAGTGAGCAGGGACACCGCAGTACCTTTACTATCCCACAGTAGTAATAATATTTTAAAAAAAAAAAAACCTTAACAGTAAAACAAATACAATATTCACAGCATGAATACATTGCTTTTTAAAATACCCCTTGCGTTATCACTGCTTGGTGGCTGGGGAGATCTCCCTTAGTAAATGTACTGTATTACAATCTCTCATGGGCAATTATGTGACTGTATTACATAACGGCATTTTTTTTTTTTTGCCCTAGAAATAGGCTACTGCTAACATTTCACTATACATTTTTTATTTTCAGATTTCATTGCTGATATTTTCTAGATTACTTTAGGTTAATTTCAACCTAGTAAGAGACCTGCCAATAAATTTGACCACACCATTTTAGATGTAATAGTTGCTGAACGAGACTTTTGTTTCAGTCCTATAAACATTCTGTATTCTACATTATATGAGGCACTATTTCAAATGCTGGCAATGTGCCCAGTACTGGACAAAATAAGATACTAATGGTCAGGAAAAAAAGTACTAGCAACTACAAATCAGAGTATTAAACTAATGTGTCAGCACAGCTCAATTAAATGCCTTCAAATTTAGCTTCAGAAGGTGCTGGAGCAATTTACAACAGTTAAGGAACTATTGTTTATTTCCAAATCAAGTTAAAAAAAAATCCTCAAAAATAAAATTAACGACCTGACTAAGTGCTAGATCTTGCACTTCTTTTTCTTAGGAATAATCTTACCATAGCCAATGGGACTACTTGTACGTTGTAAGGACTTTGAACATTTTTCAAAAATGGGCCTAGTATTGTCCTGTAGTAAAAGGGAATTTTATAAAAGTGTGATGTCCTTGAATGTCAGTGTTAAGTAATCTAATGACATGATACCATGTATTAATCTAGCTAGCAATGAATTATTATATAAGTACTATACTGTTATGTTTTCAAAAAAGCCTGATGCAATAACCAATCTGATTATGATTATACAAATGTATGTTTATTTTAGAATGTAGAGGTCACTACTCTGGCACTTTTATTATATGGGCTAATTACTTTTTTTTTTTTTGATTCCTAGCTTGTAGTTTGTTGCACAGATGTTTGTGAATCACCAGATAAATGAATGTGCTGGCAACACAACGAGGTGCTGTCTAAGTCTCCTTAATAGCTGCACACTATAATAGCTGTCATGATAAACCACTGTACCATCACAGAAAGTCAGGAGATCGGGCTTCCCCTGAGTTCATTTAGATGCCTGTTTCAGGTTAAATTACATGGCCTGCAAATTTCTATCAGCGCATTAACCATAAAGGATGGTTAGCACCGCTATGGAGTACACCTTACGCTGCAGGTAGGTGAAGTCCTCCCCACTCCGCCAAGATATTTAACAAAACCAGTGAACGAACAAAACCATTATAACTGCGATTAAAAGATACTGAAAACTGCAATTTCAAAGCAGTGCTATCTTACTCTTCGAAGCTGATCATGCATCTGACAGTAATGACGAAAAGAAACCCAAGACATTAAAACACACATTCAAATCCCCAGTATAAGCATCACTGTAGGCTCTTCTGTCTTTACATTTCCATCTAAGGCTATAATTCTTGACACCAAGGACTCCTACTCTAGGTTTGCACAGCAGGATGAACCAAGCCTTTGGTCCAAAGCTTTGTAAAGTGTACTAAAACAGTAAACCTGAAGGTCTTCAGTGTTTGAGTCTTTTGGGAACTATCACGCAAACACCATAAAACCAAAACACAAAAAGATGTAAATAAGCTAAGAGGGGATAGATTGAGCCTCTTTTGAATTCTGGCCCAGTAAAGCTCTGAGCCAAATTCCTACCGATACTAAAGCTAAAGGAGTTATGTCAACAGAGAACCTGGTCCAGTCACTGCACTCAAAAATCATCAGAGATTTTATGTTCCTCAGGGAACTTATCTTTGCCTGAGCCCTTTTAACTGGAGGGTAACATGGCACTCCACCAACAAACCACGCTTGTGTTTCCACTAGGGACTGCAGTTAAATCCATATTCCTCTGACAAGGTCCCAAAGTCTCTTAAGCCAAACAGTCTGTAAAAGAGGTCATGTGTCTTTGCTTGCTCTGAAACTAACAGTTCTGTAAACAAAAAGTTAGAGATTTTTAGAGAAAAATATGTTGTACATACATGTTTGATTTCTCTAATGAGGTTTAAAGCTTTTTATTCAGCTGTTTATTTTTCTATGAAAGAGCAAACTAAGTATTTTTCAGATGACAGAATATTTCTTCTTATCCACTCCTAATTAGAATAGGACTCAAGAGACTCACTAAAACACAACCATAAACCTGCGTGGTAGATTTTTTTATCCCCAAAAGTCAATATGTTGAGCCATGAAAATGGTAATATTGTATCAAGAAACAGTAGCACAACCAAAAAAAGGGACAACAACCTCAATCTTTTGGTAGTGCCTTTTTTTTTTTCTATGTTTAGCTGATATAGGCTGATGCAGCCAACTGGATGTACAAATAGTTGATGAAATAGTTGATGAAATGTTGTTTTTCATTAAATCAGGGGGCTTTTACAGAGAAGCATTTCCTCCAATGTGAATCAAGAAGAGGATAACCTAGTATTTCTTAATTTAGCAACTGCAGTTGCAGCGAGGTTTTAAAAACTTGTTTGCCAAATAGCACTGTCAAACTAGTCTAAAGCAGAAACAAGTTTTGAGCTAACAGAAGAGATGACGACATAACCTTCTTCATAAAAAGTTGCGAAAGATTCTTGAACAAGCATACCTGGTCTAGTAAATAACTCAGCTTGGATGCTGAAAATGAACCGGAGGCATAAAAAAAGAAAAAACCCTCTTCAGTTTTAATGAGCTCAGAAGCAATCCAACTGTATCTATTTATATAGCAGGAGTGGCTCTGAATATCCTCTACCTGGGCCAGCATCTATAGTACAGTTCTGTCTATTTTTAATCTCCTAATATGAAATACAGATAGGAAAATTATATTTGAGCAGTGGCTCTTTTGGCAAACATTAACTAAAATTAATTAAACTTTTGATGATATTCCTTCTCCTTTCCTTATTCTTTGTCCACTTCTGTGTAATCATGCAATATGATTTGAGGATCTTTTGCGAATGTATGAGTGAATGGTAGAATACAAACTGTCTAGATTATTAGGAGCTGGTGACTGTCACTTTCAAATGGAAAGCTAAAATGTTCTAGATGTGCTGCAAAGTTATAGATTAGATCCCTGAAGAGTGAGGTCTGAATTCTGCCTGGACAAACAGTTCATAATTTCTAAAGATTAACGGAACTGTTATCAGTCTGACTTATTTTTTGTTCACGTCACGTCAATAAAAATTGAATTCTGAAGCCACTTCAAAGTTAGCAAAGGCATAATTACAGCTTCAGGACAGGAAGGGATCACTTGAGTTACTGAGTCAGCAGGCTCCACACGTAACGTGTTATTTAAAAAGTCGTATGAAATAGGTATCAGAAGTGATTTACTTCAAATACATTTGCATAAAGCCCTTGATCTGATGAAATGTGACCAATATTTTTAAGTGGAGTTGTAAAAACAGCTTTCCAGGCATTACTCAAACATAAGTTTTTCAGTTACTGGATATCTTCCATATATATATGCATATCTCTTACTACACTAGAGTTTCTTGTTGTTAATATCACAGTTTAACATAGTATTTTGAACTATTACAGAAAAAAAATATATTTTAAAAGAGCTTAGTTCACAAAATAAAATGGCCCATAGCTACAACCTTAGGCTGCATTATTCATGTATGTATGGCACACACTGCTCAGAGTAATTTCAGTGCCTCAGCTCCCTCTAGTATCAATGGAGAGAAGATGGCACATCTGGCGGTTGGTGAACTATATCTGAGTTAGTTGAATAAACTTAGACAGTATCAAGGCCCCTCTCCTCCTTTCTCATGAAGTAAAAAAGCAATATATTTCCACGTGTGGTTATTAACAAAAAACCAGTTTTATTGGAATACATGAGAAGTAATACTTGTTTGATTCACAGCCTAAGGAAGATACTTTTTATGTTGGATAAAAAGCACTGAAAAAGGAAATGTCTCTTTTTTTAGAAATTACTTCCATTCTGCCATCATGCTTAAAGCATTTTAGTGCTTTGCTAAACAGTGGCTTAAATATGCATGCTGTAAAATTATGAGAAGTATGAAACACCAAACTCTATTAATTAAACTGTGTGGAGCGATAAGGCTGTTCTACACTGAAGCATCCAAGTTGTTTTCCTGAAACTACAGGCACTGTATCCATTTGCAGCCAAAATATACTTACTGATTGCAGAGTCATAGGAGGTTGAATTGTGTTCATCTCGGATAAGGGGAAATGGTGACAGGTAAGCATGTGTACAGTTCTTAGAAGGTGACTGGTTAGCTAAAAGTGAAAGAAAGCTGAAGATTAATATTTTACTGCCTTAACAATAAAATATTTTAAGCGTGTTCTTTAAATGGGCAAACTGAGTTTTGTAGGTCAAGATTCCAGGTCCTTTCAAAGGCAAGAGCTTTACAGTAGATTTTGCTTTGGTAAGAGATACCAGCCTTGTTATCCAGCTAAGGATATTCCTTAAAGGGCAACACAGATTTATGCTGTAAAGCAACCTTGCTGAAGGCAAGAATCTGGCACGCTGCAATTTATATGCAATGCATACATATGCTTTTATATGCACATGTACCTTTCTCTTGTGAGAGTTAATGATGTTTGCCTCATTATTGCTTGTCCAACCAAAAAAAAAAAAAAGAAAAAAAATCCAGGAAATTACTTTTTCTCTTGTGAAAGAACAATGAAAAATATCAAGCATCTTCAGAAAGTTGACTGTCTCAACAAATATGAGTTTAGTCTATGGAATCAATATCCCCAGAGAAGGGTTATTTCACTCTTTATATTAAATGCCTATAAAAACATCACCTTCTTCCTTGTGAGAGATAAAGGCTGAATATAGCTTAAACCATATTTAAATTTCAGATTCCTGACCGCAGAATTCTCCAGATAAATAACAGGGGGAAATTAACTACAGTGAATATTACATTTGCCACCTAAGACTGAGCAACATATTTAGCAAAATACAGGTTATTGAAGTCAAATTTGTATGATGGCATCTGTTTTTCACAAGGATTGTAGAAATCTTGCAATAAAGAGAGGGAGGTCTGTACCTCAGAGGTAGGGTCAAAGACAGGAAAAGAAGTTTTGCTTGACCTCTTCTTCACGGAAGATTTTGGTTGTAAAATACTATCTGATCTTCCAGAATCCTGGCACGTAGTGAAAGAAAGCACAGGGTCATTTGTGAATTTAATAGAAGGATTCTTCTGGAGATGATGTGTCCTATACCACTTTCACAGTGGAATTGCCCATGCCCTCCTTAACCCACTCATAGAACTAGTTGGAAAAACTCTCCAAGCAAAAATTCATAGGCCGTCCTAACCGCTAAGCTCTTTTCCCCTATGTTACAGAAGTAAACAGTCAGTTTAACAATAAGTGGCAAGAGACTCTCCTGGTAAGAATGGACTCAGGTCCATAACTTCTTCCATAACAGGAAGCCGTAACACTCACAGCGTAAGTTGATAGTTAAACACATATGATTTTGTTCTGGGGTTTCCTTTAGTACAGATTACAAAAATGTTTGTCAAGAATTTATTTTAGAGTAGCTGAAGAACCTGATCACCAAGAAAGACATATGAAATCCAGTGATTCATAAGGAGGAAAAAAAAGCCACAACAATTGTGAGAACAAACTACTCTGGATACTGTAAAAGGAAAAAGTTACTTACTGTACCAGAAATTCCACATGCTAGCATTATTCTCTCCTACGTTTCCACTGAACCAGCACCTCCAGAAGAAACCTTCGTGATGGAAAGTGGCTTTCTCTGCCTAGAGGGGGAATAAAATAAAAAAAAAATAATAAGAAACTATTATCACACAATTTTTAAATGGGTGAAAGAATCAAGTTCAATGGAAATTAGATGTTGAGGTAAAAACCATAATAAAACACAGCCCGCCTGAATATAGATTAGCTATAGCATATCTAAACAGCTATACTTCCTATGAAAGAATGTCATATTGCAAAAGTAGTATCACAAAAGACAAATTCATTTCAGAGTTGATTACAACTGGTTACAAGAGGTTTTGAAACAGGCTTGTAAGCCTCCAGAAGGTCAAAATGAGTATATTCAAAAGTCCATACATAAGTAAATTCTTACAAAACTAACACATCCAAGAAATATAATTCACATTATAAATAAAAATGTCCATACTAACCCCAGCATCTTCGGGCACTTTTGAACACCTTCCTATTTCTGTAGCAAGAAGCCAATAATCAGTTCCAAATGCCACCAAAAAAAGCAAAACCCCCAGAGCTGCAAAGAAGCCTCCAAAAAATATCCCCACACTCAGTTTCATTATCAAAGTTATCTTCAACAAAAAAAAAAAAAAAGGAACTACTTTTTAATTATTTAAGAAGAAGCAGTAAAATAAATAATTTTGGGGGGAAAGTGACTAAAAAGCTTTTTGGAGAATATAACTCATGTATGAAGAAGTTTCTCTTCGCTTGACTTTCTGCCTGTGTTCCTGGTGCCCTGTGAGTGGATTTGTTTCTCCCAATTTGTGTTCCATGTGGCTGACTCACGCCTGACAGATGAAAAGGGGCTTCTATTTTAGGACACTGATGGCAGAGCTTCACTCTGTTTCTCTGTCTGGGCAAGGCCAGTCAGAAATAGCTGACCTTCCCGTAACTAATCAGGGATTGACTTGAAATATTTTTGCAGCTGGTGCATCAACATCAGTGGAGATGGCAATGGAGGTACAATGGCTCTGTCCGTCCATATGAACTGCGAGGACTTCCAAAGTTCAAGCTTGGTGGTGAATGTTTCCTTGGCTGCTGGTGGGTAAGAAAACACATGCAACACTTTGGAAGTTACTATAAGTTAGTAAATGAAGGCTGAGGTTTTTTTATGGAACTTTGAAAACATGGTAGACAAATTGCAGAGATGCCTTTGAAAAATCCTAACTTTTATTACAAATCTTGTTAGCTTCAAAAATCTACAGCTTACCCTTGAAGTATAGCTTTAATGACACTAAACTAAGCATTTAACTGCCTTATTTATTCAGATGCATCTTATTTGCACGTATCACAAATACATGCAATGAAAAATTCCTCCCAGCACCTGATAGAGAAACTTCAATCTTCTTGAAAAAGAAGACACTTTCCCATACATGTGCTTTGGCCATTTTGAAAGGCAATGAGGTAACATATTTAAACTTCAAGGACTCACTGCACAAGTAAAAGGCTTTTCCAACAATTTCTTTTCATGCCAAGCAGGCCTTCCCGAACATCTCTCGTGGATTACAGGGCATGCTCCCATAGACGTCTGTTGAGTTCATTATGCATCAGAACCTGCAGTCCTTACCCAACAGATTTCCACTGGCCTTACCTGGCAACAGAGTAGAAAATATTCCACTGACTTCCCATGCTGGGAAGTGCTGGGACCAAGAGAAAGATGAAGTCAGTTTACTCCAGAAAACATTCATCACAAAATTTTATGGTAACAGACTTGGGTCTCCAGAGCGACTCCTACTTCCAATATCCCGGTATCCATTTAGGCAGAGCAGCAGCGCGCTGAAGGAGAGCAAGGAAAAGACTGCTTCTACCACCTCTCCTCATTTCTGGACAGATGAACCAGAGATGCGTCCTGAGTGTTTTTATAACACTGCATTATCTGCCTAATGCCATATTTGCATTTGTTACAAGTCATATTTTATTCAAACCTGATACTATACTAATTTGATACACAAGCACATCTGATTGTTTGTGGCCATTTTGCACTGCACAGTTTCAGTCTATGCAAAACAGTAAATGAATTTTCAGTCAAACAGACTTTTTTTTACCATATTTTCTTTCCTTGACAGCCACTGATGCAGTTCACTTTTCTATAGCAGAAAGCGATGTCTGGAAACATCAGTTTGGAAAGTGGTATCTTACCATTTTTTATTAAAGAAAACAGATCTGCAGGAAAAAGAACGACAGATAGAATGTGCTATAAAAGAAAATAAGGTATATTTTAGGAAAGGATTACTTGCAGGTTAGAATAATGCTTTAACTTTTGGTCAGCCCTAAAGTAGCCAGGTAGTTGGATTAGATGCTTGTTGTAGGTCCCTACCAGTCGAAATATTCTATTCTAATGTGTCCAAAATAGAAAGGAAAAAAAAAAAAAAAAAAGTTAGGATTCAGTCTAGGACTAACATGTCCATATTTACACAGTTTCACATGACCTAGATGTTTTTCCATTATAATCAATAGTGATCTATCTAGTCAACACAGTCAGCAGAGCCTGGAGAGCAGCTCAGCACAACCTAGATCAGACTCCAAGAGCTCAGTTCAATCACTCTGGCAGACACATAGCTCTAGCCAGTTCCCAGGGTATCCTGCTGGCTCTCAGCTGCCACTCCAGAAGGCCATATTTCTCTCCCAGTTTCAACCATATCTGCCAGACCCACACAGGGGTCTTAGGTTGCCTCTTTTACCTCAGATGGCACTAGGAGCCTACGTGATGGTAACTGAAACAAGTGGAGGGATACAGTTTCCTTACTGTCATCTCCCGCAATCGAATGCCCCAGGATGTCTAAGGCATCTACATTTGGCAGGCAGGTATGACAAGGGACCTAGAGGAGACCCACAACTTTCATGAATGACAACTACAGGCCAGGTTCACACCACCTAAAAGTGATGCTAGATACCTCTGTTTAGATGGCTGAAACCAGTCTCCATTAGCTGGTCAGGTCATTCCGGAGGCATTAGTGATGGCTTAAACCAGACCTCCATCGACTCTAATGGCAGCACAGTTCTGTCGTGGTTTAACCCTGGCTGGACACCAGGGACCCACCAAAGCCGCTCTATCACTCCCCTCTAACCAGACAGAGGAGAGAAAAAGTAAATCAAAAGGGCTCGTGGGTCGAGATAAGGACAGGGAGAGATCATTTTATCAGTTACCATCATGGGCAAAACAGACTCCACTTGAAAGAAATAATTAATTTATTATCAATCAAAATCAGAGGAGAGGAGAAAAACTGCTAGATCTTAAAAACCTTTCCCCCCACCCCTCCCTTCTTCTCTGGCCTCAACTTCACTCCCAGCTTCTCTACCTACTCCCCCCCAGCAGCACAGGGGGATGGGAATGGGGGTTGGGGTCAGTTCATCACACGTCGTCTCTGCCGCTTCTTCTTCCCTAGGGAGAGGACTCTTCCCCTGCTCATGCGTGGGGTCCCACTCACGGGAGACAGTCCTCCACGAACTTCTCCAACGTGAATCCTTCCCACGGGCTACAGTTCTTCACAAACTGCTCCAGCGTGGGCCAATAATTTCCATGGGGTGCAGTCCCTCAGGAGCAGACTGCTCCAGCATTGGGTCCCCTGCGGGGTCACAAGTTCTACCGGCAAACCTGCTTCGGTGTGGGCTCCTCCCCCCACGGGTCCGCAATGGCTTGCCAGGAACCTGATCTGGTGCAGGCTTCCCACGGGATCACAGCCTCCCCCTTGGCCGGCGTGGGGTCCTCCCGGGCTACAGGTGGAGATCTGCTCCACCGTGGACCTCCATGGGGTGCAGGGGGACAGCCTGCCTCACCACGGTCTTCACCACGGGCTGCAGGGGAATCTCCGCTCCGGCGCTTGGAGCACCTCCTGCCCCTCCTTCTTCACTGACCTTGGTGTCTGCAGGGCTGTTTTCTCTTGCATCCTCTCACTTTTCTTCTCTCTCCGGCTACTGAGCCGCAGACGGGTTTTTTTTCCCTTCTTAAATATGTTATCACAGAGGCGCTTTCACTGTTGCTGATTGGCTTGGCCTTGGCCAACAGCAGACACAGGGAATACTTCTAGCAGCTTCTCACAGAAGCCACCCCTGTAGGCCCCCCACTACCAAGACCTTGCCACAGAAACCCAATACATTCCACCCCTCGCCTCTGTGAATCACATATTTAAGAATTATCATTTAAAATCCACATTTATCACACAATCTTCACAATCTCCACAAACTTCACTCCCCTGAATAAAAAAGAATTCCCCACACCAAAAATCAAAATAGCACGATCACTACACGAAACGAAAGTGGACAATTTACACACAATCCACCCCTTATTTCCTTCACCACAATTATAACAGCCAAGATTCCTCATGATCATTTTGTTTTCTAACACTGTTCAGTTCAGTCAATGTTTTGCCCATTCCTCTCTCCCAATTACTATCCTTATCTCAAATTCCTTGTGCCCCACGTTGGGCGCCAAAAAGGACCCACCCCTGTAGCCCCCCCCCTACCAAGACCTTGCCACAGAAACCCAATACAAGTTCCCTATTTCACATGGAGACGTCTGAATGCAAAGGTCTTAACCTGGAACTGAATCCCACTCAGTGGGCTGGAGTTCCCAACCATTTTGCTGTTGTATGGGTGGCCTTACAAAGCATTGGCCCAAAGCTCAAGAAATTTTACTCAGTGAAATCCAGAGATGCAGATAATCCTGACATAAACAAAATCGATGATAAAAAGTTTTTTATGGTAGCCATTAAAAAAAAAAAAAGATAAAATTTAATTACTTCTGATGTGCTGTTTAGCACAACACCATTTAGCTCATCTTAAATAATGTTATTTTTCAGCATTACAGGATACATGTTTATAACTTCAAACTACCAGTTGAACGGCACTTTGTATGAATATTGCAAAAGAGGACAAACCTGATTTTGGTGAATTCTGACAGTGAAAATAATAAAAATACTTTTCACTCTCATGCTTTAGTCTACAAATCTCAAAGCTCTTTTCAAAGATGGTTATGCACTGCTGTACATACTTGTAACTAAGGAAACTGTGGCACACCATGCTGAAATGACTTTTTCAACATTACATCAGAAGTAAAAAGAGAACTCCAGCCACCTGACTCAGCCACTGAAACACAAATAACAGAAGAAATAAAATGGCTGGTTTCAGTCTTATTGCACCTACCTGGCTTCAGGTCAGATATAAGTCAGTGACTCTGTGAACCCATTTCTGCATGAGAATAACTTACTCACATGGGTAGCTTCACTGAAATAAGTTTCATTAAAACTTTGACTGAATTCAAAAGGCAGCCGAATCACTGCCTGTGCAGTACAAGTATTTATTTTTAATATACTGTACATGCACTCTGGTCTCAGCTAGCATGTTCATCCTGAGAGGATCTAATTTAATTATTCTCTTTTATATTTATGGCACATTCTCCGGCAGTGCTATCTTCCAAATACTTCTAAAATCTCCAGTATTATGCCCAGCTATGTCAGGAATGAATCAGAAGCCATGTTAAGACTTGTTATGTCAGCTTAAAAATTCATGTTATCCACTATTTGAATACTCACAGAAAGTCTCAGGGCACTTTTTCTTCAATTCAATTAAATTAAATTCTGAAGGTTATTCAACAGAAGAGAGAAAGTTTCAAGGCAGGGAAAACAGGGCCAGGCTTATCAAGCCAAAACAATCATCATTGTGAATCTTAAACAAGGTCCTTCCCCAACGCCCTCCATAACTCCTAAATTTCTACAGAAAGACAGCATTTTAAAATCAAAGTGACTTAGCCAAATTTATCCCTACTATAATGACAATGAAGTAATTAAATCAGTTTTCATATACAATCAATTTGGCCAATTAAGCCCAACATTCATTGATTTTGTTGATTCATAGTGGGAAGACCGAAGGCCCCCACATAATGGATGGATTCCAATCTCATTTAACAAAGCTGGCAGAAGTTTTATGATTTTATTTCCATTTATTTTCCAGATAGATAGGGCTAAACTAACTCCTAAATCTGCATATTTGATTTATGTATCTAAATAACTCCAGCTTCAATACAGTATGTGAGGCCCTCATTGTATTTAAAAATAGAAAAGAAGAAAAAAACAAGCCAAAACAATAGCAGGCTGTTTCTTTCTTCCTTTTCGATCTGAAGGAGAAGAAGCTTGATTAGTTTATGGGAGGGGGAAGTTGTTTATTTGCTTGTTTATGTTTGTGTGTGATTGAGTAAATGTCGTGTGTGTATGTTTGGAATTGGCAGGCAGCTCCTTATCTGTGCTAGCAGATATGTCCGTGATCTAAAAACAGCCTTTTAGAACTGGCTGCATGTCTCACTATACACCAAGAAACAATTTCAGCAGCTGCCTCTGAGCTGAGTCCTTCGGAGACCTCACTGCCCATTTACTGCTCAAGAAAAACATTCTGAACAGCGATGGAGTATCTCACCTGCTGATCCAGATCCTCGTCCTGTCCATCCTCCCCAGCTGGGCAGGACGTTATCCATTGCACCTACACAATCAATTGTCAGCAGCGCGCTGGGCAGACATACAGAGCATAGTACACCTTGTCCATTAAATCTTTGGCTGGGCTTCATCTTACCCAACACTAGACAGCTGCAGGGTAGCTGTCTCCAATTAAGCTGATCACCTCAGGTTTCCTTTACAGTCATATTGGCACTTTCATGGCACAGTCCATCTGACCTATTTTTGGATGACTACTTCAGTGTGCAATGAATCACACCCTAAAAGCGGAATTACTTTTTTCTTTTTTTTTTTTTTCCTCCACTGGCTAAAAGGGGGTCTGGAATAACTAGTTTCAGATATGACCACTTTAATCTTAATACTGCAGTAAATCAGGCCAGAAATCACAGAATCACAGAATGATTGAGGTTGGAAAGGACGTCTGGAGGTCACCTTGTCCAACCCCCCCTGCTCAAGCAGGGCCACCTAGAGCTGGTTGCCCAGGACCACATCTAGGTGGCTTTTCAATATCTCCAAGGCTGGAGACTCCAGAACATCCCTGGGCAACCTGTGCCAGTGCTGGGTCACCCTCACAGTAAAAAAGTGTTTCCTGATGTTCAGAGGGAACCCCCTGTGCTTCCATTTGTGGCCACTGCCTCTGGTCCGGTCACTGGGCACCACTGAGCAGAGTCTGGCTCCACCCTCTTTATATCCTCCCTTTGGGTATTTATATACATTTAAAAGATCCCCCGAGCCTTCTCTTCTCCAGGCTGAACATTCCCAGCTCTCTCAGCTTTTCCTCATAGGAGAGATGTTCCAGTACCTTCATCATCTTAGTGACCCTTAATTGGACTCTCTTCAGTATATCCATGTCTCTTTTGTACTGGGTAGCCCAGAACTGGACCCAAGTGTGGCCTCACCAGTGCTGAGTAGAGAGGAAGGATCACATCCCTCAACTTGCTGACAAGGCTTTACCTAATGCAGACCAGGAAACCATCCATGTTCTTTGCAGCAAGGGCACATCGTTGGCTCATGTAAAACCTGAGCAGATATTGTAGAGAGTACAAGTCCTCTACACATGGATGAAATCAAGCCGTTCTGACCACAGGTATCACTAAGTCATTCATTTCACATGAGCTATCCTAAGCTCATGACGAGATCAATGATGGTGACTGCCCGTCTGACCTAAGGAAAGAAGCAGCCCATATCCCAGCAACAGCTTCAACAGGAACTCTAATAAACCAAGAACAATCTTCTTTATGAGCCATTATATCTACACATTTTTATGTATCCAGGGATTATATCATACACTCTGCTCATTTACTGTGTGGGAGGTAACAAAAACTACAGCCTCTCCTTCCCATTTCTATTAGCACAATCTGGCGCAACACGCACCTGCAGGAGCACACGATAGAGTTGCAGCCACCCAGATGAACAAAGCTGCAGGGTGCATATCCCAGTTGGACCCTGCCTCATACCCTCTCTGTGTTCAGGCCTTCGACACTCTATAAAGCATCACAGAAAGGAAGAAAAAACTTTAGTATGACTGTGAGTGGGTCGCTCTCTTTCATGTATCCCATTCTGCAGTATCTTAGATTAAATCTATGTTGGATAAAATAGGTAAAAAATATGGGAAGGTACAATATTTTTAAATCAAGTCATGACACCAATTCAAGTTGTGATGAATCCATGTCCCTGCAAGTAGGGCAGGACAACTAGAACCATCGGAGGTACAAGAAGGTGCATCCAATTTCCTCACATCCTTGTGAGTGCTCTAAACTTTTCTTACAATTGTTAAGAAAGCCGGGCCAATGACATTAATGTTTCCTGCAGTTCTTTAAAGGAATGACTCAGCCCTGCATGCAATTTACACAGAAATGAATGAGCTGCCTAATTTTAGGAGGCGTTTCAGGCAGCTGCCCGTGGAAGCACTTAATGCGCCTGCACCCCAGAAATAGTGGGAAATAAAAGAGTTGCACCCTTCTTCAACATTTCTATTGCTGTTTTACATGTGTCCATTCACAGCAGGAAGCTACAATGAATCTTACTCTGACGCAGCAACTCCTCCCATCTGCTGCACAGACACTTTAGCACGTATTTTAGGATTTTAGTCAGGAAGCCTGAGGATCTAGCCCTCAGTCCTTTCTGTATGCTTCCAGCTTCTACAGAGCTCCTGAGGTTAAAAAAACCCAAACAAAACCAACATGCATGTGTGTGTGTGTAATAAGGGTACTGTAGTATGACAGGGAATAGACTGGAGTCACCAGTAGTCATCCAGGCCATCCTCTGCTCCAGAGCAGGAGCAATAGTATCTAAGCCATTCCTGGCATATTTATTTTATCTGTTAAACATTAATTGAAAGAAACATGGAAAGGTACGCAGTCTCAGTTATACTGCCATGGAACACTCCAAAAGGGGAGAACTAGGCCCAATGCCTGAAGTAATTCCTTCCTTTAACAAGATTTTTAGAAATACTTCTAAGTCACTCTGTCATGCCCACCAGCACTTACAGCTTTGAGGGTGGAGTCAATTAAAAGGTTTCTTTCCACATTCCTTAAACTTGCAGGTCTTTTCAGAGAGATTACACATGAAATGTCATTAAGATTAACAGCAGTTTCCAAACTCAAGTTCATTTACAGTACCTCTTAAAATGTTCTGGCCCACTGGATTGTAATTTTTTCTACTGGGCTCAATCTGTATATGAAAAGTTGAAATGACTGTTGAATGTTACCCTAATGATCTGAAGTGGTAAGCCAGAATGAAATAAGTCACTGTTAGCTTCGCTAAATTTCATGAGAAATTGTACATTGGGGGATCTTGACCTTACCTATTTGTAATGCGGGAATCCAAGAATACGTTCCGTTTAACTGCAAAAAATTGCTGTAGTTGTCTCAGATCTGTCTTACAAAAGCATTTTACAAACCTTATTTAAGAATTTATAATGTTTAAAGCTTTCTCCCCCCATGAAGGAATAAAAGGATCTTTTTTCCAAAACTTTGTTAGATTTCAGATGCCTTCCATGAGTGCTTTCACTCCGTTGTGGCTTGGAGCACACACAGGCGCAGAGCTGGCTGCGGAAGGGCGGCTGCGGACCGCCTCAGCCCCTTGCTTGGCAGGTGACACCAAACATTTGCCACAGTGCATGTTTTTAGTAAAGGGTTGCAGATGTCTCAGCCCTTCTCCTCATTAGCAAACTGAACCTCGGACATTCTCCCCTGGACAAGTCCTCCTCCCATTCAGAATTTGAGGCAAGAACAGCTCATTAGGGAGGGCTGAGGACAGTCTGATCTCCAGCAGCCCAACACTGTAAGAAACGTTCTTTCTACCATTAAAGTATCTTTTTTTTTTTACTCCATTTATTCAACGTTGACCTTCAGTTAGGACAGCAGAACTAGACACAGTGTTGCATTAGTATTCAGACCAAACAACTGATACAAAAGTCATAAAGTTTTCCTGCTTTTCTACTTCAGGTTCCTCTATTTCTTATCAAAAGATGGAGTTTGCTTTTTGGGCCACAGAATAGCAATAAAAACTTATGGCTGCTGGTTTTTTTACTATGACTACCAAGTTCATCTCATAATCACTGACTGCTACGACAGAGGCGTACCCCCTAAGTGCGCATCATGCTTTGTTTCTAGCTATGCCTTTGCACTTAGAAAACTTACATGTCATGAAAGCTGAGGACTCAGCCTGTGCTGTGCCAGTAGTCTGCGTAATTTTCCTGGTCCAAGCATTATCCGTAAAATCAGTGATGATGATTCTATCTCTTCTTCCAGGTCATAGAAAAAGGGTTAGAAAAGAGAGGACCATCTAGACAGACCCCTTCTTCAGGGAAGATTATCCACTTGCAAATACAGTCTGGAGACATATCAAACAACTCTGAATCCACATGCTGTTTGCCATTTCTGAGTACATATTGCTCTATTGTCTTTAAGAATCATCCAGTAACAAGCCAAACACCTTAAAGCAGCAACAAGTGAAATACCTTAAAGCAATGTAAGTGTACTTTGTTGATAGTATCATTTTAATCAACCAACTATGTAATTCTGCCCCCAGAGATATTAGACTGGTTCTATTTTCCTTAAGACTGTGATAAATGGTCTTCACTGTATTTCATTCCTTTGCTTGTTAGTCAATTCCTTTATCAGTCATACTATCATTTTATTTGGGAACCTTTATCTTAAGATTTCTTTATTTGGGAGCCTTTATCTTAAATCTTGTAATTGCAATGGCAGAACACGAGTGGGAACCTCCAAGGCAGTAGAAACCATCTGCCTTCAGGTCAAAGGTGACAGGTATTTGCCATGTTACTATATATTAATGCCTTTTTCTTGTATATTATGCAAAACTAAACACATAATATGCACAGTCCTCTAATAATCTAATCAAGTTTGCCAGTACAAAATCAGTAAGAGATCTATTAAAGGAGGAGACATCTATACGTTTTCTAAGTATTTTTTTTTTGCTCCGTGAACAGTTTGCACTTAACAATGTTATTGAAGCATCAAAAAGTTCGGTTATTCTCTGCTTTACAAGCCATTCTGCGCGGAGCTAGCTTGAAATAATAGACAAAACTAAAAAAAGAGTATTCGTTGTCAGAGCATTCAATATTCCTGCCGACAATATTTTGTCCCATTAGATCATTTTGATTTTCAGAATCCAAGACAAATGCAGAATTGCTAACTCTGGTTTCTGACACTGGCAGCAGAGACTGACATTTACATAGAACATCAAAAATTTCACTTGGGCTCAGTGTGTGCACAAAAGTCAAACTGCCTTATACCCCAGGACAGTACCTAAACCCTTGCAACGCCTTTTACTCATTCACCTCTTCAATAGTTTCCTCTGATAAATCTTCAAGCCTTTTCCATTTTTTTCTGTCAGAGTTAAAATGACCAGGGGTAAAATTAGTGCAATATTGAGCAGACAATGTAGTTTCGGTTCCCATGATGCTCTAATATTTCAGTATCTTGTAACCATTTTGTCCATTTCAGAGGAATCATATGCAACTGTGATCTCCGTTAATGTTATATCCAGAATTTTAAAAATCTCACTGAGAAGATTTGTTATTCATAGCGGTCTCAGAGAGAAATTAATAGGATATATTGGTTAAGCCAACTGTAAAATATCACAGCCACTGGTATATTAAACAACTGAGTTATTCTGGAGACTCTGATAACATCTTTGTCCCTATGCATACGCTAGGCTAAGCTTTGCCTTCGTATCTTATTTATAAGCTGCATATCTAGGAATATGACTTGCTTTCCGGTTTGGGGTTTTTTTTGTTGGTTTTTTTTTTTTTTTTTAATCTTAATTCTTCATAACCATAAGGAAAACCACGTTCCCTTCTACTTTTTTTGTGATCTAAACCTGTTGAAGACCCTTGATCCTGTGATATTTATTTCTTCTGAAAACACAAAGATGGAACTGAAGTTATCCTATAGTCAGTTATCGATTGATCATTCTCACACTTTATCGACTGGTGCTAACTTTTAAAATTTAGAAGTCATCATCATTTTTCAAAAGCTTTTCTTACTGATAATTAAAAACAAGCTAAAGCATCTCCCATTCCCTTGCCCTTTTGTTTGTTTGGTTTTTTTTTTAATTAAAGTATTTAAAACTGCAGCACCTTCATTGATCCCTGGCTTAGCAGCTATATAAAAAAATCCCCCCTGCCTCCAACAGAAAGCTATTTTGCATGTGACAATCACTTCCACCTGTACATCTCAGATTTAAGAATGCCATTTTACTTCTTTGGACGGAAATAGGTTATAATAGCCATCCCCAATTCCCGCTATCCCTGACTTTAACAGAAACAGCACAGCAGCGTAGGTGCTAAGCGGAGGAGGATGCCCTTCTTCCCTGGCTCAGTACCACAACCACCAGCCATGTAACAAGGCAAGAAAACACTTGGCCACCAGAAACACTTGATGAAGGCATGGGGCTGAGCCCCGTGAGAGGGCCAAGCAGCAGCAGTGGGATGCAGACACTTTTCCCCACAAAGGAGGCAGGCTTGGAGGTGCAGAGCTTCACAAGTCCTCTTTCTACAACCACCGAGAGGATGGATGGACAGATGGGGGAACTCGCTACCATGCTCCTCAGGGCGCATTTTTGCTTTCACAGCCCCTCCACCCTATCTAGCTCTTCCTGCTCTCCCTTGAGCCTCAGGCCCGGAGGTGACGGGTTGCAAAACTCTCTGCTGACAAACACAAGGGGCAATGGGCACAAACTGAAACGTAAGAGGTTTCAGTTGAATATGAGGAAAAACTTCTTTACTCTGAGGGCGACAGAGCCCTGGAACAGGCTGCCCAGGGGGGTTGTGGAGTCTCCTTCTCTGGAGATATTCAAAGCTCGCCTGGACGAAGTCCTGTGCAACCTGCTCTGGGTGAGCCTGCTTTAGCAGGAGGGTTGGACTAGATGGATCTCCCGAGGTCCCTTCCAGTCCCTGCCAGTCTGTGAAACACGCAAGAAGCGGCAGGAAGGTCAAAGTCCTACAGGTGCGGGGGGGAGCAGGCACGGATCCCGACGGCCTCCGGGACCTGCAGGGATCCTCACTCCTCCTCCTCGCCTGAAAAAAAAAAGAGGAGACACGAAGAAGACGCTCGCTAACGCAAGCAAAACACCAGGCCTGACCCCCGCTCCCTACCCTGCCGCCTCCATGTTCCCGCCGCGCCGCAGGCAGTGCGCATGCCCAGCGCCGCCGCCCGGTACGTGGCGCGGGCCGGCGGCCGCCGCTGGCCGGATGGAGGAGGAGGAGGATGAGGAGGATGGAGGAGTCCGCGGAGCCGCGGGGAGCCCGACGGCGGCGTCCGACCGCTTCGTGCGGTGCCTTTAGCGGTGGGCTTAGCGGAGAGGCGCGGGGCGGCGGGGCCCTTCCGGCGGGGCCCGGGCCTGCGGAGGGAGGCCCTGCCCCCCGGCCGCCCCGCGCCACCCGCTGGAGCGGCCGTGCGGGAGGCGGGAGCTGGGGGACAGCCCCCGGCCGGCGCCAGGGCCGCGAGGTCCCCTTGTCAGGGGGCGCTGCAAAGCCCCAGGTCAGGCAGGCAAGCGCCCCCCCCCCGCTCCTCCCCCGCCTCCTTTGCCGCTGCCTGGCTGCGGCCCCGGGGGCGCCCAGCGGCCCCGGCTCGTAGCGGCCACCCCCGATGCGCCGTCGACAAGGCCGGTGGGTTTTGAGGATATTCGCTGCCTTTTTGGGAGTTGGAAGGTTGGTAGCGGCTGCGTTGCTTTCAGCTGTGCCGGCAGCCGCGCAGTGTGATGGGAAGGTGTGGGAGTCACCCGGTGGGTGCAGCGGCGTAGCGCAGCGCCCTTACAGATAAGCCTTGCCGTGTCACAGCCTCAGAATGGCAGGGGTTGGAAGGGACCTCGGGAGATCATCCAGTCCAACCCCCCTGGTAAAGCAGGTTCTCCTAGAGCATGTTACACAGGATTTCGCCGAGGGCTTTGAATATCTCCAGAGAAGGAGACTCCACAACCCCCCTGGGTAGCCTGTGCCAGTGCTCCGTCACCCTCAGAGTAAAGTTTTTCCTCACATTCAACTGAAACCTCTTATGCTTCAGTTTGTACCCATTGCCCCTTGTCCTGTCGCTGGACACCGCTGCAAAGAGTCTGGCTCTGTCCTCGTGACTTCCACCCTTAAGATATTTGTATGTGTTGATGAGGTCTCCCCACAGCCTTCTCTTTTACAGGCTGAACAAGCCCAACTCTCTCAGCCTTTCCTCATAGGGGAGATGTCCCTTAATCATCCTAGTTGCTCTCCTCTGGACTCTTTCTAGGAGTTCCTCATCTTTCTTGAACTGGGGAGCCCAGAGTTGGACACAGTACTCCAGGTGGGGTCTCACCAGGGCAGAGTAGAGGGGGAGGATAACTTCCCTCGACCTGCTGGCCACACTCCTCTTAATGCACCCCAGGATACCATTGGCCTTCTTGGCCACAAGGGCACACTGCTGGCTCATGGTCAGCTTGTCATCCACCAGGGCTCCCAGGTCCCTCTCAGCAGAGCTGCTTTCCAGCAGGTCAGCCCCCAGCCTGTACTGGTGCATGGGGTTCAACCTCCCCAAGTGCAGCTTATCAGACAGCTGTTCCTTGAAATACCAAACAAACACACACCCCCCCCCCCCAAACAAAAAAAAAAAAACCCAAACCCAAAAGAAACAACAACAAAACCCCAAACCCCCACAGAAACCTATGTTTTTTCTAAAAAAAAAAAATCCTTACTGAAAGGACACAGTGTATAGCTTTTAAAGAAGGTTTGTATTCTGTAGTGATTCATGAGCCTCGGGGAAATGCGATTTTAATTAATTTAAAATTAAAAGGGATAACTTGGAAAACAAATACAAAATGAGTACAAATTTGCGCTGTGAAACGTACATATGTTCTCTTACCTATCTTTAGGTTTGTGCACGATAGAAACAATCTAGTTGGTTTGGGTCCTGGAGCAAATATTCCAGGCAAAGGTGTGTTAGAACAAGCTTTGCTTCTTAGCTCGCTTTCAAACACCGTGGTTCTCCAACCCTGCAATAGCTTGCTGACGCCAAGCTGGAGTACGCGCTGAAATCAGCCAAGAAGTGGAGGTCCGTTTGGAGGGTGTAGAGGGTGGTGAAATATCATAATAAAGCACTGTCACCTGTGATGCAAGCTTCCTGTAACTAAGCGAATACAGTGTAGTTACTGTTCGCCTTAAGAAATTATAGATGAAATGAGAAATAACTACCCATCGGAGCATAGTAGTTGATGGGTCTTGCTTTACCTACACGCCTATGACAAGTCCAGTACTGCCAGGGCATATTCTGAGAGTTGTCCCTTTTAATGTCTTGATCAATGTCCTGGATGAGGTCGTTGAACCTCTTTTCAGGTTTGCAGATGACACCTAAGATTGTGTTGTTGAAGACAACAATAAGTCCTGTGCTCTGTTTGCTCATGCTCATGTATTTAATAATGCTTCTAACCTCATAAGTCTCAGTTTCAACCATCAAAAGGCACTTAATGACAGACTCTGAGAATTTACTTAGTGATACATATTGTTACAGTTATTCAGGGTGTGGGCATACTGTGAAGGGGTAGTCTAGTTCAGCTCAAGCAGTCACTGATAAAAGGGCGATCTTGCTCCAGTAGACCTTCTGTAAGGTTCTGCTCTGATCTAGGGTGCTATATGCTGTGCCAGATAGTACTAGTGAAAGAACTACTGGGTCAATGTGGTTAGCTTAACAAAAGATAAAGAAATCAAAAGGAATGAGTAGGAGATCCTTGTACTGTTCAGGATGGGCAGTGTCCTTTGCCCTGCTCTTACAAAACATTTTTCACTTATGCTTTGCTTTTTTCTTTCTTTTGTTTTTGTTTTTTTTTTTTTTTTTTCATGTTTCTGTCTTTTCACTACATTTCTTAAGTTATACACAAAGGCAGTCTGTAGGTAGGTTTGGGTCTACCATAGCTTCTTCCTCATTGTGGTTTAGAGTTAAAATACTGTTGATTTTCCAGATATGCTCTCTTTGCCCAAGTAAAAAGTATTTTTAGGTGATAGAAATATTGGTGCCAAGTACTTTTCTTGTTAAACAGACAAAGTTTAATATATTATTAAAGGAATATTTAATGTTTAATTATATTTCTTCAGACTGATTATATCCGGAGGGGGAGCGAGGATTGCTGTTTTCATAGTTTAACTCTTCTGAGAGGCAGTTCTTTATCTTTCAGTTTGTGTTTTTGTAATTTTGTACATACTGGATACATTGTAGAGGTTGCAACATACCACACTGGGCATGAAAAATTTTCTTTTAATCTTGTATTGAAATGGAAATAATTCTTTTTTTTTTTTTTTTTAAATATTGACTGTTATTAAGCCAGGTTGCCATGATCTTTGTAGAAGTGATCAGTTATTAAAACTTTTCCTGCTGCCTTTCAGGATTTATTTGGTGTGAGCATGGTTGTTCCTTTAATGAACCTTCATATCAAATCTCTAGGAGCAAGTCATACAGTTGCTGGAATAATAGGTGAGTGGCAGTACTTGACTAATTTACCAAAGAATACGATAATGTAAACTGAATTATGCCTTACTGCAAACTGGACATTGTAACATAATTCTTCCTTGCTAGTAGCATAATAAAAAAGTAAGGCCAATTTCCAAGTAAAACCGTAAGGGCAGCCACACTGTGTTAGACCCAAAGACCTGCCCAAAACTTGCATACTGACAGTAGCCAAAAGCAGGTGCTTGGGGAAGAGCGTTCTTGGAAGGAACAAGGAAGTCTTGCAGTAATACTTGTACAGATGCTTTTCCAGCATCCAAGAATTCACAGCTCAGCAACTTTGGGAGCCAGAGGTATTGCTTTTAGTTTTATTGTTATTTACAGGCTTTGCAAAGAGTACTTCTGCAGCCGGTTCTCCTGAGCTTTCCAAAGCCTGTGATTGCTCCCAGTCTGACTAAATTCCTTGCAGCTATCTTTTGGCAAAACATTTATTGTCTTTAAGGAGTGTTTACAAGGAAATTCTGAAGGTTTGAAATTTTATCTTAAAAATGAAGTGGTAAGATGAAGTTCCATGGTTCTAAAGTTCTTATTTATATCTTATGGTACCGTTTATGGTTTGTAATGATACAAGTATGATATTCTTAATAGCTATGTGTGGTTGACATGGGCTCTGTTACTCAGTTTTTTATTACCTTTTTTATTTTGGATAAAATTTAGCACTTTTAATGAAATAATTCTGGTGCTGCTCTGAGTTGTCAGAGTATTATTTTAAGCAGCAATTAGTCAAAAAAATGTTTTCAACAGTCTGCTATTTTAACTTTAAAAGGAACTGAGTTTTGGGGTGTATAAATGAAAGATGCTGGCGGATATTTTCTCTCTGCTTCTCTTTGCTGCTTCTCTTCTGTTACTAACTGCTGCTAAACGCTTGGCCTCTAGAATGAAAGAGTAAGGTCTGTGGTTTCTTCAGGGCTTCTGTGGTGCCTTGTAACACGTTCAAGTGCCAAATGAAAGTACTTAGTGTCTCTCAGTAATAAAATTCTCTCCTGATTCCGAGAAAGCAATTATAAATGCCAAGATCTGTTTTGTTTAATACACCACACAAAGCAACATACTTCTTCATTACATAGTTGTGAGAGTTTTCAGCAGAAACTGTTTCCTTGGTTATGTGCTGAACTCCACCCTTGTTTTGCCTTGCTCCCTCTTCCTATTCTTCTAGTAAGTTATTACCAGAGTTTCTCTCGTGTTTCCTTATTTAAAATTTTTGTACTGTTTTAATTTTAAAAAAAAAAATCAGTTTAATTTTTAACATTGGTATTTTACTTGTTTGTTTTAGGGTCTCTCTATGGTATACTGCAACTATTTTCCAGCACATTTGTGGTGAGTTCTAACACTGAATTCCTAAGTATGCTGGTATTTCTGTGGATTTTAGGGGGAAAAGGATGAGGTTAATAATAGTGTTTCTTGAAAATTTTAAAATGTTTATAGTGTTCATATAAGCATTTTTGGTTGGTGGATCCAGTTTTTAGTTTGTGTGGAAAATATTTCATTTCTAGGGGGTTATCAAGTTTTTCAGAACTAAACAGAATACAGTCCTTAGACAAAAACTGGAATCCAGGTTTGGGCCCGGTCATACATTATTGAGCACGTCTCGGTCACACAGGGTTCTTTTCAGTGTTGGTGCTGGTAAAGCAGTTGTCTTCAGTGCAGTAGCCTGTCCAAAAAGTCAGCTCTTCATAAGCCTGTTAGCCACAGTTTGCTTTGCCTGCTTAGTGAGTGGGGCCCTGTAATTTGCTGTATGGCTTAAATTCATGCATTATACCTCTGTGCTTTGTTTGGTTTTGTTTTCTGTTAGCTTTTGATTTTTTTACATCCTAATCTAAGCAAGAGCGCAAAGACTAAACATAAAGGCCAAACCTCTCAAATGTATGCTTTACCTATCAATACTTTAGATACTTGTATTTAATCAGAAGTACCTTTAATATTACCCTGGTACATCCTAGCTTTAAACAGAGCAGATTTTGGGCATCTCCTGAGAAAAACTGTTTCAGAGTTTTGTTTGTTATGCAGGTTACCTGGGATAATTTGCTTCTGTAATCTTGTGGCATTTTCTTTGAACTGCAAGACTATTTCCTACTTTCTTAAAAAGCTTTCTGTTTGGAATCAGGCCGATTTATAAGCATGCTACATGCAAATTTACTGTTTGGACTCGGATGACAAACTCCTCATAGCTAAGATTATTCCTTTTAGGATGCTCAACAAGCTTCTAGTACATAGAGACCGTTGTTGCAAGGAAGTATTTGTGGTCAGTTGCGATAACATTTTCAGAGGGGCCCTACTACTAATATTTCATGGTGTTTACTGCAGGATTGTATTTTTAAAAGAGAGAAGTTATTTTTAAAAAAGCTGTGTGCATGACATTAAATAGAATGATAGTTTCGGCAGGTGTACTGCTGTCAGGGCAGAAGTCTGCTCATCGCTTCCAGATTTTGAGCACTTAGGAATGTTGTGTAATAAGCTTATTAAGCTATCACTGACAGTCCTTTCATCTCTTGTCTCAATTTAATTTAGAAGTGTTCACTGTACATAGTTAAATGTTATAAAAAGCTAATCTTATTTTTTTGCTTTATAAAAGGGCTGCTGGAGTGATATAGTAGGAAGACGGTATTCCCTGCTTGCTTGTATTCTTCTCAGTGCACTAGGTTACTTCCTTCTTGGAACATCCACCACTGTGTTCCTGTTTGCCATTTCTAGAGTCCCTGTAGGTGAGTAAACACTTAGCACTTTGCAGTTTAAATTCCCTGTAGTCTCAGCTTGAGAATTACTACTAGGGATACCATGGCATGTGAAGCATCATCATCCAGCAGCACCAACTGAACCCTAGTAATGGAAAAATCTCTGTGAATCAAATATTCCCATGACTTTTTTCTGAAAATAATTTGAAATGAATACCCAAAAACTGTCACAACTTTTATGCCACCTTGAGTGGTTGAATTTTATGAGAATAGGAGTGCAGTGATTTCTTGAAAGAGGCTGTTGTAAGGTTAGTCATAACAGGTACACGATACACCAGATCGCTGCTGGAAATCTTGGCCTGCACTTGCAATGCAGAATGGAATGGTATGTGCATTATTGTTTTTTCTCATGCTGAAAATACACCTGAAACTGATACTGCAAAATTTGGCTGAAATTTTAGGTCACTCCTTCAACAGAATATTTATCTTGTGCAAAAGCATGTACATTTGCAGCACTGAAGCTAAGTTTGTGCCAGGGTTCATATCGGAGTTCTTATAATAGCTGAACAGCTTTCACATATATTCTGATATAATAAGCATTGCTGTTACTGGGAACACATCTACTAAAGGGCATTTTTATGGCCTATAGTCTTGATTTAGGAACCATTCATATTGTTTCTTAATTTAAAGACAATTTGTTAATTAATTATTTGGTCAATATTTAATTACTTAGCAGAGGTAATACTTTTTAATGCTAACAGCACTGTGACTGTGACAGCATTGCCCTGGTCAGAGGGAAGGAGCATAAAAGATCGCATTATTAATATTCCTGCAGCATGCTTACCCTTCTGTGCTCTCCTTTTGCCACCCACCAGTGTCTCATGTGAATTTGGTATGTTACAATCCTGGAAATCTCCATGCTCAGCAAAGTTGGTACAGAGCTATGTTCCTAAACAGACAGGCCGTTCCTACTGCACTATTACCCACCCATAGTTTCCTATTTTAGCAGCTATTTTATTCCTAGTGTGCTCCAGCACTCAGCTAAGTTACTACTTCGTTCAGCAGGGCTGCAGGAGCACTCCTTCAACACAGACGCGTGAAAAATTTTGATTCCTAAGTCCAAATCCTTGAACAGCCAGGATGATGGTCATGGCCCAGCATGCTGCATGACTCTAGCATTGAAGAATTTGTGGTTTATGGAATCTTAAAAATAGATTTTGAACATGGATATTACAGATAGCTTCTGTCATTTTACATACTTTGTACTGAGCAATACATGTTTATTATCTTGTTTATGTTATGTTGCAGGTATTTTCAAACACACACTCTCCATCTCTAAAGCTCTGCTTTCTGACTTGGTTTCTGAGAGAGACCGCCCCTTAGTAATGGGCCGCTTCAATGCAGCCTCTAGCGTGGGCTTCATTCTGGGGCCTGTTGTTGGTGGCTACCTTACTGAGTTGGAAGGTGGCTTTTATCAAACATCTTTCATCTGTGCCTCTATCTTCGTTCTGAATGCTGGTAAGTTGTATGTCATATTTTGCATCTTGGGTCCCTTCATTCATCACTTTTGTGCTTTTATGCCATTTGTAATACCTTGAATCCATGTGTGCGTATCATCTGTGGCATACATGTTTTGTATACTGATACTAGCCTTTGAATTTGAACCCATGTGGAAGGGCAGTAATTTTGAAACAGTTAACCTCCAGATGCTTCTCCTTCATGCTGTATGTATCACTGTTGCATTCAGACACAGGAATGGGAATTTTTCACGTGCCCAAAGATGAAGACTAGAAATCAGAATTTTGGCTTTAGCCTTTAGATTTGTTTATATGTTGCAAATGCATCACCTCAGCGTGTTCCTTCCTTACTTTCACCACATTTAAAATTGAGCTGATACTATGAATAACACTAGATTTAATCTTTGTAATTTTTTAAAGTGAAATGATTGTTAAAGTCCTTTTTTGAATTTTGATCTTTATGCTAAGTAAACTCTAACAATCAGACTAATGTCTTCCACATAAAGTTAATGCAGTTGAATGAAATCAACTAATTTCTTGATCTGTATAGGTCTTGTCTGGATGTTACCCTGGAGTGAAGGAAGCACTGGCAATAGAGAACATCAACAAGGCAACAAAGGAACAGACACTTGCTCAGAAAAAGCAAATCGTGACCTCCGCTTGAAATCAGCAACTAATGGAGCTATGGCAAGTGATAGTCTTTTCTGGTCTTCGTGGATCCAAGTTGCAACAGTGCTGAAGAGGATTAAAGGAATTGCGTGCTCTGATCTGTGGGATATTTTTTTAGTGCGGTTGCTGATGTCCGTTGCCATACTGCTGTACTATAGTAATTTTAGTCTGGCCTTGGAGGAGAGATTTGGGGTGAAACCCTTGTTTGCTGGATACCTAATGAGCTATAGCAGTGCGCTTGGAGTCCTGGCTGGTTGTCTGCTTGGACCAATAACAAGACTCTATCAGCACAACACTTACAGAATTCTGTTGCACTCCAGCACTCTTACCTGCACGTTGATTCTCCTATATGCATCAGCGCCGAGCATATGGATGGTCATTTTGTCTTCCACATTCTTAGCCTTTTCAACTACTATAGGTCGTACTTGTATCATTGATCTTGAATTGACCATTGGTGGGAATGAGGCCAGCGGTACGCTCCTAGGCGTTGGACAGTCTGTGACATCAGTGGGACGTATAATTGCCCCGCTCCTTTCTGGAATTGCTCAGGAGTTCAGCCCTTGTGGCCCTCCGAGTCTAGGCGTTGGACTAGCTTTAGTAGCTATTCTGATCATGAACGCAAACAAACAAAAATACTGTAGCCATGGAAATGTTAAGTTAAAAAATCAATAGCTGCAAATTTGGATTGCATATCTTACAGGGGAGGCAAAGCACGTCAACCTGGGGTGATGCTTACACCTGCCAGACTTGTACAGTAGTAACAATGCTGCAGGGATGTTGTTCTAACTGGTACCACTAGAACACTTGTGAGAGGGACAGGTGTTGCTGTATTGTACTGGCTGGGATTTTTTTACGGATTTTTAACCTTTTTGGAGGGGAAAAAAAAGTGATACGAAATACACAAATCCTGCTTGTAGCTCACATTTGAAATGGTGTTTGATAGATTGCTAAAAGACAGAAATTAATTCTTATTATTTAATCAGAGGTGAATTTTTATTATTTAATCAGAAGGAGAATTAGGCTCATTAGCCTAAATTTCTTAGGCTGTGGTCTGCTGCCATTTTTCTGCTGTGACAGTAGCTTAATTAACAGTGTGTTTGTTTATGTGATTTTGTTAAGCATACTTTGTCTACAAAACTTGCTGAACAGCATGATTAGGCACCTTGGGGTAGCCATCCGACCCCTGCTGATTCCTGGTCTCTCCCAGGTAACAGAACCGGGTATATGCTAGCTTCGTGTATTAGAAGGCCTAAAATGGATAATTATAGAATAAGACGGGGTCATTCAGACTTGAAACTGAGACTGAATGTAAGCTTTATTGAAACTTGATCTAGTGGTTTCTGTTTAGTAGTAACTTCTACTGAGCAACTTTGTCATAAATTATTTGTTAATATTTCTTGTGCAGTTTTTTCTAACTTCATTTTAAGAATAAATTTGCTTCTTAATTCTTTTGAATGACTGCAAAGGTGTGCTGGAGCAACTAGCAGTAGTTTACAGATCTGAATTAATGCATTCTCTCGTCTCTGGAGGCATAAGTGACATTTCAGTGATGAGAAAAACTCTTGTCTTGGTATTTTAGTCTTCATTTGCCTGCGCTACTTAACTAATGAGAGGTTACTCTCAGAGCTATACTGAGAGTTGTAGCACTCTCCTATGCTATTTACTGTTCAAGCTCGTATTACTTGCCAGTCACCACTGTTTGCATTTCATTTGAAATGTACAAAAAAATGCGTTTTGCACTGATAAAGTTCCATATGCTTTTCCTAGTATTACTGGATGAAAGTACACAGTCACCTATGTATAATAATTGGGTTTGGTGGTTTTTTTTTTATTAAAAACAATTTAGTTACCTCCTTGAACACACCCATGTGGTGTTGCTGCTTTAGAAGAATCCCAGATGGTGTTTTGCTTTTCTTTTTCTCCTTTACTTTTTCTAGTGCCTGCTATCATGTAAGACCTTGTTGAAACCTTAGTGATTCCAGTGGCAGCACCATGGGGATACATATAGAACTCTGAGTTGTTTTAATTTTATGTATTGACATAAAGAGTGTGTGTCTTATTCCTTCTGTGATTTCAGTACCTATCGTCAGAGTTCGTACTGTAATTATCTGAGTTTAATTTGTCCCTAGGAACTTGAGGGATTTTCAAGTGTCTTATCTCCTCTTGTCTTGCTTGGTAGATGCCCCAAAACATTTGTGTCCTAAGTTTCCTGTTTGCTTTCTTTCCATCTTTTAAAGATTATTTTTAGGTTTTTTACCTAAAACCACCCTTCTGTAAGTCAGGGACTTCTGTTTTGCAACTGTAGCAAGAGGTGAAGGAAAAAAAGTAGGGAAAAAACCCCTCAAAAAATAATATACATGAAAATGTTAGTAGTTTTTACTATACTTCTTGGTTATATGAAGTAACAGATAACATTTACCCTTCTAAGTTGCTGCACTGATTAAAGCTGAATTCTGTCAACACCGTAAAATTCAGTTTATACTAACATATACAGCTGCCTGAATATTGCTTTTCTGCTTATAAAAACATCAAAACTTCACTGTTTTTGTTTATAAGTAAGTGAAAAATGTGCTTTCCACAATCAGCAAATACTTCTGGTTTATTTTGAAAAAAAATGAAGTTAAATAATTGAATTGAGAAATCTGTGGACAGCTGCGGTCTCAGGGACATGTTGCGACTGATGTTACAGAAGAAAAGTTTTTTACTTGTAGGCCACAATGATTTCTGAAGTGCTGCAGAAACACTTCTTCTTTGTAAAGGCTGTTACAGAAAAGTTGCCCTGTTTTTTTGTTTGTTTTTTTTTTTTTTCTTTTAAGGAATAGAAATAAAATGTGTGACATTCTACATCTATCATTTCATCGCTGTGTTTTTTCCCCTCTGTAGCTGAAACTATAGCACAAAATAGAGGTGTTCAAGTCAATACGAAGTACAGATGTTTTTTTCTTCAAGCTGTTCCTTACAATGATCATTTGAATCTGCTTGCTTTTCACATAAAAGGCACAGGACCCAAGGGTTCAACCAAGAAGTGGCTTGACAGTGAACGAAAAAGAAGAAATAAAAGAAAAAAGAGAACTTACCAGTTTAGAGATGGAGTGCCTAAAGGTACTGTTCCTAGTGCCTGGGGGCCGTGTTTGGATCCCCTGTGTTGTCTCTCAGTTGCCATAACCATGCAAGTTCAGAGAGTGATGAGTAAATGACATCCCTGGAGATGAGGAGATGCGACTCCCCCTTTTAAGCTGAGGGAGGAGCAGTTGCAGCTATTTTTGGCTTCAGTCTAGTGGACTTTACTGAATTACTCAGCAGTTTCTTGAATCCAATTGTGGTATCTGAAGACTGTAACAAAACAGATCTGAATATGGGCTAAAGAAAAATTTCTACCTGCAAATTAAGATTTGTCTCTTGCTTGCTGTTACTTTAGTTTTGGGTTGGTTTTCTTGGGCTTGTAGGCGCGGTTTGGTTTTGGGTTGTTGGGGTTTTTTCTGCTTTTTACCTTTTGAAATTTTCACTTTTTTAACAGTGACTGCTTTTCTGACCGTTACGATCAGCTGATGTTGAAGAGGCTGTGTATACAATATAGTAATTTATTTCCATAAAACAGCTGGTAGCATACAATGTGCACTGATTTTATTGCTTTTAAATGATGAAGCGAATGTAAGATTTATTCCCTGTTGGTTTATGCTGCATGCATTTGAAGAGATCCTTTATAAACATACCGGTTCTGCAGATTCCAGTTTCTCGTCCTGTTTTCTTTTCTTTGAATTTGCTCACCACAGCACCATCACAGGGGTCGGTACCATTCTCTTTTTTCTGAGAACAGGTTGATTATGGAGCAGATGAGGCGGCAACAGAAGAGGACAAGCATTGCTTACTAACTGGCTCGCTCGTTACTTCAAGCACTCTGTAATGCCATCGCATTCTAGCTGATGGGAACCTCTGTGGGTATGTTCAGGTGCTGCCAGCCCCCATTTGGTTATGGGTGCTGCAGAGTACCCCTGGGTAAGTGATGTTTTATAGTCTGATGCTTGGGGATTTCAAAAACCAAGACCTGACTGTGCTGTTACTGCTGTAATTTTGAAGACCCATTCATGAAGAGCTTGATCATGAATCTTGGAAGGGAGTATATTGTAGCCTGAACCCTGAGAATCAAATGATTGTGAGTGGAGCTCAGACTTCTTTCTCATAAAAAAGAAAGTTTGTAGAGCTTGTTTTAAAGGGAAGCTTTGAAAAACTTCCATACTAATTTACAAGGAGAAATGAAGCCAAATATCTAGTTATTTTTAATCCTATATTAGCATCAAAGGACTGTTTTTGAGAGGTGCTACACAGTAGGAACTGCTCTTCCATTCTGTCAAATTTGTAATAAATAGGAGGTCTTAGATATGAAAAATAAATTAAGTAAACTGGGATATTCAAAATGCCGTTTCCTTTTTATGGCAAAAAATACTTTTTGAAACAAAACCTGTGGCAATTAGGGTGCTGGCGTAACTCACAAGTCATAAATGTAAACCTGAGCACATTTCAGATCATGAAACAGCGAGACCAGAGCAGCCAGCATAGCTACTACTTTCCCTCCTGCAACCCTAGTCCCTCACATTCTGTCAAATCTCGCAGGATAAACAGGCTTCCAAAGCACGCCAGTGCTGTACGGGAACCACATCAGTGTTTGCCTGCTTGGGAGAGGAATGATGCTAACCCCGTCTCCCATCGTGTCATCCTATTAGATCTGTCTACCACCTGCAAGAATTCCTCTTCCGATGGAGAAGATTCTCAAGTGGCTCAGCACAATATCCAAGAGGGACAATTTTCAGCCCCAACATTGAATAACTTCAAAATGCTAAGGTTCCTTCAAATGTTCAGAGAATTAAGCTGCCATGCATTTTTTTTTTTCTTTCTTTTTCAGTAGCTCCCCATTTAGCTGGCCATCTAATAAACAGGCCAAGAGGGAGACAAAACCCTTTGACTTGAACATTTAAGAGCTTCCCCATGGTAGTTCACACAGCTGAGGGTTTCAAGGGCAGGGGCAGGTTTACCCAGAAAGTACAAGTTACATCATGATCTGCTAAAATGAGAGATAAAAAAGGACTATTATTCCTCCCATCTCTCTCAGATTTAAACAGCAGCTGAATCAGGTGCCTTAGGTAGTCCGTGACTTCTCCCTCCACTGTGCCCTAAAGCAGTTTCTCTTTCTCCTGGTCCATTTTGTTTCCTGGGCTGACCCTCCAATCTATCGTTGGCCTGGCTGGGGCTGTGTATTGCAGGTGCCATGTTTTGAGCATATTCACAGGCTTATTTTTATAGGATCAGAGCTGTTACAGTACAAACCCTATTCCTCCAGCCAATTTCAAAATCTTTCAGCTTTTCTGCAGGAGCTGGGAGATGTTGGCAGAACTTAGACAATTTTGGAAACGGTGACCAGCTGAAGCATTTCTTGCAGTGTCAGCCTTAAAATGTTGCTGGTGTCTGGAATTGGTGGACCTCTTGAAAAAGGTTGTGCAGGGTGCAGTGTGTTTGCTCCCAGAGACCACAAGGTAGGCTTCCTAACAGCCCGCCTGTTATTGTGGCCACATTTTTAACTTTGTTTCTCCATGTGATTTCTACGCAGCTTCAATGGAGGAGGACATTCTCAAGTTTCTAAATTGTAACAAAGCATGGTTTTCTTTTGTTAAATGCCTGTGGTTGCAGTGGAGCTTGCATTGTACTTTAGTACCAGGTAGGCCAGCCCTTAAAATTTTGTCTCTCATGGCAATTTATTCTCTTTTTCAAAAACCTGCTTCAACCAGATAACTGGATGTCTATCTACTCGCTAGCCCTTGCTATACCTACTTTCTTATACTATTTACTTTTGATTTATAGGCCTCTCAGCAGCTGGAGGGGGAAAGAAATTCTCAGGAAACCCTACTTCAGAGTATCACATACGTATTTTCCTACTGTCCCTAAAACTGGACAAGTAGGCATTGTGCTGCCTCACCAGGGCAGTAGAATAGCAACACTACAGAGTGTACTGGGGAGACCATCTGCAAACAGAACATTTGTATGCGGATTTGGCAAGTTTCCCAGTCACTTCTGAAGATGCGGTTTCCTGAAAAAGTGAAAAACATGTCCCCAGTCAATACATGACTTTCCCCATCAGATGGTGCTCGAGGACAGATTTATTAGGCATTTCATTCTCCAGCAGACAAACTCTCTTTGATACAACATTACAGAAAAGTCTCCTCTGCAAGCCAAAGTTAGATGGGCCTTGTAGAAAGGTCAGACAGTGCTATTGAACTTGGTTTTCCTTGCAGGCAAAGAGAAAAAAGGGAAAGGCAAACCTCTGACCCAAACCAGAGAGAGTTGAATGAGAAGGGCAACCTGGGACACAGCCTGTGTCACCCACTGCTGTCATTGCTGCTGAACAGCAGAACAAGCAGGGTGGTTCCCAGAGGTGGTAAGGGTCTGACCCAGCAGGAATCAAAAAGAGCCTGAAAAGGGCCGGAGGAGCAGGAGTGGGGAAGGGAGGGAGCACTTGCAAGGAGAAAGAGTCCCAGGAGATTTGTGATTCTGCTTCACAGCGTAACCATGCTGGAGCTCTGCCTTGATGCTTGTCTTCCATGGGTCTCAAAGTGCTCTGGAAAGGTAAGAATGTGCAAGCGTGTTTTGAAGCACCAAGACCTTAAGACCATATTTCATAAAAACCACCTCCAATTTGATGCACTTGTACTACGGGGCACCCAGTTTAAGTACCAATGATCTGTGCATGCACTGTACTAATGGACAGCCAACAGAGCAGTAGGGTTCCTGAAACCTGCATTCATTATTTAAAATAGTGCCAAAAAAAGGACAATCATTTGAAAAAAAAAAAAAAAGGCAGCTTTCCCCAGATATAAGCCAATCGCTTGGTCATTACCAGCACATGGAAGAGAAAGCTCCACAGGGAGTAAACTAAATGTTGATGTGCAACATTCACATTTATTTATTTGCTTGGTCAGATTTCAGGCCTGATACAAACCACCTAATCTAAACAGTCTGATCTGCAAGGAGGATGTGTGTTCAAAACTGAAATCCAAACTTGAGGCTTCTTTCTTATTCAAACATGAGCCCAATAATGCAGTGGCAGAGTACTCGCTGACAATTTTACTGATGAAAGATATTTTCGTGTTCAAAGACAAATTCAAATTTGTTTTTAAAGCTTGCTGGCTTTGTTTGAACCCCGTTTTATTTCCAAACAGGAGATGATCATTGAAGGATAGCTAAGTATTGCCTTCTACACAAATAATTTGTTGAGAATAGCCATGAATGTTTGACTGAGATTTCTAGGGTTCACATAGCCATCCCTCTGCAGCTTAGACTTTACATTTGACATACAGCAGAAACCACCACAGCTGGAACAGAGAAAAAAAGACTAAAACACCTGTGCCAATAAAAGAGTTCAGGAAGGTTTGACATTTCAAATACATACGTGAAATAAATATTTTGGAAAAGCTGTTAGAAGAAGGAAAGACTTAAATCCCCATTCATAAAACTGTTTTACCAACCCCGCTCCCAAACCTTTGAAAGAAATCTACCCTGTCATTTTAAAAGGAAATTCTGATTTTTAATAGTTCTTTCAAAATTAAATAAAAAAAAAATAATTTTCCCTTTAAAAAAAATTTCACAGTGCAAATTCTTCAAAATCTTGTAACAAGTAGAATGAAAATGATTTCTGCATTGTGCTGAAATGTGTATCTGTGCTAAAGCAAGCTCAAAACTTAAGACAGATTAAGTGGGACAGAAAGTGCAAATTCCTGAGAGCTACAGTTAAGTATCATTTATTTTAATGCCCCCTCCCTTCCCATATGCACTCAAATGGCAGCCATGTCCGCTAGGACAAAGAAGTCCGTGTTTCTCAGGGGTGTTATTAAGGTGCACAGTGACTTCAACTGATTCCAGGGCCCTGCTGTGCTACTTTTCTGTACAAATTAGATGGAACGTTTTCGTTCCTTGGAGTGCATAGCTCAGGCAAAGAAAAGATTATCTTTCCCGTTTACAGATGAGGAAACAAAAAGTAAAAGAAGTTGATCAGGATCACAAGCACGAGTGAATGAGCTTTCTTGAGTCTCAATGGTCCCCAACTCAAAGAGGAGACTGCTCACTTTGTCTACATGCGGCGCTCTGCAACTATTCTACTGCTGTGTTTGCACTGCAACTGAGAAACTAAGGTGCAAAAAGCAATTGTGAATAAGAACGTTATTTATCCGCTTGAAGTTTTCTCTTTTTAGGGCTTCTGGTGTCCTGCTAGGTGCTCTCAGCTCTTGTTGACATTAGTGAAAGTCAAGGTCATTCAGATTTCCCTTGGCGATCCTCAGTACGTTTCAAAGGTTACATATTGCCAAAAATTCAGACAGTTAAAATTCAAGCTATTCAGGTCTTGTCTCTGTTGCAACTCCTCCCTATAAACTGTATTTGCAGTTCTGCTTCTACAGCTTGTTCCTTCTCTTCTTCCTCCTTTTCTGCATCACAGCTCTTCAAACAAACTGGGCTTCAGGAATATATTTATTCTTCTTACAAAGTCTGTATGATAGGTGCATTGTGCAATTTTCAGTGTTACTCATATTAAAGCTCTGGTTAAAACAAGTATTATTTGTTTATAAATAAAATCTGAAATGATACAGAATTTTTTTAAGAATCCATTCATCACTGGAATTTCAACAATGATTTTCAATGGATAACTGGGTATTGAACCTACATGACTTGGTTCCACAAGAGATGATACGATAAGGCACATTTCCATCCTATCTTAATAGTGGAAATAATGTAATTAAAGCATTGCCATAAGTTATTTATAAAAGAGATTTTTTTTTTTTTTTTTTTATGTCTTCAGCTTTGCAATTGCTCCAGTATTCCTTTCACTTGGCTAATGGCATTGACTTTATCCAAATGGAAGTGGTTAGATCCACATTGAGGCCTGGGTTTTTTTTTTAATGGATCCCACAGTCCAATCAGATAGTTTAGAATCCTAATTGGATACATCCATGGTTTATTACCAATAGTTCTCTTTTTGCTATGTTCAGTACGGCTGGTTCTCAGGCTTATTCCTCTGCCTTTCCTCTTGTGATGCCTGCCTAACTAACCGTGGTGGTGGCACAGGTCTTGCCGATCCATGGTCTGCAGTCAAATCTTCCCTGCTCAAAGTGCCAAATCTTGGTCTCGTCAGCAGTGGCTGCCTGAACCCTATGGATGGCTGAGGCAAGGCGCTTGGCTCCTGCTGCTCTCCTTGGCCGTCCTGGCTTCCGTCAACTTCGTTCTTCCACTCCACCCTAAACTCAGGCAGTGGCCTCTGCTGTCTCAGTCTCTGGTCTCTCAAGATTTTCCCCGCTCGGGGTCTTAGATTGAGCACTGTGGTAGCTGCATCCATCTCAGAGTCACTGCTGTCACCCACTGTTAATTGAAAACAAAATGAAAACTTTAGATACAGAATACTACCGTTTCAGGAATACTCAAATAACAGCACACTGACCACTAGCAGCCAAAGGAGAAAGTTTCCCTGTGTTTCCTAAATTCAGTGCTTTCTGATTAGACCCAGTAATAGACACTGAACTCTGCCAGGACAGAGGATACATTTCACTTACAAACATCCCTCCCCTCAAAACTGTGATTTTTAGAAAGCCCTCACTCAGCTGCTCCTTAATCACCAAGTTCCCCCCTGTTTGAGTTGTCATTTCCCCAGTTCTGGATCTGGACATGTAAAAACCTGTCTCTGAGCTACTTGGGGTCTAGTCCCTTCTTACATCCAAGCAGGATAGAGAAATGAGATTTCTCACCCTTACATCCCATGAAATCTAATCTGAGAGGCATTTCCAGCATGTACAGGGACTCGAGAAACTTGACTTTGGAAAAGGAGCATCAGCAGTCCACCAAGCAAAGGATCTCCCAAGGTCAATGTACAGGTGGGAGGAAACATCCCACCCTTAATATGCCCCAATGTAAGATCTCAAAGAAAATCTCTATCAGAAATGTCACAGGTTGCAAGTGCTGCAGACTCCTTCACCCCATCACAGCAGGGTAGAAAATGTTCAAGGGAAAGCTGGCATAATCATTCAGGGAATACTCTTAAATGATCACTACCAGGTAAACCAAGCTGGAAACATTCTGGATGTGTACATGTGCATATATTTTCCCCAGCAGACTTCTTTTAAATTGACTAACATCTTCATCAAAACTTGCACACTTCAGTCACTTGACAATCATTTTAATAATCATTTATGAATGCCTCAGATTTGTTCCTAGACTTCAGTCAGACATGATGTTTTAAATATATCAAAGCAAAGAATCGTGCAACTGTCAGAAGAACAACTTCCATTAGTAGCCTACATGTTATTTCTTTTAAAAAGGTGAGAAGGGGGTCAACAAAATGTATCACCACATAATTGTCCATTCACGCAGATAACTATATATCAAGGAAGGTCTTCATCAGACTGTGTTTGCAGGCTTTTCCCCCCTAAATATGTCAAACAATATATTTTTTGACAATTGAATAATCTGGAGGCATATTTCCTCTTTAATTCTGGGTGACAGTAGGTGACCTCTGCAGACATAATTACAGAATAAAAGGCATGCTACATTCAGGAGAGCAAAGATGTAATTATTAACATACAAAAGCATGGTCTATTGCTAAATTAATTTGGAAGAGTAAGAAAATAATTGGGGTGGGGATCGAGACATTTTAGTGATTGTGCAGAGATTTAATCTTCCCAGCAAGTGGTCTTGATGGTTGCTTTTCATGAAAGGGAATGCTCCTGAGCATGGTATAAGCATGGTAATGCAACCAGTAATAATCAAAAGTAATATACAGAACTCAGCAAAATTTTCATATCAAATAGTTGTTTTCCTCCAGATTTTATTTTTGTTTTGTTAGAATTCAGGAACTCCAATATAAAATATCTGTGACTTTAGGCAGGAAAAAAAATTGACATTTTGGTTGTGAACCACAGCATTTTGAGTTCTTCATGAGAACTATAAACCAGACCTCATGTCCTCATTCTCCTCTCTGGTTTGGTTCTCAGAGCAGTGTCCTCTACCCTGACCCCAGTGAGAAAAGAAAACAAATAGGTTCATAATCCAAGAGGGAAATCTGGACATTTTGGAACACAGACAAGAAGAATGAGCCAAGGCAGTGTTTCTGGTGCAGAGGTGTTTCAGGCTGCTGCTTGCTTGCATAAGGAGATAGCATTTGAACTGAGAAAGCCCCACAAAACTCTGCTTGCTGGGGCATTTCTCTGCACTCAAATACCTGCTTTAGGACCCATCACTTTTAACGCTCTAAGACCACTGCTAAATATCCAACACCTAGAAATATGCTATGAAGGAATTAACTCTAGAATGAAAGCTCATGCACATAAAATATTTAATATTTATTTGAAAATTAATGTGCTGATTTCTCTATGTCATCCCTGGAACAACTTTCCTTCTACACAGGCAAAACAACAGCAGCACAGTAAGAAAGAGACAGCAGAAAATTTTTCATTACCTCTGGAAGATGTTTTATTTCTCACTCGTAGTTTCTCTGGGAGTTTAGTGTTTTTAGGAAGTGAAAGGAACCTTTTTGTATTTGCGGAAGCCTGCGTGCAAAGAAATATAAGAAATGTTAAGTTACAGTATGCAGACTGAAAAGACTGTCGTGGTTTAACCCAGCTGGCAACTAAGCACCACGCAGCCGCTCGCTCACTCCCCCCCCTCCCTCAGTGGGATGGGGGAGAGAATCGGGAAGGGGAAAAAAAGGTTAGAGCTGAGGGCTGAGATAAAGACAGTTTAATAAGAGAAAATAATAATAATAGTAATAATGAGAATGATAACAAAATATACAGAATATACAAAATGAATGATGCACAATGCAATTGCTCACCACCCGCCGACCGATGCCCAGCCCGTCCCGAGCAGCGATCAGTACCCGAGCGACCGACCGACCCACCAACCCCCCCGAGCATGACGTTATATGGTATGGAATAGCTCTTTGGACAGTTTGGGTCCTAGCTGTGCTGTACTCCCAGCTTGTTATGCACCTGGCCGAGCAGGAGAAGCTCAAAAAGTCCTTGAGCAGTCTGAGCACTGCTTGGCAACAACTAAAAACATCAGCGTGTTATCAACATTCTTCTAGTACTAAATCCAAAGCACAGCACTATGCTAGCTTCTGTGAAGAAAATTAACTCTATCCCAGCCGAAACCAGGACACTGAAGTACCTTCGTAACATGTTAAGATACACAACTGAGGTTTGAACGGGTTTATGCAGCTGAAGGGCTGGAGAGTAGTTTGGGATTAGCTAATGCGTGATCTTTTACTACACACTCAAGTTAACGCTGATCGCTGGTTGAGGTCTGTGCTAACTAAGGTAAAAGCTGAGCAATCTCAAGCATCTTAATCAAAGGAAAGCCTAGTGATATGCCCTCTGAGATCAAAGTTAATAAATGTATGCTCTTTACCTGTACAGGTTTTCCTAAGGAAGGCAAAAGCTGCAAGCGTGGCATCACTTCATGTGACTCCAGTTTGAAACTTTTTATTAGTCAGCTGCAAAAATTAAGTTGAGCCTGAAGCTCAGGCACAAGGACTAATCTGTATTCTGATCCTGCAAGGGCTTTATACATATAAATGACTTCATACAGTTGACTAGTCACACTGAAGTCGATGAGGAAGTTAGGCTTCAGTGTGATCATTTACCAGTTAAGGGCATAAAATCTTTGTTTTCCCAGGACTAAGCGCTGAAGGCCCTTGGTACAGAGCACACCTCACAGTTCCTGGAACATGAAGCGCACTTTCCAGAACAGGTTGCTTGTTTTTTTTTTTTTTAAATTCAAAAGCTTCTCAAGAGCATCCTTTCTTACATTTGTTACAAAGATTTTTTAAAACCTTTACAGTCAACCATCTCTCCCCTGCCTGTACCATTCATTGCTGTACACTCAAAGGGAACCTGAAAGGAAACTTATTTTCCACGAGGCATTTTTCCTCTTTGGATGTTGTTGTGCTGCTCAGGACCACTATGCTTCCCTCTGTGGTGGTTTCATCCAAGGATAATTATTTTTGAAATTACAGCCTGTGAGTTCTAAAAAGCTGTCAGGCACCCTGTTTCTCTCCTTGCCCCCAAAATGTCTCAGTCCTGCTGAGTCTCTTCGTTATTCCACCTAGTAAATACTTTATTTGCATGACCAAGACAACATATGTAACTGTGGCTGAGAGGGGAAAAAACATCATTCAGCAACAGATTTATTGTCACAAGTAACACCACAGTAGCCCTGCTAATGATCACAAATGAGACACAGCACTTATTGGAGACATCATTCCAGTCTCAGCTGCTGAAGGACAACTGTATCAATGAAGACAACAGTCACCAAGTATTCTTGTAACATGAAAATACATATTTATAGGACGGTTAATTTCCCTGTTACCTAGAATGGGAAGATGATTTGGGGGATCAGCTTCCCTGCTGAATCAGTGTGCTCCATTCAGATACGGTCTGAAGTTTACAGTGAAGGTGTCACAGGATTGCCTCAGAGAGCCAAATACTACCATGCCGCAGCATTTCTTGTGGGTAGAGGGGGCTTTCCTATTTGGCGTCAAAACCTGAAGTCCTGACTACATTTTATGAACACTAAAGAGCCCACAACATTTTTCAAATTAAGAGCTCACTCTGATTGACCCAATTAAGAGTTCTCTTCCCCTTATTTTGGAGCATACTCTAAGTAGCTTGTCCGTCTCAAAGTCATTTTTGACCTTGATCATCCATGCTTCATCAAACTACTGAAAAAGAAGACTGACCATCCCTTAGAAGTACACTGTGTACAAAGCCTGTTCAGGTCCTCTGAGATAAAATTGTGGCAGCAGATCCCACTCCCATATCACGTTCTACAAGACCGAAGCTTTGCTGAAGGGGTCAACACAAATTAAGGGGCCCCATGTGTGCAACTTAAGGTCTAAGTGTGGCATTATATGTCCAGTTGTCTCCCAAATTCAGGATTTATTTTTTCTGCATTTCAGAAGATTTTTTTTCTGCATGACATTTAGCTACAAAGAACTGCTTTCCATAAAACAACCAAAAGGCAAGTACCGGTCTTTCTCTTGACAGGCTGTTTGTTTTCCTCAGGCTCTCCCTAAGGCTGTGCCGGCGACGGATCAGTATTTCTTTGGCCTGCTTTTCGTTTGCATCTGCAGCCAGGCTATGTCGGTTATATGACATTGTCTGAAATATAAAAGCAGTGGTCACATTCTGAAAAGCATAATGTCAGATGTGTCGAACTATACACACAGCACAAAACAGGTTTTTTGCTTTAATGTTTTAATAAGCATCATAAATCCTTGTGAAAAAAATCATATTGCAGATGATTAAGAACAAGAACAGTAATTATGCCAGCATTTTTTGAGTCATCTGCTTCACAAGCACCTGGGTTTTTTGGTTTTGTTTTTTTTTTTAACCTGCTGATATTTATAATAGAAAAGAAATTGAAAAAAGCTGGCTTACTACAGTGTTTACCCCCACATTTTACTAGCTCAGTCAATATGTCAATGGAAGATGCACATTTGAAAGGGATAAGATGAGTCACCTAGGGGGAAGTCATTTTTACCTCCAGCAAGCTGAAGCTAGCTCCACTTTTGAATGTTTTCCAAGGGCTCAGGCATTCAAACTACTTAGCCACAGGAGGGTAAATGTGAAATGTCCTTTTGCTTTTATTTCACTATTTTTCCAGCTCATCACCCCTGCTCTTAACACAAACAACTTCACAACTGGAGGCAAATGGGAAATCTAATCCCATATCACGAAGTGAACAAAACACTAATATAAGTGGGACAATTGAATTTGCATCTATGATCCTTTTAAAGCAATGTAAATATATTGCAGATAATAAAAACCCAAACCCGTTAACCTTTATCCATAGGATCAAGTAAGCTATTTACATAAAGCAGTATGAATATGTTGCTGTACATGTGATAGGAAATGGACTCATAGGCAATAGAAGTGAGTAACAGCATTAATTATTATTATAATGCTGTGATACAGTATAGCCCAAAGATCTGTTAGGAAGGTAATCAGTATATTTAAATAGCAGTGGGATATTTAAGTATGCAAAACTTCATCCTTACTCGATGTCGTATTTGGTAGAGATTCTTTGTTAATATTTCTCGCATGTTTTCCATTTCAGTGGGAGAAAGTGGCTTTATTTTTCCTTCGTGATATTCACTGTGGCAGAATAAAAAAAGGAAAGTAGAGGAAAGAGAGAGAGGAGGAATGTCTTTATTTTTACGGTTGGGAATTACATTTGAGCTATTTCCTTTGTTAGAGTTGGAAACAACATTGCAAAACAACTGAGGAACAGGTAAAAATGTAACATGTAGGAACAAAACCTTGATCTCATTTGAGTCAGTGGTGAGGCTCAAAACTCAGTCTTCAAAATTTGATATAAATTACATTAAACTGTAAATTTGATTAAGGTACTTTTCAAAATGCCCCTTGGGCTTCTCCCATAGCTACTTGCAGCTGATGTGCAGGCACGGGTTCAAGTCCAGCTCCGCTCTACGTGGCAAATCAAAGTTCCCATGAGCAGCTGCCCTTGTAAAACCACATGCTCGGGACGAGCACAGCTCACCGAGCGCTTCATCTGTGAGCCGCAAGCGAAACGCTCCTGTTCCGTATACACTTACTGTTCAGGTGACATTTGGACACAGCGTCCTCAGTCAAATTGATTATCCTGCCTACAGACTGGGCGGTGAAATAAATGACATGACCCAGCCAAAATGCTTGGCCACGCTGGCATCGCTTGCTTACCTGAGAGACACCGACGATGGGACCTTGCTTATCATGCCGCTCTCCGCCATCTCAATGGCATGTTTGATTTCCAGCTTCTTGTATAAAGAAACAATGCTGGATTTGGGCTGGTTCTCCCGGATTAGAAGCCTTCGCAGGTATTTATTGTCAAACTTTTTAAACCTGTACATGAAGCAAACCAACCCAGCCAGTTAATTTTTACTGCATGTAGTTAAGGAAAGCCAATATACTGTAACTAACGCAGTTGTGAAGGAGACACATGCCCTGGGAATGTGTCTGTTCATATTAATAACCTACTGCTGAGTAACATAATAAAGGGTCAAGTTCATCTTTGCTTCAGATAGACAGACTTAACCTGTGTTTTGGTTAATACGTTAATGGACAGCCTCCCTAGCAGCAACTTTTGACTTTTAGGTATTCTGTGTTATTAGACAATATTATTTTTAATTCTCCATTTTCATCGAGACAGAGAGAACATTAAATATTTACTGTAATAACAAATAAAAGATCTAAATTTGCACCGGCTGCTTTTTCTTTGAAATTTTAGCCTGCTTTTGTAAAACTTTGGAAGTTCTCTCTTCCTCTAAAGCAACTGCAACCCTATTGGATGCTTAGTGAAAAAATATTGATTACAGCTGGGGTGATTTTGTTTTTCAGAGAATATTTTGCCCTCCGGCCGTTCTGAAATTATTCTTGAATTTGGGTCAAAAATGTTTCTGAAGGTCATGAAGAGGTGGGACTCCCTTTTGCTCCGTAATCTGTTAATTAAAGATCTCACACAGACTGGAGGAGAACGGGGCTGAGTAAAGGGAAAGTTGTACCCATGTCATGCAGTCAGGAGAAAGTCCTCACTGTCATGCCCTCAAGTCATTTGGAGAGGGCTCTTCTCAGCCCTTCCTGCTGGTGCTACTCCTCTTTGTAGAAAACACTCAAATTCTTGTTGGAGCAGTGACTAGAAGGTGGGTGAGCAATGCCCACGCTTTGGGTCTAAAGGATTTGAGTGTAAAAGAGCGTGCTTCTGAGAAAAGCAAGTTAGATCCCCATCAGTGATAATGATGATGATGATTCAGCAGCTAAACTGAAAGCATGAGTTATTCAGGTATTGCCAGCGGTAATCTTCTGAACTGACCCTAAGTCTTAAATAATACCCTCAAGAACTGTGGAGCTGCCTGCCGTTAGGATCTCTCATGCACATCATGCCAAGCTAGTGCCTTGATCTTTCTAGAGAAAGTCCCAATGCTTTTGTATGTTTCCCATCAAAGAGGGAACTAACCCCTCACTTAACACCACAGAGATGTACAATTTGCAGGAGGAAAGCCGCGTGGGATGAAAGGCTCAGCAGGCCTAGAGGAAATGCTCCGAAACACTCAGGAAGAAGGAGAGGACACACACCCTCAGAAGGTACAATCCTTCACCCTGGGATCAGAGGGCTGCCTGTCTTCCCAGCTAGAGATTTTGTTCTACTTGCTTGTGGTTTAGGAAAAACACATTGTTTTGCCGCTTTCCCTGTGTAACCCACATGTTCTAAAAACAACCATCTGCTTTCAAGAATAAAATGCTGGAAATGAAATCTGATGCCCAACAGCCTTTGTTCGCTGCTGCTGAGCCAGTTTAGCCTCTCCCATGTAACAAAAGTTTTAAATGACATTCTTACTTATCTCTCCAAAAGTTGTGACCCCAGTGTCCACACACATCTTCAATTCCAGTCTTCACGTGGTCGAAGAACTAAAGGGGAAATGATCGTTCATTACATAAACTTATAGACATCACTTGACTTGCCCTTAGATATTAACAGTTTCTAACTTATTCACAACAGAAAAGTCTGGTCAGAATTCAGGACGATGCTTGAGTTTAACTAAATGCAGGTCTAACCAAACTCAGGAGCCAGACTCTGTTTTGTTCCTCTGGAGCTTCCTTAGCTCACAGCCCCAAAAGGACAGATAACTTTCTCAACATCAGCCTTGCTCATCTCCTGCTTGAATCCGGAGGTAATCCCAGATTTTCATTTCTTCTAAGTTCCCTGACCACTTAGGGCTCTGCCTGGGACTTCCCCAATGACCTCCCCAGGCCTTACAGTGAACCAGGTATGACTTTGAGGAGAAGAGAGCCTGAGCGGGCAGCAGCCCCTCCCGTCAGCACTGGCCCCTCGGGATGCACAGGACAGAGCTGAGATACCCAGTGTCAGGTCCTGAGCTCCTATTTTAGGGGACTGTCAGCTGGATTCACCTCAAAGCGCCCTGAGCACCTAATATTAGCAACACACTCTTCCTCAGTCTGTTATGAATTACGGAAGAGTAAATCAGTTCAGCTAAGATCTCACTTGATCCCCAGAGGCAGCTTGTAATTCAAGAACCATAGCAGGGGTCTCTCAAATTCAGAGGGAAATCCTGGTAGATATGTCCAAAGGATAAGCTCTAAAAGGATGGACTTTTAGATGCCTAGATTGACTTCTTTGCTGAATGTGGCTCTTATTATTCCTCTTTTTAAGAATTTCAAACCACCTGCCAGAGGTACGCTGCAAGGAGAAATACATTCAAGAATATGTATGGCTATTAAATGCAGTAATTGAAGACATACACCCACCAAATACAAATCCATAAAGAGGCTGATGATGTGAGACTTAAGTAAGTTTAAGAGTGTGTTTAGGAGGAGTTGCATTTGTTTAAGTACACAGACTCAAATGCAATGTAATGTCATTAAATTGCCAAAGCTTTCCGAATGCAGCCAAGTTCTAAAATAACACGTAGCTCACATGTGAAACAAACTACAGAAAGATAATCTACCTCAGGAGGTGAACAATTAAGAAAGTGAAGATTCCAAAATAATTATATGTAATAATGATAATTTTGATAAATAGCAAAGGTGAAATATAAACTTTACCGCTATTGTGCTTATAACAGCTATCAAAAAGATATCTAGAAGAGTGTGTGTCTCTCTGTGATACTGTACACTTAATCCTTGTCTTACTGAAAGCCACTAGGAATTCCATCTATATGAGGATTTCATCTATGACACTGAAGCTGCAACATACCCTGTTATAAATTTCTTCACTGACAGCAGGCTGCTTTTTATTTGACCTTTTGACATCAAGAAACTCCACCAGTGGGCGAATTGTTATTCCCTGTGAAGAAAAAATAATTAAAAAAAAAAGGCAAATAGTTCTGGGTTTTTTTCCATAAACATAACAAAAAACTAAAGCCTTTTGGTCTTTCTCATCTCTGTCAGAGCATTGAAAATGGCTGTGGATACCTTTTTAGCTCTGGATACCCTTTCACTTTCCTAATCCCAAAGCCCAGCCTGACACAATAATTATAACAGTGAATTCACTCTTGGGATTAGCGGGTGTTGCACCTGGCTATGAAGTCCCCGTCAGCACACAGAGTCCACTAATGCAACAGAAGGAAGGAAGGGTCTCTCTGGAGCTAAGAGGTCCAAGAGGGGCAATCGATCAAAACCCATCAGGAATACATCAATTACCCTATCCATAGTATTTAAAAACCTTTTTCCCATTTCTGTTATGTATTAGAAAAATCCTCACTTGTTTTCTGAATTAATAAACAGATCCCCAGTCATTCCAAAGCAGACATATAAAGTCCTTTTTTTTAGTGATTACTTCCAAAACAGGTACTCAAAGATGTGTCAACAGTAGCACTAAAATTGCTATTCAAGACCCATGACACTAAAACTTCTTGTAAATATGTGTCCTTGCCTGACTATTCTCAGAGAACGAACAAAAAGTTTTGGCTATCCCAGAATGATATCATGGTTTTGAACAATTATTTGTGGAAGAATTGACCGAATTAGTTTATTTGTATAGGTGCACTGGCACAGGGGAGAGGAATGAACCTTTCATGGTGTTAAGATCAGTCCCTACTATCCCAGACAACCAGGTCACATATTTCTTTTTGTAAATGAACCGAGCTTTATCTTAAAAGTAGTTAGGTTTCTTTGCCCCATTGCTCATACTGGAACACTCATCCTGAACCTCATTGTTCTGATAATTAGAAAGCTGCTTCTTAATTGCATCATGGTCACTTTGCACCACTTTGTTCTTGTGCCAACATTTGTCTTTTTAGTTTAAACAGTGTTCCTCCTTCTCTGGTGTTCACTCCCTCACATAAACAGTAATTATATTCCCTCTTCTCCTTCCTTTTGCTAAGGCCAAGGCATCCTGCTCTCCTTTCACATGACAAGCTTACCAGTCCCATGATCACTCTAGAACATGACGCTATTCTCTGATGGAAATACCTGCCTCAGTATGTCTTAAGATCAGATTTGCCTTTCTTCTGTCCCCGCTGCTTTGGTGGCTTAAACTCTTACCCCGTTACCAACCAGTACACCTGTGTCTTTTTCCCTGTTTTTTTCCAAATGAAAGGTTCCGATTTCATAAGAGAAATCCCTAGTAAGAAAGTCCTAGCAAGAACATGTTTGCACTCATTACTGTTAAATTTAATTTTGTTTCTGTCACATTGGCCCTCAGTCATTCTCTTCTTTCTACATGACACCCCATCTCACTGTCACGCTGCGAACACCTTCCAAAGCCTGTCATCAAGAAATATCAGCAACAAAAAACTACATTTTTGTGCCATGATCCATAATGAGAATATTAAACAAAACCCTCCCTGGGAACCCTCCTTGAGGAATTCCATTAATAACATCTCATCAGTCTATTTTCTGACCAGGGTTGTAAAACACTGCAGCAGGTGCCCAGAGAGGCTGGGGAATCTCCATCCATATTGATACTCAGAACTCAACTTGACATGGCCCTGAGCAACATGATCTAGCTTTGAAGGTGGCCTTGCTTTGGGCATGGGCTTGGACTAGAGACGCCCAGAGGTCCTTTCTGACCCAAAGGACCATATGCTTCTATTTTCCTTTATAGGAGAAACTGCCAGCTCCTTCCTCATTCACTTTACAATCATCCTAATGTTAATCTAAACCTCAGTTTAATGAGTAGTTAAGCTAACAACCTCCTATGTATCCCCCTCCCCCAAAGATTTTACAATGGTCCAGTTAGATGAAATTACTCTAGAAAATAAATTGCCTTATCAAAGAATGATACCAGCTTTCCCTTTGGTAAGCCATGTTGCAATTCGTAACACGTTCCATTTACCTCCATATTTTAAATTATTCTATCCTTCAAAATCAGTTGTCACAGCTTACATGCTAAGGTCAACCAACCAACCTCCAGCTGCTCCAGCCACTCCCCTTGCCCAAGCATGAGCACAGATACTTGCTACTCCCCACGGCACCTTTACCCATGTAAAAGGCAGGCTAAAAAATATATTTTTTTTTCTGCCAGACCTGAAATTACATGTCCTAGCCTCTCACATCTCTCTCACTGCTCTGGATAAGGACTAGCCTGACATGTTTATTTGAGGGGCTTAGCCTCCTCTACATTTTGCTGGTTTCAGTCACTTCCTTCCCTCTTGGTCACTCTTGACCAGGTCTCCATGGCCAGGTTGACACCAGAGACACGTTTTTAACGTTTTTCCATGCACCTGGTGCTTTTGGGCGCATGTCCAGCTGGTTTGCAGCACCACTGCCTAACACCCAGGCTCACACACTCCAGTCCACCCCTCAGTACCCTCAGTGTCTTCCATCCCCTGCTCACAGCGCACCATATCCAACACCAAACTCCTGAGTAAATGCACTACTTTAAATATTCTAACAAGAAATTAGTGCTGGGGCTGTACCCAGATTATCTTTTATCTCTACTCCAACCTCAGTAGGTCTTAAATGCTTAATACTACTTATATGTCTAGCATAAGTACTTAATATCCAGCATACTTTTGCTAACTGTCTGCAGTCTGCATAGCTTTTTTTTTTTTAAACTCTGACCATGGAGAGTAGCTTCAAGTATGTTCCTTCCAGTAAGTTAGGATGTTTGTTTTTCTACCCACTGCTTATTTGCAACCTCTCTGAGAAAGAAGTCCAGAAGAGGAAAGGCATTACCTGAATGAAAACGGTGAAGAATATCACCACAATAACAGCAGTGATGAACAATTTCTTCCTGGGGAACACAGCGTGAGGAAGCAGAAACACAAGTGAAAAACAAATAGCTCCTCGGAGGCCTCCATAAGCGATAATAAATTGGTCCTTAAAAGTGAGAGGAATTGTTCGGAACACATTAATGATTTGAGTCAGAACAAAAACACCTGAGGAAAAAAAACCAGAAATACAGGGAGAAGGAAAAAAAAGGGAGATTAAAATTACACAGAAATCCCCCACAATGCTAGCATTTGTTTTAAAACACTTTTATTTGCCTCTTACCTATATATTATTGAAGAAATGAAATGTTACTTAGCTGCTTGAAAATGGAAGAAAACTTTAAAATGCCTCAGGAGCATCATTTTAAACATATTTAGTGAGCTAACTACTTCAGGCCAGCTGGATTTAGGACCCACATCAGCGAATTCATCTCCACAAGACAGCTATCTGCTAGACTCTGCACCTCTAGAACAGCAATAATTCTCTGCATCAGTATAGACCAAAACTCCTAATTTATTTTTTTTTTTAATAGGATTTGAGGTGTTTTTGAACACTTTGGCTTGTCACCTTCATCAGTCTGTGCTTTGAATCCTGCAAACTCCTATTCGCTCGCTTAATTTTACTTGCACAGACAGGAAGGGTGCAGGTCTGGGGACAGAGAGGGAAGATGCCCGTACGTGCTGGTGTACCGAAGGCAAAGGGATCAGGGATGTGGTGGACTGAGGTAAAGGCAGAAAGGCAGGTGAAGGGACCAAGCACGGGGGCCAGAAGCTGGGGGGCAGTCAGGCTGCTTGGCTGCTTTTCAGCACAAGGTATTAACTGTGGGGCTGCAGGAGCAGGAGGGAAAATAGCCCAGGTTTCTGGCCTGGAGGGAGACTTGGAAGCTGGAAGTCAGGGTGAAGAGGCAGATCAGAGCACGGAGGGACTGAATCATTACAGATGGAACTGGGGCTAGGGGCAGGTTTAAGACCTACGAGCCCAACCTGCACTTAGGTCTCAAGGTAAAAGAAAAAGAGCTAGTACTAGAAACTCAGGAGGGATCAAGGAGTGAGTTTCTTATAGGATTTTTTTTTCTTCACAATATATACCTGAACAACACTTCAACCACATCATTTCCTGGTTTAATGCTATTTTGATGCCTATTTTGATGCCAGTGACTGGGAAAATCCCAAAGCTAGTAAACATAAATTAAAAAAAAAACCAAAACCCCACACCCCTATGTGATACTGATAATTCTTTTAAGCAACATTTGCTTATTTGTAAATAAATGCTTACTTAAATATATGTACTCTGATTAACAAGCAGACTGCCTCTGACTTTAGATGGGCAGGATCAGGACCAAACTGATTTTTGGGTTCCACTTTGGGGGAAGGTGGAAGCTAACCCTGCAGTCTAGAACATGTTACAAATAAGAAGATCATTCTACAGGCTGATGGGAGTCTGTCTAAATTTTGGCATTTTCTGCTTGAGAAGAGGTAAAAAGTTTCAATTGCAAAGAACACTGACAAGTAGTCTGAGATTTGCTTACCCAGTGCCCTCCAGATTAAACAGAAAAGGAGGGTGAAGCTAACGAAGGCCCAGTTCCACTCATGGTTCTTCCCAACTGTAGAGACTCCCATGAAGATGAAGATTAAGGTCTCACTGACACTGCTCAGCATCTTCATGAAATACTTTATTGTCGTATAGGATTTTTGAGAAACATTTTCCTCCACATATTTATTCATGGTCATGGCACAAGCTGTAATCCTGAAAGGAGAACATTATCCTGTATTTCATTGGCTTGATTTCTTTTCAGCCTCTCTCATTTCTATAGAATATTACTCACTTTTCCATAGTCCTCTTTACAATACAAAGCATAACTCATTCCATAACCAATCTCAAATGTATAGACCTACAGTTTGGAGCAAGAGATGTTTTTTTTTTGCAGTGGGGAGTTTTCTTGAGAAGTCTCAATAGAGTTTTGTCACATACTAAATCCACATGATCTGTGCAGGGATCGCTCAAACTCTGTGTTTTGAAAGAGGCAGAGCTGAGGAGAGGCAGGGGCATCCCTGGATTCCTGCTTCTATTGCTGCTGAGGGACATCAGACAGGATGGCAACTGCATGTCCTGGGGCAGGGCTTCCCTCCCTTCCCACCAGCAGCTGTCCCACCAAACTATTCCTCTCCTTGATGGCGGGGACAGTAGCCAGCTCCTCTTTCCAGGCAAAGTAAGCAGCAAGGGCTACAGACAATTTGTCATTCTCCACCACCCCAGGCCACTGCTTGCTTTGCCTGTCCATAGGGCTGAATAGGAGAAAAACACCCCCAGAAATCACGCTGATGCTGTTGCACATTTAAAACACCTACAAAGGAATGAAACGGGCATCTCAGCTGATACATGAGAGAACAGACAGGGCTTACTGTAAGTACACCTACGTGTCCGTGCTCTGAGCTTGTGTTAGTGAACAGAGTTTCTTAATCACAAAGAATGACATTACTGGCTGTACATCACTGGCTCAGTATGGTGGCCCATGGTGCAGGGGTGGCTGAGGGCCACCCAGCTACAAAGTTTACAGGTTTAAGGATAGGTAGCAGAGCTGGCTGGAGGATAAGCTCAAGGTGGTGCCTTCAGTGTAGGGAAGACAGTATGAACTGCCTAATAGTTATCAGGATGGGCAAGTAAGTCAAGATGCGCTGTGAAACAGCTGTCGCTCCTGGTTCTATTAGCTAGGGCAAAAACATGCCGCCTCCGATTTCCCAGTTAAAAATGTTATACACACCCATGTATGGGTTCTCAGTCAAACCATGTACACTGAACCTGAACTGAGAGATGCACATTTATGTTGTCTTTCTGAATACAGACCATGAGGACTTGTCCTACCGTTATTTATCCCAGTTCCACCAGGTTTTCAGTTCATAATTATTTGCCAACGTAGGGGATACCTCTTCCTACTGAAATCTCCACACTGTTCTCCCTCATGGAAGAGGATGGTAGGTTTGCCAGCATCTCTTTGGAAAAAGCTGAAGAAGACTCTCCCAGGTCTCATGGAGATCCCACTGCAGAAAGTCTTCTGTGGAGCATGTCCTGCCTTTAAGCCAAGAGCCCCATTTCTGAACACCTCAAATGTCCCTGTATGTGACTGTAAAGGGAAAGGCAGACTGAGGGAGAGCTCAGAAAAGGCTCACTGACATGAACTCACATGCCTAGCTTCTTTCTTATAAAAGAAGGGATTAGAAACAAAATTTTGCAAAGCAGAAAGGGGAATCCCAGAAGCAGCAGTAACTTCAAAAGGACCTTCTCACAGTAAACTTTCTTAGCATTTTGCAGGAGGGTGACCATAGCAGCAGATGAGGCTGTAGTCACTGGCAGACTCTGAACATGCTTCTCCTAATTAACTGGGTTTGTCCAGAAGTTTCCTTCTCTTACGTGGAGCCAGCATGGCCTGCTTTGGAGGACAATGGCCAAGATCTGAAACATAATTGTAGATCTCTGACCCCACCAACACATCCACATCCCCAAAGTGACTGGGCAGCATTACATCTGAGGGATGAATCTGGGAGGACACGTGGACACTAGGAGAGGGCATACTGTACTTCACTGACCTCTGTCAAGCAGCACAGCACCTGCAGGCACATCAGGGTGAATAAAACCCAGGGAAGAGGGTCTGATGTGGAGTGCAATCCAATGGGGCAGGTAGTGGCTTACAGATACAGGTGGAGAGGGTTTGCTAGCAGAACAGTGCACCTAACCTGGCCTTCAGCCTGCATTTTCATCCACCTACACTTGGTGAGAGGCAGATCTCATGAGCACAAAATAAAATGGCCATTGCCTTGCAAAAACTAGCTCCAACCCTATGCAAACTTCAAGACCAAGAAGGAAAGCTCGACTAAAACTATCCCAGACCCCCATCTGCATTTAGCACTGACATAATTCTCAGCTCTCCTCTCATTGTCAGTTGATTTCACCATGGTCTTGAACAGAAGAATCCTCTGTGGCCCAAGAATAGCATGCTGTCTGGGAAGCAGAGCTCATCACGGTTACATGGGATCCACCATGGAAGAAATGATGCAGATTTCATAAGGATGTGAGCTTCCTCCCTGCAACACTCAGTGGTTTTGGTGACGTTTCTAGTTTGAGCATGTGGTTGGGACAACAGAGGTCCTGCATTTTTGCCAGTACTGGCAGACTGCCAATGCTCTTCACAGCTTCCTCCCTGTTCTGATCTTACAGTTGCCCAGTCTAGGGACTTGTCATAGATCCCACCACAGACCCCACAAACATACATGCCTGCATATCGCAGGAAGAAAATGTGAGAGGACCTGGGCCATGCATGGATTTTGTCCTGACAAGGAGTGATGACTTGGCCAGGACATACGCCCCAGCCCAGAAGCTGTCAAACATTCCCAGGTTCTTCAGTTTATGCATAGTTCTGGTGACCCACCTCAAAAGTGCATGTGAAGAAGGGTCTCAAATCTACTTAACGCTTTCACCTTCCAGAACTCTCATATGCAGTGGCAAAACAGCTCTTCACAGGCTGCACTGACAGACCTACTAATATCTCAGGTTATGCCACCGGTTGGGACAGCTCTCCTGTGCACGTACGGCTTATCTGTACGAGTATAACAAGTCCGATGCATCCCGGCTACTTCCAGCTGATTACACACACAGCGGAGCTGGCAAGGACAGGGGCAGCAAATGCAATGCAGCCACTTCCAGACCCAGGGTCCTGTCAGAGTCTCAAAGCTGCAGCTTACTGCCCGAAGCATTAGGGCTGTCAGGTCTGCATCAAAGACACAGCAAAACATTCAGTACTATTTAACACCCACTTAAAATACAATAGTTTTTGTGATTATAGTCATTTAGGAAAGCCCTGCAGCTTGGGGAGTGGGAAAGCATGCTCTGGACACTGTTTTTGGATCCTGAGGTAATGGAGACACTGTAAATAGATGTCTGATAAGAATCTGTCACCAGATTAATCAGGATCTTTGCAAGCTGTAACTTAAAACACCTACCCTGCTTAACCACTAGAATTTAAAGGGACGACACTCATATATATAATGTTATTTTCAGTCACATTTTGCATTCATGCAATTAGTGTCAACTAATTGATGAGCTGGTTCACCAGTAAAACAAATAGTGCTCTACATTATCTGTTACTCTTCAGGTAATATTCCACATCTAATCACTGCTCACTTCATGAATCTGGTATCTCTTCAGAGTACTAATCTACATTAGAAAAAAACTGTTGAAGTCTCTTTAATTTGAAAATGATATGGCAATAAAGTGTTAGAATTTAATATAAAAACAATTTCTTCAAGTATGCAAGATTTTATGTACGTTATTGTAATATGTTCTTCCCAAACTAAATTTTTACTGTCACCATAATCTAAGCAAAAGCTTAGGTGTGTTTTATTTTACATTTCTTACACACACATTAATTCTGGCTTCCGCCTCTGCGACCTGAGGTAGCTGCCTTTGTCAAAAAGGGGAGGGAAAAAACAGTTAATTGCAATTAACCTGCAACCTTCTGTGCTTCTAAAGAATAAAAGTCCTCCTGTACAAACAGGACGGTTTCTGTCATGACTGCAATAAACTAGGCCACTGAGTTCAATCCTCAAGTTTCCTTGACCTACTAAATTTACAGTAGTTTCAATGTTTGTTCCTTCCAGCCTGCTAACTCACTGTTGCAAAAAAAAAAAAAAAAAAAACAACAAAAATCCAGAAACACATATTTGGAGTTCTGCTGCTTCACAGCCTTTATAAGAAGTTAATAAGCAGAAAATGCAGCATTATAATTAGAAATGGAACCAAGCAAATAAAGTTTAGATTCATATCTATACATTTTATAGCCATGCTCCTGATCCAAGCCCGGCTCTAATTACAGTGGCAACTCTTTCCTTCCGGAGAGGACTTTCGCACTGAGGCTCACAGGTACATTGGTTCAGTCCCTTGGCTATTTCAGCCAGGTAACCCGGTGCAGGGGTTGCACACGGATGCTTTGGGAATCGTTTGTCCCCAGAATGAGTACACAGGCCTGTCAGAAGGGGGGCAAGCACCTTCCGTTCCCCTCTATTCCTCTACCAGTGAATTCCTGCTTGCACAGGAATGAGGCGCTCTGTGCACATATCTTATTTATTTGGTAACACTGTGTGTTTTGGCTCGTGTCCTCCACCCAAGGAATGGTACAGCATGTAACTACAGGGTCTCACTGAGCATCTTTATGAACCTGGCTATGAAGGAAGTGGGAATCAGTAGCGTAACAACAGACTCACATGGATATGGGTGAAAAAAAGGGGATCAGGCAATTATTCCCTATAGGCTGAACTGTAAACGGCATCAGAAGCATAAAATGAATAAACCATCAGGGTTGTAAGAGAAACTCCAAGGTCATTTGGTCCAACTACATGCTCAAAGGAGGGCTGACCTCAAAGTCAGACCCAAGCAATCCTGCCGTGCGTCATTCCTTGCAGAAAACAACAGGGAACTCAACACTGATGCATGTCGTGCTGTGACACAGAGCAAAATGCTCTCTGCAGTCCACAGCCCAACGAAATGTGAAAAGCACGGGGTAGCTTTACTCCAAGGGGATGTGGAGATCACAGGAGCTCGAAGGCCCTCAGCAGCGCTGCTGGGAGGGGGCACCTTTACATCCCATGGCAGCTGAGACACTACGTGGCTGCGGAGAGCCCGTCCTGCTCCGCCTGGGTGTTGCTGATGTATCCAGCTCTGTCAGCTATCACAAAATACGTTAAGAGTCAAAAAGCATATAGGTCAATTTAAAGACAACTTATTTTCCGTTGTGCTCTCGGAGAGAAGAAAATACTTTTGTTTCCTCTTTCATTTTGCACCCCACTCAGGGGGCCACCGTCACAAATGGGAAGGAATAGGTTGTTAGTGCCACGGGAAGCACTGGTGTGCTGGTTGCAGGCACCGGCGTGCGGTGGGTCCGCTGACCCACCGGCAGCCCCACCGTGCCCTTTCCACTGAATCCTGGAGGCAGCATGTCCAAATCAGTATTTTCATGCACGCTGCCGCAATTTTTTCCATGTACAGTTTAGCCACACGTTTTTGGTTTAGAAGCCCTTTAAGTATTTGATCATAGGATGTCAAGGACATTTGACTTAAGAAGTGGAGGAAACTAGAAACCACACAAACGCTATGAATAGAAGCTAGGGAAAGAGATGGCACATTTATGAACTCGGTCAAAGTGGATGCATATGTTACTTTATTTAGGCTCATATCAGAGAAAGAAACCCATGAAATCTTTAGCTCTTTACTTACATTAAAGTACCAACCCCTCCCGTTTCATGGCATATTTCTATTTTTATACAGCTGAAACCATCAAGCTGTAAGTTTCCACATAAATTGCTTCCCAGCCCCAGAAAACCTTCTACTAGCATGCCTCTGATATCAAACCTATCCTCACTTTCCTAAAAGATAATCATCAGATGAGGTACTATCAAGTATTAGTGATACTCAGAAGTAACATCTGAGCTTTCACAAAAAGCTATGCTCCTAATGCCTGAATGACTCATATTTGCCACTAGAACAATACAAAGTCATTAAAGAAGGTTGACCTTTCAAAATATTACTTGGAACCAGAGCAATACATTTAAGTATATCAAATTTCATAAAGGCTCTTTCTAAAGTTGAGGTTGTTACAGTATAAACAGCATCAAGCGAGAGGCTGTGCTCTCTCCTTACTGAAGCCCAGGAGTGAAAAAAAAGGAGTGAAAATATTTGTATCTGTTGGAGGTGGGAAGAATAATATTATTTGATACATAATGACGTTTACAGAGAGCATGGCAATACACAGGCACACGTATCAAGACACTAAACTAAAAGGTTATATCACCACAGGACTAGATTCTGCAAATTTTACATGTGATTGCAATCCAGCAGGAGTTGGCCTGAATGATATATACGTTGTCTGCATTGAATGGTACTTACTGGCTGCTCGCAAGACCAAGCGGAAGATGTAGTTTCACAATACATTGGCATCGGAAGCAAAGCCAGTTCCTGAAGTTCCCAGCTACCACTCCCACTCCCTCCCGGCCACCGCTGTCCCCACATCGCTGTGGGCCACCCCTCAGCCTTGCCCTGATGACTAGTTGTAGGGTCACATGAGGACACAGGTCACCACACTGATCGGAGTTAAAAATAACCCCACTGAAAATACAAGGGATTATTTTTAACTTGGAACGTTTCAAAGATACGGTTTATGGTGTGATACCATGAACAGTTTTAGTGACACAGCTGGTGTGGTGGCAAGCTGCGAGAACGGGATGGAAGCGGGAGGGGAGAGGCCGGAAATCCTCAAGCCAGCATTCGCTGCCATGCATGGTGGAACGATGCCATTTGGCAAAGTTTGCAAAATCTGGCCCTCTCTGCAATTTCCTTCGGCATTCTTACTTGGGTGCTATTATTACTGAAGTTTGGGGTACTTACGCCATGATGCCCGAGAGATGAAACATTTCAGCTGTTATGTATGACAAGTAACTGTACAGGAAGACAAAGAGTGGCTCAATCACTCTGATTTTATGGGTGAAACGGGTGGTAAAGGCTGCTACAAATCCCAAAAGGATTCCAATCAATACTCCACCGATCCCCACTATAAAGAAGTTAGCAATCCCAGCGAATATGTCAATAACCTTAATTGTGCGCATCTGGCAGAAAGACTTGAACAAATTGTACAGGACCTATGAGGAAAAAGAAAGCACGTTATGTTTCTGAACTCATCTTAATTTCCCTTCGTGTCATTATGTTCCTCTGCTTCAATGCTGAACTTTGAATTTCTCTATCTACCTTGAACTCACTTTTGAGATACACTGTTGTTTACCTCTGGCATATTACTTGTCATCCATAAATATCAGGGAGATATAAAAAGAAGAGTAAATATCATTATTCCCATTTTTGCAAACGTGACAGGTTTCTTAACCCGTGCCATTCTGCAGGCCAGGAGCATAGATCTATCTAATCTTTCTTTAAATTCACTTATTTGCAGAGCTTCTAATTTTTCCACAAATGGCCATTTCAGATTTTCCCCAGAATCAAAGAAATAAAAAAGGAGGAGGAAAAAAATACAGTTTCATAATCAGTGAAAAATCAGGTTATTTTCAAATGTGTTTGATCTACTTAAGACACCAAGAAGTGCAGTACTGAATTAGACCATAGATCCGTCTGGCATGGGGCAGGGGAGGGAAAGGGATGGACAGTGACCATCCCAAGGAGTACAAGAAACATGGCATCCATGGAGTGCTCATTCTCTGACATATTAACCTTTAAGAATCCAATGGTTTAAACACATCTCAAACTTTAGATAATTTCTAGAGATTTTGACTTAATTCCCATTAAAAGACCTGCTACCATGAATTTTCTCAGTTTAATTTTCAAAGAGTTTATAACCATCCTCCAAAACAAACTGGGTCAATGGGATTGACACATTTCCTTAGCCAGGGAGCCTTTTTATTTTACACAGGAAAGAGAACCATGTAAACTTCACATTTCTCTAATAACCAGCGTTTTAGTTACTACAAACCAGACAACAGTGGAATCAGTTACTCTTAAAGACACCTTAAAGGGTCTCCCCATTTTGCAGACTTACTTGGGAGATTTAAGCATTGCCTGGTGCTGCATGTATGTTCCCAGCCACGTGATACCATAATGGCTACGTAGTCCCCTTGTGCAGATCTAAGCTTGGTCATAGGGACCTACTCCTATCACAAAAAGGATCTAAGCCAGAAGTGGAAAGCAGGTTCACAGGCTAAGCCACCTTGGTCGTGGTAAACACCTGACTGGTCATCTCGGACGGTTTGCAGGAGTTAAACCTCCACTTTCTTTCTGGACTTCTTAGTAAACCAAGCAGTCTTCTCTATCAGAAATGCTATTTGAGAGAACAATGTTTTATCAGTACTTGCACCGTGCCAACAAGGTAGGTGTTTGAACAGCGACTGGGAGGGATTTGTCATGTTCACAGTCTTGTTCTCTCTCACATGACAGAAAGTAAGTTGTACAGCTCTTCTTGGCCAAAATTTGATAGGTCTTACAGAAGTAAAAGCTCTCACTACAGACTAATGCAAGGACTTGGCCTATAATGGGTCCTTTGGGCTAAGTGAAAGGCAAGAACTGAAAAAGAAAAGAAAAAAAAATATATTCCAGAGCAAGCATGAAAAAAAGAAGGTTAAATCACACCTAGCACGGTCACCAGTAATTTCCAATTTTCATTACAAAGCAACAAACAGGGCAAGCGCAGCGCAGGAGCATGAACTATTTATTTGATAAGAATGATGCCCTCATGATGAGTCCACCTGGGAGAAGCGTCCTTTTTCACCTGGACAAACCCCTTCATCTTGTTGCTCTGAGGTAGATTCCCAGCTTTTTTGCCCTGTTCCTTATAACTGTGTCCTGTACAGGACAGAAAAGTAATGTTATCAGCTCCACTGGTCTTCAGCCTGTTTTGATTTGTGGACTTTATGGATTTGCAGGAAAAGAAGTATACTGGAATGAAGCCTATTGGCAATAGGTGTGCCTTTGTTGGACCTCTCAGTCCACAGACTCCCAGCAGTCTCCATGAATCACAGACTGAAGAAAAAATACTGTTGTCTGCAAGGAGAGGAATTCCCCTGAGTCACTTGTTGAAATGGGACTAGTCCAGAGTTGTGTTACTCTTCAAGACACCTACAGAATTTGGCCTGGCAGAATACTCCCTTGGTATGTATCAGGGAAGACAATTATTTTCTTTAATTGGAGCTTAAATAGCCTTTTTTCTATTTTAAAAAGTAACTATATAAATATACGTAAGGCAAGTCTCCAAAGTAAGGCCACTGAGAGCTGCTTGTAAAGAAGCTTATCATTTTGATCTACTCAAGCAATAGCCTTTCCATAACATCACCTCAGCCTGACAGCGAAGTAGTCACCCTGCAAACAGAATGGAGCCTGCTGTTTCCACATACAGATACCCCCATAAATCTCAAGTCTGTTGCCATAAGTTATTTACAAGAAGAAAAGCAACGTTCTCCTTTGTACCTCAGATCAAAACCAGACCACTGTGGTAGAAGCAGCAGCCAGGCCTATGGAATGTCCTGAACACGATTTTAATCTTGTTCCTACTGTTCTTTATTTACACTGCAGTAAATGAGATCAAAATCAGGTTCACTTCCCTTTTACTCTACAGCAGTTCAGTTTTACAGCTCTCTCTAAGCTTTCAGGTGAGTTGAACAACATCACCTCTGGTCACATTTTGTAATGCATTTGGTATGAGAATGGGAGTTTTTTCAAGTTCAAGATTTGCATTTACTCAACATTCTTCAGCTGAACCCACCAAAGGTTACACCAAGGAATGTTAGTCACCAATCGCTTTTTAATCTTATGTCAAGAGTATCCCTGCTCTTCCTAGAAACTAATTGCTTATTTTCATCAGTTCTCAGTTATTAGTTTTTAATTCTGAGATTACTTTAAAGCACTCTAAAGTAATGTTTTCAGTAGAGGCGGAATACAGAGCACTGCTGTAATGTTTTCTAACATGGGAATAATATTATTGTAATGACACTGGGTCCTTCTTTGTGATTTTAAACCCAGAATGGGAATTTGAACTGCTAACACTCAGCTGTGACCTTGCCATTTAATATCACTCTGCTAGTTATCACTGACCCAGTCTTTTGGTAAAGGACCAACTCTGAACAAGAAGCCAACTGGCAAACTTAGCCAAATTCAAGCTCTAAAATTCCGCCAGTGGGAGAAAAGGGATCATCCAAGTGCACGGGCATATGGTTAAAACCATCAGGCATGGAAGACCACCTGAGAAATGCAGCAGAACTGAGATTCCTGAGAAAGCCCACCTTGCTTTGTATCTAAAATGAAGGCGTGCTAGCACTTTTTCAGAAAAGGGAAAGCATAATGACACTGCTATCCTAATAAAAGCTTTTACTAGGAGCAGCCAGGCAGTGCAAGTGGGATAGCAGGAAGAAGGGCTTAAAGTATTTTGAAGGCATGTTTCCTACACTGCCCATCTGTGTAGCCCCTGGATTTTTTGAAACTGCAGTGGCTGTTGGAATTAGGCAGCTTCCGTGGACGGCCAGCCTGCCTTCGGCTCCCCTCCTGCTTCGTCCCCACATTCCACTGGCGCCAGGGCAGGTGGGACTCGAGGGCTCCAGCAGGTGAAAGCTGGAAGGGGCTGAGCTCTGCCGGCTAGCTGGCTTTATCAGCAATCTGGGTAACCCAACAAGGGCAGAGGAAGAGATTGTATTTACAAAACATCGTCTCCTTTGAGCGGGTAGCTGCGTAACCCTGGCAGCACCACAGCGAGGACTGGGCCGGCAGCACTGCTACAGGAAAGGGAGGCGAGGTCCTCTAAGGGCACCCCACAGGGGATGTGTGTGACGGCCTGGGTCACATTTGAAGTATAATCACACAATCGCAGGTGTGCAAAATCATAAAAAGGAGCCATTAGCAGACAAGCGCTTAGCATGTGGAAACCACCTGATCTCCCGCCAAGTGCTACCTTTAAGCGATAGCTGGGAAGTCAGACCCAACGCACCCTAAATTCCTTTCACTCCCTCATGAATATATGCGTGGCCAGTGCATTGGCTGGGCTGGCCCTGCAGACTGCCCACAGTATCTCCCCCTGCATTAGGGCATTTGGGCAGGCATGCCGTGAGAAAGGACCACCTCCTAAGAAGGCAGTAATGATGCCTACAGGAAAGCCATGCATCACGGTTATTAAATTGCCATGCCGGCGGCTGTAAAAATGGTGGTTTAGAGCAATTTGCCATCCGGCAATGGCACGCATGAATACTTCCGTCATCAGGATGCAGTGCTTTCCAAGCAAACCTTGCTGGATTAACTGCTTCTCCAGTGGAAAGGTGATGGATTTTGTGATTGGAAAAAGTGATTTCAGTTGGAAAAATCCACAAAAAAAGAAGAGCTTTACATTAACATAAAACCAGACCTTTTTCCCCCAGAAAAACTTGTATGAAAAGAATTCTGCTGCTTGTGTGGCCATTAAGAGTGAATAGAGACAGACACAGCCGTGGCTGAACTGCTAAGCCTTTTGAAACTTGGTATTTGCACCCACTTTTTTTCAGGACTGGCTTAAGTACCAGTTTCGTAATGGCAGGCAGTTTCAGGTGTAAGCTAATGAGAAAAGCTAGGCTTTAAGGCAAGCCCAAAAGAGAGGATGCGATTCAGCTGGCTGGATAGCAACAGAATCGGATAAAGCATGAAGCATAACTGAAAAAAAAAACCCAAAACCAAACAGTACTCCCACAGACACTCAAGAAATTATCAGTACCAGGGCTCAGATTAAAAGATGAGATATATTTGTGTTAAACAAGTGAGGCAAAGTCCTAGAAAAGGGGAAAACTGAAGGACAATTGTGCATAGAATGGGACAGGAACAAGAAGCCAGGGACAGAGAGAGAGAAGGTGCGGACCCAATTCATGAATCTTTCTGATCTTTCTGGCACATGACAAACTGGATCTCCACATCTCACAAAACAGAAAGCATGCCAGGACATAGCTGGCAGGGGCAGGATTTCAAGTAAGGCATGAATAAATGGGAGTAATGTCCCAGACGTGGTGTCATGAGGTACAAATGAGGGGCATTGGGGGTGTTAATGGAATGCACGGATTTCTGTCCTCAGGTCAGCACCACAAACCCGGTTCAGCTAGTTAATGATTAGAAATTACTGCCTCCAGATGGCTGCCCTATCTCATCTGTAGCCTGGGTGAAACGTATTGGTGGTCTCGGGACAGTCCCAATTGGACAGACACATGCAAAAGGGTAGCATCAGCCGGCTCCTGTGCTGGCTCAATGATTTGCCCATTCTCCCTGTGAACATGCTGGGACACCCCACATTGGCCCTTTTCCCTTTCCTGTCCAACAACATTTCTGCAGGTGAGGAAAACCTCCAGTTTCAGGTGACAGAGGTAACAGATTTCAAAGACACAGAAACTGAAGAGATCAAGTAGTAAAATCCCTTAGAGCAAATACGCTACCATTACACACTGCTCTGGGGTAATAAGACTACCGTTGCTTCTAAATTTAAAGTTTAGAGAATTGCATAAATGCATTAGCACTCCTTGACTTCCATCTATTAGCAAACTGTAATGGCCAGACACAAAGAGATATAATGGAGTGGCATGCAAACAATCATTTCTCCTTTTTATCAACTAATCATTTATCAAGTTAACTTACCACAGTTATAGCATCATTCAGCAAAGACTCTCCAAACACCAGGATGTAAAGCTGCTCATTGACATGAATATTTTCAAAAACAGCTAGCACCGCCACAGGATCCACAGCTGAAATGAGGCTACCAAAGAGCAAATTCTGCAGCAATGTGATATCAGTCAAACCAAATGCACTGATCTGGCAAATTCCATAAAGCGAGATTCCAATGCCGATGGCGTTCCAGAGTGTGCCCACCACGGCATACCAGAATATGGTACCAAAGTTCTCAAAGAAAAGACGAGTTGGCATAAAATATCCAGCGTCGAGTACAATGGGTGGTAAAAGATACAAGAAAAATACATCACTGTTCATTACAGGTGGGGACTTCTCCTCTGCTCCAAAAATAATCCCACCAAGAAGCAATCCAACCAGAATGAGGAGACAGCTTTCAGGTACTATTGAGGGCAACTTGTGATAGAGATGAAAGCCTTCAAAGGAAATTCAAACACAAGAAAGTAAAATGGTTATTTCTAGAGAGTCCAAAAGATTATCCTGGATTCTGTTATCTCAGTTTCTATAGCAAACAAGCAGCAACTGCAGGGCAATTTCACTTTCATTGCAAAGACTGAACTGGACCACCACAACAGGTCAAGGCAAACTTGTCAGCTAGGGTCATTGATTCAGTGAAGTTGGTGGAGAGTCAATTTAATAGCTAGTTGTTAATAACTAGGCCGGCTGGAGCAACTGGGTGCAAGGGTTCTGTTTGTGAAAGCATGGGGATTTTTATAACGTGGAATCCTCCAAAAACACAATCCAAACACTTTTCTAGGGCAAATTACATCTAGATAGAGAGAAAAAAAAATCCTACCAACCACCCCTTCCCCTATGCACAGCTTCACAAAGGAGTTTAAGGAGCACATTCATTTCATTTTTAGAAGTCTTTTAGAGTCTCAAAGCTAGGGAGGGGAACTAGCACATGTGACCTGCACCCAGTCACCCATGGCTACTTCCTCAGCCATCATGAGGAAGCACTTAGACACATTTTTATTCAATTTTAGCAGAGCCTCCAAATTGATTCCACAGTAACCAACATGTTTTCCATAAAGTGATGATAAGTTGTACTCTGTATTATTATGCTCGTTCTTTCATATTACATGAATTGTGGTAGTGTCAGGCATCACTCACAAAAATCTGTGCAAAGTACTGAAAAAATGAATAAAAAAAGGTTCTGAATGAGGACTTAATGGTTAAGTGTTCCTTAGCCTACTAAAACTCTCTAAGCCATGAGGTTTTAATTTAAAGATTCCCATTACTTGCATAAGTTGACTGTTTTAAGGATGATTTTGGTAATGAATGGGAAAAGTTTTGAGGGAACTGACTCCGGCCAATCTAATGGAACGATCAACCTTATGCACCAAGGTCACATTCCAGGTCCTGGCGATGCCAATCTTTTCCAGGCTCCTCCTTATCTATATTTGGCCCACATAATTATATAGAAAACTATCCACACCCACAAGATCCCACAATTCCTGCCTAACTAAAAAGCATTTAAATTATTTTAAATGAGAGCTGCACGGAAACACTGGGTGTGGTAATAACGGGCGTCTATTTCAGTAAAACTATTTCAGTAAAAATCACACCTGTAGTCGAAACAGTTAAACTAGTGCAAGCTTGGTATAGTTCACATCCAGTTTCCCAACTTCAGGCTTCTGCATCTTCTAACACCCATTTTGTTAATTCTCCTTTCATTATAGGTTTTTTCCAGGTAAAAGAAAGCCTGAACTTATAATTTGGAAAAACAATGGTTAAGAAGTACCAAGAGGGAAGCTGTTTTAATCTACAGATTTTTTATTTACATATTCTGTAACTCTTAAAGCTATTTTTTGAAGTAAGCAGCTCAAGCTGCATTTTTTTTTCCTTTCTGGACAAAGACAGACTGCTTTTTAATATTTAGAAACACAGCCTATGTGACTCGTTCGAAGGACTGCCAAATTCACTGTCCTTATTGAAAACCTGAATCACCAATATCCTATATTGGCAGAACAGGTAATGATCCTGGAAACGCAGGAATTTGCAGTTGGAGACTTGACTCTTCACCTTTCAGCCACTTCCACATAAACGTTTTATGGTTTGTCTTAGTTTCTGCAGTGGCAGGACGCCAAAATTTCCAATACAGTGATTGAAGTTTCCCCTGAGTAAGTAGATTCTGCTAAAAGAAAAGGGGTTTTAAGCCCTTCAAAAGTATCTTAAATCATTTGCTCAATAAAAATTGAAGAGGAGGGAATTTTTGTAAATGCAGCTTTTACTGAAAACAAAAACCATTCCAAACAGCTGTACTGCAATGGCAATGAAATGTCTATTGTGAACATAAAAATAAAAATATTTTTCTTTTCTTCTTTACAAGTCACTCTTTGGAAAGTTCATACCCTCTTAGAGCTTTTGGGACTCCACCTCATCCCTAAAAGTAATGGAAAGGCTTCCGCTAAGTTAAATGTGCTTTTCATCCATGTAAACGGCATCAAAACTCCTAAAAGACTGCCTGCCTCCACGGAAGGCATTCAAAGGTGATCAGGGACCGGCTGTGGTTCCCCATTTAAGGTCAGAGAGCTCAGATTTAGGATCCAGTGCCCATCAAGTCAGGCCCAGGTGCCCTGCAGGATGAGGGGCATCTTCCCCACCTTGTCAGATCCACAGCCACGTGGTCAGGAGTGCCCTGGGAGCAGATCCCCTGCAGTACAGGAGTAGTCAGACTTTTATGCTGAACCCAGGACCAACAGCTACTTTCTCCTCCTCTGACCCTGTTCTTGGCCTCCTGACTATGCAGTGACCCAACTTCAACAGCACAGAAGATGTTTACCCTCAGGCCATTGGGCATTAGGACACTTGCCTAAAGTGCAAGTTCAGTATTCTTCAAGCTAAAAGTCCTTAGAGTCCTGGTTTCCTACTTCTTGGGTGAAATCCAGTGCACTCTGATGCTGGAAATGCCACTGAGATGTGTACTTCTGATTATACCTGAGTTTTCCAAGGGCCCTCTGAACAGCTTAGAGCTTTTTTCAGGAGACAAGTGTTGGAAGGCTATCAGCTCAGTTCCCAGAAGAAACACTTCTAATCATGCATTTGTGATTGAACATAGAAGTCATGGGAATCTGGATCGGTTAGACAACATTTTCTAGGTTTAGCAGCATAAGAATTAAGCAAAACTGGGAGGTAAGTAGACTTAGTCTCACTGCCTCAAGCCTGCAGCATACTTCGGGTGCACTGGGTCCCACTTTAATATACTCATGGAGTCCATCGGCATGTGAGTAACATACCTCCTATGTGGTATCACCACACAAGATAATAAGTAAGTAGAGGTAGCCAGAAAGTAACAATTCCGTTCAAGGCAATTTCTTAGATTTCAAAATGTGCTCTGGTTCTATGCTGGAATAAAAAGCACTATGTGGCTTAACGTCCTTGTGAAAATGTTCATGTTCTGCTCGACAAGTTCAGGTTTTCCTTTCTGACGCTGTCTTTCTTGCTCCCTCTAAACCTAGCCTACAATGACACGGTCACAGCCAGGATCTGAGAAACCTTTTGGGTAAATCCCCTATAAAAATTAGCAAATGCTGGAACATTTCAGCTCCGGTGACACTGCACTTCTGCGAAAACACATTTGTTCAAAAAGAGTCGTCAGGTGATAAGCAGGTGCTGCAAGAGACTTTTCGTGGGGATCCCTCACACACTGTGCAAGCTGTTATTAAGTGCGACCCTGTCTGCTGAGCTCCGTGCGGCTGAAAAGACCTTAGGGCTCTGTTCATAAAGGTTTGCTACGTGGCAGAGCCAAGCGTAAGCATTCGGCGCCTAGCCCCAGAAAGGAATTTGCGATGCCAGATTAAGCACCAAAGTTTCCTGGGCAGCGCGTGAGTCTCGAGGTGGATTTCATGCTGCCTGGCATGACAGGGGCGAGATGCCTATGCTGCCCAGCAAGAAATGCTGGGAGGAGGAATGCACCGGAGAGCGTCCTCTCCCAGGGGGATGCTCTGGGGGCTACAGGCAGTGAGGCAGGCTGGAAAACTCCTCTCCATCCCTCTGAACAGAGATGCATGGCTCGCTCTTTAAGTAACATGGTAGGACGTGAGCAGAACTGGCATTTCTGTATCTCGGTGGTTAGAGAACTCTGCCCACCTGGGCTACCATCGGTATAAAAGAAGGCACAAGCGAGCGATTGACGCTGTGGGATCATGACTTTGGAGCGATGGGAGTCTGTCCTGGGAAGGTTTACCTGATGCACTCACTGGATAAGGAAGCACAGATGGAGCTCCAGGAGCAAGAAACTGGATGTTCCTAATTCCAGTCCCCGAGTCAGGGCGCCTGCCGATAGGCGTGGTGAAGCTGAGCGCTGCCACACCTAGGGCCCCTCCTGGATCCGGCCCTCATTGCTTAGCGCACGCACGCTTGGAACACCAGAGGTAATGCCCTAGATTAGCCACACTGGCTGTCGTTTGGTGTAACTGAGGGATTTAAAAATTAGATGCATTTTTCCTCATCTACGCTGTTTGCAGTCAGCTTGGGAAAATGAGCCGAGTCACTTTTTTTTTTACTTTTTAGATGGCTATGCACAGGCAAAATATCATGATGGTCAGCATGTACGGTCCTAAAGAAATTATATATTATTGTGCCGCTATGTGTGTCCACATCTTTCAAACGGCTTCCCTGTAATCTTTAATAAAACAGAAACCACTTCACTAGTCTTAGCTGATTCAAGAGTTCTTGCTGTATCTAAACTCAGAAGTCAGAGCAATTTTACAATAGTCAGCCAGCTGAGATAAACTCTTTACTAAGCCCCGTATTTTCTGACTATTACAGTTCATGATATACTCGAGTGTATCGCATTTGAACTCTGTTGCGATTCTGCAAACACCTGAATACATACTCAAGACTGAGCATGCATCTTTAATGCAGTAAGATGCATGCATCAAGGTACAGGCATCCTTAATGGATGCGACACACAGTATTTCTGCAGAAAGTAATGAAGCCATAGCAAATTGCTCAGGCAGAGGATCAGGCCCCCAGCTCCAGTGCTAGCCGTGGCAGGAGGCGAGTACCAATTTTTGGGTTTGCAGAATCCTAATTACCTGATTGCTAACCAGAATGTGACACGGTCTGTTTAAATGTCACAAGCAGAAGTCAAAGTTTTATCAGAATGAGTATGCTCCTAGCTTTTTATGGAAATCTGTGCCGCAAAATCAGAGTTCTGAATTGAAAAACCAAGAGTATGAGTAAACCTTTTTGTTTGTTTGTTTCCGCGGCTTCATTCCTTACGTTATCTTCTAGGTAAGAAGATACAAAGTTTGTAATTTATGGAGATCTACTGATTTTTTAATAGCTCTCTAGTACACCTTTACCTGACATTCTTTAGATGACCATAGTGTACTCGTTTCTCTGTTTGGGACATGGAAGGCTAATTAAAACCATTATATATCAGCTGCACAAAACACAGTGAAACTATGCAATACAAATATTTTCCACATGAGGGAAGAGGCGGCCTTTCTTACTCATTCAGCGCTGTCTTTTTGGTCTTTCTCGGGACATAAGTGAATGGTGGGAAAGTACGATGGGGCGGCTTACTCTACGCTCATAAATATTTGCTTTCCATCGATCCGTTGCTCTGTTCTGAAACGGTCATTATACCCGGCGTTATATTAAGAAAAGGAGGATAGAACGCAACTGACAGTAGGGGTAGGGCGATCAAGGAAAAGTCCACCGCGCACTGGGCAAACTCCGGGTTCCACCAGCCCTCGTCGCCCGGGGTTCACGCGTGGCTGCAGAGGTCTGGAGGTGGTCCCCCCTCTCCTCCGCACCTCTCCTCACCGAGCAACCCCATCCTCCGCCAGCCGAGACCCGCCCGGGCATCCCGCCCCGCCGAGGAGCACCAGCCTCCGAGCCGCCCCGGCGCCCGCGCCCCCCGCCGCCGGGCGCGGAGGGCCCCCAGCCCGGCTGCCCGCGGCAGGCCCGGGGGGGCCGGGGGAGGGAGAGGGGGTCGCCCGACGGCCCCGCTCACCGATCTTGGCGAGGGAGGCCAGCAGGATCCAGAGGGTGATCTCGAAGGGGATCTGCACGTGGGGGTAGTCCAGCGTGAAGACGTGCAGCCGCGTCTCCTCGAAGGCGGTGCCGCTGGGGCTCGGCGGGGTGCCGGTGCCCATCGCCGCGGCGCCGGGCGCCTGGCTCTCCGAGGTGGCCCGCGCCTCCGCCGCCCCGGCCGCCAGCGCCGCCAGCACCGGCACCAGCACCAGCGCCGGCCGCAGCGGCGCGGCGGGACGCAGGGGGCGGCCGCGGCTGCCCATGGCCTCCCCGCTCCCGGCCCGGCGCGCCGCTGCCCTACGGCCCCGCGCCGGCCGCCGCCACCATCCCGCCGCCGCGGGCACCTGCCGCCGCCGCGGCCCCGCGGCTCCGCCCCCTCCCCGGTGACTGGGCGAGGCCCGGCCCGGCCGCGGCGCCCCGCTCCCCCCCCCACCCCCCGGGCCGCCCCCGGGGCCGCCCCCGCGGGGCAAAGCCGCCGGCCGGCCCCGCCGCCGCCGGCCGCCGCCCCCGCCGGCCCCGGGCCGCGTGCGGCCGCGCAGATAGGCGTACCGAGGCACGTGTGGAGGGGAACCAATTTCGAGCGTGAGCGCGCTCCGTAGGGACATGTGCACGCCCGTGCATACGGATGCATACACGCAGGTACAGCCCCTAGAGACACCTATCTAAAAGTAACTTAGATGACTTCTATAGATGGATATAACGTAACGTTTATATGTATATATGCATGTATATATGTATATATGAAACGTTTATAAATATAGAGAGATAAAATTATATCTAAATATAAAAAGTATAAAATTACTTTCAGATAGTTGTCTGCAGAGACGATGTATGCAGGTATGTATACGTATCGACATTATGGCCGAACATGTATATATATACACATATGGATGTGTACATGTACACACATTTTAATAAAGTAATTGTTACATACATATGTATGTATATGTGCGTACATAACTTGCCACTGCCAAATGCAGGAAAGGTGCTTCTACCAAATATGTGAAAGACAACATTCTGTTCCCGCTAATTAAGAGTTAAATTCTGCTAATTTAGAGAGTCAAAAGCACACGCTCCACATATGTATAGGTATGTAAGTACATAGATAAGCATAGACATGCTAGATAATACATATTATATACTATATATTTTATAATATATGAAATCCAGTTATATCGCATATAGTATATAATGCGTTTAATGTATAAAATAACATATAGTGTATGAATATATATTACTGGGTCCTGCACTTTGGTCACAACAACCCCATGCAGCGCTACAGGCTTGGGGAAGAGTGGCTGGAAAGCTGCCTGGTGGAAAAAGACCTGGGGGTACTGATTGACAGCCGGCTGAACATGAGCCAGCAGTGTGCCCAGGTGGCCAAGAAGGCCAATGGCATCCTGGCCTGTATCAGGAATAGTGTGACCAGCCGGAGCAGGGAAGTGATCGTGCCCCTGTACTCTGTACTGGTGAGGCCGCACCTCGAATACTGTGTTCAGTTTTGGGCCCCTCACTACAAGAAAGATGTTGCCTTGCTGGAACAGGTCCAGAGGAGAGCAACCAAGCTGGTGAGGGGTCTGGAGCACAAGTCTACGAGGAGCGGCTGAGGGAACTGGGGTTGTTCAGCCTGGAGAAGAGGAGGCTGAGGGGAGACCTGATCGCCCTCTACAACTGCCTGACAGGAGGCTGTAGTGAGGTGGGGGTCGGCCTCTTCTCCCTGGTAACAGACGATAGGACGAGGGGGAATGGCTTGAAGCTGCGCCAGGGCAGGTTTAGGCTAGACATTGGGAAAAACTTCTTCACCGAGAGGGTTGTCAGGCTCTGGAATGGGCTGCCCACGGAGGTGGTGGAGTCCTCACCCCTGGAGGTATTTAAAAGAAGGATAGATGAGGTGCTTAGGGACATGGTTTAGTGGTGGGATGGCAGTGCTAGGTTAACGGTTGGACTCCATGATCTTAAAGGTCTTTTCCAACCGAGGTGATTCTATGATTCTGTGATACCTATATGCTGCCCCCTATCCAACACGCGATAGGCACAGTCCTGTTCCTGTTAACGAAGAGATTTACGTTCTGTTAATTCAAAGAGTTAAAAGAACACACTATTTAAACACATATGGGTGTTCATACGTATATTCTCCTTTCTGTGTATATAAATATATAACTAATAATATATTTATGTGTGTGTGAGTGCGTGTTGCCAATATTGATTGGCAAAATCCCGCTCCTGAAGGCGCTGGGAACTTGCCGTGCATTTCAGCAGGGCCAGCAGTCCACCAGGTGCTGCTGAGCACCACCCTTTGGTGTTCCTGAAAGAATGGAATCTCAGCCACAGTGTGCTCATGACTTCACCACTTGTGAGTAAGACAGTAATCCAAAGCTCAAACTCATAAAATCTTTATAGCACACCGTTTGGCGTGCCTTTATCGCCAAGCATGCCTGTCTTGACTCCAAATAAAGCAAAAGCGGGTAGCAAGTGTTCTCCTTTTTCCTCCAAATGGCGAAAAGCAAACAGCGGCTACCGTTTCTGTAGGGAGGTAAAGCTCAGAATCAATTAGCTGAATATCTGTAGCTGTCATTTACCCCCAGAACCTGAAAACAGGGCACTAAGCCTATAGTTTTAATGGCAAATTTGAAAGCATGCCACTAATAAAGGGGTTTCCTTTATTTTATCTACAAGTCAGCCAGGAGAACACGTTTGGATATCAAACCAGTGTGTACACCATCTATCTGCATGTGATATCTTCATAGGTCCTCTTACTTGTTATATTACATTCACCGAAATGAGATAAATATTGCCAATTCTGAGGACGTTTGCTTTATGTGGAAAAAAAATCCAAAAGGAAAACATTCCATCATTCCTGAATCTCCTGGTCCCTGTCAAAAGACCATCCATAAGAAGAGAATTCTAACCCTCAGGTGAAGGAGATAGCATTATCTCTCACATGCTGTATCAGCACTGTAAATCATAAACTTAATTCAGTCTAAAATCATAAGATCTGTAATTGTAATTGCATGTCTCATTTTATGACCTTTCCTGCAGATGAAGAAAGCCTTTCTGAAAAAAATACAGTTATGAAAGTGTCAAAACCTGCTCTCCTAAGAGCAGTGTCACCCATCCTCTCCAGTTATCTGACCTGCATCTTCAGGGTGCTGCGCTGGGCTGCGAATTATCTTCATAGAATCATAGAATCATAGAATCATAGAATGTTTTGGGTTGGAAGGGACCCCTAGAGGTCATCTAGTCCAACCCGCCTGCAGTGAGCAGGGACACCGCTAACTGGATCAGGTTTCTAAGAGCCCCATCCAATCTGGCCTTGAATGTTCCCAGGGATGGGGCCTCCACCACCTCTCTGGGCAACCCGTTCCAGTGTTTCACCACCCTCGTTGTAAAGAATTTCCTCCTTATATCCAGTCTAAATCTATCCTGTTTTAGTTTAAAACCTTTACCCCTTGTCCTGACACAGCTGGCCCTACTAAAAAGATTTTCCCCATCTTTCCTATAGGCCCCCTTTAGGTACTGAAAGGCCGTAATCAGGTCTCCCCGCAGCCTTCTCTTCTCCAGGCTGAACAAGCCCAACTCCCTCAGCCTGTCCTCATAGGAGAGGTGCTCCAGCCCTCGGATCATTTTAGTAGCCCTCCTCTGGACCTGCTCCAACAGTTCCATGTCCTTCTTGTGCTGAGGGCTCCAGAGCTGGACGCAGTACTCTAGGTGAGGTCTCACCAGAGCAGAGTAGAGGGGCACAATCACCTCCCTCCACCTGCTGGCCACGCTTCTCCTGATGCAGCCCAGAATACGGTTGGCCTTCTGGGCCGCCAGCGCACATTGCCGGCTCATGTCCAGCTTTTCATCCACCAGCACGCCCAAGTCCCTCTCGGCAGGGCTGCTCTTGATCCTTTCTTCCCCCAGCCTGTACTGATACTGGGGGTTACCCCGACCCAGGTACATGACCTTGCTCTTGGCCTTGTTGAACCTCGTGAGGTTCACACAGGCCCACCTCTCCAGCCTGTCCAGGTCTCTCTGGATGACATCCCGTCCTTCTGGTGTGTCAACCGCACCACTCAGTTTGGTGTCATCCGCAAACTTGCTGAGGGTGCATTCGATCTCGCTGTCTAAGTCGTTGATGAAGATATTAAACAGCACCGGTCCCAGTACGGACCCCTGAGGGACACCACTCGTCACCAGTCTCCATCCAGACGTCGAGCCATTGACCACTACCCTCTGGATGCGACCATCCAGCCAGTTCCTTATCCACCGAACAGTCCACCCATCAAATCCATAGCTCTCCAATTTAGAGAGAAGGATGTTGTGGGGGACCGTGTCAAAGGCTTTGCAGAAGTCCAGATAGATGACGTCCATTGGTTTTCCTTTGTCCGCTGTTGTTGTCACACCATCATAGAAAGTCACTAGGTTCGTCAGGCAGGACTTGCCCTTGGTGAAGCCATCTTCAATAACACCAGTGAAAAAGCATTGGCAAGAGCAAGCTGGCCAAGGCTATTGGAAGCATGGTTATTTATGTACAGCCCCATCGACCCTGTTCTCTGATATCACCTCAGAATCCCTCCCTATGCTGGGATTCCTATCCCCATTCCATAGTCCCAGCAGAAATATGCTGTAGAGCAGGGAACCAGACCACCAACCAGATAGCCCCGCAGACGTTTGGAAATCCTGACCAACTGGCTGAGGATGTTGAGTTTGCTGCAAGAGGGGAAGGAAGACTTTGGGTGGGAAAGTGCTGGTGCACGAGAAGGTGGAAGAAGGTCCCTTCTCATGGAAAATGTTCTTCATTGCTGCCCTTTTCATTACAGGCAGTGAGGGATGACAGAGCCCAGCTGCTGTGGACTGGCAGAGACAGGGCGATGCTTTGGCACCCAGGTCATGCCTTTACAGTCACACAGTTTCTCCCAGACACAGGAATATGGACCCTTCCTTGGGGCACCATCCACGTATTTGCCATTATTTGTCCTCTTACTTTCCTCCTCTGCAAAAACAAAAGGGCGCAGACAACAGGAATCCTTCTAGCTCTGACAGTGTTGTGGGTCTGGGTACTAGGCTGATCACTATTTTTTTTAATATTATAAAAATGAGAAGTTGGTAAATGGGAAGGAAGATAAAATGAGGGAAAGACGTCATTAATCGTGAGCCTGGTGAATTACATGTCAGTAATAGAAAGGGAGCTAATACCCAGACGGCCGAAAAACAGGAGAGCAAAGAAAACTGGAGTGGACAGTAATTACTAGAGTTGATACCATCTATGGTTAGACCAAAATAATCTGGTTTATGGATGAATTGGATCGATGAGAATATCCAACATTTGGATGGGAATTGCCTTTACAGGCTAGCATGATACAGCAGGGAAGTGGACCGTATTTGATTTTGGAGCTTGTTGAAATAGATGCAGCGAAGCTCAGTGCAGTAGAAGGTGCCAAAGGTCTTGTGGAGTTTCTCTGGGGTTTTGTAGCATGTGATGCTTTTCATTGCCACCAGCCTTGTGCAGCTGGTCCCACAGATGCCAAAGGGTTTCACCACCAGTGGAAGGTCTTTAAATCCAGGCAGAGATTTGCCTGAGACAGCAGAGTGGGGTACGATATTCCCGTTATCTCTGCTTCACCCAGGCTGCATGAGGCAGCGACAACAGCTTCACGCCCCTCCAATGCCGCTCGCCCTGCTGGTATCTGCACAATAAGCAGCAACCCCGGAGGGCATGGCCGGGGACATCGCCGTATGGAGAAAAAAAATATTCCCGAGTCTCAAAGCTGCCCAGGGAGGGGAGGGAGAGGGGTCCCCTCGGCCAGGGAAAGCGATAGAGGAGACGTGAAGGTGTGTCCCTGGCGCCAGGGTGTCTCGTCATGGCTCTGCCCCTGACAGCTCAATGCATCTGCTCCCACTTCAGAACAATTTTCTGTCGGGTCGCTCCGCACCATTTCAGTGACAGCACAAACAGAAAGCACGTACGCCGCACTTGCCTGGTTGCAACTGATCCATAGAGGACCTTCCCACAACGCCCCCACCACTGCCTCATTGCCCGCGCTGCGCCGAGCCATCTGCACCCGGGCGTGCTTTCATCTCTCTAATTCTGCTCACAGGCATCGTCTGTTTTACCAGATACAGTGCTAACAGCATTTCATGTGACAAAGCGCACGCTATTTTATATATCAAGAGGGTAACTCACATAATTCGCTTTGTTTACCTTTTAATCCATTTATTGATTACTACTGGAAATTACTACCAGAGCAAGGAACTGCTCAGGCTACCCAGAGCACGCTGGTTGCGAAGGAGGCGCTGGCAGCCACACCACACAGGTTCGCAAGAGTTCGGGTGGGTCGTACAGGTGTTATGACCGGTTAGTTTTACTTTTGCCGTAGCAGGCATTGGGACTTTTTCATTGTAGGCACGGCTTTGAGTTACAGGGTTGTACGTCATCCATTGATATTAATCCAGCTTTATATATGTATAGCAGGAACAGACCTATCTTTATTGCTATTATCAACACTCTGCTTTCACGATGAAAAAAAAATGCTGATTTGGACAAATGAGAATTTTCACTGTATTGTAAATTTAGCTGCATTTTTAGGGATTTCCTAAAAATCATGAGGTCATATTTTCACACTTAATTTTCTGACCTCTCTTTGTTATCAAGGAAACATTTCTGGAAAATGTTACTGTGACTATTTCAGTAACAGGATCTCCTATGAGCAATGTTACAGGTGTTCTCCAGTAAATGCGACCAAAAAATCAAAATGGTTGGGGGAAAAATCATAAATATATTACTAAATATTTGTCTGTAATTTTCATTGCTGCATTAGTTTGACAGACATTTTCAGCAGATTAAAAAAAAAAATCTTCTATTCTACTGTTGATATTTCATTCAATGGAAATTAATTCTGTGCAGAGGAGCTTTTCAGTTGCATACTTCTTAAATTTCCCTCAACACAGTCCAGATAGCAGTATTGTAAAATCTGTGTTCCTGTTTCAGAAGAAAAGTACAAATTAAGAGGAGTGTGGCCAGCAGGTAGAGGGAGGTTATCCTCCCCCTCTACTCTGCCCTGGTGAGACCCCACCTGGAGTACTGTGTCCAGCTCTGGGCTCCCCAGTTCAAGAAAGATGAGGAACTCCTAGAAAGAGTCCAGAGGAGAGCAACAAGGATGATGCGGGGACTGGAGCATCTCCCCTACGAGGAAAGACTGAGAGAGTTGGGCTTGTTCAGCCTGAAGAAGAGAAGACTGAGAGGGGACCTCATCAATACATACAAATATCTTAAGGAGCCAGACTCTTTGCAGTGGTGCCCAGCGCCAGGACAAGGGGCAATGGGCACAAACTGAAGCAGAAGAGGTTCCAGTTGAATATGAGGAAAAACTTCTTTACTCTGAGGGTGACGGAGCACTGGAACAGGCTGCCCAGGGGGGTTGTGGAGTCTCCTTCTCTGGAGATATTCAAAGCCCGCCTGGATGAAGTCCTGTGTGACATGCTCTGGGTGAGCCTGCTTTAGCAGGGGGGTTGGACTGGATGATCTCCCAAGGTCCCTTCCAAACCTTGCCATTCTGTGATTCTGTGATTCTGTGAAATCTCACCCTTCTTCCTAGCACTTCTCTAACACAGACAGAAAGATTTTCTCCATCTTTCCCCTATAGTACAGGAGACTTAAACACAGACCCTCTTGCTGAAATACATCAGTCTGTTACTAAAGTAGATTTGTTAAAAAATATAGTATTTCCATTAGAACAGAGAAGGGAGTTTTGAGGTTACCTGAGGTGAAAAGGCAGTTCTTGTTGTCTGCAGCTGCATGGGAATCACAGTAACGCGGGGAAAACCTCTGCCTGTGGTGTGTGTCACCGGGATGTTCAAAGAGTTCAGGGAGAACAGACACCAAAGAGGTGACATAGACCTCTTTTACTTATTTAGAAATAGCTTCAGTGGAGATTTAAGGATTATAAAATGCAAAAATGCTTGACTGGGTGTTGTTTTCTTTGGGAAGGGAGCTGGTCACTCACCTGCATGCATTGCATTAACAGACATTTCACAAAGTCTCTCTTCCATTAGGGGTTACTTTTTTTTATGAGGGCTATGTCTTCAGGGCCTTGACCATGTAACTCTGTCTCTAAATCCATTAATTAGTGAAAGAATATCTTGGCTATCGAGTGATTTATTATATGAAATCAATAGTCCATTGAGGACGTGTTTTTCCACAGCCTTTTCCAGGGCTGCTTAGCAACTGTCCCCATAAACCAGGTCTACCAGAGGCTTTATACCTCCTAATATGGGCACTTTAATGGCAGCAATTTACTTGTGCGGGTCTGAACTTTGGTAAAGCCATTTTAAGGCCCTTAGGATGTTAACTGTTGTGTCTGCGCAACTCGTTTTTTTAAATTGGAAGGGTCGAGGAAGGGCACAGGTACTGGCACCCACCTAATTTTCCAGAAATGGAGGAGTGGCAGGCATAGCAACCTACATGACTACAGGTGAGGAGCACAAAGGCAGGAGCCCAGATATTTTTCTAACCTCCAAGAGCAGCCCCATGAACGGAACAGCAGTGAAGCCGAGCACGAGTTCACGGTGCAGAGCAGAGATGGCCAGCGCTGAATTCAGAGGGATAAACTTTGCTTTTTTGGGGTCCCCTGAGGCTGCACGCACCGCAGCATGGATCACGGTTATCCCAGTGTGAAGCCCTGAGGGAGCGACTTGCTGCTGCTTCTGTGGATTACGGGCAACCACCTCCCCAGGGCCGGAGCTAATCTGGGTATCAGAGTAATTGCACTCTCCCGAAGACTTCTCCTAAGGCTTCCCCGGCCGTGTGGTGTGTACGCAGGCACTTCTCCTCGCCATGAGTAAGCATTTCTTGCAGGCTCAGCCAGGAAGCTCTGGGAGAGCATTTTGTGCCTTGTACCAAATAACGGAGAGGTTTTTGCAGCGCTGCAGGGCATCAGCATTAAATGTCAGCCTGAAGAACAAAAAACGGACCCGCCGTCAGCTACTGCAGGAGGGCTAAGTGATGTTTCCAGCTCCAGAGGGACACTTTAACAACCCAGGCAGGCTAATAACCCATAAAGTTAATTTTTGCCATTACTTGAAAGTAAGGTGCACTTCTTCTGTTCATAAGACAGGCAAAAATCGAGAGGAGCTGCCTAGAGGGGGTTTGTGCTGTTTTTCCTTTCTTTCATTACTTGTGTTCCAGGTGATCTGGGTATCACTGGGAAATGACATTGTTGGGTGCATTTGCTGGAAACCCAGAACCAGAGGCAACAGATTGGTCTCCATCTCTTAAGGATCAGAACAATCTAATTGTTTAATAGCTAAGCAACGTGTTTAATGTTTAAACTGTAAATTCCCTTTTTAGCTCATTCTGCACCAGGACACTTAGTCGTTGAATGATTTCTGAGGCTGTGTCCCCACCCTGGCTGTCAAAAGTAGCCACTGTTCTCAAGCCTAGCACCTGTCACTGCCATAAATACAGAAATACTAATTTAAATGTTTAACTTTTGGGAGGAAAAAAGTTAATGACTGAAAGAATGTCTCCAGTTTCAGCCTTACAATGGTATCATAACCAACAACAAGAATTTTCCTTTGAAAACAGAATTTCATAGGTTTATAAGCATGTTTTTAAATGCTTTCCCACGAGTTCAAGTGTTGGAGTTGGTGACTGAAATTATTTCTTCAGTGCTATAGCCTTACAACTTTGGTGACCTTTAAAGCATAGAGACCTAACCTCTGTTTGCAAAGGGCAAGGTAAAGGCTGATCCGGTCCTAGAGTCTGGGGAGGCCTTCTGCTAAGCTACATTTCCTACTCGCTTTTTGTCAGTAGATTAATGGCACAAGAGTATTGAACAAATGTTGCTTTCAAAAATGCTGAGAGGCTGAGTTTTTGTTTCCTGAAGAAAATTTCATTTAAAAATAAATGTTACAATGTTTTTCAAGAAGGTCTGAAGCAAGCAAAAAATGCATCCAGGCTGTGCTCTGTCTTGAATCAAATCAACTAACATCTTATTCTCGCACTCTCCTACCATGACCAGTTCCTCTGGCCCGGGAGCTTTCTTCTCTGTGCTTGCAGTCAGGTCATCAGCCTACATTCTCCTTCCCCCTTCACCGACACGAGCTGGTTTGTATAGGTGTAGCAGGTCAGATTTAGGCCCTTGATAAGGGCTTTTCAAAGAAGACTCAGATCTTCAGGAGGAGTCTAGAAATGTCTACTGGGGTGCCTTACAGTACATCACCCTGTAGTCAGTTTATAACCAATAGCTGGAATTGCTACGCCTATGCGGGTAGTATAGGGGACCTGGTCATCCCACGGCCCTTTTCTCACCTGCCCCTTTGTTTCTGGCACCCTCTTGTCTCTCCCCTTTACACCAAGAACCCGCCTGAAAAATACAAATACATGCACCCTGTGCTTGCTCAGTCAGAGGTGACCAGCACCGGTCATCACTGAGCCAAGAGGAACCATTTTTTAGCAATGGCATCAAAAACTACCCTTGATCCTCCACAATCCCCAAAGGCGACTCTCTGTCTTGGGTGATGCTCTGCATATCCCACTGAAGCCAGGGGGTTGTTCCTGACAGCTGAAGCAGAAGCAGCCCCAATACAAAGGAGGCCTTTTGCAGTTTGAGTTGCACTAAAAGTAGTTTGTGAATTGCTGCAGTGGTCAGCCAAAGAATTAACTGCCTGTCTACTAAACCTGTGTTTGCAGGGGTTCAATAGCAAGCATATGTTATCTAGAAAAAGAAGAAACCTGGAGTAGGTGGTATTTTCTATACACTATGTATAAGTTTCTGTTCGGGTTCAGAAATACACACTGCAGGAGTTGATGAACTCTTACTTCTTTCCAGTGGCTTGGGTTTATGTTTTGCTTATCTCTCCCCAGTTTTCTTTGTTTCCTATTTCCCTTTATCCAGCCTACTCACTGGAGTTAATCAGCCATTGCTTGCACCTCTTATGTCACCATATGTTCACTGCAGAAGGTTAATAAGCCCTCGCAGAATCTGTAACTGTTAATCTCAGCTGCTTGGCTTTATTGACCAGTAGGCAGCTGGTGTGAACATAGGTTTTTCCACTTGACTTAGTGGAAGTTTGGCTTTAAATTTTACACAGAATGTTACATATGGCTTGTTTTCAATAAAAATTAGTCCAGTTCATTGTTGTTCCAAAGTCATGTGTAAAAATAAACCTTCCTCACCTCTTCACATCATCTTGTCCTTGGGAAAGTTAGCACAGAACAATCAGGTAAGAAATTAATGAAAATCACTCATTCATTCAAGAAGAAATATCATGGGAAATTCCACCCTCCCCATTGCTGCATGGGGATAAAGTACGTTTGGGAGAACATAGTCATTGAGGTTCTGAGAGTTAAAAGAAAGCCTTTGGTTTGAAGTTCCTTGTAGGCACCATAAACAGAGTCAAAAGGACGGCAGCTCTGTTAAACTCTGCCTCTCTGCTCTGGAGGTGCTAGGTGGAATAACATCAGTACGTGGGGTTAACAGAGCCTCAGCCTAAAATATTCAGTGTTTCAGTGGTTGGAACGAGCAGCAGCCAAGCATCAAAACCCTTTGTTTTAGAGAAAGAGCTTTCTCCTGATCTCAGAGATGATATGGTTGTACCCCACGCCTCATTTAACCTTCCAAAAAAGTCTAAAGAAAAATGTACAGTATTTTCATTATCAGAGTTTTCCAAATAAAAAAAGAAAAGTAGTAGGATGAATTAGTAATATTATAAAACTTTTCAAAGAATTTTAATGACATTTTAAGTTGGGAAGTTGGATACAGGAGATTTCAGGAATGGAAAATGTGGACCCTTCATTGGAAAGCTTCCAGAAACTTTTGTTAACAAACTAATGGTTGCTGGCTGCTGCAGAAACAAACTGGATACATTGGTATCATAAGCAAGATGGCAGATTTTCTTTGTCTCAGTGAAACTACTTCTGTTAAGTATAATAACAGCATATGATAAACTTTTTAAATGCAAGACATACATAACTTATAGCACTGGAAAGGTCTGATGAAGCTTTTCAGTGGCCACAATCCTTTGGTGATCATCAATATGACTTTGACCCCCATACCCTCTGTATCTACCTATATTCTGGGCTTGGTTATACTCAAATACTAATAGTTTAGTAGAGGACAAATTTACTGCTTCTGCATGGTCTAACAGCCAGCCCCTTTTCCTTTGGTAAATACAGATATTTAATATCTATATCTATACATTTACATACACATGCACATATATGTGTATAATTTTATTTATATTTTATAAAACCTCCATGTAATTAGCTCTGATCAATAGTTGTACATTTTAAATTAGTTCTCCCTTTCTTCATGAATGCAGATGTTGCAACTGCAATCTGCTCCTGCAGTTTTAAATCACTTCAGCGAGGCATAGATACTTAAATGTTAGAGTTCCCAACTTAATCCCAAGTATTTACAAGTTATAAAATTGCACACAGGGATCAAAATGTGAGCATACATTTTTATCAGAGAAAAGTCTGCACAGGGGAAAAAAAACAACCAACAAACAAACAAACAAAAACCTCAAGAAAACCATTTTAATAAGTGTAGCAGGAAAGCATGGAGGAATGGTAAAGTGCCTTCCAATGCCTACAACAAACACATCTACTCACAGAAGCTGTGTCAGGATAGCATTACTTTGTTGAGAAGATTATATCCATTTCCTTGTATTTTAACCTGACTCTGCTTTCTTGTGCAACAGGCTTTCTTGGAACATTACCTCATGGAAAAAAAAAGGTCAAGCAATTATGTTCATAGTCATTAACTACCAGTATTTTTTTGAACAACTCCTGCATGACACTCCACCTATACCTCCTGAGGAAGGAATGTACTGCCAAAAACGGAATTAGCAAAATGTCTAACAGAATTGGCAAAAGGGGTTATTGTCTCTTGATACACAGATATGCATAAACACCCTTCTCCATTTGCAGGTACCTTGGAAAATGCCAGGAAAATAACAATGCCAGTTCTGAGGAGAGGAGCAGAGGCTGCATATCGGTCCTGTGCAATCAACCTCTGCTTGTCTTGTGGTGAAGTTAGTTTGTCACATAAGCAGTTTGGTTCTCTTCTCAGCTAGACCAGCATGTTGATGCCAGTCCTGTAATGGTAGCAAAAACCATCCCACAGTGTTTGAAATAAACCAGAGCAGCTAGTTATCTGAAAAACCTCAGAGAGGAAAGAGAAATCGGTCTGACCTGTGTTTTCTACTGTAAAAGTCAAATGTCTTAAAACTTGAAGCTGCATGAGGTCCAGCAGCAGAAGACTAACAAATTTTTGACCCTACATGTAGTACAGCCCAAGTAGAGGGACTCCCAGGCTAGCTCTGGGCAATACACGTGGGCAGATATGTTCTTAGGGCAAAATAGCTGGGCTGCTTAGATGAACATGGGCACAGGGCTCATGACACAGATGTTGATGCAGCTGTTCTGGTTCTGGAAATTGCTTTTTTAGAGCTAGTGCAAGTATCTGGGTACAGAACTTCAGTAAAAAGTGTTAGTATGCGTTTAACCACTGCTTGCAAGTTCTGCATCACACAAAATGTGTACAGATGCTCCTCACAGAAAGATCAGAGTCTGTTAAACCCCCTTCAACTCTTCAGTAAAAGTTAGTCATAATGTTATTTTCAGTGTGACTCATCTGTCCTTTAGCAATGGCATGTATGTCCCAGCTCATCACCCTAGGCTCTATTTAGGGCTCCTGGAAAGCAGCAGGCACTTCAAAAGGGCCTGCTTGTTGCTTCGCCATACAGGCCCATCAATCACTGCCTGTAGATGCTGACTCTTACAGCTGAGCATGAAAAGAGCCCGGGGTTCCTTTCCAGGCTGGCATACACTTTTGAAGCCAGATGTGGATTCTAATCCCTCATATGTCCTGCTGCTGTTATTAAAATCACAGGATGAGCTGCGTAAGGTGCTTCTTCCCTCATTGTTCACTGCATGTACCTCTTTTCTTGATTTTTTCTTACAGTACTAGGGTGGAATATGAGTTTTGGCCATAGCTGAGAGACTTGTAGCTGTGTCCATTGTCCAGGCCTTCTCAAGGTGACCAGTCACAAGAGGGGAAAGGATCCATGGATGAGGGGTTGGACCTCCAGAGGTCCCTTCTCAACTATTCTGTGATTCTGTGGTGAGAAGGGATTTTACTAATCAACTTTGCAGTGGTTGGTACCCTGGGAGCCTTTGACGAAGCCTTCTCTCCTGGGGTTGACCCTCACATCTGTTCCACCTGCAGCATGCTAAAACAGGATGAGCAGAGAGATGCAAATTGCCAAAATCACAATGGTTAAAAGAATGGCAGGTTCAGATGCAGTTTTTGGAAACAGGCATAATTGTTAGGGTTCAGAGCTGGCACTGAGAGGAGAAGTTGGCTTCTAACTCAGAAGGTCACTCAAACTCTGGGTTTGGACTGTCCAGTTTACCCTGAGAAATCATGCCCGAATGCTTCTGTGTGAGGCCAAAACCAGAAAGTATGTAAGTATCCTCACTGTAAAAAATCAAGCAATTGACCCGACTAGCAATTATTGCAGGATCCAGATAACCTCCACATGCACAGAGGAGGAGAAGTTTGGGACTGTTTGAAAGAGGAAATCCTGCCTTGCTGAACTCAGTGGCAAAAAAATCCAAATCCAAATATGATTTCACCCTATATTATACTCTTGCCAGTGTGGAGATTTTTGGTTATAGATAAGGATCAGCCAGGGTTTATTGCAAAGTTTATTTTCTAGTAAGTCTGTAGCAGCAATTAAAGTTCCAAAACAGTTTTCACATACTAGTAATTTAAAGAAAAGTACATCTCTGAAGATGTAATTTTCCATTTTTAATCTTCATCCAAAGATATTCTTTAACTTTGAGCAAATTCCTGTCAAACGGTTATAATTGTATGAAAAAAGATACTTTTCCAGATGTAAAAAAAGATGACTGCTGACTTTTTCCTTTCTCTTCTATAAGATAAGCCAAAAGAGCTGACCTCTGAAGACTGGTACATAAATAAGCACTCAGGAACTTGTTCATAAATGCACTGTAAGATTAAACTAGAAAAGAACTAAATTATAAAGCCTGAATGATGGGTAATAAGAATGCAGAGTAAAAAAATGGCAATAAGATATTTTGATTCCTTTGGAGTCACAGCCTGCTTCCTAAGCCATACCTGAGGTAGCAAAGCTAATACATGTGGAACTGGGGCTCAGCTTTGAACTGGCATGAGTGTTTCAGCCTGCAGTGCAAAAGTTGTAGCTATATACAATATTACAATTATTCATTTTAGAGTTATGTTGAGCAACCTAAAAAACCCTATTGTCCTACCACAAGGTAAGCTTGGCAGGAAATAATTATTCTTTATATAGAATGGTTCTATGTGCTATTCTAACAGAGGATTAATATACTTAATGCATAAACTCTCCCAGGAATAGAGCCTTTTCTTGGGATATCTCTAGAAGACTGAGTGGGCAACTGGAGTCCTTTAACATGTAGAGGTCTCTGTAGGATGCTAAAGGTATTGAGGCAAAGAAATCTTTGATCCAACCTACCACCCAGCTGTACTTCCCATCCTTACCACTCCCCACAAAAATTTGTCACACTCATGCAGAGTGGAAAAAACCAGACATAATTTCCCAGAAGTCAGTGAAGATCTTCGCCAGGATCATTAATTATATATGGAAGATACATCAATACTTCCTTCATGCCTGACAGCATGAAGTTCTCAAGCAGGTAGCTATAATATTTGGCTTTATTGTAAAATTTGTCTAAGATGCCATAACATTTATGGCATCTATAACATATGCAAACTAGGATTTATTTTGATACTTTACATTTTATGTATCATGATGTTCTTAGACTGGCAGAGCAAGTACTCCTCTAATACCCAGTTGATGATATAATAGTGCACTGATCTATTATTTAATTTCCTGGTTTTATCTATAGCAAAATAAGACATTGCTTTATGTACAGCTTTGCATACTTCTTATTAAAACCAGAATGAACTCAGGGTTTTTCTCTCACTTGCAGAAATTATCCTTTACAAAGCCTGAATCAGGATACCATAGTGAATACTAGTAAAGTGTCATTACCAAGATTCATTTGTCTCTTGTGAGGATGTTTAGGATCAGAGGGACAGGAGTCATTCTGGAAAGTATACTAAAAATAAAAGTTCTTAGGCTCTGGTAGAGACATTAACAAATTAAAATACCTGAACTGGAAAAACTACCGGCTTTGTGATCATGGTCAGACCTGCCGTAACACTGGACATAGAAGAAAAAAAGGTACCAATCTGTATTGCTGTATTGCTGTGGCTTCTAGAAAAGCCAAAAACTGTGGGTACCAATTGTTTACCGGACAGCTTGGAAACATAAAGTAGCTTTAACAGTATGAAGCCCTGACCCTCATTTATGCCTCTGTTTAACATTGGGTAGTCCTTAGCAAAGGCACAAGTCTGAAAAAAATAAGGACATAATGCCACGATTTCCACAAGCTACTTCACTCTTAATGGAAGTTTTCTTATTGATTTCAATAACTTTAATCATACAAGATCAGCCCTTAAATGCTTGGCTTTACTGAGACTACTCCCAACCTTGAAGTTAAGTATTAAGGTCCAGATCCTTGTGGGTATTTACGTGTTTAATTATTTTCCTGGATCAGAACTAGCCCATAAAGACACGTTCCAAATTCTTGGTCATAAAGGCATGACAGTTCCTAGATACTTCTCTCTGCCACAGGCAGCCCGCCAACTGGACAGCTTCTTTGCCTCAAATCTTCAAGAATACCGTGCGGCAGGCTGGCACAGGGAACTGGTCACTAAATTCAGATCACGTAATACATACAGGCACGATGTTTTCCTTTGGTGATATAAACTCCTGGAATGCAGTACAGCACTTCAAAAAACCACATCGCCCCTAGTCTGTTATGTCCTCTATCTTCATGCCAATAGTTTCTAATTCCACACTGAAAAGGAACAAATTGTCTAAAAAACATTTTTAAAAGGCAACTATCTTGATGAGGATTCTGACTTCAGTGGGTGTTGGGAAACAGTCGTTTTCATATGCACCCTGAAAGCCACTCCCTCTTTGCACAGTTTACTTTTGGTCCTATTTAATCCCAGCAGAGGATTTGAATGCCTCACCTTTTCTTTTTGCCTCTATAAATACATTGCTTAATTCCATCAACAGAGGTCACTGCAGCTCTTTTCCTCTTTGGTGAAAGCATGCCTTTTCCAGCAGATAAAGCAGAATTAATACTCTCATCTAGCAGAGTTTTAGTTTATCCATTAGAGACTGGTACAGGAAAATTTACACATAGTGGAAGGTTGGGAAAAAAAATCCCCAAACAATTAATAATAACAATAAAAACAATAACAATAATAAAGACTGCTCTTTTGAGCTTTGGAACTTAACCTAGTTCAAGCAAACTTGTTTATAGTGACGTTTTGAGCTTTGTTGCTACATCTATCTTTCTTCTCACTACCTAGGAACAAGAGCTGTAAATCCAGTCTTGGCACCAGCTGTTACATCTGCTCTGCAGTGCTTGGCAAATCAGTATCAGACATTTTTTCGTCAGGGAAAAGTAAGGAAAAAGCTCCTGAAAGAGCTCCTTCAAATTGCTAAGACCTGATTAACAAATTTGTCAACAGTCATCGCTCTCATTTGAATCTGTTTGCATACTTATGAAAATGATGGGGAAAGATTTTGGGGTATTTATCATTAAGAGGAATTCAAGCCAAAGGGTCCATTTGAGCCAGCAGTAATGTGAGCCTTGCAATTTTCTATTGCTAAACCCATTACAGCAGATTGAGCCAAATACTCTTGCAGACAGAGAGTCCTTTAGAAATAAACAGAATATAGGAGTTGTACACAGTGAAACACTGTTAAAAATCTATATATTACCTTTTTGATGTGTACATGCAAAAATACCTTGGTTTATTGAGGAGGAAAAAGAGATTCATCTCAAAGCTAAAGCAGTCACAATGCCTAGCTTTGCAAAGATGCTTTTCATTCGTAGGTGCCAAAATTGCCGAGAGGATGAGGATGGTGGAATTCCACTTCAGACTCAGCAAGCTGTGTTTAGGTGTTCACCATGAGGGTGTCTACATGTCGGGCAGGTGTCTGAGCTCCCACTGGAGTCAGCGGAGCCTAAAGAGTTCATCAGGTCACTGCAAGGTAGCCAGCCAGAGGTGTTCCACTGACCTGCGCCATTGGCGGCCTTGTGCCCCCACCGACTCCAGCCCCAGGGGTGCAGTCCAGCTGCCATAAAGGTGATCCAGGGGACCTCCCTGGCCTCTGGCTGCTCATCCAGGGAGCAAAGAGCTCCTGTGATTCCTGTGCCAAATCTGGCAACCCAGACAGCTGGGGGCACCTGTGTACAGCTTAGCCCTGAGTGTCTTTATCCCTATGGTACATGTGAGAAAACGGAGGCATAGAAAGCTGGAGAGATTTGTTCTAGGTCTAACCCCTGTGCCAAACACCTATAGCCTCCCTTCCTCACCAGACCAAAACGGAGGAGAAGCAACTTCCAAGAGTTGTTGTTGCAGGTTCCAAGGAAAAAAGTGTATTTGCCACAGTATATTCACTTCCTACAAGCCCCTTCAATGTCACCAAGTTTGTGTAACTATGCAAACACGCAGAATACGTGTATTTTTTGAAAGGAACAATGCAATGAATGCAATAGGGAAAAATGAGGAAGGATTACATCTTTTTACATGACATATTTTATACATGTATCTTAAATATGGCAAAATTTTATGATGTCTTTTAGGACGCCGAGTGTTTGTAAAGAGCAGGTCCTGATGCCTGGCTTGAAGCAGTGCACAAACAATGTAATTTCTGTGCAGATTGTTCCTTTTTTGTGGTGAGAGCTGGAGGAACAGTTTCAGCCTGTACCTTTGTTCCTTTTTGTAGGTTTCAGTCACATAAAAGCCTAAGGGAAGTAAAGGTAGATGTGGGGCCAAGGGAGCGGGGTCTCACGTTCGGTTCCTGGCGTTATTCCTGTGTTATGTGTACACATGGCTCATGTGCTTTCTGCAAGTTTCACCACCTTTCACGTGGGGTTTTAACACCAGCATAATTCTCAGCGTGCCCTGACTCTGAACTGTCTGTGCCTTGTGTGCACACAGCACCTGGAAGACGCTATGCACCACTGCAAGTATTATCAATGTTCATCATCACCTAATATTGAATACATTGGGGCAGGTGGCTTTCATTTATATGATGTTTTCTCACCCAGTGCAAGCTTCTGTGATGGGAAATTTGCCCATAAAGAAAGGCATGAATAAAGCAAGCTGGAGGGCTGTGGGTTTTATTCCAATATATCTTAAAGAAATGAGCCCTTTTATTTTGGCATTTGTGCGTAACTCATTATTTTCACTCCTTATCAGTGCTGATAATACAATAGAGCAAGGAGCAAATGCTGTTAAGGCCCAAAACCAACTAATGAGCCTAAATTAATACCTGACATACATGCCAGCAAAAAAAAAGCTGTTTAACTGCAAGCTTCTCTTATGATGATTTTGTACTTAGTGGAATAAATTACTGATGGGAAAGCACTGAGCAGATATCTAATGATCCAACCTTTGTTTGCATGTGTAAAAGTCGTGTTGCAAATGACTAATACCGGTGTCCCCAGCAAACTAAGGCTATCCCTGACAAATAGTTCTTTTTTCCTAGCTTGCTCCTGCAAGGACAGTAGAAAAAAAGTCACGGATGATGTTCTGTTTGGGTGTCTACTCCTGACCAGGAGTTCACTATTGGTGTGGCTGCAATCTACAAAAGAAAGAAAACTCTGAAAATCAGAGCTTGGCATTGTTTCTTCAGTCCATGTCTCATTTCTTATGACTGAAAGGTAGTAGAAACTCAAATTTTAACAGGAGGAAGGGTGGACTAATAAACAAGAGCCGATATTAACTGTTGAAATTTCACACCCGTGAAACCAAAGCAGGAAAGAAAAAGCAGTTTCACTTGTGATTATCTTTGAGACAGATTCTCAAAAGGAAATAAATTAGGCAACTTAGCTCAATAGATTCCAGCCCTCTTAAATGGTTCAGAATATTACTCATGTTAGCTTACACCTCTTATTTTAAGGTTCTCAAGTACAGTGAGTTTGGCAAAACAATAAACGTAACTGTCCTACCTAAAAAGCAAACAAAATATAAAGATAAGGTAATCTGTTCTTCCACTCTTAATGTTTGTGTTTTATCCACATACGGAGATAAAAAATTATAAAAAGTACCTATGAAGAAAAGAGGCTTGGAATTACTTGTTATATTTTCCAGATTCTCCCACAGGCTTTCATTCATGTATGACAATAAAACAGGAATTTTCAGGGTCTAATGGCTGCAGGAAAAACCTTGAAAGCGTCATTTCTCAAAACCAACGAACCAGCAAGAAAATAAGAATCATTTCACAATTATTTTCACCTTCTGTAATGTAAAAGTCAAGCTTTTTTATCCACGGCAATTTGATGATTTCCCCTGCAGATATCACTGCAGACATCCTCTTTCCCTGACTACCTCGCTCATATATATGAATTAAGCTATCCTTCTCATGCTGAAGACAGTCATGATTACTTCTTCTCTACCAGTCTCTCCAGCCTGAAACCCTGGCCTACTTTTCTGATTCTCATATAACCTTCCTTAATTGCTCTAAACACATCTGAACTAACTTTTAAGTCGGCCTACTTTCTTGGCTCACACACAGAGCAGTACATCAGTCCACCTAGAGCTCCTGCCAGGTTGGTTGTTCTCTTCCGACTATTACAGCTTCTCCTCTCTGGTTTTGGTACACACACGCCTGCTCCACTCACTTGGGTTTCGAGCCATGCTATGAGGCGAATTACGCCCCTGCTTCTGCACTCCTTCGCTGGTGTCCTCCCCTGGTGTGACACACAAACTGCTTTTTGGTCCTTCATAGCATCCTTCCCAGTCCCGTTCACTGGGCCTATCACGCAGCCAGCGTGTTGCTTCCCCAGGTGCCGTACAGATGGCAGCGGCAGCCCTGCCTACACAGTTGCAGACATTCCCAGTTGTCCTGGTTTCGGCTGGGATAGAGTTAATTTTCTTCACAGAAGCTAGCATAGTGCTGTGCTTTGGATTCAGTGCTAGAAGAATGTTGATAACACGCTGATGTTTTTAGTTGTTGCCAAGTAGTGCTCAGACTGCTCAAGGACTTTTTGAGCTTCTCCTGCTTGGCCAGGGGCATAACAAGCTGGGAGTACAGCACAGCTAGGACCCAAACTGTCCAAAGAGCTATTCCATACCATATAACGTCATGCTCGGGGGGGGTCAGTCGGGTCGGTCGAGTCGGTCGGTCAGTCGCGGGCAGAGTGGTCGCAGCTCGGGCTGTGTGATCGCGGCCCGGGGGGAGTGATCGCTGCTCGGGACGGGCTGGGCATCGGTCAGCGGGTGGTGAGCAATTGCATTGTGCATCACTTGTTTTATATATTCTGTATATTTTCTTACCACTATTATTATTATTATTGTTATTCTTCTCTCTTATTAAACTGTCTCTATCTCAACCCACGGGTCTTACTTTTTTTTCTTTTCTCCGATTCTCTCCCCCATCCCACTGAGGGAGGGGGGGGAGTGAGCGAGCGGCTGTGTGGTGCTTAGTTGCCAGCCGGGTTAAACCACGACACCAGTGGACACCATTCCCCCTGGAAGAGGGATCATGGCAATGCCTTCTTTCAGGGCACTCTGTCAAATAGCATTTCTGGAGGTCACAGCTTGGGTGCTCCCTGCGCTAGTCGCTATCGTGTCCTGATTGCTGGCACTCCCCTCGCTGCCGCGTCCTTGATGGTAAGCTCTCTGAGGAAGAGATTCTCCTTTTACTACACGTTCCTACTTGCCTGGGATATTAGTTGAAGAGTAACAGCTGCAGGAAGAACAACTGGATCTCACAGTTAATCACACCCTGCCATACATATGAAGGTACTGCCGGTTGCTCACAATGTACCGTTGACCTCGGTAAGTCCTTCACTTTTTCTGCAGTATTCTGTTTGACCCTCATTGCTTTTACAATTAAAATATTTTCTCATTATGGCTGTTCTTATTATTGTCTTATTTTTCTCATTGGTTAGCAAGCTCTCTTCAAGAATATCTCCTATTTTCTCTACTGTCAAAGGTACAGGCTATTATTCCTTCCATTATTATTCCTTCCTGAAACTCACCTGTCCTGCACTATCCTCCTGCCCCCAGGAAGCAGTCTTAATTCCGTGAGTTCCTATTTCCTCTCTAGATTTTGAATAATAGTTCTTCACCTTCTGGGCATGAGTCTCCTGTGCCAGTTCACCTTAAATCAGAGTACAATTTAAATTCCCTGGTAAATAACACTGCACCAGTCTAAAAAAAAAAAAAAAAAAAAAGAGATCTTGAATTAACGTACCTTTGCAAATTATCAGCACAAATTTCCTGAATGTGATCCAGGTTAAGGAGTTTAAGAAAGCCTATCACACATGAGGACTTAAATCCACCAGCAGTGGATTTAAATTCATGCCCTAAACCACTGCAGTTTTCTCTGTGGACCAAGCCTGAGAGCCTACAGGCACAGAGTAAGTTACCTGTAGTGAAACATCGCTGTAGCTATTGCTATTTAAAACATAAGCAATGTGCTTCTTTAAGGAGAACTCTTTTGTCCACAAGTATGAAACACCTATGAAAACAAATAAACAGTGCAACTTTATATAGTAGAAGATATATTATACTGCAGCATTGCTTCTTGGCTAATGGCCAGCAAAACCATTAACAGCAACTAATGGCACAGAAGGAAATTTTCTTCCAGTCCTATTTTCTAATTGCTAGGAAAGAAAACTAAAAATAGACTTTACAAGTTTGGGGCCAGACTGCAAAAGCTGGGAGAGCTCTATTAACTTTGAGGTGCTTTGTGGCTTTATACTTCTCTGAAGATCTGGTTCACTGATTTCATCAAAGGAAAGATTAGGAATGAACCAAAAGAGGGAGATTTGACTCCAGCTATGCACTAGTTTTATTTGTATTTTAAATTATTTTTCTCTAGTCCTAAAACAAATGGTCATTAGAAATTGAACACTTTGCTCCCTGCTTACAATGGGTAATTATGTAAATGCTCCACAACTTTTCTAATATTTAACAAAGAATTTGGGAGCCAGTTTTAAGCATGTTCTTTCAAACATACCCTGACCAAATTGCATGGACTCCTCTTTTTCATGTCGTATGCCTAGTCCCATTCCATGCAACTCCAGGCATCCCATTAACCTTCCTCACCTCACACAGTTTGTATCTGTCCAGCTCCCCCAGACAAGATGATGATTAAATCTTCTTAAAAAGGAAATGCTGAATTTGCAGCTCACAGTAATTCCTCTGTTTAATCTCTCTCCTGTGCCTCCCTTTGAAGATGAGACACTGTCCCTTCTTCACTCTCCGCTCAGGTTTCCAGTTTCCCTTCATTGGTCTCCTCAGGGATTGCCTCCAGTTCACATCACCCCCCCAGCCAGTTTTGGAGATCCCACTCCCTCCCAATTCTGCGATGCAGAAGCAGGTCCCACATCTCTGTCACTCCACTCCATGCACCTATGCCAGCTCTGTGGCCTAAGGACCACATCACACAGGCACCAATTCTGTCAGCAATTAAATTTCATATGGAAACTGAGTAGCTCACAGTGCAATTTAAGACCCGATTTTGTATGATAACTCTTTTTCTTAAAACAATGTTTTCATTGAGATATGTCAATATAACTCGCTATAGGATTGAGATCTAGCAAAAGGCTTTTATTTAAAAACTACATGGAGCACTTCCTCTTTTAGCAGAGCTGGGTTTATTTGTTGATTTTCAGGTACAGAACTGTATTTCATTGCTTATTCAGTGTCGGTACCCTCTCTTAATAAGTGCCACTGCTTTCATAAAAGCAAGTTGTATAATTTCTCTGGCACAATGAGGAAATGCAAACAGAACTTAAGTTTCATAAAGCTTGGTACAATTTCAGTACAGATGATTCATTATGACCAGCTAAACACAGAAGTTGCAAACATGAGAAAAGGGGAAAGGGGCTTTTATTTTTTTTCCTCTGGCGGCGCTTTTCAAATTTTTTAGTTTAGATGCTGCCTGTCCTGAATCAGAAATACATTGTAAGAAATTCGAAGTCATAATTTACACTTAATAGTTTTTTTCTGGACCAGGACATACAAGTGCTTAACAATTCCATAAAAAAGAGAAACATAAAGGTAGTACTGCTATCTGTTAATTCTTACCTCTCTGACTCTTACAGTAGCATCTACAGCTTGAGTTGGGCAGCTAAGCAAGCTCTGAGTGGAGGAGAGAGAGGGAAACTTGAAGAAAGCATGACTTAACTTGGGTGCATTTCTCAGATGTAGATTTGAGTTTAGTGCAGCTGTAAGGGTGGGTTTATGTACTTTTGAACTCAAATCTTCCCTTTGGGTAAAATCAGCTCACCTACAGTTTCAAGACATAGATGAGAGTGGCAATGTTGCTTTCATTTTGCAGAAAAGAGCTCCATCAGAGGAACTAGGTATTTGGGATTTTAGAAATTATCGCAAATGACTCAAGACCATAGCTTCTTGCTTCCTCTACCACTAGGGAGATCCACCGTTGAGACTGGAGAATAGGTGCACAGAGCCAGCTGGAAAGGAGCTCAGTGGGAAGGCTGGGAGGTCATGGGCTGCAGTGCATGTCCCCCTGGTTATTTCTGCTTGTTTTTTTAGCAGATGCTTCTCTGTACAACATACAGGCAGACACACTACAAAAAGCTGGGAGCGAAACACAGGACCCCTCTTTCATGCTAGCCAGCAGGCTACAAAGTTATGCTCCCTTCACCTTTTGTCCCCGTTTCTTGCTCCCTATCTGCAGTGCTGGTCCAGCTTCAGTGTGAAGAGTGGTCCACTGATTTGGGCACCCTCTGGCAAGATGAGAGTGGGGAATGGAGGTTAGATGCTCTACAATGGAAGCCTCCCACTTGCTGAACCACGAGAATAATATGTACATTCTTGCCGTCCCACATTTGCAAATAAAAGGCATCCTGACAGCACACCTGCCTGAAGAGTCCTCTCTGGATTTGTACGTACCAGGATGCCTCCTTTTTCCATCCAGAACAAGTGTAGGGGGGATGATAGGTGAAACTGATGCTGAAACTGGTTGAAGTAGCAGGAGTTACAGACCATCACAGCAACTGACTTTAGGCACTTTTGCAGAGCCAAAACTTGAGATGCCAAGAGATTCCCAAATGCTGAAAGTGTCCATTAAAAAATCCTTTTGACTTAAGTCCCCCTTTAGGCATCTTCAGTGACATATAGATGCCCCAAAAATGCCTTTCTTTTTTTAACTCTTTCCTGGAATATCTCAAATACTCTGAGGTCAAAAGCTCTAGACAGTTGGCTGAATTCACCAGTCTGGGCATGCATGTGTCAAGCATGTCCTTCAGTGTTCCTTTCTTCTGGATTTAGGCCATGGTACAGAACAGAGGAAGGCAATATCAGCTTCCACCCATAGCATTGCATGTACCCAACTATTATCATTTAAATCTATGTCCAAACCTCCACAAAGATCGTGTTCCCCTCTGTCCTGCAGTGTTTTGCTGGAAAGAAAGCTTGATACAAACATTTAAGAATTTGAGTCTTCTCCGAGCCACTAAGTACCTTGATACAGCACTTGAAAGTGATATGAGCACAAGTGCACTGGTCCCAGAAGGAAAATTGTGGTTTGGTTCATATAAGAGCTTTGTTATTTTCTCTGGAGAAGTGCACAAAGTGCCCTAGAGATGCAAACATTGCTCTTCTCTGCTCCTCATATGGCTAATGGCCTAGCTGGTGCCATCGTTTCTGTCTCTTCTTCTGACTCATACCCCTCTACTTCTCCCACAGCAAATCGAGACTTTGGCATTAGAGCAAGATTGTCTGCTCTGGTGAAACGATGCTGGCTGATTGAATTTCCTCTTCGACCTGACAGATTGGATGGGCCCGCTCGTCTATCCAAGCGTGCCATCGGAATCAGCTCTTCCTGGCGGTGCTTTGCTTCTAGTGGACGTTGTCGGGGCTGGGGTCTGAACATTCCCGGGAAGGCAGCATCAGAGACACCTCTGTGGTGATCTGAAGGAAAATAGATTCAATATTTGAAGATGAGAAAAGAGAAACACCATGGTATTGGCAAGGACAGTTAAAGGGTATTCAATACAATATAGCATTACAGTTTTAAATCCTGGAACTGAATAATTTTAAGTAATTACTATAGAATAACAGAGCAGTCAAGAACTAAAAATAACCCTAAATTGTTATTTTCATCCCCAAACTGATGTTTAAAAGATTTTATTGATCTTGCCTCTACCCTGAAACCCCAGCGAATAAGTACATTCAGCTATCTTTTAGTGCCTCTCAGAGCTGCTCAATGCCTTCATAGGGCAAGAGTGCTCCTTTATGCAGCTTTCAATTTTCTCCAAATCTCACAAGTATTCCTAGTACCATGGTTGAAAAGCATGGTGAAACCCACATCAGAAGACAGAAACTGACCAAGGAGAAGACTCTAGTGCCATCAAAAATCAAGCTTACTAGTCACTGGTGATTAACAACTGGGAAGAAAACAGTTTCACCTGAAACTAGAAGTTTGACTCTAGGGCGCTTTGATAACATTGGGTGTGTCAGACCCGCTCCTACCAGCTTTCTTTGCCACGAGTACACAATAAAAATTTGCCTGCAGTAGGCCAACAACTGGCTCTCTCATTCTTTTGAGTTTACAGAACCTATTTTTTTTTACTTTTCTTAAAGTTACTTGTAGTCTGACTATGCTCTAGCAGATACGTTAATTTAAGAAACAGCTCATAACAAGTGAGAAGGTTTTGGGAGATAAACACAAAGGTCCATGAATAATAAAATTAGACTATATCCTCCTGCAGTTAAAGCAGACATTTGTTTGGTATAGTCACACAGTCAAAATTTATCAGGATATTGCAGCTTAATAGCTATTGAATTATTTTAAGCTAATGTTTACTTCATAGTTGGCACAAAGTAAGAGCACATGCACCAACACTTACCTCCACTGAACAAGGGCACAGATTTCTTTAACAGCAGAACCTGCTTCTGGTAGGCCATCTGGGCATACCATACCATAAGCAATAAAATAGGATAGGTATTCTCAGATTTGAAGGGCTTCTACTTAGCTCTTTGGGGGCATCACTGCTACAAAGTATGAATGACATACTGTCAAAGAAATCATGCATTTGTATGAGTGGCAGAAAGAGCTGATAGGTGGTATAAGGATATATTTCTGGTGATTTCTGATCTCTTAGTTACTAAACTTTCTGCACATGCTATATATGAGAGCTAAACCAAGCTTGCTGGAGGATGCTTGTTCCAGGAGGGCTTCCAGGCATAAACAGAAGAGGTGGCATTTATCTCTGTAAATGCGTATGTGCATATATGAGGTTGTCATTCCAATTTCCTACATACTGAGTATTTCTCTTCTCAGTTTCCAAGTGCAATTCATCACATCCCAACACAGTTTATGAGAGGAGTTTAGGGTGGCTTTCTCCTGCTGCAGACATTTAAAGTGCTGTGAATAGCCACGCAATGGACCTGAGATGGGGCCAGAAGATGGACCAAGAAGTCTAATTATTTGGATAGAACACAAGGCAGGGCTCAGATTCAGGCCTAGCTATTAGTAAAAATGTACCTGCATTTACTGCCTCAGGATTTACTCCTCTCCCCACTGAAATAATGTGCCTGTCTGCTATACCAGGCCTTGGTCCCTTGAAAGTGTCTGAAATGCTTTTAGGTCTGAGGCTGCTGTGTAGAACAGTTTGAGTCTTTTAGGAAGACACATATCCCTCACCATGCCATCCTGACAAACAGAACAGAAAAGAATCAGCTGTATGAAAAAAAAAAAACCCTTGAGTAACTGTGCTTTTCCCCTCAGAATTGATCCTATGGGTTTCTGTTCTGCTGCCATCACATCACTCCCCAAGGAGATGGTTTGCCTACACAGATCTCTTTTGCTTTCATCTCTTTCAGATTAAAACAGAAAGGGAAGAAATAAAATAATTTTGCACTTGCAGGAAACAAACTTTGTTGTCCAAGGTATTGATACAAAAACGAAGATTAAAAATATGGTTTCAATCGCTATAGCTAATTTTGCCAGAAATGAAAAGGTATTTTTCTAAGGAACCCAAATGCATTTCAGATTCACATAAATAAATGCAGAAAGGAGCCAAGGAGATTACAGATGGATACTATGATGAACACTCAAGTGTCCTGAATCCCGTGTTTTCCCTGACACTGTCCTGCTATGTTTCTATAGGCCATTCAGTGTTGCTCCATCTCTAACCTCTGTCTCCTTTACTTAGACTGTAAGTGAGGACGGGTCTGCATTTTACAGTGTACATATGATAACCTGAGACTGGCTGATAACTTTATGCAGTAATACCAGTATTACTACAGAAATGTTCATAGAGAGCAAGCTGGGAAAACAGGAGAAGAGACCAGCTGCTTGGGGACAGATTCTGCCAGGATTTTTTGTTAGGTTATGTGATTAGAGGCTCATCTCCACAATCACAGAGGAGCCTCAAGGCACAAAGGCAGGTGAGGGAGCCCCCAAAAACCCCAGTAAGAGGAATGAGACTGAGCCCCTGCATTCATCCATCACGGGGGTGATCAGCTCCATGGGCAGGGTGAGACCCACCATGATGAACCAACGGAGAGGCTCTCCCCAGGGCATCTCATAGTGAGGTGTGGCCAGGGTATGGGGCTCATTACTGGGATGTCTGGGGAGAGGATTTTGGGACCATACAGGGCTTGTGATGGGATGTTTAGGGCAGGAACCAAAGGCAGAAAAAGGAAGGGATGAGGGTAGTTGGGAAGGAACAAGTGCGTAAAATAGAGAAAAAAGGGATAAAAAGGGCTGTTTGCATGTAAACAGGGACCGGTCAGTGTATGTGTCTGGCAATGCCCTGTGCCTGATCAGTGCAGTCTGTCCTGTCTTCTCATTAAACTCCACGTCTGACTGTTCTCCTGGGTGAGCAGCTCCCTATATTGTGTACTTGTGTGTGTGGAGGTCTGAGTGCCAGCAGCCCCCAGGGGCTCATGTACCCAAGTGTGACCAACTGGGGAGACGGAGGGTCCAGGGCCAGCTACTGGGCAGAGTGTGTGTCTAAAGTCGGCTACTGGGGGACTCAGATAACAGGTATGTATATATAAATTTCCACTAGCAGGCAATTGTCCTGCTCAGCCAGAGAAGGGACCAAGATGAGGCTGTTGGTGCTGTTTGCATTTGTGTGAGCGCTGTGCCCTGTCTGTGCTGCTCTGTGTGTCCAGCCATGTGCACATGTACACTGAATTATGGGGGTGGGTGGGGTGTGTGTGTGCCTGTTGGGAATACCTGCTCAACCTTGCTACCATCTGGACATGGGGGCATGGACCTGTGGCAGCCTCGCCTTGACTGGGCTACAGGTTCAGCAACTCCTAACAATTTAGCATGGAATCGTGTCTGTGGGGCTGCAGTGAACCAGTAATTTTCTTTCTTAGGCTTACATGGATGCCCTCATGGCATGGCCAAACTGCAGGAATCAGAGGAATATTTGTGTGAGAGAAAAAGAGAAAACTAGGTGGTGCTGGAATGAGATAGAAACTGCAGCAGTAATGACCATATAAACAACATAGATATAAAAGATAGGAGAGAAGGGTGTAGCTCATTTAAAGAGGCCAGGGACCTCCACGGGAGTATTCATTTAGTACTGCTAAACCCACTGAGCAACTGTCCAAGTTTCTTTCACTACTGGAGTAGGATACAGAGTAAAGCACTTCCATTACCTGTAAAACTAACATGCCTGGCTTTTCGTCTTGTGGGCTGGCTGGGCCCCTGTGGCAAAGAGAGGTAGCGTACGCCCGTGGTGCTAGCCTGTGTATGGAGACAGAAATGTGTTCAGTGCCTGTGATTGCCTCCACAATTTGCACTTATTTGGAGGGGTGGTAAAAAAGGATGGTTAAATGCTTTTTCTGCTGTGCCTCTGCACCTTTACAGCCAAATTTAGAGAGGTGTAAGATCAATGCTTGGCTTGGATGGGTTGAACTCAATGTCGGCTCCAGTGAAAAAGTCTGTGACTGATATAATAGCCCTAGTTTTTTTCTACAGTCAGTTGAAAGAAATACGTTCTTCTAAGTCACCTTTCCGATTACAGGTGACAGCTTTAAATAAAATTATTATACCCAGCAAGAACTTATTTCTCTTCCTTAACTGTGATTATCTCAGCTATAAATGTCTGTGCTATCCAATGCATACATTTGGTCAGACAAATCTTACTCCTACTGATCGAGAGCCCAAACTGTCAGTGCAAGGTGTCAAGGGCTTTGCAACAGGCCTTTCGTGAACGCACAAATTCACACAGCTGTGATTATACTATGTTTTGCACATGCCAAAACAATGCAAACTACATTATTTTACTACTTACAGCTGTAGCAGCTGATTTCTAACCAATGTACAGAGGTAGGACATAAAAAAGTTGCTGTCCACATGCTAAGTAAAGCTCTTTCTTCTTAGGTGCTGCATGGGGACATTGGGGAAAGTAATCATTTTAATTATTGCAAAAAGTGTATAAAAAAGGGTGTCCCTTTCCTTATTTACAGAGAAGCAGAGGCTTTTTTTTACATTAATAGTAATTTACATAACAGGTACCGGTCCACCCCAAGGTAAGCTGTTTCCCTTCCTGCAACTCTGCCTCAGGCTGTGCTGCCGACGGATGAGGATTTCTTGGGCTTGTTTCTCATTTGTGCTGTCAGGCAAGTTGTGTCGGCTGTACGTCGGTGCCTGAAACAGAAAATGCACCCAGTTGACTCTCTTTGCACTTGCAATGTGAATAACCTTGCACAGTCTGGTTGATCACAGCGCCAAGGGGACACCTGTCCCAGCTTGGCCACCAACTCACCACAGCTCTTTTTGGTATCATGTGGAAAAATGCAGCCTCACACTAACCCTGCCCCTGCAGAGCAAGATGGGAGGAAGTGCGAACACAGCTGTAAGTCTCGGACATCAAGGGCTACATTTTGATGCCATTTTTGATAGATTCATGCCTGCTCAAAGTGTACCATAAAATATACCCACATACACAAGGCTGTTAACATCTCTGGGCTTGCCCTCCCTTTGTTGGCCCTCTTTGGATCACACAATTGGGAGCTACAGATCTGAGGCAGGTCCCAAGAGAGGGATAGCTGGTTAACCCACCACTGAGCCCTGGTACTAATATTACTGAGCCAGGAGCAGGTTGCAGATGTGCCTCGAAGCAAAAGACTGTGTTAAGAAGAGCACATATCCAGAATGAGATGCACGGCTGAGTTTCCTTTCCGTACTTGGACACGCTACACCTTAACATTACCCTAAAACTGAGCATCTTTTAGGACAAGCTTTGTAATTTATTGCATACATCTTGTGAAATAAGGGAAATAATTATCTGCCTTAAAGAGAAAAATTCACTTAAGTTTATAAGCCCTCTTAAAAAGCAGAATCTGATCTCAGTCTCACTCGCAAGGGTCCTTGTAAAGTTGGTCTGGTGAGCCAGCACATTACCAGGCCTTCAGAGTTGAAAGCAAAGTACTAGAACTGGCATTTTTTCACTTCCGATCTTTCATTTCCAAAAGCACACAGTTCGCAATCCCACATAGGAAGCGGCTGGCGCAAATAGTCATTAGTGTAATTGATTTTGGAGAGAGAGAGTTCATTTCAGTAATTTAAAAGGCCGCCATATATGCAAATTGTTGCTGGTGAGATAAGAAATTAATATCATAAGGATAATTGTCCATGGCAAATCAAACAATATTAGGAATGAATAGTGTATTAGCAATGACACATTCAAATGAGCAGGGCCTAGCATTTTCTAGAAAATGCGTGTTACACAAGTTAGCTCCATTTATCTGCATCATTTCAAGGTTACTCTCATATAAACTCTACCACTCATTGCAGTTGGGGAGTACTCAGTTGTACGTTCTGGGCCCAAGACTGGATTAAGTAGGTATTATACACCAGGCCACATTCAAATCAGTACAAATTTCTGCAGAACAAATCCCTGCTGAGGTATTCTCACCCCCATTTTTTGTGGGGAAAAAAAAACCCCAAACGTGTAAAGTGAAGCTCCAGAGGAGGTGGATTCCCCCCCCCCCCCCCCCCCCCCCTTTCTCCTCCTGTGGCAAGGGTAAACTTATTGCTCCCACACAGACGGAGGAGTTGCCAGCCTGACTCTCCGCTGACGCTGGGCCACGCCATGTTTACCGCCGCTGGCCCACCCGCCTCCACAGGGGAGTTTCCCTGCCGCTGGCGACCTGCCAGCCCGCCGCCGCCCCCGCAGCCCGCCGGCCCTCCCCGGGAGCCGGGTAGCCATCTGCCCCTACCCCGGCCCGCCCGGGCAGGCAAGCCAGCCAGCCTAGCCGCTGGGGACCCCGGCCCTTCTCCGTCCTGGGGCCTCCGCCGCCCCCGGGGATGTCGGGCGTCAGCGGCGGGCAGGCGTTTTCTGAGGCCCGGGTGGCTGAGCAGCGAGGGAAGCCTGACCTCTACAGCTCAGTCACGGATTTTCATGGCTTTTCGCGCCGCCGGCGGGGAGAAAAGCTGGTGGGGAAAAATAAAACCCAACCTGCTTCCCTTTTTTTTCCACCCGGGAGCGAGCCCGAAGCCAGGGCTCCTTCCCCTCCTTCCCTTCCCCGTGGAGGTCCCTGGCCAGAGCAGCTGGAGGGCTCTGGGCCCAGGTTTCCCACCAGTGTGACCGCCGGGGCTCGGATATGGGGAGGGTGAAGAAGGCGGCAAATAGCCCGCGATAGCCGGTGGCTTACGCACCCTTTGTCGCACTTGGTATAGATTATGTGCCAGGACATCTCTCATGGACTCCACCTCTGCGGGGGAGAGCCTATGCACATGCCGATTTCTACCACTCCTGTAAATAAAAGAGACATTTAAATATGATGTTAATGACTTGATTAAATGCCATTCCCAGGAAATGATGCACGATCTATTTTTAGTGCTAGAACAGAGGGCTATGAAGAGCCTTTCAGTGACTGGCGACACCATGAAATCATAGAATGTTTTGGGTTGGAAGGGACCCCTAGAGATCATCTAGTCCAACCTGCAATTTTTTTTAAATAAGAAAAAAAAAATATTAAGAGGGGCAGGGGTTAGTGCAGGGGGCCCGGCTCGGGGGTGGGCATGGCGTGCAGGACCTCGTCCAGCAGCTGCAGGGCGTGATGGAGATGCATCTCGATCCAGCACGGCGTGTGCCCAAAAGATCACCCAAAGATGAATCAAAAATGTCAGATTTTGCTTTTGCCCGGGTTTTAGCAATGCACTGGGTAGTCAGAATGGGCCCTAAGTCCTCAATACGCCTGACTGCAGGCTCTCTTCTTTCTCAAAGCTTCGTAAGGAAGTTCTTATTTTAAGGATTACATTGGGCGACAACCAGCTGTGTGTTCAGGAAGGCGCTGCAGGTTCCCTCCTCCGTCGGAATACATTCTTCAGCATGGCCGAGCAGCCTGGGCCTCGCAGTCCTTACTGGTTTTAACTCCTTTGAGAAAGTGCAGCAAATCCTTAAGAACTAAAGCGCACACCAATGAAGGAGTCCAAGACGCCTGCCCTGTGGTGAGGAGAACGTATAGGGTTTCCTTGCTACTGAGCCTGTTTCTCCATTTAAAACGAAAGAACTACCTAGAAGATACTCATCTTTGTATTTTTAACAAACTGTGACAGGAAGCCCACAGTCGCTTGTAGCTGCCTGGCTTTTTCACTAGCGGGCTGCTGTGAAACGTTAACTGGTTTTGCTAAATCGGTCAATCTGTGTGAGAGTTAGCGTTCGGCTGGATTCCCACAAAAAGAAAAAGAGACAGATAGCGATCATCGAGGATGAATCGGTCTGAGTTCATCTTGTTGTTTCTGGTTTTTTTTTTCCTTTCTCCATTTTGCTTTCTTGCCTCTTTTTAATAAAAATGTAATTGCAAATCTTTGTTCTCAGCTAAAAGATAATCTCAAAGTGTTTTCTGTAAATTGTGCAATTAAAGAATGGATTATGATCTATGTACAGTATTGCCAAAGCTTTGTGTGTATTTATTTTGTACTGCCTCTAAAATAAATTAAAAACTTTTAACGGCAAATGAAGGTGGATCCAAGCTAAGATGAGATTATGCTGTAAACATAGAAAAAGGGATGGAATTTGCAAATACAGATAGTTTAACAAGATTACTACTGTTTTGTGCTATAATCTAACTTGAACATCCTGAAAACTTGTAGGACCAGCATGAGCTGCCTGGAGTCTACATTTTACTGCCTCTTACTGTCAGGTAGACAGGGAGCACAGGTGGCCTGGCCCTGTCCAAAGTCCCTGGAGTATAAGAATTAATTTGTGATATATATTGAGGTTTCAGAATGTGTTTTCATTCTGCATCAGACCAAAACTGAGATCTGCCAAATTCGTCATGAAGCAAAAAGACAGAGGGAAATTGACAGTAGGTTGGGTGTAGTGTTAGAGGTAGTGCTGGGGTAACCAACAGGTTAAGGATCTCGCTGAGGCATGAAAGACCCATGAGTCTACCATTCAGAGTGACAGAAAAGGACTCCCTTTCTGGATTTGACCAGAAATCTTATCCTGGCCCTGATAAATCCTTCCCAACAAATGTTTAATTGACATTCGTCAATTCTCAACAACAGCAACAACAAAACTAGGTATTTACCAGCAGGGAAAAATCACCACCCAGTTCCAGACCACCTGGATGGTTCATTGGTTGGTTAGTTGTTTTTTCACTTGCTTTCAGCTGCAACCAAGTTTCCTGGCTTAGGTGTAATGCACCTTTATTCCATATTGGGTCTGGCATGTCCCAGGCTGTGGGACAGCCCATGTATGCTACTTTCCACAGCAAGGAAACCGGCCTCTTTGCTGCTGTCTCTGTGGACAACAGAGAGGCCCTAGGTACACCTGGGAAAGCAAACACGAGCACAGTCCCTGGGGACTAATGGCAATCTAGCCTGTCAACGAGTAGTGGTCTATAAAATGCAGGCTTGGCTCCTTTGAGTAATGCAAATCGAACTGACATAGTTGGTGCAAGCGGCTTTGACATCATAGGGAATAACTGTCTCTTTATAGGGAATAACTGTCTCTCCCAACCACACTTCACTGAATGTCTCCACAGGGTCTTTATACCTTACAGTTGAGAATAAATAGGGGAGAGCAGAACTCCACTGGGAAGTTCATCAGATCATCTCTTTACTTTTCCAGTTGCATACCTGACCCTCTCCACATGCCAGGACAGAAATGGCCAGTCATTTAAAGGCTTATCATTTTGCTCTTAAAGCGACTCAAATAAAATAAATAAAATTCCCTGAGTTTCAGCTAAGCTGGGATAGCAAGAGAACAAACAGTATGAAGGTGTAGTCTGTATTGTTCTGGAGCACAGATAAAAAAGTGTATTCTTTTCGTGGGATTAGATATTAACCTACCAGACCGATAACAATGCACAGATATGGTAATAAGGAACAGATTGCTTTTACATTTTGCAATACCCAATACATTAAAAAAGAATTGTCAAAAAAAACCAAACAAGTTTGGTATGTCACCAAACCCACAAAGCAATCTTTACTGAAATGATTTCTTTGTTCCTATTGAAACTTCGAGCATGTTACAACAAAGCACAGCACAGGAGATATATCTGTGAAGAAAATACTGAAATGATAATATGCTATGAAAACTGACCCTTCCTCTGTAATGAGTACCATGACCAGCATCTCTTTCTTCTTTAGACATGGAGATAGTTGATACATGGAGGAAATCAAGTGCCTTCCACAAACCTTGTAAGGTTATTTTTTATATATTATATCTAAAATTTTAAACTTTGTGAACTCCCCTCCAATTTTCACTAGTCCTGAGAAGGAACTAACATTCATCAGGCACAGCTTTTGCACAACTACACCACCACAAATGACAACACGGCACCCAATTCTGATCTGTACGGTGTTGATACATTCTAAGATTTACTCTTACCAAAGTCAGTCTTGCAGTAACATGAAGCCAACGTTAAGTAAGCTCAGCATCAAACCTTCTCTCTCTAATGGGCATATTTCCCCCAAAGAACAGCCATACAAACACAATTTTGATAATATCTGCTTGGCTCTGCTTTTGCCATTTCCGTCCTTCTTTCTAAGGCTTATGTTCTCCAAAACATCTTAACAAAATGTTCTATTTTCATTCAAATGTGGATTCTTTGTTGCACAGTCCATGGGAAAATTTCTCCAGTCCACACTGGAAATACTGCATATTGGACACCCATTCCACCTGCAGGAATCGAACCAGCATGAATGCAATTTCTGAGAATAATGCTAATTCACAGCAGCGGAGATCTGCTTTGATTGTAATAGAGCATTTCCCCCTGTGTGCCTAAAGGCTGCAGAACTGATCAGAAGTGCTAGTGAGAAAGTTTTCTCACTAGTCTGGCACTGCAAATATTGCTTTACCTGCCATACGTTGGAATTTCATTTCAAGTCTCCACTTGCTCATGGCCAGATTTCTGTCTCCTTACTGAGGACATGGACTTTAGGTACAAGCTATCTCAGTGATAACAACCAAATAATTTACAAATACAATTGGAAGCCTTTTAGTCTTAAGCAGGTTCACTTAATTGCTCAGGAGAATAGAGATATAAGAACAGCTGCATTGGCTCAAACCAAAGGTCCCGCAACTAGCTCACTGTCCTGACTTCCAGTGCTCAACAGCAGACACTTATCAACAAACAGAGCTGGGAAAACATACGTTTTCCTAGGACACTCTCACAGCCTCCAAGAATCAGAATGTTTCTGAGCCACGGGCTGCACTTTGGTTTTTGAATTGACACTTCATTTTTAAAAAGGCTATCTCAGTAAGAAAACCTGTGTGTCAGAGGTTGATGCACAATAAAATTCAATTACAGATGGAGTAGAGCTGGCAAAAATTAGTCCATCATATCAGCTGTTTATTATAGAATATTTTTCAATCTAAATTCTCAGCTCAGGAGAGAATTTCTGAACTACGCTGAAGCAATTTTATTTCCTCTTTCCCTCAAGAAAAGAAGAGGAATGTGGTTTGATTGCCATAGATTGTCTACCAACCTTGCACATTTTCTCTTGGCTCAGAACAGTTAAGGGAATACAGCAGACAGAAAGGAGCCTCACAGACACACAATCTTTCTTAATATCACCCGTTCAGCAAAGACTGATGTAGAAAGAAAAGGGCCAGGTCTTACACTGCATGCTGACATCAGTTTCAAGAAAGCAGGTGAATCTTGACATGATTAAGCCAAAGTTTCAAGAGAGATTTTAATTTTATGTCCAGTTGGTATTTCGACTTTCTGGTATGGGTTGAGATGATCAGTCAAAAAAGAAAATATGCTGGGCCCTGCTAGAGGCTGCTGCAAAATGGAGAGGGGTTAAAGGATGCAGCAGTAGAGAGCGGGCAGTAGCAGCAACAGTGGCCAGCGGGAGCCCAGGAAAGCGTTTGTGGGGGCAAGTGCCATTAGCAATACCCACACTCTGGACAGTGGATTGCAGGGTGAGGATAAATACATGCACAGCAGTTAAAGTATGCAGGAGCGAAGATTTGTACAGACTTCTCTCCTAGAGGGTAGTTCCCTCAGTGATGGCTCTGGAGATCTCACCAGTTTTCTCCCCTACTCTGTCTGATGCCAAGGTGCATTACTGTTTCATAGAATCATAGAATTACAGAATGCTTTGGGTTGGAAGAGACCTTTAAGATCATCTAGCCCAACCAACCCTGCCATGGGCAGGAACATCTTCAACTGGATGAGGTTGCACAGAGCTCCATCCAGCCTGGCCTTGAATGTTGCCAGGGATGGGGCCTCCACCATCTCTCTGGGCAACCCATTCCAGTGTTTCACCACCCTCTTCGTAAAAAATTTCTTCCCTATATCTAGTGTAAATCTACCCTCTTTTAGTTTAAAACCATTACCCCTTGTCCTATTGGTACAGGGCCTATTAAAAAGTCTGTCCCCGTCTTTCTTATAGGCCCTCTTTAAGTACTGAAAGGCCATAATAAAGTCTCTCCAGAGCCTTCTCATATCGAGGCTGAACAAGCCCAACTCTCTCAGCCTGTCCTCATAGGAGAGATAATCCAGCCCTCTGATAATTTCTGTGGCCTCCTCTGGACCCGCTCCAACAGGTCCATGTCCTTCTTGTGCTGAGGGTCCCAGAGCTGGATGCAGGGCTCCAGGTGGGGCCTCACCAGAGCGGAGCAGAGGGGCAGAATCACCTCCCTCGACCTGCTGGCCACCCTGCTTTTGGTGCAGCCCAGGTTACGGTTGGCTTTCTGGGCTGTAAGAGCACATTGCCAGCTCATGTCCAGCTTTTCATCCACCAGCACCCCCAAGTCCTTCTTCACAGCACTGCTCTCAAAGGTTAATTGAACAATTTTGGTACGGAAGTACCAAAATAGGGCAAGACAGTTTGAAGGACTGCAAACTGAAGTAGCAGAAGTTGCAAATGCTGCAAGGAAATCTGCTCTCAGCAAAAATTTGCGATTGGGATAATGGAGCTGGGACCTGTGCTCTGAGCTCTCCTGCAGCTCTCTCAGCACCTAGCAGTGATGAGCAAAACCCACTGACCAGCTAAGTGACAAGTACGGCCACCTTGAACCATCGCTGTGATTTAAAGCAGCCAGAATGGCTTCTGCACCTGACTCATAACTCCTCTTCAGAACTGGCCATCACTGAAGAGGGAGATGTCCCTGGTTTTAATTTTCACTCTGTGAACAAAGAGCCAAAGTGCACATATGAAGAGCGCCAAATCGCCAGCACAGACCAGCAACTTCTCTTTACAACTGTTTTTTTCTTATATTTCTATTGAAGTCACAAAACCCCTTGGGTATTTCCTAATTTTTTGTCCCCTTCCTTCCTGTCCCTACTCTGCCAAGGGTTAGGAGGTCAGTACTCACTGTAAAGAAGCTGTGGATGATTTTGAAATTTTCATGGCACTCTCAGCCATCTCGATGGCCAGTTTTATCTCCATCTTTTTGTACAATGACACAATGCTGGATTTGGGCTGATGTTTCCGAATTAAGATTTTCTTCAGATACTTATTGTCAAACTTCTTAAATCTGAAAAAGAGGTATTAAAATCAAAGTGTAAAAGAAGGAAATGTGTTTTTATTTCTGTGGTACAAGCTGATCTTCATTCAAATGCACACATATATAATTTGGTGGTGGAAACTGAATCCAAATTGAAGGCATCTGTGGGCTCCTGAAGGCCTAGTGAGTGGAGACCTTTAGGAGGACATTTGGCATGGTCTACTGGTCCACAGAGATTGCAAAGCCCACCAGACAAAAGAAAGAAACAAGCTGCAATCAGAGCAAAAAAGAGAGCTGGGTGTGTGTTTGCATATAACACCGCCACATTTGTCAGAAAATAATATGGCCAGTCTCCACGCTTTTGTACAAGTGTTGCATTCTAGTAGGGCATAACAGCAGCAGCTGCTCTTACAGTAATCCTGGCCTATTCAGCCAGGCACCAATGAGGCTCTAAATGGCCCAGCAGTTACAGTAGTTTGGGCCCATTATGCTGCTGATAATTTTGAATCCTGACAATTAGAGCAGAGAAAATACATTTCTTTGTATTCTGAATAACAGAGAAATTGAATGGACCGCAAAATACTATGCGCTCGCATGCAGCAGATTGTAAAATACCGCTAATGCGTGGCATAATTTGAATGTGAATGTATGTGCGCGCGCTTTGGAACAGGTATGTGCTTTCGGGCAGCCGTTTAGCGGAACAACAGCAGATCTTCTTATATGTTTCTTTCAAAGGTGCAGTTTACCACAGCAAGGTAATGCCCTCCACAATGCTAGGAAAAGTACTACAGAGTTCGTACATTTTTTCTTAACAAAAGCTGGTTTTTATACATTAACAGCAGAGAGAGCTTTGCGAATGTTCCCACTGGTATTAGAGCTCTTTATGTTTTTCTGTGTAACAGAGAGCCTCTTGGGTTGCCATCACTTAGGTAATTAATTCTCATATACATATTCTAAATGTCCTTTAAGTTGCATAGAAAAGTCTAGGGAATACCTTTTAATACAATCTTCTTAGATTAAATATCTTCACATACAGAGTGGTTTTTGAATCTGACCCTGGTCTGAAACACTACATTTATGGCTAGTTTGGACAAAATTCTCTTTTTATAGATGCTGGGTAGATATGAGATAAGGGGCTAATATTTTCTCACAGATAAGTGTAAATGCAGCTAGTTCAATGGAATTACTGCTCCCACAGGGATTTGTTTAGCTTATATACAGCACAGACAGTGGTGTGGTCCCAGCGGATGTCCTAAAGCTATTTCTGTAGTGTGAGAGACAAGAGGACATTTAAGCTTCAGGGTCCAGGTATGTGCCCTAGCACATTACATCATTACTCCTCTTTGGGACAAGAACTGGATGCAAACCAGCTGCCTTCTTCCCACTCTCAATTCCTGATTTCCGTAGGGAGAAACCCAGTCATGATGTCCCAACAGAGCCCTGTGGCTGGATTACTGGGGTCCAATGCTGAAAGATGAGACCTCTGGGACTCCAGGACAGAGAATAACTAGGGATAACTATTAGCCCACAGCATCATAAAAAGATGTTTGTGGGAAAGGAAGGTTAGTCTCTCCCCACACTTCCCTTCACATGCTGCGGTGGTGGCCAGCGTGATCACAGGGTTCCCTTAGGGAAAAGGTAAAGGGAATGGCAGCTCAGAATTGCAGGTTCATCTCATCTGGGCAGTGTCTAGAAGAGCCACAAAGCTTCACAAAACCACCTCATCCTGCTTATAGGAGACACAATGCAGGTCCTGTATTTCTGAGTGAAGACTGTCTTGAAAGTATCTGCCTATGCTACTGGAAATTTAAACTCAACCATTCCCTTCAGTACTCTTATTTTAAATATTACTGAATGCAAAGACTTGTAAGGACAGGTGACTAATTCTTATTGAACCTGTACTCACCTCCGAGGGACCATATTTGCTGTGGAGGCTTACAGCAAAAGTCAGTGAAGCACTGACACCTTACATAGCTTCTGTTCTAAATCCAGACCTAAAGAAGCACTGCCACAGATCTAAGATTTATGCCAAAGCTATTTGCACAGGCTGATGTCTGCAGCATGAGTTCCTGTGCTATGTTTTTCTTTCAGAAGGCTTATTTTCTGCTTGTTTGTGCAGAAGCAATTTAGCAGGCAATATACGAGCACTGCACTCCCGAAAGATAACAGTTAGTCAGGAGTTCACTTTTTAAAAAGAGATACTGCACACGTCCCCAATATTTTCATGCTATTTTAGCTTTATGGGGCAGAAGATTGATTTCTTATTCTATTTACCTATTGTATTTTACATGATAGATAAGTTATTTTATTATAGTAGGCTGCAATAAGAGATGCTTACTTATCTCTCAGCTGATAATGACTCCAGTGTCCACATATGTCTTCAATACCAGCCTTCAAGTGATCCATCAACTGGAGAAACAAACATGGAAAAAATTTAAGTGGCCATTATGAGAAAATAATGTCACCACAAATATGCAATTGCTGACAGGATTTTGAGACTTTTTAATTGGAGGGTGTGAGTTAGTCCTGAAAGCATCTACATTTCTCTAAAAATCAAGGCAAAGATCCCACTGTGGCAGCTCCTCTGCTTGGCTGCAGTGGCAATATTTTGATGGAGGTGACAAGTCTGCCAGTTTGCTACAATCTCACCATCACCCAGCAACATATAGGCCCACGTAAAGGACGATGTCCAACGGAAGATGATCTGAGCATCCAAATGGTCTGGTCCTCTTTGTCTTCTGATACCAAAACCTAAATTCTTGATTCTGTCAACCAAGCTTTGCTTCCGCATGTGTGACCTCCCTGAGAAGGGCACAGGGCCAGGTACCCCACGCTTTAACCTTTGCCTTCACCTACAAGTCCTCTGAGGATTTTGCAAATTGTCATGAGACTGGTAAGTTCATCACTGCCAACTACCAGGATTTTCAGTCATCTTTTGTGTGTTTCTAGCATTACAGAAACAGACAGAAAAATAGCCAATTCTTACATACGCATTGTTGTAAGTGGTGGTTTTAAACGTAAATTCCTTTCCAGGCTAAGTGTAAAGGTTGAAATAGTAAGAATTAAATGCACTCCAAATCCAAATCAGTTGAGATGCTCTAATTTTGCTAATGTCTCTGTATGTGCTTAATTTTAAGGCGCAGTGTTCTTGTTAATTTCAAATATAATCCCTACTGCGACAATGAAAGCATGTGCATATATTTTGTGTAGTGTTGTTAAGTCAGTTTGAGCAGCTTTCTGTTATTTTACATAACAGCAATTTGAGGGCTAAAGCAAATGTTTGAGAGGGGGAAGGACCATTACTTGAAACTACATTTGCAGACCAATGGTTCAGCTCATTCCAGTTCAATAAAACTTGATGAAAGACTTTTAAGGTGTCAGAGTATCTAGAACCAGTCAAAAGATGGCAACAATGGTATCTGACAAATCTATCTGGGAAGGATGAGGACTGCATTTTGTAAAAGCTACCTTTATGTTTCTGTCCTCCCATGGTCACAAGTATCAAGAAAGAAGGGCCCTGCTACAACATGACACTTGTGGTATGATACTACAATATGATAGTCGCTATGAATATAAATGAGATATCATATTTTAGAAAATGATTAGGGTTTCCTCCAAAAGTTGTTAAAAGCATTCGGTGTCCAAATCCACTGAATGTCAGTGCTACCAAATGCCTCCCTCTGTCCAGCCCTTTTGGAATACCCTTTCTCTTATTCTTTTTAGGATACCAGCTATTGATATAAAAAACTTACTCGCACATGAATTTCTTCATTGATAGACTCCTTTTTGTTGGTTTTTTTAACATCTAGATATCTGACCAAAGGTCCAATTGTGATCCCCTGCATTTGGAACAATGAGTTGAAGTGTTAATTATCTTTTAGAAAAAACAGAAAGAAAGCAAAAACATTTAATTTTAATCAATTTTGGAAAGCTCTGTCTCAGACACACGAATGATCTATTATTTGTATGGAGAGCTACAGAAGAGGATTAAAAATCAATAACTTAAAAAAAAATGTGCACCAGACTTTTTTAAAGCAAGATTGTATTTGTCAACATGTTTTAACTATGTAAAGCAACTGCTCATTGCCAGCCTTCTTCAAAATAGAATTCACTTGAAAGAAAACATTAACCTTGTGAGGTTCTTACAATCTTGAAACCTCTTCAGCATTTTCAGAATTAAATATTTTGTTTTTTTTTTTTCACTCAAGAATCCATTTTCAGCTGTTTCCAATTCTTTACTGCGCTGATACAGAATAGCATTGAAAAAGGGGAAATAGAAACAAAATGGTTTTTTCTGAAACATTCTGGTGGAATCTGTCTATCCACAATTTCATAGTGCCCCATTGGCACCTTAGAGTATCTGAGATATTGTTATGGGGAAATACAGAACATGGGATGCAAGACCTCTAGAAGATCCAGTTCTTCCCAGTACAGCAGTGTAACCCAAGTAGAATAACCCGAACATCTGAAGTAGACACTTATTTTTACAAATCTGAATTATTTGCTTTATTTTTCTTTAAAATTCTTTTACAAAAGTTTTCAAAATGTTCTCATTTTGTCTCCAAGGTGAATGAAGAAAAAAGTAAAAAATTCAAAATCCTTCATAGAACAGACATATTGTTTTCTGTTCAGTTTGAGATACACCACTAGTAGAGAATGATTCTGTGCTGAAGTATAAAGTTAGAATGCTTCTTAATTTGGAAGCATTAGGAAGTTCATGTGGAGTGAACATAAGAGATTTTGGACACAAAGTGCCCTTTCCCCTGAATATTTTAGAAGAGACAGGTTTTCAGTACAGACTTTCTGAAAAAGTTATTTAATAATACCTAAAAAGCCCTGAAAGGGTAATAACACAATGTAGTGATAAATCTGGCCATAAAATATGATAATGTGTCCTAATTTAAGAGTGAATTCAATGCAGTCTTCACTATGAAGCTTTCAGTCACCTCTATTACATGAAAGCAGTCCATTAAGAAATACACTTACTTGGATGAACATAGTGAAATATATAACTACAAGAGTGGCAGTAATGAACAATTTTTTCCTTGGGAAGAGATTCACTGGAAGCAAGAATGCAAGAGAGAAGCTGCTGGCTCCTCGAAGGCCACTGTAGGAAATAATGAGTTGGTCTTTGAAGGTGAAGGGATATGTTCGAAACTTGTTGCTGATGTAGAAGAGGGCAAATACACCTAGGAAGGGAAAAAACATAGCTAAAAAACAAAGCAAAACAACATCTTGGCTTAGGCAGCTGTTGACAGACCTCTCTTTTCAGTTTTGGGTTCTTGTAGCTTCCCTTTGACCAACTGCTGAATCTGATTTGTGTGAAATAATCTCCTAGAAAAGACTGTGGTTCCTAACTGCATCAGGATTTAAATTCACTTACGCAGTGAGAAATGAGAGTCGGGGAAAAGATTTACTTTCTATTTTTATGTTGCACAGTTCTCCAAAGTGTTCTGGAGACAAGACAAACCACTGGAAAAGAGTTTTCCCTGTGCATTCCCTTGCAATGTTTCCTTCTTTCTGCACAGTATCTGTCCAAAGTGTTTGAACGGTGCTTTACCGACAAGTCCTGTGGACAGGTTCACTGAAAGGCAAAGAGTAATAGCATTTTAATTTTTAATCCTCTGGCTTATTGTGTCTCTAATTCTCTGTTTATTTCTCAAATTTCATTTTGCTATTAATAAAAGTTAAAATTAATCAGACAGCCTGTGGCTGTGTAAGGACTGCAGCTTTTCTTTATAGAGTACATTTAGCAATTTGCTTGATTTACTCTTTATCTTCTTCATCTTCCCTAAGAAACATGTATCCTGTGTTTTGCGTGGAAACTGTTAAATTATTGAAGTAGAAGCTGACAAATGCTGATAATTACTGGTGTTATTTTACACAGCTGTCACTGATAAACTCCGTGGATTATTATAGGTAAGGCTAGCAGCATTATCCTGTTATGTAGGTTGCTGGATACCGCTTTATATAAGACCTTTTTTGGCTACGTATAACTATGCTAGACATCAGCTACTCAGACTGAAACTGCTTACGTGAGGTATCACCTTCAGGCCAATTTTCTTTACTTTATTCAAGCTTCAGAGAAAATGATGTAATCATTGTAGCAAATGTATTTAGTGGAAAATATTTCGGTCTTCCTCTGGAAAGCTCTAGCACTCCCTTTGGTGTTTGAGAGAAGGATGGACCTGTGGCAGCAAAACAGGCTTTTGTGTCAGGAGAGAATTTTTTCTGTCTTGATTGGAAGGATATTCCAACACAGACTCCGAAAGTAAGCCTTTAAAAACTTAGAGGCCATGCCTGGTCCAGGATTAGCAAGAAAATACTTAATTACTTTCGTCTTGCTGTCAACCCACAAGAATCATGTGACCTCTACCGTTGAGTACTTGTGTCATCCCTATACAGTAGAGCTGTTCAGATGCACATACTTGAACCTTCACAGATTTCCCCTTTCCTCTTTTTCTCCTGTTAAATGCCTTCCTCCAGGGATCCCAGGTTTAAAAGTCAAAGGTCTTGAAATGTGTATGGGCTTTGAGGGTCAAGCTAACATCTTCTGCCTGCTCTGGTATTCTTTTTGACTGAGGGATAAGCCACTTGAGAGATTTAAGAAATATCACCTTAATCTCAGATGTTGGAGTCAGAGTACTGTAGGCTGGAAAGGACCTTTGGAGGTCACCAAGTTCAAGTCCCTACTCAGAGCAAAGCTAATCAGATCAGGTTGCTCAAAGTTCTAGTCAAGTCTTGAGCGCCTTTAAGAAAGGGGATCTGGGCCAGTGTTACAATATTGGATCACCCTCATGTTAAGAAATGGGTTCCTACTGTCTAATCATAATTTCCCATGTTCCAGCTCGTGTCTGTTCCCTCTTGTCCTGTTGCTTTGCACCTCTGAGAAGTGTCTGGCTCCATCTTCTCTCTCTCCTCTGACCAGATCCTTGTAGAAAGTAATAAGGTCTCTCCTGTGCCATATCTTCTCCAGGCTGCACTCTCAGACTCTCCTTGCACATCCACTGCTCCAGCCTCAGAACAGGTTGGTAGCCTCTATTGCACTTGATTCAGAACCTGCATGTTCATCCTATACTGGGGGGCCCAGAACTGGAGAGACCACTCTGGAGACAGCACACACTTCCACCAGTGCCAAAGAGAGGGAAAGAAACATTTCACTGGACCTGCTAGCTACACACTTGCTAATGTAGCTCAGGACATGATTGGCCTTCTTTGTCACAAGAGCATAATTCTGGCTTGCGTTCAACCTGTTGTCTAACAGGCCAGGCCTTTTTCTGTGGGGTTGCTTACTAGACTCCAAGACTATACTGGTGCATGGAGTTATTCCAACCCATGTGTAAGTCCTTGCATGTGCTCTTCTTGAACTTCATGGGATTTCTGTCAGCCCATTTCTCCATCCTGTTCAGGTATCTTTGAGTGAAAGCCATCCAGAATATTGACTGCTCCCTGTAGCTTGGTGTCAGCCACAAACTTGCCCAGTGTGCACTCCATTCCATCCTCCAGGTCATTAATGAAGTCATTAAAACAATATTGGTCCCTGTACTGAGCGCCGGGGGATGCCATTAGCCATCAGCTAGACCACTATTTTGAGCCCAGTGGTCTAGCCTGTTCCCTTCCCACATTATCAACCACTTCATCTGTCCACAATCTGCTCTTTGAAGTCCAGGGTTGTAATTCTGCTGATTGTCAGCTTGCTCAGTCCTCTTAGGATCTTAGCATCCACAGTCTCATGGTCACTGCAGTTAAAGCTGCCCTCAGTCTTCACATTTCGGCCATTTCTTCCTTATTTGTGAGTGGTAGAGAAGACAAAGCATATTCTCCAGTTGATTCATCAGCCAGTCTCCAGCAACACTCACTTGCCTTTTCCTCTCAGCCCCTTTTTGCCTTTCCCTTCAGGGCACAGCTGCCCTGATGAATCCCCTGACAGGTCTTGTTCCTCCTTAATACCGTAGCAGATGATGCAGGGCCGATGTCCACAGCTCAAGACTGGGCTCTGTAGTTAAAGGGAGTATAGAGAAGGGCTGAAGGCTGGAGGAGGTGGTAGCAGGTGCCCAATGTAGATTTCTGCCCCACAGGATGCTCCAGAGGGGCCCCTTTTGATTATAAATGAAGCATGGGGGAACTAACCTACTAACTTAGTTAGCCAAGGTGCCTAAATTTCAATGCTCAGAATATCTCCTCCAAGGTCATCTGATGGAGTATTTAGATTTCTCATTTTCTTCAGAAATATGAATTACTCTGAAAAACTCTACTGAAATTCAAAAGGAATGTTATTAAGATGGCGAATTCAGGCACTCGGAAGTTAAAAAATGTCAGAAATAAGGTTACCTGCATAATTGTATTTTTGGCCCTCTCATGTGTACTACTTCCAAAACATCTTTCATTACAAAAGCATTGTTCACTCATATTTTTAACTAAATTTAAGTGACAAACAGTGGCTGAGTAGGGTGTGCTACATAATTCATCACCTCTCCAGGAGTAAATGCCTTTGCTTTCTGTTGCAGCAGTTGTAACATAACCTGATGCAGAATAGAATATTCAGGCTCAAAAAAAAAAGCATGGCTCAATTCATGTGGATCAGGTTCAAAACAGACCCCTATGTAGCATAGGCAAGGAGTGTGTACCCTCTCACATCCCTAACGCAGTGACTGTAGATGCTGAGGAAGTAGGAGGTGAACAGAGCTCAGAAAGTGGCCAGGCTTGCAAGCCTTTCCTTATTAACATCTCCTGCAGGCTCTGTTGAAGACATTGCTAGAGCATTGGTCTGACGCAGCAGGTCATTCCATCTTTTCTTATGTCAACTGGAGTGCTTGGCTGGATGGTACTAGTTGAAGAGGGAGAAGATGGCAATGCGTTGCCTCTCTGCTTCCACAGTTAGTGGATTGGCTAACAGGCACAAAGGCAGCTCATATGAGCGGTCTGCCAGGACTGCTACCACCTCCAGAACACCACCTGCCTTCTTACCGCTTCTCCTTTTTCAATGTTACTGCCAACCCATCCTGGACATTAGGAGAAGGTGAGAAATTGTGTCCCACAGCTTGTGTGACTTCATCTCTAAACTGCCCTGCCCATGCTGGAGGAATCCCAGTCTCGCAGATTAGGGAGGAGGAGACCTTTGCAGGAATGGGGAGGTACTATGTGTAGAAATGGAGTCATTTCAAACAGGCAATCTTTTCTAGGAGTTTAAAACTTGAGAGACTTGTGAGGAGCAGGAGCATAGCATGGTTGGCCTAGATGTGGTATAACAAAGGAAATAGAGTCCCTGTTCTGCTATCTATCAGTGCTAATTTTCACCTTCTCTCTTTTTTAATGCCTCCGGCACTCCTGGCCCAGGACCTGTAGTGTGATAGCACCAGAAGTGTGGTGATGTACATTACCTAATTAGTAAGTTAATTACAGTGTGTGATGAAATCATTAGGAAGCCCACTTACCCAAGGGTATATAATTAACTAAGATATAAGCATCTCTATAGGCATAATCATGGTAATATTTTAATTTTACTTAAAATATTCCATTCTCACCTAATCGTAAAGTCTGTGCTTGGAAACTGGCATTCAGATTTGGCTGGGCTTTTCCCCCCTTTTTCTCCATGTCTAGATTTGTGAAATTAACTTGTCAGTACCATAAGCCTACTAAATTCAGTATTAAACTGGTTATGCCAGTCTTTGTCTCAGAGGTGCGGAAAAAGTTGCTTGCAAAAGCTGACTTACTCAGTGTCCGCCAAATGAGGCAGAAGAGCAGAGTGAAGCAAATGAAGGCCCAGTTCCACTCGTGGTTTTTCCCCACTGTAGACACTCCCATGAACACGAAAATCAGGGTTTCACTGACGCTGCTCAGCATCTTCATGAAATACTTTATTGTGGTATAGGAATTCTGGGAAACATTCTCCTCCACGTATTTTTTCATTGTCACTGCACATGCTGTCATCCTGCAGCAGGCAAAATATCAGAGATCAGCCACAACCTGTTTTTCTTTTCATTTAAGAACAACTTCAGTCTTCATTACCCGTACTCTCCAACACCAGCCTCTGACCTTCCTCATATCAAGAAGAGTTTTATTTCTTCAGTAGTGCTAGCTATTTCATTACATACAAGAACATCTTCATTCAGCTTTACAAATTAATTTTGCATACAGGAAAAAGGAAGCAAACCAGTCAGCCTTCTTGACGAGGAAGTGAGGCTATTATGTTCCAGTTCAAAGTCCATTTTATCCTGAATGCCTAACACACAGCCACCAAAGACCAAATATTTGAGTCTCAAAGGCCAAGTTGGTTTTGTACCAGCCTATGGATGGATCGGTTAGAGGGACATAACCTGCTTCTTAGTGATCTTCTCCTTTGAGGTGGTGGTGGGTATCCTATGCTGGGGCCAAAGCTCCCAGAGGCTCCCTACCAGCTGGCTGGCAGATCAGCAGGGCCAGGGTAAGCTTCAGTGACTCTCCACCCACAGCAACCCATTGCTGAACAGCATGGGGAAATTCAGTTATCCTACAAAAGTGTCCTTCCCCCCTTTTAGTTACCCAGGGTACGGGGAATGTGACTAGGGAAGCACATTTCCCTAAGGGAATACCATACCTAAAGGGGTGTTTTCCACCTCTCTGCTGTTAATGAAGACTAGAGCCTGCTTCAGAGGCATCAGTAGCCACCCAGCTCAGATGCTGGTAACCATCGCATGGGCCAGTAATCTTTGAGCAGACCTGCTGAAAGGGGTCTCCTCTTCCCCCCTTAATTTTCCATAGTCACAGGAAATAGACTGAGTGTTATGCTAGTAACATATTCCATCATCTATCTAGTTTCTACTGATAGTATTTTAGTCTTTGGGGGCTTCTTGTGATGATATTTTTCCAAACTTGTGAATTCAGGGAATGCTGACTGGTCATTAAATAACCCTTCATCTAGTTTCTGCTCATTTAATTTCCTCTGAAGAAATCTCAAGGGTATTCTAGTGGAGCTGAGACATTTAGCAGGTCCAAGGACACTCTAAGATAAGGCCATTAGGCATTAATGTTTAATACTGTTGACTTTTAGAGACACATGCGTAATAGACTTTCACGATCCCAGTGAAAAATGAATGAATTCCTCAATAATTCAAAGAGTGACAATAAGTTCCCATCCCTAAAACAAGCAGTAATTTCCTTAATGAAGCAGTAAGAATAATAAATCCCAATTATATTAACATTCTTTTATTACTAACAATTTCAGCACTCTAATGAAAACAAGAAGCAAAAGAAATAAAAAAACTATGTAGTCTAGTGTAATGAATAGGCAGGGTAGTAGTATTTGGGGCAGTGCAGGTATGAAAGGGTCTATATGGTGTTAGTGCTCAATACCTAGTGGGTCTAACCCTGCTCAACTAAAGTCGCCAGTCACCTCAATCAGAGCAAATGTGTTGGATATGCAAAGCATAGTACAAGATTCATCTGCTTTGTCTAATTGCTCAGAAAAACATACCTCCTGTCTAAGTACTTATTTAATATGGTTAAATATTCAAATATTGCTTCCCAGGGCCATCCTGCAAAGGTTGTTTTTACAGTTCTGCTCTGAAGCTCAACAAATTGGGGTTGTTCAGCCTGGAGAAGAGAAGGCTACGCGGAGACCTTATTGGGGCCTTTTGGTACTTAAAGCAGCCTATAAGAAAGATGGGGACAGACTTTTAGTAGGGCCTGTTGTGACAGGACAAGGGATAATTGTTTTAAACTAAAAGAGGGCAGATTTAGACTATATATAAAGAAGAATTTTTTTACAATGAGGGTGATGAAACACTAGCACGGGTTGCCCCAAGAGGTGGTGGAGGCCCCATCCCTGGAAACATTCAAGACCAGGTTGGACGGGGCTCTGAGCAACCTGATCTAGTTGAAGATGCCCCGTAGCAGGGGGGGTTGGACTAAATGACCTCTAAAGGTCTCTTCCAACCCAAACTATTCTACAATTCTATGAAATCAGGGTTTGACAAGTGGAGGTGAGTAAATGCACCTGTCTGGACATCAACAGCCACATGCTTGTCTTTGTTAGGTTTAAAGCAGTTTGTCCTCATTAAAGGGAACCAGGACCTGCAAGACCCAGCATGCAAGCTCAGAGCCATGAATGCAAGGCTGCTGCCACCCACCAGCTGGGCACTGAGCCTGCAGCAGCCAGCAGCACTGGCTGGAGCAGTTACCACCATCAGGTTCCCATTTCTTTACCCTTTAACCTGCTTGAGGGGCTGTTTGGTGGGCTGTCTTTGAAATTCACCTACCAGCAGTTTCCTCATAAAGTCTTTCCCTTTCACCCTTATTCCTTCCTTTCTCTTCTGACCCCGCTCCTGCTGCCATCCTCTTTCATTCCCACAGTACTCACCCTCTCCGCATTTACTGCGGTCAATAGACCTGCCAGCTTTCTCTCTGCAGTGGGCACCCCTGCCATCACAGCCCTTTAAGGAAGCAGTCCCCAGCATTACAGCAGTATCAAGCTATCCTGACCACATCAAAATATGATCGCCAATATCCATATACATGAATACATATATGCATATGTGCTTGATGTCCTTGGTTGTCTGGTTTTGCCCAGTTTCAGTTCCAGTGATGTTCAAATGTAACATAATTCCAGTAAACTGTGTTAGAGCTGATACTCACAGCTGTATACAAAAGCAAGAACTCAGACATTCTTTATTATGTTTGCCATACCCATTACTTTTCACTTCTCTTGTAGTCTGATGGAGATGCTACTTAGAAATAAATACAGATACACTGACCAAATCATTCTTGCATTCTGCTGATCATATCAGAGGTAGCAGCCAGATAATGGCAGCACATTTTATCCACAGCTTGCAGTATTTTTTCAAATGGGCAAAAAGCTAAAAAAAATTCAGAGCAGATAGATATGCACTCCTTGGTAGTACATCTATGCCTACGCCGACTGTGGGTTTGCTTTTCCTAGTTACCACTGCATTTTACAGATCTTTTAGAAGCTGTCCACTGCGGACCGCTAGGCCAGAAACTGAACATGCCTGTATTGTACCAACCTCGAGCAAACCACCTCCTCAAAACAATGCCACTCCCTTCGAGAGGGTATCCAAAAAGCTGTAAGGGATACTCACGCCAAAATGCCTGAGATGTAAAGGGTTTCAGCGGACAAGTATGACAGGTAGCTGAACATGAAGACCAGCAGGGGCTCAATAGCAGAAATGTTGTAGGTGAATCGAGTCATGAACGCCGAAACAAATCCAAAGACGATGCCAAACAACATGCCACCCAGCCCCACCACGAAGAAGCGAGTGAAGCCAGCAAAGACATCGATGGATTCGATTTCTTCATACCTGTGCATCTGGGTGAAGGCGATGAAGATGTTATATAAAACCTATGTGTGAAAATAAAGAGACAGCAGTGAGGTGTCTTTCTGAACCCATCAGGCTTACTCATTTCATGGGGGGTGGGGTGTGTGTGTGTGTATATATATATATGCCTGGAATTGCTTTAGACAGCTCAGCAAAGTAACAGTTGAAATCTGTCCCAGTACTAAGGGTCTGTTAAGTGTCCTGAAAAACACCAAAAAAAAAAAAGGGTAGATGGTTATGTAATAGGAGTAAAACTCGGGGGGATCAAATGCAATTGAAGTAACGGAAAAAATACTTTTTTTTTTTTCTGAAGGTAAACTTAATTATTGGTCTTTGTAGCAGATGTTGAAAGTCCAGATGAGTATCTTACCAACCCCAGGCTCTCCCCTCTATGTTCTCTTTCTGACACAGGATGGAGTGGAGAAGCAACTAAGAATCACACTTTTGATATAAATCCCATTTAGGTTGTCTGTATGATCAGTAGACTGTACACACTTCATTAGATGGACTCTGGAATGTTAAGTGTTTTTCAAATGTACTTGACACATAAAAGACATGAAACATCACTGGGAATAGGAAAGAAATCAGGGGAAGGGAAGGGAAGGGAAGGGAAGGGAAGGGAAGGGAAGGGAAGGGAAGGGAAGGGAAAATAGTAGCCTCAGTTTCATATTGTCTTTACCTAGATAAATACAGCCTCTCTATCCTCACATGTTTGGGGGTTGATGCCACTTAACCTCCTTCCCAGGAAATCTGTCAATCTCAAAGTGGGAATCAAAAGCTGTGGCACTCTAAATGGCCTAAAGACCCTTCACACATATATTTTTACTAGAAAGTTTGAAATGACAAAAAAGAAAATAATGTCAGATTAGAAGATTGAATTTGCTACATTATATAATTTGGTCTGTAAAGATAATTTCATTTAGTTCAGAGCAGATAAGTTTACCATGCTTCTACTATCAATAATTTCTTTTCTGCAGAAATTTGTGATGAAAAATCTTCAGTATATTCCACTTTCATCCATCTTTTAGAAACTAATAGAAAGTTTCACAGTAATGAGCGGTATAGTAATAAACAGGTCTTAGAGGTTCCTGACAGTCAGTTAACATTAAGTCCTGTCAGAGCTCTTTACAGGGAGTGTGTAACACCTTTCAATTTTCAAGATAATTTGGGGAGCATCTGAAGACACCAGCTCTCCAAAGCTGTTGCACCAAAGCATTAGTTCAAAAACACAAAAGGGACCAAAGTAATTTGCCTTACCTGATTTTCTTTGGTCTTTCTTCTTCATGTAGTTAGTTCTAGAAGACTATTAAGAAGATTAAAGCAGATATTTGGAGGTAGAAGAGTCAAGCTCATTAGGATAATAATTATTCCCCAGCTACTATCTAATCTTAAATTGCTGCTGGGAACAGATGACCTTGAGCTGTCACACAGCCTGCTCTCCAGGAGGCTCATTGCTAATATTTCTGGGGGACAGACAGAGCACAACAAAATGTTTCATGTGAGGAAATACCTAGAGCTGCTTTTTCTTGATGACTATGTATGAAACTAGGCTCTTCAGTGGCAGATAAGGAAAAGAGGGTTCATGTCTTCACAGTAAGTAAACATTACTGTACTTACAATGTAGCATTTAATTATGAAGTCTGTTTTCTCCCTGTTCCCACTTTCTTGAAAACTTCAACCTCTTCCTAAGGCTTATGATTCTTTATAAGTGATACCAAGGCATGAATCTATGCTGACTTATGAATAAAACAAGTTATCCTCAGGAAATGACTTATTAAGTTTTTCTCTCTTTTTCTAGTTCCTGAAGTGTCTATATGATATAACTGAATTGGCATTAAAGTGGAAATTATGAAAATATGACATAATTTCCATTTTTTTGTAACATGCTTTGTGTGGGAATAAACTTCTGTACAACATCCCGTACTGCATCATTCAAGTAAGGCTCCATGCAAATGCTGCTCAGCTAAGTTATATCATGGTGTTTCTGCCAGTAAATGGAGTACTATAATTCTTTATGGAGTACTGTAATTCTTTATATGGTAAAAAAAGCCTGAATCAGCTTAGGATGCCTTTGTTCACTCAGAAAGAAGGGATGGGTTGATAGTTGGCTTCATTTAACAGCTGTGAGAATGTCATGCTTTGCGTTTTTTGGAGGGGACATTACCGTGTAGTGGTGTACCACTGGGTGGCTGTTAGTGCCAGGGAGAGGAAGAGAGAGCGTGACACTGTCACCCACAGGGGACCTCCCAAGGGACTGGTCCCTGCTCTAGCTGTCTATATGATATAATCATTACACATACCAGCCCCATCAGAAGCGCTGGAAAAAAGATTTTCAAGTGACTGCCTTAACCACCAACACAGGCAGCCTTGGTAACTCTTTCTTTCTTTCCACCCTGATAACTCTTTCTGACCACATGCATTTAATTTTACTCTAAACACAGTGGGTCATCTTCAACAGCAGAGGCAGAGATGATCTCCATCCTCCTTCCTAGCACCCATACATCCCAATGGTCAAAGCCTTCCTCAGCAACATCAGAGAGGTAAATTCAAATTTACCTCAAATAAATTAATTTTTCTTGTGTCTCCATCATGCAGTATATTTCTTTAACTGCTGTGCTGCTGCATACAAAGAAGAGAGGGCACCATTACAGAAAATAGTCACTGCCACTTCATGTTGAGTACAGCATGATGTATAGGTGTTCTCAATGTTTCTAAAATCAAGCCTCAGAGATGAAGTAGTCAGGGGAAATATTCCATTTCCTGACGTGCACAGGTGCTCAGCTCAGGTTGAAAGAGAAATGATCTGTGTATATGCGCGAGCAGAGCTTCAGATGCCTGAAACACTTTCCAGCAAAATCAGGGTCCTCCACCTGCGTTCAGGTTTAAATGAAATCTGCACTGGATTTACCAACATCGCTGTTTTGAACAGGGCTTTGGTACTCCACTAATGTGTGACACAGGCCAAGACCAGTCCTGTTGCTGTCTACGCTGTTCTGATACTAACAGTCCACTCAGAAGCAACTGGGAAAAGAAACGATTAACAGGACCTGGAGCCTTCTTGTTCCATCCACAGACATGGCCCTACTGAGGAGAATGGGAAAAGGTACATACGGGTAAAAAGGGTAAGTTATCCACTTTTGTCCCAGTCCCTTAAGTCAAAGGCATAACTCCTAAATCATCATTCTAACTCCACACTCTGTTATTTTGTGAATTTTTTATACCAGGATACTGAACTAAATATAGGAGAGGGAGATATTGGTGCCTCAAATTCAAGTTCAGCAAAAGTCATACCAGTTTTTCCTGCTGGGGAAAAAAGTGTTCAAGCTGATAAGCAGACTGGAGAGAACCAGAGGATATTTGTATTTAAACAATCAAAAATATGTATACTTAATATATCTTGGTGATATTATCTTTTTAAACACATAGAGTTAACTCAAAGGAAACTTAAGAGAAAAACGTGGAGGAAATGGTAAGATGAGACACCTGAGATAAACAGTTTTAAAGCCTTTAAAAAAGCAAGTGGGGTATCAGGGAAGAGAAAGCCACCTATTGGGCTCCATCCAGGTGACAAATACTTCAGTATTCTCAAACATGAAGCCAGGTAGAGATTTTAAAAACTTGAATGCCAAGAAAACAGATGAGAGGTGGGTGATGCAGCGATGCATCAGCAGGAGCTGCCAAACTGATTGCAACATAGCGGGTGTGGGAAGAGCCCCAAAGGTGAGGGTGCGTGGGGGAAAGGGAACTCACAGTGGTGTAGCCAACACTCCCCGTGTACGGCCCTTCCATCTCTCTTGCTAACAGAGCTAGTGCTGCTGAGGAATGCTCTAAATACTACTGGTTTTAAAGGCTTTCTGTCACTACACATTTATGCTGTCACAGGGTCCTGACTGAAAGCTCATGCAAATCCCATCGTGAGTTGGACCTACATCACAAATAACAGCTGCATCACAAAGGGAAGGCAAGGTAGAGAGCCAATTAAAAAAAAAAAAAAGGATGAGACAAGCTCTTCTAGAGTGAGGAAGAGATATTATTTCTTGAGGTCTGCACTTGAAGGAACCACAAAGACAAGTGGAAGTGACAGATGCATTGGGGATTTTTTTGTTACAACTATAACACATAAGCAGTTTGCATGTGAAGTTAATTAACATTTGTCCCTTAGTTCTACAGCAGCCCTACATCTCTGATTTAACCAAGAAGGTTTTATGGTCAATAGGCTGTGGCTGCAAGAAAGTACTTAATTCCCTTTCCTTTTCACATTACTCATAAACTGCACTTCTCCCACAAAGCCTTTCAGCAGTGAACTCTGTACAGATTTTACAAGTCCAAGTTGTGCTGTACCCCATGTATAACAGTATCTGAAGAGTTTTTATGTGTTTTAGATTCCTGTGATTTAAATTCTGTAAAGATCTTATCTAGCAAAACTCCTTAACCTGCAGTTAACTTGCAGCACATGAACAGGTTTCGGAGCAATGAATTTCCTGCTTGAAATTTCTTCCTTGAAAAATATGCGCGTTCTAAGTGATTGTCAATTGTGGTTTACAGCTAGAATTTCAGGTTGCTCCAAGTTTTAGTGGAACTAATGAGAAAAGGGGGAAAGTATTAGCAAAAGGAGCTCTGTAAAACCATTCTTTTCCTATTTAAAAAAAACAAAACCAAAAAACCCCCAACAAAAAAAAAACACAACAAAAAACAACCCACAAAATCTCTCTTATTCCAGAAGCATTGTTTCTGGACACTTGAGATAAGACAGCCAAGAAGCCAAGAAAGGAGAACATTTGTCAGCTGTCAATTTTTTACTGATAGAAAAGAGTTGTGCAAAGTTGTTAGTGGCTTTTGGAATTCCTGTCTAAGATCTAAGGGAAATTCCTAGACGGGGCTGGAGGAAGGAGTGAGGCCTCCAGAGGTTATCCACATCTGGCTTTTTTTTTTTTTTTTTTTTTTTTTCAGAGGGCTCTCTAAGGCATGTGACAAAGCAGGGTCTCCTGTATTGCTACCCGTGCTGCCTTCAGTCTTTAAGCAGTACAGTTGCAGTACAGTTTTCTATTTATTTGCTTGCACAGTGTCAAGAATGTCCCTAGGTCTTACACTGATCCTGCCAGCAAAATCAGCTGTAGCTTATCCATTCACTTCAGTGAATGCAAGAGCAAGATCTGATGTCTAATGTGTATGTATATGTTTCTCTCTTCCAGCAGCTCTAAAAAATATGTTTTTGAAAGAGTTAATATAAGGTGTACCCTTTACATACGTTAAAATTACTTGTGTGTAATGGAGTGGAGTATCCATAAAATAAATAATGTATCTAGGATCTCCTTAGAGCTCTTTTGTCCAGTGCCCGATAACCCTACAAGCCACAAGAGCCCAAAGAGGGGAAGTCAAGGAGTGGAAAGAAACTCACCACAGTTATGCCATCATTTAGCAATGACTCTCCAAAGATCATCATGTGAAGCTGCTCATTAACGGAGGCTTCTTCAAAAACTGCCAGAGCTGCCACAGGATCCACAGCTGAAATCATGCTGCCAAAGAGCAGGTTCTGCAGCAGGTTCAGGTCGGTCAGGCCAAAGGCTTCGATTTGGCAGACTCCATAGAGGGAGAGGCCAATCCCAAATGAGTTTAGCAGAGATCCTAGCAGAGACCACCACAGGATGGACCCAAAGTTTTCAAAAAATGGGCGAGTTGGCATGAAATAACCCTCCTCCAGGACAATGGGTGGAAGGAGATACAAGAAGTAAATACTTGTGTTCATCACCGGTGGAGATCTGTGATCAGACGCAAAGATGATCGCTCCCACTAGTGCTCCAATGGCAATCAGGATGCAGCTTTCAGGCATGAGTCTGGGTAATCGGTGATAGAGGTGGAAACCTTGAATAAAACATTAGGGCATTATTCAAGATTAAATTAACCTGATGTTAGATAGAAGTTCTGCCTGCCTTTGAATACTTTGTCTTCAGTCAGCCAGGTTTTGCTCTTGGGATTATGAATGTAAAAACAGGCAGTACTATTCCCTTCAAAATTAAACATTCCCAGACTTGTGTCACTAAAGCAGGGAAGACTTTGGCTATGAATCTCTTCTCTTCCCACTCCCCAGCTCTCAATTTCTGAGCAAATGTGCCCGAGTCTAAGCTCCACTTCTAGGAATGCAGAAACCTCTTTGAAAAGGTACTCCACAACTTGGAAAGAAAATATTCCTCAAGAATCCTTGCTTCCCAACTGCTACTGCCAAACCTCTGAGGCACCATATTGTCCCTCCATCTCAAAGACACCCCTATCCCCAGCTGCAGGTTCAAAGGCAGCACCCCCCAGTGCTGAGGAGGGTCCCCAGACATGGGCTCCTGCTGGATTTGGGCTGACCAGGAACCTGCAGAAGCCCAAGCAGGGAGCAGCACAGATGCCATGGTCTGCTCAGCTCCCACAGACAGAGGGAGTGTGTAGTCATGAACAACAAAATACCCAAAGTGGCAGGTATCAGGCTACGGTGATGTAGGGCTTTGCACAAGCTGATTAACCTTGTTTTTCTGGGAAAAATACTGTTCCTACGTAAGGTCAGCAACATTTTCTAAAGGACGTTATAAGTTAGTTTACTGAAACAAACCCAGCGATCTCAGCAGAGCTGAAAGAACTACCAGCAGCCATCAAACATCTGAGAAAACAGTGTGTCCTAAGGAATCTTTTTTTTTCCTCACTAAACCGAAGGTCTGCACTACCAAATTAAGCAGGCCGAAGACTTTTCCAAGCAGAAAGGTTCAGCTTGCACCCATATACAACCACATTCTCTCCCTAGCCTAGCACAAAGTGGTCACACCCAAACTCCCTGTGGGAGCAGATCCTGGCCCGCAGTCTGCCCGGGCGCTGCCTGGGAGCAGGCTTATCGACACGGGCTGGAGCTGAGAAGGAGCAGACCGACACTGACGTGGTACGGACAGCCGCACGCAGCTTCCTGACAGGGTGCTTGTTCATTTACAAGCCTAGATGTAGCCAAGCTGCTCTGCAGGGAAAGGGCTACAACTTACCGTATAAATGCTGTGGGTGTGAATCTCCTCCTGCCCGCCTTGAAGTCCTGCTACAGCAGCGGTGTTCATATAGTTCTTCCCATCTGACACGAATACCGATACCAATACTAAGTAATGTCTAGCAATGGTTCATCTAGTAACCATACCGAGAACTGTGTAATCATATTGTGAATGAGAGGTGCCTCTACTAGAAATGTAAGGAATTTTTCAGAATTTACAAGAATGAGGCAGACAAAGAAACCTATAAATCCAATGGCCGTGTATCCATGCCTGAAGCTAAGTCAGCCTTCATCCTGTAACTCTAGAAGCTAATGCTGAGACTGCATTTCTGTGACCCTCAAACTATCAATGTTTCAAAAGTAAAGGAAATTTTTTAAATGAAATTTTAAATAATTTATTTAGGAGACTATTTGTTTTTATCAAAAAGTATGTTAAGGTTTTAACTCTACTCACCTCCTTTTTTAATTAAACAAATCACGTTAAGTCACCTGTCAGTTTTAAGGAATAAGGGGATTGTTTTGCCTTTCAGGATCTCAGAAGTGTTTCCCACCCAGAAATCTTGAAATCCAGAGAAAAGACAATATCTGAATAAAACACTGAATATTTTTAACAATTCAGAAATCTTCTGCCCTGGGTAACCAAGTTATTCAGACCAACTCTTTCTTTGAAGTAGATTTGAAGTCAGCAGCTCCACGCTTTTCATCAAAAATAACATTATTTGAAAACTCCCAGCTAAGGAACAGGTCTGCTTGGGAGGCATCACACAGTTCTTCTAGAGTATCTGTTTCTTGCTCAAAACAAGAATATTGGGTAGATGTGCCATATGGCAAGTCCTGTGCTTTTATGGATGATGAATAAAAAATTTATCAATATGCTCACTACTAACACACTCTGCTGATGCCATAACAACGAATATGATTTGTGAAAAATTTTTACTACTATTTTAGCAGTGAAGACATTTCTTTGTAGGAACTGAATTGAGATCATCAACTATTATGAAAATGGCAAACCATGGTCAGTGGTAATGATTTTTGTCCATTGTGTGACTATGACATGAAAAATGTTCATTTTCAGGCCACTTCCAGAAAAACATCGGTCCCACCTATGATCCTCTTCTACAGTAATGTTTGAAAATCCCATGGAAAGATCAAAAGGACAGGGAGATCACATGTGTGCAGCTCTTCGCATTATTGCCATCTTCTTCATTTATTTGATATTACTGCATTAATGCTGAATGGTTACAATAATTTGAGCCCAGCCATGCAAATGTGAAAGACACACGGTGAGCCATTTCTGCTGTTAATCGCAGTCCCTACTTCTCCATGAATTATCTTTCTTCATTCAGATACCTACATGGAGCTCTAGTAGAAGCTAGATGTATTGGTACGTATCCAAAAGGTACTTACCCTACATCTCTGATGAACTACGCCCTCTTAGACTCTCGGTCCCTCTCCTCTGGTATTACTTTCTGAGCAACTTTAAACAGCAAACACGTAAAACAAAGACTCATAGGGAAATGTTTCCTATTATTCACAAAACGGAAGCATTTTTCCCACTTTTCTCCCCCAAATTCAATAGGCTTGAAGTCTCAGCCTGGTGTTGCTGATTTCTACAGCTGTGGCAGGTTGTAAATTCTGATAACTTGTGATGTTTAAAGACTAGCAAAAGGGGTGGACAGCACTGTGTAGGGGAGCTCCAATGTTACTCGCTAGCATAGGCAGCTGAAGAGGCATGAGGGTTAGAAGTCATATAGGTACCTAAGTAAGCTGGAAGCTTTCAGAGGTGGAATTGTGTCATTGTCAGTGTAATGAACACACCTGTTCTTTTGAGGACAGAAGATATAAAAACAATCCCAGCTACAAAAATGCATGGAAGTTAGTTGGTTGCATGGTACGTTTTTAACTTCTTGACGATGTAGGAGGACCCAAGATCCCATTTTCTACTTACCTATTTTTGCAAGAGAGGCAAGGAGGATCCAAAGAGTAACTTCATAGGGAATTTGCACATAATCATAGTCCAATGTAAAAACATGTAGCCTTGTATCTTGTGAAGAGCCAACAGCACCCCCATGATCAGGCTCATAGTGAGGCAAGAAACTCTTGCTCAGGTTGGGCTCATCCACAGCAGCAGCAGCAGCAGCAGCAGCAGCAGAACAGCATACCAGACTCGACAGCGACAGCAACCAGTTCAAAAGCTTTGCATGTGCAAACGTGGCAGAGCCCATGTCTGGGGCGGCGACTCTTTTATTACAGATAGAGCGTATAGTGGGTGCATGAAGGTATGCAACACTCACTCCCGTCGATTCGCGCTGTTCATAGCCACGGCCGCTTCCTCCTCAGAGCTGCTTCCTTTGCCTAGTAGAGGTCATTCTAAGAGCCCTAATGTGCCTGTCCAGTTCCTTGTGTTACAGTCGGACCTGGATTTTGTATGAAGATACCGGTTCTGCAGGTTCCTCCAACCCAGATAAACCCTGGCCACAGCATCACCCTGTTAAGGAATAAAAAGCCCTTTCCAACTACGTAATTTATCAAGCCACTCTGATTTTTTTCCCCTCTGCCAAAAGAAAAAGAAAAAAAAAAGAAAAAGAAAAAGCCACAATCCACACCATTCAGGCAGTAAATGCAGGACGAGTAAATAGCATCAGGTGGGAGAGATGGTGGCACCCTGCGCGGGAAGGAGAGCCTGCTCCCTGCCTTCCTCTCCCACCCTCCCTGCCCGTCTGCCTCCCCAGCGCAACTGGCACCTCCAAGTACCACACTTGGCCCTGCTCACTGGTCCTGTCTCACCTGGTAACCAAACTACTCAGTGTGTAAATAAATGGACTCTGCAGGGCTTGCAGTAGGGACATCTGGTGGAAGACCACGCAAATTGCGTTCTTGTTTAGAAATGCGTGCTCTCTCTTAAATGCACGCATGTAACTTAGCGCATTTTAAAGAGAGAGAGAGGAATATCTGAGTCACATGATGTGCCTAAAACTGGATGTTGAGTTGTCTTGTATCTAACATTCGTTTTACTCGTGGCAGCAAGGCATTTATCGGACAACCAAATTATCCTCCTCCAACAAGACATTCACCATTATGGAAGCTTTTTTTAAAAGGTCAGCCTCTTCTCTCCTCCAAAAATACTGCGTTGGGATAACAAAGTGTGCAAACATAGTAATGTTGATTAGAAGCTGCTAAAGCCTGTATTACATATATTCAAGGTGAGTAAATTTGATTTACTGACAAATTATTCAAATTACCCGCAGATCTGGTCGTGTTGGAAAACAGTGCTGAATCTCACAGACTGCCGGGCCACCCCTACATTAGGGCTCCAGTGTGTGTGCTCTGAGATGCTCCACAGTGCAAAGCAAAAGGGAAGTGGTGACAATTGGGAAATTTGCTTCAAAACCTTATTGGCATTTGAAGGTAAACCCCAATGCAGGTGCAACTGCAGTAACAAACCTTTCTCTGGCACAGCCAGTGATGTTGTTCAATGTTGTTTCTACAGAAGATACTATCTTCTGCTTCTGCCTCACAGCATCACCACCAGCCGTCCCACTGAAGACTTTGAGCCCAATACAAAATTAGGTAGATAATGCTCAGCCTGCTTGCAAAGTTGTTGTTCTTTTTTCAGTATACTGGTCCTGTTAACAGCAGTATTTATTGAAGTCCATTTCCAACAAGGAATCTGATGGATGAGCTATTTGATTAGCATTATAAAACAAGATTTCATTAACTTGAAGGCTAAATGAAGTCAGCGGAACACCAGATCAGTGGCTCTGCTACTCAGATTTTCTGAATGCTAACCATTGCATTTCACTTAGCTACAGCTGTACACATGCAGTCTGCAAGCTGCCTTGAGGGTGAATGATATGAACCCTGGAGAGTTAGCAGCCAGAGGAATGCAAGGGAAAATCTTCAGAGTCCCTGGAAGTCTACTAGCTGTGACAACTAGGACTTTGATTTACAACTGCAACACACCCGTAATACCAACAGGTTCAGTGGGACCCATGAGAGACCAGCAGCAGACAGGATCAGCAGCGTGCAGATGTCTCCGAGCGTGAAATGTTTCACAACTGGTAGGAATACTTTCTCCCATTGCAGGAAGGATGGAGATACCTGGGATCAGCCCTGACACAAGTGCTCCTTTTCTCAACACCTTCAGCACACACTTTTCTGCCTTGGTACTCCCACAGGAGAAGGCAACTCATTTAAAGAGTTTGGATGTGTCCCACTGGACCGCACAGGAAAATTAAACTGCAAGCTTCCTCTGGAGTTGCCTTTTAAAATCTTTTTTTTCTAGAAAACAAGTATAAAAATACTCCAGATGAAATACAGTACAAAGAATAAAACATTCACATGTATGTCTCAACATCATAGCAAAAGAATGTAATAAATATAATTAAAAAATAATAAAATAATAATTTATGAAAGATAGCTCACATTTACAGTTGTGTGCAGTGCCACTCAGTTTTACTGTGGGCTGCAGCACTGTCACACTGCAGTCCGTCTCACTGTTTTGGAGCCAGCTAGTGCTGCCCGCAGTGACAGTCCCACAGTGGTCAGCCAATGTAGAAAAGGTCTTTTACAAGCACATCGCCATTCCTGAGCCTGCTGTCTGTGAAATTTCTGCTATCGATATACCAGACTGAATAACCTTTGGAAAAAGCCCTTCAGGCTGCAATTTCCCAACATCTTAGTAGTTTTCACTGGCATGTGGTAATGCATGTACTTCCAGAACTTCTTGTTTGGACCAGCAGAAATAGAAGGTTTCCAGGTAACGACTGGTAAAATCCGAAGAGCCTTCTTCACTACTGGAGGCAAAGTCTCTGGCTCTTGGAAAGCCTGGAACTTTATTAACACCAGTTTGATCTTTTTGTCTTCCAACACGCAGTTCACTGCTGCCTGCAGTTCAAAGACGCTTGGTCCGCTGACGTAGGCTTGGCTCAAAATAATTATTGCTCGTCTGCTTTGTTTAATAGCTGCAACAACTTCATCTGTGTATGCTGGAGAAGAAACGGCAGTGTTACTGCATTCTGTAATGGACTTGTTATCTCATCAGTTCCTTTATCAACAGCTAAACCCCAGGAATAGGGCAAACCAGAAATAGGGATTCTGGGCAATCTCATAACCCCAAGAAATGTGTTTGCTGTCAGAGGGTACCACAGCCATTCTTATGCAGCCTGGAGAACACAACTTGCTGCTCAGGAGGTGGAGGGCACAGCTGAGACCTCAACGCAAAGAGGATCTCAAGGGACGCTTGGACTTGTCTTTATCTCTCCCAGGGACAAGTACTGAGGGTTTTCTAATTACTGCAGGTAGCACTGAATAAAGTTGCTCAGAAGTAACTACTGAAATATCTTCTTTTCAGGAAATGGAGTCTGCTTGCAAATAAATTCAAGAAGCTTTGTTTCAGCCGAGTAGCTCCCCAGTGACCACACTCAGACATGTGTGTGCCTCAGGGGCGGGGGCCAGAGGCAAAGATCAAAACACAGTGACATTTGAGAAGAAACTCCAGTGCATAAGGTTTTTTTGGAAAGTGAAAAACAATTTTGTAAAGAACTGAAGATTTTCTACCATCCACAGGGACCTTACCTCCTCCTGGAAGAATATCTCTTTCAAGAATGCATAACTTGTATCCGTATTTATTTTCCAGCATGTCTGGAAGAAGCTCCAGGGCAAATTTTTCCTCACTAATTAAAGTAGAGTCACTTTTGGAAGGGTCTAGTTTTGCATAGGATACAAATGCATCAAATTCTTTGCCATCTAAAATAAATAAATAAGTAACAGTATCTACATTAACAAGTCTGTCTGAAGCATTCAGTTTCTTAATGCTCAGTTTCCATTCATGTCTATTTAAGTAGTCACAACACAAACCTAAAATTGTCGCCTGTTCATGAAGTACAGCCATCCAGTTCTCCAAAGCCAACCCTTACTCCTCACTCTCTTGCAAATTTTGTAGACATACACCACTACCAAAGCAAATGAGGAAGCTACAGGTGACTAGTGCGAGGAAGTTGCAATCAGGCATTTTTCTGCATTTTCACAAACACGGTCCAGTTTTCACCAGTGGAAGTTCTGGCCCCTGTCAGGCAAAATCCACGTTGTAGGGAATAATTCCCAATCTTTTCTCACTTTTGCCCCAACACTGATTCCAAATATACTCATCAACGCACAAACTATTTTGAAAATATGACAAATTTTAAAGGAATAATGTTCTTAGATATCAGTTGCTTGCAAAAGATGTGCTATTTTCACACACTGCTATGTTTGTATTCAGAGAGACTGGTACAAGTAGCAAAGCCCAAATCTGATCCAAATATCAGCACAGACGTGGAGTACCAACCAGTTCCTGAACTTTATTTCAGTCTTGTTAAAAGAATATGTTTCTGAGGTGCAGATGAAAAATATATAAAGAACTTTTCTCAGATTTGAAACACGCTGGTACCAATGACCTGAGTTAGGCCCATTCTAACTAGAAACCAGTTTTATCTGTTTGCTAAATAAAATTTGAACTACGCCTGAGGGAGGAGGAAAGAAAACAAAAAGAATTGCTGGTGAAAGCAAAAGGCACAGTGGACTCAGTCCAGTCCCCCATATGTAGTTGCTTGATGACATTTAAGGCATCCTAAGGTTGACAGGACTGCCAACTTTGACAGGGGAACTATTGGAGACTCAAATCTTTTGGAATGACAGGCCATCTTCAGGCAGTACAAATGACATCAGACTCTGATGTTCAATCAGCTGAGCTGTATCGTATGTCAATACAGTTAATATAACCCAGAAAGGAATTCAGCTGTTTAGTGCAGAGTCATCCTGCAAGGTGCCGCTGCAGGGCGAGCTGAGACACTCTCTAGATTTCACCATATTGACTACATCTCCATGGCATGGGAACTGAGACACCTACCTCCGGCATGGACACCTAAGTAATGGTGTTCAGTATCACCCCATGCCTCAGTGTTAACCTCCAGATTTCTATCGCTAGATCTAAGATTAGGATCACAAACCTGAGCTAGATCCATCAGGTTCCTGCGTGATCTAAAAGAGCCCATATGGATTCCAGGGAACAAAGGAAATACGCATGGAAAACTAATGACATGCATGAGCTGGGGCGGGGGGGTGAACAGCTACATTCAAAACCAGCACGTAGCAGAAAGTATGGAATCAAAACAAAACATAGGTGTGCAGATTAGGCTTAGAGGCCAAGGATATGATTAAACAACACACATTACATCTCCGCTCCTCCCCTCTGCTCCTGGCCACACACTTCCACCACTTCCTTCTACTGGTGCTGAAGCTCTTGTGGTAACGGAGGAAGCTGATTCACTTTGCTAGGTACTCACTGTCTTTTACTGAGTTGTTTTTCTGCCAGGTTGAGCCTATTTAGGCCCACAAGAGTGAATCACCAACAGCAGGCACGCAAGACTAGTGTGGGACTTGAAGGTGCAGCAGCAGGTCACTAGATCAGTTTAGCTGAACTTCAACTACACCCTGAATCGAAGCTCCTTTGAAAACAGACCATAAATTGCACTACAAGCTAGCTATTCCTCATTTCACCCACAGAGGTCACTGCAATCTTATGAGACAATGACCATTAATAAATACACGACCGTTTTCTTTTATAATACTACTATTACACTAGCAAGTTAAAAACACATACACAGTAAGCACCACTAGGGGTTTTTTTTCCCCCCTAGAGTTGTACAGGACAGTTATAACCTGAGGAATTTTGGCACAAACATTTAAGATGCCCAAAGGGTAGGAAACGAAGAATGCCCAAGTTAAGCAAAGAGACTGCATACGTGATCTGTAAATGTTGGTGTGACAGATTCAGCGTTGTTGCTTTCTCCTTGTGGAAGAAGACAAGATTTTTAAGAGGTATATCTGCATTGGTTAAGAAGGGTTAGAGAGGCATGAGAAAAAAAGACAACCTCACTGCTGTCTTCAGCTACCAGATGGGAGGGTACAGAGAGGATGGAGGCAGATTCTTCTCTGAAGCGCACAGTGATGGGAGAAGAGGCTAAGAGTGATGGAAGAGAAGAAACGATGGAAAGGAAGAAATGGCAAAATTAAGCCTTAATTGCTGCTTTGCTGCTCTATGAGCAAGCCCTTTCAGACCTCAGGTGACTTGATATGCACCCACATGAAGTGAGAAGGACATAATCCTGCAGGTGAGAACACATTTTATGGCCAGTCACCCTAGGCAGAAAACTATCTGGGTAGGCACTATTGGTCTGTACACTCCATGGCCCCATGCTGCAAATGGTGCTGGGTCCATGTGGTACATGAGAGTCAGGGAGCAGGACAGAGGCTGCCACAGTGGAACCTAATGGTGTCTTCAACTTCAATGCACAAATCTTGGCAGTTCTGTCGCTGTCCTACTGACATACGGGGTGAGCTCTAAGGGACTTTCCAGAGGTTCTTAAATCAATTTGTTACCAAATAGAGGGGAAATTTTGAGTGATTTCCCAATTCGTTTTTGCCAGCTGCCTTAGGGCCCACAAAAATACTTTCCAAAAGGTAGTTAATTGTCTCATTGCATATGTATTTATAGATCTCTAGATACAGTTATTTCACACTTATAATCTACATATATACACATGCAAACACAAAAGTAAACTCAGACACCTGTATCTCAAGCTGCATCAAGATTGAAGAATTTTTAGAAAAATTTCCTTGGGCACATACTATCAGATTTCTTTCAACCCATGTAAGAAAACTGTATGTTAAATTCTTTGAAGTAGGCATTGCCATTTCTGATACATTTTTACACTGCCTACTATGTTGGAGGCCCCTTTTGGCTGAGATGATGGGGCAATGCTACTATGGGGATTTGAAATATTGGAAGCTGATCACTCTGGTGTAAATATCAAGATGGTCACCATAATTTTTAGAAAGGAAATATTAGTATTTCCCAAAAATACACTTCTTAGTTGGTGCCCTATATCATCTTATTTCTCTCCTTTGTTTATTCTTCTGAGAAACTATTTGGCCTTAGGTGAAAACCACAGTAGACTCTGGAGTCCTTCACTTAGTTCTGCAAGGACATTTGATTCTTGTCCACAGGTTCTGTTGAACACTTTGGGAGAATGAGGTCAAAATGTTGGAGATGCTCTATTATTCCCAGCAAAGGGACTGCCAAAATTCAACTTCCTACTCTAATTTTCCATAGGTAAATTCAGGATCTTGTAAAAGGTTAACTGTGGCATTTCAGTTGGTGTTAGATATTTCCTCCATGCTGTCTGGCTTTTTTTCCATCTGCATCCACTGAGCATCTTGCTAGCTTTAACAGCCTTTGTATCAGCTCAAAGAGAACAGGGTCATTAAGAGCATTTAATTAAATGGTTAATTGAAATCATATTAACGCACATGGCAAAAGGCAGTAGAAAAACTGGCAAAAATTAATATTATACAATATTTCTTACCTCCTGTAGTTTCATTGTGGACCAGATAACTTCGGTACATCAGCACTATTTCAATCCAGTGCTGGTAAATAAAGGCAGTGCACAAAAGGAATGCAAATAGAGTAGAAATGACACTGCACAGTACATGTAGGAGAAACACTGTAGAAAGAAAAGGGTCTATCATAACTCAGGCTTTCCAAAATAGTGTTGGCACACAGATGAAAAACTCAGTCCAAAAATGGGGCAAACCATCTCACAATCTTCATTCTTGCCCAGCTGGCAAACTCTAGGGAAGTCAGGAACTCATTTAGCTGCAAACCACAACACAGGGCTTCAGTCTACCATCAGGGACTTTGTTTGAATGGTATCTCCTCGATGGTATGAAAAGCCAATCTGTGATAGAAGGCACAGAGAAACTGGTCTGTGGCACACTCAACAGGGCTGAAAGTAGTCATTGCTTGAGACGGAAAAGTCACATCAGAACACGCAAAGCTGCGCACTGTGCCCTGCTGGAGACTTCCTGTGCCACTCCGATGATGAATCCCCACTGCGAACTATGGTTCAACAGCTTAATTTCCACATTGATTCTGGTTTTGGCCTTTGCTTGAAAGGCTGGCACATTCATATCAGTTACGGTAACTTCTCAGAAACATACCTGCTAAGGACTGGGAAAACAAACAGAACTGTCCTACGAAAATCGAGGAATCCTATTGCTTTCAGCAGCCGCTCTGCTTTAGTTTACTAGATTGCCTATTAAGGTTCAGAGATGCTACTCTCCTCTTCTTCCTCCCAGGTACTCCCCAGCTTCCACTCTCCAGCCCACCTGCCTGCACTCAGTCCCCAGATACCCCTGTCCTTCTGAGTATCCCTCAGAATAATGTGCCTTCCTAGACATCTGACAAATCAAACTTTTCACATCCAGCTTTAAGCAACTTCTGCAGCTGGCTAAAAAGCCAGTGTCAATGGGGAATGAATTTGCAGCAGCGAGTAAATCAAAACGTGTCTTCAAAGGCAAACAGTCATCCATTGATAGTTTTACCTCTCTGCTTTCTTTTCAGCTGGATCACAGCAGTGGCATTCCCCACCAAATTCTCAGCAAAGCATGTGAAGTTGCTTCTGAGGTCGCTTTCGGTAACTTCTTTCAGTTTTGCAACATGAAGAAGTGTGTGCCCCTTTAAACCTTTTAGATAAACACTAAAGAGAAAAAAAAATATGCATTTGCATTATACCTTTGCTGTTCACACAATCTCCAAATCTCTTAAATACAAAGAAAGAGGAGCTTGCAACTTCTTAACATTCAGCTTGAACTTCGAACAGCGTGCAATATTCTGGTTTGGAACTTCCATTTGGTTTTTACATTGTAAGAAAATGCTAACATCAAAGGTCTGCAGACTGAAAGGCTTATTCTCAGTTCATCAACTCAGCAAAATACTTAAGCACTTGCTTAGTTTTAAGTATTATAGCCCCCTTTGACTTCTAGAAGATTGTGCTTTTCTAAGATGTAAAAAATTCCCCAGGGAAAATGCAGGGAAATGAAACTTCAAAAAGGAGCCCTAAGAGAGGACTAGCTGGGCAAAAAGACTGAGCAGCACAGCCTTTTGCACAGGGGTAAAAAGACCAAGGGCAGGGTAGGCAAACAGAATAAGACAGGTATAAGGCACGGAAGCACAGGAAATGAAGAGGTAACAGAGGAACCCCTTCGGGGCTGAACGAGGGTTGCGGGGAACAGGGCTGTGTCTGCAACCACTCGAGAATACTCAGGGTTTCTGAGTCTCAGCATTTCTCTTTGAAAGCTACAAGCTACAGGCAGCTCTGGGTGATATTGAAAGCGCCCCACATCATGCCCCTGCAAAATGACATCTACCGTGGCCCTACCTCTGTTAACTCAAGATACACAGGCGTGAGCATGGGCAAGGATTCAACCTGTACTGAAAGTCTGTTGGGAATGTTTTATTCATTTGGTTTTTTAAAAAAATAAACAAGCAGAAATTGTATGCATGCAAAAGCTAAAAAATTGGTAAGAACAACATTACAAAGCTAAACATTCAGAAGTTAGGAAAATCCAATTTACAAGCTATGTCTAGGGACATGGTTTAGTGGTGGGATGGCAGGGTTAGGCTAACGGTTGGACTTGATGATCTTGATGGTCTTTTCCAACCTAAACGATTCTATGATCTGATGAGTGGGTGTGTGTGTGTGCATGTGTATGTGTGATGCCACCATTTGTTATTTTTTCCTCATATGACTCCTATTAAGAATTCGATTTTAGCAGCAACAGCAGGGCTTTTGCTTCCTCCAGTGTACAGAAAAGTTTTCCCATAGAGATGACTCAGGGCTGTGTAGTGAAAGACACGCTTGTCTATGTTGCCTCCACTATGTTTCTTGCCCCAGTTGGATGCTGCCTAAGTAAATGAGACAGGGAAGGACAGTGTGGGGACTGTTTGGGTTGTCCCCAAGTCACAGGAAACCTAACCCTGACACACTGCTTCTCTGCAGGGTCTGGTTAATTCTCGCCAGGGAAGACTCCTGAAAGTCAGTGCTGCAGGTCCTCAGACTGACCCAATAAACACACCCCAACGTCTGAGGCACTCAAACTCCTTTCATAGCCCACAGTATTGTTTTACTGGTCTGGTTCATTCCCCACTCAGAGACAGCTTCCAAGGACAGATTGAGTTGCTAGCAAGGCACAACAGAGGAAACATTTGGAAACAGCTGACGCAGGCACAGGAAGCCAAGCACCATTCATGTTGAAGCTGTCTGTGAGCTAAAGCTTTAGGAAGAGTTAAGACTGCAGAAAGTTTGAGTTCTTGACTTTATGGCCATCATGTGTACTTCTGTATGAGAAGTGCACATGCCTGCCACATGCTCATGGACATACACGTTGATATGTTGAAGAACAGAGCCTTCTGAGTTTCCTTCAGTAAAACGTATTCAGTAAAGCTGTTGTAAAAGGATTTTTACACTTGCTGACTGTAGTATTAACCAGACTACTGGGTTTTTTCTTACCTTGTTTCCTGATTCAGTTTCTCATTTATATTTTCTTTGTTGTTTCTTTTCCATGTTACCCTCATCGGAGAAACTCTTTCAAACCCAAACTGTACACGACATTCCAATTCAAGGGGCTTTCCTGGAAGAAATTGACACAGGAAAACCATGCATGGAGGTCACCAGAATATTTTTCTTTTAAATAGCCTGGAATCTGTATAACACATGATGCTTCCTTTAATATCCACAAAGATATATATCAAGGAAAAAAATACATTTTATATAAAATTCTCATACTCCTAGAAAGCAAAGCTGTTTTGCTTTATCAAGATCTGTCATTATCTATCAATACCTCATTTAAAGATTTTCTTTCACTTTCATCCACAGATGAGGAATCGAAACTTACCAAGCTCTGCTTCGAGGATCACCACACCATTGGGATACAAGAAGTTTGGTGGATGGATAGTGTTCTTTGCTGCAATTAACAGGCACACTGTTAATAACTAGAATGCTACCATCAGTGCAGAAGACCAGAGAAAATATCTTACAGAATTTTCTTTTCCAAATGTTAGGTGGAATTTAGACACCTCAATCCAAGGGGATGATTTACAGTTGTTGAGGTGTCTGAGAGTGCACAGAGTTTTGACCATAAAATGTACGTAGCTACTTAAAAACCTGCTATCTCAGTTACTCTGAGGCATTGCCATCTTACATGAGCTGAAGAGCTCAGCATCTAGCCTGCACTGAAGGTTATTTAGGATGGAGAAATTAGGGCCCCCTCTTGTAAAACCCCCTGAAGGACCCAGTCCTCATACCAGTTCCCTGCCAAGCCCCATTCTATGCCCAATAAGCACACATACAGCACACACACCTCATTCACAAGCACCACTACTTGCATTAAAATAACCATCTTTTTTTTTTTTTTTTTTTTTTTTTTTTCAAAACAAGGGCTGCCAAAGCGCACCGATAATGACACCCACAGTTTGAACAATCTACTAAGCTACCCAGGCTCCGGAAAAACAGCCCGAAGGGCTTAAAACCCACAGCTCTGATATTCTAGGAAAGTCCCATACTGCAGGAAATGGTGCCACACGACACTTTTTTTTTTTTTTTTAACCAAGCCACAGCAGAGAAATGCATGCAATATTCATGGGGGAGTACACATGTATATGGCAACTTTAAAGCATTTTTCTGACTGTGCTGTGAAGTGAGGGAAAATAACAGAGAAGCACGGTGTGTTAGCTCGGGTTCAGCCAAAGCAGAATAAAAGCAGAGCTAGTCCATGCCTGCTTGTAAAATATTGTGAGAATATAGCCAGAGAGAAGAGTGAAAGAGCACCAGACTTTGCAATCCAGTACATAGAGGTCTCAAAGGTTGGTGAGGCGTGGTTTCCAGGCCCTGTCCTGATGGGGGGGTATATATTTTTCCCATGACTTCTTAGTACCAAATGCATCGAACATCTGCAAATAAGGGAGCAGCTATTTCAGAGGAGTGCTGTCCTCACTAGACCATAGAACCAGGTTGCCTCACCTGACAGCTTTCTTTCACTCCCTAAATCTTGTTCTCCCTTCCACAGAGTGGCCCACTTTCCACCAGGATGCTGGGAATAGGTCCTGTGCTATTGTCATACAGAAACAGCTATACTGGGCCCACCCAGCTCATGGTATAGAACAGATGCAGTTGTGCTTTCCTCTGGGACCTGTGGTTGACTGGAGTGTCTGGAGCATCTAACGAGAGTGTCTTACAGCACTCAACCACAGATCTCTGGAGAAAAGCATAACCACATCTCTCTTTTAGCAAACTAAACAGTCTCCCTCGTTCCTGATCCTGACCTGAGAGCATGCTCCCTTGCACGGTGTTGACATTGTCCAACAGCACTCTGCCAGGCAATACCTGGGCTTTGCCTGAAGGGCAGAAGAGGACAGTAAATACTGTAGAAAAAGTCACCATGTTTTGAAGGAGAATATAAGGCCGTGCCATATCACTGTGCCATAGTGTTCTGGCCAGTTTTATTTAGTAATCCATACAAAGCCTAAAAGAACAGTGATACAGGCAGTGATGCTTTCCCCCAAACAGCACATGCAACAACAAATGGCTTGTTTATTAGATTGCTCATATGCCTCCTGTTTCCTCTGCTGTTAAAAAGTTATGTGGAAGATGGGCAGTGATCCCACCAACACCACTTTCCTCATCATTGTCAAGTGAAAAAAAATTAAGGTCTCATCCCTGCCACAAGGAACGATTTTTTATCTAACTCCCACTTTCACATAAGCCTCTACTTCAGGGACAGAGGTAGGATTGAGATACACTGCTTTTGTCCATGTTTCCCATGCAGGATTAGCTCTCCTTCTTCCTAGTATGCAAATATCTTCCTAAGACTCCCCATACAATACATGGAGAACATTGACACCAGTTGGAGTTTCATGAATTCTACTCCCAGCTCAAGAGATCCTTTTCTAGATTCAATTCCCACTGTTAGGAACTACAATAAATCCAAGGCAGAATTAGATCTTGAAAGTTATGGCATTGTATTCTACATGTTATTACTGAACATCAAAGGTTTTAGTCAATGTCCCAAGATGTCCTCAGAATATTTGGAAAAAACATTTTAATGATTGTGTAGCTAATTCATTTTATGGGTTTTTCAGAGCAAGAGCCTGAACAAAAGACATAAATAGGGTAGGAGACAGTAGAGAAAACATACTTTACTTCAGGTATTTTATTCTGAGTTCTTATATTACTCACCAATGACGTCTACTTTTACTGCTGTTCTCATTGTCCACTTGGTAGTGTTGTCATACAGAGTATAATCACACACATATATTCCAGCATCTTTGTCATAGGTTGGATTCAAGTAGATTTCATTATGCTTAAGCTTTAGGCTTTGTCTGCTTTTCCTGTGTTTTATCTGATGACCATCCTAATGCAAAGAAAAGATTAACAAAAAAGATTGTTTTGCTGTTGTTTCTGTTATTAAATTATATTTTAAGATATTTTGATATTTCGATATTTTGCTTTTGCCATGGCATTAGGGCTAAGCCAAACTCCACCAAAGCTCAAAAAAAATTCATTAAGAGTCTGAGGACATTTGTCAGTTGTATTAAAAAATTGTGGTCTGTAATACTTCAATAGCACTGTCTTTTTAAAAAATGATTTTTAATTTTTATATTTATTTTAAGACCATTAAGAATTTTCCTCAAATCAAATTCCTGAAAAAAACCGCTAACATAAAATGGAAAGAATCCCCCCAAATTTAGTGGGCTTCAGATCAAGATGTAGTATACCTACACCCCACTCAAAGTTTGAAAGTAAATTAAGAGTAACTTTGACTAGATCATAATTCTACTTGATGGAATAAATAATGTAAAATATACCAGGTAATAAAACATACAATTGAAATTTCAGTCGCTTTCATTTGCTCATTTATACAGGTTTAGATGGTATATTACAATCCTTACAAACACAATAGGAATAAATTTTAGCTTGCAAGTATTTTAGAGGTCATTTGAAAAAGAGCAAGTCAATAATGCTTCAGTGGAATACTGTTCCATTAAAAACAGGAGTCTTGGAAAGAAAATTTGAAATATTAATCTTAAAGGAATTTTGTTTCTAACAAAGCCACTTTTTCCTTAGTATATTTGATATTTTCAGAATTTAGAATGTCAAAACAAAACTTAAAATGTTAAATTTCAATCATATGTCAGTTTTGTAAATCAACATAGGTTCTTTACAAAACTTCAATTTCTTGGCTGAAGAGAAAGCATTTGTAGGCTTCTATTTCATGGAATAATATTTTGGGTGTGCCAAATTTATTCAAAACACTTACTTACAGACTTGATCTATAGCAATTCAAGATTCTACGTTGGGGTTTAAATTCTCAGGCTGCATTGTCTGCCAAACAAGAGTTCAAGAACCTTTGGCACATGAGCATTTACTAGACCTAAAGCTATACCTCCACTGAGCTTTTTTGAATGCTCAAGAGAGTGACTCTTACCTTGTACCATTTTACCTCTGTTTTTTTTACATGGCTGTAGCATTTTGTCCCAGGACAAGTTATTGAATTTCCATTGCCAGCAAGAAGATACAGCGTAGTTGTGTCATAACCTGAACATTTTGCTGCTGCCTTTGTTTGAACCTCCAAAACAATTTTGAGACATGGGATTTTTTCCCTGAGTGATGCAGGAAAAAAAAAAGTTAAACATTTAATACACAAAACAAAACAAAAAAATTAATTCTTGTATACAGATATAAGCCTTTTGCTCCATTACATACCATATCATACAGATGTACACTCCAGAAGCACTGTCCCTTACTGGTTTAAACCAAAGTGCATCCCCTTGGAGAGCAGGATTAGAGCTTTCCTTGATAGCCTTCAGTGGCTCTTTATCTTTCTGACGCCAGAACCATTTCACCTTATGTTGTTTTAGAAGTGAGTTGTTATAAATGCGGGTAGCATCTCTATCTGGTAAAGCGCATTGTAAAACAAACTCTTCATCACTAATTGCACGATACCATATTTGAGGTTCAGCGTGGGAACATCCTGAAAAGCAGGACAATAAGATATCAGTACCACCTGAAAGAACACACAGTCATCGTGTTTTAAAAAGAATAATTAGGAATACTACAAAAAATACAAGTTAACCTTTCCTGGTATTAAATAATTTTTTATGTGACCAGATGCTGGGCTAATAAAGAATTGATTTCCTTAAACATGGAATTTGCCAGTGTTCTCAAAAGTTTATTCAAAGGTTTCCAAAGGTTTATTAGGCCTTTTTCAAAAGCCTAATGTGAAAATAGCTTAAGATATTTAGTGAACTGAGGATTTCCACTTGGGTGCTAACCTGTTAAACCTAAAATTTGTAGAAAAGCAGATGCAGGTCTTCTAGCTCTCCTCATATTAATGGAGAAGGGACTGAGATAAACCTGAAGAAGCAGAGCCTGCCCACCACACTCCCTGTTTAGGGTAAGGCTGACAAGCGTTATTCTCACTGCTTTCAAATCTTTCCCCTCTTATGTTTCAGTTACTGTCACTAAAATTAAACAATTTTTTGGTTTCTGAAAGCTGTGGTCACCCATCCTAACCCCGAATTCTCTAAAGGCTGACTGACCTTGCTGCGTAACCCCTCCTGCCAGTCAGGATGTGGTAACCCTTGAATATGTGGCAGGATTTCACTTCAGCTGAAGGGAGGGCATGAAATCTTCAGTTCCTTGCCTGCCCACCTGGGAGACTTTTTGCAGTTTCAGCTTCTCTCTGCAAACCAAATTGGATCGAGCTCCTCCAGATAGATTGTGTGGGTGGAAGACTTTGAAATATCAGTCTCACCCCACCTTTCTCTTCCTTCTCCCCCCCAACAGGCTTGGACCAGCTGCTGGAGACTTCAAAGAGTCACAGAATCAATTCATTTGCTCCATTCAGTTCTCAGAAATTCTCCTTCACATTTGCACTTTTCTTTTCATTAGGGAACTGAATTTTGAACGATATTTAGGGTAAACTGTATTACCAATACTTAAAAGGCTTGCATTAAGGCTAGAAGCAGCTGTTTGCCTGACACAAGCATGAGCAGGTGCAGGAAAAACTCAGGAAGGCATGGCAAAAGGCATATCCACTTTTCTCAGTTGTCAGAAAAGCACCACAAACACCAAACCTCATGAAAACGGACCCTTACCTGGCAAGTTAATCTCTCTAACTTCTGCCCCGCTGACAAACAATGCTAGGATCCAGCACAAAGTGAGCATGGTTTTCTTTATCAATTTTGGTTGATATTCTATGACATTTTCTTTAAGAACCATCTTGCTTTCTGTAAAAGAGGAAAACAGATTTTTTTTTTTAAATAATACTCCAAGATAGATAGGCAATTACACATTTTATTATGTAGCTCTATAAAACTTAGCAGACAGTATTCCCTAGATATTGTGCTTTTTAAAAATGGGGTTTGCAGCACTCTTCCTGATCATTCTATTTCACGTAAATGCTGATATTATAAATATGAAATTATATATAAAAATATGATATTCAATAACATGCAACAGTCTTTTTAAATACGTCTTGCACAGAGCTGCCTACAGATGGAATTCCTAGTTATACATACAGCAATGCAGAACTCCTCATCTGGATTGGAAATGCACATCTTTCAGCAGCTGTTGCTGTTGGAAGAGGAATTTGTCCTCTAAGATGAGAGATAAGATAGCAAATAACAAAATCAGCCTTTGGCTAATGATAACTATCAGCAACCAACTGGCACCGAAATCCATGAAGCTCTGCTGTATCTTGAAGACCAACAGGCCCAGAGTGTTTAAACTGTATTCCTTTGAGATTAAACCAAATCTGAAGACGTGCTGCAGCTGCAAATGGCATTGAGTCCATGGGACTAGAGTAGAACTATGCAGAAGTAAAGCCTTCAAAGCATGTACTGTATGGACACCAGGTCTTTGGTCCTAACTCTTTCACCCAAAAGACACGCTCCTGTTGGGCTTTATTACCAGCTAAACCAGACATACCCTAAGATGTCTGCTAGGGTCAGCAGAGCAACCTAAAAAACCCTTCTCCTCCACGACTAACCTGCATGTGCAGCATCAGGCCTCACTTCTGAACCACAGTGTACAAGTGCACTGCTTGAATGACCCTAGCAGAGACCTGCTGAACAGGGTATCATCCACACCATCATAAGGTCTCAGCTCTGTGGTGTGTGAGGGATTTGGAAGCAGGTCCGCAAAGCACACAGCTGCACCCAGACCCCTATATTACAGCATCCTGCCCAAGGTGAAACCCCAAACCCTACTGTGTGAAGTGTTTTGCCTCTTCTACTAAGACGTTTAACCTGTCCCCCGGAGCCTTCTCAGCCACAGGGCAAGAGGGAAGGCAGGCTGTCAAGCATGCATATTCAACAGCCATGGCTTAATTTGGGTATTTAGTAAGAAGATATCCAACACCTGTGATTGACATGCGTGGTGTGCCTGATTCAGGATCTCAGTGAATAAGGGCCATGTGCTTTGCTGATGTTCACATCGTGCAATGGAGACCTCAAGGAGCTTTTTTCTTTGCTCATATGGCCACAGAGTGACTCTGCATTTGCACAGCTGCCAGAGAGGCACTGAGTCATCCCAAGGAAAAAAAGCAAAGGTCTGGCAAAGGCTAGTCCCTTGTCTGTTGGCACCTCATGCAAATTAGACATGACTCATTACAGGCAGACAGCAAGAAAGCATCCAGTACACACCAAGCTAGCAAGAGAGAAGAGAACTCCCACTGTGCACTTTTTCAGGCAGCTATTCTGTTTAGAGAGGAGTACTTTAGTCACCATTCTCTTCAGCACGTCTCTATTCCTTGCAAGTGAGCGGAATGATCTATTTTTACGATCAGAGGTCACATGGAGTAGGTTAACTCATTTGTCTTAAGCTAACCTGGTGCTTTGTTACAGGCTGGCTGCTGACAACTGTCATCACCCCATACATCTTTTAAAACCATCCTGAAACTCCAAGCCAGTAAGTCTGAATAAAAAGACAGAGTTTCCTACCAGCACTGGGAAAAAGCCCTCCTAGACTTTAAGAAGACACTTCTTATCCACTGCAAAAAGGTTGATGGATCCTGACCCTGACTCTTTTGAATCTGCATTTATGACAGTTATATAAAGACCTCTCTCAAGGCAATCATTAGGGCTGCATCTCTGTCCCTATTCATACTGTGGAAAACAAAGGGTGATGGTTTGAGTTATGTCACCCACCAGCCCACGTGGCAACTCTGGTGCCAGTAGCAAGCAGGACCCAAGGGCCTTGTGTGTGATTCAGTGCTGCCGTCCCCTCAAGCAGGTGAGCTGATGCAATGGGTCACTGTTGTCAAAAGGGGAAGGTCTCATCTACTTCTCCGTCCTTCCCACTCCCCTCTCCCTTGATCCCAGAAAAACAGTCCAGCCCCTCTCCTGTGACAGCTCTGGTCCTCTCTGGTGACTCAGTTCAATTTGTTAAGCTGTCAGAAGCTACGTGAGGAGTGCCTGACCTGGCACAAGATAAGCAGTGGAGGCATTTGTAATCAGGGGCACACAGGCTACATGTAGCAAAACTGCATCAAATGACCATTCACAAAGCATTTAATAATGCCAGTGACGTATAACCTCTCTGCTCTCCAGTTTACTGCCATGCTAACAGTGCCCTCTTCAAGCTCAAAAGGTCACCACGAACAGGGAAGAAGTGTGAAAGGGAGGGTTATCTAATGAATGTTACAGCTTTGGTTAGCAATCTGTATAAATTTCTGTGGTCTTTTGCTAGCCATGGGAAAACACACCACTGCCAATTTGTCTGCTAACTGTTAACACTTTCATTAGAGAACCTCAGAAACTTGCATTTTTATAATGCTTAAAAAGTATGGTAGCGTGTGAAATGAAGTGTCGTCTTGCAAGCATGCTTGACGGGAAGAGAGAAATACACAGCAGAAGCAGACAGCAATTGCCAAAGGAGGGGGGCACCTGAAACAGGATAATCTTAAACTGACCATTCAGGTGTATTTGCACTGCAGGTGGACTCAGGGTGATTCAGTGACTCAATATATTCAGTGATTCATTTTATCTTGGTCCCTATCTGCCAGAAAAAGAAAGCAGCCTACTCTGGGCAACATGGATTATCAAGTCTTTCCACCTTCTCCTGCCATGTACACACCCATATTATCATGCCCTTAGTCTAGGGATTTAGGTTGCCATTTAATTGGAAAGTAATTTATATACAAAGGAAGCTAATGCGGTCTTAACATAATTTCCTGTGGTAAAAGAATGTAAAAGAGAAGAATAAGAACTCTTTTATTTTGCCTACATTTCAACCTAAAGGACTCTCACAAGAAAACAGTAAATCTCTATTTTTGCATATATCTACATAAAATATAATCAAAAGAAATCAAAATCAATTTCTTCAGAGCTGCACCAAGTTTCATGATATCTCTGAAGTCCAGTAAAAGGTGGCCTGCCACAATCTTACAATCTGAAAATTACTTCAGTGTCAGAGCTATCAATCCCTGTGTCTTGTAGTGGATTTATATCAATAGAAAGGCAAACATAATCTGATTCTAAGAGTAAGATTAGTAATGGTGACACAGAAGAAAAGAGCTTCACCATACCTATAAAGCAAAAAAAAAAAATCTAATGAAGCTACTTACTAAGATACTACTGTTTTGTCTCACCAAGCAATTAAAACAAATTTACTTTAAAATGCACAATCAGAGACAACAAAACCAACTCACCTGCCAATCAGATGGGGTCGGGAGGGCTAAAATCTGAAGCTAAAAGCTATAATAATAATAATAATAAAAAAAAATTATCTGAAAATCTTACCTGCACATCCTACACTACATGATAAGAATTGTGGTTAGTTCTAGCTGTGCACTGTGTTGAGTCTGTTTCCTTCACAGGAATTTCCTCTACCTCACTGTCATCATCCCTTCCTTTCTCACTTCAGTTGCATTAGGTTCAAAATTTCCGGGTCATTTTCTTGTAAAAAGAACACAGGAAAAAAGTTTTTCCCTAGTAAAAGATCACAGCCTTTGGGGCTTTAAAATCTTCTATTTGCATTGTGTGCAAAAATGCATTGGACTTTTTAGTTTGCTTCTTTTAAGAGAAGGAAGGCTAAAAGTTTACTTCTTTTTTGCCCAAATGCTGCTACTAGATGGTTCAAAAAAGTGCGTAATGTCTGAAATCTACAAGGGAGCCATATTTCTGCCCAACACCAAATAATATTCACTGTAAGAGCCGAGTTGTCCTTACCCTTCGTCTCCTCAGCTGCCTTCCCCCCCCATAAGGGGGCTGTGACCCACTATTACTTTCTGCCTGTGTCCTCCCAGTTAAGCCTTGTTGGTGACCCCAGCGCAGCTTTGGCAGAAGAAGAACAGAGAAGGCCTGATGAATATGAGCTGTTGGTGACTTGCCCCTTGGACCTGCTAGGCAGGCAGAGCACCTCAGCGTGCACAGCCCCACAAGGTCCAGCCCCTCTTCCAGGCTTCCTGTATGGATGCAAAACCCATAAAAGATGGGCTGTCCCGTGACTCAGACTACATAAAAGCATCTGAGAGCACCTTGTCATCAACTCAGACCCTGCTTCTCCCTGTTTCAACAGAGGTCATGGAAACGTATAGGTCGATCAGTTTGCACCAGACTTAATTCAAGAACCGTAGGACTTGTTTCTTCTTTTCTTGTGCAAAGTTCACACTTTACTGCAAATTGGGTCAATTGCCCTATTTCCATGAGACACTAAAAAAGGCTTTTTGCTACATAAGAGGTGATTTCAGTGCTTCCTCTGCTTATACACATACCTTTAGGTGATGGCCAGTATTAATGCTTGGTTATATTGGGTCCTGAGCATTTAGAGATATAAGATGTGTATTCGCAGCTTCTACCATGTGTTTATGTCTCTTCTCTTTCCAGAACAGAGCCCATTGATGATCAAGCTTGGTGATTGTCTCCTAAAATATCTTCAGTGTTTTGCCCCAGTACAAAATATATGTTTGGTTTATAAGTTACAAAAGGCTCCAAGGTATCTCTGTAGGTTTCAGTATAAAAACTTAAGCTTTTTGAAGGTGTCCTTTCAGACTAGAAAAAAAAAAAGCATTTTACTCTCCTCTTCTCTTGAAGGACTTATAGAGTGCAACACAAATAAAATCAAGCACACGCTACCTTCAAGCCATTGCTAAGACTATCAGAGAAGATGGCTCTTTCCTGAAGATGCATCTGACTGGCACAAAGTATACTTCACTCATTTTAAGTACTGTCATACTCTCCAAGTAATAGGTTTAGTACATTCAAAACATTAAGTAGAGCAGTCCAATTGCTAGAGCAGATCTTAGACATACAACTGAAGCACCAGTCACATCAAGTTTTGAAAGCCGTGCTGCCAGAAAACTGAGTGGTATGTCATACTGGTTACCACACCGGATGAAAATCTTATCAAATAGTACCAAATACTTGGCTGAGCCTCTGCCCCAATTTACCCCTTCATTTTTGGTGAAAGTAAGGTATATGCTACAAAAGCAGCCTCACATGCCTGTACTTCCCAGCTTCATATTTACCTTTTGCTGCTAGAGCTAGTTTATAAAGGAGAGGGTAAAGGACTGCTCCAGAATACCCTCCCTGCTGCCTTTCTCTCCCCTCCTTCTCCTCCCCCCCTTACTTACTCACTCACTCATACATTTACCATACTTTATACTATAGCTCCAGGCAATTGAAGGCTGCATGCTCAGTGCTCCCCTGCCCCTGTGGAAAGTCATGGTGGAGGTCCATATCTTACCTTGTCCATCTCACTTTTGCTCAAGCATTTTGCCAGCCAAGAAGCAGGGGGGAAAATGCACCGTCTCAGTGAGTATGTAGTGTAGTCTTACAGTACTGGGAGGATTGCGTCTCTTTAGGCTTCTGGTACTATTCTGGCTAGACACATTTACACATCACCTCCCCCTCTGCCCAGCTATGGTTAACCCCAAGTGGGTAAGAAATTTTCCGCTCTGATTATCTTCTGCACTGAGTGGTGGTGGTTCTGCTGTCACAGGAGGTGTCTGAACAACATCTAAACATCAACCTCTGTTCATTTTGTGCTGGGTTGTGCAGTCAGTGAAATGGCATACGGTCGAGGGCAGCTTATGGAGCAGTGGGGTAACTCACCTATTACTCCTCTGTGAAATAAGGGAAGATGGTGTTATTTAGTACAAATTTGCTGCACCACTGTGCCTTGGGCGTCAGGGTGTAAAATGGTCAGTGCCACAGCAGTACTTTGGATGCACTAATAACTTAATAGATCACTTGTGGAGAGAGAAAGAGCAAAGCAAATACTCACAACCCAGGGCTTTAAAATCTTTTTACTCTCACAATATTTAGCAGTTAATTAGAAAAGATTGTCTAGCACCTCAAATTCCATGCCAGTCCCTTCTTGCCTTCCTTGATAGTCTAGCCTCCTTACTGCAAGTCAAGAAACACAAACCTGACAAGGACGACCATTGCTGCATTTATGGGTTTTCTTTCAGAAACTTACTGTGCTCCAGCAGAGGAGTGGGTCAGAATAGTTTCCCCATTACTCCCATAGGAGACCTTACTGTCCTAATGGCTTTAATGCCCATCATAAATTTATTCATGGCCACATCTCTGTGTGAATACTGTTCCTTAGCTTAAACAACTCTTCTTCTTTCTAGTACTTTTTTCTTTTCCTGTATGCATGTTGACAATGCTCCTTCCTTTCCCTTATTTAATTTAAACCCTTGTAGAAACCCTTCACACGATTTTCCTGGTGATCCTCATGGCTCTGCCTTGCAGGTCTCAACGTCTCACTTCACTGGTATTTGCACTGTATCATTTGATTTTCCTTCATCATGCTGGTGGCTGGCAACAATCCAGGTTCTCACAAGTCTTCATTTCCAAAGTATGAGTTCCTTCCTTGTAGCTGAAGTTTTCCTGCTAGTCTCCAAAAGGTGTATCTTCCTTAAGTACCACATAAATAAATATGCTTAATATACTACATAGTAAGCCACCATACACAGACAAGCGACATTGCTATCACAGCTGAGTTAAATATTTAGCCTCGTGTCTCTATCTGAATGCCTGAATTCAGAAATGAGGTGTACCCCATAAAAAAGCCCCTCAAGAGATTTCTTTGCTAGGGATGTTCAGTTCCTCTCTATTATGTACTCGCAGCTCTTCATGAACAGACACAGTCACTTCTGAATTTGCCCAATTGTTTCTGAAAAGTCAGATTCATGTAGCATTACAAACAGTTTTGGAACCTCTTATGGAACAACATTCCTTCACCATAGTCAAAAAACCTCAAACAGCTACCATTACAGTTTTGTAACCACATATTTAAATGAGGTCTCCAGCACACAACTGAGATTGGCTTAACTATGGTAGTGGTCAAAAGAATTAGAGCAATAAGACACGAGTCTATTTGATTCTTTCATAAGTACCTTAAAGCCATCAAGGTACTGAAGTCTATTATTGTATTTGATAGGTAATAAGCAACAAATATGTTACACTGGGTGGTGGTATATCTTGCTGATATATATACTATATCTCACCAATAGAGGCCAGATGGAAGATCAAACAATGCAATATAAGAGACAAATCCCTGTGATGAGTTGTTTATGTATCTAGCTGAAGATGAAACTAAAAAATGTGGTCTCTCTGCAGCTGCTTTCACTGAAGTTCAGGAAATTTGGATTGTTGAACTACAGGAAGCTGTCATGAGTTGATCAAAACTAGAATAGATTCTCATGGAGGCTTTTTTCCATTTTGTTTTTTACGTAACTTGTGGCTGTTGTAGAAAGCTTGGTAACTGTTTCGCTCAAGCACTTTATCTAATTATAGCTACTAAATCAGAAAACTATTTCCCAAAAATGCAATCACATTTTCTTTTTCAAAACACTGAATACTTTTCAACTACATCACAAGCATCTCACTAGGAAAGGCAACATTTCAAAGCTTTTACTAAATATATATAGGATTTAATGATGCAAAAGTTGCCACCTCTGTGCAAGCTGGACCATAGTCATCTCTAAAAAGAAAACCATTTTTTTTTTACTTTCTCTGAGAAAGCAAGATAGAAAAGGACAACTTTAATATATAACCACAGTTCTAGAGTAACCTTCCAGGCCAGACTCATGTGTCTATCTTCTTACCTGCTAATCTTTATTGTCTTGTCAATTTTTTGTGACCTTTTACCATTTACCCCTGGTTTTCAAGTTCTGTCTCTCTTCATACCTCTGTAAAGAATGCAGATGGCAATGGAGGAACAGAAATGCTTATAGTAGGAAGAAATAGTGGATATGGAACTAGACACGGTATCCATTTGGAGGGACCCCTTCACTCAAAGAGCATCTCCAGACTTGGTGCACACACCAAAGGTGGATGCACAGGACAGGGCACATGGACAACTATAGTTCACAAACCTTCTACATTTCCAGGCCCTTATACAGTACTATACTATAGTACTGATACTATATACAACAGTCCCAACTCTTCCCAACATTTATGTTCCAATTATCAATACACAAAGACGACTTCTTTGATACTCTTTTTCTTCCAGCCGGCATTGTGTGTGGCAGAAAATGGTCAACCAGGAACACTAAAAAAATGCAGACACAGACTATGCTCTCACAGTCAGTATCATGTTGTAGCACGTGCAAGAAAGACAAGAATCTTCAAGACTGGTGTCTTACAACAGCCGTCTCCTCGCTGATGCCATCTGCATCCTCCTCTGGGAAATTCCATACTCCCAATTGCTTGTTTGGATTTGGCTTTGTTTAAATTGTTCTACAGTACAAATGAGACATTTATTGCTTGTGGAGAGCAGGTCTAACAACACTCTTGCTTTTTATTGCATTTTTTCTTCTTAGTGTAAGTTTGATTTTTGACACTTTGGCTCTCTAACTGCAGCAAAACCGGAAGCCACAGATGTGTAGAGGGGGAAATAACGTTTTATTAAGTGCAAAAAATGGAACAAAAAATGCAATATAAATAGCTGAAATTGCCCATTACTTCAAACCAACTATCATGTGAATTCACTTATAAGTTGACATATACACGATCAGGTAAATCAGCACAACTGCAGCCTAAAAATGTCGTATTAGCAGCTCCTTTTCTCTAGGGACTAGTAAAAGAGAAAGCAGGCATTTCCAAGCCCTGATTAAAGTCAGTAATTCAGGATATAAGAGCACTAAGAACAACATCTGCTGATAATATGAGGATGCATATCCTTAATTTCCCTTGTCTCCTTTTACCACAGCATGGGCAGTGACTATCAGCTATAGAGATTAAATGACTGCATCACTATACCATCCTGTGCAAAAATACTTGCCCTTTTACAGGTATTGAGCGGTTCATTGTACTACATCAGAATGTCTGCTTTGCTGGCATTCAGACAACTTTGGGATTAGTGCCATTTAGCTTTCAACCTTCCTTACGTATAGTCCTCTGATATTATATAAAACCTCAGTATGGTCAAACTCTGTATGGTCTCACAATCTTCAGGATACAGCTTCATGAGGTATAGCAGGTACATGCAGTCACAGCATCTCTCCAAGCTGAGGTGAGGGGGCGTTCATGGAAAATTCAACCTCAATTTATAGTAGCTGACACTCATAGAGGATAAGCTCAGTCCAGAGTTTTTAAGAAACCGTGCGGACTATCTGTATTCACATGTGTAGTATAACACCTTTGACACACTAAGTTGTTAGGCAATACATTGATGACAGCATACGAAAAACTATGTGGCTGAGGAGCAAGTTTAACACCCCAGTTAAGTACCAGGAAAGTTATTAACTTTTCTGTCAGTTGTTTGGCCAAGAAAGGGATGTGCCCAGTATGTCCAATGGCATTTCTGAAGTAGAGACCTTCATTATTCCTGCAGGAGAATGTTAAAACTGATCTGTGATTACAAATCACAGGAAACACTGGTAGAGAAGAACTGAACCTTGAAAAAGATTTGGAAATATAGACTCACATATCTACGGAGCAGGAATCCTCTTCAGTAAAACCTTAAGCCAGAGAATGACTCTTGCCTAAGGGACACATTTCAAAATCTCTTTAGTTGCCTGACAGAAAGAGGGAGACCTCTTGGAGCTGTTCTGAAGGACACCACAGATGTGTGCCTTTTTCTTTTGTTCCTCTTAATCTGCATTTTAACCTGGCAACTGTGTTGTCTCCATTTTGCAAATCCACATTTAGCCTTTACTTTTACCTGAACATCTGTCAGAAACTATGCTTGATTACAGAATATTTGACAAAAAACAAGGTAGTTCTTTCTCATTAATCTTGAGACATTGCCATGACACCTAGAACTGTGTTCTCAAGTGCACTGAGAAGGTAATGGAGCTCCTCCACTACACTTGCATGAATTAAGTGTCAGTGTCAAAGAGATGGCTCCTCAGAACTAGCATTAGTTGAATGCAAGACAATGATGAGAGTGGGCTGAGCCTTGATAGTCTCCTGGCAAACTGACAGAAAATCTTGCAAAATGATTCTCCATTGATTTCTCCCCATCAGTACTAGGAGAGTAGTAGGTACAGTTCCTTTTTATCCAAGAATTTATGTCAGATTGGACTTCTACAGATTGGAGTCTACCTGGACTTCAGCAAAGCTTTTGACAGTTTCCCACAGCATTCTCCTAGAGAAGCTGGTGGTTCATGGCCTAGACAGGCATACTCTTCACTGGATAAAAAACTGGCTGGATGGCTGAGCCCAGAGAGTTGTGGTCAACGGAGTTAAATCCAGTTGGTGGCTGGTCACAAGCAGTGTCCCCCAGGGCTCAGTTCTAGGGCCAGTCTTGTTTAATATCTTTATCAACAACCTGGAGAAGGGGATTGAGTGTGCCCTCAGTAAGTTTGCACATGACACCAAACGGGGTGGGAGCGTAGATCTGCTCGAGGGGAGGAGGGCTCTACAGAGGGACCTGGACAGGCTGGATCGATGGGCCGAGGCCAACTGTATGAGGTTCAACAAGGCCAAGTGCTGGGCCCTGCATTTGGGTCACAACAACCCCATGCAACGCTACAGGCTTGGGGCAGAGTGCCTAGAAAGCTACCCAGTGAAAAAGACCTGGGGGTACTGGTTGACAGCCGCCTGAATATGAGCCAGCAGTGTGCCCAGGTGGCCAAGAGGGCCAACAGCATCCTGGCTTGTATCAGGAATAGGTAGGCCAGCAGGAGTAGGGAAGTGATCGTGACCCTGTACTCGGCACTGGTGAGGCCGTACCTCGAATACTGTGTTCAGTTTTGGGCCCCTCACTACAAGAAGGACATTGAGGTGCTGGAGCGTGTCCAGAGGAGACCAACAAAGCTGGTGAGGGGTCTGGAACACAAGTCTCACGAGGAGCGGCTGAGGGAACTGGGGTTGTTTAGTCTGGAGAAGAGGAGGCTGAGGGGAGACCTGATGCCCTCTACAACTGCCTGACAGGAGGCTGTAGTGAGGTGGGGGTCGGCCTCTTCTCCCTGGTAACAGACGATAGGACGAGGGGGAATGGCTTGAAGCTGCGCCAGGGCAGGTTTAGGCTAGACATTAGGAAAAACCGAGAGGGTTGTCAGGCTCTGGAATGGGCTGCCCACGGAGGTGGTGGAGTCCTCACCCCTGGAGGTATTTAAAAGAAGGATAGATGAGGTGCTTAGGGACATGGTTTAGTGGTGGGATGGCAGTGCTAGGTTAACGGTTGGACTCGATAATCTTAAAGGTCTTTTCCAACTGAGGTGATTCTATGATTCTATGATTAGGAAAAAATTCTTCACAGAAAGGGTTGTCAGGCATTGGAACAGGCTGCCCAGGGAAGCGGTCGAGTCCCCATCCCTGGAGGTACTTAAAAGACAGGTAGACGAGGTGCTTTAGGGACATAGGTTAGTGGTGGGATGGCAGGGTTAGGTTAACGGTTGGACTGGATGATCTTAAAGGTCTTTTCCAACCTAAACAATAGGCAGCTAATAAGGGAGGATTATACGGTTTTGAACAGCATTACCAACTTGTTTCAAAAAATACTAAGTACAAATGTTCCAAAGGCTTAGGAGTATACAAACATATCAAAGATCTCATTTTCACATAAATGCTTTACATCCCTCAGCTAAAGGTAGTTCAGGGTATAATGCAGATATCAGTGCCCATGAACAAAATACAATTGTCTCTATCCCATCCCCCTTGTCTCCCTGCCAAAATGAGCATTTACATTTTTCTCAGTGAAATAGAAGGATGGAAAGAGTCTTTACCATTCCTCCAAATCAATTCCACTTGGCTTGTCTAGACCACGTATGAGCTAGTAGTGAATACTGTTAACCCAACCAAACCTGCCCTACTCTTTCTAACCTCCCTTTTCTCTGTTTTCACTTGATTTTTCTGCTTGACATTGCCCAAAGTCTGCATGCCAAGTTCTCCAGGGCAGGAGCCATTTGGGTCTACTCCCAAACAGGATCCTTAGAAAATACCAAAATACAAACCCAAGACCATCTAAATAATAATACTTTGCAAATCCTGATATATTTATTGTGGGCCTCAGAAAGTATGCAAGTATAACTAATATCATTCTACATTACAGGAAAATGTGAAATCAAAATGTTTTGCATTGTGCTTCGTGCCATGTGGTAAGTCCTAAGCAGAATCAAATTTCTGCTCCTTGTGCAGATCGCTGAGGAAACTCTCTCTGGGATAGCATTTAGCAATGGGGTTAGCATCATCCTAGCCACTATAACAATTTCTACATTCTCAGATCTCAGACTTGGCTTCTTATGAACACTATCTTCCCAAAGTAAGCGTGCAGTTTGTGTTTTCTAGTAGTTAGCAAAATGCACGGTTTTCTGCAGCACCTTCTCTCTCCAGAATTGTTATATGACTGCATTAAAGTCACAGCCCTCAGTCCGTGGTTGAGCCCCTTCTGAGCCTAGGTCAAGACTATTATAGTGCCTTTTGGGGTTTATCTTGGCAGGCTTCGCTGGCATCAGGTACCGAAGTTTCTTCCAAAATCTGGAATTCACAGGAAGAGATTTATCCTTTTTCCACTTCACAACCCTCTTTGATGGTAAAAGAGACAGTGATTCTGGCAAGAAATTGTAGTCACTTATAGGCATATATTCTATTAATATGATCTTAGTTTTTCTTTCAACTAGGGCTTTATGCAGTCCACTCTCAAGTTCGTATATGGCTTTGTCAGAAATGTAGTTCTGGCTCAGTATAATGATTAATCGTCGACTTTTGTCAATGAATGAATGGATATCATCAACAACCGCTGCAAATTAAAGATAAATGTGTTATTAAACTAAATTGAAAGGATAGGCACTGAATTTTAAAATGTTCCCCTTATAAAGTGACAGCATGGAAGCATCCTGTCTCTAAGAAGAGATTAATGTGCATTACAGATTAAGAGGCTGTGAAAATGAGCTCGGGTATGGCCAAAGCTTCTTCTCTGGAACAGACAAAACCTACATACAATGTCCAGCTACCCTAGACAGCTGTCTGTCATTAGTCACATGGATATAAGGTGACAGCAAAATTTATTTTTCCTCCAACCAGACATCTCTTTGCTCTTTCACAGTAGATACCATTGGAGTGATTCCACAGAAAGTCACCAAGAGCAACCTCTCTCCAAATATTCAGCAGCTTTTAGGTTACTCCTTCCTTTACATCACCAAATACCCAAGTCTATTGCCAGTAATACAAGGTTGAGAAGACTAGCATGTAATGACAGAATGAGTTCCAACTCTGTTTTAGATCCATGACTTCTGTCATGACAAGCGATTAATGAAATCAAATGGTGATATCCTTCAAACACCTGTGCACCAAATTGAATTTTCATGCACAACTTCCTGTACTTGCTTCAGCATCACAGGACAACAAGGTCTACAGAAACCAGAGATCTAGAAAACATGCCTAGTAGGGAAAGGCAAAGCAAACTGCAGGAGTAACCTAAAGAAGAGAAAACTGAGAGGAGAAGGAGGCTGACAAGGGCATTACAACACACCAAAGGCTCCTGTAAATAGAAGGAAATACTCTGTTTTCCATATTCACAATGGATCAGACCAGAGAGAAGGAAATAAGCTAAAACTGTTGCAAGGAAATAAGCTAAAACTATTCAAAGAATCAGACTGAACACTTCAGAAAGCTTATTTTTAATACTTAAGGAGGAAGAATAACTCAAAAAAATGGCTTGGTAGAGTTGTGGGACCTCTCAGGTTAGAAAAATATGTCAGGAATGGATACAAGGAGAGAAGATCCTGCTTTGTGAAGGAGGCTGACTGACCTTATTGTTCTGCGTCTTTAACAGTGAAATCCTGTTCCTCAGCTAGATCTTTGGACTAAATGGAATCCCCCTGTATCTTTTTTCCAAGCATTTGCAAAAGGCCATCTATCCATAGACCATTTAGAGAAACAAAATTCCATGTTCTCATTTCTATTTTGTTTTGGCATCCATTACATTCACAAAATGATTTCAACCACCACACTGAAGATACAGCAAACATACAAGTTACCTGAGAATAACTAGTTCCAGAGGCACCAGCTGCTCTGTGCAGTAAATTGAGTTCATTCATAGGCGCCTGCTCTCAGCAAAAGCAGAGCAAGAGCACTATTACTGTAAAACATCTGACATCTGTGTTCTCACCTTAGCGTTCTCCATGCTAGCTTTTTCATCTGTTCATTTTGGTTTTGTGTAATTAAAGATGCGTGTGTGTATGTGTGTAGGTGTATATGGCTTTGTAAATATATCTATAAAATATGTAAGATGTGTGCATGCAAAATTTGAATGCATGTAGTCTAGATTAAATGAAAAATGTAGCATCCCAATGCACAACACATCTGACAGAATTCCTTCTAATTACAGACTTTTACCTTTGTGTGAAAATGATGTGTCTATTCAATGACAAGAATATTCAATACACTTACCTCCTCCAGGGGATACATCCCTCTCAAATATACATAACTTGTACCCAAAGTTTTCTTCTAATATCATGGGTAATAACTTTAAAGCAAATTCTCTCTCTTCTTCAGTAGGAGAAACACAGTCTTTCAGGTAGGACACAAATGCATCATATTCTTTTCCATCTGGAAAGAAATTACCAATTGTTGTCATGTTAGCAACCAACAGAGTATCTGATCCACCATTCCAGTCTTCAAAGTTATTGTCTTATTAGCAAAGCATCTAGAAAAACCTGCTCTTTCCTTTGATACCCCAAACAGTCTTCAAACAAACAAACAAAAAAACCCTGTATCAATTTGAATTTGATACAAAAGATTCTGATTGCATTTGGCAAATATTTGAAAATAACAGATCCTTTCTACATTAAGGTGTTTTTTAAAAAAATCAGCTTAACTTAACCAGTTAATGTCACATCTGTGATGATCAAAAAAATGAAAGGAAGCAAAAAAAATGTGTCTGTAATCTGATAAGAATGCTATTTAAGTGATATTGCAAATTTCCACATTTATTTTACTCTTCATCTAAGACTATCAAGTAGTTCTGTAGAATGGGTACTGGCAAAAAGAATAATAAACCAATTTATTATTTTAATTATTAGAGTATGCCATGTCTGGCCATGCTTTGGGCAGTAATTTACAAACACAAAATTCAAGAGCAATTCAGAGGCCAGGTCTACCACATTGAGAGATATCTGATTGAACCTTGCCACAGAACAACTATCTGGCTTGATACAGTGGTGCACGTAGCTTTGCATCTTGAACTGTACCTCTTCGCTTCCCTTTCCAGATACTTTACTACATGTAGTTCATAAGAGAGAGCACAAACTAAAGCCCATGAAACCCTACGAATGCAAGAGCTCTAGGAGGAGGAAAATCATTGCCTAGTATCAGACAGTCAGTTCTTCCAGGGTGGCCTAGACCAGGTTCTTGGAGATCCTCCCTGTAAGCCAGTGTACGCAGTGATATCCAACATCAACAGATAGATACATAACACTGGCAAGCACCAATGACTTCCACCCATTACTGAGAAATCTCCAACCACTGTGGTTCATTCAAGCTATATTCAAGCTGATTTAGAGCCTAAGGAGGGCTAAGGGAATCAGGTACGGCAAGTTTTTTCACCACAATTTTCAGAAAAATTAGACCCAGTATTGGGTAACTGTCAGGCTTGCTCCTTAAGTCAAGGTCACAGTGATGCTCCCTGGTAAGATACTGGTAGTGTGCTCTCCTGCCCTCCTCAAGTGCATTTAGTGACAAACCTATTAACATTGCAATGGCCTCTACAGTCAAGGAAGCATTTTAACCTTCACCTCACTGAAGAGCACCAGTGAGGTGAAAACAAATTTCTGTCACCCCGCCTGTCTGACAACTCCAGAGTGCTCATCCTGTTTACAGATAGATAATTGTAAATTTCTCGACCTTCATCAACTTTTGTGATGAAGAATATGGCAGAACAGAGCGCATCTGAACAGCATCTAACCATGTCCCTTCCACTATCTGCTCCAGAGCCAGCTTCTTCACTGTGTTTACCAGCTCTTACTGCTCCAGGTGTACAACAAACTCGCTTTAGCACCTGACCATCAAGTTCTCTTTTACATAGTCTTTGCTATTTCCACTCACAAAAATCCAGGATTTATTTTGTCTCTTCCTCAAAGATGATTGTTTTATAGAACCTACCATAAACTATTTTTTAAGCAATACACTTATTTCAATGTCAGCATTAGCCAAGCCATACCTCCAGCAGTGTCGTCTCTTCTGCATATGCTCCTGTAAAATAGAACTAAGTCGACTCTAAACATCACACAGACAAATACCGCAGCTACAGCAACACATGAAAATAGTACCGCAAGGATGATTCCAGTTGTAAATATGTGCACAGGCAGGTCTCGGGTGTCGCCTGTAAAAGAGTAACCCAGGAAATTATAGCCTTAACAAAGACTATTATATGAAAATATTACTGTATTCAATACTGATGGCATTTTAAAACCACCCCCAAAAATCAGTGTTGATGTGAATCCTTTCCTGCTAATACTTCGAGCACATACGCACGCCATCTGTCCTGAGATGAAGAACTACAGAACATGTATTACTCTAAAAACTGGAGAAACAATCTTGAATACATTCACACACCCTCCACACACATAAAATGAACTGTGTGTGGGATCAAGACTGACACTATAGAACCTCATAGATGTACAGCAGCCCAAACTCATGGTCACCCACTTTTATGATGAGGTTTTTTTGCATTCTTTATTTTTTTCTTTTATTCCATCCCTCTCTTAGTCCATCCATAACAGTTCTTTAATCTCTTTGGCCAGGATTTTTTTTTTCCTTCTGTTTCTAGTCTCTTTCAGGCTTCCCCCACCCCCACCCCTGCTTTATTATTATTATCCTATTATCTTTGTCTTTTTAGTTCCAAATACAGATTTTTAACCCTTAAATCTTTGTGAAGTCCTTATGAAGGCACTGTCAAGTCATGCTCATTGTAGTCTGTATGTCATGTGCTTTATTATATACATAATCTTTTGACTAGTCTATTTTCATGTATTTCCTCCCAGTAAAGCTTGAAAAGGTCTGAGAGAGATGGAAAACAAGAAGGGAATGCCCATTTGCCATGAATCTCCAGGTTCTCTGGAGTATAAATGTGAAGTGCTACCACAGTGTAGAGGTCAGCTTTCCATATCTGGAAGGATAGAGTCCCTGACAAGAGAGAAACTGTTGGCCAGAACGTTTCAGGCATTATCAGGAATATAAAAGACTGACCTTTCCAAGAAAAAAAAAAAAAAAAGAAAAAGCACAAAACCCATTCAAATTCTCAGATTTTAATTTCAGAAAGAGCTGCTTAATAAATAAAGTGATCCAAACAGCAGACTCTGGGGTGTGCACCAAGCTTTGGGTAGTTAACCCCCATGATCCCACCAATGTGACAAGTAGGCGAGCACAGGGAATGCTCTGTCGTGGGATCTAACAAGGTGCCGCCCAGGGGTCTGTCAGCCAGAGCCCAGCTCAGCCTCCCCAGCTGTGGCCACAGCAGCAGCAGGTGAACTATGGAGCCCTCCCACAGCTGCTCCAGCAGACAACCCCTGCTGCCCCTGCCTCAGAGCAGGAGGAATCACCCAGGGGGGTCATTAGGTCCAGCACTAGATGGACCAGGGCCTTCATAAGCAGACAGACATACCCAGAGAGATGTTCTGAAATCAGAACCCTGCCCTCAGGATTGAGTAGGCTGGTATGATTAATGATTAGGTATGATGGGGTTGTTCAGCCTGGACTGGGGTTGTTTAGCCTGGAGAAGAGGAGGCTGAGGGGAGACTTTATCGTGCTCTACAACTGCCTGACAGGAGGGGGTAGCGAGGTGGGGGTCGGCCTCTTCTCCCTGGTAATGGGCGATTGGACGAGGGGAAATGGCCTCAAGTTGCACCAGGGCAGGTTTAGCTTGGACATTAGGAAAAATTTTTTCACCGAAAGGGTTGTCAAGCATTGGAATGGGCTGCCCAGGGAAGTGGTCGAGTCCCCATCCCTGGAGGTATTTAAAAGTCAGGTAGACGAGGTGCTTATGGACATGGTTTAGTGGTGGGATGGCAGGGTTAGGTTAATGGTTGGACTTGATGATCTTAAAGGTCTTTTCCAACCTAAACGATTCTATGATCCATAGATTATACCATACCTTTCTTCAATGTCACTGTTTTTATTTGTGTTCTTTCATCAGCTTGCAGCATGCAGGTGAAATTATGATGCATGTCCTCATCTGTTACTTTTTTAATCCATAGTAGCCTTGTGACATAGAACTTGCTTCCCAATCTGCAACAAGGAATGGTGTTAGCAACATTCTCTGTACAGAAACCTACAACCAGCTGAGAGGCAGATTTTGAGAAAAAAAGTTCTAAAATAACCTCAGATGTTTTACTGAATTTGCAGTCCACAAAGCGCAGGACATTATCACATACAAACAAAAGTGCAGTATTTTCAGGAAACCTACCGTAATTTTTTTAACTCTTCTTCACATATCAAAGGTCCATTCTCAGGGATACCTGAGCATTTTTCCGGAAAATTTTGATTAATTAACCAGTAGAGGCTGGCATCTTCTTGCATATAACCCAAGAAACCCGTGCAATTGAGTATCTCTTCTTTACCTAAACAAAGCAAACATGAGACAACCTAGTCAGAAGTAGCATTCATGTTCACAGTGCACTAAAATGTCAGCTTTCCAGGCAATTTAACACACAAGCTGTGCTCCTTTCTGGACTTTGTAGCCCCTGCACGATGTCTCATACGTGTTCCAGCTGCACTGGCGGTGGCTTCAGAAGCCATGTACAGGGTTCTCTTGCACCCTGTTGCAGAGTGACAGTCATCCACTGCTTTCTCTCAGATAAACTCTCAGAAGAGTTTAAACAGGCCAGAGCATTTCAGGCTTTAGAGAACTTAAAGGGAGTTGGACTTGATGATCCTTATGGGTCCCTTCCAACTTGAGATATCCTACGATTCTATGAACTAAACTGTGTGCTGCAGGCAGAGGAGAGGACAACCTATCACCAGTGCCCCAGTGCCAGGTAAAAGTAAGTAACTGGTAAGGGGAATTACAACCAATTGATTATAATAGCTAAAGTATATGCTATTACTCAAAGAAAAAACAAAATCCATTAGAGCCCCTGCTGAAGTCTCATAGAAGAAATTCTCATCCCAGCTTCCCACCTGGAAATCAGCGTAATCCTGAATGTGTGGATTAAGTTACTGAGCCACTCAGCTACTTTGCACCACTTCAGAGCACTAACTGGAAGGGACAGGACCCACCCCTTAGAGTCTGGTTAATTATAAGAGCAAAAGTAAAACGACAACTGTACGCTTGGGAAAATAAAGGCAGAAGGCTGCAGCTCTGCAGTGTGAGATTTGATGATTTGCAAGGCATTTTATTTTAAACATTGTCATGGGAAGCTTGACTTAAGGGTATCTGCAACTTTACACCATTTCTAGGCTGTGCCAGCATCATTTCCAGGGAACGCATCCAGAATGCCCTTTATTAAGCCACAAAAGCCGCATGTTAGTTCTTGTTCAGGCCACCATGCACAAATGCTTTCCAGTAAGCAAAGCCTGCCCAGGAATTCTCCAAGGGCACACTTTATAAGCTGCCTTCTTGATATTTATGAAAGTGGATGCTTCCAGTGGAACTGCTTAAGAACCCTTAAAGCAGGATCCAACTGAAAATCTGCCCATCTTCCATTTGGACCTTAGAAATCCAAATCACAGTTGTACATATTGAAACACAGACCTAAACTTCTCATATCATCTACCTTGCAACTCTTTTTGCAAGCCTTTTTGCCATACACAACAGCTATTTTGGGGGAAATATTATAGAACACCATCTAAGCAATGACAGGTTTGAAAGGCCACCCAAAATTCCCTTCATTCTCCACCATGCCATCTGTCTCTTCACTCACTAGGTAGTTCAATGACCTTATAAAATGATCTTATCAAGGCAGATAAGAGATGGAAGACAGATGATTCATTTAATGCTGAACACTGCTACCTTCTAAGGGTTGGGACAAGCACAGTAAGGGGGAAGCACTGTGCAAGAAGGGTGTACTGAGAGGTTGGGAGGCATAAGGCATCATAGGATTGGGGTACTACCATTGGAAAAATGACCTACCAGCTGTATTTGTAGGAAAGAAGGAAAATTAGAATCTGAGGTCCTGGCTGAGCAAATGAGATACACGTACGAGCAACAGAGGAGGTAAATATGATTTTTCAGACTTGGAAAGGAAGGACTGGGGAACAAGTTGGGACAAGCCCTCAGGCACAGGTAAGGAAAAAGACAGGTAAATTTCTGGGTTTAAAAATTAATTACAGCCTCAATCACAAAATCCCGGATCCTGTCCAATACCACATGAAGCCTGCAGACCGTGTTATCTAACCTACTCCCATCTAGAAGCACAGTCAAGGGTTTGGCTTTTGACAAGATAACCAATTCTTTGCAGCAGTGACAGGTCTGCATGCCCACATTGCCAGGACTGTCAGCCTTCACGCTTCTCATTTCCCTGCAGAATAACATCCTCAGCTGCACCAGGTATCTAAGGGATTAGTCATTACTGCTGCTTGCTGAACAAACCGGACATCTTTCACACATCACTCTGTGAGGTTTGCTATCTACAAAAGAAAGCCATGGAGAGATGGTTTATCATCACCAGCACTGTCTCTTGCTGGACATAGCAGCAACCTCAGCTTCTGCCTCTGAAAAAGGGCAAATTTAGTGTACTTGTATATCAACCATGGAATACACTAGGCAAAACATAACCAGATGTGAAGATGGATCAGATCCAGGAGGGTGCACAGACAATTCTTAGTTCAATTACGCTTAACCAGACCATCAACCTAAAGAGATCAGAAAAAAAGCATATATATGCAGTAGCTCCCACAAAGATTCTTGTACTAATTTGATACCTATTTCTGTTTCAATTTCTTCATCGCGTCCAACTATCTCCAAAGTTACAGGCTCTGGTGCATCTAAAATAGAAAGAAGTGCTGCTATTGAAGTAATAGCTTACTTACATTCTACCACAGTGAAAATTACACGTTTGCTTTATCTCTAAAATTAATCACATAGATTCCATTTAATTCAAAGAACAATATCTGGACTCTGGCATTACTGAGTAGTTTAAAACACAGTGTGACCTGTTGAATTTTTTTCACATGCATACATATACAGTGCACAATTTACAATGGTTGGAAAGGCTCTTCCCCAAACCTCTTAGTAGGTTCGTATGACTGACTTACAGCAGCTAATTAAAAAAAAAAACAAAACCAAAAACCTGCAGGGAAAACAAACTAAATAAATTTTCCAAAATTGCTATTATGTCATATAAACTTCTTCTGCTTTTTTTATTTTTGAAACTATTGTGAAATAGTTCAGATTATCAGATTGGATCACCCTTGTATATATTTATCAAATGAGAGCTGTAATTAAAAGTCTCCATAGTAAGGTAAACAAAAAAGCAAAATTTCAGAAAGCTTTCTTACCTTCTTCTACTATCAGCTTAATCGTATTTGTGCTGTGGTATATCTTTTCTTCATGACTGATTAAAATTTTACAGGTATATATCCCAGAGTGCTGCACCGTTAAGGTTTTAAAATCCAGTTCCCGCTCTGTTTCATTTTCATAGTTCTTACAGTCCTGAGTCAATAAAGACAGGAAATACTATTCTGTAGCAAACATACCTTCAAAACCTTAAAGAAGTTAAAAATTATTTTTGAAACAAAGTGTCACCATCACTCTTTCACTATCTCAATGGCATTTATCTCACCCAAAGAAGTGGGGGCCCAATTTTCAGTCATGGTTACTTAAATGCAACATTTGAACACTTAACGCATTAGAAGTTGAGAGCACTGCAATTCCAAGTAAGCATCTGAGTATAAAAATACTGTATCAGGAATTTACATGCACTCATCTATTTTTTTCGAAATGATGGCTTGGGTCTGTAGGTGTCATCCGCTTGTGGCCAAAAGTTGCCTAGACTTATAAGGAGCTTTCCGGCTAAAGCAAAATACCTCAACACTAGGGCAAGTGACCATCTCCAAGGGTGACAAGAGTTGGACTCACATTTGTTTACCCTCCCTATCCCCCCCAACAAACTCTGGTTTGGTTTGGGGGTTTTTTTTTAAGTCATAGCACATACTAAGTGAAATGTCCTGTGAAAACACAGCAATATTTGGTTCTGGTCTGAATTACCTTAGATCAAGAAGGGAAATGATCACCGCTGGAAAATGTCCAGGGGGTGGACGATTTCTGGATGCATATGCTTACTACCAGGCTCTTATACAAAAGGCATGTGTGACCATCCCTGTTTTATCCATCTCAGCTTAGGGTGTGATAGGAAGGCTTTGAAAATTTTCACCCAGTTGAATACCAAAGGACATTTAGGCATAAGGATGGCTGCTTCATCTGTCTCACACGGTATTAGGCATTAAAATCAGGCATTGGCTAATATTTTAATTTTTATTTAAGCTATTACTCAGCTTAGCCATGAGAGAGGTTAGTCTGGGGTATGGTCCTTTGCTGTGGAAAACATATCCACCTATGGCCCTATCTATCAATGGTCCTATCCTCGCAGGCCCCGAAGGACAAGGAAGCAGGGCTGTGGCTCATTCTGCCAGGCAGAATCCAGATGCCCGTACTTAAGCTGTCAAAATCCTTTCCTGAAACGGATTCAACATGGAATGAACAGGGTCTGTTACTCCAGCCAGGACACCTGAGAGGAATAAGGAGCACTGGTCAAGGCGAGGCATAGGGACAGGGTGGAAGAAACCTGTTCAGGGGGCTTCATCCCATGGTTGAGCACAACAGCCAACAGTTACAGGTGCTTACACAACCATCATCTATGCTCTGGCAAAAGCTGGTAGAGAGAAGACTGATGATTTGCCTAAAATGAACAGAACTGGATCTGTTACATGTTTGGCAAAATTGAAAAATTTGCAATTACTTTACAAGCATTTGCCAAATGTAAAACAAATATCTTGGCACTTCATTTAGTGTCAGGATAATACCCATATCAGCGAAGTAGCAGCTGGCTAAAACAGCTGCTAGCTAAATCAGCAAACAGACATGCGCATCAGATCTTTTACCATTCCAAACTACCAGTTTATTAATAATTTCTGATTACAGGTACATTTTTATAACAAATCTGAGAGCAGAGAAAAACTCTTTTGTCTATCTGTCTAAAGGTTTTTTCCCTAATAACCTGAGAAATTAAAGCTTTGCAAGATTTGTAGATACTTCTAAAAATTTGCTTGTAATTAATTTTTCCTGCAATCAGAAGCTTTGTTTCTATAGCCAATAATTTGGGTGACACTGTTTCAGTAATTACCTTGTACCATGTTATGCTGTCATTTTCATTGACAGATAAATCACTGCATTTCAGTGAATGACCAGTTCCAGCATTTTTAATTTCTGTAGTTAAATGATTTTTGTTGAAACAGCTGCTTTTATTTCTTTCAAGTACATTCAAGGTCCACTTTTGAATTGTAAAATTTTGTTTTCCATTCCTATGAAAAAAAAAATTAGCAAAATCAGTTTTAGGAGCTTTTTAAAGGAATTTAGCTTAGTGAGTTACATGACAAAATACAAATAAATTCTCTAATACATCTGTTAGGGAAAAAGTACATCTACAGTGACCTAATTATTTATATTCCCCTTTATTACTTTTCCACCCCCAAATATGTGTTATTTCCCATAACCAAATCATCTATCACAAAACATTCGACAGTATAATTATATCTATGAAATATGACAATATATGCTATCTCAACCAGAATAAGGATGCAACAATCTACGGCATCTTGTATAGTTACAAGTGAGCATAAAAGAGTTTTAGGACCTTGAATCAGCCAGTGATTTTGCAGGTTTAATCTCCTATGCATTGCTAAAGCTTAAAGCAGTAACTGAAAAATACATTTGTAAAATATGTCAAAAATAAGATGGGCAACCCTGCTATTGTTCATAAAGCAACATTATTCATTGTTTGATACTGTGCAGATAGTCACCAATATTTTGGAAGTATTTCTAAAATACACAAGTTTCATGAATTACAGAATCACCTATGGATTCAAGCATGTCTGCAAAACAAGGCATTTTGGAAAGGATTCATCTCTCTGTCTTTCAGTCTGCACTGATCAGAGACCTACAGTAGTTGGCAACCCCAGGTTGACTGGGAGAGCCAGGAGCTACCGCTTCCAAAGCAGAGTCATCACGTCCCACACAGTATCTATAAAACATCAAGTGAATATGCTCAAAAAATGCCTCTTTTGAATATCTAGGAGCTGACCATTGCCATTTAGATATCTATTATGTTCTATCCACATATTCATCTACAGAATCAGACTATAGCTGCGAGTTATTTCATTGCTGGATATGTCTAAATACATGACTACCGATGGAAAAGAAGCTGGAGGACTTTTGGCTGAAGTTTGGCAAAGTTGGCCTAACTTTCGTAAAGTTAGGGCTTAAGGGAAAGTTGTATGCTGCTCTAAGTTAACGGATGACATTTTGCAATTAGTGCATAAAGCTCTCTTTTTTTTTTACTGAGCAAGTCGGGTCTGACCAAGCAAAAGAAGCAATCACAGAGCACTTCCCTCCAGCATCAGTCATATCTTCATAAACATGTTTGAATCTTTCTGTCTCCAAGAAAAGAAAAAGGAATTGTTCCCAGGAGAACTGAAACTGGTCAAGAATCATTTTGATGAGAAGGGCTGAGGGGACAGAGCAGCTGAAATGGAGAAGCAAGCCTGATGAGTGTATCAGTTTAAACACCATTCTTGACTGGCATGCCTTTTACTGTTACAAGATTCAGAAGAACTATTAGCATATCATTTATATGATGAATTTAGAGCAAGTTTTGGTTTGTTTTGCATTTTCCCCCCCTTTTTAAGCTCCCCAGACGGATGCATTTATGCGTTTTGCTCACCCTCTTCGCATTGTAGCCCTTTTTCAGCCTACACAGGTTCTCCTTATTCTGCTTACTCACTTGAGATACTCATTACTCATAATTCCAATTGACTATCTAAATCAAAACATAGTGGTTTAGCTTCTCAGTTATCTATGGTGTCATAAACAGGAAAAACCTTATCAAACCTTTTCCATCAGAGATGTATACTGACATGGGTATTCACGGTGGGTGGAGTCCTTCTCAGCTATTCTTCAACATCACATTCACACATTTAAGTCAGAGCTGCTGATCACAGTCAGCAGTGGGACCACAGTCAATAGCCACCCCTTTAGAGTGCAGTTTACATGACCTATTTTATATTTTTGGTTTAGGACAAGATAATCTGTGCCCCAGAAAGGCGTCTCTCTCTCCCTGACAGTAAAGATAAGTTTAGGTGAAGACATAAACTTTAGTTCCTAATAATTCCACCAGGTCTGTGTGTTTCTTTAGGCATCATGCTAGTATATATACTACTGGAGAGGCAATTATGGATCTAGCTATAAAATACATATGATTTTACTATCTAGATTCAGCAGATGGAAGAAAAGGATCAATAAAGCCACAGGTTCTCCTCAGCACTGTCACTCCACAGAGGCTTTCTTCTGTGACCATACTTGATGAAATCATTTCAACAAATATGAGGATTTCACCCAAAGTAGATCAAGATATTCTACCTGATGAGACAAAATCTGGCAAGGAGCAGCTCCCTGGAAGATGACAAAAGCATACCTATGCAAACTAAGATGAATTTGGCTTACATAGTTTCTAGTTGTCTGCCATATACATGATTTTCAACCAAAAAATGCATTAAGCTGTATTGCTGCTGCTGCTAGCGTCTGAGTTATATTTCTATCCTGGTTTTCACTTGCTGAGATTCTTTAGTGATAATTTGTGGGGAACAAAACCATTTCTGGCTTAACAGCCTTTCAATTCCCCCCGCCAAACCCACCAAGAAGGAACAACCAAAACTAGCTTGACTCAGGGGAGGGACAGAGGGAAGTGAAAGCCCTTAGAGAATATAAACCAAGTTTACTGCATACATAGCTAGCTCTAAGTCATCCCTCAGCTATTTCCCTGCAACAAGCCAGTGTTATCTCAATATTTCAATCTACTGCAAGAAACTGTCACTCTGCCTTCCACGCTACAACATTAACTCTAAACGCGTGTGTTCCCACTGTTTTCAACTGTTATAAACACACTGAAAAAGTGAGCAGTATTAGGATCTTAAAATGTATCATGTGTTCATCACGGATCTCTCTACTTTCAGTTTTTTCAGGAACCTGTTAAGTTCCCTCAGTTTCAAGGTCACCAACACAGAGCAAGCAGATGACCTGCTTTTTTGTATTCTGGTTTTTTTCTTTGATAACCACAGGATATAGGCTATGAAAAACCATACAAATTAGAATTCCTGCCAAAGATGCGTGACACAGTTTTTCTGCTTGCCGCTCCCACTACAAGTGCGTATGAAATCCTGTATTTTCAAGAAATGTTGCTGAAGATGGACATGCTCAGGCTTAGAGGTGATGTCTATTAATTCCTGATTTTTATATCCTAAGTCTACTATACTAACAAACACACGTGAACACATCAACACATACATACAGCACAATTTAGCTACCTATGCTGTGTCTTGGCAGGACACTTTTGCGTTAATGGAGAAACTTCTGATTCTTCTTTAAGTCAAAAATAAATGGATAATACAGCACAAATACATTGTTACATCATTTTCACCTCTTGCTTCTTGCATATTGTCAGTTGTAAGACAACAGGAAAAAAAAGTCCCTAAATTTAATTAGTTTGCAAAATCTGTCAACATGTATTGTCTGACTCTTCTCGAAAACCTGCAGTATATTTAATTCTCACTTTGTTCACTAAAACTGTCTGAACAGTTATAAGCACTCTAAAAATCATTTCCCATATATAGCTTACAAATACTTCTTTCTGAATTAAATAGTAGAAAACAAAAAAGATAAATATACTTAGAATGTCTGCTTTCAAAACCAAAACTTTAACCTCTTATAAATGCTCTGAAATGAAACTAATTCCATTCTAATTGTCAGTCTTATGAAATCTAAAACCAGTTCAGTAGTCCACAAGAGCCCACAATTTTTCCCTATCGATAAGAGTACTAAAAGACCTCTGTCTCTGGAGAAGACTGTTTTTGCAAATAATCTTCTGCATTTGCTGAAACGTAACTCCTTTAATATGCTTGCCAATAGTAAGAACCATCATATAAACTAAGCCCAAGATCCCATTAAAATCCCATGAAAAAAAAATCCCCTTATGCCTATTGTTCCAGTGGTAAGACCTGTGAAGAGTTCCCGTGTCAGGGTTGAAAGATGCTGGTGTGTGCCTTCATTCTGAACCTAACAGAAAAATGAGTATCTGTATGGGCCTAACAGAAAGAAATTTTGGGGAAACAAATAAAAAAAAGTTGTTTCAGACTGGTCAAAATATATTCTTTTAATTAAGAAACTTTCTTTCCCCCAAAATAAAAATGCTGTCTTTCAAAACTGAGTTTTAAAATGTAGTAGCCTAATACAGCCCTAGAAAATGAAAGAAAAAAGCAGAAAACTAAACCTCTTAATTCCAAATGAATGCTTTGATATAATCAAAACCTTTCTTCTGAGTTTCTTGCTTAAGCAAATCAGCAAATCAAGACATTTCACAAAGGCTTCAGACACTTTTGTGTTTTCCCACAAATACTTATTTTAACAAACTTCATCCTAAAAGTTTTACTTGAGGTCTTTTCCTGTCATTTCTTTCTTCTTTACATAAGGCTGTTACCCTCAGTTTTGAAGTTTACATTTTTTCCATATTCATTGTACAGAGTTCTTGTATTTTACCCTGTTCTCACTTGTCGTTAATCCAAGTCCTTAAAATAATCACAAAACTGCAAAGACCATGAATTGAGGTTATCACAGCTTTCCTCTCTTTTGTCCTTTATTTCAGACTCCTTATGACAACCTCCTTCAGTAGCCTGGTGATTCAGGCATGCTCTCTGCCTATCCTTCCCTGTGCCGAAATAAGTCAGTTTTATTTTATACCACTGGTTAGGTGCTGGCAGTAGAGTGAGTTATTAGATTTAATAGCTTTTTAGCACCATATTTAGAAACATGACTGTATAGATGACTGATCAGAGCCATCAATAAAGCCAAAATTTAAAGCCAAATTCAGACTTGATATGAAAAGTACAAGTCCATGCCAACAGACAAGCCTACATCAGGTATTACCTAGTGTTAACCGTTACACACCCAAACCAAGCAGCTGGCTTCACCCATGCTACTTCAGAGAAATGTCTGTACTCAGTCAGCCACCACCTTTCAACGACCTTGTACAACAAAGTAGCCAAACTACCACACTCATCAACCCTAAAGACAATTCTCTTAAGATTGGGTTCAACATACGTAAGTAAAATTTTTCTCAAGCTTTACCTACTATTTGGATAAAGAGTGCTCTACAATTAAAAATAAATCACATAAACCCAAAATATTCTACCAGCACACTTACATTTATAATATTTAGCATTTCAGATACCATGACTCAATACTTTTTAAAATAGTATCAGTAAGATGAACATGATACATGGAAAAATAAAGCATGAAGTTTTCAGCTTCCAAGTTAATTTGGAAGTGAGCAACTGAAGTCTAGCTTAAAACTGTAAACTATCAAACTTGTGTCTGCAATGCAACCGGAGAAATGTGGAGAGCATTCTTCAGTATCCACAGTCCCATAACCTTTACAAACCAGGCAGGAACCTTCAAAATATTACCTGGAGAACAGCACAAATCATTACACGCAAAATAATCTGGTTTAAATGAATTACTGCTTCAATTGCAAATGCTGAATTACAGTTTTAGTGCAAGTTAGTCAGAAGAACTCCATGCAGCAAACCTTTAACTTAGCCCTTTAGTCTTTCATGGTGGTCTAAGATACCACCAAATAATTAAGGCCCACCCTTATCTCTCCTTTTGACTCAGGATGTTCTGCAGAGTAGAAAGATTCTTACAGGTAAGAAATCAAATCCAATTATTCCATTTGTTCTTTGAACAGCTCCAAGCACGCAAAGGCTTACACAGAAACCAGGGTTCAGCTATGCCACTCTTTATTTATCACTTCACTATACAATAAGACTACTTGGCAGGCCTCATAGCATGAGATCCACTCCACGCAGTAAGGAAGAACGAGTCTGGTGGAGAAGACAAGCAAATGTTTCCTTTTACTTGGCAGTGGACAGAAGGGTTGCCTATCACTCATTTGCTTAGGTAATTAATCACAAAGCAGCAGAAATGCTGCTTGCCTTATCAAAAGGTTTACAGAACCTTTAAAAGGCTGCGTCTGCCTATGGCTATTTGTAAATATTATAGGTCTTCCTGGATGGTTATTGTGAAATGATGGGGAAAATGACACCACAGTTAACATAGGTCCCTGCACCTCCTTTGTACGGATGCCACTAGCAATACAAAGCAAGACAAAGAAATTAGCTTCCTCATAGACAAGTGCAAAGGCAGGATGTTCACCCACCAGCTTCTGTACCCACCTGTGAGTGACAGAGTAATTCCCAGAGTCACTGAGTTCAGCTGGCCAAAACTCCAGGAAATTCATGTGGGAAACAATTCTGGGTGTTTCCTTTATCAGTTGCTGCTTTCCAGCATTTTCTTTGTACCAGTTTATTGTGTATGCTTCTTCCTGAAAATGTTCTTGCATCAACTCAAGATAACAAAGGAAAAAATATTCCCCTTCTAGCACATCAATGGAGGCACGAAGGGGACACAGCTTCTCTTCAGAGAAAGAGGAAAAAAGATACATTAGGAAGCCAAGTACTTCTTTCAGAAAATGCCATTAGCTTGGCTTTAAAGTGGTTTGCTGTGCCACTGATCTTTTATAAAGTGACTTTGCTTCAGCAGAGCGGTTTGGCAGTGTTTATTTATTCCAGCAATATTTATTTCAGTCTAAGAACTCCATTTTCCAAGTCTTTATTCTACCTCACCCAAGCAAAACCAGAAGGCAAAGGAGAGTAAAAAAAAAAGGACATTTCCCTAAGATTCTTTCACGTAGGTCCAACAGTGTCAGAATCAAATGGGCACAAACAGCAGAATCTGGCCTCACTCTACAGTGAAGCAGCTGCCACAAATGGAAGGGGAAAGGAGAAATTCTTACATCTGGTTTGACTCGACAACTGTGGCCCATCCTCAGAACTGCTCAGCTGCCATAAAAGTAGAGTTCCTATGAATTAACATTTCCATTTTCTTATCTTGTTAATTAAAACTAAATGATTATGTGGCTAGATTTCTTACAAACTTCAGACACCTTTAGAAAAATTGCCTTGGAATGAGATTATGTGTGTAAAATTTAGTCTCAAAGTCTGCTTTTCCAATCAAAATTCCCAAATGTACCTTTGCTTACAGAAGTCGTAAAAATACAGAAAAGGGACCACAGTCTAGCATTAACAGTCGAGAATAAAAGGAGCCTTCGGTCTCTATTTGTCCTTGAGGTTCTCAGAGATCGTTGCTGTTTAAAACCTACTGTGACCACACTTCTGAATGGCACAGAAAGAAGCAGACTCATTCTCTTCCTTGCTGTGGCTCTTCATACAGCCCCGCTCCCATACAACATCATCAGCTGTCTCCAGGTAGCATCTCTACTCTTTTTACTTCACAATTTTGGTATTTTGGCCCAAATTTCCCAAGTCTGGAGCTGAAATTGCCAGAACGTTTAAGACTTTTTTCTTAGCTGCAAAATACAAAACTTTCCCCACTCTGTCAAGATGTCACATCTTCAGCAAATATTTTGAAGGTTCTATTGTTGAAATGAGGATTTATACTTACCAGTGGCAGATTCAATGATAAACATGAAAAAAAAAATCATCAGAGTCATTTTCTTGAGCTACTACTCACTTCTTCTCCAGAAAAATGAAACTGAATTGTTCTTGCTTGTACTGAAAGCCTAAGAAAAACAGATCCACAATTCATCACTATTGCCTGATACTGAAGAGGGCTTTCCAAATGGAAAGTTACACATCTTCATTATAACAGCTACTTTCATATATCAGGTAACACATATTTTTCTTGGCAAGGTTATTTTAAATTCAGAAAGCAGTGAAGGATTTCCTTCCTCCATTTTACTGTTCACTAGATGCATTTCACATTTCTGATTAAACGGATGAGTGCTTATAGAAGCACTCAGACTTAGATCCCAAACCAGTAGATGCCTACCACGGGATAAGACAGTGCTTTTATTCTCCACAAAGAGTATAAACTCTGCAAGACTGAACCTTATAGAAACAACTAGTAGAAACTTCCCTTGCCTTCAGTGAGAACAGCACAATGTTGATAGATCGGACATCTTGGGGGCTAACTTTGAGCCTGCTGGAAAACAACAAGATCTACAATTTTTTCTTACAATTTTGTCTACGGAACCAGTAAGCACCAGCTGAGAGTGCTAACGTTTCCACTGAGGGAAAGGAGGTGAAAAAGCTCATCTTCAGTTGCTTCATATGCAGTCAACTGTGCCTTCAATGGCAAGTGGAAAACACCACTAACTCATACCAGCGTGGAGTATCTTCTCCAAGATTCCTCAGAGTAGCAGGTTAACTGACAACCAAAAGGCAGAGCCAGCCCTAGGACTGTGCCTCGATTTTGCTTACAAAACAGACAGATGAGGTGTATAGTAAGCTCAGTTCAACCTCTGCAGCTGAGACAGACAACCTTGCTTCGTCACTGGCCTGGACATGCATGGACAAATGAGACACACACACGCACAAGAGAGGATTCACAGAGCTGCCAAAAGGCATCTCGCTGGCATTCTGTTTCTTTGGGTTTATTACCCAAACCTCTTGCCATTTGAGAAAGCACGTACTTACGGTTTTAAGACACCTCGCTGAGATTTACAGCCAGAAACTTCCCGCGATCTAGGAGGCCAAAGGCCACTGCGTTTCCAGCAATATTCCAGAATGACATCAAACCGTGTAGCTGCTCCCCCTCTCTTACCGTTCTCCTCAGTTCATTACCAGTATGTCATCATCCCATAAATCACTGTAAGGAGATGAAAGAACCGTTTCACATCCCTTTTTTCAGACTGACTGTTAGACAGATCCAGATTTAGAAAGCAGCTAAAAGAAGTTGGATTCTGAGTACTGCAACAAGCAACTTTAAAGGGTCATACAGTAAACTCCTCAGACCTGGTTTCAGTTCCTTTCTACACATGGAGATTCAAACTGCTACACTTTGCAAGGAAAGAAGGGCCTCTCTCTTTATTTGCATTCCTTTAATTTACTTTTCATTTTTCACCCTAGCACATCCAGAAGAAATACAGCTGTTACAGACGATGAAACTGTGATCCACTACATAAAGATCAAATAATTTATCAGCAGATTTTTAATGCTAAATCCCATTCTTTGTTGGCACCTCACATCAGCACACAGTGGAAATTTTAATGAATGCAGGGCAGAGCCCTTCATTCTTTCAACAGGGATTAAAGAACAGTATAATATTTAGTGATAACGAGGTTTGAGATTAGGGGCTACGATTAACAAGCAAAACACAAGTCCTTAATCTTACTCTCACATTGCTGTTGAACCTGATCAATTTGTCTGAAACTGTTCTACTGCAGGCTAACAGTATTTACATTTGAGCCATATGGTTTGCATAGTCTTCAATGATACATTGCAGGGGGGAGGGGGGAGAAAAGAAAAAGATAAATGCTTTTGGTGAAACTCAGCTAAAATAAAGATATTCTTCAAGGAACAGAATAAGTTTTTTAATTTTCAGAAAGAAATGGAGAGAAATTTTAAAGTCAAAGCAAAGATTCTCTGCCTAATAAAGGAGTACAAAGACACTCGATGGGCAAAATGCTAAGGCAATAGTGGGGAATGAGTTTCAATGAAAAATGTATAAAGAAACCAGCTGTTCATAAGGCCCAAAGTGACAATAACTTGAAGCATCTTTTTCAAATTTCATACATGCTTAAGGCCACAGATGGAATTTTAATAATAAATGGTTCTTAAAAATCATCCTACCATTGTGAAGCCAACAAAATCCTTAAACAAACCGAAGGTGTAAGTTCTGGAACGTGCATTAATGATACCTCATGAACTAGACAATTGTGTGTATTTAAGCATCATTATAATTATTCCTCATTTTCCTGGAATAACCAGATTTTGGAATGAAAAGGGACTGATACATCAAAGTTATCCTCAATTTTGGTCAAGTAACTCCTTTTGATAAACTCTTTTGGAAACCTGAATTTGGTCCCAACAGATTGCGACTTCCTTCTTTAAAAACCATCAGACTGTTTGAACTAACATTTTGGGGTCAAGGGAGGAAAGCACTCATCTTACCTCTTTAAGGATGGCTTCTCATGGAATTTAAGTCTTTTTCACATATCACCATCCAGTGCCATAATTCATGTAGGATTCATGAAGGAAACAAAAGGACCTAGCAAGCAGTTGCCTTAACCATACTAGGTCTAATCACCATTCTGCCAGGACTGCTATTTATTGGTTAAAATGAAAATCCATCTTCATTTCAAACAACACAAGTGAAGTTGTTTACTCACTATGCAAGCCTTGCCAGGTGGAAAGCAGACGCAGAGGTAGTCTTCCAAACTCCAGAGAGTTACAACTTGTCCTTATAAATCTTCTGAACCTAATTCATCACTGAGGCAGAGAGTAATCTATCTCAGTGAGTCAATACATAGACAGCTCAGTCTGAAAATCCTCCTGAAAAAGAAAAGAGTGGAATTTCTTGCTTTTTTTATCTGTTGACTGAGAGGAGGGAAAAGGTAGATGTGAGAAATTCATCTTTATTAGCATTAAAGGAAAGGTAATAGAAAATTACCAATATTAACTATTCTAAATGAGGCATTTCAGGGCTGATACATCAATGTTTTAGGCATCCCCTTTCACTGCTACCGTCTACAATAGCACTGAAGGAGCCTGTCCTGCTCCGAAGCCACCCAGGCGCGAGGGAAAGGGCCAGGGGACAGCCCAGGGAGGGCTATTTTGCACTGCCAGTTGTGGGGCTGTGTGTTGAAATAAGCCCTTTTCACAGCTAAATTATTCATGACATCTCTGTAATGAGGAACACGTAGATCCTGGGCCCAGGGGAGACAGTCGGAGAGAGGTGCCTGAGCCAGGCAGCTTGGGGGAGCACGGGCAGGGAAAGCAGGGTTGGGTGGGCAACAGGCAGGGTAGGGGGGACAGGCACGTTTGGGCGAACAGGCAGGTCTTGGGGGGGACAGGCAGGGTTGGGGGGACAGGCAGGGCTTGGGGAGGACAGACAGGGTTGGGGGGGACAGACAGGGCTTGGGGAGGACAGGCAGGGTGCGGCGGGGGGGAGCCCGCTGCTCGAGCCGAGACGGAGCGAAGGGGCTGGCGGGGCAAAGTGAGGGACCCCCCACCCACCCCCTCCCGCAGAGGTGCCCAGATCAGAGGCGGGCGCTCGGCCCCTCCGAGGGAGGGAAGAGGGAGCTGCCCGCGCCCGGCCCCGGCTCCCCCCGGCCCGCCTGCCCTCCCCTCGCCTCCCCTCCCCCGGCCGCCCCCTTGCCCCCGGCCCTACCGGCCGCGGGCGGCGGCGGCCGGGGCGCTGGGCGGGAGCTCCGCGCCGCCCCTTCCTGCGCGGGGGTGCGGGGGCCCGGGCGGGCCCCGCGGGGCCGCTTCCCGGTTTCGCTGGAAAGAAGGGGGCTGGGGCCGGGCAAGAGGGGGCAGGTACGAAGTGTTGCCGGGCTCATCAAAGGGTGCCGGGCTGTCACCCACCCGGCCGTGGGTGAAACCTGGAGGTGCCCCCCACCCCCCACCCCCACCCCCAGCAAAGGCGGATGAGGGGGGGTGGGGGGGGTGGGGTGAAGATCAACTCTTTTAGGAGACGGGGGTCTTCCCTCTCACAACCTTCCGGGGGAAAAAAAAGGCGCCAGGAGGTGATGTCTTCGGTTATCTTCGGTCGAAACGCCCCTTCCTCCGCTTTTCTGCTGAATGCTCATCGCAGGACTCTTTTCCAAGAAGCGTGATGGAAGTAGGATGGAGGTTTAGGAAAGAGTATCTTAAGCTAAATACAGCAACATTTATCTCGGCTACAGCTTCCCACCCCTCACCCCCATCCCGCTGGACGTTTCGAGGAGGATTTGCAAAGAGATAAACTGTATCCCGAAAGGCTGATGCTCTCCAAAGACCTCAAAAGAAAACAAGAAGAAAAAAGAAGAAATAACACCACCTTCCCTGCCCCCCCCCCCCCCCCCCCCCAGCTTTACAAAGTATGGTCTGCAGGAAAAGAGGAAAGGCAAAGCACGTGATCCTACGACACTTTGATCAGAAATGTCCCGATTTCAGTGGTATTTTTTCTGTGATAGCATCTCCTCTGGGGAGAGAGTAATGCAAGCTTTCAAGACGTGAAACATTTTACAGCTCCGTTACTGCAAAGGGAGCGTCTGTATTCACTTCTAAAGAGGCCCTCGTGCCGCTAGCCGAGCCTGCTTTTTAGCCAAATGTTGATATATTGGAACTGTAGTTCCATCAGGGATTTCTGACAGCCACATTTCCTATTTAAGTACCGTTCCTGAGTAAATGAACCCTTGCCACTGTTTATTTCACAGGAATGGTTTATTTGATGCGTACTGCGCAACGATTCACTATACTTCTAAATGAAGTTATTTTGATAGCAACAGGAAAAAATTCCGCCCCTTGGGATTTCTTTTCTTTTCATATCCCCCTTTTCACGTTCAGCATCTTGTTTGGTGACAGCTGCCTTCCCCCCCCTCCAGGACAGCTGGGAATGCAGAAGTTCCCAAGAGCAACAGGAGGTGTCACTTCAGCAGTAAAACAAGCAGGTTGCACTAAAAAAAAAAAAAAAAAAAAAAAAAAAAGGAGGGATTCCACAGAGTTGGCTCCTTTGCATGTTTTACTGCTGAAGTGAAACAAAGAAACCCTGGAGGGTTTTACTGCCTCACCTCATTCGTTTTCCTCATCATGGATTGAAACTATTGTATGTAAAAGCAATCAGGCCATTAGCTAATGGTAAATGGGCACAACTTCAAGAAAGCCAAGGCTCTGACCCACTATGACTACTTTAAAAATGTGTACAAGATACTTTGTAGTGGGCTTTGGTTTTATGATTCAGTGCCTGATACAAAAACTTAAAAGAAAGCATATATCATATAGAGGATAATGATTTTACATAAGCGTCCGAAAGCAATTTAGCAGCCAGCAAACAAAATGGCAAAGTAAAATGTCACTGGCTTTTTACTTTGACAAGCTAAGTCTTGATAGTGACAGTTTGGAAAAATCTTCTTTTTTCTTTTTTTTTTTTTTTATTCACCCTTTTACAACGTTTTCCATGAGCTGTTCTCACATTCATTTGCTCTCGTATCCTTTTGAAGAACTCTCAAGTTTCTGAACTTTCATCTGTGTTGTAGGAAGTGCTGTGTTCAGTTAGTCCTTTCAATTAATGTCAGAGCTAGCTCGGAGGTATGTAAACGTATATGAAAGGAGAATAACATTTACACTTTTTAGTCCTCAGGCTAATACAATTTTAAGAGAAGCCATAGCCTTGTAATAGAGAAGAAATGCAACCGAAAATAACTACAGCTCAACTTTTCATTATGTAAATGCCGTGATGAAAATGAAAGTTTGCATTAATATCGAAAAACAGATTTTTGTATAAAGCTCTGCCCCCCTGACCAACCAGCTAGGGAAGACCAGTTACTTCTCACAGTTTTTCACATCTTCCATTCCATCCAACATACACTATACAGAGGTGCTAACTGAAAACCTAAACCGTGAAGCTATTTCCGTCATAAATAGCAACACATCCAACTCTTGTAACCACAGGCTAAGCCTGTTTGCTTCAAGCTCGTAATAGTCCTTTTTAACCTACTTCTGTCATCTCTCTATACCAGTTACATTAACTCCTAGTGGGGGTTAAGTTATATTCCGTGGGGTTTTTGGCATTATCTGTCCCTGATGTCAAAAAGCAGATTCCAGGCTGAAAACATGTCTGCTAGAGCCTCATATGTTTCTTAGCAGTTTTTTAATATGCAAGCTGCACATTCTCAAACTTTCCTCCACATCATAGCATCACAGGATAATTCAGGTTGGAAGGGACCTCTGGAGGTCATCAGGTCCAGCCCCTGCTCAGGGCATGTACAGCTGAGAGCCAAACACCTCCAAGTATGGAGAACCCACAGCGTCTCTGCGTACTTTTCCAGTATTTGTCCATGCATATGGTGACCCATGTTCTAGTTTGTGCCAGTTGCTTTTTTGTCCTTCGCTGTGCTCCTTTGAGGAGAGTCTGGCTCCATCCACTCTCTCTATCTTTCCATTAGATTCTTGTAGACAGAAGCAGGACCTCTTGTCCTCTCCTTCTATATCCTTGTGCTCTTGGTGGTCTTTCCCTGGATGCACTCCAGTAGGCCAGTGACTCACTCATATTGGAGAGCCCCAAACTTGACATAGTACTCCAGCGGTGCTTCCACAAATGCTGAATACAGGGGAATAATTACTTTCTTCAACTTCCACTACACTCTCAGGTGCAGTTGGTTGCCTTTGTCACAAGGATACACTGCTGACTCATGTTCACTTTAGTCTCAACCAGGACATCCAGTCTCTTTCTGCAAAGCTCCTTTGTGTTGGGTTGACCTCCCAGACTGTGCTGTTGAATGAATTTATTCCATCTCAGATGCAGTGCTTTGCATCTGAGTTGAACCTTGTGGGTTATAAGGACTGGAAACCATTTTGAAGGATAAACTGGTATACAACAAATCCTATCTTTCCTATAAAATTAGGCATGTAGCTCATGCTTTGAAGTGGGAGAAGGGAACACATGAGCACATGTTTCTAACAAAGCAGCTGTAGTTTTTCAACCCTTGAAAGGCTCAAAAACATACAGTTGTACATGTACATTTTTTCAATAGAACATACTATCAATCTTACATATTATCTTCCAAACCTACCTTTGTCCAATGCTGTAAAAAATTTATGTCGCATGTGCTACAAATAATAGCTTGCTACAAAAACTTTTAAAAACTTCCTTCTAGTGGTCGATCTCTTGGCCTTCACAACCACGTGAAGCAAATACAGGTGAAATTCTCCCTGCATGTGGCAGGAGCAACAGCTAGGCTGGCTTTTCAGGATTGTGGTTTGGGTTAAGAAGCCAGCAGGGGGCAGAGTTCTCTGAGCCATAGGAACATCAAACCTCAACATTATAGGAGACCTCAAGGCCAAACCATTAAATATATTCACACAAAGGGCTGGTGTATATTAAATGCATACGAGGGCAAAACATTCTAAGTGCTGTCTGCAGTTATCCTCCTTCATATTAGCAGGAGCTGGTTTTCATACCTTGACCGCTGACATCAGTGTCAGTAAAGTCAATGCTTATTCCTGTCACTTTCCTATTTCTTTATTGCCAGCAATGCAGCATCTACTTTTCAGATATGAAGTATCCAGAGATAAGATTTCAAGACTGGGGACATACAGCTCTGGGTGACTGGCATTGTATGGCAGGGAGACACTATAGTTCCTTCCAAACATGCTTTCTAAGAGAGTCGGCACTGTATTCTCAATGCCACATTCTGAGCTGCTGGGTTTCAGGAGATTACAGCGGTATGCACACCCTGAAAATTTCACCGGGTTTGATTCTAATGCTATTCTGAAACTGATTTATTTCTAATATTTATTTTCTAATGGGTCTGAATCGCTCGATGCCTGTTTAGCCACTAGATGGCATGAAGGCTCTGCTCTATTCACAAGCGAAAGCAAATCTCTCTCCGCGTCACTTGAGGTACCAAAAACAGTGAAGCAAAGAGCAGAAATTAAAGGGCATTAAATCTCTACGTGGAAGTTCTAATTCAGCAACAGAATTACCTTTGTTCTGTGTAGTTTAGGCTTTAAGCGTCCAAACTGATTTTCTATAAGCTTTCTATGGTGAAAGGAGAGATTTTTTGCCCAGGGCCAACTGTCCTTTTGTTATTCCATTAAGGCAGCCTGCTTGGTGTACTTTGTTTGTATCCAAGGCAATATGAAACAAAAATTGCCAATTTTCTTTAAAAACATGGTTTTGAAAATTTAGTTTCTTTTAAAGTCACATTTCACAGAATGACAGGATGATTGAGGTTGGAAGGCACCTCTGGAGGTCATCTGGTCCAACCCCCCTGCTCAAGCAGGGCCACCTAGAGTCAGTTGTCCAGGACCTTGTCCAAGTGGCTTTTGAGTATCTACAAGGACGCAGACTCCACAACCTCCCTGGGCAACCTGTGCCAGTGCTGGGTCACCCTCACCGTAAAGAAGTGTTCCTGATGTTCAGAAGGCACCTCCTGTGTTTCACTTTGTGCCCACTGCCCCTGGTCTGGTCACTGGGCATCACTGAGAGGATCCTCGCTCCCTCTTCTTTGCACCCTTCCTTCAGATGGGATCCTTCTCTTTTCTAAGCTGAAGAGACCCAGCTATCTCAGCTTTTCTTCCTAGGAGAGATGCTCCAGTCCCTTCACCGACTTCATGCCCTTTGTTGGACTCTCTCCAGTATGTCCATATCTCTTCTACTGAGGAGCCCAGAACTGGACACAGGACTCCAGGTGACCTCAGCGGTGCTGATGTTGTAATGATGTTGGAAAAGTATACCACAGTTCTCTTTGTTCTTTCTCTTTAACACCACAAATGTGATAACATCTGTAGAAAAACATTAGTTTTAATGTGTATCTCAGATTTCTTTACTAACCACCAAGGAATACAGAAAGAGGTTACAACTGTGGCATTTTTTTGTCATTATTACAGTCACACACTTGCCCTCTGGCTCTGTAAGAGTTCTTTGGCACTCTCAGAATTTTACCCTTTTCTTTCTGTCCAGGCCATAGTATTCACTGCTGGTAAACCACAATTAGAGTTGTCAGGTCTTGCTTGATACTCTTCCTCTTTTGTTCTTGGTTGACCATGAGGCTTGATACAAAAGGAGTGTCACCCCACAAGCCATTTAGTAAGTTTGTTTTTCACCATCTTAACTACAGGCCTCGCTGACAGAAGTCAATGAAATACCAGCATGTCCCAGAGTGATTTGGTTCATTGCTGACCCCATGCACCTCCTCGTTGTACCTTCTCCTCTTATCCCATTCCATCTTCACAGTTCATCATAGAGTTTTTGTTTCCAAGACACTCAGTTATCATCCTTTCTTCCTCATTAAGTGCCCAGGATTCAAGCTCTATTAAAAATTTGATCTTGTAATAATCTGGGAAATGAATATTCTGTCTTGCTCAGAAGCTGCTGTGAAAAATCTTCATAGTGAAAAGCAACAGGCTTTCCTGCCTTTATACACGCCCTAGTTTTGGTATTCTTTCTGTAGGAAGAAATGGTACTGTAGGAATAAACCAAGTCTCTCTTACATTGTCATGAACGCAATTTGTGGAGCTTCTGTAGAGAAAGTGAGGTTTACCTAGAAGGATCTTTAGGAGCAGGACCCAACACTGCACACAGTCTAATCAGGCAATAATAAAATGCAACATTATAAGTTTTATAGTGAGAGATGAGAGCATGAACACTTGAAAATATAACGCATCAGTGAAAACCTGCTTAGTTTGCCATAGGTCTTTTAATTCAATGTTGAAAAAAATTTATACATCTATTGCATGCACATTTTTGCTACTCCAAATACCCATCCATAATTCTGAAGATCCACATTCAATAAAAACTTAGAGTAAAAGGAAAGGACTTGCCTGCTCTGTAAGCCTGGGCTTGGTAACATTAGAAGTTCTGCATCTAATTTTCACTTTTAAATTCCATCTCTGTAGCAATCCTGAAGCCCAAAACCAAGCCTTCATAAACAGTAAGAAAAATGGGTTTAAGAAGCTAAAAAGATTAAAGTTTGCAAAGATATCTGTACTAGGACACATTTTGTTCATACACCCCTGAACTAGGAGGAGATTTGGCTCTGACCTTTGTATCTCAAGGTATTCCCTATCAGAAGAACATATAACTGGGCATAAGACCAAAGCAGAAAAAAAAAAGGTGGTTACTGGCTGTTATAAAAATGCACTAAGTTTTTTTTCAGTAGCTTAAAGGAATGCTATCAGTATACAAAAAAAACACCCTCTTAAAATATTATTTCTATCTGGAGATAATAATGAACAACAGCATGGTCTGTTGTACTTGAAAAATTTAAATTTCCCCTTTGTGTGAGATTCATTTTAATGTATATATAATATTAAAATGCATATAAATGTATATCAGTGTGCAGTTATTTCCCTTAACGCTGCATTTTTTTTTAAATGCTGTATTCACATCAGCCTCAAAAGAGCCTTTACTGAGGCATCCCTACTAAGGAAGAATAAAAAGTCATAGTATGAGTATTATTATTGAATCAAAAAGGAGTAAGTGGCGGAAAAAATTAACAAAAGCACATTATGCTTTCTAGTTGAATAATACACATTATGCTTTCTAGCTGAATAATACAGAAGGCGTTTATGTTTAAACAACTGCATTAGAAAGGTAAAGCAAACCTGCAGAACATTCTTGCTATTCAGAATCAAAAATTTCAGTTATACGTATGAGTATGTGTAGAAAGAGTACAGGTACAGTTTGTGTCCTGTGACAGGCAAAATTCTGCATACAGCCTGGAATGATTTATTTACAGAACTCCCACACCCATAAAAACTTCCCTCAGTTCCCCAGACCTCCTCCATCAGTTTTCTTTGTCATTATTCAACTGGAGGACTGAAAAAAGTTCAAAACTACAGCCAGACTTCCAGACTGCAAAATTGTGTACCTACTGAAAGGAGAAGGAGCTGCAGGCATGTGGTTCATCTCGATGATGCCCCGGTGTCCTCTCAGACTCACCATTCACCTGGCATTAGCCGAGTATGAGGACTTGGCTGTCAGTGGCATATGGTACCTCACCTGTTTCCAGAACTTAGAATTGGATGACTGTGGGTGCACGGTGTGCTGCTCTTTCCATTTGATGGTACCTTGCTGCTTAATAATAAACCTAAGAGATTCCTGAAGCTTCTCGTAAGTCCCAATTGTCTCCATTTCCAGCAGGATCACCTTCGTATTGTTTGGAATGAGGGCATTGTATAAAGCAATGTGTTGATCATACGCAGGTTCTTTGCAATTGATCAGCTGGTTTGTTAGAAGGATGATCAGCCGTCTGCTCTTCTGCATCCTCTTCTCAATTGCACTGGCTGTGTCTAGGAATGTATGAGAAAATTATGAGACCCTGAAATTTCTTTTTATAAAGGTACTTCCTTTTCATTGCTTTTTAACCAGAAAGAACTTCTGTCTCACTTCAGTCTGGTACAGTTTATCCATTAGAAAAAGAGCTTAAAAAAACCCAACCCAAACCAACCAACCAAAAAAAAACCTAAAAAGCAAACCCCCGAACCCCAAAGCTTTTCCTTTCAAATGTTTTCTGTGGTTGAAATATTAATATTTTCACTGCTCTTAAGAATTGCTATGAATTTCTATCCAACAACCTAGGGTCAAGTTCAGTAGACCTGGATTGCATAAAATTTGTGCTTCATCAATAGTTTCCATGTAAAGAATCATGTTCTATCAAGTTTAGTGCTTTACAGGCTGATCCTGCAATACTGACCCATGAAAATGAGTCATTTGGAGACTTTCGGGTGACTTCTAAGAGGCTTACTTACCAGTAGAGGGAGTGTTAATTCTCCTGAGCTATAGCATGCTAATTTATATGCTAACCTGTGCATGGGGTTGGCATCCGCTCTGCAGGCTGTATGTCAGCACGACTAAAGGTGTTTCTCTTTCCCCCTGCCATGTTAGGGAGAGGTGATCAACTACAACTAGGACTGTGATGTTGTTGTTGGAGGTATTGAGCCTAGGAAACTCAAGTGCCAGCATGCTATGGGAGGAACTTCTGGGGCAACTTGGAAAGCTCCATGTCAAGCCTCCAGGAGCTGCTTTTCTTGATGACCTGCTGTGATGTCTGTGGGAGGAGCACTGTGGATGAACACCCACCCCAGTTAGAAGAGTTTCCTCTGGTCTGTAGAATGAAAGCTGGAGTCGTTTTGGGGGGAGCATCTCATGCTGGGCCAAGGGAAAGGAGGTGGGAACTGAGCTAAGGCAATTCAAGGTAACAGTTGTTTAACAAAGCCACTGATTTGCAGATGTCGTCAGCCAGCTGCATATGCACCCTCTTTTCCTTTGCTGGGGGCTGCCAGCCCATTGCAAGGGCCTTCTCAGTCTCAAATAGGCCCAGTTTTTTCAACTCCTGGGTCAGGAAGAGAACCCTTTCAATGACTTCTCCATCCTATTTTTGGAAAAAATTTTCACCAAGTCAATCTCCTTTCATTTGCTTCTTTTTCATTAAATTTTCCTGATGTTAGGAGAACAGGTCCTTTGGAAGGTGAGAAAAATTAAGGTAAGCAGCTACTGTCATATGTTTAGTTCCCATAATAACAACACTTTTAAAAAGGCAACTTTCTCAGTTTTGAGGTGCAATCCATTGTGCTTAGGACTGAAAGAGAGGAGTGTGAATGCCTGGGGAGGTAGTCATTTCTCCATTTGGATTTCTGATGCCATACTAGTGGCAAGAGGAAAGATGTGGCTGCATGCTGCAAATACTTTCACCGAGGGATTCATTGCAACCTGTTTTGTGAATGTTAGAAGTTTATATGAGTTCAGAAAGTGACAAGAAAATATTGTGAAACAAAAATCCACCAGAAGCTATTACACACAAAAATATGAGCATCTGAAGTCCACATACTGCTGGGAGAGTACATTAGTGGAAGCATAATGTAAGTTTGTCCTTTCTTAAAGTCTTTTCCAGTCCTTTACCTGTGGCCACTGCTGAAGATAGGGCACTTGGCTACACAGAACATTGCTCCAGTGAAGTTTGATCATTGCTCTGTTATTTGCTTATGTCTTTATATATTAAAGATACAGCAGCTCCAGCAGCATTTGGTTAGATTCTGCAGCAAGGAATGCAGCTGGGCAGGACAATGAGGCCATGAGAAGAACAGAGTGGAAGGTGATGTTGGTGAAAACTTTTGGTTTGCCAAGTAATACTTGCCTTTGCACCTCTTCAGGCAACTGTTAGGTTGTAGCAAATACTCTTAATCAGTAAGACACAAGAATCCTAGTTTACGGAAGCATAGTGGGAGTCCAAGAGCTGTGCAGTGCTGTTTATCAACTGAATCATTTTGTTTAACTTTCCTTCTTACTGGAAGAACACAAATTTCAAGTAACAAAGCTTCGTTCTGGAACTAAGAGTCATAGGCAAGTCTTGAAATAATAATTCCATTTAATATCCTCACTGCATTTTTTTTTTCCTGGAAATACACGGACTTTTAGAGTGAAAAATGTGATTCATCCAACACTATGATAAGTGCTCAGGAAAGATCACAGTAACTCGAAGTGGCATTTCCTGGTTTACTCTGCTCAGCATATTTTAATTGTAAAGTTTTGGATTTGGAAACCTGGTAACAAAGGCTTGAGGTTAGAATATAAACTAGAGTGGGGAGCATATGGGCAAAATCCGTCTGTGTGAAAGCAGAGAACATTTAAGTGCTCCCAGGGGCAGGCAGATTTGAAATAACTTTTTCACTGAAGTGGAAGCATTTTGTGGCGTAAAAGTGGGCAAGGAAGAGAAAAGCAGCAGACTGAGAAAGTAGGCAAGAAGAGAAAAGGAAGGACAACAGCCAACGCTCAGGACATTTTTAGAGTTTTGATTAAATCAGGCCGAACAACTCAAACAAAAGTTACTCACTGTCCCAGGCTGGCTTGGTGAGTCTTCTGCCTGTCACTCCTGGGTTACAGGCATCCATTCGCGCCTTTGTACAGTGAAAATGTCTTTGTTTTCACTCAACTTATTGCAGCCCTTGTTAGTCTTCAGCTCAGCTGTGTGCTGTGCTCAGTTTTCTTCAGGATTGCCATGCATAAATCACAGTTTGAGAGTGGTGACCCGTAACAGAATATTGCCCTGTCCCTAATCACCCGAACAGCTGGTGTAAATTTTTTGTCATTGACAGTTTTGTGAGCTACTGTTAGTTCCTTGTTCGGGATCTGGCATGCCGGGAATGGTTTGGCTCAGCAATTCTTGCAGCTTTTCTTTTTACGTTCTTGTTGCAGTGGGTTTTCACAAGGCCAGGCAGCACTTTTGCCTCTCCCCAGAAGAGAAGGACATGAAAGATCTCAGCCCAGCTCTGGGCAGGTGAATGACACCTGGCCCAATGCGGATGATTTCAGAAATTTGTAACAACAGAAAATGTGCAACAGAAAATGTGCCAGCTTTGGCTTCATGCCTGCTTACTGACAGGGAGAGAAGATCTGGTCCACAGAATAACCAGAGCACCAAGCAAACAGACAAGTCAGCTCTGAAGGAAAGCAGATAGCACCTAGAAGACACCAACCATAAGAGATAGCGTAGAGGTATCCATATGGAAATTAGCAAGGATTAATTAACACGATTCCATTCTGGAAGACAAGGAAGAGGGAACAAAGAATAGCAACTGTCCCCTGAGCTAGCACTGGGATTGTGTGAAGTCAAAGTAGGTCACATCAGTGAGCCTAAGATGAACTTCCTTTGACTCTTACACCCTCGTGACAGGTTGAAAAACCCTGAGTGATAACAGCAAGGTTAGCTCCTCAGCTCAGTTCGTGGTTTCCTCCTCTTCTGTGTCTTGTAGACCTACTCCCGCACAGTTTGGTTGTGGCTTTGCCCAGATCATGGCTACGCAGAGTTGCACGACCCAAAGAGGAGGTGTGCATTTGAGAGAGTCACACGTGGGGTCACGTTTCCTGCATGACCCAAGAAGGTGATGAACAATCTGTGCCCCTGCCCTGTAGCTCGCTTTTCTTAGTGCACGGGAAAGCAGGGAGCACCACTGTGTCACCCTGCCTGAAAGAGCAGGCACTCAGCTGCTGAGGAGATGAGCCGCTAGCTCAGGAGTGTAAAGGGACCTCCTACACCCCGAAAAGGGACTAGAACCACAATCTGCTCGAGCTTGGCAAGTCATTCTGTGCATTATCTGATCTGCAGCTTACCTTCTCCGGGATATATATCTCTCCCATAAATACACAGCTTATATCCACATTTATTTTCTAGAATATCTGGCATGATTTGGTAAACAAAATATTCCACAAAATTAGCTTCGCTGGTGTGGCTTCTGGGGTAGATAACATACGCATCGTATATCTTCCCATCTGTAAGGCAAAACAAGGGGGAAGTGTGTTGTGTTAACATGAATTAGAGCTGTCTATTGCAAAAGCTAGAAGAGAAATAAAAATACCAGCCTTTGAAACATATCTAAGTAGAAGTTCCTGCTAGTTTGAATAATGTATATCATCAGGTGCGTGTTTGGAAATTAGAGACTGTGCACATTTGATGTTTTCCATGCTCAGTTGTCCTGTATATTTGTAACTTTGGAGTACGTGACCTTTGTATCGTGTAGGCTGTATCCCAAAGTACAGAGAGTAAGGATTCAATTGATAGATGCATATTATCATGAAATAGAGATGAAGCTCAGCATTTGTCATTTCAGTGATACAATAGGCTGTTAACAGCCTTTGTCTTTCAGGACAAGACACTCAAATTCTTCCACCCTGAAGAAGTTACTCATCCTTCCCACAACATATACTTCTGAGTGAAAAGCTCCTTTACTCAAGTAGTCTTACAGTCAGGACCACGTACAAAGTCAAATATTTCTTTCACTCTTTCCTTCATTTCTCTCAAGTATGTTTTCCATTCTAGCATTTTTTTTCTAATCCCAAATGTTTCATTTCTTTCTTTCCAGTGGACATGATCATATCCTTTCTTTTGTTGCTATCTGAGGTTATTGTCCAGACCTTCCTTACAATAAAAAAGAAATAGCCATTTCCAGAGTCTGATTCATCATAAAATATACTTAAATGGAAACTGCCCTAAAAAGCACACTTCTTTCCTCTTTAAAAAGAACATAAGTTACTACATCAGCTGTAGATATCTACCATGAAGACATTTGTGGTAGAAGTCAGCTTCAGATTTAAAAAATGTAAATTTAGGCGTCTACATGAAAGCTCGATGTCTAAACTCCTGTTACAACCGGTGGAGAAGCAGCCACTGCAGTTAGTGAATGCTAGAGCAATCCAGATTACTCTCATGTAAATGCCAGGGCCCCAGCCGAGTTGCCTAAACATAGGCATCTAGGGCCATTTGAGACTCCGTATGGTACCCTACCTGGTGTCCAGACCCTGCTCCAGCAGTCTGCAACATCCGGCTATGTGTTCATTTTTTTGGCCATCCCAAATGACTCTTCATGCCCATGTTTAGACCACTGACACAAGGTCCAAGTGCCTGGTTAGCCGAGTTGATTTTATTGATGAGGACCTGGATTTGGTGTCATTAGGCACTGCCTGCCCTTCAGCTGCCACAGCAGAGGGATTCAGGTCTCTCTGAAGCCCAAAGGGAGCTCTGACAGCACTTTCTGCCTACAGTTAGAGAGCTGAACCTGGGTCTCCAGGTTTCACGTCTATGATGGGAACTCACATGTGTGGACCTTTATTGCATGCAACTAAATTTAGATGGCTTAATCTTGAGCTGAAGTCCACCCCTAAAGTCAGATGGGATGTATTCCCCCAAAAGTGTCTACCACAATATTGGCACCTCTCTCTTTGGCTTATAAAAACTGTATTGCTCTAACACATGCTTGTTAACACATTAGCCAGCAGGCTGGTTCCTTTGCTTTAGAGAGCACATAACAAGAACAGTTATTAGGACTGCAAATTGGATTTTCACTGTCATTCAATGTTCCATAGCAAATATGTTTGCTAAAAAAATATGAATCCAGGACTGAATCCCTTTTTTATATAACACATCACTACAGAACCCAGGAAACAAGGGAATGTAAAGCACTACCACAGCTACATATGTCCCCTCTTATCAAAACCATTGCAGAAGGCATGAGGAAGCGAAGGATCAGGCTCAGGTGTCATATGAATTAGTAAGAACTATCAAATAAATCCATATCCATATGATTTGCCTTTTTCCTTTTTTTAAACTTTCTTGCTCAATTCTTACTTACCGTCCTTGACTGAGTAGGGCTGAAATATCTCCCGGTACAATAGGACGATATCAACTCGGAAGGACTGATAAAGTATAACAGAGGCTGCTATTGCAATTAGCAGAACTAGAGATCCTACAATCAAGAGGATGTTAGGAAGACCCACTGCAAAGAAGAGGAATATATCGTTAGCCACAGAGAAGTTAACCCTTGGGCTGAAGCCTCAGCCTCTCGTATCCTTACTTCTGTTGCAGCTTTTAGGAGCTCACAACAGAGACAACAAAGCTTTTTCCTTCCCCAGCTGGTGTAGCCAACACAGAGACCCCTAAACTAGAAGCACGCTAAGCAGTATGCAATTAATATTTATTTCCGTTGAATCCAGACCTCCCTACACTAAATACCACAGCTGACAATGATGATTAAGTATTTTGTAACATTGTAAAACTGTTAATAACACAACCAGAAAAAATGTTCAAGCATTTTGTAAGGTATCTAAGCCTATGCATGACAACCGTAAGTGTCCACAAAAGGACAAGTGGAGGCTTCTGGCGTAGTTGCACAAACAGGGTAGAGAGAAACATGTGCAAATAATGAAATCTGCCAGATAAGAACAAAGTATGCAAAACAAGCAGGAAAACAGAACATGTCCTGGTCACAAAAATATAATAAACTGTGCTGGAGGCAGATCATGTTCTCCCCTGCCTTTTCCTTTGAAGAGGGTCAAGGGGTGTAAAATAGCAATGATGAATAAGGAAAATTGAGAAAGAAAGGAACCACCTACTTTAGTTCCAGCTTCCCTCATGAAAGAGCCCTTGAATCTGACCACCTCCACCTCAGAGAGGAAGACTTACCAAGGATAGAAATTTTTTACGATGAGGGTGATGAAACGCTGGAACAAGTTGCCCAGAGAGGTGGTGGAGGCCCCATCCCTGGAAACATTTCAAGGCTAGGCTGGATGGGGCTCTGAGCAACCTGATCTGGTTGAAGATGTCCCTGCTCCCTGCAGGGGGGTTGGACTGGGTGACCTTTAAAGGTCCCTTCCAACCCAAACTATTCTGTGGAGCTGTGATTCTATAAGGATGGCAGTCACCAGCTCTGTGCTATCGTATGCACACAGCTAGTCTAGGACAAGATTGTGATTATCACTTTTCTAGGGGAGAGCTACATTTCTATCACAAGCCAGACAGCTGCATTCCTATAACAGCCCACTTTTCGTCTTGTTCTGTGATTCACAGAGCAGAAGTCAATCTATGTATGTGCATCCCCTAGATGGCATCTAGTTCTGCTGCAGCAAGAGACGATGGGAGATAGAAACAAGGTCATTTTGTACTCCCTCCAAACTAGAAAGATGGAAGCTTAATCCACAGACTGTTACAGCCACAAAGCTGGAGAAGATGCATTCGACCTATGTCATGGACATACTGAATTCACCCAGGATTCAGTATTGAAAACACTAGGAATTCCAGATAGTCAAGTTTGAAATCAGAGGCTTTATACAGCAGTTACACAAAGAGGATTCATTATTCCCTTGGAAGGAAGATTAATGGCAATTGTCTCATAGTAGAAATCTGCTCCTGAGCAAGTGAAAGAAACCTAAATCTACTCCACTTGGTTTGAACATGTAGACTCAGAGCAATTCCATGCACATTTTTTCTCTGAAAACTAAAGCCATTAAGAGATTTCCATTTGCAGTCCACAGTCTTTACCTAATTATTCCTGCCCAGCGTGACAACTCATCATCCTACAGTTGCAATAATATAACTGCTTTGGGGACTTTTCTGTGATTTGGATCACTGAAATTATTTGGATTAACAACTATACGTCCAGAGGTGTCAGACTGGGTGATGGACTTCTACCTCCAAAGAAATGCACATGAAAGTGTCCAGATTGTGCACCACAACTGCCTAAAAGGGCCCATCTATTTCTGTTTTACTATGATACAGCAAATATAATAATTGCCAGATGCAATGCCCTGCCTTGGAATATGACTAGAAGAAGCACATATCCCTTCAGTGTTACAATGAGATTTGAGGTACACTGCAATTTCAGAATTATCTTTGCTGAGGAAAGAAACATCCCTTTGAATGTTGACCACATACACACTGAAATACAAGCATTCTGGCAATACAAACATGGAGGTCAGCTCTGGCACCCTCAACTGTAAAGACCCTTCACAGCATCTCAACCCATGGAGGGGGATTATATTGTACCAGCAGCAGCTCCAACCAGCCAAGCCTTGTGCATTCAGAGCAGGGATCAGACATTCAGGGCTTTTCCTCCCTCTGCCTGCAAAACACACACAAGAGACATGTGGCTGCCGCAGCGGGCCATTCACCAGCTGAAGAGCCAGTCTCGACCTCCTCTGCAGAAGAAGCAGCAAGACAGATCGGAAAATGCAGCGGATTGTATGCAGCCAGTAAGTATGCTACCAGGTGAAGGCACTGACCACCACCGAGGAGCAATTACAGAGCTTTGGCTTGGACTTGGCACGAAGTGAATGAAATAAGATAAACTATTTAGCAGTGAAGAGTGTCTTTATCAAAATTTACAGGTTCCCTTGCTTCTCCAGATGTTGAGTGAGGCAGTGTGACTTACAGAGGCAACCTAAAAATATTAGTTCCTGAGAAATTCCACTGAAAAGGTACATAAATAAAGAGTTTACAAGTACATTTTCCCTTTCCCCTGGTAGGATGTGAGGTAAATCTGACATGATTTTCACACTCTTCCTGGTTTTTTTCTTTGCCATTTAAAAGGAGACAAAAACAGTGGGCATGCGATGGAGCATACCTCACCAGAACTAGGAGATCTGGGGAAACCACCTTCCAATAAGATTGAAGTGGGCAAGAAAACAACCAATCTCTTTTATAGTGAAGTTTGGCCATTTTGTAGTTTTAGCAGTGTCACGTGATGCCCATGAAGGAATTTTGTCCTTGTGGACCCCTTCAAATTTTATGACTTGATCCATTTTTCCTGGTCAATATACACCCACTACCTGGTGAGGATGGCCCAAGGATCAGAGATTGCCACTGTTTCTTAATGCTTCATTTGTTGAGAGTGTGCTTGCCACGACATTACAAATACTGTTGTAATGCATTGAGTAAGTATCCATGAAACATGTAGAAAAGAAACAGGTTCCAACAACAACTTCCGCAAGTATGAACCTAAAAAATGCTGTTTACATTTGTCATTGCACTGATTAGACTGAGGCTGGAAAAGAAGTGATAGATTTCCTGTGCTTATACAGCTTACAAAGCATCAGACAAGAACCTCCCAGGGGTCTTCCTGGAAGAGCAGGTTCAGTTCCCAGAAAGGCTGACTCAGCCTCTTATTTCTCTGGAATAAATCAGCTATCTTGAGCACAACAGGGGCAAGGACCAGAAGCCACTTTTGGAGGTCCCGAACAAGGCTGAACAGATCCTGCTGTTCTGTTTGACTTTGCTGCATCATTTAGCAGCAGAGAGTTCATGAGTAGACTGTCTTCTAATATTATTTATTTATATTCAAGAGCAATGGGAATACAGAACTATCAGCTCAGAAGAAACAATATTGGAGACACCAGAGAAAACAAGCCAGAAAGCGACATTTGAAGGCTTTCCTGACAAACTCCAGAAGAACAGCAGTTTTTTGTAATTTCTCTGGCTTCTAAGTTGGATGCACTTCCAGTCAGTAAAGACAGAGATCTGGGTCTGAAATTCCTGTCCACATCCATCTACCAAAGATGCTCCAAAAGGTTAGGTTCAGCGTTAAATATCTTTGGGGAAGAATAGAGCCGATGTCCTGGGCTGAACTTTATCTCTGCTCCAAATGACTGGAATTTCTGGCTTTCTACAGATAAGAAGGTTCACACCAGAAAGATTTGTGGCCTGCTGGGAACTTCACAATTCCTTATGAATAAGAATTGAGGAATGCTCTGGGAGAAATATGATGATGCTTGTGGGTCAGACACATTAAAAGACTCCTCCAGTTACTTAACCAGCCCTGAATCAAGTTGAGGAACTAAAAGCCAGTGGCAGCTTATATATTGATAAAAAGGGAATGACTTGGAAGGTATTCAGACAGCCCATGTATTCCTTAGCAGGCAGGTTAAAGGGGATTCTGAAGGGGTGTTCCTGTCCTGACCCAGTTCTGCTGGCAGAAGGAGTTAATACTTCCAGCGTTTCCCCAGTTACTTGTCATTGCTTCTGTCTCAGGAGCTAACAGCTTCTACCAGCAGAGCTACCTTTGCGACCATTGATCCACTGCAGTTATCAATGGGCTGAGCTGCTGTGAACAGTGTAGCTGATTGGTTTTCTCGTTCTTGAGAGGTGGCATCTTCCAGCATGAGAAAGACCAAGCAGCTGTGGAGGGCAACTGGGAGTAGTCTGGCAGGCAGAGTCACTGTCTCTTGCCAGGTATCCAGCAAGATGAGCTACATCTTTGTCAGGAAAGCTGGAAGAAAAGGGAATTAAAAGTTGCTGCAAATTTCTTGGCCTTGCAGTGACCAGAGGCACACCACAGAACAAGTTATGCAGATGATGTCAGAGAGCATAAGAGAACATGTCTTGGGGCAGAGAGGGAATGTAAAATGTGGGATGAGCACCATCTCTGGAATTAAAAAGGGAGTTATAGGACTGAAAGATCTGGAGGAAATTAGACAACCTATATTTTCTGTAAAGAGGTATTATGAGACATGAAGAATGCATTTATGAACAAGTGTTGGTGAAGGGGTCAGAAGATACCAAAGAGCTTCAGGTGAAGAGGGCAGAGAAAGGATGGGAAATGATGTGGAAGGATGGGTTCCATATTGACTGGGGGTGATCAAAGACTAGGCAGGGGGTGGATGAGAAAAAAAATGGAGAAAGCTCTTCCTCAGAAGGAGGAGCAACCTCTGAATGTAGCAGCAGCAGCAGCAGCTGAGAGAGGCAGGGATATTAGCATCTTCTAATGGAGGCAAGAACATAGCTGCAGAGACTGTCAAAATTCATAGCCAAATCTTCATTAAATTATTCTATTAAAACAAAGGAAGAATTTTCCTGATTTCTCTGTGTCTAAAAGACATAGTGTGCATAGCCTGGATACCACCAAATAATTGCAAAAGGAGCTGACTGCACTGCATTACTCCTGATAATTGAGGTACTTGGGTCATGTAGCTCATTTCTAAAGAGCTCATCAGCTCCTCTTAGCAGCATTTATTTCCTGTTTAAAAAGATAAGCAAAAAGACACTTGGGACAGACACTTGAGACAGACGCTTTTTTTCACAACACAGCACTTTTCTTCACGCACATGTGCGAATACATACGTGTGTACACAGCATATAACCTAAATTGGAAAATACACTTTTTTCCCTGTGAAATGTCAAGCAGATTTGCCAATGACATCCATTCCTGGCAGTATTAAGGGAGTATTTTTGTTTTCCATGGACACAAAACCAAATAGCTCTCACCACTCTTGACTATGAAAGAATCTCCTCCTTTTCTCGTCACTCCTCTCTGGCAATTTTTTGTTCTTATGTGGATTGCAATTGTTATCAAAGCAAATTGCTAGGGTTAATTAGAACAGTATTGCCAACAGTGAACTAGGACTTGAAGTATTCAATTATGACTCAGAAAAATAGATGAAATTTCTGGGTCCCACGGAAAATTTCCATGTGGTGAGCCAAATCATTCATTCAGCAGGTTTTTGAAGACAGACTATTGCTGTAAGACTGAACAGCAACTCTAAGGCAACTGCTTACAGCATCTTTGCTTCCTCCCTTAGTCTGTCACCTATGAAGCTTAACACTATTTATCTAGTTCATTGAACACCCCCAAAAATAGACTGACTCAAGTAGTAAAAGTGGCAAAACACCTATTCATCTCTTACTTCCTATTGCAGATCTGTGCTACAAATAATGATAATGCAACCCATACTGAATGCCCTAAAAAAAAGTCAGAATACAGAGCAAGAACTTGTGTAAAAAGCACGTTAAAAGCATAGTAGCTAGTAGACACAATTTGTGATGTGGGAAACACTAAGGAACAACCAGATATTAAAAAAAAAAAATCCACAATTGTTTTTTTTCCATTAAAAATGAACGAACAAACAAACAAACTACAACAAAGTAGAATGCACATTTTTATTACACATTTACAAGATGTGAGGCGCAAGAAAACCCTACAGCATTTTTATTATACTCAGAGGCAAGCTGTCATTGTCTTAGCACAAATGCTGCTCAGCTGTGTGAGGAGTGAGTGAAGAAAACTAAAGCAGAGCACAACCATTTCTGGATGTAGCATTGCTTACACCAACAGTGCTGAGCAGCTGAAGCAGGCATCCCGACAATAGCAGCAACAAGGGGAAGGGGACAGACATCCACACAAACGAGACAGCAGCAAAGGGGGGTCACAGTCAAGAGCTTTCATGAACTAAACCCTGTTAAAGACTTTAGGATTCCTTCTCAAGATCCTTGGTGGTTCAGCATATCTGAAGGGATAAGAAAGGAAGCCATTGACCGCAGCTTCTTGTTGTGCCTTCACTGGCATAATAACATTTTCTGCCATAAGAACCAACCTCAGTGGTGCTGGTGACAGTGCTTTCTCAGGGATCTGGCTATCCCTATTAAAAAAAAAAACAAACCATACGAGCTAAAGACCACGTTAGTCCCCACCATTTACTGACCTCAATTTTCCTTCTTTGGTGGAAATTATTAGAATCATGAATTTAAAAACAAAATTAAGGGAAAGCCTTTGAAGTGTTATTCACACCTCTGTGCAGAATACAGTGAAGACAGAGGGAGAGACAATAAAGCCAGACATTGCAGAAGTTAGTCACACCACTTAACATTCAATCAAACAAGGCCCTACAGGGGATGTGGTACGGGAGAGAAGGCAAGCAAACTGGTAAATTGGCAGCTGAAACTCTTGCTTTTAACGTTTGCTTTTTTTCTGCCACGGTTCTGCAGTAGAAACTATAGTTTGATTCTTAAAAGAAGATGAATCTCTGCTCCTCACAATGCATTGCAACGCCGATGACCAAAAGAAAGGTCAGTTCCCTGCCTGGTTCGCATCTGCAGAGGATCCTCTACAGCCTGAACATCTTGTAGAGCAGACTGCACTACACCAGTGTGCTTCAACTCCAAGTGCATTGCATGCCTTCGAGGCAAGGGGAAATTGTCACTGAGCAGAAATATCCTAGAAACAGGATGTTCTTATCACAGAGCTGATACACTGTCCTGGTCTGCAATCTCTCACTGATACCATATGAGTAATGCCCTCCCCCCGGCACAATTTACCCCAAGGAATTTCATGACCTAATGAAGCTGTGAGAATTTTGTCTTTGGCTTGAGTACGTAGGGAGGAAGCAGGCTGGTTTTTCTTCTTGCTAGCAGAAACTTTCTTGCTAACAGAAACAAATAATAAAATAAAATCACCAACATATTTCAAACTGAGTGCAAAGTGTAAGAAAACAAAATGAAAAAATCCTACCCTCACACTGTGCTTTGAGTTTTAATGTCACTGTGGCCTTTGTGTTGCCCATTTCGTTCACTACTATACATGTGAAATTTGCCTGCAGATCCTCCTTTTTCACTTCAGTAATATGCAAAGTGGTCTCTCCGTAATATTCTTGCTCACGTCCTTCAAAACTAATAGAGAGAGAAAGAGCTGGTACCGTTGGCTTTAATACCAAGGCATGGTTTGCATAGAAGAAAGATTATTCTGTGTTATATGTACTTACAAATGAGTTTTTTCATGAAATCTTGAAAAATGTAAGCCTTTCACTGGGGTGTTATCCACATCCCATGCGACAACAGCCATCAGCTGTTTCTTAATCCCCAGGCGGGCCTGACATTTCAGAGGCAAAGCAGCACCTAATCAAGATACAGAGAGATGTAAACATTCCCCGATGAAAACCAAGCATAATTCCATTTTCCTCATAACATCTTTTTCTACAAATCTTCGTACCACATGTGAGTTTTGTCTTAACAACTTTGACATATTTTTCTGCTGAGAAAATGATACACAGAAGAGATTAGAAAATAAATAGTAAAAGGAGATTTTAACAAATGAACTAAAACACCACCAAGGATTACAAAAGGAATTATTTATATTTGTTATGATGAAGGCAATGTAGACTTTGCTTGTGATGTTTAACCCACATAGTCAACTATTGAGGAACATGGAAAGTAAATGCTGGTTTACACACATAGGTACATGGAAATAACATAATTTAATTTCACTATATATTATTTTGCCAAAGTCTTGTGTGCAGACTTCTGTCTTGGGTTTCATTCAAGCTGGACAAAAGTAAACCAGTCCAAGCAAAACTAAAACAGGAAATTACTTATTAAGTATTTGTCATTAGGAAATATTTATTCCAAAGTAAGAGTCTCTGTTGCACTGAAAGAAGGTATAATTAAAACACTTTAAGTCATTTCCATGTAAATCTGCATCTAAGCAGGGCTTAGATAAGATTAACAAATTTTATGACTTACATTCTGAATGGTTATTAGGGAGCATGGATAAATCCCTTCAGTTTTGCAAATAGGAGACAATGGATCCAGTACAGCAAATGGTTTTTAAATGTAAAGAAAATTTACTCCTTGCAAGCAATGCCAGATTACTTATTGTCCCAGAGGAGTGGGCAGAGCCCACAGAGCACTAGAGACTGATCATCATATTAGAGAAAGGTGGTCCTGCAGCACAGATCATCTAATGCTGAGTGACAAAGCAACTGGGGGAAAGAGGAAAAAAAGAATGGGAATGCAAGTCAAAACAGCAACTCTGAGTATGTGGCACCTCAGACAGGTCCTCAGGCCCCTGCAGTACCTGCTACCACAGCAGTCTTGCTTTAGGACAGAAACAGTGGAGTGGTTATTGCGGTCCTTTCTCCCAGTGGCCCAGATTCATCCCACCTGCCCTGGGAGGTATCCTGGGCTACCTGTTTATGTCTCAGATGGGCTCAGTTGCTTTCTGGAGATGTCCAGCTTTCTCCGTTGACTACAAAACCCCTGGATGGCTCTCACTCCTACCACAAGCACCTTGCTCTGATGCCGCGAGTTACGCAGGATAAATCTGAATCACTGAGAACATCTATGGTCCTAAATGAAAGGGAGAAAGCTCTGCATTGCAGGCTCTCCAACCTGCTGTTTCTGAGTTCACTTGTTGGTCCCGTCTTTCAGCCTTCTCAGTATCTTCCAACCAGACAGCTCTGCTCAATGCTAGCCAATGTGGACATGAGCCAGGCAGTGCTCCATGGCTTCAGGGCCAGCGACCAGTCCCTTGCTCTCCTCCATTCATCAACAGAGACAGACCCACTGTCTGCAGAGTGGAACCACAGGTAACAAGGAGTATCTCTAGTTGGAAAAATACTCTGTCCTTCTCTCTTAGGGCTACCATCAAGCAGTTTCCAGAGATTTAGCTAAAGCCTTCTCTGAAGCAGCTGGAAGCTGTCACCCCTTCAGCTGAGATGTAATAATTGACCGTGTGAGTAATCCTAGGCTATCCCAGTAAGGGTAGAATGGGTTATTTAAATCCCCTTAAATTGCTGTTTAATACCTAAATAACCCATCAGTTATACCTAACTTCACGTCACTGTGACTGGGGTGAATTAAACCTGGTAAACATTATGGTGCAAAAATGTAATGAAAAGTCCTATCATTAAATCTTCTTGAAGATCCCCATGTTCACTAGGCCATCACAAAATGTTAATTTAAAAACAATTTAAAGTCCGTACTTACCAAGCTCCACTTCTATTACATCTTTATCTTTTGGAAATAAAATTTGAGGAGGTAGAGGTGAGTGTTTTGCTTTAGGAATTAAGAAGGAAAGAAAGCACATATTAGAAAGTGGTAAAAAAGCATTTTGTAAGACAATGATTATATTCTGTACAGTTAATATCTTAAGATCCTAAAGCAGAATTGAAAACTGACCCTACAACAGTGTTTCACACGTCTGTTGGGATCATCTGATTTCATTCCTATGACCAAATATTCCTGGGGAAGCTGTACTTGTTAATAGTTTAAGTATTTCCTCCCCATTTATTTAATTTCTACATTTGTACATAAAAAGCAAGGAAAATTTTTAGTTTCTCAAATACTCTTTTAGCTGCTGAGTGGAAAAAAAGGCAAATGCACTTATATGTTTGTGTGTTTTCACAGTTGCTTATTCTGTTTTTAAAGAGAGAGAAAGAAATTCCTTTAGACATTTGAGAAATTACATATTTATTTTCTTTCCCCACTAATAATTGTTATGGACAGGTCCAAACTACATCCAGCTGCTTGACTTGAATTAGGTATTCAGGTCTTTAAGATTTTTTTCTTCCTTTCTTGCCCTTTATACTCTTGCATATTTCCCACTCCAAACACATCACTTGCTATCCTTTCCCTCACTAAGCTTTTCCACCTGAAGGCAACTCTGTGAAACCCATAGCAGTATTTCCCTAAAAAAGTCTGCAGTAACTCATTTAACACCCTGCTTCCCAGGCTGCCAGAAAAGCAATTCTCTTTACCCATCCTAACCATTTCTACTTTTCACTAGCTGGATCTGGTAAAAAAGAAGTCAAGAGAAAGTCAGTGACTGCCTAGCTAGCCGCCTGTGCTAAGTTCTTCACTGCCAGCAGAAAGTCCTCTGGGTCAGTGTGGATCTGCAAGGCAACAGGAATGTACATCATAAGCCAATATTATCAAAACATAACAGCTCTTTCTGCACTGATTTCAAAAGAAAAAGTCAGATTAACTTTGAAATGAAGTCATCTGCCTGGATGTGACAAAGGCTTCTGTAAATTTGGATGCCTTTGTGCCAAATAAAACCCAGCAATTTGCATTATAACCCAGACACAACAATATTCCTGACTAGTTAGAGAAGTTTTGATGAAATTACATTCAAACAAAAATTGTTAGGCAGAGAAGTGTCATGTAGACTAATGGGGTGTTACAGGGAAGAGCAGGAGGAAAGGCACAACACCTCCTAAGCTACTGTACAAGGTCTCAGTTCAAATCTGTCTTCTGTCCAGCTCAGAATAATTGGAACAAACTTCGTTACTGGGATCTAGGCACAGCAGCAAAAACTGGAATCAAGGCTCCTACGCTCCAAATACGCCTTCTGCCCACAAAGCTGGGTCCATCCCCAGAGCAAAAATATCTGATGTCAGTCTGCAAATTAACATGATCTATTTTGGCAGGGGGTGGGGGTGGGGAAACATTAAAAAAAAAACCCCAAAAACAACAAAAAAACAAACCCAAGCCACCCCCCCTCCCCATCCCCAAGCTCCCAACAACCCTTCTGGCTGTTTTTCAACAGATCTGACTGCAGAACTGAAGACATGTTTTGAAGTTTTGCAAGTTGGTACAGTCTGGAACTGTATTGCTGCATGCTCTTCCCCTGACCGCCATCCAAATACAAAGCCTCCCTGAGGAGATTTCCACCTAGAGGCATCCCAAAGTCTAAATATCTCAGCCGTGTTGGCTGCATTCAAAATAACAAAGACACGGTAATCACTGAGCTCCACTCATTTTCTGTCTGTATATATAGATCTCACTCATTTTGTCTCATTCAAGACAAATTTAAAAGTTTTTTCAGCCCTACTATCAAATAAATGCTAGATGATCAATACAGACCAGAAGGTATTGAGTTGCAGGCCATCAACATTGGACCATTGGACCACCAGATGATCCTCCCTAGCTACAAATTCTTCTCCCCTCAAACAAATAGAAAGAGAGCTTTGTGGCATCCCACTGAGGAGAACCTGCATTTCAGAAATAAGCGCTACCAGACAGCTCTACCAACCACAGTATATAACCAGAGTCATCAGAGACTTTTAGCAAAAAGCTGACCGTGACCAGGTCTGAATTTACCCTCATCTTGCTCCAATTAGATCGCCATCCACAAAATTCACCTAAAAATGCTGATCTGAAGTTCATTATGAAGATAAAACAAACAAACAGAAACTCCTTTTCTCTTTAATGTACAAAAGGAGCTTCCTTTGCTTTAAGTAGAGATCAGTCTTTTATCTTAGCAAGATACAAAATGACTGTCTTACCCTTACTTATGAAAATCCTTGTTGCTGATACGTTAAACACATTTCCTTTATGAGTGTAGATAAATCGACAAGTATAATAACCATCATCCTCCTTTCTCGGGTTGTTAATAAAAATATATTTTTCTCCCTTGAAGTATCTCTCTCCCTGAAGAGGTTTGCAGTCCTGGAAAAGAAAACTTTCTTTATTTGGCTGCAAACAGCTTCTCATGGTAATCTGATCTACAGCTGGCACTATCACGGTTTTATTTACCTTATACCACTGGATGATAGTAGCATTCTTATAATTGTCAATCGTAGGACAAACAATTTTTCCTCTTCCAGTGTCATTTGGGTAACGAATCTGATTTGGGAAACATATTCCTTGCTTGTACGGATGCACTTGCACACTCACGTTGAACGACTTTGTGCGATTATTTGGACTTTAAAAATGGAATAAAGGTATGTCAATGATAGTATTTTTATATGAAATATACTAAATATTTTTAACAAATGTGAGTTTTGTTTTTTATAAACATATGGATGATTATTGTAGTTCAGTCACAGATTGATTCTTAATGACCTGTCATAAAAATAGCAATTGCAGAATGAAAATTTACATGAATTGGTGTACACCATGAAAAAATGGTATCATTTCCACAGAAGATAACTAGACTGCATTATTAAAACATGTAGGTTTTTTCCAGTTTTATGCCTTTCACTTTTCAACGTTGCACTTACAAACGTGTAACACAAATGTACTTTCCAGAATCCTCTCTAGAAGTCGGCAGAAACCAAAGAAAATGTTTTAAGGAAAATACTCTTGATCCCTCTTCTTCTGTGGGAATTATTTTGTTTGTATCCATGTGATACCAGGTGACTTTAACAGATGAACTCCATCGGGGACATTTTATAACTGAAGCCTCACCTTCCATTACATCAACTGCAAATGAACAAAAGACAGAAATCTCAGATTAATTAAACCTTAGCCCCACTGAGGCAGAGAACTTGGCATTCCTGGATCAATAGGCCAGTCATGTGCCTCTACCTTCCTTCCTTGAGTTTTCAGAGATTATATACAGCAAACCTATTTTCACTGGATTTTTTTCAAGAAAACCTTTGTTTACCTTGAGTTATGGAGCCATTTGTTTGCAAAGATAGTAATTAATGTGTGGGACAAAGAAAAAAAAAACAACAGCCCTGGATTCAAACCAGAGATACACTAAAAAATACAAAGTTTTTCAGAACACGAATTTCAACACAAAGAAAAGCACTGTCTTTAATGCTGTACTATGAAGTTAGCTTTCCTTACTTTAGTATAATTAGTACTTACTTAGACATCAGGAAAGAGCTCTTGCTCTGCCTTTTTAATATAGGAAAAGGAAAAAAAGGGTTTTTTTCTTTCACTGAAGAAAAAACTAGTAGAAGGAGGAAGCCTGTACATAAGATCATCAAAACCCAAAAAAAGCCAAAAGGCAGAAGAGCTTCTCTGCAAAGTTCACAAAAATGTCAAAAAAAAAAAGAAAGAAATACAGCAGACTAAAAGACGATTCTGATGGGAAGGTTAAAACCAAAAGATAAACAAAAAGCATAAGAAGAGAAACCACACACACACAAAAGAAAAAAGAGGAAGGAGTTGGGAGTAAGGCACTAATTTTTGCTTTCTTTTTAACTGAGTATATTTCTACTTTTGAGTACTGAAACTGGTCCAGAGAAACCTAAATCAAGCAATTTTGATAGCTATTTCAGTACCCAGGCACCTGAATAGTGAACTGGCTGCTGAAAACAGAAACACTAATCTGAAAGTTAAACTGCATTTGGAGAACAAAAAGATGAGAAAATAAGCAAGGATGGAAACTGGACCAAGATGGAGATTGGCAGAGAAGCTGCAGTAGATAAGGGAGCAGAACAATGAGAGTAGGTGACAAAATAGCCAGTCCCGTTCAGTGCAGTTTAAGCATGCTTTTGGAGTCTTTGCCCTGCTGGGGCCTGGAACACCAACTGCTCTCAAATCCTTTCAGAAAAACCCTTTTCTTTCTGCTTGCAGAGATTCCAAGGAGCAGAGGTAGAACCTAGACTAAACATCACAGAAATGGATGATAGTTGGTGCATTTTAATATACAGAGAAAACACATAAAGCTAGCTTTTAAGCTGTGATTTGTGGCTTGAGGTGAACTAGCTAATTCTAGGTTTAAAAAAAATTACCAATTTGGGAACAGCCTACACATTTCTACAGAATAAACCTCATCAGAAAGTATTTTTAAAGCATGACTTACATGTTTCGGATGTCATGGAAACCGAGAGGAAGGTAGATAGGAAGATCAAATGTACATAGCCCATCATATTTCTAAACCAAAAAGAAAAACACTGATATCTCAGAATATGCTCTGGCTGCATCAGTTATGCTATTGCCATGGTACTGATGTACATCTTACTAACAGATAAGGGTATCACACAGTGATAAACTGCATTGTGTGAGCTGCTCTGTACAGAGTGTGTGTGTGTGTGTGTAGCAGTGGTTTTGCAGCTTTGAGATGATGGTCTTTGTTCTGTAATCAATGCAATAGTTGATGTTCCACTGAAACCACTGCTATGACTTAGTTTAATGGGGGTGGGGGAATTACTCTGCCATGGTGGGCCTCAGGCAGAAGCATCTTCTTGCTTGGTTGCTTTTTTTTTAAGAAAGCTAAAAGTATGTTGCCATGCTCTTCATAGCCAAGTGCGGAAAAATTATACCTCAATTTAGAAAAGGATAGATCCTGGATTTGAAAATGTATACCCTGGCTTTGAATTAAGCTTATATTCAATCAACACCTTTTCGGCTTTCTATGGAAGTGAAGGTACCCTCAGTGACAACTTCTCTGAAGTGTTTAGCAGTAAGAACAAACCAGGTAAGAGCCATCAGCAGTGCCAACTGGAAGGGGAACTGAAGAAATGGACTGGAAAGGTAGGTAAAGGAGCATACATTATACTCATATAACACTAGTAGGGCAGATCCCATGCTTCACTGATGTTTTCATTTGTGTCTAATTGATAGGCATCTGCTGTAATTCACACCTTGTGGTGTGGCTCAGGCACTCTCCGGCAACCTCTTTATTAAAGAAACTGGCTATTTGTCTGCGGACGTTAAATTGACCTAATCTAGGAATATCCCAGGAGTCAGCAGACATGCAATCCAGCTACACTATGCAACTGTAAGCATTCTACTTACCTTTAATAAACCCTTCGCTTGAATGCTGTCCTTCACTGCTGATCACAGCGTGGTGGGTTCTACTATTGTGTGTGAGGAAGAAGTGGTCCCATGGTACTACAGAGAGAAGATATGTTTTCAAGAGAAACCAAGTTAGAAACAAAATATAATTTATCTTGCAGATAGTGAGCACAAGAGGAGTAGTAAAAATAGGCAATAAATGCACAGGCCGGGCAAGTACTGTCGTCACACTTACTGCAAGGAATTTTGTTTCGCTGCCAAAGATTTCCAGACTAAACACTGACAGACCTTATCAAGACCTACATTTGCACCAAGTCTGAAATTCAGAACAAGCTCGATTTTGAGCTTTCAGAAATGTCATTGGCTTTGTATTGATATGGAAAGTTTCTTCTTTTAGAATGTTTAATAACATCCAGAGGCTTATTCTTAAACTCTTAAAAATGATAATAAAAAAATTGTATTGAAAGAGAAAAGCATGAGAATTTCAGTGTATGTATTTTGCAGTGATACTCACAAATCACAGAAAAGATGAGGTTTAGACTGAGAAAGCAGCATCCCAGCATGAATGCCACAGCCAGGCTGCCTTTTACGGGCAGCGAGTGACCAGCCAGGAGATCCTAAAAACAACGTGCATGAGGAGCTGCTTGCTTTCATTAGAGCTGGAGAAAAGCATCACATACAAGCGCATGCAGTCTGTTTACTTCTTTAATTTTAAGGAAATCTTAGGCCAGGTTAATACATTTTTAGAAGGTAGTTTTCAGCACAACGAACATCAGAAGTTTTGCCCTGGAAGGAAGGAAGGAGTGAGCTGGCCCAGGAGAGGGTTCAGGACTGACCTGGGGCAGGGTAGGCCCTTGGGGAAGAAAGATACAGAGCAAAACTGCACACAGCAAAATTCACAGCATCAACACAGCACAGCATTTGTCTTTGTTCATCCTTCAGAGCAGAAAGCTTGTTCCTAGAACTTATTTCTGATACTACCAGGGAGCAAACTAGATTGGCAGGTGGGAACGGGAAGCTGAGTTTCACATCTCCTGATTCTTAGAGGTCTGGACCCAATTCAGGACCTAAACAGATTTGTATTTGCCAGCAACTCTGATGACTTCATTCATCGGGTAAGGTCTGCTTCAATAGCAGTTGAAAAGTGATGTGGGGACTCATGGCTCCATATTCTCCTGAGAAAGAAAAGGGAGGTGCAAACACCCTGCACGTGTTTGGAAAGCAGTTCACTATTCAGCTGATATGAGCAACATGGACACATGGTGCTCAATCTCCTGAACAGCACATCAGGAGCAAGTGATTGAGGGGTTTCTCTGGCATACTGCAGTGAGCACCTCCTTTCCACAATCCAGGAGATATCGACCCACTTCATTTCTGTCTTGCTGGGTAAAATCAAAACATTGCCATCTAGTTCTAATCTTTCTGAGAATGGATTTTCCTTCACTTGGTTTCACTGAGCCTTGTTATGTTACAGATCTGCTCTAAAACACCACTTGATTTTCTGCACTAATTCCCACTCTAGTTATCTGTCTTTCACTACCCATTATTGTACCTAACCTTACTGGTTCCAATCAGCTTTGTTTAGCCTATGTCTCACTAGGTTTTTTTCACAGAAATGACTTTTTTCACTTGCAGCTCACAAGAGCCATTACTGATCGCTCAAAAAAATTCACCATCTCCAGATACTTGTGACTTTGCTACTTAGCATTGGCTTATGCAGAGGAGACTTTTTCTTCCTAAAAGGTCCTTCTGTCCAGCCAGATGGCCAGTTTTGCAAGCTGACTTTAAACTGTTTGGTACCCACATACATTCGGAGTGGTTCGCTTGTTCCGAAGAGGGACTGACTGACACGTCTGGGACAGCAGCAGGGTATATACTTAGTAAGAACTAGCAGTGGGTACGTACCTAGCAAGAACTAGCAGCATAGCAAGGGAAGGCGAATCCCTCCAAAGGGTATTTACATGGCATTCCAGAGCACTGTGCCGTCAGATGCTGAATGCCTTCAGCATGCAAAATACGTGTATGTGTATACACACGAGCAAATATGATATGCAAAACACTAGCCACAGCAGGGCTAGTTCATACAATTGAGATTCTCCACAGTGAAGTCTTCAAACAGACCCTAAGAATCAGCTAAGTGAAGAACTCTAATCTGAATAATAAATAAAATATAATATTATATTACTTGAGTAATTAAATAAACATTAAAAAAATATTCAGAATATTCCTCTGCTGGGAACCTTTTCCCTCTGAGTGTTGGATTCTGTTCCATGAATGTATTTGCCCCCAGTGAGGTACACCAACAGTTACACTAACTATCCAGTACTTTTTAGAGCTGTTTTGTTTAAGCAAGCACATACTTCAGCATGAAGACAAAAAGTGAAGTGACAGATTTTTAGAGTAAATCAGTTTCATAGACTAGGTTTGAAAACTGTCTGAAACGAGGTTCTTTCTCATTTGATATTTTATTTGTATGTGTCTATTTTGTCTTTGGCCACAACTGATATCACTATTGGAGATACTGGTGAGTCCCTTATTGCCAGTGCTTTCACATCCCTAGAAATGGAAGGCTGGTGATTAACAAAAAGTTGCAAGGAGCTGTGCTTTCTCTGTTCTTGAGATACAGCTTTGACCAGAAATGGAGACAGCCAATTACTTGCCCTCACCGACTCTTTTAACAAGTGCCAGAATGATCCAGGAGTAAGAAATTTGTATTTGCCTGTTATCATACTTGCCAGTTGTTGTATTTAGTCTTCTGTTTCTTGAAAAGGTGTGTCTTTGACAGACCTTACACATACTGGGCTACAAGCCTGCACCAAAACAGCGCGGAAAGGACAGATTCTCCCCGCCTAACTTTGATGATTGCTTTATTGATTTTCCCTGTGTATTGGCAGCAGTTGAAGTGAAGTTTGGACATTGTGTGTGCAAATATATGGGGCTCTGGTTAAAGAGGAATGTTCCCTGAAAACACAAAGAGCTCAGGCAATTAAAAGAACAACGCGATTCTGTTTGCGTTTTCCAAAGCCAGCAGCAAACTGCCAAATTGCCTTCACAAAAACAGAGGCAGAGGTTGCAGTTCTAGAGAGCAAATAATAGCAAAGAGAAGGTCTGGTTCCCTGGTGCCTCACAGCTTGTGGCAGTACTCTGAGCAAGGCAAAGTGAAAGTGTCTACACATCTGTGATACTTAGGTGAAATAAAAAAGGGTATTATGGGGCACAAGACAAAGGCACTAAGACACCTCACGTCCCACATCCAAAAGGAAGAAGTTCCTGTATCTTGAAGCACTGAGAGACAAAGGCCATAATTTCTGGAAATAGTTATGAGTTTTCTTTCTGGTTTTATGGATTTATTTAGAACTTACGTTACATTTGTCTGAAGTAAACCCCTCATAATGGACTTTTGGGTCCTCAGTATACCACAAAATTAGATAGCTAATATTCAGGGGAAAAAAGATAAGGAGGCATTTTCCATAAATGTCTTTTTCCCCATCGTTCACAGTAACTGTATGTTATGAGCTTAATTCTAAGCTCCATGAAGGCAAATTTCAGTATGGTGCTGAAATTGGTAGATCCCAATACAGAGATTTGGGATAACTACTTGAGTATGTCAAAACCTAGCCCCTAATGATCCAGTATTAAAGGAAGATGAAAGAACTGGGAACCCCCTACTTATGTTGCAGAAGCACTAGTCTATAGGGCTTAACTCCTTGCTTCTCCAAAGGCAACTGTGTTAATAACACATTTGTGATTTTTTTCCAAAACTTTATTCGGCAACAAACTGTTTATAATACTGTTTATGTAAGTGAACAAACATTATAAAAGTACCATCCCTTATATACTAACAAACCTTAGAAATGTTATTGCAATTTCTAGTTTAAAAAGCTTAACAGACTTTACAATGTAAACATACCATGAAATAGCAGTTGTGTGCGATTTGTTTACTAAGACATAGAATTCATTCATTCACCTTTTGAAAGTTATTTTCATTCTTTTATCAAACCAGAAAACCCATTCTGACTGAAAATGGGCTGTTAAAATAGCAACAGTAACACTGAACTTATTCCAGAACTAGCACTCACAATAGTTAACGTCTACACTAGTTACAGCTGTAAATGTAAAATTTAGGAATTAAATATGGAAAGGCTACAACTGACATACACATTATTCTAATAAAACATTTTGAATCAAGAAATTACATAAATATACTAAACTCTGAAAAATCCATTGAAGAGTAAATATTTTCTGTGCCTTCGAAAAATCAGTAAAAATAGCTGCCAGAATACTGAGGGCAAATCCATTTCTAAACACACTTCATTATAAGGTAAATTTTTATGTTGGTCCCAAAATTATTTGTCTATCACATAAGCATATCCACTATTTTAATCTAATATTTTTTCTTGAGATAAAGAAGCACACAAGTGAACTGAAATAAACTTTCTCATAAAATACTTCAGTTATTTTTTGTTAAATGATAATATAAAACTTTGACGTACCATCTGGAAAATTCAGAAAGCAGAAAAGTGGCTTGCTTCCTGTGGCTGGGTCCTTTGCACTGATTTCTCTGCTGTAGCTTGTACCAGATATTACTGGGAACTCTTTTTAACTGGCTTGTGCAATTCATATCTGTAGGAGCAAGATACACAGCTTCGTTTTGAGACACCTCCCACTGAACAGAGCAGAACATGCAAATTACTGTAGTAACTTTAAGTACCTATCAGAGATGACACCTCATAGTTCCAATTAATCAGATATCTTTTACCAATAGCATAGGTTTTCTATTAATCACAAATTATTCCATTTTAGCATGATTATACTGCCATAAAGCTGCTGGCGGGTTATTGGCTTTCTCACATGCCTGGGGGTGAACAGAGAAGGGGCACTCAGCCGGCAGAGGGTGCTTTGAAACAGATTTTGTTTGAAAACAAGTGGCAGCTTTGCCTGGTCTGGTCAGGCAGCAGCTCCCAGCAAACAGCTCTAAAAGTCACTGGAGCACCAGGAATAGTTTTTAGTGCAGGAAACGGCTTCACTGAAGCTACGCTGATAAAGAAGACTGCTACATCAGCAGCTAAATTAAGTCTTTGAGGGAAAGAAGGCTGGAGGAGCAGAGCAGTTCCACAGGAAATCCAGGAACAACTCCAGGAGAGCAAGAGGGAGCAGGAGAAGTCACCACAGCGGTGGACATGACCCAGTGTACAGTGACCCACAAGGGCAGATATTCAGGAGGCCGTACAGGCCACCGAATGTTTGAAAGATGGTTTTAGGCAGCACTGTTCAAGACCGCTGCGCAGCCTTCCAAGCATCAGCACTAAGCCTGGACCCATCAGACCCAAGGTCCCAAACTATCCACTTCTTGTGCAGCAGCCAGTCTAAAGGGATAATTCTAGTACCAAATTAGTCAAATTCCAGGGGACAAATCAGCTTTGTACACCTTAGCAGAATAACCCCTAAAGACATTTTGAGAATCAGATGTTCATTCTTTCTTTAATGAAACAAGATTTTGTGCTCCGGCCATTCAAACCCTTACTTTTCCCTGGCAGAGTTACGAATACCACTTATCACTTCCAGTGTTCCTGGGACTCTGCTGTCAGCATGTAGCAATTCCACATCAATACACAAAGATGTAGCCCTTATCCACCAGTATGCGAAAATCTTACTGATATCACACCCATGCTTCCTCCAGTTCTTGGTATAGCGTTTCCTTTGAAGTGGCCTAGGGGTTGCACTTCCTGTATGGCACAGAAAATGTGAAAAAGCTAAAAAAAAAAGAACCTGCAGCAATAAAATCTCACAACACTTTGGTCAACTGTTCAGGGTCAGCTCAGATCAGTACTTTGAAAAGCTCACAAACCACCCCCCCTGCTCTGGTTCATGCAGTTTCATTGGACTCAAGGCCTTCCTCATTTCCTGATGCTAGAGGCTCAGGCAAAAAGCCTGGAATAACCAACTGCATGCAATGGTAGATTCAATGTCCTTTCACCATGACGTGTAAGATTACTCTAGGGAAAGGTTAAACATATTCAGCTCAAGCTGACTTCCATTGCCTGGATACAGAGTAAGTTCTTCTATCATAAAGTCCACTGAAACGCTTTCATAAGAAACTACAGTCAGTGTTGAATGCTTCGTAACTTTTGGCCCAGCTTCTAAAAAAATCCCTAACTGACAAGTATATGGAAAGATGTGCTTTCAGAAATATGTCAAGAAATTTCTTCAAGGAGTTAGATGCATCGTGCTCCCTTGGCAGCCTGTATCCATAGCACTTCAGCAAGCAAGAGAATCATTGGGTTTGTGGTGGGATGGCAGGGTTAACAGTTGGACTTGATGACCTTAAAGGTCTTTTCCAACCTAAACGATTCTATGATTCTATGATTCTATGATCTGTTCTCCAAGCAAAGAGGTAAAGAAGTAATGGGCTTAAACTGAAGCAGGAAATAGTTAGGCAAGACAGTGGGAAAAATCTTTTAGCAGGAAAGGTAGTGAAGCACTGGAACAGTTTGCTGGAAACCTAGTGGAGCTGCCACTAGGTGTTAGACCTTAAAGAAAAACCTAGTGTTGGTATCAAGATGCTGTAGTTGGCCCCACAGGGCCCTACCAGCACTAGGAGTCAATGGCCCAGAGACTCAGCTGTCTGTGATTCAATGGCTGGTTTTGGTGCATCATGGCTGTATGAACTTAACTCAGTTGTGCTGGCAAAATTACTCCCAAGCTGTGAAAAGAATGCAAGTTAAAGCCATGCTAGATACAAAAGGCGAAAACCCAGATCAAATGATGTTATCGAGATCGTAAGAGTCAGGAGTTCAAGCATTTAAGAGGAAAAACAATAACATGAAAAAAAAACAACTCCTGAGATAAAAAGCAGAGACCGGAAAACAGCGAGGTTCACTCTGCTCCAAGAACGAGTGCTTAGCCTAGCAGCCTATTAGTCCTGGCTGTCTAATACCTACCTCTATTAGCCAGGAAATAATTGCCATGTGTAGTTTTTGCACCCTGCTTGCAGACTGTCATTACACACTGTAGGGGACACCTGGCCAGACGTGACACTGGCGGGGAAGGTTTTGCTATCAACATCTGTTGAGGCCAACCTAGGGAGCACTGGTGGAGTTAGCAAACGGTCAGATGGCAGGGGAAGCTGTTGTTGGGTATGTCCATCCCCCTGGCAGGTCTAATGTTTTTACCTGGTGGGGATCTGCCCTACTGAGGTTGCAGTGTCCTTCCTGTTCCTCTGTGTCATGGTGCCTTACTTGTGGCTCACACAGGCACCTCATGCTTTGTGCAAAAGGGAAATTAGAATGATTTTTCAAGGGTTATAATGTTCTGATGGAGATCATAGAATCATAGAATCACCTCAGTTGGAAAAGACCTTTAAGATCATCGAGTCCAACCGTTAACCTGGCACTGCCATCCCACCACTAAACCATGTCCCTAAGCACCTCATCTATCCTTCTTTTAAAGACCTCCAGGGTCTCCTCTTCCCCAAGGTAAGCGTTGCCCCTGGTCTTTATCATTAATCATGCAGTCCTATTACCACCCATATTGTGATAAAGATGAATGGGCTGGTCCCCAAATAGGTCTGCTAGTTCCTTTCATTAAGAAGTTTGAGACAGTTATTCCAAGACGCTGTTGGGGGGTACATGACTAAGCAGACTGTATTGGCTTTACGTAGCAAGACTCGGGGGGTGCAGGGGTGGCTTCTGTGGGAAGACATGAGGAGCTGCCCCCATGTTAGACAGAGCCAGTTTCAGCTGGCTCCAAAAAAGACCCACCGCTGGCCAAACTGAGCCCATCAGCCACACTGGTGATGCCTCTGTGATAACATATTTAAGAAAGAGTAAAAACCGCTGCACAGCAGCTGTGAGAGAGGAGTGAAACAATGTGAGAGAAGACAGCCCTGCAGACACCCAGGTGAGTGCAGGAGGAGGGGGAGGAGGTGCTCCAGGACTGGCCCTGCAGCCCAGGGAGGCCCAGATACCCACCTGCAGCCTGGGTAGGACCCCCATGGGGCAGATGCCCTGAAGGGCCCATTTTTGGCCTGTGGGCCCCCCCCGGGAAGGAGCCACACATGAGTAGTTTGTGAACTGCAGCCCGTGGGATGAGCCCACATTGGAGAAGTTTGTGAAGCACTGTCACCCATGGGAGGGACCTCACACTGCAGCAGAGGAAAGAGTGGCAGAAACAACATGTTATGAACTGACCACAGCCCCCATTCCCCATCGTCCTGCACCACTCAGGGCAAGGAGCTAGAAGAACTGGGAGTGATGTGGAAGGGTGGGGGGAAGGCTATTTTAGTTTTGTTTTATTTCTCTCTATCCTGCTCTGTTATTAACTGAAAATAAATTAAATTAATTTGCCCAAGTTGAGCCTGATTTGCCCGTGATAGTAACTGGTAAGTCATCTCCCTGTCCTTATCTCGACCCACAAGCTTTTCGTAGTATTTTCTCCCCCTGTCCTATTGAGGAGGATGAGTGATAAAAGTGGCTTTGGTGGGCTCCTGGTGGCCAGCCAAGGTCAACCGCCATGGCAGGTTCCCACACAACAGTAGGTGAGGACATGCATGTGGACAGAAAAGGATTAATAAGAATTTAAGTGTTACAAAGCTATTGGTATTTTCATCATACTCATCTTTCTCCTTCATCCCACCAAGGCGAGCTGTTAAGTCTCTTACCAGGTTTTCAGCTCCACTATAGTTGCCAGGTAGTGTATTAAAGTTCAGAGGATGAAAAATGGAGGTGAGAGTATCTTGAAGGAAGCAACTGGCTAAAGTAACAAGAATTATATCTGCCCTTTTTAACGTGGCTGGCGTGTATTTACCATTGATAGGTTACTTAGGAAGTTATTTGATCACCAGCAGTTTATAAAAGATCTTAACCATGATAATTATGCTTGTCAGGCCAAGGACAATATTCAAAGAGAAATCTTAATGTCATTACCAAAGCCTTTGTATCTTAAAACTAGATTCCCTTTCCAAAGAAGTTCTCAATTTCTCTGCTCCATGCCTTGCCCCAAAAGGAAAGCAGCTGCTCCACCATCCCACAGAGGCTGGATACAGCCAGCCAGAACCAAAATAACAGCAGCTGTTCTGAATGTCACCGGGCCATCGGCAGGATCCCTGTGGGGAGACCACAAAGCCCACCAGAGAGAGGATCAGTGCAGCACATCTGTTGCTCTTGTGGAAATAAAAATACTCCACTAAGCCTCCAGGATCTTCCATTCCCACAGGTGGTCCTGTCCTTGGGTACCAGCACGCTTTACAGTACAGAGATGAAAGTGAGTCTGAGCAGGGCGGTATCTTTGGGCAAGAAACCTATCCAAAGTTTATCCACAAAAGAAAAGCTTAATAAACCAGCCCTCCTCTGTTCAGATAACTTCAGGACACAGATAAGATGCATCTAAGTGAAATCTTCCTAATTTTAAGTCAAAGACCACTAGATCCAAGAGGTCATTGCTTGGTGCGACAGCAGAGACTAATTCCAGAAGTCCCAGTCCCTTACAGCCAACCCTGCCCTCCGAGTGCACAGGAAGCTAACCTCCTCCTGTGCAGCACATACTCCATTTCATCTCCCATTACCGTGGAAACAGAAGTTTATTCAGTGCATCATTGTTGTTCATATCTGACCTCTTCCCTGAGAGTACGGAGGTTTTTCTACATGATTTCTTAGGAAAAAAATTCTACAAATACGTGGCATTCTGGAAACCATAACTCGGATGCAAAAGACACAGTTCTTATTAATTTACACAACTAAAATGAATTGGGATTCTCCAGAAAGTCATTGAAGATAATTTGCTGAAAAAGAATATTGTTTATAATGACTTCTTACTAAATAGCCTTGTTTGTTCCTTAATGTATACGAATTACTGGAAGTTAATATCTTACTGATAAAAGACGGTCACGGCATACTGACAGCACACAGGAGCAGAGCTTTAGTTGTAAAAAATATTTATATTTTTGATAATATCACTATTTAAGAAAATTTCTTATTTTGTCTATAGGTTATGGACTGGGTTTTTAGAAGAACATTTTCTGTGATCATTATCTCATTGTATTTACTATCAGATCTAGCCGCAACTTGGAGCTTGAATTCCCTGAAAGTTTAAAATATTTTGGAAAGAAAACCAAGGCTTCTCACAAAAAACTAGAACTTCTGGACTTTTCCTATGAAAAGGAAATGCCACCCAACTTCTTTTTTCTAGAATAAAAAATTCAACATTTTTGTTAGTTTTGCTATAGTTGAAGCAGCCAGATGTCCAGACCCCAAGAAGTCCCCTGCTAGAGTTCAGAACTCCTTAGACACCCTAATCCTTAGGCCTTAGAGCGAGCACCTGTTAAAGCAGGGAGGGCTATGAGCGTGAAAACCTTCTCTGGCCCTGGCTGCCAACTAGTAACAGCTAGTTACATGGAATCTAGGACAGAGTATGTCAGCAATTGGGCTGTTTATTGTACCCAGTTTGGTCAGTTGCAAGAAGTTTTGGGAATATAGACAGTTGCTTATCTCTGTAAGCTGTAAAGACACAAAATGGCATGCATAGTTCCTTTCAGCACTTATTACCTGTGGTTTCAGGTTTGTTTCTTTCACCACAAAAATGTAAACTCAACACAACCTTTTTTCTCTCCCGTCACTAACCAAAACTCCTCTGTTTATGGAAAAACTTCTTGCAGCTTCTCCACGTGATTTACTGCAAATCTTGGAAAATGAGCTGTTCCAGGAACCAAGCTTCTTTGGTTCTTTCAATCTAAAAGGTGTACCGATTGCTCGCCCTTCTATTCACCCCCAGGTCAGACTCCTCATCTCCATAGGATTCTACATGGAAAACAACCTGTATGTAAGTATGGCCTGTAGCAATCCCAGGCAGATCTTCACCAGGGCTACTTCACAGATCTGAGAGTTCTTTGTGTACAACGATTTGGCCTGACGGGTGCCTATAAAAAAGCAGTAGTTGATGGGAAGATACAGAAGAGGCCATGCTTCATCTGCTTTCCCTGTAGGATGTAGGCAGTATAATATGGGCAGCCCCCTATTAAACAAGAATTCAGTGCTGAATGGTGGAGTTCCTTCACATTAGGCAAACATTTCTCAAAGCCATTTACTCTTTGGACTTTTGGTCCATCAATGACTTTTGGGCAGCAGCTCTCGGAGGCGCTGGAGCACAGGCTCCCCCAGAGCCTCTGTGAAGAGATTATCCCACAGCTAATCAATGCTTATACTAGAAATATGAGTCCTCAGGATGGATTCGTGTTTGATTAGAAACATCTCTGCTCCAACTCATTTCCACAGGCAGCAGCAGAGATTGTGTGGTCTCCTAGCAGCTTCTGAGGACTTCAAGCGCCTTCAAGAGCTACAGGTTTCAATCACTCCTGCCTGATTTCTCTCAGAGTCCATGACCAGAGGCCAAACTGTTCCTAGACTTTTTGGTCTACAGTTCATAGCCTACAGAAGCAAACTTGCTCAAGACCTCCCACATTAGCAGCAAAGAGGGTGCTCTGCATTGTATGACATGAGCGGGTACTTCTCTCTCCCCTGCTCACCACATCACAGCCTCATCACATGCCAGATCCTACAGCCATACTAACTACCCCTGGCTCCCAGACACACTAGGCCAGGACTGAGGCTCTAGGACAGGACTCAAATGTTGGAAGTTTCATAGTTCCTGTGAAACTAATTGAAATGCAAAGGCCACTCTGTCAGTCAGTTCTGTAGCAGAATGATTGCTTTTGGACAGCAGATAAATTGTCATGGGAAATCCCATGAGATCAGGTGTCCTCAAGGTTTGTTTGGCTCGCTATTGCTAGCCGTCCATCTACACAAAACTCTGTTCCCATAGAAATAATCTTACCGACACATAGAAAGTGATCAGTTTTCACTACCTTGGAAGGACATCTTGGGGTCATTTTGGATTTTCTCTGAAAACAGCCTGTTGTTCAGCAGCTGCCAAGAGATTCTGAGGAGTTATTAGCAAAAGAGCAGAGAACAAAACGGGAAACGTTATACTGATGCAACATATCCTTATCTTAAGTGCTGGATGTAATTCTGGTTGCCAGTGACAAAAAGCATATAATAGCAACAAAAAAGTTACTAAAAAGAGCAGTAAGGATATCAGAGGCACAGAGGCCCTTTGCTACAAGGATAAACCAAATTGACTGGCACTCTCCAGCTGAGAAAAGAAAGGACTTTTAGTACTAGGAAAAATTCCACAGGGAATGATTTTTCTGTACCTCTCATGATAAAGGTAATAGGGAAATTATCAGGCACATGGTTAAAGCAGAGAACAGTGCACTTTCACATAAGAACAGAAGTTAATTGCCACACGAAGTTGTCAAAAGTAGGTGCACAAATGGATTCAAAAGGCTCAACTCAAACTTAGAAGGAGAGATATATTGATCACCATTTAAGATGCTGTTGGAGAAGCTACTTTAAACTGAGGATGTCCATCCTAAGTGATTGACACTGGCAGGGTTCCTCATCCTCTCCTTTGCCTGTTTTTGATGGCTTGTGCTTTTGGTTAAGCAACAGGATAAAGATCTGGGGGTGGGGGAGGTTGTGTGAGCTGATATGATAGTTCTTGGTTTTTAACTTAATAGGTTTTTGTAATTAATAGAGAAACAGAAGAAACACAAAAGTGGAGGTAACTTATTTGAGTTTAAATTCCCCTTTTTTTTTTTTCAGTTATTTCATTTCATCTCACAAACACTGTGATTAATAATTCTGCTAAGAGCCAAAAGAGCAACTTTCCTTCCCTGAAACCAGGAATTCCTGCAGGGCTGGAAGATCTGCTCCTGTAAGGTCTCAAGTTGTGCTTTTTGAACAGGCTCATTCTTTTCCTCCTCTTTGTTCTTGCTTCGGAGCAGAAAACCTGCTGGGAAAAAAAAGCAGCTCACAATAACAAATTTTGATTCTTTGTGGCTCAGAAATATAGAGAAATGCAGATATACGGAAAAATGTTCCCCCAGAGAGGAGACAATGATACTGATGGATTTGGAGCACTGAGAATAAACATAAGGTGGCAAGTTTTTGCATTTATAAGCAAAGAAATTTATTATTTTATGCAAAGAGATTGTTTGCTCTTCCAAATCCCAGTTTCACTGAAGTGTCAAAGCCCTTTTGGGAAACATACTTTCTGGCACAGCCTCTTCTTTGGTGTTATCAGCCACTTCAGTACCACAGCACTGAGCTCTGTTGAAACCTCACTGAGTTCACTCACCAGTGATAGATCTTAGGGCCTGTGGGCATCATGCTCAGCAGCACATGAGCCACAGTTCTGGGGCCATGCTCTTCCGTTATAAACCTATCTTGTGTTCAAATTACCATTGAAAGATGAAGCAAACGTTGTTCCACAGAGGTAAGGTCTAGTCTGTAGACCCAGTACACAGCTTGACTGGGCCACTACATCAACCACAGTCTCCATTTGCACTGAAGTGGGGAGTTCAGGAAAAAGCATGCATAGAAAACCAGCTGCTTTGGGTGCTTCTGGGCCTCTCCATTTCTGGGGAAATTACCCCTTGGTTTCAAAGATAAACCATATTCCATCTCCTTTATCTTTACAAAAGAGCTATTCCCACAAGTAGGCCTAAAAGACGGAAAATTCAAGGATGTTTGGTTTTATTACCCAATGTGGACCTGTTGGTATCTGTCAGGGTACATAAGCATCCCTAATGCAGAAGTACAAGTAAATAATAAAAAGTATTAAAAATGCACATGAGTGCAGTAAATATCTGTCCTGCAAAGACTGACAAATCATGGCACATAAGCCCTCACTTACGCTTGATTCCGCGGAGTCAGTGTGCACCACGTACTGGACTCCCAGGCACCCTGCACGGTTTGTTCAGATAATTTGCGCATGACTGAGTGCAACAGCCTGTGTCCAAATTACTGATTAGCTCAGTAATGATCTTGAGGTTTTTATGTCTTAAACGAATTGTCTGACATCCTCAGGTGACGTTACACATGCACACTATGTAACACAGTAATCACAGGCGAGGCCACCAAGCCAAGGACGCGCCCTGGCCAGCTCCATATTGCCTCAGCAGCCCCAGTGCAGACATGCTCACACCGCTGTGGATGTGATAGGACGGGTGGGTGACATGGAGACGATTGAACATCCAGACAGTAATAAGATTGGCTATTTTCTTACTTCAAAGAAGTTGCAGACTAGCAGGAGACTTCTTTCCCAGTATTCATTCCCATTACCCAGGAAAAGGGATATTTTGGTGCATTTTTATAATAGAGTCAGTTTGCTGTTCCCAAAGGCCATTCAAGCCCAGACAACACAGACATGGCCACAAATTGTCTATCATTCAGGCTCCAGCTGTCATGTATTTCTAGCTAAATATTGCCTGAATTTGGATTTAGAAAATAGGAATGACCCACACCTCAGGGTGTGTGGGCCATACATCCCATATATCTAATGTTCAGCACTCCTTCAAGTCAGTCATTCAAGGTCTCTCCTGTGCTTAAGATAGGCACTCTACACAGTCAGAATCCCATCCTCTGGAAAGGACAAGGATTTCTCTCCAACATAAAATCATTTAGAACTCAGACTGAGAACAATCCACAACGCCCAGACAAGGCTTTCAGTCAGAACATTTACCCAGAAACCAGAAGATCCAACCTTTAAGGTCTCTAGAGGCTTCTACATCATGGGAAGAACCCTCCACCCTGCCCACTGAAAGTGGGATGCTACGTGTTAGGGATTATAAATCATGGAGAAGACAGAGAACAGCCAAGAGTGAATTTGACTCTAGCCACATGGGAGCATGCATTAAAAAGAAATTTGTATTCTGAGGCTCTGACTCCTCTTAAGTGGGTTGAGCTCCCTCACACTTGCTTTTGACAATAAAAGCTGCACTACCGGGTACAAATTGGCCCAGGTACCTCAGGATAAGCAGAAAGTGTCCTAGGAAGAGTTGAGGGAGCATGTTCTCCTTCAGGGAAAGAGAGGTCACCTGTTTCCTGATGACTGCTCTAACCACAAGGCTAATATGCGAATGAAGAACTGGGCGGGGGCACACCATGCATTCAGATTTTTTTGTATCACCAGAGCTGTTTCTGCTCCAGTAGCACTTATTCTCAGAAGACAGATAGCTTGCATCACACCTGGGGGTGGAAGTTAAGTATTTCCTATTAGTTCTCTCTATAGTCAACGGGTCAAGAGTAGCCAATTTAGGGAGCAGAGCTCCCTCTAAAGGTCCTCACTTTCTGCCACTAACCCGACAGGCATATTAGACCGTTCTTTCCCTTTGGGGGGTGTGTGGGTCTAAATTTGGGCAAAGACACTGCCCATAGGCACTCACATTTCTAGCTCTGTAGGACATCACAGAAGCAATACTATGTTCATGCAATTTATCCTAATTTGCTTAGACAACCAGAAGCTTTCTGAATGAGAGAGCTTGCATGAAGAGCTCTTTCCACAGACTCTTCCTCCTGCTGCTATCACAAAGCTTATCAATACTGTGAAGTCAGCATAAAGTTTCTATCGGGTTGGTTTTCTGCCCCAGCAAAAACGCAGGTGTCAGATCTGACCTTTGGGTAACCACAAAGTTTGAATTTTAAGAGCTCAGCAGAAATGGCAATCTATCATGCAAAATAAAACCAGAAAAATCATTTTAATCTCTCTGTGCATCACTAGCAAAAGCACTCTTTTTCTGTGAATTCATATGCTAAAGGATGGAAAGACACGGTGTAAAAGTAGTCATAAGTAGAACAGCAACTCTGTGGCTGATAAGCTAATGAAGGAAACATCTGTAAAGCAATTGCTCCATCTTTGAAAAATAGCTGGGAGATATTAAAGTCCTTGAGTTATTATTCTTACTAAAAATATTCTGCTCAGTTTGTGTTTTCTTTCTGGAGAAGTTTATTATGAAGTTTCAGAAAATACTCAATTACAGTACAAGAATGTGCCTGATGAGAAAATCCAAACCAAAGAAAAATTAATTCTCTGTAAACACTTTAAATCTAGATGAAAACTGCATACACTTAGCAAAAGAAATAGAAAATGAACAAGATTGTGGCATGCTTTCCAGCATATTCATCACACCAGAAGATTGGCATATCAACCCAGGATAACAGAACACAACTCAACTACGTTTTCAAGAAACAACATGAGGAAAGGAAGGACACATCTCTGGTCTGCAGATTTCAGAAGAAGAAACTTCAAGTATTGTACGTAATGTTACTGTAACCTCTTCTAGCCAGCATGAAGAGGAATGAGATTGTGTGCAAACACCCACCCCCACCCCCTCCCGAGATTGTACACTTCAGTGGGCATACCCTTCAGTTATGTTTCCTTCCAGTCAATCAGTCAATCGATCAGCTTGCCAACTGTAACCATTTCTTCCATCAACTTCACCTTTAACTCCTTATTGGAAATTCCATTTGCCAATAAATATTTCCTATGTTCCAGCTAAAGTGGAAATGAGTAATTCTGATTATCTTTTACCTTTTTCTTTTTTGTTGCTGTTCTTTTGAGCTGGAGAACAGAAAGCCTAGAATGGAAATCCTACCATTAAATAACATCTGCACATCATTATTATGGTTTATCGTAGCTAAAAAGGTGGAATTTAAGGAGGCTGTAAGTAGTATTTGTCATAACTATTCAGAGGCTCATACTGACTAGAAGTTCTATTCCAAATACAAGGTTATAACTGCATTTATGTCTAGTCCTTGCATTTCCCTGCACCATGCCAACAGAAAAGCCTTTGAGGCTACAGGTACTTTTTTTTTCCCCATTCTTTATATATGCCAGAGTGAACTGAACTCACTGTAGGTCAATGTGCTCATTTGAGTCAAATAGTGTCTGGAAAGAAGGAGCTATCTTCTTATGACTGAAATTCTGAGTAAATTAATGAGAAGGAAGAAGTTCTCAGAATTTTCAGTCAAAATATAATATCCAACAGGAAGAAGTAAAATATTTGTCTGCATCAAGACAAAATAAATATAATTTTCACAAAAGAATCAAGTGGAAAAATAGAAAAAAATCACAGAAAAATGAAAATTTTTCACAAGAATAGAAAGCAACTGTGGAACATGCTGAGGCAATGTAATAGACAATGGCAAACTTAAATGGCATGAAGGAACGGGCAATGATAGACAAAAGAAGTAGACTGATACATTTTGAAGAGTTTACAATTCAGACAAGATGATTCCTTCCAAGATATGCCATTTATGGAATTAAACCACCAATAAATGACATGGAAAAAAAAAAGACATGAAAGAATGCTTGTCATCAGCGGTGGTAGCAAACTTCGATGGAATAGTTCCATCCTTGTAATGCCTTTATAGTTCAAGTCATAGAAACATGACAACAGCTGTGCTGGTTTAGACTATCTAGCTCAGTACTTCTTCTGTAGGAAGGACTGTTAGGAAAAGTAAAGAGTAAGATCACAGCCAACATACACCATAACTCTACCTCAGTACTCTCCTAGCCTCCAATTGCTTTCAGCATCAGAAATTTCCTGAGACTGTTATGTTTTTGTCTGTTTATTCACCTCCTATTGGATCTCTCTTCCAAGTCTGGTCTCCCCATGTTCCTACTTCTGCCGTGTCCTCTGGCAAGGAGCTACACAGGGCTGCTATCTCTGTCCTGAAGATCCATCGTCTTTTTCTCTTTAGTGTGCTGGATGGCCAGCACTGAGATTGTGCTGGAGCTTGATAAAGGAATAGGTAAAAACATGAGAAAAGCTGTGTTGGTTGCAGAAAATACCCCTCATCAGAAGCTGGTGTCTCAGACCATGCTGTTTACTGTGGGATACAACCTTCTTTGCTCAACCCCTTGGCTAGGGCAACTGAAAGTCCATCAGATACAATGCATAGAAAAAAAATCCTTAAAACCCAAACATATGGCCAGAAAAGAGAGACATTATCTCAGTGTGTTCCTGGTGTGCTACTTCAATCTACAAAGGGAGCTCCAAAGGACCATACCCGAGTGCTGGAAACGGTATAGCCACAGAAACACAAACCATCAAACAGCTGCTGAACCTTACCAAGGCTGTGCTTTAGGAGCAGTGCTTCTCATGTCATCCAAAACATCCACCCTTGTCTTTCCTGGCTCTCCTATGCCACAAACAAATATTTTTTGCTCCTGGATGGCAGACAGTTCAGAAAAGAGATCTGCCTAAGAAACAGCTGAGGCCAAGAGGAACAACAAAAGCACAGTTATTTTTCAGCTGGTTTGGTTCTTGGGCAGGTTTCACGGACAGGCACCTGTGCTGGCACAATAGACACAGCATCCTTGGAGCAGGACAGTCCAAACTAGTGAGGACAGGGAATAAGCTCCCATCAGACCATGCTAGAAGAACAGCAGAGAAGTGTTACAAATCTCCTGATATCCAGCTGCACCGGATGGACACAGCAGCATGGCGCCTGCAGACATTTGTCTGGTAACTTCATGTTGCATGAGTATTTGCTAACCAAGAACCAATGAAGACGCTGTTTTAAAACCTCCCAGGGTCCAAAGTCACCTTAGTAAGGAAAGACAGCTCAATTGTTTTTCTGGGGGAGAAAGTGGTTAATTGTGTTATGAAGTAACAACAGACCAACTCAGCATTATTATATCTGAATGGAAATAAGCTCCGCTCTGCGTAGATTTCAAGGCTTACAGAACAGTGTTTGGGTTCTGATACTGTGCCCTGGGGACTTTCTTTCCCACCAATAGCAACAGACTTTGCAGGAAGCACAAAAACCTCTTTCTCATTCTCAGGAGAGGAAGTCAACAGCCCGCCCAAGTCTAAATATTTGCTGAATAAGCACGATAAAAGCATCTCACTGTAAATACACAACTTCATTTGATACATATTGCTAGAGGCAGTGACAAAATGCCACGAAATACTGCGGCAACACAGGCCAAACAAGCTACACAAAGCCCAGCAGGTTTCACATGGGGTTTTGTTTGTTGCTAGAGTGGGGAAGCAAAATACTAAAGAACCTTCAGGGTTCAGACACCAGAATGGTATCCTGATCCAAGGGTTCCAGTGGAGCTCAGATTTCACATCCTGGGTGCTGGAGATAAAAATCCATGTAGTCTGAATTAGCCATGGCCCAGCAGCTGCAAATGCGCACCGCTCCCCGCTGACATTTGTAAGCAAACAGGCAGGCGGGAGACCAAAGTGGTCTGAGAGCTCAGACCACCCCAAGATCTCCAGGAGCACTAACATGACAATGTCACTTGCTTGTGTTCAACCACCATTCTGAACTTGCAAGAATAAAATACCTCTGGTAGTCTTAACCAACAGTTAGTGGGGACAAAACCTACTAGCCAGCCAGCACAAGGCGTCTGTACAGCCAGTGCTGCAGCTTGGTGAGGCCACATCAAGCAAGAGGAGAGAGACTTCATGTGAGAGCATCTCTGGTCTGCAGGAAGGGCTCTCTTTAGGAGGCTGCCTGCTGTTGGTTCCGTTCCTTGGCCCTGAGGGAGCGCGTGAGGAAGCGGTAAGGATGGCAGGCCCAGAATCAGGCCTGAGACACTGCATGAGCAGCCCACAGGACGGACACAGCACAGAAGAGACACGGCTGTGGCATGGGAGCCATGCTGGCTTGAGCTGACAGAAACAAGAGGTGCAGCTGGAGCCGACATCCTTGGGAGGGTGTAGCACCATGCAGGCGCAGCACCAGAGCAAGGGTGGCTTCAGCTTGGATGCCCACCTGAGCCTTCAGAAATGTTGCCCAAAGCAGGAGCACACTGAGGCTGGTAGGGAGGGGAGAAGGTAGCAGCAACCTACCTGTCTGCCCTGGTTTAGGGCAGCTGCCCGGGCTGCTGAGGTATCAGTCAGATTTTTAGCAGCTCCTCTTGCTGCTGTAGAAGACAAAATGCCTGGCTCGGACAGCTGCTTGCCTGACTCTGCAGAGCATTTCTGGTGCTCTTCTTCAGCATTTGTTGTTCCTCTTTTTCTTCCCAGCAGCCCTTGTAAGTAAACTGGGACCTTTGGCTGTGAGACAGCTTTCGGCCAGAGGAATTGGTCAGCTGGAGCTATTGCAGCTGGCAAGTTTCCCTCCAACTCTTACAAGTCCTTAGCCAGAGGAACACACAGGCTTGCAGCATCTCTAACCAAGCTTCATTGCATGTCAAAAGGCTTGTTTTCCACCTTGAGGCATTTAGGATCACCTGCAGGTGGGTATATCCTGCACTATTATGAAACACAGGTACAGGTTTTGAGTGTGGGTCAAAAATGACCACTTCTGCAGCTGAATCCCTACACAGTCCGTAAAGTCTCTGCTCCCCTCCCTCTCAAAAGTGCTCTGTACTCACCGCTTGAAAAGACTTTGTTTACAAACCAGGAGCTTTTAAGGGAAATAAAAATCTGCTCTGCATCTAAGGCAAGGGAAGTTCAACAACACCAAGTCTTGTGAGAGGAACATGGCAATCCAGGAGGTGGCCTCACTCAGGAAATCAAAAGATCATGAGGCTGATCGGACTTATCTTCAAAGAGAAAAGCCAAGAGCAGTGAAATATGCCCATACTAAGTACATTTGTGGTTAGAGAGAGGTACATATAAAGATAACACAGCACTTTGCTGCTTCACATATCCCACAAGGTTAACGGTTGGACTTGATGATCTTAAAGGTCTTTCCAACCTAAACAATTCTATGATTCTATAATCAACAATTATGTAGGGTGCTGCTAGCTTTATCCCTCCTCACCTCCTCCCTTCTTCTCCCCCAAGCCAGGCCAGGCCATAAAGACTCTATAATGCTGCTGGGTCTAGGTCAAAATGGCTAAAAACTTTTAAAGCATTACAAGGACTTTTTTCCCAATTAGCCTCTTATTCAGTTGAGATGGCATTTAGCTGCCAAGGAAGAAGTCATACAGTTATTTTTAAAAATGGCATGTTTTCCTTTGCAAAAAATGCACTTTGTTTTACACCCCACTGCGATATGGGCAAGGCCTCTCTTTACTTCCTGTGAAAGACCATCTCATACTACCCATCGGGACTCTACTCCGTAAATAGAAACAGCCACTACCCTGTATAATTCACATCCTTGAGAGAAATGGATGTAGTGACTGCCTTCTCAAGGGCTCTAGCCCAGTTCCAGCTAGGATGTGTTGTAATTCACAAGTGCAGCCGTACGAGTCAGGTGGTTGGTTTTTGTGAGAAGCAGCTGTGTGCCACTGGGTACAAGGTGAGCAAGAGGCAGCCTCTTTTGGTGGGTTTCACGGAAGAGAGAAACAGACTGAAGAAGAAGAGAAACAAGTGTACGGCCTGACTCCCAGATTCCTGAAGCCCTACCAAACCCACTGAGCCCTTCTCTTCCTTAAGTCCCAGCCTCCCTGAGGAGGGAGCCCTGATAGTTCGCAGCCTCCCCACAGCTGGAGCAGAAAATTTCAGCTTTGGCAGCACGGTATGTTTGAGGACCACACGAAGCATGCCTGGGGCTGCTCTTAGAGCCTTCAGTCACGAGATAACCTTCATGTATCTTAATGCATATACTACTATAACACTTTAAGAATTGCCATATGGGTGCTCGCTACAAAATCCAACTACTAGTGAGAGCTCCTTGAACTGATGATAGCATTATGAACCACTCTGCCCCAGCCATCCTGAGCTAATTGCTTCAATAACTTTCTGCAAAGTCTCATCTTCACTGTTAGTTCTGGAACTCAGAATCTACATTTTGCCTGAGCCATGGCAGGATCTTTTGATTTGGCTGCATTTTTAATTCTATTATTATTATTAAGACAGGCATTAATCCAAGTAAAAAAATTGTGTTCCACAGAGATTTTGGCAAAGGTTCTAGATAGGCTTTGAAATTACCCAATCACTTCCATTTTGCGAACTCTCTTCAACTTACAAATCACATAGCTGTAGATTTTTTTTAAAAAACAAAAAAAAAAAGACAAGGAAAAAAAAAGGCTATATAGCAGTAGTGAAATGAGGGTTTGCTAGATCCCTTGAGACCTGGGCACATCATCCAAGGCAAGGATTGTGAACTGATCATTCCAGGTGGCAGAGACGCTGCCAGTGAAATTAAGAGTTCCAAATCATCAGAGCTAGGGAGAACTGGCCAGTGCTTCCCACTCCCAGGAACGTTGTGATGTTCAGTTTCAGATGGTCTTCATGATGCACCCAACGGCTCCTCTCTGATGGCAGCCCTGAGGCAATTCTTCTCCAAGGACTTCAGGACCACTGAATCTTGCCTACTGCCCATCTGCAGACCAGGGTCCTACAAACACTTCAGCATCCCAGACACCAAGAGTTTCTCACCATGTGACCATTGGATCCATTTGTTCCCAGCTCAGTGGGCTAGACAGTTAAATTAGGCACAAATTCTCCATAGTTCACTATGTCAAGTGAGCTGTGGGACTCCCAATTGCCTGGGGATTACACGGCTGGTAATGGTACTCCAGCCATTACGCATGGCTGATCTGCTGGAATGCAGATCCCAGAAGAAGTGGTCTCCACTCATAGTCTTTTTCTTGGAATAATCAATGGGAAGCGTTGCTCAACATAAAGCAGTCAGATCTAATTGACATGTGCTGGAGGCTGATAAAGAAACAGAGCTCTACAGATGACAAGCCCCAATTTATTCTCAGGCACTGAATTAACAGATGTACAGACTCAAAGGCCAAAAATCTCGTTTTCCACTAAAGTCCCTGTTAGTTCCTACAATGGATGGGGAAGCACTAAAAATAATAATTACAGCATAATTCAAAACACCAGTCATCAGAATATAATCCTTTTTTTGACTCCCTCTTGGTGGTTTGGGGTTTTTTTAGTGTTGTGGCTTGGCATTATTAGCAACAGAAATTTGTTATGATCTTATGTAAACAGAGTGGCTTTTTTTTTTTAAAAAAAAAAAAAGGGGGAGGGGGGGGAGAGCGCTTCAGTCCCGCCTGGCTCTCAGGCATCACTAGGTGGAGGCATTGCACAGTGCACGGCCAGTGCGGCTTCACTGCCATGGGGTTTTGGGATCCCCACAGCCACTTCCTATTGCAGATGTTATTATTCCCTCACCAGCCCTTGCCCTGGCACCCCTGATCTTTTCTCATCCTCAAGTTGTTTGCCCTTTTGGACGCAACCCTTTCCTCAGTAATAAGCTAGTTCACCTCCTAAATTAGGTACCCAACTAACTAGATGGCCCATCCCTCCAAAAATGTCACACATGCCAAAGTTAGCGGTTTTTAAAAAGTGGCAGCAGACGGTGCTGGCACATCCTTGGCTCGCTTAAATACATACATGTATCAAGCCATTCAGATCTAGGCCGAGGAGACATATTTTTCTGAAAAACTTGGCTTTTCTTGCAGAAGTCGGCATGTGTTCTATTCTCTTCAGTCTCTGAGGAGAAGCAAGTCCCGTTTACTCTAAAAATACAGGAATATGAGCCAGGTATCAAGCAGAACCAGATGTCACGACCCAGAAGAGAGCGTACACAGATGGCAGGGGGACATATGGCACACAAGTTCTTTCCCACTGTGAGTGTCCCTGTCAAGACAGCTCTTTAGCTTTTTCACTCTGTTCCTGTAGGCAATATGTAGGGGAGTTAACTGCCAATTTTTTTTTTCTGTTTTAAAGGGACAGATGAATCTTATTTCTTGTAACTCCCAAAGATCCTGCTTATTCACCTTTTAGAAGTGGGAGAATACATAACCTCCTTTACTTGTCTGTAACTTCTTTACTCCTACGAAGACGCATTTGTCCTGCCACTTCTCCTACACTCCATTTGAAAGGATGTGGTTGTGGCACACCTTACCCAGAAAGTACAGACCTAGTTGATACAGTCCGAGTGTGCTTCCCTAGGAGTGAGAGGTAGGACAAGTATAGGTAGCTTGAATTTCTTTCCAAATCCAACTGCTTGTCCAAGTCACCCACTTCCACCCACAAAAGAAATATAGTTACACATATTTGAAAAATAGAAAACAAAACGAACAAACGAACAGTAGGAGTATTAGAAACTATGTGCTCAAAGAGAGAAAAAATACCGTCTTAAGGACTTAAACGTGGCCCTTCTTATCTCCAAGGGAATTAGTATATATTCACAGTGTATAAACTGAGCAAGAAAGTGCAAAAGATCAAAATTGGCATTAGAGATTGGAGGAGAGGTGTGGCAGCACCAGGGTGTGTTACCGTGGGCAGTGCAGGAAAAGGAAGCACTCCCCGATAATGTATTGCTGGTGAGATAAGGGAAAGAGATAGCACATATTTTAATAACTGCCAACAGAAATAAAGCCCATCAGGGAAACTGCTTAGTGGAAAAAAAAAAAAAACAACCTTAATGGGACAGTGTTCAAAACTCCCCTTCTGCTACAGCCACCGCTGTGCTCAAAAAACCACGTAGAGCAAGATCAAATGAGTGGCTGGGAGCAAAAATGAACCAGAAAAAGAATTTACACATCTAAGTCACCTGATCTGGAGCAGCAATTCAAACCCAACCTTCCTGGAGCAGAAAATACACCTTAATCACTTGGTGAACCTTCTACCTTTCTTCAGGGTGAAATACTAACCTTGATAGTCACTGTCATTGCCAAGCAGAGCTCTAGCTCCGGCTGTAATGCCACAGTAACCTGGGTGCTCCCTCAGAGGAGGTCACACGAGCTGTGCTTTTTAACTGTGCCACCTGATGCCCAGCAGACGTCAGACTCCTGTTTCAAATCGATTTCAACATGGGAAGCAATCTTAGAGTGGACTGAGGACACAACTGGTTTGTACTACTTTCTAACTCACTTTTAGTGACTAATGTTCAGTTTGTCTTGACAAGTGCATCAAGTCCTAGTTAATATTATCTCATCCTACAAGAGAACAAGCATACATGTCAAGTGGTGTACTTTGCCTTTCCTCTTAGGAATAATGAGAGTAGGGATGAGAGGAGGAAACTACCGCTCCTGTGTCCATGCGTTGTAGCATCTATGACTAAACCAGACACCTGGGAGCACTCTGGAATAAAGCTGCTAGCCACTGATTTTATTTACATGTATTCTGAAGCTCTACAATGTAATACATGCTTAAGTATTTCTAGGGAAAAAATGTCTCTCCTTAGCCCAGACTTTTATAAACATTAACTGTTTTCTGCCTGCTTCATCTTCAAGCTAACTGCAGCTATGGAAGGAGGTAGTCAAACCACCATAGCCTCTGAACGAAAGGCAGAACGGGCTTCCCCCTCTAGCAGAAGATCAAGACAGCAAGACAAAGGCGAAATGTGAAATCACCTTTGCGCTTTTCTACCTGCTAGGATGCAATTTACAGAGGTAAATTAAAAGGGGGAAAAAAAAAAAAAAAAAAAGAAAAAGTCAGTCAGGACTGTCCTGCCTGGGGCCATCACATAGACTCCACCAGGTTGTAACAACTCGTTCTGGGTTTGGGCTCAGAGCACATGATCTTCCCTATTACATAAGCCTCTATCCATGAATTAATACAGTCACAGATGTGTACACACATGTGAAACATGAAACAGGCTGTATCTCGGCACTAGCGGACATAAAGGCAAGGAAGTGGGATATGGGAGGAAAAGTATGAAAGGAGGGAAGTCTCCCAGAAAAAATGGAAAAGATGCAGTGGAATTAGAAAATCTGAGCCAAGTTAATCACAAGGCAAGAAAGGGAAGAGGCAATCTGGAGTGCCAAATAAACTGACAGGAACAAGCCAACAGAAGAAGTATCACATGGTTATGGTTGAAAAGTAAAAAATGGTGCAGAGAATGCGTTCAATGTATCTTACACCACATAACATTCAGACTGTTTTCTCTGCCAGCATAGATATACAATAAACTGAAATATACCTACCACATTGTGGTGAACAAATACTTTTTCACAGATTACACAGCATTTGCCTTTTCCTTCTGAAGCCACCAAGTTCCCAGAAGCAGACTTCTGGCCAACTAACCAGGTTTTTTTTGTTTATTTTTTTTTTAAATAAAGAGCAATAAGCACATCTGTCTCTATGGGAATTCTTTAACTGTACCACAAAAGCAAGAGTGTTTTCCTATGCAACTTGCAAAAAAAAAAGTTTCCAAGGGGAGAAAACAGAGGCAAAATTCAGCTTCAAAATAAAGTCTCATGATAAAAGGATAAGCCACTTCGTGTCATGCTACGTTCAAGTAGTTAGCTAACAATTAACCACAATAACCGAAACCTTTCTCCCACACTCATTTTCACATAAGAAAACTAAAATGCCTAAATAATCATACTAAATGTGGTGGTTTAAAAGAAAGTATTAGGTAGATAAATGCTGACTCACATTCATCTGTCTTCACCTAAGAGTCATTAAGAGTCTCGTTTAGTGGGAAAATGCTTGTCTTAACTATTGTAGCAAACCTCTGAAAAGAACTATGAAAAAAGTGGCCAGAAATTATAATGGCACATTCACAGACAAAACAAAAAATACCAGCACAACTCCATGCAAATCAATGTACCTACCTGTAGTACTGCAAATCCTAGAGTCATTGGTGTTTTTTTTATTTCAAAGCATATGAAATTTGGAAGTTGAAAAAAAATCTACCACAGTTTGAACATCTTTTCTTTATTATTTCTCTCATTCTACATGGAAGTAAGAGGGTTCTCATTTTAAATGCAAGTGAAGACAAAATCTTTGAAGGAAAGTGTAGTTTTCAACACTTTTCTGAGCAAGTCTAAGTCTAAACACAATGTAAAAATTTGACAATAATGATTATCTAAACTCTCTAGGTTCCTAAATTTATTTTTTAAAGGTTCCAGCCTGAATGTTATGCATGTCCAGAGAAGACTGGACATCTACTAGAACAATAGTACCTCATCTGATGGATCTACCCTGTTCTCAGTTTTCATGGTGACAACTCAGAAGTCTCTAGTCAGTGGATGCTGTGGAAACTTACACAGCTGTGAAGCCCACAGCCAGGAGAATGAGACACTGCTCATAAGGAGTATTTTTAGACCTTCTCAAAGAAAAAGGTACCAGGAAATGCTAATGCAAATCTTTCGCTTTAAACTTATGTTCTACTCCTGGACCTTGCTTTCTCTTCCGTCAGTACAGCCCAACGAAGAGTATATTCTACAGTATACACGCATCCGAGAACCAGCTGAAAGGAATTCAGTGATAGATGCTATCCTGGCAATAAAGATAATGTAAGAACCTACTTCACTTCAGAAAAGAACCAAAAAAACAAGCAGAATTCACATTTGCATTCAGATGATGCTCTTCAAGGCTGGAGGGTGAAAACTCTTACCACTTCGGACCACCTTGAAAAGGAAGCAGCATGTCATTTTCTCATGCTGATGCACACCAAACAATGGGTTGGGGGTCCAAAAATACCAAGCTACTCCCAAGCACGTCGATATAGCCACATGACTCCAATTTTTTTCCTTCACAAGTAGACAAGATGTTATTTCTTGCCATTAGCACTTAGTCAAGTTTCAGAACAGGCCATTTTCCACTCTCTCCAGGATACCCAGCCCAAGCCCAGTCCTTTAATAGATCCTCAGTGAATTTCTATGCTTGTAGTTAGCACAGCTGAGACACGGAATGAGAACACCTGGTTTCCAGAGTAGCAGCACAGTCTAGAAAGCTTCCAGTTTGCAAGAAATCTGAAATATTTTCAGTTTCCTGATGTTTTCAAGAGACTAAGTTTAGAAACGCCCCACAGACCAGATATCACAGCATTATTCAATAAATGTCTAAAAAGCCACGGATTCCATTCCATTTGCTGAACACATTTGGTACCAATTGTTCAGCTGAAACACATTTAGTGTTGTGAGGACTTTTAAATATACCTGCTATATCATGTATTTTCTCAACCTCTTCAAGAAGCGATGATAAGGCATGTCATTCAGGAGGGGACCCCAAAGCTTGCACAGTGCAGATTCTTGCAGTAATGAGGGAGTCAGACAATCACGGAGAGGCAACAAGAAGAGGAACAGACGGACTAGGAAAATGCTAACAGCAGAAACAGACTTTTAATTTATCAACTGTCGTTTCAATTTTAAAAAGTGGGCTTCACAGCTTCTTCTTCAGTGGGTATTACATTTATGTGGATGCTAACTATTTTATAGTCTACCACCATCAGCAATGTTTACTTCTCATATCTGTGTGACTAACACAGCAAATTGTGTCACTACCCAAAACCTAGAACAGAAGTAAAATTGCACAGAGTTTTTCTTTTAGGGTGTAATTTGGGGAAGGGATGAGTAGTTTTTACTCCTTGAAGAAAACATTTACATTGTAATAGAAAGAATTTATGTAAAAAACCCCCACATTTCAGAATTACCTTCTCAGTATTATTTTTAATAAGTGCATCTTAACTTCCCTTTTCTGCAGAATTACTCAAAGTTAGGGGCAACAAATACACTTCAGAATAAGATACCTTTTTCCTGGATGGCATTTGATAGCGAACATTTTTCCAGAATCTTGTATTTGCTGAACAAGATTTCTCTGAGAAGTCCCCTTTCCATCGGATAGCTCCATGTTTTTGCTTAATGTATTTGATTGACTCTGGCATGCTTGTGTAGTCCTGTATTTCATCCATTTCTATAAGAATCACTTGAATCCCATCACGGATGAGTGCATTATACATAGCTAGTTGCTGCTCAGAGGTGTCTTCTAACAGGCAGCAACTGCATGTTTCTGATCCCAAAATAATCATCAGTCTTCTGCTTTGCTTAAGGGTTTCATCAGCAACACTGAGCAGAGCTGTAAGTAATGAAGGAACAATTAAAGTTTGCATAGAAACTTTACAACTGATGTCAAATATTTCTTAATTTTAAAATTGCATATATATGGAGCAGTGGCTAGCTGAGAGGACTGGTAAGTTTAAGATCTCCCAACTGTCATTTTTGATTCATGATCCATTGCATGAAATTCCTGATAAAAATTATTTTCTTCAGTCCCCAGGAGCAGGTATCATTCAAAGAACCTCAAGAATATTATTAATGCTGCTGAATCCTCATTTGTTCATCACAAAAAAGAAAGTGCAGACCCTCATAACATCAGAACAGGATTTTTCAAAAGATGCCAAAAAAAATTTAAAATAAAATAAATCCATTGGACAAATTATCCATTAAAAATAAACAAATATATCTTTGTTTTCAGAAAATAGGTGCTTTTTAATTGTATACACAATCTTCTAACCCAAGAACAATGTGTCAAAAGACAACCTATTAACTCTACTAATTAAAGCATACCTTCTCCCGGTAAATTATCCCTTCCTAATATAAAGAGATTATATCCACATTGTTGTTCTAAAACATCAGGGAGTATTCTGTGAACAAAGGTTTCCAGATGACAGAAGCTTCTGCCTCCACTGTTTTTTGCATACACGACATATGCATCATAGATTTTCCCATCTAAAACAAATACAAATGTTTATATTAAAAAAAATAAAAACCAGCAATGTGCCTTTATTGCAAAGTTTCATTTTGGATTGTTTAAAAATAGTAATGAGGGGCTGATTCATCTATCTGGCAGAATAACATCAAAGCACTAAAATGCTCAACAAATCAAAAGCAAGATGATCAGCCACAGAACCTGACCTCTTTTCCCATCATGGGGACAGATGTGCCAGCAAGTGAGCTGGATGCAGGACCTGGGACCTCCAGGAGGGAGTCCCCAAACCCCAGAGGTGCCAAGAGATTAAGAAAGAGACCTCTTGCAGAACTTTCTTCACCACCTCTCCTGAAACAAACTCAACGGCAGTTATCTCCACTTCTGACTAACCAGGAGAGAGGGTGGAAAATGGCAACTCTTTCTTGTAATAAATCTGTGAGGGAAAGGTGGGTAGAAGAAAAGACCAGAAGGCAGATGAGTTTTTGAGAGTTAAAATTGCGTAATAAACAGGAATGAAGAAACCAAACCAAAATCAGATTTAATTCAACAAGCTAAATTTAGCTCAACAAGCTACAAAACATAGTTTCTTTGATTTTTTTTTGTTTTCATTAGAACTCTTTTAAAGTGTTCTAGGAAGACGGAACTTTTAACCAGAAGCTGAAATTACTTTTCTGTGAAAACATTTAGAACAGCCATGAGTAAATGTTAACTATCTCAATGCACATAATCCCTTTACTTTCAAGCTATGAGGAACTTCAGACAGTCTAATTCTGAGGACTGCCAAACAAAATATCTATAATGTTGCACTTATTCCAATTTTTTTAATGTATTTGTCTACACCACAAAAATCAAAACACGTAAGAAGAATCACAGAGTAGAGAACTAGTAGCATTTTTTCTCTTTGACATGTAACCATCATAACTGACAGAATTGGGTAAAAGAGAGAAGTTGCAAAAACAAACAAACAACCCCCCCCCAACAAAATTAATCTCTGAGAAAGAGAGTCTGATTTTCGATATAAATATTTAATGCACGTCTTTAAACAGCCAGTTTACAGGATGTAGCTCTGCTGACACCTATTGATCATCATCAGAGTGACCATAAATCTATATGTTAAAGAAAATACAGAAAAGCAAAAAGCAGCATGCTAATTTGAGGAAAACCTAGAGTTGTTTTTGACCTATCTCACCATGACTGCCTTCAATATTATGCAGTGTTTATTACCTCAACTATGATTATGTATTTTATGCATATGACTACAAAAAATACCCCCCAAAATGTCTTTATGCGTATCTAAAAATTCCTCAAGGAAATTCCACATACATTCTACTAAATAATCACATTATTGCTTAGAAGTAATGGCAAGTGAAAAATCAATAGGCTAGTTACACTAACATACCTGGTCACACTTACATACCTTCCTTACTTGCAAAGGCACAGACAGAATTACGGTACCAAAGTACCAAGTCAGTCTTGAAAATCTTGTAGATTATTAAAGTAATAAATGTTAAAATTAACAAAGAGACAAGCCCTCCAGTCAGCCATCTTCGCACATCAGGAACTGCACAAAAATATAGGAAGATTTTTTTTTTAAATGCTGTATTTGTCCAAAACTGATCTTTTACACAAATGTAATACAAATTTGAGTATCGTATTTTTCACTTCCAACTGCCCATTATTTTAATAGTGATAAATATAGTACTACAGCAACTCCTCCCCTATGCACAGGTACATGCATACATGCAGCAAACTGTAATCCATCTGTCTTCTAGAGACATGATACATGAGCATTTGGTATCAAAACCCCCTCTGGGGAAGTCAAGACAAACACAGGCCTCAAAAATAACAGTATTTCTTACCTCTGTGTTTTAATATAATATAGGATGCAACCTGCCCAAAGGCATTTGAAGCTTGACAGAAAAATGGTTGCTCATAATCTTCACTATTCACTTCCAAAATTACTAGTTTCACAGAATGCATAGGGCGTCCATCGTAAGAAGTTGCGTCCCTATCCAAAAGGCGACAAATAGAGCCATAAAACCACAGCCCTTTCTGGAATGGCTTCATCACTAACAGCTGCAGCATGACAATGGTTGTTCCCATCTGCAAGTGTCAATCACACCAGTATAGACGAGCAACTACATTATATGAAGGAAACAACAGTCAGGCCTCTTACTGACATTTAGCACAGATGTGTGAAAACATCAAGACGTTCTTATCTGGAGCTGTGTTTCCCCAAAGGAATATAAGGTTTCTATAGTCTAAAGTACAAAAATATACCTTACAAACTTAAGTAAACCTTTATTATGGGCTTCCCAGTCCCTCTAAGAGTAGGCAGAGAGCCCCAGTGCTTGGTGACAAAGAAATTCCACAATGTGCTATGACATCGAAAGAGACCCTGGTGGTGACCCACAGCAGACAACACCAACTCACACTCCAGTTGCAGGGAGCAGAGTCTAAACTGCTGCTTCACCCCATGGATCAGTGTCAGGCTGCACCATTGAGTATCTCCCATATGTTGTACAAGGGCACAAAAATGCTTGTTATGCTGTACATTCGGTTAGTCATGTGTACTGCGACGTGTGACTGATGTGTGAACTAAACAACTTTTTAACCACCAGCAAAATAAGGGATACCACTACCTCTTTAACAGTACATCTCAAATGCAAAATTAATAACTAGTCTACTTAGCCAAGCACTTTCTTTCCTGAAAACATATTCTAGTTCCTTTAAAAAAAAAAAAGCTTGAAATATATCATAAAGGGCATATATAGGACCACACAAATCAAATTATGAGCAAAAAGTTACAGTAATTTGAATATTGTAACAAGGAATTAATGAATCAACATCATTAATGCAAATGACTAATGGTTGCAAAGATGACCACTTAAGTGCTAGTAAGTACAAAAAATAACATTGCTTTTATGATATCAATTCAGTGACTGTGTGCCTCTGCATTATGTCCCAATTGTTCATGGCATTACAATTCTTTATGACAGTACAATGTAGTACTTTTGTATAAGATTTTCTCTTGGTAAGCACTCAAAGAATTCAGCATTTTATTTCCCCCATTGTTTTATGATGAGGACTTATTTCTCATAACTATATTCTTACTTTGAAGGTATCATTCTCAATTCTTCATCAGTTTCTCACTCCTAGATAGTGCTTGAGAATTAAAAAAAATGATCACATTTTTTCTTCATAGCACCACAATGAGATGAGGGCTGACAAAAAACCTGCAATTTTTAGTTCCCAACCGGTCAGATTACCTTCTGCTCCAATTTTAGTTGCCTTTTCAAGTCAGGTCTAATTTCTTCTCTCCTAACTCCATTTAATCTGCTTTTCACCCTCACCTTATCACCCAGTTTCCCTTCTCATGCTTTACTCAGTCCAAGTCTGTTTTCCTCCCAAACCCCAACTCATCACTGGAAATCTGTCCCCCTTTTCTCCTGTGCCTCCACTAAGCTTCAGTATAAATGTCCTCAACAAAGTCTTCCATTAGCTCTTCAGCTGATGTCAGTTATACTTCTCTAACTCAAGGCTCTTAAACCTGGAAGTCTCAATTTCTCCTGTAAAGCACAGCTTTGACGTCTTGCAACCTTTCAGAGAGGCAGATGTGAAGGGAAAGGAGAATGCAAATGGAAGAGACAGTTGGAAGATCATGTGCCTGGACATGCTCAATCCAACTGAAAGAGGTCTCTGCCAGGCCAGAGCCTGCTCAATAGAAACTGTGTAACAATTATGAGACTGTAAGTCTACAAAACCCCTTTTCCCAAGGTTGGAAATTAAAACAGATTTTTACAATGACCAAAAAGAGCACAATCACATGTGAAGTCCATGTGCTTACTGTGTTTCAAGTTTCTATTTCAAAGCAGAAAGTGGATTGGAGGAGGCAAGCATTAGAGTTTTTTAAAAGAAAGCTATTTAAGCAAGTGGAAATTGTTGCGAAATATTTTAATGTCAAAGGCAGAAAGTTGCACTTTGGTTGCCAACATGGTATTTTCTAATCTGAAAAGATACTTACTCATAAGGACTTGCAAAAATTCTGCTCATATGAAATTCATCAATATACACACCGTTGCCTGTCCAAAACACCTCATACCCATCAGCACCTGTTGTATTGCAATCCACTGTAACCTGTGAGCCTATAAAATTGTGTTACAAAGTGAAAAGTTAACTTCCATACTCTAATTAAAATCTATACAATTCTGTTCACAGACTCCCACACAGACCAGATAAGGATGGTCCCACCCCCTTTCTCAGGGGTGTTCTAACAGAGGGTCTATACACTCAGTGATTTGCAGGTTCAGAAAGAGACTGGTAGGACAGAAGAGGCTAAATTCAGGAAGAAGATGCCTCTCTCTGGGGCATCACTTTCCCTGCAGATTCAAAGATGGATCTGTTCTTTGAATCTCTTCCAGAGTGATGGAAAGCAACAGATGTGACAGAGAACCTCTTGGGTTCCCTATAAATTTCTTTGCATCTGAGAAACTTCCATACAGGTTTCCAAGGACTTTGGAAGTAACATGCCTTGTCTCTTTCACTCTCACCCCCAAACACCCCTTCTTCTGGAGATCAACATAGAGAAACTGAGCTCTTCACTGAAATAGCTTTTGTTAAAAAAAAAAAAAAAAAAACCACCACAGAAGCAGGCACTCCGCAGGTATAAATTTTCACTAGGATATAAAATCATATTTTCTTATAGAGAAAACTACTTACCAAGTTCCACTTCAATGGAGTTGTTTCTTGGGTAAGATATTTCTGGGGGCTTTTTTGGTGGGCTCACTAACCAAAAGAAAGAAAGTTCTTTTCAGAAAACTCAGGGCAAATGCAGCCTGTTCTATGTTCTATAACCAAAGTACAACCTAAAACACACCCCTGTCCTAGGGACAAGGTTGTCAGCAATTTAATAACAGACATCACTCAATACTGAAACTACTGTATCTCAGGTAGTTGTTACTTCTGACTTGAAGCTATGCTATTCTTTGCTCCACCTCTTTCAAAATGTAGTGCCACAATCTCTACTAGGTGGTGGTATCTCTACCAATCTAATCTCTACCAATCATGGTGGCCTGGCTGTTGCATGGCATAAAAATCCTGTAATATTTCATGCACAGGCGCTGAGAAGGGTATGGGTAAATATCCGCAGTATTACCCCCTACAGTTCAGATAGCCTGTCATCCAGCACCCCACAGATACAAACTGGAGACAAATACTTAGAAGTGTAATTCATCTATTTCAGACTTTTACTATTATAAAGGGGAAATTTAATTTCTGTACTCGTTAAAGGCCTTACAATTCTTCCCACAGCACTGTCTATAAGGAATTATACCACCAGTGGCCCCTGTTAGATCTTTACGTTAGAAGTAGATATATGACTCTCTGGAAAGCTTATTTCTTTCTACAGGCTACAAAGAGAGAGTAATCAACAGGTGAAGATCTAGACATCTAGAGTGAAAATGTCTCAGTAAGGCTAAATGAATCCCAACTTGGAGGGTCCCTCACTGAACACACATATCATTTCCAGCTGTCTCAGCCAGCTGTAGGGCATTTTAGAACATCTCCTATCAGATATTCAAGGTTCAAGGAAGTTTCTCCAAGAGCACAAATTAACAAAAAGGAATCATAAAGCATCCCATTTGAGCCCCCTAGTGAAGCACACGGTTGCCCCAGATATATCCTTCCCCTTCTGAACACTGGGCCTGCACTACTGTTTGGACCCCAAATCACCCCTTTCAGTATTGACTTGCTCAGCTGGAGACTTTAAAAACAACTGAGCTGCCTTCAGTAATTTACGGCAAAGGAGTGATACGGTTTTGCTTCTACTGAATAGTGGGAGCTGAAATTACACTGAGAGAAGATCTAAGGAAAAATGTTAAGATCAGAATGATCATTTCATCTGATCTGACCTTCTGTTCCTCATTTTCTTTACCCATATCATATACATATGACATGAATACGTATCATATTCATATAATGTCATATGTATAGATATGCACATATATACATACATAAGTATGCATATATATACACACACAGACAAAACAGGCAAGCACAAAAAGACCACTAAATAGTAATGCAATCTATTAGTAAACCTGAAAATGTCTTTCATCAGCTGAAACGTAAAAACAGTATTGGCATTTCATCCACACAGCCTTTTCAGTGATCCAATATCAATCTCACAATGCTGTGCTATCAAAGGAGTTCGTGTTTTACAGCTAGGCCTTCTTTTATATTTTTTTGTTGTGCTGGTGGCCCCCCGACATAAATCAGGGTCTACAGAGCTAGACACACATTATCAGAGATCAGCAGTTCTTGTGCTGAGGAGCTTGAAACCAAAACCAGAAGAGACAAAGGTTTGAAGGAAACAGCACACACAATCAAGATACTGCTACAATTTGGGCTGGTTTAGTTCACTGTGCTTGCAGCAAGAGGATAATGTGAAAGAGAGAGAAGTAAGACGGGCAGGATAGAGGGCGCAGCTACAGCAGAAAGTATTGTGCCTACCAAGCCTTACAGGGCACCTGTTTAGGGACCTTGGCAGCTGGTTTGGGCAGCAAAGCTTTGACATACTGCAACTTTGAACAGGGGAACCAATCTTCAACACAGTGGCAACAACACACAAAAATATATAAGCTCTCAGTCAGCATAACTTTCCTTCATATTTAGGTGAAAACTAGTAGCCTTAAGCATGTCTATCCACAAATTGGGTCTTTTAGCTTTAGTCTTTAGAAACTTGGACAAAAATTTGGAGTTATTGTTATGAACACAAACACAGTGAAATTATCTATTTACCTTCTACAGTCAGAATGATGTCTCGTGAAATGCTATACTGTTTTCCATTGTAGGTATATGTTGTTTCGCATGTATAGTTTCCTTGATCATGTACAGTCACATTGAAAATTATAAGATCACTGTTTGAGAAGGCAAACCTTTTCCCTTCCAGCAGCCGGCAGTCCTAAATGTATGTAGAGAACCCTGTTAATTCATATCACTATCTCTTTCCACGGTTTGTCTCTCTTTAATGCAATCTGAACTTTCAATGGACCATAGCATACAGATGGATGCCTTGCAGACGCTGAGGAAGAGCGAGGAGAGCGGAGTAAGAAGCAAAACATACTTCATTTTGGCTCAGAGTTTTTAATGCAAAGAGACTTCAGTTCATTTCCTATGGAAAACAACTTTCAATTTTAGGGAAATAAGGAAGTGAAATGCAAGTGTCAGGATTTGTAAAAGCATTAATTAATGAAGAACTGTTTAGTAATTAGACTTAATTGTTAAAAGTATTTGAATATTCTTGGTACCACATAGACTGCATGGGAATGCTGCAGAAGGCACTACATTCTTGTAACATAAAGAGCATTTAAATAATCTTAAGCAATATGAAACGGCATTTATTTACTGGAACAATATTGAGCACATAATGGACATGCCATCTCTCACAAATGACATGCTAAAACTGTTTTTGCAAAAAGAAATTTCCGACAGTGTTTCACTAACAGGTAAAAAGATGCCACCTGGTGGATACATGGGTCAAAGTCTCCTACATCTAAGCAGAATGTCTACCCCATTAATCAGAAAACTTGTACACACCTTTAAAAGATAAAAAGTCTTAATCCTCTCCCAATTTATTCAAAAACATTTTTCTCCCATTTACAATAAATGTTCAGGTTTTCTCTTACAATTCACAAACATCAGTGATTTATATTTTAAATAATGGACAGCCATAAGACAGTGCAAAACACAGCAGTCTCACCTTATACCAATGAACAGGCTGAATATTCTTCTCATTCCTGAAATAATCCAAGTGTGGACACACAACCTTTGCAGATGATAATGTGAATATCACCTCCTCTACAGCAAATTTCTCATTTAAGCATAAACCATCAATCCTCTCAAAAACTGTGACTTTTGTACACATTTTCCTGCAGCCTGTCAAATTCCTGCAATTAATATAACACAATTAAATTAACCTATTTGGCATATTTTCCAACTCAAAAAATATATGGCATTCTTTTTGGAGAAGAGAGGATGAGAAGCTTACAGTTTCTCTAATAGATTTACTTTTGCCTACTAGGAAAAAGAACCCAAAACTAAACTTACTTTCCCCAACCTAAAGTTGGTTTTTGTGAATGCATTCTCCCTTCTTTAGTAGTATTTCTCTTACCCCCCCAAATTCTACTTGCTTTCTAAAAGTTACTCCCTTTGCAACTCATTTCTGTAACAAGGTAATTTTTTTTTTAACTTTCACCTTATGACACATTCATAATCTCCAGAATCTTCTAACACTGCAGGAAGAAACCAAATTAAATTCTTCTGCTGATGAATTCTAGAAAGTTTGTCTCTAGGCACAGCTGTCTGGTTACCAACTCTATACCATGTTAAGTTGTAGTCTCCACTTTTCAAGCTGTTTTCCAGCGAACATTTAATAGCAAGAGGCTGCCCATCAGGCACGAGACTTTGCCTCAACATCACATCATAGGCTTCACATTTCTCTAAAAGAAAGATAAACATCAAAGAAAACCTCAGACCCTATAAAAGGAACTCATTTCTTGATTACATTTACAAAGTTCATTGGAGTTTTCACCTCCATTCTCAAGTGATCTACTACAAATACAATTATAATCCCTTATCTTTACAGTTGAGAGTACTACTCAGTCATATACAGATACAGTTATGCCACTGACATAAAATGCTGGTTTTTGAATGCAAACTTTACACTCTGTAGAATCTCTTTGTTTGCAGCAGACTGTCATTTGTATGTTTTAGTTCAGATGCAAATTGCTGAAGTACTTGTATTTCTCCTGTTTGTTTCATGCACATGTACAAAAACACACCCATGCACACACAAATTTAACATTTAATGTTTTATTTGTTAACTTCACTTAACTGTAGTCAAATTCTTCAAGACAGACTATGCTTTCAGTACCCAAATGTCCTAAGAGGACACTGAAGTTAAAGTTGTTTGTTGCAGAATTACTAAGTTTGCTATGGAAATTTCAACTCGCCCTTCATTTTCTGAGCATTTAGAGAGGAATTATTATAAGCACTTACCAGTGAGCTCATTTTCTTTCTTCCTGACCCAAGGAGATCCATACAGGAAAAGAGCAACACCACAATTATTTTTTTTTGTCAATTTGACAAAAAAGGCACCAACTCTGGATACCATGGTCACATTCCCGCATCAGTATTATATTTATCTAAAATGTTTCATCAGAATATAAGAACAGCCACACAGAGTCATGTAAGTGTCTGTCTAGCCCAAAACCCTGTCTCTGATAACAACCAGTGGCAAATGTGTAAGAAAAGAGAGTAGGACACAACAAGTAGAACAATACTTTGCTTTTGGTCCCTTTCTTTCCTCTTATGTTCCGCATGAAAAACCACTCACTGGCTTTTATAATTTCTCTGGGTATCATGTATTTCTTATTAAGAGAACTGGCAAAGTAAACTTTCCCTTATCTGCCTAGTCTATGGTATTTACAATTTTATAGACCTCCATCACATCCTGCCTCAGTCAACTCTTCTTTACCTCAGTCCTCCATTAATTTAATGACTTCTCACTGGAAGCCATCCCATATCAGACAACACTGTCACTCATCTCCTGATACACTCTTCTGATACAGTCTTTCTGAGATGGCATGACCAGAACTGCAGAGCTAAACTGATGCACATTCACCATGGCGTTATAGAGTAGCATAATGAAGCTTTCTGTTTTCTGCTCTGCTGCTTCCCAAAAATTCTGCTTTTCTGACCACTGCTGATGACAGAACTAATGCTTCCAGAGAGCATCCAGAGATGTCAAAGTAGCATTTTTCCCAAGTGGTTATTAACTAATTTAATGCTCACATCACACACATAGAGTATACATGTTTCTGCCGTATGTGTATGACCCTTTCATCCCCCACCACGTCCATTTGATTTTACTTATTGACATTCTATCACTAAACTCTTCAATAACCAGACAACCTCTTCATTGTGAGCATTAGTTTTGACCACCAAGGGATAATTTTGTATCATCAACAGTTCTCACCACCTCACTACAAATTTTTTCCAAATTACTTATCAAAACATTTAATTGCTCAGATATCTGTACTGAATGCCCCATAATAACCTTGAAGGTTATGAAATGCTGCAGCCACGGGAACCCTTCTCTGCCACTAAATGCTAATATTCTGAAATAGCGTCTTTTTTTTTTTTTTTTTTTTTTTTTTTTTACACACTTCTTGCCTCTGTTAATCTGAAATCCCTCCCTGCCCCCAGTGCCCTCCATTATTTCCACAGAGGTGCACACATAAGTAAACAGACAATAGAACTCTCTGCTATTGGGGGGAGGACAGCCAAATAATCACCTTTCCATGCTATTACTTACTTAGCCAAAAAACAGATTATCCAACAGATTGGTGAACTTTGCAGCTTGCCCATGCATGGGCAAAAAAACCCAAACCAAACTTAAACCAAACCATTTCCAACCAAATGGCTTCCTAGAAACCCAAGGAATGGAAATTCATTAAGTTTTTCTTTCAACAGTCTGGCACTGCTGCAAGATTCCAGGTGGAATGACAAGATTATGACAGCAACTCATTTAAACCATTTGAAATGTTTTAAACACGAACTGGATTGTTGGTTGACAGCTGAGGGGCACAAACAAGCAGTTGCAACTGAGTAGTCTAGCAATTTTACAAAAATCTAGATGTTATATTATTGTCAAATGGCTATATTTTCCAATATGAAAAAATCCTAAGGACACATTCCATAAAATTAAAATTACAACTCATTTAATCAGATTATACACCAGAGGGTCATGCTGCCATCCAGACAGGTCTCAACAGGCTGGAGAAGTGGGCTGACAGGAACCTCAGGAAGTTCAACAAAGGGAAATGCCAAGTCCTGCATCTGGTGAGGAATGACCCCAGGCACCAGTACATGCTGGAGATAATTCAGCTGGAAAGCACCTCTGCAGAGAAGAACATTGAGGTCCTGGTGGACAACAAACTGACCATGAACCACCAAAGCTCCCTCATGGCAAAGAAGGCTAACGGTGTCCTGGGCTGCATTAGGACCTGCCAGCAGGTCGAGGAAGGTGATCCTTCCCCTCTACACAGCACTGGTGAGGACAGATCTGGAGTACTGCAGCCAGTTCTCGGCTCCCCAGTACAAGAGAGACATGGATTTACTGGAGAAAGTCCAGCACACGGTTACAAAGATGATGAAGGGAGAGGAGCCTCTCCGACATGAAGAGAGGCTAAAAGAGCAGGGACTGTTCAGCCAGGAGAAGAGAAGGCTTGGGGAGTGTGTGGGTGGATCTTATCAATGTGTGTAAATACCTGATGGGAGGGAATGAAGATCAAAGAGCCAGACTTTTGCCAGTATTTCCCATTGACAGACAAGAGGCAATGAGCACAAATTGAAACACAAAAAAATTCCATCTGAACAAAAGAAAACACTTTTGTGTTTGTAAGAGTGAGCAAACACTGGAACAAGTTGCCCAGAGAGATTGTGGAGTCTCCATTTGTGAAATATTCAAAATCCAGATGGACACGCTATTGGTCAACCTACTCTAGCTGACCCTGGGGGCAGTCAGGGAGGTTGGACTAGATGATCTCAAGAGCTCCCTTCCAACCTAAATTATTCTGTGATAACATAGCACATAAAATATCACATATGTTTTATAGGTTCCTGCTTTTAGGACTGTTTAAAAGAACTCATTAGCATGCACATAAATTTGTAATTTACAGCCATTTTCACAGAAAATTAGTATTACTTCTGTGAAAAAATGTTTCAGAACAAGAACTTCTGTAGCCACCAATAAACTTACCTGCAATAATAAAAGACAGAAATGCTGTTGTGATATTACATGAAAACAATGTTTTTGCTGACATGTTTCCCTGCAGAAATGGAAATAAAACCTTCAATTAGTGGTTTCCAATATAAAATCCCAAAATTTAAAGTCAGCATTTGCATTACACAGTTTATACAGGAGTTACACCGTTAATACAGGAAACAGGAAATATAGGAAAAGTCTTTGGCTTGTTTTGAGCCTGTTACCTGCTTGTTTTACCTGACAGCTTCTAATTATTATACCAGAAGACAAAAAATGAGTCAACATTTCCTACTCAGCTTGTCAAACACCCAGGATTTTTTACATCTCTAGCACACTCCTCCCCAGTTCTTGCTTTCCCAAGCTACAGTCTTAGTCTCTCTAACTGTCCCTTAGATGGAATCCAATTTCATATTTCTGACCATCTTTTCCACCCTCTTCTGTACCATCTCCAGTTATGTTACAGCCTATCCGAGGTGGGGAGGGGAGAACAGAACTTGCATACAGTCCTCAAAACATAGATACACTACGGATTTATAAACCAAACCATTTTTTTCCTGTTTTTTTTTCCCTAATGATTTCTAACAATCTATTTGTTCTTTGAGTACTACCAAGTATTGACCTGATATTTCCATGGGCCTAGGTAGTAAAATCCCAAGATCTCATCACTGAGTGTTAAAAATCAGGTAAACTCGGTCAGCCATTGAGCACATGATGTTAGGATTTTGCCCGTAAATTTTCATTTTACATTTTCTTTACATTTATCTACAACAAACAACTTCTGCTGTTACTACCCAGTCATTCACTATCATGACATCCTTCTGCCACTCTTTGCAATTAACACCTCTGTGTTCTAGCCTGAATAGCTTTGCATTGTTGGCAAATTCTGCCACTGCAACAGTTTCCCTCTGTCCAGATCATTAAAAATATATGCTGAGCAGAAGAGAGTTGTTTGGGACTCCAGTAGTGATCTTCCTCCACCTGAAAAACTGAGCATTTCTCTTTTACCTACTTATTTATACATGTGAGAATAAATATATTACGGCAGTCTGGCTTCATTGACAGCCTCTGCTGAACGCCTTTTGGAAATTAAGGCAGATTGTATCAACCATGTCTCCAGTACCCAACGTGTTCACATACACTTGTACAATGCTAACACACTTCTAGTACTTGAGAGCCATGACTTCCCTTTAGGAAAGTCATTGTTGCCTCCTTCCCTACATAATTTATCTTCATTTCCACTGGTTCCATTCTTTAAAGCAGTTTCTACCCAGCTGCCGGCTGGAGACACCAGGCTCACTGGTCTCTATTTTCCTGGCTCTCTTTTGATCACTTGGGGAGGATAAAAAAACATTTATCACTTTCTGATCTTTTGGCCCCAAAGCTGCTATAAATGAGACATTTACAACAAGAGAACACAAGAGTAAGTATCAGCCAGTCGTGGTACTTTGTTACAGATCACTTTGTTCTACAACTGCCTTTTACTGATTTCTCAATTTGAGACAGATCCTTCCATGGAAGATTAGCCATAAGAAAAGGTACTGGCACTGAAATCCATGCTCTTCCAAGATGAACTCAAATGCAAAAAATCCTTTTTTTTTTTCCCTGTGCTATGTTCATATCTTCCCATAGCCCATCCCACAGGGGTTTTTTTATACCTGAATGATCTACTGGCTCTCAGAACTCTTTGGTAGGTTTCTCATTCCTAATGTGTTTGGAGAAGGATCTATTAGATGCGTGCCTCTGACAAGTTGTTCCTTAACTTGGCCTGCCCTACTGCTTTTTTTTTTTTTTTTCTATTCAGCCTACCACAGTTTTTACAGCACTGTGAAAGGACAGATGCAATTATTCAAACTGAAGGACGAGCAGGAGAACCCCATCTTGTTGTGAAGAATCTTAGCTGATCACACTTCTGGCTGCTGTGTTTTACTTCACCAAATTGACTCAGAAGTGTGCCATATATTGAGTCATCCACACTGCTTCTTGCAATGCCTGCTTTCTTCCTTCTTCCCCTTCTCCCCCCTCCTCCCTCATTGCAAATTTCCTCTCCAATTCTTGGGCAGGTCTTTTCTTGCCTAGCTGTAAGAAGGAATGAGTCCCTGCAAGAATGCTGAGCATAAAAAGACATAAAACTTTGAAATCACTAGTGGGGATTTACCTGTGCTTGTACAAAAGCTCTAATTTTCTTCACTAACTGTGACAGACAGTAGCTCTTAAAATCTCTAGGTTTCAATTCTAGAAAAGATGAAAATATTACAATGAAATAATTTAAAGAGAAGATGGGACTGAATAGACTCCACTTATGACCAGGTATTTTCTTTATGACTTCTCTAAATCAGTGGTTTTTCATAAGCTCTGTTCCACTACAGTGTTACCTTACTCCACTGTTCTGTCTCACACATGCTCTGTCAAGCAGGTTTTTGCCCCCTTCAGAATCCTGCTTCTCTATAAATTCAGTATTCTTTCTATCTATTTACATTTATAACTTGCCCTTTTGCCAACATGGAAGACCTGCAAATATATTATAGCCCTGTGTAAAACCATACACATGAACTGCTCTGAAGAGATTCCTTCTTGTCTCTGACTTCACAATGAAAAAAGTTCCATTTTTGCAGAAGATATACCCAACAGCAAAAATTGGGTTCTGCTCTGTGCATGCACTCACACAAGTCATGACGAAAATAACAAACATATGCCTGCATAGTCAAGTGCAAATGTTTTTCCTACCACATTCCGCCATGATGAACAGCTACATTTCTCCCTTTTCCCAGCCATTTTATCCACATCTTGAGCCTGCGATCGACCTCTGGAGCTTTACCACTCAGGACAGAATTCAGCTGGAGTTATCTTTGCCTAAATTTTCCAGAAGAAAAAAAATTCCATGTGTCCGAAGCCATGCCCATAAAGTTTCACCCTGAAAGGAAATATTTGTATCAACTTAAAAAGAAAAAAAAAAGACAACTTCCTGAAAGATCTCTCCAATGATACACGCATCTGAATTACAATTACAGCATCCATGATAGCACATAGTAAAGCTTAATTCTTATTAAAATCTGTCATTAAATTGGTACAGTGACCTTTTCCTCTGCTCTCTAGTTGTTTTAAAATTGTTCTACTCTAAAAAAAACCCTAGTCTCATCAAAACTTTGAAGAATCATGGTGTTCACTAATTTTTGCACACTCAAGGCACTTTTTTCTTTCAATTTCTCATTCAAAAACACAGACAGATTAAAACACGCAACAGTTCCATTCTCAGAATTGAGAGAACTGACTGAAAGTCAGAGTATCACACCATTTCTTTTACATAAGCCCATGAACATTTTAAACCATAACAATTACATATTCACATTACCTTAAGCGCTCCTATTAACTGCAAGGTACTCCATGCCTCTTGAAGAGCTTAATCAAGTGTCTCACTTTTGATCTAGGAAAAATGATTACAACAAACACAGATATTCTGCCGGTGTTGAGGCATACCTAGCTGGTGCTGAAGAGCCGGGTTAGCCACCCCAGCTGGGATGTAGTTACAGCACTGAGACTGTATCGATAGCCGTTTTTCCTGCGAATCGCAGACATCCCTCACCAGGTATGGCAGCAAAACATTTTTCAGTACTACTCATTTAAATTCTCACACATTCCTGGAAACACTGACTTGAAAGGGGCTGTAGCTCCTCAGCGGTGTAGGAACTGCGTTCCCAGCCACTGGCCTGGGCGTGCTGAGGGGCCAAGGTTTAACTTCAAAGAAAAGGTGCTCTCACACTTTCTCTCAGAAACAGAGCCACCGTCGCACGCACAGCTTGCAGGGGAAAACGCTGACCTTTTAAAACAGATTTCACTCCCACTCCTAAACTGTCCTCCCTCAAGAGACACCACCTCGGGGCTGAGCCACCTCACAGCCCCAGAAACGGGACATCGGAACAAAGGACAACTGTCGGAGCATCTCTGGGGATTTTCATAGAATCACAGAATCGTTTTGGTTGGAAAAGCCCTTTGAGATCACCTAGTCCAACCGTTAACCTAACCCTGCCACCCCACCACCAAACCACGTCCCTAAGCACCACATCACCTCCAGGGACGGGGACCCAACCATTCTCCCCCCGGGTGATCCCAAGCTGGCTGACGCCGACCGCCCCGCCACACGACCGACGGAGGAGCGCGGTTTCCGCTACCGCCGACCGTTCCCCGCCGCCCCCAACCCGATGCCCCCCTCAGCCACCCCCGGCTTTCGGGGGCGGCCGCGGCCCCTCGCCTCCCGGCCGGCATTGCCACGGACGTCGCCTCCGCCCTCGCCGGCTTTGCCCCCGCCGCCACGGCCGCCCGCCGGGCAGCCCGGCCCCCCGGGGTTCCCTCAGGACGAGCCAGCGCCCAGAGCAATCCCCCCCCCGCCGCCACCCCCCGGCCGGAGCCGGTCACACCGCGGCGCCGCTACCGGCCCTCGCCTCGTCCCGCAGGCAGCTCCTGCTGGCGGGGCCTCCCCCGGCTGCCGCTTGCAAACCTGCGCGGTGGCCCCGCGTCAGGGCCGGGCCGGACCGCGCCGCCTCCCCCCCCCCCCCCCCGGCTTAGGGCGGCAGTGGCGGCGGGCGAGGCGGCCGCCTACCTTCAACCACCGCCGGACCCCGCCGCCGGGCCGCCATCCCCAGCGCCCTTCGCTGCCGCGGCCGGGGCTCGGCCTCCGCCCTCGGACAGGCGCGGGGGGAGCCGGCAGGAAATCCTCCGAGTAAGCATTGCAAGATTTGGGGTGACTGACTTCCCCACACACACACACTTTGCAGTACGGGCAGCTGCAGACTTCCCTAGCGAAAGAGACCGCCTCGCTGGAAGAGAAAGATCCCCTCAAGGCTCCGGAGCATCTCTGGAACATGTACAGGTTTACTGAGCTTCTTCAACAGGTTGCTTCGACAGCTTGGTCTAAATTCCCCAGGTGGCCACATGTCACCGAGGTATTTGGCTCTGAAGCTCAAGCACACAGGTTTAGCCCCGTTCAGCCCCGATGTTTTTACCTACAAACTTAATAGCCACTAGGTAGCCCTGACGGTTTTTTAGAGGTTACTCAGCTTTGTGGCTGTTCTGGGAACAGTATGTTCGCTATATTCTGGTGTTTCTTAGTTCTCTGTTTCACTCGCATATCATGGCTGGAGTCAGAGCTCTTCAAAGTAGAAGTTCTTCAAATGTGTGGTGAATGCAGAATCGGATATGGATATTTTTAAGGCTGCTTTGTCACTCACTCATTGACTAACTTGTTGACTAACTACTAAAATAGATAGTAAGGTAGAAGAAAGCTCTTCCTTGGCTTCCTCCCAAAGTAGGCAGCAATCACGGACCTTTTAGAATTATCCAGGTAAGTTTTCTCATTATTGTTAAAAATACACCGTAAACACATTTGCTAAGCAAATTACAACTATTCTGCAAAAACCATGGAAAGTAATCCAGACATATCCTGCTCTTTCCACCCTGATTTTTCATTCTACTTCTGGTACCCTTCTTTCATTCCACTTTCTGGTACTACTGTATTTACCAAACAGAAACACGTTCAACCACCTCTGCCCACCATGTGATAGCCACAGATAAGCAAAGATGAGAGATTATGCCCTGCCATGCCTGCATATATATTGTCCGCCATCAATGCAAGGTATGTAGTGCTGGCTGGAGGCAGGTTGTAACAGCTCCAGACATTATGCTGTTGGGAGGAACACGGAATGAATTAATTCCTGGCTCAGCAAAGACAGCAGGATTTATGCAGACAGCTAGTCTCTCTTTGGTCAGCAATTATATCCATATTTCATTTTGGAAATGTTTCTTATGAACTCACTGCATTAGCTCAATTTTTATGCATGATTTCTAGTTTCTGTGTTGTTATTTTGCGCCACCACCAAACATCTGTGAGTTTAAATCTGATTATCATAAAGGCAAGTGAGGTGTTCCCTGATCTGCTCTACTACATTTTTCTAGAAGCATTGATTTTAAAAAAAAAAATAATTTTTGAATTCTGAGACATACACACCAGAGGTTCTGCTGTATGCAGGGTTGGTGGGGTTTTTTTCCTCATATCTTCATTATAATACCACTAATAGTGAAAAAATGTCCCCGGTAAAAATGTTGCTGGTATAAAAGACAGTCTTAGAACATTACCAAACTGAATAGGTAAAATGAGAACTATCCAGTCATTTGACTATTCAGTGACTGACGTGAATCAGAATTCAGGAAAAACACGTTATAGTAAAGCTGAAGGAATATCAACCAAAATGACTGCGTTCCGTAAGACAATAAAATATACAGAATATGGCAGTCACGAGACAAAAATTGCATGAAAAAGCAGAGAAGTGGATTGTCTACGGAAAGTGGACATTGACTCCAGTCTGCTTGAACATTTGATGTGGTCACCAGGGACACTTCAAAGTGGACCAAGAACCACCAGCTCCAGCAATGAAGGTGATGCTAAGCAAAGAGTTTTCCAAATATCCTCCTGATCAGATCTGTGAAATTTACCTTTTTTGTTTTAAATCTACATGAACTTTCAGAAGCGTTTTGTCTCATAAAGCTCTAAAATAGAATGATCTGTGGTAATTAGCCCAGGGAGGGCTCTAACACAACTCATCAGTGCCACCTTTGGAAGTGGATTGCAGTAGAGCTGTGAGCACAATGTGGCTTGTCTTTCTGAGACTGAGGAGGTGTTCAAAGAAGGCTACTTCTGTGCAGATGAAGAGACTGGACTTGGGGGTAGCATTTGGTATATTGCATTTTTATATATTTGATAAAGGTTACATAACCATTCACTTAGGTAGGGATGGAAGTTGCCTGGGATGAATTTAGACCATTGCTTTTCATTACCGCAAAACCTCTTGTTTTTCTACATCCTCCAGTAGCTTTGTTCCAGCTGTCAAGATCACTTGTCTTCCCCAGTGTAGAATATTGACAACTTTCCCTTTTCACATATATTCATCTCCTTTGGGCATATAAGTATGGCTGCATTAGCATTTTTCTTTGGATCAGGAGAGCGCATTTAAAGCTGATCTCCCTCTCAACCCCACCCCCCACATTTTGTATCGCCAAACAATCCCGGAGCCCATGAAGCAGATTCCTTTCGGAAGAGGCAAAACTTGAAGACACGCTCCAGCTACTTGGGCGTGCTGTCAACAGCATCTCACAGCAGTTAGTTTGAAATAAAGACCCTTGACACATGCATTGCATGGACACCAGGTCCCCCACACCAACTGACTTAACCTGCAAAAATCAAGGCAACGCTTGCCCTGATTTTTTTTAGGACAAGTGACAGTGACAAGCAAATGTAATTGCTACTTTTGTAAAGGAAATGATAGAATACTGTTACCTGGTGTTTTCCCTGCTCCTGGTAAATCATCTCTTCTACATGAAGAGCCTATAGTCACACCGTGTCTCTAAGACATCCAGAAGTGTATTTAGGGCAAATCTATGTGGTTTATAGCCACAATCTTATTTTTTGGTTTTGGCTGCAATACATATTCATCATATCTCTTTTTCATCTGAAACTGAACAGGGCAAATAAAAACCTATCAGATTTTTAAGCCCTTTATGCATATATTTCTGCCATTTCTACTCTAAGCTTTGTTGCACAAGATAACTTTGATGAAGACATTAAGAATATTGTTGTACATACAAAACTTAAAGCTACAAGAAAAAAACCCAAGAAATGTAATTGCAGGTAATTATTTAGATACAGCTAAAGCTGCATAAAACAGGCTGTTTTGATACCTGTCATCCCAAAACAGAATTCTAGGAATGTCAAGGCCATCTAAATGTGCTTGCTGTGCTGAGAACGTGTAATTCCATTTTACTGAGCAGTCCCACTTCTGGTTTTAAGACTGAGCAGCTAGCTTAGTATTTACATCTTGCAGACATCCCTGCAAGAATTTCTCTGGACTTACAAGTGTGGTAATCAAACATCTTGCAGTTACAAATTTTTCATCGATAGAGCGTAGGAAGTAATTTGTACTTCTAGCAGGTTTCTAGTAGAAAAGCCAGGCACACTTTTTATGGCAAAATCTATCCTTTTTTCCCCCAAAGAAAATGATTCATCAGTTTTCATGCTTCCAACAACTTTACTTTCTCCTACTTTAGCTGCTGGTTGGAAGGCTTAAAACTCAGCTGGAGGAATCTGTCTTGGCAAAGAAACATTAGAGAAATGGGACATAGAATCATAGAATGTTTTGGATTTGAAGGAACCTTTAGAGGCCATCTAGTCCAACCCCCCTGCAGTGAGCAGGGACACCGCTAACTGGATCAGGTTGCTCAGAGCCCCGTCCAACCTGGCCTTGAATGTTTCCAGGGATGGGGCCTCCACCACCTCTCTGGGCAACCCCTTCCAGTGTTTCACCACCCTCATTGTAAAGAATTTCTTCCTTATATCCAGTCTAAATCTACCCTCCTTTAGTTTAAAACCATTACCCCTTGTCCTGTCACAGCTGGCCCTGCTAAAAAGATTGTCCCTGTCTTTCCTGTAGGCCCCCTTTAAGTACTGAAAGTCCGCAATCAGGTCTCCCCGCAGCCTGCTCTTCTCCAGGCTGAACAAGCCCAACTCTCTCAGCCTGTCGTGATGTGACTCTCATGTGACTGACTTGTAAACAAAGATCTGTTTTCAAGGCCATAACTACGAGCACTGGCAAAAGTGTGATGGCGTTTAGTTTCACAAGGTAAATTAAAACATTTAATAAAAGCTTCTTAACCTATAAAAATGACCAGTGAAATAGGAATTCAGTGGAATCAGAATGAGCAAAAGAATTACATGTGGCCACAAAATCACATTAATTTCTCATCTCCTTTGAGAAAGGTAATGGCAGCTGTGAGAGGAGGAGGCAGCAAGGCTAATAGAAATAAATATATGATCCAGGAATTTACAATAATTAAGAAGAAAGCAAAACTCTAAGTTTTCTGCCTATTTCATTCAGGAAGGCCAAGCAGTTTCTATCCTAAATTCCAGAGTAACTGGTATATGAAGTTGCAGGCCCAGTAGCTAGTAATCTTGAAGCATGGCAAGAGCCACTGCAAGAGGTAGTAGCTTTCTTTGAGCCATGTAAAATAGAGGAACAGCCAAGCTTTTCTGCAGAAAAAAACAATATCTACAGTATTTTTTAAAAATGTATATATTATACAATTGGAGAACAGAAAATCTACTGAGGAAGAAATACTCAAAACCAGACTGTAATCTGCAGGGTATGCAAAAACTTTTGACTGAGAAAGGTTAAAATAGGAGCAGAAAATTGGAAATGGGAAATACAAAAGTAATGTTGCAGCAGTTGGTTGCATCAGATTAGTTTGCTGTTTTGTTTCAATATCCTTATCGCCTGCATCTTGGAAACCAATTATCATGGTAGAGCAGAGAAAGCTGAGTTACATTGCAAAACCAGAATTGCAAGGCTGACTGGGAAGCCAGCTAGTGAAAGATGACAGCAGATGCTTGAAAAGGGAAGAGCCAAGGTGTGGTAGTAGTTACTATCGTGGAGGGAACTCACCAGGGCATCAGCCATTGCCTTCATATCAATGTTTTAATCAGTGCTGTCAGCACAAAGAAATTGAAGTTTGCTGTGTAACTTACCAGTGGTACAACAGCTGGAAGAGAAGTAAGTGACCCAGAGGCCTGGCTCATAACAATGTTTACTCACGTGCTTCTCGTGCACTCAGAAATTGCACCGCTTCTTTTTTTTTTTTTGTATGCAGGTATAACAGGTTGCCATCCAGAATCACAGACTAAGGAGAAGAACTGGATGTCAAAATTCCCATGACTCACCAGTATGTTATATCTATATATAAAAAAAAAAAAGCAAATGCTGTCTTAAATCAGGTGAACTATTTCCAGTAAAGTTAGAGAAGTAGCTAAGGCACCTGTAATGCACTGGTGCAAGTGTTCATTACAGATCCCAGTGAGAAAGGTGCTCAGACTCCACGCGATATTGATTAAAATTTGATTTTGCTGGAGATAACATGAGAAGGTAAAAGGAAATAATACAGATAACCTTATGTCTCTTCAGATGCTGGGAACCTGGAGCTGTGCGGCATCAGCCAGACCTCTAGTCAGAGCATGGCATGCTGTGCAAATCCCCACTTTGGGGAGATTTGCCAGCACTGAAGCCTTTAGAGGTTTTACGAGGTGTCCTCAGAAGTAGGCAACTCTATTCATCGTCTCTACTGTCAAGCAAAGGATGTTGTATGAAAACAGGCTGTTTCTCTTCAAGGTAAGCTGAGGCATGTGGGTGGAGTCATTGCCAGGTGCCAAGTGGGAGCTGCCTATGGGCTTCTCCGTTAGGGTGAGCTGGCTCGGGTTGTCCTGCAGCCACGAGGTACACACAGCACAGCTCAGGCCTGCGCCTACTCGCATCGGCTCTCACGTGGGTGGCGAACTCCTCTGTGCACAGGCAGCTTCTGTTGAGGACCCCGACAGCACTGTTCAGGGTACCAGCCCATCTTCAGCTGAAATGTGAGCAGATTTGAAGAGACTTCTCATGGGAGGAGGACTACTAGTATACTAGGGAAAATGAGAAGCTTATCTTTCAGGAAGGACTAAGTTCATTTGTCTCGTCTAGGTTAAATTGAAGACAGACTACAACTGCTGTATATAAATATTACATCCATTAGATACCAATGAAGGAGAAGAACACTCTCAGCTGTCAATTTATACATTAAAGCTACAAATTTATAAGTTTCTAAGAATCAGATTGAATGAGATTCTTGAACAGCAATAATGGAGATGAGAAAGTCAACTACTTTGTTAGGATTAAGCATGATAAATCACAGAGAGAACAATGTGACTGAACGCCTGAGATGGGAATGAACTAGCCAAGGGGCAGAGGAAGCCCCTCCCCATCTTGTGTTCCCCAAGTTCAGGCCTTCTAGGTGCTATATATACATTGCACAGGTATACACAACAAAGTTCTTGGTCGCAGACAAGGAAAGAAATGCCTTTATAATTATATACATGTGACACTCACTGACAGAAACTTGTGTCTAGGGGGCTTGAGATGAAGCCATCTAAAAACTGGAGGGCAGAGCGCAGGGTTACAATTTAGCTGGTGAAGAGATAACACGGGAAAGTCCAAAGAAAATTCTCCCATGAAGTCGTCTCCTGCAAGTCTTCACAATTGCTTCCTTTGTTAAAAAGTTTTTAGCAGTCCTAGGAGCGCATACTGCACTTTATCTGTGTGATTATGCAAGCATTCCCCCTTTCTGCAGGCAGAGATGACAAGGGTTTTAATGCCAAGGCATGACATCAGTCTGTGTGTAGAGTAATATTTCCGTCTTGCAACCATTAAAAATGCCAGTGCAAGGAGTCCTGCAATGAAGCAACCACAAGAATTTTGAGCTAAACCAGCAAAGGAAAGAAAAAGACACAATGAAAGTATTGTGAAACTCTACAACTACCTGACAGGAGGCTGTAGCGAGGTGGGGGTCGGCCTCTTCTCCCTGGTAACGGATGATAGGATGAGGGGGAATGATCTGAAGTTGCACCAGGGCAGGTTTAGGTTGGACATTAGGAAAAATTTCTTCACAGAAAGGGTTGTCAAGCATTGGAATGGGCTGCCCAGGGAAGTGGTCGAGTCCCCATCCCTGGAGGTATTTAAAAGACAGGCAGATGAGGTGCTTAGGGACATGGTTTAGTGGTGGGATGGCAGGGTTAGGTTAATGGTTGGACTTGAAGATCTTAAAGGGCTTTTCCAACCTAAACAATTCTATGATTCTATTGCATCGGTCACTGGAACTTTCAAGCAAATGCAAGACAAAAATTTAGGTCTCTTAAAAGGATTTCTCTGGGCAATTCATAGAGTGTCAAATCTCCCACTTGTGGTGGGGTTTTTTTATTATTTAAAACTAGTCAAGACATCATTCCAGCTTCTTTTTAAGAACTTCACTATTGCTTATTAAAACATGTGAGCTTCATCAGTAGAAGCAAAGGAACAGAGTGTTTCAGTTCACTTACTGGAAAAAAAAAAAAAGTCTTGGAATCAAGCACTTGGTACAACTTCAATGCTTTCTTTTTATACTTACTCTGAAATACATGACTTAAAATTTTCTGGTTTTCATTAATATTCCTTCTTAGAGGTTCAGTTGTCCAAGTCTCCACTTAAATTGTTCTCAGTTACACTAGTGCAATTAGGGAGAACTTTGTTGTTCCTAACTAGAGAAGTGTTCACGATCTTAATAACTTCATCATTTTAAAGCAATGTATGCTGCAATATGGCCAGTACAGCACACAAATGTAATTTGGATTTGTCCCCAAAATTGCCTTGATGATTCTAAGCAAACACTATATAGCAAAGCATAACAGTGCATCGTATGGAACTCAGAGACTGTGAGAGAATTTTACTAACTGAAAGAAGCAGATTTAGAATAACTGAGCACTTGCATTAGACCTTACTCGCTTTTTTAAGAATCAGGGATAGGCAAAGTCTGAAATACAGAAATTTTGTCTTCTAAAAATAAGTCATCACTCATGATCACTGTGAATATTAGTATTCAAATAAACTCCCAGTTCATGTCTTCTGTACCATTCACTGCTGCATTTATTTCTATTTATTCTAGGACCATAGTTTCTTACTCATCACTGTAGCCTCCCAGTGCATCCCACATGAGGCGTAGCAAATTGTCCAGCAGATTTCATGTGTTGGTTGGCATATCTCTACTTCTGAAGGCAAAACTCTGTTTAAGGGAGAATGAGTAGGGAGAAAGTAAAAGGTAAGGTGTTTCAGCACATCTGTTCATTTCCTTTCTACAGGATGCCAGCCTGTACTAATTTTCCTCTACAGAAATCTTTTTGCATGTTCCCCATCAGATGCTTCTCTTCTCTGGCATTTCCCCTGCATTCTCCTCACTGCAAGTGTCCCAATATTGCACTGAGGCAAAACTTCCAAAGTACTTCTGCTGTGCAAGAAGCCTACACAACCCCCCATCTTTGTATGTATATCACAAGATATGTAATCAAACCAACCTTTTTTATCTGTGGACACAAAGGGAAGTAAAAGAATTTGGGGAGACTATGGAAAAGGTTTTCTAGTACCAAAAAGTCCAAACAATCACAATAAATGCATCAAGTGCATCACTGAAATAGATAAATTTAACTTACTAAGACCTGCCGATGGAAGAGAGAAGTTAATTAGTTACCAAGTTTAATTTCAATCTTATGGGGTATTTGGGGGAGAAAAAAAAAAAAAAAAAAGCTTGTTTTCTTTCCAAAGGGGTAAGGGGAGTGTTTCTAAGAATAAACCAAAAGAACTAGCCACAGATACAAAATGCTATCCAAAAAAAGCACTAGCCTAAAAACATCTACAAAACAAGTGGAGTAGCACTAGCCTAGAAATATCACTAGGGTCTGACAGATAGAGTGGCATTCCGTTTCACTGATGAATTGCAAAAAAATCAGGTCTGCACCTGAATTCTTGTTCATTGCACCTGGTATTACTTTTTTTTTTTTTTTTTTTTTTTAGTATTTTTCTACTTGTTTGGGCTGCTGTGTTTTAATGTAGCATTGACCAAAAAAATCCCCAAGAGATCTAACAAAAGTGTTATGAACTAGGGAAGAAGAAGAGAAAGCATTGTTATGTTAGTAGAAATACCTGAACAATTATTATTTTTAGATAAAAAATTCAGCTTTCTTGTGAAGTACCTATCCTGTGTAGCAGAAAAATATTCAAGTTATTCAGATAATAAAAAAGAAAAACTAAAAAATAGCCTGTTGACTGATTAGTACCTCATCTGCTCATCAGTTCATCATCTCAAGCCAGCTCCTGCTTTTCCATTATTTCCTTTTTCAGCCAGAAAGAAGCAAGAACCTTCACCATCAACCTTTACTGTATGAATAATCATCTGGTTTTGGGACCAGCATGGTACTGATACAACTTGCAGGCTTCTGTAACTCCCTGTTGCCTTTTTCAGATGCATGTAAATAATCCAAGTGAAAACATGAGTGCCTTCTGCAACATGAAGGAAAACTTTTGCAAACAGCTGGTTCATGTTAGTAATTGTTCAAAGTTTGTAGTCATAGCAGTGGTTTGTTGGAAAAAAATCCACAACACTGGAACTGTAACAATATTTATATTTACACTGGTAGCCTAGGCAGAACAGAGATTGCTCAGAGAACGAACATCCAGGGCTCCTGGCTGAATAAAAGAGTAGTTGAGTCTGAAAAGAAGGACTGAAAAATGAAGCTCTGGTAGTTGACAGAATGGGTCTTTGCTGCTTGTTCCTTTGGGGTCAGCAGGAGACGTGGGGTGGCAACTTTAATTCAATGTTAATCAAGTGTTTGCACTGGGAATTCTCATATTTCAGCCTTTCAAAGCACTGACTGTCTGCCACGGGCAGTGCATGCTCATCATTCCCTTCTAGCTGCAGACTGGATTTTCCTCTAGGGAAAGCCAAAGAGCTGGTTTGAATCCATATTACATCCTGGGGTGGGGTCAGGATACAGCTGTGGTGTGCACCTAGATTCAATAGCACTGGAGAACTAACATGTCCTGTAACACAGCTATTGCCATGGAGAGCTCTCAAAGGTTTTATTTGTCCTCCTGCATGTCCCCAGAAGACTTACCTGCCTGTACTTGCATTTCTTCCATTCCCAAAGCAATGAAGGTGCTATGCCCATTCACACTCCGCAGCCTGATGAACTGCCACGAAGTGTGACCTGCCTGTTCCTCGGCACACTCGCCTTCCAAGAACATGCAAGCGTTGATACAACTTCCAGGCTGGCAATCTTCACCTCAAATTTTCACTGTCCACTCATAACCAACATAATTTGACTAGGAAAGAGTAGCTGTTGACAAGAGCACCAAAAAAGATTAACTAGGTATCGGCTGGGTTCCTGGGCTCTGAACTTGAAAATTAGTATGTTTCTAAACACACAAAACTACTAATGGATTGTTAATAATTCTATTATAACTTTGTATTTTAGAAAGGATTACTATAATTGAAGAAAACTGCTTTCTTAGGTGCTTCAATTCAACATTCCTCATGAATACAGAGAATCATCACGTCAAACTTTTGGATTTAGATAAGTAATGATAGAAAAATCCATAGAATTGCAGCACTTTGTTACACAAAGACTGAAAAGTAGCCTGACTAATAACTTTTACATAGATGTTATATTGTTTTCCCAAACAATTACATGTGCTTTTGCATAATTCCCTCCACTCCTTTTACAGTCATACAGATTAGTATAAGATCCTCTCTGAACCTAAGAAACCTTTAAGCAGATTACACTCCTAAATGCAATAAAAATTAATTATTAAAACATGGACAGGTAATACAAATAAAGAACTGAATTAAAAATCTACAATATTCCTTCTCAAGAATGCAGAAAGTAATTTTGCTGGTAACAATATTAATTCCTTTCACATTAAGACAGCTCTGAAAATTTTTTCTTTATTTTTCACTTTGCGCATCATAGCTAACTGCTGGTTTTGCCTACGGTGTGGCGACAAGCCTGCTACAAACTCTGCAAAGCCAGAGCAGTCCACCAAGACCAGGCATTTGGGAAACAGTACTGGGGCTCAGTGATGCACCCCAGATGCACTAAGCAGCCTTGGCTTCTAGACCCATTCTAGCCAAGGGAAGTATCACTTGATCACCCACATTTCTGTGGATATATGTACGTAAAATTAAGGTGCCCTATTTAAATGTAATTTAGAAAGCAAAGAGGGGCAGAGAAAATAACTGAGTATGTCTAACCAGCCAGAGATACAAAAGCTTGATATACAAAGTCCCCTCTTAGATAAAGACCACCTCTGCCTTTTACAGTAGGATGCATTTACTGCTTAAGCAGAAGCTGAAAAGAAAATGGCTTTAGTTTCAATTTAATTACAACGCATTTAAATAATTAAAAATATTTTAGTTACACTACTGTTTATAAAAAAGATCATATGATTATCCATTTCCCCTTCTGCCCCCATTTCAAGTTCTAAACATTATAAAATAAATCCCACAACTAAAATTAAGTAGGGGCCATCACAGTAATGTCTTAGACCCTGTATCAGTGAATGGGCAAAGTGTTCTTTCTCATCTCTCAAACAACGCTGATAAGGACACACAATACTGAAGCTTGTCAGCGTTGGTATCACTTGATCGTAATAAAATCCATTATGATAACAGAAGCCAGCAGTATTTCTAAGTACTAAGACATTTAAACATATTTTGTTGCAGCATGTCATGTAACAAAAATAAAAACATTGAGCAAGCATTCTGGTGTGTCACATTTATATTATTTCATCCTTGTTTCCTAAATACTATCTTGTCATTAACTCCTCATGAAATTGGTGCACAGGGTTAGGGAAGTAGCACTGCATTCAAAAGCAAATTCCTTGCTGTCTGATGTATCAACACAAGACAAACAACCTTATAAAAAAAGAACAATTACCATTCCTGCCATCCTCCCCTCCCTCTCACATCTTCATTTTTCTGGTTTCACTTTTTTTTTTTTCCCCTCCTATTGTGTAAGAAACTTCAGACAAAAGAAATAAACCAGGATCATGTATAACTTGGGACAAACCACTCCTACCTGCTGAAAAGCTGAACCCTGCCATGAAACCTCTGTGCAGAGCAGGCGGGTGCAGAAGTCGCGCGGCGCTCTCCATTGCACTGCTTCACACCCACAAGCCTCGAGCTGCCGGGTGGCAAGGGCAAGCTGGCCGGGTCCCTTGTCCTTGCTGGTCTGTCAGTCGCAGCCTACAGTCCCCTGCGTCAGTAGAATGATGGTCTTTGTATCAGGGTTATCTTCTCTGGGCTGCTGATCACTGGTAGGTGTTTCGGGTAAGCCTGCTAGTCATCCATCACGTTCATTTGGAGCTGGCCGTGTAAGGCTATCAAATGGCAGACTGGGAGTTAAGAGAGCTCCAGCTCCCAAGGAATATTCAGGAAGCTTCATGCTCACAAAATGGGACACAAACCTGTATGCAATTAAATGCTCATAACAGAGTCACCGCCGCCTTCCTGGCTTCCTAAAAAAAAGCAGGAGAACAATTGAGAACTTGCCAGGAATGAAAATAATCACCTTTAATTTAAAAAGCTTTGCTGGAACCATAACTTTGCTCAAACACCTCTCACCATAGAGCCAGCTTAATTCTTAAGTTAGTTAGAGATGCTCACCTCTGACGGGTACCAGCTGCAGCGCAATTAACCTTGTTAAAATCAGAACAGAAGGCTCCACCAGTATTTGGGAACAGAAACACTAAAGCGTTCCTGATCCATTTGGGGTGTAGGCAGAATTCCATCTTTTGGCTTTGGGGTTGTTTGGAGGTTTTTTTGGTTGGTTGGTTTGTTTTGTTTCCTTGCACTTAGGAACAAAATCCAAATTGGAGGGAGAGAGACCCTCCTGTGTGACACTTGCACAGGTTCCCTGGTCTGCACCTCCAAGAACAAACCAAAGCAGCTTCTCACAGGGACGTGCTCTGGCCTGGCTCCCTCTCACCACAGGCATTTGGCTTCTACTTCTGTACCAAGTCAAGCTAGAGTGCATTTGATAATGAGACACTTCACTACCTAACTGTCAGCTCCCTCCCAGCCGGAGTCCGTCCCAGTGTCCCCAGCAAGGAAGCAGGGTGGGCTAAAATGGGCCTTCTGGGCCCAAGGTGTGGTTGATGAGGACCAGCAAGGATTAGCACCCTCAGGGCCCCGGTGTTTATAGACAATCGGTTAAGAATAGACTGCCAAATCTCTGCAAACACTAAACATGAATTATGCAATGCCTTGTTCAAATCAGCTCTCTCCGTATTTTAGAGCGTGCAAGTATGCCATTTCATAGGAACAAAATCAACCAAGAATTTTAAAAAGAGCAAGCAGAAAGCAACAGAAGAAAAAAGTATGTAGGTGCTGAAGAGCATCTTTAATACTCTTCCAAGACAAACATTCAATCAATGAATGTGCATAACCCAAAATATAACAAACAGAACTTGTACATTTTGCATCACAAGCATCACAACCTCCTTTTAAAATCCTATTCCTTGCTTCATTTTACATGCAGAAATTAGACTGATTCTCTGGATGTCTGCTTTAGTGTCCTCCTGAAGTCAACAGGTTTTTTTTCACTCCCCTTTCTTTCTCTTGCTTCATCCAGGGGCTTAGGGTTTGGTTAACTTGCTTCCCTTCAAGTTCATTACTAACATCCAAAAACAACATAGGCTTTACATGCCTCACTTGGAGATCTTCCTTACCCTCCTACTGAATGGAAAGCTTTGCTTGCAGTAGCTTTGAGGAGGACAGGAATAAACTAACGCGGAGAACTTGAAAAGCTCACATGGGAGGGCTTTTGTCACAGTACTAGCCACATTCCTACTGTTCCTCTAGCCCAGGCAGGTTTCCTGCTGGTCAGGCTGGCTTCAGCTCTTGCTGTAAACCATACCGAGTCCAGTTACCAGGGAACAGTGGCTTTCTCCAACCTGAGACTTCCCACCACAATCTTTTAATTGCCAAGTATGCAGACAGTTTAAAGGTGCTGCATCTTGGGAGAGGCAGGGAACGAAGAGCACCTCAGCAGAAGTGAATTGTCCACCACCTCCTGTTTAAAAACAGTTTCTGCTGTCAGCATGGAAGTAATGCTTACAGTGATCCCCTTCCTAAGGGGAAGCAACAAATGCATAGGACCTTCAAAACACATTAATTTACAGCCTGATCCCTTGCCTGGGTTTTAGACAGGTGTGTAGTATAGATTAGGCCTGAAAAAAAGCAAAGACATTATCAATACAAGTCTTGAAAGTACTTAATTTGTGAAATTTCGCATGAAAATGCTGATACAATCTAAATACAGAATTAGACTTATCGCTGCCGATTATACAGAAATTAAAAGACCTTAGATTCTGTGAAACAAATACTGTGAGAGTGACACAGCTATACAAAAACTCATTTCAGAGGAACTCCTCTAAGGGGTTTCTTATCTGCTTATATATCCTGCATGAAACAAACAAGGATTAAACTAGCAAGTAAACAGCTGGCATTACTTGTACTAGAAAAAGGGTCAGAAATGGCGTTCGGCAACAGCTTTCAAGAAGTTCTAAACAACCAGAATGCAAAAAGTTTAAAACCAAATTTAAAACTACTTTTATAAGTTCCTTTTATCTATTAGGATTGAAAATTATTCTGTAAACCCTATGCCAAGCACATTAGCCCTCTGAAATCAGCATGAAGTCTTGTGCGAGACCAGCCCCTACAGACCCGCTGCCAAGGCTCTGGCTTTCCTGGAGCAGATTAGAGAGCCAGGGCTTGCCCAAGGAGACCAGCAGAGAAGGCTGCCTCTCCACTGCTGCTGAGAAGCCCTTCACATTTCCTCTATTTTGAGGTCTCCTGCATTTCCCCCAGCTCCTGAGGAGCTGCAGCAGAAGGTTGCTCAGTGGGGCACTGCTGGGGACCGTGCTGGTCCCGGAGAGCGTGGCAGCAGCCTTAGGGCTGCTCTAGCTTCACCCCACTGCGAGGAGACTACAGGACAGAGCAGAGACAAGCTCACGCCTCCTGTTTGCCCAGGCAGGGTGAGGTGGTTAAAGCTAATGTTGTGCCAGGACCAGATTAACACAATGGTTCATGAGGTTAATGAGACCCTTTTCCCCCCCCACGTTCAGCAGCCTGAATGAAGATCTAATATAGCAGTCTTGTTTAAGACACTTCTAGTCCAGACTGTTGCTTGCCATTCTTCATTCTCAGCATGCTTTAGTGGAGGAACGAGGAAAAAAACCAAACCAAACAGCAGTGCTGTAAGAAAAAAAACCACATGTAGTGCCTTTATTGAATTAAAAAATGGACCTTTCTTCAAAGTGCCTTTACATAACACACATGAAAATTTCAGCATCATTTGTATAAATATATCAAAAGGAACAAGTATTTTTTAAGAAACAGTATTTTGGCTCAGTAAAATAACTTTCCTGTCCCTAAAGGTAGGGACAACAAGTAGCAGTTTTTCATTCAACCTATTCCAGTAAGCAAAAATAATTCAGGAGACCTGAGGTTGCTGGAACTCTGTTGGCTGCCCTGCATACAGCGAGCTGTCAAGGTGGAAGTGAAAAGTCAGTATTATACCCTAGCCCTCAGAATACAAATACCATACTTCCAGTTTTGAGTCTTCACATTTGATATAGGGATCTTCTTACAGAAGAGTGACCAAAATGTACAGCTTCTGTCCTACTAAATTCTTCTGTCGATGTGAACCGTAACAATTGGCCTTGCTCAGATGGATCTCAGTAACTTCAGATGGGTCTCAAGGCTCTCTTACCCTACAACAGGCTGTCACTGAACACACACCATACATAAAAGCAGACTGTGTGCAACAGCTACGTGAATGTGGCACTTCATGACCAGAACTGATCCTCCGTTGACACTTCTGTCTTGACTAAAGCACAGAATGAGAACAGAATATAAGCGTGTGCATCGGTCTAGACAGATGTGACATTCATCAATAAAACACTCCAGTACCGTGACAGCTGGAAACAGTCTTATGTTTCAAACACACTTGTTTCCCTCCTGTCCTGAAATGAAGAGATTCTCATTCCGTTCTGGCCAAACACACTCAACTCACAAAGCTCAGAAGGCACTGTCTCTCAGAAGCCAAGTTTCAAGTTTCCAGCATACACCAAGGTAACGAAGGCACTTTAGGTGGGAGATGAATCTCCTTCCACTGGTTTTGTCACTTATCAGGCAGAACACAAGGGTCGTACCATCCCACGTTCACTAGGCAGTTCTTCCGTGGGATGGCACCTCACACTATCAGTTTTGTTTGGTTGAGGCTGGAGACATAAGATAAATGCTTAAGCCATGAAAGAAGAAAAAGCCAACAGTGCAGCATCAAAGTCAGCAGACGAATTCTGAAGGATGCAGAATATGAGTTTTTTCAGATGAACACATGGAGATACCAAAGGACCAACTCAAAGGGAAAATTTCTGCCTAATACTGTATTAGCAACAGCCTTCAAGGACAGCTTGGAAAGTGATGGGAGTTTGACACAACAGTAAGTTGCTTGTTCCAAGGTAAGGGAGCTGCATGGGAAAAAATAGGCCGGAGTTTGAACAGGAGGAGAGCAAAAGGTGCTGCAAGAGAGCTGATAGGACACACATAGGAATTCAGAGTTGCAGGCAGCAGTTAAAAGGCAGAAACAGTCAAATCCTGAAGCTTCCATATACAACTAGATCTCATAACTTAAAAATGTAACTTGCAAGGACTGACTGAAAAGCACGGGCAATTTGGCTCTCACTCTCCTGCTCCTATAAAATTCATAGCCATAGACATGGCTTTAAACAGATTTGACAATTTTTTAAAATCAATCAAACCAATTCCCTCCCCTGAAAAAAAAACATTGATCATCACAAACAATACCACTGCCTACACACAAGTCAAACATAACTTCAGAGTTAATAATTGTGGCATACACAACATTGTTTTTTTTTAAAAAAAATAAATAAAAAAAGGGAAGGGAAGGATCCAACGTGCACAGTAAGTTTTAACAACTTCCTTTCCCAAGCAGCTGTTTGGAAGCTGTGACTCCAGCCCCAGTTCATCCAGCCAAATTCACTACACAGCTCAGATTCTGTACATCATCAGGGCAGAGAGAAAGGAGAAAAGCAAGCAGCTGCAGGGGTAACACAGGGCATCTCTCTCTCTCTCTCTCTCACTTTAAGGAGTGCTGGGCAACACCACTAGTTTAGCTCTATTTTCTAAAGACATCTGGAGCCAAAAATAATGGTTCCGCCACCCCTTTTCTTCTCCCATTGCACTCTGAACCCTCCGGGAAACAGATAAACTCACTAATCTGGGAGAAAACTACCCCAAGGAAAGAACAATTTCTGCCACATCAGCCTGTTGAGCCAGCTTCAGCTTTCAGAGCTGACAAATACCAGAGCCAGCACCCTGGCTGGGAACAGGAGGGAAGACCGGCTCTCCTTCAGCAACAGTGACCCACGAGAAGAAGCAGGTGCCCCGAAGCCCCCTGGTTGGGTCCTTAAGGTAAGGCGGATGAAGCCAACCATCCTGTACTCCCCATGAGACAGTCTGTGCCATTAGCTAATTGTTCCACTTGGGTAAAACAAGAACAAATATATTACGCAACTTAACCGAAGGGAAAAAAAAAAATCCTCTGGAGACGAATTTTTTGACTCAGTACAGCATTACAATGGTATTTTTACAAGGTCTGCATGGGTCAAGTGACTAAAAATGGTACAGTTCTTTAAAATGTAAAAAAGATCAGGGAAGAATATTCGGCTTTGTCTGGTTCAATCGCACTTTTGGGGGGCTGGGATTGCCTCTTACCTTTTCTCTTGGATGATAACACACTGATGCAGTAACACAAAGGGATTGATCTTTCAGCAAACTGAACAAGGCAAATAATGAACTTGTAACAAAGAAAAGTTTTGTGTCATTTCATTAAAAAAATTGAAACAAAAACATTCACTGGCATCAACCATGCCCGTTACATAATATCACAATTATAATTAATATAGTTCCCTTCATATTCAACCTTGAATTGCAAAAAGCAAGTCTTTCGGGGTTTTGATAGTTTTTTTTCCCCTTCCATTTTTAATACCAAAATAATTCCACCAAATCACAGTGTCATCCTTGGAAAAGGCCTCATGTACTTCCTACGTGGTTTCCACATCATCACTGTGCTACTGACAACATTTCAAGGCTTTCTGTCGATCTGGCCAGAAGAAAAAATGATTCACATCTGTAGATGAAGTTGTAGTACCTTCAATCCAGAAAATTTGGAGAAGATCATCTGCACAAAACAGATACACGTGACCTTCAATCAATCCATCACCATGTGAACCTAATTACTAAGTGTCATTTTTCTTTTGTTATTCAGGGAGAATTAAGGTCTCTCAGTAACAAATGCAATCTTGATGAAGATCCATTTTTTCTGGATGGCATATGATAGCGCACTTTCTTCCAGAATCTGGTACTTGCTGAGTGAGACCTTTCAGAGAAGTCCCCTTTCCATCGGATAGCCCCGTGCTTCTGCTTAATATATTTGATAGATTCTGGCATGGTTGCATAATCTTGTATTTTTTCAAGTTCAATAAGAATGACTTTAATGCCATCTTGGATAAGAGCATTATGCATGGCTAGCTGCTTTTCAGACACATCTTCTAGAATACTGTAACAGGAGGGTTCTGGTACTAAAACAATTATCACTCTTCTACTTTGACGGATTTTTTCATCAGCAACGCTGATCACAGCTGTAGAGAAAAAGGTTGTGTAAAATTAAGGCTGTATGTTCCTATTTTTTGCTACCAACATGTTGCAGCTGCTTCATTCACTGTTTGCTATTTGAGCCAACACACTTCGCCTCACAAACAGGGACAGGACAAGAGCACGCGAGCAGTTACACTGGGTTAGCCAACAAGTAGACATTTGGCCAATGCAACACACAATCTGACCCCATCAGACTGCATGTCTATATTCTTGTTTTGCATAAACAGAGAAGAGCTACCAAATATCTACTACTTACCTCACTAATGCCATTTTATTACCATCATAGGAGCAATTGCAAAGAAACCAAGTTCCAAAGCCATAGGCCTAAATAAAACTATGACCTTTTTCCTTAAACGGCTTATATTCCAATATCCTTAACTGGTTTTTGTTACATGTAAGCGGAGGAGAAGGCAAAAGAATCCTCCCTTCAATGGCATTCCAGAGAATTAATTCTAAACCAGCAAAATATGGTAAATACCCCACAAAAACCATACGGGTTAACCGTAAGAGCAAACTATTGCATTTTTTCAAGCTGGAAAAACAAAGCAGTACTTTAGATTCTACTTCTCAGGGAACTCTTCCTTCTAAAGCCACTACCAAAAGCCTTCAGATGTAAAAAAGTGATCCAGGAACCACCTCATGTAGGTTTGTTCACATCCAATTTTATTTATTTATTTATTTATTTTAAACAAAAAGTTCTATTTAAGGCCTAGTCTGCAAATTTATTCCCTCTCAGTATTATCTTTTTAAAGTCCTAAGGCCAGGAAGGATTCAGACGACTTTCATCATTTCACCTCACATAAGCAGTCAGTGGGACAGACTTTGCAATTTTCAGTGTCAGATGCTAGAAATTTAAATTTGATGTGCATATGCACACAGAGGAAACCTCCACAAGGATTTTAAAGCCTTGCAAAGAAGGCAATGCTTTGTGAGAACTTTCACTAGGGACAAGTAGGTTTTGATATAGCTGATGGCTCCTGATAACTTAGTGTTGCTTTGTATTCTTTTTTTCCCCACCTGCACTGTCTAAGCATCCATTATACCTTCTCTTGCATCCCGCTGGTTTGACACCAATTCTCAGAGCAAATAAAAATGAAACAGTAGAGAGGTCATGCTGTCAAATGGCACCTCAAAGCAACGGTCTCTTTTCACACCACTCACAAGACCTACTTTTCCAGGTTTCCTGCCATTAGTCATCATTCACAACCACAATTTCAACTCCTCTTCCCCTCAGCATCCTTCCATCTCCAGATGTCTAGCCTAGACAGACACTGAAAAAAACCTGGAAGAGCTACATAATGACAGGGTAAAGGCTGAGATACACAGACTTCATGGGAGCACCCAGCTCTGTATTTCTCATTCTCCACCAGAGACAGTAAGAAAAAAATCATAGCTCATTCAATGGTGGGAGATAATTAGAATCACATCTGATCGATTGCCTGTTTCTGAGTTATATTTGCAGCTGATGATGAGAAAAACTCATGTATAATTCGTCTTCAGATTGCTTACCTTCTCCTGGTAAATCATCCCTCCCAAATATGAAGAGGCTATATCCACACTGTCTTTCTAAGACCTCTGGCAGTATCTTCAGAGCAAAAATATCTGATGAATACAAGCAGCTCGCTCTGTTCTTTGGATACAGAACATAAGCATCATAGATCTTTCCATCTGAAACTAAAGAGTGAGCAATAGGGATAATATAAAAATGGATTTTAAAAGACACAAAAGCAAGCAAGCAAGCAAACAAACAAAAAAATCTCTAAAATCTGTTTTTTCCCCACTTGAATTATTGTTTTAGGTCCTAATCCTGCTATTATCTGTATTATTATATGTATAATTATACTAAGCCTGAAATATTCATAGAATAAAGGCCTTCTAGGATTCAGAATGCTAGATCTGAATAGACAAGAGACCTGCAAAATGAAGTAGGTTTGAATATTCTTTTTTTGACCTCTAAATACAAAAATGTTACCACTGAATTATCTGGAAAATAGCAGTTCCGGTACTACAACTGAATACATAAAATCCCAGCTGCCATATAACTCATAGCTCATTTTTGTAACCTGGAGTTTCAAAACACAGCAACCACTTAGACATGAAAACAAAAAGAAATTTGGCAAATTTCAAGGTTTGGATTGTATTGAATTTGGAACAAACTTTTCAGAAAGGCTGAATTTAAAAGACTTCAAAGAAATCTAACAGAATTTCAATATCTCTAGAAGAGATTTTCTGCTCCTCTAGCCATGTACCTCCTCTCGGATATTTGGAAATGACCCATACTTCAGTATACTCTCATAGACAGAACCCCTATCAACTTGGTTCTGAATGCCAGAAATTTCCAGAAAGTAAAATAATCAGAAATTCCTTCAAACAGAAGACAAAAGAATGTGAAATTTGTGCTGGTTCGTCTATGGAAAATAAAAAACACTCAACAATTTCACTGTATTACTGCTTTGTCTAAGAACAGTAATTAGAAGAAATCTGAACAACTGCTGTCAGAACAGCATTCAAACCACTGAAGTGGATCTTTGGGGAAAGGAATGATAGTACTGGAAAGTTGCTGATTTTTCCCCTGTAGATGCTTTTGTTATATGAATGTTCTAAGCATCCTAAAAACATGTTATCCTTTCAAAAATCCCAAGGAAGACCTATCACACCCCATGAGGTTAACCCACTGCTTTGCAAGGGAAGGTGGAAGCTCATTACAACACACAGCAATGTTACACAAACGTACCTTTTTTACCCAGGAAAGGATGGCAGGAGTCCCGACACCAAAGCACAATATCAATTTTGAAGATCTTGTAGATAAAGAGAGCAAAAAATACTAAAAATACCAAAGAAACTCCTCCTCCAATTAAGTAATGCTGAATGTTCTGAGCTACAGTAGAGTGGAATAAGAAGAGAGAAAACAAACAAAACACAGTTATACACTAAACCAGAGACAGATGTTCAAAATTGTTTAGTCATTAAAATATAGTTTAAAAAAAAAGGAATGACTGAATAGGACCGAAAGTTTTTCACGTATGCTTTCTGCAAACACTGTTACTTGGCAAGCCTAGTTTTATCTTTCAGAGAAAAGACACCTTAGCAAGGTGACAAATGAGGCTACTCTTCAGCAGAAACACCAAAATATTGTCATATATCCCAGTGCAGCAGTAGAGTGAGATTTCTTGCACAAAATTTTATCAGCCAGAAAGCAAGAAAGTTGGAGATGGGGAGGTGATTTCCTGACCATGCTGTTCTCCCCAGACCAACCAGCTTTCTGTTGTCTCTAGCCTCTTCAAAGATCTGTCTTTGAACCTACTAATTTGTTGTCCTTAATAGATTTGTTGTCCTTAAAACAAACCCTCCACAAACTGCATTTTTTAGTTCACGCATATTAAAGGATTTCTGAGGTTAAATCCTACCCTGACAATTTTTATGAAGAATTTATAGTTTTGTAATAACCTAGAGCTCAAATCACAGAATGGCAAGGGTTGGAAGGGACCTCGGGAGATCATCTAGTCCACTTTCAGTCAATTATTTGTTTACAATGTGTCCAGTTAAAGGCAAGTTTGAGAATAACTTTTGTCAAAGGATCGGCTCACAGTTGACAAAGCCAGCTCAATACAAGCTCAATAGACCAGAGGCACTTCTGCAGGTAAATTAAGAAGAAAAAAAAAAAAAAAAAAAAAAAGGGGACTTAGGACTTATAATATCTGGTGATTTGTTTTTCTATGTATCTGTTTTTAAATAAAAAGAATTAATTTCTTCAGCCTTGCATATGAGTTTTTAAAGCTCATGTTACCTTTAATTTGATCTACTAAAAAGAAAATTTCATGCTAGCCAGCAATAGGTCAAACTGATCCTTGTCTCTGAGCACAAGACTGGGGTCTCCAACAAGTGGCAGGAGGCTCCCAATCAACATGCATGAGCCCATCTAGAAGGTGGTAACACGGCACATGCATCAGTAATGGAAAGTCCATAACCTTTCCAAGCAATTTGTTTCATTCCTTCACTATCATCACTGTTAGGAAAAAAAAAAATCTATTTATATAGTAGGAGAAACTCTTTCTCCTGGTAATCTGAGCCCATTATTTGTTACAGAAGGGTAAGACAGCCAGGTCCACATATACTTTTCATGTTCTTTTGACAGTCTGTTCCACACTTAGTTATGTCTTCCCCCCAGCTCTTTCACAGAATTGCCTATTTTCACTACTCTTCTAGACACTTCATCTCCTCTGATCTACATGGTTCTTTAAGTACAAGCGTATACAATGAAGCGCAGTATTCCACTGAGGTCTCATACTTGCTTCAAATAAATTGGAGTCTTTCATTAATGTTTCCTAAAACACTGAATGAGAGAAGACAAATTAAATTAGAAGTGCTATTTTCTTTAATTTTGCTAAGAATATGATTTTAAAAAAAAAATCACAAAGAAAGGTCTTGAGTTCATTGCCCACTTTACACAGTGATACAGTCACGCAGTTTTAGTTCTAAGTAGGGTGTTGTCAAACTAGCTGAGAAGTAAGCATCATTGATTACCATTTTATCAAGATGAGATCTCTTACCTGGGCGTTTCAATTTGATGTAGGCTGTAAACTGTTGAGAACCATATATGAAGTAACAGAAAAATTTATGAGCATAATCCTTTATTTTCACTTCTGAAATGTTAAATTTTGTTCCAGATACAGCAAGTCCATGAGGCATCTCCTCTCTGTCATAAAAAAAGGGTAAAAAGGAAACATTTCTAGAGAAACTGAAATATCAGCGCTTAGTACGGGCTAGATTCTTCTATCCACAAATTCAAGAATATTCATTTTTTACCTCTAAAAACCTAAGAAGCCAGTGGAGCACAATAAATATCATCCCTGTAACAAACAGCTTCATGACCAGAAATGACCTGGCATTTTCCATCTGAACACTTTTTTGTTGTCAGGGTGGTCAAATACTGGAGCAGGTTGCCCAGAGAAGCTGTGAAGTTTCCACCTATGGAGATATTCAAAACCCAAGTGGGCACAGCCCTAGGCAACCTGCTCTAGCTGACCCTGCTTGAGCAGGGCGGTTGGACTAGACAATCTCAAGAGGTCCCTTCCAACCTAAAGGACTCTGTGAATGAAAAACTATTCAAACCAGTAATAACTAGTTATAAAAGTGTCAAGAGAAAAATCATCTTGCAGGATTCTTTATTCTGATGATGAAGCAGAGACCTTTCTAAGCATTACTAACAGACTCCCCAAGCCCACACTGTCCACAGTCACCAAATGGCACCAAACACCTTGGGAAATAACAATGAACAAAATTCACAAAAGCAGGGTGACCCTGGTGTCAAATGACAACAAAGCATGGTGATACTGTCTTTATGTTTGATATGTATTGCCACAAAAGGCTTGGAGATGTAATATTGTACCCTACTAAATACCATCCTGCTCTAAGGTAGACTTAAAGTATACGGTGGGAGGGGCTGCATAAGAAGGTACCTTCAAACTGGCATCCCACCCTATGTATCAAAGTGACATGACCTTATGTACTCAAGGAGGAAAACTCATTTGCAGAACATCCTGAAGAACCAGTTTGTATTACATATATAATTGCCAGCAACTTCTGTCATGTGATGCCAATACAAACTTCATCATTTTGCAACATGTTCAGATTTGTTCAAGTCAGTTTTAACTTTCCTCCAAGCAGAGGAAAGATTTACCTCCTAGGTGTAAGCCCTCAAGTCCATAATGTTGGCCATGCCTACAGTGTACTTTGCTACTAGCAAATGCTCCACAAATTTAATTGCTGAGAATTTGCTACTATTTTTTGAAATAAAATATTATTATTGCAATTAGATTAATTTCTCTGATACTGGATAACTGACTTTGAACTATTAATTCTAATTAGAACTTAAACAGGATGTATTTTGCATATCTCCATCTCTAGCATGGGAAAATAATCAGGCAGGCTAGTGACTAGAAATGGAGATCACTTCCAAGCAAGCCAAAAATCTTAATAGAGAATTGCTTTAAGATAAATATATTAAACACTTTTAAGGAAGATGTGTTTAATAGCAGCACCAAGTTGGTTTCAGAAGAAGCTGCAGTTATAATAACTGTAAACATAGCTACACAGAGCTGCACACGTCTTAACTAGTGAAGCTGAGAAACTTCATGCCCTAAAGAATAAGCTGGGGCCCTAATATTTATAGGCAAACAACCAAGTATACAGATCTATAATGAAAGTAGTAATTCCCCCTAAAGGAACTTGGGGACAAAATAGAACTAAGATTCCTTCTGGAGGCCAGATACAGATGAATGAAAAAGATAATTTTAAAAGCAGTCTGCAACCTAACTCTCTAGCCATATTTTGCACTGATGATGGCACTTCATGGAGATGGCAATGCTTCTGCACGAGTGTGAACTGATCAGCTGTGATTTTTTTTTTTTCTTTCTTCTTTGTACTACATCTTAAGGGTTATTATTTAAACAGCAGCAATTGATACAATGAGAAAGCAAACAGTACATCCACACACTGCTACAGCATAGACCAGTCACTGAGTTACACAGGTCCTGCTCTCTTGAAAGAAATTGCTGGTTTTATCAGCCTAATTTGTGTTTAATTTTCCTGAACATAAAAAACCCCAACCCTAAATGTCCTGCAACAAGAGCTTCTGCTTTGTATTCTTGCTGATTGACAGCTGTGTCTGTACTTAGAAAAGGACCAACTACAGAAATAAAAATAAGTGGGGTAATTTTTTGTCTTGGAACAATCTATCCTTCCCATCTCAATGGCAGAGTGCAGGCTTTAATGTGTTAGCAAAAAGCATAAGAACAAATGCATAAATAAGCCTTACAAAATTGTATGTTTCACAACAGCATTATAAAAACCTGCATATGATTGCTTCATTACAGATGTATCAGATACAGCAGTATTTGTAATAAAATGTTTATTTTTTTAAAACCAAGCAATAAGAATATAATGTACTTGATGCAGACTTCTAATCAGTCCTTCAATGACTACTGTCATTTGACTAGTAGTCAACTTTATGGTGAATTCACTGCAAATTACTGCAGATTACTTCACCTAGAAATGCACTTCAATTCAATGTATAAGGATACTTACTCATAAAACTGTTCCCTGTAGGTGCTATCAAAGTAATCAACATCCTCATCATTAACTTGCCAGAATGGAATCAAGCCATTTATGCCACTTGATATATTACATTCCATAACTACATGAGAACCTACAAAAAACATTTAAATATGGCAAATGAAGGTCTTGTAACCAAAGCAAGATCAAGTGATTAGGGAACAGCTGGGAAAAGGAGGGATATCAAAAACCTCACCTACCTTATGAAAAGCAGAGTCCTTAAAACTCATCCGTTTGTAATCTGCACTTGGGGATCTTCAGTCCGGATATAAATTCCACCCTAAACGTAGGTGTCTACGTGTTCATGTCTACAGGTGAGCTAGATGTCTAAGCTAGTAACAGAGGTTCAGCTTTGCTGCAGTCCACTCACATTAAAGTAGACACCTGGACCTTACTAACTGAGCGGCTCTCCAGATTTCACTGGATCATCTCAGGGCTCAAATCAGTTGCATGTACACAGTATGGTGACATGTGAGATGCTCTCTGGCATCCAAGGCATACATATGGAGCTGGCAGATAGTACTCCAGATCTTCCAGAAACCTGTACTGCTAGAGTAGCCAGACCACTGAAAACAGCAGTAGACATCTATGTGTAGGCAACTGAATTGAGCCCCTATTGATAATAGCATGAAGTAAGGCCCCTAGCTCATATGTGGCCCACATGTAGACAGCTACACCCTGGAGCCGAATCCCATTCGTAGTGACCACACATATTTGTAGTGACCATGCATACTCCAGATCAGAGTCTTTTGGCCAACACTGTCCACTGGGATGGTTTCTGAATACCCTCACACTCTGCTCCCATAGCAAGCTCACCTGTCACTCAGCTCCTTTGCCACCAGCAGTCCAGACCTTACAGAATACCTCAGTCTTAAGAAAGCAAGAGAAGTTGCAGCATATATTTATTGCCAATGTACCTCAGAGAGCTCCATTTACAGGAAGGTAAGCAGCTTTCTTGGAGTCCTTTCCTTCTGTATTTTACCCATGGAAGTTATGATTTGATAGGAGAAAGTGGGCTCTCAGTTCACCTATGTAAAGATCTCAATGTTTCGTTTCCTAGAACCACATCAGATCTAGATGTTTCCACCAAAGGATAGTCTCTATCAAAAGTATGGAATAAACCTTTAGCTCACATGCAAATAAGTTACATGAACAAGAGTTCACATAGAAATGACAGATCCTCCCCAATTTCTTCCCTCATGTCCTTCCACCACAATAACGACTTTTTTCTAAAGGTGTGGTCTAGTGCATTGCACAGCTCTTCAAAAGGAAGAAAACCCGTAAGTGTTCCATGCCCTTGATTTCCATACATTCATGAATGTACCGTTAAGTTCATGCACAACCTTCTTCTGCCATTTCTTATTCAAAAATACAGGTGTTTCCAGGTTCATACAGGCTTTTCCAGGTTCTGCCCCACAGGCAGGCGCTTAACAGAAGCAAAGACTTTTTTTTTTTTTTCCCCCAGCATCCCATTCAAGGTGACAGACAGAGACTATTACTTTTGAATGTGTGGTGGGTTGACCCTGGCTGGACACCAGGTGCCCACCAAAGCTACTCTGTCACTCCCCTCCTTGGCTGCATAGGGGAGAGAAAATATAAGCAAAGGCTCATGGGCTGAGATAAGGACAGGTAGAGATCACTCACCAATTACTGTCACGGGAAAAACAAACTCAACTTGGGGGAATTAATTTAATTTATTACCAATCAAATTAAACTAGGGTAATGAGAAATAAAACCAAATCTTTAAAACACCTACCCTCCACCCCTCCCTTCTTTTCGGGTTTAACTTCATTGCCGATTTTCTCTACAGGAAACATACAGAAGGAGGAAAAACTACTGAACTGTTCGACTGGTAACTACCCTAACATGCTACATATATGCAACCATATTTCCACAGATACCAAGGATATGTCAAGACATAGACACTGAGAAGTGGTACAAAGGACAGATGGCAATAAAAAATAAATAAATAAATGCATCCCACCTGACACTGCTGGTCAAGAGACTCCAATCTTAGGCACACAGTTATTCCCCCCAAAAATTACTTCTTATTCTATGATGTTCTATCGTCTGTCTTCCAGGTACTCTCAATCCACATGCCTATCTCCCACTCTTGCTGAAGTCAGCAGAACTGTTCACATGTTATTTCAGAAAGACCAGGAGCTTATTTGTTTTACTGGATGTCAATGACTTCTTAAATAGTAACTACTTACCAAGTTCTACTTCAATTGTATTGTTCTTCGGATAAATAAACTCTGGTCTCATCTGCCGTGGTCCTTCTAAGAGAAGGAAAGAAGAAAATAAAATCTTCAGAAAAGTAGAGTTCCACAACTTATTTCAACTGGTAGTTTTACAACGGTTTTGTTTTCTTTTTTGGTACTATTGTACCATTGTACTCACTATCCATTTCAAATTTACAACAGAAAATATCTCATGAGATTTGCTGTACTCTATCCAAATTACTCTATTTTAGCTTCTAAGGTAATAAAAGGCTTTAGCTTACCTTAAAAATACTTTAAAAAAAAACACTCTGAAATTTACTGGCAGTTGATATGAAAGTAATCCAAAACCAGAAAACAAAAACAAAACCAAAAAAGTGCCATTAACTTTGTCAGAGATATGGATAAGGAAGAGAAAGAGGGATTGTATCAACAACCTCTTAGATCAGGTGAGTATCTATTTAAGTAAAAGAGAAACAAGCACACACTGGGCTGGGATTGTATTGCTCTTCACGATATATAGGCTTGCTGCTAATAACCCACCTATCTGAAGTCAGAATTTTCATAGAATCTAAAAAGATGGACACTCTACTCCCAGACAGCTGTTCTGATACGACTACCATCGTGCTGCTGGTCAGGTCATCAGCAACATTGCCTACAAAGATGCAACCACAATGATCACAGCAATAAATGACAGTACTGGGAAAGTGAGACAGCCAGTTCTATGCCCTGGTAGATGCAGAAAAGCACAGCCAAGTGCCAACAATAAGCCAATAAATCTTCCTCTGTTAATTATTAACTTTACAGTATTTATACAGCTTGTCACATCTCCTTTCTCATCAGTTGAGATTCTAGTGAACTTTGTAATCAAGTTCACCAACAGGGCCACAAACAGGTATTTTGCTGTGATGGTGTCAGCAAAAATTTATTTATTTTTTTTTTAAGTATTTAATTTAATGGTGCATTATTTGCTTTAGCAAAAACACACAACCCTCCTAGTAAACACTGCTTCCTTCTAATTCTTATTCCTAACCCCACATTTCTCTTTTCCTCATGACAATTCTTCCTCAAAAGCAATGCTCAAGGGTAGCAACATGTAATACTGTATTTTAATTTTAGCATTCAGGAAAAAAATTATTTAGAGAGATTTACAACTCTAATTTCACAGAGCTGAAAAAAAAGAACATACCAAATAGCTTATGCCTGCAAACAAATATTTACAGCAAAGCCAAAAAGAGAAGAGAATAACCTCAATGCACTCACCTTTAACCTCTAGACTTATGGTTCGTGAAACATTATATTTTTTTCCCATATAGGTGTATACCATACGGCATGTGTAGTTTCCTCTGTCTTGCACAGTTACGTTGTGAATCCAGACAGCATTTTCACCCTCGGCCAAAAGAAGTCGCTTGTCTTCAAGAAATCCAGGCTTACACTCCTAAATATATCAAAAGTACCTGTTATTTAAGGGACCTAATAATACGATAATTAAATAAGTTACTGAATTCTACTGATTCTTAAAATACTTGCCAAATACTGGTTTTTTTCTAAAAGCCGCAATGTGGGTTCTTACCTAAGCATCACTACTCTGTAACATGAAGCTTGGTGACTTCTTGCTGCATTTGTACTTTTTAAAAATCACTGCAGCCAATCCTCTAAGGTTTCAAATGCTGCGTTTTAGTTCACTGCCTTTGTTTAACAGCTTGACAGTTATCTGTATCAGGTGTAATAAAAGTTATTATGCACGTAGCGGAGTTTATGAGAATGCATGCCTGCATTCCTACTTCACGGAGATGAGTGAGAACTGCTGTAGCAGTGCCTCGTGCTGTTGGGTGTATTACCCTTTCTGTGGCAATGCAAATACAGTGAAAAACTTCCTTCTCTTCCCTGACCTATACGCAGTTTAGAATCACTTCATCTCAGAACAAGATGTATAGGTACAGCACCAAGGTTATTTTACATGTACAGGCCCATGTAGCTACTTTAATACCAGCATCAGAATTAAGAGCTGAACTGCTTTAGCACTTTAACATGGACAAAATACATGTGTCTAAGCTTGAATAGTCTACAGAGTATTTTGGCAGAATCGGAGCAAGAAGCATAAGAAAAGCACACCATGATCAACAGACTGGACAAGCCTAATATTCTGCAAAACTGAAAGAATTACACAGAGCCTTGTATTTAAGGAAACATACAAGTTTTTAAATTTATTATCTACATAAAACAATCAAAACAGAAACTAGATTTTCACAAATCAACAAATCAAAACACATGGTTTGACTTTGAAAAACCCTGCAATCCAAAAAATGGACAATTGTTTCTTCTAAAATATGCCTCCCGTACCTCTTTACACCTCCCCAACAGTGTAACAAGATACACACCTTACTCAAACTGCAGAGAAAATAAATCTTCCCTTCCAAAAGCTGCTTTTCATAGTTACTTCATAACACATTTTAAATAGAGTATTTCCTATCTTGTATATCTGAAAAACGTGCACAATACCTTATACCAGTGTACTTCGGGTTGATTATTGTCTTCATCTTTAAAGTGTTCTAGATCAGGGCAGATAATCTTTCCAGTATTTCTGGTCATCACTTTTTGTTCAAACTTCATTTTTCCGTTAAAACACAAGCTGTTATCATTCTTAAAAACTGTTAAATTTATAGTTTTTCTGTTAGAGTGGTTAAGGCTCCTGTGATGAGAACAGCAGACAAGTCAGGTCATTAACAACAAGGGTCCTTGTTTCCAGCAAGTCAGGGATTTTACAGAGAGGGACTTCAGCATCTCCACCAGCCTTGCCTCTAACGTCCTAGCTCTTAAACACCACCCTCAGCTCCTCACCCCCTGATGGCAATAAGCTCTGATTTTGCGTTGTGAGCAGAAGTGGAGCCTGCTCTGGAAGCACCAGAGGGGAAGCCAGGACTTCTCACAGCCGATGTTCTACGGAGCCCACAGCACCAACCCAGCCTTGCCATTTTCAGCGCTGTTTGCCAACTCAGAGTAGTGCAGGGTAATCCAAAACTTGAGAGCTCACAAGAACCTGTGGTGCAGTAGCTCTGCAGAGGAGGGATGGCACTAGAAACCTGAAGCCTATGCCAGAAGTAAAGGAACGCTATTAATTCATTGCTCAACTCTTCCTTTCTCAATGCTATGCTAAGGGAGAAGTTTCTAGAAGAGTGAACTGCATGTTTTGACAGTCCTGGCTTCAACTTCTATATACTGCACCTTGGCAAGCTCTGTAATTAAGGTTTAAGTGACTGATGCACAAAATGTAGCCTACAGTTAACACAGCCGAACTTTAGCAAGGTTTTTGTCCTGCTGACATTATGCAAGCCAGGGATGTGAGGTGCCCACGAGAACACGTCTCATAGCCAGAGTAACTAGAAACAGCAGGAAAGACTAAACTAAAATTATTTAGCTGGATAGCTTTGAAAGGATTACATTTCTTCTGACTTACAAATTTAGCTTCATTGACTCTGGAGCCGGAAGGTGCAAAGGCCTGTGACCTGTGCCTACGCTGGAAGTTTTTGCTGATCACTGTTACTACAGTCACAGCCCAACCCCCTTCAGCATAACTGGTGTACTGTACGCACACCAGTACACATAACTGCACACTAACTACTAAAACAAGTTTTAGTGCCCATGGGGGTAGAAGTCCCATCCCTGGAAACATTCAAGGTCAGGTTGAATGGGGCTCTTGAGCAACCTGATCCAGTTGAAGATGTCCCTGCTCACTGCAGAGGACTGGACTAGATGACCTTTAAAGGTCCCTTCCAACCCAAACTATTCTATGATTCTATCACATTTTGTGTCACCCAAAAAGCCTGCATTGGCTGTTCTTGGTGTGCTGTGGTAAGACCATGAGGAAAAGAACAATTTCTGTGTACCTTCCCCAAATTAATTGCCTGTTCAGCACACAGTGAATTTCAGCCATTGTAAATAAGATTTGACCACCTGAAGAGGTGAAGTGCAGTGCAGTAATCTGAGCCGTAAATATGGCAAGAGCTTTAAAGTACCAAAGAGGTGAAAAGAATCTATTCGTTTTTTTCTTCTTCTCTGTGCACTCAGATCTTTTGAGCAGTACTGGGGACACTGTCACTGTTTCTAAAGCTGTCTAGCACACTGCTTTGCTTTTCACAGGCATTCTCGTTTTTGGCCGGTAACATTTGGTAATGTTTTAAAATAAAATACAAGAATCCTTTTCTGCCTTTTCATTTGTCAAAAGGATTCCCAAAAAGTTGCTAAAGTCTCCAGAAAGTCTGTATGTGATGATACAGTATAACATACAGTTTGCTCCTCTTAGATCCTTCTTCCATTTAACCACGTCCAATGAAGAAACCAAAAGGTTATTCTGATCTGTCAGTATCGAACAGCAATCTGAACACAGGAAAAGCTGAAGCAGCTAAGACTTTTCCCTGTGATCTTATGCTTCATCCGAAACAAATAAACAACCCACCCACATTGACCATTGTTAATTTTATCATGCTTTAAGATAAAAAGTCCTCTGCATGAACCACTTTTGCAATGCTATGTGTGGAAGACAGGCTAAAAAAAAGGCAGCATGCAGAAACAAAAAGCATGATCAAAAACAGTGCTTTTAACTGATCCAAGCTCTCTACCTAAACCAAAAAAATTCTGTACACTCAAGTTCCACAAATATGTTATCACACTTGAAAGCATCAGCAACCCAGTTGTTTCCCTCCTCCCTTCCTTACCTTACATCGCATTCATAAAGTCCAGAATCTTCCAGCGTTGCAGGAATAAACCAAAGCAAGCCCTCTCGCTGATGGATCCTGGCATCTCTCTCTGTGGTTACTGGTGTAACACTACCATTTTTATACCATGTCAGACTGTAATCAGAGTGAAGCACTGGCAGTGTAATTATTGGGCAACTAATAGCTGTAGGCTCTCCAACAAGCACAAAGTATTCACAGATAATACATTCTTCTATAAAAAAAAAGAAAAAAATTATCGATGCTTTTAATCTGTATACCTACATGTTTTTTAAGTATTAATATCCATTTCAAATTACACAGAATTAGAAAATTCACTTTCTGCAACAATTTACCACTTAAACATTGCAAAGCTACCATTTTTGTTTGTTTAGCACCTTCTGGTTGAAGACCTAAAACACGCAGTTTACAAAATTTAAGCCACAACTTTCCTCTATTAAGGTAGTCAGCAACAAGCACATGTAAGTCCAATAGCCTCAGTGCAAACCAGGGTATAAGATGATAAATGGGATTCATGAGGCGACACAAGCTCCACAACTCACCTGTCTCACCCTTGTTATTTGAGCACGTTAGTACTTTCGCAGAATTACCAGGTTCTTAATGTAGATACTATCTATGAAAAACATGCTACAAGCAGTAGCAGTGCAGAGCTCCTCACAGTACCCTGGCCAGTATGACTGTGGGGCCAAAAACAAGTGAGGGGAGGGGGGAAAAAAAAAAAAAGAAAAAAAAAAAAAAAAGATTTTTTTTGACCTGAAGCACAATACAGTATGGAATGAGATCAAGACTTCAACACATCAAAGAACTCTGTGAACCAACATGTCATGATACAAATGAAATGTGGAGGGGCACATTATTTCCTTACTACATTTGCAATTTCTGTCACCTTTATCCAGAAAGCCCTTTAAATTACGAACATTATTCTGAATATCACATACAAGGAGAGCATAAACAGAATTTTTATAATTATAGCTATGTAGCAAGTTGACAAGACACAATCATGCAGCCTAGCAAGCAGTTTTTTAAACATCAGCCAAAAAAATACCAGAGAAAGAAGGACAGATACTGCAAGAAGTCATCAAGAACCCAAGCAACAACTACTTGGAGAGTAACAGTTTAGCACAAACAGAGCAGGCCATTTGGCTATAAAGCAGATTTTAAAAGCTTCCAAACTTCTGCATACAGGTGCAACACTCAATTCCTATGAAACTTGCAAAATCAGTTCAGTCGGATGTTTTGCAGTCTTGCTGAATGACTGTATAAATCCAAAGCTAATGTATTCAATTTCAAAATTAAAAAAGTCTTCAGAAATCTTTCAAGTCCCACCACCTTCCTATCACCTAATTTAAAGACTTCCAAGTAGGTCCCTGCGGAGCTTAAACTAATTCAGAGACATTGATATTAGACTGCTTATGCCAAGAGCAGCAAGGCAAGCATCATTAATTTATATAGTCCTAAACTTTACTGTAATATTAGATCTACAATTAAAAATATTACTAACTAATTGTTAAGGAAACTGAGCCCTACTGCTTTCAGGACTACAGCTACAGTATATCTTTTAAAGAGGGCATTCAACAGGTAACTGTAAGTCAAGGAAGCCAATCTCTTTGGGCTTTCTTCATAGGAATCAGGGAGAGGCTAATCAAAGCTTCAGTACCCTAAATTTATGTGGCTAGATTTAAAAATACTTATGTCAATTTGTCCATTCCATCCCCAGTGCAACTTCAGTCCAAGAAGCATTCAGCATATCTTCAATAGGCTGAAGCAAAACCATACCCCAAATCCACCATTTGCTCTCAGTAACTCTTTTCTACTAAATACATACAACTTGTCTCTTGCAGGTTTTCTTTTTTAAAATGCTATTTTCAACAATGTATTTAACTTACCAGCACCGAACAGAGGTATCAGTAGAATGAGATGACCAATAAGCAAAAAAGTAGATGTCATCTTTTGCTGCAAAGAAGAATTTTTTTCCATTAGTGTGGTAAGAGTGTTCAAGCTGCACTGTCCTCTGCACCATGCCCCTCTGCACTCCTTAAAAATATCAGGAAAGGCATTAGTCATCTTGGGGAGGGAAAAATTGGGTTTGGTAATTTAGCCCCAGCCTCTGAATATTTCAGCTACAGCAACTGTTGGCCTCCACAGAAGGCTGCTCAGTTTTCAGCCTTCTACTGGAATTTTTCCAAATTTCTACTGGAATAACTCTTGCATAAAGTGTAATTTTTCTTTTGCTAGCATAGTTAAGCCAAAAAAGAAACCAACTCTCTAGCACAGGCAAGTCATGCTAGCATACAGTGATTTAAGCTATACTGTATAATTTAGAAGCTTGATTAAGCTACTCCTCTTTCCACGTGTTTACGAGACACAATCACAGAGACGTACGAGGTTTCTTTCTCTGAACCGTTCTTGTACAGTTGAGGCAGCACTGCTTTGAAGAGCAGATGAACTTGTAGTTATTCGCAGGAGGACAAGCATACTGTAACTCCAGCATGATCTGGCAGTTAAATTGGCATCTAATGTGTGTGGAAACCGCAGCTAATACAAATTGTTGCGGTCAGACACAAAACAAAGTGTTCAAGAATTGTAGTTTCACTTCACACCTCAGGTCTCCTTTGCAGCTTTCTCCAACAAAGACATGACTGAACAGACACCCACTGCCCTCAATGCCCACAAGTGGCTTCCACGAAACCTCTAGATCTTAACCAAGTCCTGCTCCCCTCTCAGATGCGCCTGCTTTTTCTTGAAAAGATGTCATTAGAGCCCTTCCCAAGCCTTCTACTGTCAGCCAGCTGGCAAACACTTAACCACTTTCCCTTCTGACAGCTCCTTGTAGGTTAAGGTCTGCATTTAGCTGTCTTGCCTTTCCTCAGTTCCTGACTCTTTTGCATGCTGCTCCCTCTCACCCTAAAGCAGTCTGGTTTCCCACGTAGCACTCCATCGCAAAACATTCATTAAACAGGTCCTAGTTAATACTTGCCTTCTACCCAGCTAGAAATGGCTGGAAGAAGAGATGGTATTCCCTGAAAAACACACGTGGCCTTGACTTGCTTTTATATCCAATGTAGTTCACTTCAGTGATACATAAGCCACACCAGCTCCTTCTTTTGAAAGATTTCATACGCAGAAGTGTTGGGGTAGTAGGGAGGGACACAGAGCAGAGCTCAACACCTTAATTTAACAGCCTCCAAGTATATACGTCTTTTGGACAGTTTATCTGACAAAGCACTCATACCATAGTCTTTATTTAGTTGCCTTGTAGGTGGTTTTCCTGTAACTTGCCAATGTACTGATCATCATTCTCGGAGTTTCACTTTACCTGTAAAGAGTGGAGAAGGGCAAAAAAGGATTTTACTAAACACATCATTTGAACAGCTGCATACACATACAAACCCAAATTTTCTATAGACATCCTAAATGTAAAAGCAAGAGCATCCCTTTGCCTACACTAGAGATGACTTAAAACAAAGGAGCAACAACAAAACTTGCAGTAAGGATTGACCAAGAATTCTAGCAAAGACCTTTGGAAAATGAAGTTTCTGTCAAAAACAAGGTAACATTACACAGGTGTCAGGCAAGCAACAAACCCAGACATTAGCCACTTTGTAAGACAGATTTAACAACTAGAAGGAAACAAAGAATACTTAATTTTAGGGCAAGATAAGAATAACTAAGAAATCCAACAGGTTAAGCTTTATGTTTTGCACCCATTACTGGTCTCCAATACCAAGGGTGGACGTCTTTCTAATATTGCATGCTAAAGCTCAACTTTTTTAAAGTTCTGCTCTTCCAAAATTCACACACACACACCACCCCTTCAAATACTGCAGCAGTAAAGCTTAAAAACTCTGGAAAGAAGGGAAGAAGCCTCTTGCTCTTGTGGCTGTAATACCTCACGGTATATGGAGCATTTCTATTCTGGTCAGTATGGTTTCAAGTTTTATACACTTTTTCTTAAGCAGAACGTACAGAGAAGCACTACCCAAAATCCACAAATGTGAAACAGCAAACTTTGTTTAAAAAGCAGATGTTTGTTCACATACCTAACAACTTTAGCCCTGTAGTGCCTTCTATCCCAAACTCAGCAGTATGAAATGCCCCTGTGATACAACCACAGAAGCTCAAAAATCTCACTTATGTACAGAGAATGGCAATTTCACTGATGACATTACCTACATACTTAGTCTGGAAAACTTTCAGCTCAAAGCTTGCTGGGCTCAAAGGAAAAATGTACATGAAGTCTTTTAAGAAATAAGAAAAAAAAACCCAAAACAACAACCACCAAACAAAACTCCACACCACCAACCAATGATGTTTATGGTTTGAGCTATTGCAAAAGAAAAGGTTTGATTTCCAAGTTAATTTCCTAATATTTATCTTCCCGTAGTTAAAATACAACTTACTATAGAAATTACCATCTTGGAAACAGAAATAGAAGACATGTGGCCCCAATTTAAGACACTGTCATTTTGTTCTTTGCAGGATGTCTGTCTTCACGGAAGTTGCCCTTTTACTTGCCTTAGGCGCACTGCCAACTTCAAATGCCGTAAGAACAGGTTTAGAGACATATTGGGTCCCTAAGTCTGCATGTAGCAGGATTAGCAAACTTGTCCTTCAGGAAGCTGTGCAAAACACGAAACTGTATCTTTGTTTTCCAAACTTTCTGTCTCCAATTTTTAAAAGCCTTTACTTGTAAATAATTTATAAATACATGGACACGACAGATCCATGTAAAGGCCAACACAATGAAAAAACACTCAAGACAGTAGCATAGAAAGCATTTAAGCCCCTCAATTGCGTATCAGCACATCGTTGTTAATTTAAGTGGCTTTCAATATTGATCACCGTCTATGGGGAACTCATTTCGGCAAGGGCAACCAACAGTTAGTTAGCCTTTGAGCCGTACAGAATAAACACAGAAATTGTGGTTCAAAGGCAACTCATTACCATTTCCACAAAGAACGTAACAGCATAGAGGTATGAAGTGCCCCAATTTAGTGGCATGCCTATACGAAAAAAATGCATTAACCTTTTGAGTAAAACTTTGATACAGTTTAACTGAAATGGGGCAGGGAGGGTATGGGAGAACCAAACCCAGGTATGGCCACTTGTATGACCACCAAGACGATTCAGCCCGCCACAACCATTCATGCAGCTCGCACCTTGTTCCTTGCTGTGCTTACTCCTGTCAACAGGAGTAACCTGTTAAGCTGCCTACCAGAGTTAAACGACAACAGCAAAGCAAGATAAAATTTCTAACAGACTATACCTTGATTCCAGTCGACCACTCTCCTGAGGTCTCAACTTTCCTGTCTCATGCTCAATATATAAACAAAATGCAGCTGATCATTTTATAGGGCATGCTTGAGCACCGAGTCACAAAAAATGATGCACAAGCACATTCTGAAGAGGATCTGGTTATCCACTGTGGTATTCTGACACTGAAGTGATGACCACAAACCTTAGTCCTTAAATGCCTCCTTTCCAGACAATCCTGCAAGTTGCAGGACTACAGAAAAGTTGTGTATTCAAGGAAAACCCATTATCCAAGACATTCTGTTGAAGCTACATCACAATGAAGTCACGGAAATCAAAGAATATTCACTAAGAAGCCTGCAACAGTTAAATCTTTAAAAGTTAAATTCCAGTTCAGCTTTGAGACATAGAACTAACTGTTCTAAATCTGAATCCGAACAAAGTGTTCCAAGTACTGCCTCAACTTTCAAAGCACAGAAGGGAGGGGGGATTAAAAAAATATATATATATCTGTAGCTCTACATAACTGGCCACCACCACTTGATTCTAGTACAGTAAAGAGCAACCTATCCACCCACTTCCACCTCATGTTAAACTGGAGGCCATGAGAGCGTACCACGTCAAACCAGAGGCAATGAGAGCATCCAAACCACCTTGAAAGGAGCGATCTTACCAGTATTCAAATCAACTGAAAACAGTACCTCCTTTCAGCATTGAGTGGAAGGAACTCATTTTGCAGTCAGTGCTTTGAAGACTTTTCTATGTCATTTCCACTCCTAGTACCTGTCAATATAAAGTAAAGTGGACTTTAGTGTGGAATATTTCTTATTTAGGTCCAAAGTTAGTTATTACTTTTCCACTAACATTTTCAAAGTACAGTTAAGAGGCATTTAAAAGGACCAGAAGGGCTCATGCAGATAAAACTGTATGTATCAAAAATACAGGGGTGCAAAGTATTAAAAAATTATTGTATTACTTTTGGGGGGAGGGAGGAAATCAATAATAATGTTTTAAAAAAATGTAATAGGTATTTCTCATTTAAGGATTAATTTCAAATATCTGAATTAAGGATTCTGCATTCTAAAACAACGTTTGCGCAAGAGTTTTATGCCAACTCCTCAGCTTTTACAGCACTCCAATTTCGCAATCTATATGAAAGGCAAGCGTGTTCATTTAGCAACTCCAACCTATTTTCTGAGAATCCAAGCAGACAGAAACGGTCCAAGTCAAACAAGCACACAGACGCCGAATTTACGGAGAAGAAAAACAAAATGTACCCAGCGTTTTGCTCAAGCGACAAAAACTCTCCAAGCTTCAGAGCTGCTGCTGGAGACAAACCTGAACCTCCATTCAGCTCAGTAGCCTTTAAGGGATAGCTCACCCCTACCGAGCTGTGGCTCCACAGGCTGCTGCCAAGCACCATCTCGGTTGTGCCCAGCACAGGTCCGGGCACTGTCCAGAGCAGCTCCTCGCTAGGTTTGCTACTGATACTTCTTGCAGGCATCTCTTACGCCCAAATCCTGGCTCTTCTCATCATACAAACAGTTAAAAAAGAGCCCCTGTTTAACCACGGTTATGCAATAAATAGTTTCTGTGCTGTTTTACCGGGTCAAGGAAGATTTATGCCCAGCTTTATCCTGCTTCCTGTTACAAGTACTTTAAAAAAAAAAAAAAAAAAAAACAAAAACGTGGCAGCGTTCAGCACTCCTACAGCCGTAGTAGTTCTATACTTTTATGCCGTACTTCCTACCTGGGTTTGTACAACGCGATCCACGACGAGGAAGCAGACCCAAGCGCAAAATAAAAAACTACGTACTTCCAAGGAAGCCATCTGGTACCGAGAAAGCTGGAAAACCAGCAGCCACAGGCAGAGGCAGCAGGGCTGTGGAGGCACACGCCGCGCATCAAAACAAACGCCCCCAACCAGGTCTGAAATTAACAGAAACCGAGGAGTTTGGGGTTGGCTTCTCGGAATCCCTCGGCACTGCCGTCTAGCTGCCGAGGAGCTGATCCCCGCCCTCGCCCCGACCCGCGGACGCCCCGACCGGCCTGGGGGCGCCGGCCCGGAGGGGCCCCTCCCGCCACCGCCCGCTCCCCGCGCTGCCAAACGCGAGGCAAACGGGCCACGGAGCGGCGGGAGACGGGCGGCGAAGGAAAAGCCCAGCCGCCCCCCGGCCCCCGCCGCAGCCGGACACCCCGCTGCCGCCGCCGCTGCCCTCCCCGTCACGCCGGCAGCGCTGGAAGCCGCCCGCCGCCCTTCCTCACCTCCGTCGGCTCCCCGTGCCCCGCCGGCCGCCCTGGCCTGGCATGGCCCACATAGCGGGCGGGCGGGCGGGCGGACAGCAGGCCCCGCCTCACCCAGCCAAAGGCGGCCGCGGCCGGCGCCTCGCCCCTCCCAGCGGCCGCCGCCGGCCCGCCCCGCCGCCTGCACCGCCCGGCGGCCGGCCTGCTGCCCGCCGCGGGCTGGCGTGGGGCGCGGGCAGTCGCTGAGTCGCCCTGGCGGCGGTGGGGGCCCGGGTGGCTGCTTGAGGGTGGGCTGCATGGCTGTGGGCAGCCCGGCGAGCCGGCCAGCCCCCGCCGACCCCCGGCGGCGTGCGGGCACCTGGCAGAGGGGAGCTGGCCCTGATGGTGGCCTCCTGCGTAGCCTCCTTTGGGGCATCGCCCCCAGGTTCGAGCTAACACTGTTCTCTCCGGCATCGACCCACTTCCCTGAGCCGCCACGCCTGGGCTTAGTTCCCTTTCAGGCTGTGACCCTGGAGCAGCCAAGCTGACTTCAGCGAGGTGTGGATGCCAGGTTTACCTCAGGCTGCCCTCATGGCAAGCCCTAACCCAAGCTGATCTTGCAAAGCGTGAGCGCCCAGTGGCCAGCTCCTCGTGCCGGCTTTGCTGCAGCGCGGGGCTAACGCCCTGTTGGGCAGCTCAGTGGGAGCAGAGATGTTTCACATCTTCCGAATAACCAGACCATGCACCATGGTGCGTCCAGGATGTGCTGAATGTAACTGCGCATGCCCTGGGGACCTGTGCAGCACAAGTGAAACCAGTCCTTGGTGAATCCAGCACCCCACTCATGAAATGAGTACAGGGACCATCACTTCTGTTTGATATTTAACCAGAAGAGACATGTGAGTGTCTGGTGCCACCATTCCCATATTCCATCACCTGCAGTTGCACAATCTGTCTGTTTGGAACAGAGGTTTGTTTGCTTTCCATCACGTGTTTACTTTTTGTCTGTTTTGGTCAGCTGTCCCTTCTACCGTGCCAGGGTGTCACCTTTTCAGTTCAAACAATAGTTTTTTCCTTCAGGGCATGGGTAGTAACTCTATATAATTCTCATTATTTAGTCTGATGGTGAAAATAAACACATTCAAACATAGAAATGCAAATTTTTCCAGACATGGAGAAGTTTCTCTGGAATTGTTTCCTCGTCCATAGCTTTCAATTCAGTGTCTTCTCCTCCCTGAGTTTGCCTTCACCTCCTTCATTTTGGTTGCTTACTTTTAGTCACTCCTCAGAGACACGACTGTAGGGTACTCAGTGCGATTGCTTATCCCCGTCTCTACTTTTATTCAAGGTCCACATGCGTTAACTTTATTTACATTCCAGTTGAAGTAAACATATATTTTAATATGAATTATAAAAATTTAATGTAAGAAGCAGCTTCGCCTCGGGGTTTGAACAACTCCCAAATTAATGTGAAGGGACTGTCAACTTGTTAAGGGTTTGGAAAAATGTAGGAAGGTATGACTAAATGGTAAGGGAGATCCTCTGTTCCAGACTCACAGAACCATTCCTGTTTCTCAAGTGGGAAGCTTGGGCTTTTTTTGGGTAGAAGGTTTGCTTCCCTCTTGGTTTCATTAACACTAATTAGAGGAAAGAAGGGATTCTCGTACTGGGCTTCTTCCATGTTGATGATATCCAGATGAAGAGCTGGATTGAACCACAGAGCTCTCAGAGAGGAAAGCTGTGAAATGTTTACCAGCTTGCCCAGTGATATAAAGGGGGAGAAGCCCCTTTATGAGCTGGATGGGTACATTTCTATTCCTGTTGCTGTGTGTGCTCTGCCTTTGCAAACTCTCATGTCTGTTTTAGCTGTGCTAAATGCTTTTATCTGCTTTTGCCTTCACTGTTTTTGAGTCAAGGGTGGTGTTAAGGTGACTGGCTAAATTAGGGGAACTTTATAGGCCATAGCAATCTTAAGAACAAAGATATTAGAGTGCTCCAAGTGTTTATGTGCCCAATACTTTGTTCCGCAGTGTCCAAAGGATAACAGCAATGCTTCCAATTAAGCTGCACAAAGTTTGAAAGTTGGTGACACAGGGGGGTTCAGAGAAGGAAGTGTCTTGCAGTAGCTAGCAATGACCAGGAAAGCTCTCCACCATGTAGCAAGGGAACAGGGAGCATGTCAGAAGCCCAGCACCCTCAGGGAAGAGTAACACTTACATCTTGAATGTATGTAGTGCTTGTTAAGTGTTGAAGATAAAATGGTCATTTGTAGAATCTGGCACACATCACTGTTCCCATAATTCTGGTATCTCATATCTGTCATGACCACACTTTTAAAGTAAAACCCCAAAGCACTCTCTGGCACTCGTTTTAGAGAAACTAATCACCCTGAATCAAAAGTACACTTCCAAAAGAACGCACGCAAGTGTCAGCACTGCCAAATTGTGATTCAGTAGCAAAGTATGCATTTTTCTCAGAGCAGAGGATATTTCCTAGAGTTTCCTAAGAGTGTTGTGCATGAATTGATCATGAAACATCCAGTAAGACTCCAGTTAGAGAGGAGTAATTTTGCAAATTTCTGTTCTTGTTCTGCTGCAGACCTGTTTTCCCAAGTGAGTTTTACAATCCAGCCTGTTACCTCAATTACACAGTCTGCTGTGTGAGTGTACCTAGGTGCCGAGTTCACACATAATTGGGAAAAGCCTGTTGTGGCTTCCAGCTGCAGGCCCCTGAGGCAATGCCAAAGCCAGATAGCTGCTGGAGAGACCGCATTGTTCAGACATGAGTCAGCGCCAAGAAGCCAGACAGAGGTTTGCATCCTTCAGTATCCTGGAGTGACAGGCCGGGGTGAACTTCAGAGCAACACAGTTAAGCTGTTCCAGTTGGCCCTGAAAGGTACAGCTCCTGGCACATCAATCACTGATGGTGGAAGTGAAGACTATGTCATGCTAGTTAATTCAAAGGCAGTCTGGTAATTCCACTGAAGATTTCCAGAGGGCTCTTTGGACTTGTAGTTTAATACAGATGAATGTGGAAAGCAAGCAAGACACACAAGTTAATGCCAAAGAGCCTATTTATACTGAGTTAAATCTTGCTACAGCTTGCTGCAGTGCCAAAAGCGATAGATCTTTGAAAACACAAACCAGTTCTGAGGCTCCTACAGTCTGAACACACCTGTTTTAGCACAGAGACAGAGCTTGTGCCCACCAAGATCCTCATTCCAGAAAATCCTAAATCTGGGGGTGGTTGATTTTCTGGTCAGCCAAGGCCAAAGTCCAAATCAAAACTGAATAGCTGTATATCCTGCTAGATCCCTTCCCTTAATGCCTGCATATACAAAGCTCTCTCTTCTGGGAGAGGGCAGGGTAGCAACAGAAAGATAAGGACACCGACACACTCGTAACAGTGCGTTTAGTGTTACTCCTTCAAAGGCATGTCAGACCTATTCTGTACACATGGCAGTGACCTGAAACATGTTTTCATGTATTGAGTCTTGTTCAGTCACACTGTCCCGCATTGCCACACAAAAGAGAGAGAGTTCATACTGGATCAGGTATCTCCATATGCCCTTAAAGCAAATTTATACTTCATTTATATTGACATTTTAAGTGAAAAAACCTGACTATACCAGTTATCTCAAAAGACAGCTTTTGCAGTTGGAATCCCCTTTAAAATAAAAATAGAGCACCTTTTTCCTCCTGTCCACCCAGAATCACTGTGGATTTCTTTACAGGATACTTCTATCTTTTCTGTGGCTCTTTTCCATGCCTTCTGAGAGTAATGCTGACAGTTGTTGGGGATTTTTCCTTTTTGTCTTCAGCACACAGAAGCTCTCTAGCCTTGTTCATTTCCAATGTGACTGAGTAGCTCCAAACCCCGCTTTTTTGCCTTTACTACATGACTACTTAAGTAAATGAGTCATGCTTGTATTACTGACATCACCTGAATAGTTCTGGTTTGAATTGAAGCAGTTCTCAAGGCAGATCCCAGAATGGTTTCAAAGTTGTTATTGGTCTCCTTAGGACTTCCTTGAGGTGGAGACAGTATGTTGGCACTAACTATTCATTAGAACCAGAGCAAGTGATGGCTTCACTAGCCAGTAGTTGAGTCATTGAAATGAAAATTGAGTTTCACAGCTTGGTATCTCTGCCTGACACATAGCCACCTCAAGATCTTATCCTGTTTTGTGGGTTAGAGCTCTTGAAGTCAGCAGAAGTGCAACTGAAATGGCTGTAATTAATTTGCAGTGAGGTCTGTAAGATGGATGCAGCAGTTTATCCCTCAGATATATCTAGCGCGAGTTTAAAATGTCCTTGTCTGTAATGACTGTGATCTGTCCGCTGTTATCATGGAGCAGCTCTCCGACTTCTGCTTTTGCAACTTGCTATGTACAATGTGCACTCAGAAATTATTCTTAAATGTTGTACAATAAAGGGTAACATGCTGAAAAGGAACTGGAACTGTGAGCAAAGGAATTATAGATTTAGCCTTCTCACCCAGCCAGAAAGGGACAGTGCACAATAAAATCTGGACAAACTGCACAATGGCTGCGTGTCTATAATCAGATTATCCAGCACCTTGCTAGAATATCACTAAGTTACCTGAAAAAAAGCAACAAGTAAGCTGGAGTAAAAAGTGGCATGAGGGAACCTGTACAAGAATTTTCTTTAAAGAAGTGCCCTTGCTAGGAGGGCACAAAAAGGATGCACACAATTACAGCAGACCCTAAAATACGGTGACTGAAAAAGAAAGAATCTTTAGGAGCAATAACCTGCAGTGGATTGAGCTTTGAAAAATAAACCTCTATCTCAGGACACACTAGGGTATGTTGGTGATTTCACCCTAGATTAGAAGGAAGGATTAGTTGCCTTAGAAGCACTGCTGCTTTCTCCTACCACCTGTAAAAGCTCAGACCAGCATGAGACATAGGAAACAAAACACAGGGCTACTTTTGCCTGAGCTATGACATTCCTTGCAGCAAGAAAGCAAGAAAATCAAAGTAGCAGATGTGCAGAAGATAATGCTCATGATAAAATAAGAGTGTTAATTATCTACAGCAAGTGATTTCCCATGACTGGAGCATGAACCCTTTGCCTTTGCAGAGTAATTTATTGTCTTTCATAGGGCTGAGCTCTAACTGGCTGAACATGACTCACTGTGTGAAGTGCTGCCTCAAAGGCTTCCAGAGACCAGGCAGAATACTTTGATTAATATTTTGTCAAGCAGTCGGGTTTTTTGTCTGCTGTATGCGTGTTTAGGGGTTCTGTGCTGGCATTGTCACTGAGTTCTTGCAGAAGCTTTGGTTTTCCTATTTTCCTGCCTTGTTTTTGCTAAAGCATCATGACAAATAAGCCGTACTGCCGTTGTTAGTAGTTTTTAATTGATCAGTCATCAGAAGCTTTGTGAACAAGCTGAATAGGGATGCAATGCTAACCTAGTTGTGAGGAAGTTTTAGGAAAAGCCCAAGTAATCTGGAGTGGTGAACACAGCTGGAATTACAACACACCCCCTCACTCAAAAATTTATACTCTGAGGCTGCTCGGGGAAAATGGCTCAGCAGTTATACTTATTGCTAGATTTTTATTTCTCTATTAGTAAGACCTATCCACTATTCTTTAGTACATGTTGTAAAGTCCAAAATATGGTTCTTGACCCAGCGATTTTTCTGTGTACCCACCCTACCATAAACCTAGTTTGCAAAAAGAGGAGCCAAAGGCAAAGAGGAAGGACAATAGAAAGAGCCAGATTAGAAATAAGAAGTAGAAACTGGATTTCAGTCATCTAATTAGCAGTACATGTGGAGGGAAATGAACAAAACCACTTTAAATAGAAGGCAGCTATGGCTGCGTCATGCCATAGCTTTTGCTCAGTGCAGGCTTATTAGCTCTAATTAAGGTTGATCCGCCTTAAAAATGGGCAGATTTAAAGCCTGCAAGGCAGATTTTCATTGCCATTCCTGCATATAAACAAAACCTTACTTATGGCAGAGCCCTCCCTGTGGCATCCCTGTCATTCATTGTAGCACACTGATCAGGACACACCTATTTTCTCATGCTTTTAATGATTGGCAGCATTCATAACACAAAACACTACCCACATGGTTTTACGCCTTTCCGTTTCCTTCCACATGCCTTTCAAAAACAAACATTAGCTCAGGCTTTGTAAGAGTTACCTTGCAATTCTCTCTCATCTTACCCCAAAGAGACCAACTCATTACAGCACAACAGCTTCTCCTAAATCCTATCCTTGTCTTACAGCCCTCAGCAGAAACAAAACAGTCTCCAGGTTTCTTGCTGCCAAGGTGTCGGAGTGTCCCCCTGCCATACTCCTCTTCTTAGATTTTCCATTTTCTCATTCCCCAGCTGTACATGTCACATTCCTCCTTATAACCCTCCTTTCGGGGTAAACTCTTTAGGACCTTCAGCTCCCAGGTCTCTCAGGCTTTTGCAAAGCCTGACTTGAGCACTTAGGATAGAGTTCATCTCAGCAGATGATCCATCTGTGGTTGGTGAGAGTTGTGGGGAGCAGTCCTCTGACCTGATCCCCTCTGTCTGCATGAAAATTTTCTCAGCCATAGAAATTTATCTGTACTGTGGATGTCTACACTACACTAATCCAGTCCTCAGACGTGCCTGAACAGCCTGCAGCATCTCTAATACATTCTATGCATTTTAAATGAATTATTTATTTTATGGTAGTTCCTGTTATTGGATCATGTTACAGAAGAAAAGGAAGACGATTTCCCTCATGGATTGCATTATGTTTTGAACTAATAATTTCTTATTGCTTCTGAAAGTACCTGCAGGAGCATTTTTGTTCTCCCGCTGAAACTTTCCATTGCCTGAAGAGCTGGCGTTCTCCTCAGCCAAAAGAAAGCAAAGAGTAATGTGGAATACAGAAGTAGTTCATGAACTGTTTTCTGTCAGTGTAACCTTTAAAAATGAGTTGGCAAATGCTGACAGTGGTGTTAAGCAATCCCAGCTCCCATGAGTGTTATGCTTTCTCCCTTGGAGATGTTAATTCCATGTGGTTTTATTGCCATGAAACACAACTGGACCATAGCTATAAACTGATATTTTGGAGATGGGAGGGGAAAAAACAAGAAAAAGAAAAAATAAAAAAAATACAGGGGAAAAAAACCCCAATATTGTTATTTTCAACAGCCACAGAAAGCTTTTCTGCTGAATTTCATTAAAATGTCTTCATTTTTTCTATTGGCAGTCACTCAAGGACTATCTTCTTATGGGAGTAGAAGAAAAAATACTGTGTATATATACCGTATCCTTTTGCCAGCTAGTCATCTCTGTTCCCATGGCCCTTGCTTAACTATGTTAGCAATTGACCTGTGATAAGAAAGTTATGGTAAAATACTGGTGCTGTGTTCACTGAGTTATTGGGCTACAGATAATATTTTGCCTGGATTTTGGTAATCAAAACCAGCTCTTCACCCACAGTAAATACAGCTGCAGATGGCACAGTGAGCTGCTATGTTCCAAAATACATGAAGTTCATTTTGAAATTCTTTGAATTCAGATGTTTTCCTTCTCTGGATTTCCATGTGCTCTTTTTGTCCTCTGTCTTTTCTCTAAGTTGCATGTGAGTACCCACAGAGACAGGTACTGTAGAGTTCACAGTCACAACCCGTGGAGTTTCCCTGACCCATGGGTGTGTAAAGATGGTGACCGTGGGATTCTCAGGATTTTGCAGTATACGAGGACAGAGGGTGGGGTTTCTGAGAGTTTCTTTGTTACAAATGACTACAAAACTACTATTAGTAAAAACAAATAAATAAATATAAATATAAGTATATGCTACAAGTCACTACAAAATTATCACTGTGAAAGCAAGTATACAAGAGCAAAACAAATATATATATGAAAAGTAATTGCAGAATTCCAACTAGTGAAGCAGGTATATACTTACGAACCTTTACCTGTGTGCATGCCTATACATATATTAAGTGAGGTGTTACTGGTATGATACTCACCAAACTGCTCCCAAGAGCAAGGCTAATCAATGAGAGAAGTCTCACCTCAAAGATGATCCACATCACGGAGTCCGGAGTCAGCAAGACATCCTTGGCAAGGGTCCGGTCTGTCTGGGAGATCTCTTGCAGGGAAGCTCTTGCAGAATAACTCTTGCAGAGAAGCTCATTTTGGGTAGGTAGCAAGTTACTTTTTATACCTTTCTGGTAAAAATACCTTTTTTGGAAGATACATAAGTGGGTGTAGGACATCAGCTCCTGTCCCTGCTCACTGCAGGGGGGGTGGACTAGATCACCTCTAAAGGTCCCTTCCAACCCAAAACATTCTATGATTCTACAAATAGTTGTTGCTGATTCCAGTTTTCCTGGAAGGCCAGTTCCTTATCACAGTTTCTTTGTCCTGCCAACTGCTCCCCATCAAGGAGGTTTGGGCTGAGCTTATCAAGGGCTGAGCTTATCAAGGATGTCTTGAGCCTCTGACTAAGGAGATACCCTTCTTGGTCGGTATGTTTACTGGGTGGCCTCTGTGGCAGCTGCATCAGGTAGGTGGTCGACTGTCAGAACTTCCATTCTGCTGTGTGGAGAAGTGGAGGAGAGAGAGGAGCACGCAAAGGCGGGAGGCATAAGAGGCAGCGTGCGAGGGATGCCTCCACCCTGGCGGCGTGACCAGTACTTTGGTTCAGGCATCACCGACAGGGAGGCCTGGCTGAAACCGGCCCTGCTGTGCAAACCTCCTGAACTGTGCTAGGCCTTCTCAGGGACTAAGGAGCCTAGGGCTGGTCTTACTTAGCAGGAGCTAACAGTGCCAGCCTGAGCTGGGACTAGACAGAACAAAAAACTGGCACAGCTGCACTCCTGCACATAACACCAAACGGGGGGGTTGACTACGAGTCAATCGTTTTACACTATCAATATCTGTAGCCCCCCCTGCCCCCCCGAGCCCATGGAGCTCTCCTGTACAGCCGCGGGCTGCACAGCGGTGACCTTCCCTTGAGCAGGGACGCCTCTCAAAGTTAATCCTCGAGGCTGAGAGACGCCTGACCTGGCATGTGATATCTAGGCCTAAAAATATATCATATGCTAGCGACATTTATATATCCGGCTATAGCTTAATTATTAGCAGTGTAGTAAGTAGTAGACTGTTTGACCGCCATCTAAATTATCATTTAAATCATCATCTAAATTACTGTCAAATCATAGTTAAGTCATTGTTTAATTACCATTCAATTATTGCTTAATCACCGCTTGATTACCATTTATTTTTCATTCTATCATCGATTATCATTTGATCATGTTTTAATCATTCATAAACCCCTTTTAGTTAACCCCACAATGATGACTTCTCTTAATAATTCACCTGCAACAAGGTGGCACTTAGTCTGCACTAGGGACATGAAACCAGTTATAAAGCCTCGCCAACAAGAAGATTAGAAGATTTCTTTGAGTACCTCTAATACTACATCGTACGGCTCCTGCCAGGACCATCCTCCAGACCAGCTTCCCAGTCTGGGGAGACCATAACCATGTCAAGCATGGTGTCTTGCACAGATGGAGGGCATCATCCAGAGCACACAAGACCAAGCACGCACAGTACCTTCAGATGCTCCTAGATAAACTCAGAGGGGTATCTAGGGGCTGTCCAGAATGACAGAACGATGGAAAAATTAATTGAGAGAGTGTGTTGTGCCCATGGCCTTTCCTGATACCTCTCTTTCAGAGCTTTGTAAATACACCCTTTTTGCTCATACACTTCCTAAGTGTCGTTTGCAACCAGCCAGCAATGATTAGACTCTCTTTCAAGAGTGTTTGGTAACCAACCAGAGATAGTTCAGCCTAAACTGGTGGTGTGCTATTGTGGATACTGACAATAGCAAACAGTCCCATTACGTTTGTCAGTCCTCTCCCATGGCAAGTGACTTTTCAAAATCTCCTGGATAACTCTGGTGGCAGCTGAGAGCTGGGGTATCCATGCTACCTTGCCCCCAAAACATGTCCCAAACTAGCATGGTCCACACAAATGAAGAGTAGTTCTACAGTTTTCAGCAGCTCATGTCCCTGTTTTAAATAAGTCTTTGTCTGATGGGAGTAAATTACATGTAATGGATGTCTTCTGATAATGCTTCTGGGAGGAAAATTAATGAGTAAATAAATAGTATTTGCTAAAAAAAGTAAATGCTGAATATGATGCAGTTGAGCAAAGAGATAAAGAAAGTGGGAACCATTTGGGGCTGTCTTAGGCTGTGGTTTCCTGAGAAGTTCTGGCTTTGATTTTGCTGGTTTATATTTTAAAAAAGCACAGCCCCTAAGAGACATCCTGAGCCAGAAGGAGTCTGTGTTGTTAATGCCAAGTTTTTCTTTTAGTGAGCCACACAGAGGCTTCTTACCTCTTTACAATAAATCAGACTAAATACAAAATCTGTGGGTTTGTTTCTATGCCCTGGCATTCAAGGCACAAACCACTAACCAGCTTAATATTTAATGTTGGTGAGCTTACAGGGTTAAGGTTAAACTTAAGAACATACCTTATACTAAACTATTTTCTTCTCTCCATGGTATATCAAGTCAGTTTATGCCTCAAGTAAAGTACCACATTCCTATATTGTACAAGTTTTAGGGATAAAAGAGAACATACATCCCATATGCATCCTGAGTTCAAATAATTCATAATGACAACAGGTGAAAATCCTTCAAATAATTTGACTTGTCTCTATGAGAACTCTCTTTATGGTCTTCCAAGGGAGACAATGGAGTTTGTTCCAAGCCCCCTGTTCTGAGATAAATCTGTTTATGTTGTGATAATTTTAATTCTGTAGAAACTATTACTTCTCAGCCTTTGTCTTAGACCTTCAAAGCTCATCAGATCAGCCACATTTGTACAAAGAAGAGGAAAATTTGAGCAGGACCTGCACGGTCAGTCAGAAACAGCCTTTTGAAAAAGATGGTATTATGGCGCTGCATGAACGGCGAGAAGAGATTTTGTATCAGCAGGGAGAAAGGAGTGGAAAAAGGAGGATGGGCCAGATTTCTGGGGCTGCTTCAGAAAGAGAGGATAAGAAAAGTGAAGTGAAATATCATTACAAGGCTGTGCTTGCAAGTAAAGAAAAGTTTCCTCATGATCTCCTGCAAAAGAGCAACCAAGAGTTTTAAGAACAAGTTTGTGACAAAAGTTTGAATTGGAATCCTAATTCAAATCCATCATACAAGTGTCATTGGGCTGTTGTGACAGGAGGGTGGAGCGGTACAAGCAGCAGATGCAGCTTTGACTCAGAGGTTAACCACTGTTGTACAAGTGAGTGTAGCTGGAGAGTGAGAAACGTGTCATTGAGCTTTGTTACTCTTTCCATTTCTTGTTCACTTCAAGGCAACTGAGCTCTCTGGATTTGGGGGCCAGAGTGTTATTATTTGTCTACATGAAGTATCAAAAATCTGTTAAATAACCAGGGGGGACTGAGTGGGAGCAAATATTGTTTGAGAGGGCCTGACCTTATTTACAGGATCCAAAGTAGCTTAAAGGAGATTGTCATTGATGTGAATTTGCTTGGAGGTTTTTTGTCTTTCCTTTTGCAAAGAAAACTTGCAACAGGATGTAACCTCGCAACTTGCGATCAACTGCTTGCTTTCTTTCATTCAACAATAACTGCCATCTTTTACTGCTATTATGAAATCAAGTTTTGCTGATTTAACTCGTTTTTGCAAGACTCAGTAATGCATTCAGAGCCACCTCATTCACCATTGCTCACAGCAGCCTTGATGTTTTTCCAGCTCAAAGCAACCACACTGAGATGAGCAAGGTCCAGGCCTGTGAGATTGAGCAATATAACCAGTTTAAGAAGACAACAGAAGAGAATGCACAAGCCGCTTCAAAGCTTTCTCCTTTGGGGCATTCCCTAAAACTGGTGCTAAATCAGTGTCTGAGAGGGTGGCATCTTAAACAATGCAGATGACCAGAATGTCTGATAGAAGAAGAGGCACAAAATCTGATTTAGAGGCTACCATTTAACTAATATCAAACTGGTAGTTTGAGTTGATGCTATTAAACTGGTAATATACAGCTCTCATGAGTGCTAAGCATGGAGTTTGAAAATGAATTAAAATGGACAGAGCAGCTGTGCTTTTTTAATGTGTATTTGGGATACATGAAAAAATACAGCTTACTGTAATGACTGGTTGCCCCCCACACTGCCTCTGGCCCCACTGGGTCTCTGGACACTCTCTGGAGATCTGGGAAGGTGATACCATGGGAGGAAACATCTCTTCCATCTCTGGAGCAAATGGAAGAAGCAGTTCCAAGCTCTGAATGCTCCCAGCACTCCTCCCAGCCACCAAGTGATGGGAGAGCTTCACTTCCTCCTGATTTCAGTTTCTTGCTCTTCATCAGAAGCATGAAGGAGGGAAGAGGACTCAGACCACAAAACTATGCTTTCTTTTTTTTTCTTAAACAGGACATGCCAAGGGTGGAAATTCACATTACATACAGGAAAGCTGGAAACAATAATTTTTGTTCACATGATTCAACAGTAACCTCTCTCTTTATTTCCCCTCCCTTCATTTGTGCAGTGTTTGTGCTGTGTTGCTCAGCAGCATTGCAGGGAACAATTTCAGAATGATGACGTACTTGGGAGAAGGATCAAATAAAGCAAAGGATGCAAGGGAGAGGGAAGAAGCCAAATTGGTACTTTAGATAAGCTGTCTCCAACATACATTTCATTGTAGAACAGATCTTGTCTCCATTTTTAGAAAGTTAAGTGTGCAGGTCCAACAAGTTACAAAACTGGTATTTTCCCTTGTTGTTTCACTTAGCAAAAACTTCTCAAAGTTTATTTTCCTTTCTTCAAGAGCAGCTTTTCAAGGTCATGTTTCAGTTTACTGAAAACATTACAAATCTGGCACATAGTTTTATGCTGAATTGGTGAGGTTGCTTATCGATGCTCACATGCAAGTGGCGGGGAGGGGAAGGAGGGTGGTTAGCAGGCTGTGCCCTGCTTGGAGGAGGCCTCCTGCCCCTCCAGGGGATTCTGTGCCAAGGTAGTTCCTCCTCTGGGCTGCTTCATGATCTTTGCTGTATGTACCAGCCACTAACCTCAGAGATATGGTCGTTAGGAAAGCCAGAGTAGAGAAGGGAAAAGAAAAAGCATAAGCAAAGCTGAGTGGCCTTGATAGACTGCTTTGAAGGAGCTAAAGTTTAGGGCAGCTTTCAGAGGCACCCTAAGGTGTGGGAGAAAACAGCCCATGGGTCCAGCTGGCCTTGGACAGAGCAGTCACTGGCTGTCTCCTCGCTGTCTTTGCACTGGTATCTACAGCAGTTAGCACCCAGAATTTTCTGGGTTTTCTGGAAAGGGATGGCACGAATGACTTACGAAGATGTTGCAATAACGTAGCACTTCCTCTCTCATGGCACAGAAACTGAGCTCCCGGAGCATAGTCAGAACTCAGATGAAACATCCTAAAAGAAAACGGTAAGGCCTTAGCTGGTAACTCTTAGCAAACATGAGCATGTGTGAGATGAAATATGCAGTGATTCAGTAACTGGCCAAATCCACAAAGCACTTCACAGAAATGCAAGCTCCATGTCCCTGACAAAGACTGTTTCTATTCCTGGCTTTAAATCATGTAGACACAGCATTTTTCTTCTTTAACCTCATTTTACAGATTTCTGAATGGATTTGGGTGACTTTCATTTTTTAAAAACAAATTTAGATTACTATGAAACATAGAAAAATCTCTGTCCAAAGGGATAATTTTAACAATATTAAAAAGCGCTCACTCGGAATCTTACGGAATTTCTATCAACCCCATCCGTGGTACTACCTATTAATTAGTATTAATAACTCCCCTTCTGAAGTCTAATGCCAGCCAGTTATAACAATATAAAACTGGCCAACCCACACTCTATTTACCAATCAGTTGCATATGAAAGATTGATGGGGTTTTCTGTATGTTTTCATTGCAATGGCTACTTGAAAAACAGTCTTTGAAAAACATTCCTAGGAAAGCCTGGGCTGAAGTAAGCTAGACAGCAATTCTGTTGCTTAAAAAACAGTTGCTTCATCCTGATAAGGCAGGTAGTTGGAAGGAGCCTGCCACAGTGCTTTTGGGAACCTGCACTTGTTGCAGTGTCAAAGTGCTCACTAATTTTGTTCAGTAGTAATGGTTTTCAAAGGAGATTCATTAGATTAAAAATACTGTTTTATTGATTGCAAATATTTTTTGAAAACCTGGAAAAAAAGGAGACCACAGGAAAAACAGCTCCTCACTGTAAGTGTAAGAGTACTTTTGCACCGCGGTCACTAGAACATTCTTTGAGTTTCTCATTCAAGAGGTTTTCAGCCACAAGTGAAGTTACGCAAAGGCAATAATGTCTACTACATCAAATATAGGGCATAGTAGCAATCAGTGCAGTGCTACAGCAGCTGACTACAACTGGAACGTTACTTAAAAGGTAACTGTGCTTATAATTCTGTGGGTTGCCAGGCTTCCTGCCTCTCCCTGTAACACTCAATAAAGGAAGAGCTGTAATACTGTCAAAGAATAAAAGCGGCATCGGCACTTGGAAATGTTGCAAATTTGTTTTCTGTTGAAGAGGTGATTTAATTTTATCAGTATTTTTTGTTCCACATTTTCAGATATTTGATGATATTTGGCTGGCTGGGTCAAAGAGGATGCTAATGCCCTGGTTATCTACAATAGATACATGTTAGTTCACATCTATGCTCTACTCTGGGTCGGGTCCACATGTGCAGTGTGAATGTGACCCGTGTGAGGACTAGCAGCTGGGACCCATGGGAAAATGCTCCTTTCATTCCTAAAGTCGTATTTCTTGAGCATCGACCATTCTGAACAGATGGCAACCACCTGTAGTCCCTGAGTTTCATGCATCTCACCTTTGCTTGGCCTTTTCTAGTTTTTATAGTTTAGATGATAGTAAGTCTCTTGATGCCAAGATACCTGAAATATGTAAGATTTTCCGGCAGATTTATGGTGTGCCCTTCTTTTCTTTGTCAGTGTTATCAGCAGCTATAAAGAGCAAAAACTGCATTCAGCACACAGTCTTGCCCTGACTGAATTTATAGCACAAACTCGCTATGTTAAAACAACTTGACTGCAAAGTCAGTGCTGGAAAAAAAGTGATGAGCACCAAAAAGAAATCCATGTAGAAAGAAATATTTTCTGAGCTGGGCTTGAACAGAAAACAAGAAATAAGACATGGGGATGCTCACTGAATTACCAGGGAGAAAAAAATGTCCTGACTACATGATCATTAAAAGAGAGCAACTTCTTTCTTGCCAATAGAGCCAAAGACTTCCTAGATGGTATAATTGTATGTGACTAACTAATTGTAACACATGTAAAGGGAAAAAAATTACTAAGACTGCATAAGCAACTTTATGCAACAAATAATTGTGAATCGTTCATTTTGCAGTCTTGATGATGTTAATCTTGATAATATTCTGAGAATGAAAGAAATGCCCAGCTAGACCGTACCAACATGTCCCATCTGGTCCAGCACTCTGTCTCCATCAATGGCCATGGGAGATGCTATTAAGGGACATCATGCCAATCTGGCCGCTAGCTACAGTCTGTTCCTCTCATATAACCTCGTATCCAGGATTGCTGGGAGCTGCTGGCAATTGCTCTCCCTCCCCCTACCCATCTCCTCCCTTCATCCTGCCTTGCAGTTGGAAAAAGCACGTGGATATTGTCCCTCTCCTAGGATCACCCCACTCCCACTGCCATAGCAAATGGGTGCCTGCCCATGGGTGGGGTGCCACCACCGCTGCCCACCTTCATCTGCTGGGCTTCATGGAACCTCTGGGTTTCTCCACTGATGCAGGAAGGAGGACTGGCAAAACAAGGCCCCCAGTACACCACTGCGCTTCACACCCAGGCATCTCCTTGCTCTGTGGCACTATCCAGGTAATAGGGTCAACACGAGCAGGCCAACCCAGCTGAAACTGCCTGCGGTGGGGAAGCAGGGCCCCCGGGGAGGGAGCTACAAGGGACACCCTAAAGTGAGAGCAAGCTGCTCACAAGGGCAGATGGCTCCTTCCCTTGATCTTTCCTCCTCGAGTCTTGCCACCCCGGACCTCTAAGCTGAGACCCCTGGCCCAGACCCTGGCAGGCAGTGCTGTCCCATCTTTGGGGCAAGCATTAATTACTATGACACCCAGGCCCTCTCTGATGTGAGAGGCCTCCTCAACACATCTGAGGGGATCCTGACCATGACCCACAAGCGAGTCCAGCAGGCAGAACCAGCCACAGGGGCAATGCCACTGTGGATTTATAGGGCATGTTGTCGTGTTTCCCCAAGAGTATCTAGACCATTAGTCTAATTCTTTTTTGAAGCTGCTGATACTGTAGCAACCACTGCCAGAAGGTTAGTACTGACTGTGCAAATACTGTCTTTTCTTTAAGCCAAGTGCTAGTTGCAGTGACAATCCTCTAATCTTAGTACCGTAAGATTTGGTGAAAAAAAGTTCTACACTGATCTTACTCATTGCCTGCAAAATTTTGTAAGCCCCAACAATACCTTTTTTCTCCCCCACCAGCCATCTTCTCTGTAAACTGAAAAGTTTCAGCCTTTGGTCTCTCTTCATGGGACATCATCCCTTTAATCATCGTTTTGTGTAGTGCACCTGTATCTTGAGGTACAGGTACCATATGATACTCAATTGTTCAACCAATACCCTGCCCAGGTGCCACAAGGTTTTATATGTTGGCAAAATGATGCTTTCTGTTTTATTATCAATCCATTTAGCTAGATCTTCTGGTTTCTACTGCACATTGAGGTGATTCTTTCAGAGAACTGTCAATGATTAGTCCAGAATTTCTTTCTTGAGCTGTGCCAGTTCTGTGTTCAGAATCATGTAGGCATGAGCTAGATTATTTTTATTTATATGCATTACCTTACATCTACCTACACTGAGATTTATCTGCCTCCTTTTTGCCTACTTTCTCAGTCTTGTGAGCTGCACCTGGAGTTTCTTGTCCCAGTGTCTCTGTTTTATTTGACCTCTAACTCCAGTCATGGTCTCCTTTCATGTGTAGTCTCTTTCCCTCCTTCTCCTCCTCCTTCAAAAAAGATGCCCACAATCTCCCTATAATTTCCCTGTTTCTGGAGGCTCCCACAATACAGCTGTCCATGAGCTCCTCCCCAGTGGCTGTCATTCCCAGTATCTCCACTGACCTCCTCCTTCAGACAACATCTTCACCACACCCTCCCTGTATTCTTACCAGTTCCCTATTTCTTCTTCTCGAATTCTTACACTCATTTCTTTGTGTCCCACACCCAGATCCTGTCGAACTCTCCCCACGTTGTTCCTTTCTTCCTGCAAAAGTGGCCAATACCAGTCTCCCTGTCTAGACTCCATCTCTTTCAAAATTTCTCTTTATCAGGTTCTCTTTCCTACCCACTTTACTTATTTTCTGTTGTTCCTTCCAGCTACTCACCACAGTATAAACCACTTGCTCCTAATCTAACTTTAATGGGAGTTAGTCCACTTCTCAGTCTTACACTCCATGTCCAGCCCACCTCAGTTCTCCCACTCCCCAGGCACGTTCCTCAACCTCTTCCCTGAGATGCATCGCATATTACTTTTCTCCACTCCTTTCCCTCTGGCCCAGGTGTAGTCTCCTGTGGACCCATGCAGATCGATTCCTGCTGCCTGCTCACCAGCTGCAGGATGGGCATGGGCAGCCAAGGAGAGACAGGCTTCGCTCTCTCAGTAGCAGTGTCTGGTTTCATTCTAGGGTAGTAGAGTAAATACAGGGGATGTCCAATTTTCTTCCTAGACTGGAGGGTCCTATTGCTCCGCAGACTTGTTCTGTCTGCTCAGCACTAACAGCAGTAAAGCAATGGAGTGTGTTCAATAAGGCTGAAATCTTCAGAGTTGTAGGTTGATAAACCTCACAAGACTGTCCTGAACACTATTGTCGAATTTTCCATATTCTATAAAAGCAAGGATTTGACATTTAACATTTGATATCATCTCACCGTATTTCTCAAATGTATTTTGTAAATAGACTATCAATACAATTTTTTATGGCATTTTAGTTTCAGAGTTCCTAATTTCTCATAATGATGAAAACAAGTGGGGCTGGATTAAATAAATTAGAGAAAGAGAAGCCAAACCTGATGTACAAAAGAAGAAAGGAAAAGGAGTATTTGAACTAGTAAAGAATTGTGGATACGAGTGGACAAATGCCGTGTACCTTGATCAGGGAAGCAAAATAAAACACAGAAGAGAAATAAGCACAAATAGACAGGAACAAAAAAAAGTCTAAAAAGTTACAGAAAAAGATATCATTTAAAAAAAAACCCAAATATTTAATATTTCATATAAAGTGGCAGCTGAACATATAAAAGATGAAAAAAAGCAGTTTTATTTTAAGGTGACAAAAAGAAAAGGAGAAATAACTGAGGTGAAGAGGAGAAAAACAGCAGAGAAGGAAGGTGATGGATATAAAAGGAACATTAACGATTCTAGAGTGTTTCAAAGTATTGCGGTAAAGTACACAAGCCATAACTTTCTGAGAAGCCACCAAAGGACATGCCTGGAGCGGAAGTAGAGCATGTGCCTTTGTGGTTAGCTGACCCAATTAGTGATGGCAATTGACCTGATTTAGTACGCAGGAGGTGTGCTTTCATAAATCACTGTCTTAAATATAATTGGTATTTTACACTTTGTAATGATGCAGCTGTGCCGCTCTTGATGCTTGATTATGCTTTCTATTGCAGATGGCTTGTTCGGGCATTTTTCTTATATGTCACCCTAAGCAAGCCAGCATTTATTAGTAAGTGCTTACTTCACAAGGTCTTTACTAAAAATAATAGACTGTGCTTTCTTCAGGTGAAACACTTTGTGAGGTGCTTTGACTTACGGATCAGATTCATTGCTCATTTTGAGGAGATCAGGATTGAATAAACAGTTGAGCCAATTTAAAGTACAAATGTTTTCTTTAATTTTACAAGAAATAGATGTGAAGAATGGTATCGCTTAGTCTGAACCCAGGAGCAGAGCAAAAGTCCACTCAAAAAGATTCAAAAGCTCTTCCTTTGCATACTAGTGAGCATAAGATCAAAGTTCCATAATTAAAACATAAACTATGGTGGTCATTTTAATCGAGAATTTTCTTCCAGAATTACAGCAAACCACATTAGACAATACTTTTAGCTAATTAAATTAGATAATTTTTGTACAATGTAAAATCCAGCTGTTCCACAGGGAAGGATTCTGTCCAGGCTATAATAGGCACTGCTTAAATCACACCTTGGCTTGCCAGTACTCAGCTGGTTTTGGCTAAACCTTGAAACGTGTGCCTGAACTGTCTGTCATCATCCCATCCCTTAAGCATCCTTTTCGTATCCCACCTTATCCTTTTCCTCTCTCTTTCATGCCTTAATTAACCCATGCATAACTTGTAACTTAGAAATATTTATAAAACCCTTAGAAGTTGGAAATTGTCATTTGTACGGTATGAGTGTACCAAATTATGAGCAGTCAAGAATATTTTGAAGTTGCTTGAGATGGTGTTGGCTCTACTTCTCTGCGCTTCTCTCCCTCATTTCCAGGCTATTAGAAGAATATATAACAATAAAGGCATGTACTGGAAATTCCTGTTCTATCTCCTTGTTTGATGTGTGGCAGGGAAAAAGAGAAGATGCTGCCAAACCATCTTCCTCTGTTTTCATGTTCTGCATATTTTTAGATTTGAACAATAGCATTTGACTTGCGGGCAATTCCCTAGCTGCGTAAAAAACTGGCAGTGTGCCTAAATATTTCCCAAATTCTCACAGCATTCACATCCCTTACAGGTATTTCTCTAGCCCTCTTATGGGTTCAGAATTGGGAAAGTGGCTCAGTGCTCCATGTTCCTTCATCTCTGCCTTGAGGAGGGAGCCGGGAGAGTTTCCAGCTGAGTGGCAGCCCCAGGCACATCTTTGCTCCTTAGTGCCGCTGCCTCCATCAGCTCACCCTTCCCCATAACCTGCTTCAGCCTTGTGAGAGAAACAGAGGCCGCCTACGAAATACCGCATCTAATCGATGGGAATATTTGCACCTCCTAGCAGGTATTTGTATAAACACCCTAAGAAGCTAAGGAAAAATCTCTGCTGTGCCTTGATAGCCCAGTACTGGCAAAGCTGACCACACCTGGACTGGCCAATAAGGTCATCACATCCTTCATGAAGGCTAGAAAGAATTAACTTACTGCGCATGATAGAGATGCAGATTTCACCTTACGTTGTGCCAAGTGGGTGCCAGTGTAATTAATGGTGTGGAGTTTGGGGGTGGGTCCATGTTAACAGTGTTGCACACAGCACAAATTCTTTTTAGATGCAAACCCTTTTCTTCATCCCTACTTGGAGTTACAGCTTTTTCCAACCAAAGGAGGATCATGTTGCAGGCTTCAAAGCTGCATTTCTTACCTTTTGCCGTGTTCTTACCCTGCTCCTTTATGTTTTCTGCCATAAGAAAATATACCTTTCTCAATAAAATTCAAACCCAATCCATAGACCTGCACCCCTGTGACTGTTCACTCGGCACAAAGGGAAATGAAGCTTGTTTGCGGCGTTTGTTTCTTTTCTTTCCTAATGCTCATAAAATAAAGTTTGATTTACAGAGTACATTGTCCTGTAAATTTGAGAGATCCAGACTGGCCATGATGATCCCCAGTTATCTTAGCACAAATAAGTGAATGAGCCAGAGAATAGGTACTGTGAGGTCTTTCGCCATATGGCTAAACTGAACTCCAAAGGTTGTCCTCAAAAGGGTGTCCTCAGCTTCACTTCTGACTGGGAAAAGTCCCTAGCCTGGGCTAGTCCCTGTAGCACAGCAGGTGTTTCCTCATGAAAATCAGGGAAAAAAAAAACCCAACAAAACCAAAGCAAACCCAATGAGTCTCTTTCCCAAAGAGATGGAAGAAATCCCATCATTCCTGGTCTGCTTCCACAGCCAGAGAGTACACTAGTCTGATATTTTAATAGATTTGAATGAGATGCCTTGGACAAAGCTGCCTCTGCAATATCAAAACTTAAACTTGGCATGCACATACAGCAGAAATAACAAGTCCAAATCTGTAACAGAGGAGCTCAACACACCGTATCTTGACCAACCCTGATTCCCGCAGTTAGATGCTGAAACAGCTATCTGAAATGAGTCACTGGACTGGCTTGAGTTACTGCTTGAGATCAGCAAGACAAGTGAAAGGTGGAGAACTTTGAATCATCTTAATGGAGGAACAGTATGGAAATGAAAGTCAGAAATAATAATTTATGGTCATCTTTTTTTACTTCACTGATTAAAACACCTCCAGATGTAATAATGAAATCCTGTACGTCAATCATGTGAGCCATGGGACTATATTGTGTAAGCAATAGTATCATCCCATCTGAAATAACATCTGCTTTTAATTGCTTCCCTCTACATAGCTATGGCTTCTAAGTTTTCTTCTTTTAAAATTTATTTCTATATTTCGAAAAGAAACTTCTGTTAACACAGGGCTAATACAAATTGCAATATAAATTAACAAATTACAAATTATTATATGAATTTTTGCTTATACAGGGCAAGCTCATGAAGCATTCGCTTATTTTTCTTGTTGAGTAACAATTTGAAGACATTCAGCACAATAAGCTTTTTTTTAAAAATCTTTGAATGGTCAGTGTCCTGCTGATCAGAATCAGAACCTAATCCTTGTGAAACGGCTTATTCACTAACCTCATAATTTTTTTCTACATTTTTACCTTGTTTTTTCCTCTCACCCTTTTAATTGAGATTTATGTGATACACCGTACTTGAAATTTGACTTCAGTTCCAGTTCATTGTCTGCAGTGCACTACTGTGAATGTTTGTTGAGTATTCAGCTAAAAACATGTTTATCTTAATTTTAGAAAGGAAGATAATATGAATGTCAGGCAAGAAGGTTTAAAGTTAAATTGCTGGTATTCCCAGGAGGAAATGTCAGGTGCGACCAGTGCTCAAGCCTCCCAGAATGCAGGGTGTATGGTTTCTATCTGCCTTTGTTTTGAAACCAGACAAAAAGGATGGCTTGGGGCCTTTCTTGTCTAGAAAAGTCCTTTTGGAAAGGGTTCAGGCATCTCCAGGTACCCTCCATAAAACCATGCAATATTGCTATGCAGCCTAAGCTCAGGCTGAGTGTGAAGTACTTGTAAGATGCAAGAACGATGTCGGCTTCTCCTCCAAGTCTGGCGCATTCCCAAGAGCCCTCAGCCAGGCACAGAGCAAACTCAGCTACCTACTGCCATGGCCAAACTCCCCTGCGTAAAGTGCAGTAGTTCTGTGTAAGTTTTTACAGGCTGAGCCAGAAATGTAATTTTCCCAAGAACAAAACTATTCCTGCATCTTTCAAAGACTCTGAGTTCCAGTGCATCAGTTGATTTGAACATTGCAATGTGAACTGTCTCTCCTAATTAGATGTATTTTTAACAAAAGCTTGTAATACATAAACAGAAACTATAGCAATAATACAGGTTTTAATGTATAGTTTACATATTTAACTGTATATTTAAATACAGCCTAAGAAAGTTTTACAGGTAAAAAAACATATCTGATAATTTTAAGCACTTTTTTCTTAAAGCTGCCCCATTTATTCCATTTCCTGTGACACTGTGTTCTCAAACCTATTTAGGAGTTTCCTTGCTAAAGGTTAAAAATAAGTCAAGGTGATGACTAGACTCCCTTTGATTATACAGGGGAGAGAAGAGGCTCTGAAAGAGCATGGGCAGGCAGGCAGCCTTCTGGCATTTGGAAGAAAACAGTAATCTCAAGAAGTGGAAGTACAGAGCGTACAGTCACTTCAGGACTTGCAGAGCTTGCCTCTCCGCCCCCACGCCTGTGAATCCAGGTGAACTGAAGAACTAACAAAATTCCAGAGAAAAAAATTGTTTGAAGGATATCAGGAGTAGTCAACAGGGGAAATCATGCTTGACCAATCTGATAGCCTTCTGTGATGGCATGACCAGCTGGGTAGATGAGGGGAGAGCAGCGGATGTTGTCTGCCTTGACTTCAGCAAGGCTCTCTGTCTCCCATAACATCCTCATAGGGAAGCTCAGGAAGTGTGGGTTAGATGAGTGGACAGTGAGGTGGATTGGGAACTGGCTGCACAGCAGAGCTCAGAGGGTCATGATCAGCAGTGCAGAGTCTAGTTGGAGTCCTGTAGCTAGCAGTGTTCCCCAGGGGTCAGTACTGGCTCCAGTCTTGCTCAATTTATACATCAATGAGCTGGATAAAGGGTGTACCCTCGGCAAGTTTGCTGATGATACAAAACGGGGAGGAGTAGCTGGTACACCAGAAGGCTGCTCTGCCATTCAGCGAGACCTGAACAGGCTAGAGAGTTAGGTGGAGAGGAACCTAATGAAGTGCAGCAAAGGCAAGTGTAGGGTCTTGCACCTAGGGAGTAATAACCTCATGCACCAGTACAGATTAGGTGTTGACCAGCTGGAAAGCAGCTCTGCAGAGAAGGACCTGGGGGTCCTGGTGGACAACAAGTTAACCATGAGCTGGCAATGTGCCCTTGCGGCCAAGAAGGCCAATGGTGTCCTGGGGTGAATTAGGAAGAATGTAGCCAGCAGGTCAAGGGAGGTTATCCTCCCCCTCTACTCTGCCCTGGTGAGGCCACATCTGGAGTACTGTGTCCAGTTCTGGGCTCCCCACTTCAAGAAAGACAAGGAACTGCTGGGGAGAGTCCACTGAAAGGCTATGAAGATTATTAGGGGACTGGAGCATCTCTCTCATAATGAAAGGCTGAGAGAGCTGGGTTTGTTTAGCCTGACGAAAAGGAGGCTGAGAGGGGATCTTAGCAATACTCAGAAATATCTTAAAGGCAGGTGTCAGGAATATGGGGCCAGACTCTTTTCAGTGGTGCCCAGGGACAGGATAAGGGGCAATGGGCACAAACTGAAACACAGGAGATTCCATCTGAATACGAGGAAAAACTTCTTTACTTTGAGGGTGACAAGGCACTGGAACAGACTGCCCAGAGAAGCTGTAGAGTCTCCTTCTCTGGAGACATTCAAAACCCACCTGGATGTGATCCTGTGCAACCTGCTGTAGGTGAACCTGCTTTAGAAGGGGCGTTGTACTAGATGATCTCCAGAGGTCCCTTCCAACCACAACCATTCTGTGATTCTGTGAAAATTAGCAGAGAATTCCGTGGGGTACTATGCTTTTCATTTTGCAACACTCCACCTCATTTATTTTCTTTCATATCTTAAGTACATTCAGTACTTCATCTGATCTCTTCTAACTTCATCCAAAGATTAAGGGTTTTTATTCTGAAAACCCTGGGGCATCATTCAGCAAAAAGAAGCCCTTGCTGCTCTGCCATGCCCACAGATTCCCTAGAGCCTGCATGTGTGGGTTTTGCTCACAGAAGCCCCCACTGAAGAAGAGAGTGAAGGAGAATTGGGTTTTTTGCTATGTTCAGCTTCTTTCCCTCTTTAAGTTGAACTTTGAACACTTTTTCTATCCTCCTAGCTAAAACCTCATGGGTTTTGTCTCTCCCTCCCCCAGACTTTGTTCAGGGTTCAGATTTGGAGTTTCCTGTTGGATAGCATGTGCCTGAAGTTCTCTGATTATTCATCCTTGGACCTCTTCCACCATCTTTCACAATCCTGGTTCTTCAGTGTATGAACTGCACAGGAAAATATATTCACAGACCACATGGTGGGAGTGCTCAGTGCTTAGGAGTCCTTAAGGGCTCTCTTTAATTCTGCCTCCGGTTCCAGCAGGATATACACTCTTGCAAGAGCATCATAGCACCCCTCTCACATTCTGTTAACACCCCCATGCCCTCAAATCCATGTCTGCTGAATGTCCCTGTGGTCACAATGTCTCTGACCCCTGCCCACTGTCCACCTCAAGCCTGGAAGCCCTACTGAATGGTGGACTCTGGACTCAACCTTGCCCCTTTTCGTAGCTCTTGTATTTCACCTGTTTTTGGCAGAGCTTGAGCACAGAAGACTACTTTCTGCAGTCCCACAGTTCTGTGTCCTACATTATTCCTCTTCTTCAGAAGAGACAGCTGGGACAGAGAGGTAGACTCTTAGGAGAGCTCTTCAGGGAAATGTAGCAAACACTACAGTCATGCTTTCAACTGTATGGTCATATGCCACACAGTGTGTAGAAACTGTCACATAAGCAGCAGGGCATAAAATATGTGGGAATAGCTTGTGGAGCTCAGGCTGTTGAGAAGCAACCACAAAATCTATGCAGGTAACAAGGTGGGGACAGTGTCTGTCTGGAAAGGCCAGCTGTCAGCCTTAGGAATGTTTGATGTCTACAGACCACCGTACAGATTTTCTTAGACAGACAGACAGACAAACTAGTATCCCTTCTCTAATATACCTCCCTGCCAGGTGTCAGCTCTATAAAAACAGAAGACAGTTGGTCAGGTCAACAGTGCTGTCTGGAGCCATCAGTTCCACAATAGATACTCTCTCCATCATTTGCAGGAAATGCCTATAGCTCTTAGGATGCCAGATCCTACTGGGTTAAGGTGGGCCATTTGTTCTGCCTTTTCTCTGTTCTGCAGCCAATTCCTGGGGACTCTGACAACAGTTCCAGTGCTGCAGGCATTCTAGTTTTCTGCTTTCAACAAAATACTACTAGATGACAGCCTGTGCTTTTGCGCTTGCAGTTCCACAGCACAGCATTGTCGGGCAGTCTCGTTTCACAGGCTTGCAAAAGATGCTTTCCTGTTTTAATGCAATTTTCTGTGAGCCCAGTGGGTCAAAACAGCAATCAGTAGTAGTGACCATTCTCAAGCGCTGCTTGCCTGCAAACTGTTCAAGCACAACGACCATCAAACTTCAGCTAATTTTTAAGAGGTGATGTAACAGATGTGCAGCATATAATTAAATTAAATCTGGACTGCACAACCACATTTAATCAAGAATAAATTTAATAAGCTATCTAATAAAACTCACTGAAAGAGGATTTGGAGCTGTGAGTAAGAACAGTTTCCTACGCAAAGCACTCTGCGGTCAGGAAATAAGACTTTATTTGCAAAACATGAGCAAACAGAAGTGCATCAAAGATATCTGAGTCCATCATCAATCTCTCCTCCAGATAGAAACAACCCACAGGATGCTGAATTCTGGTTAACCAAGTAGGTCAAAAAAGCAACACAAGTGAGATTGCACAGGTTATTTTTGGAGTTTCAGGAGATAAAGTGATCTTAAGCCCCCTAAACTGGAGTGGAAAATGGAACTGGAAACCCCATGAGGTGGCTCAAACAGTGCCAGCATTCTATGCTGCATATTCCTGTGGGGATAGCAGAATTTATCTCTGTGCATAGCTTTTATAATGTATAATTTTACAAGGTAAAGATATTACAGTAATGGGACCACATAAGCCACAGAAAAAAAAAAAGAAAAAAAAAAAAAGAGGCTTTTTGGAACAGAAACTCTTTTGTGCAACGTGGCAACTGAGAGCACATTATAGCTGTAAGCGTTTAAAGTTTCCTGAGCAGTGTGGGCTGACTCTTGTGGAGAAAACCACAGTTTGGGAAAATGATTTTAAACCTAACTTCCAGCCACTTTTGTCTTCCCCCTGCCTCCCATTGTTGTTTTACATTGGTTTTGTGAAGACCCCTGTAGCTTGTTGCCTCTAGTCCTGAGGTTTCAGCACCTGAGAGCGGAGTGGGTCCCTGTGGTCCAGCTGCAGGCCTCAGCCATACTTTGAACCTGTATCAGGGAGACACCCCGATATGTGGTAAGAAGCTGCCATTCCTTGTTTTCTATGGAAAATAAACCTCACTTTGAGGGCTAAAGTGATACCCTTCATTTATTCAGATTCACAATATAAAATTCTGGCATTGTTTAGCCTGGAAAAAAGGAGACTGAGGGGAGACCTAATCGCCCTCTACAACTGCCTGACAGGAGGCTGTAGCACGGTGGGGTCGGTCTCTTCTCCCTGGTAACGGGCGATAGGACAAGGGGAAATGGCCTCAAGTTGCACCAGGGGAGGTTTAGGTTGGTGATGGGGACCAAGAACCAGAATATAAAGTTTGGATTGCTTATGAGGTTGAACTTGTATAGGCAGTATCTGTGCATTTTAATAACAGCTGCAAGGTTATGCTCCAATGACATTTTAAACTTAGTAATGTGCTTATAGTTAAAGGAAAACAAACAGAGAGTAAATCTGAGCTGACGAAAGGTGAGCTATGTGAACTCACGCAGCCCTGCACCTCGGGGCTATCTGGTGCGCAACTTGGGGTTTAAAATGGTGCAGTTAACATTAAATCTTTCTCGTAACATGTTTTTTGTAACACCCTTGGGTCAGCCTGTCCAATGTCTGTGAAACACCATGGGTCTCTTGCATGTTTTTCTCACTGGGGTGCTGCTTCTAATTTTAGAAAGAAGAGGTGACTCATGTCTTCTTTGGTTTTCACTGTACTGCAAAAACCCCATTACCAGCTTCCATATTGTCCTGGTTTTGGCTGGGATAGAGTTAATTTTCTTCCTAGTAGCTGGCACAGTGCTGTGTTTTGGATTTAGTACTAGAAGAATGTCGATAACACACTGATGTTTTAATTGTTGCTGAGCAGGGCTTACAGCAGTCAAGGACTTTTTCAGCTTCCCCTGCTCTGCCAGGGGCACAAGAAGCTGGGAGGGGGCACAGCCAGGACAGCTGACCCCAACTGGCCCAAAGGGGTATTCCAAACCATATGGGGGTACTGGTTGACAGCCAGATGAATATGAGCCAGCAGTGTGCCCAGGTGGCCAAGAAGGCCAACAGCATCCTGGCTTGTATCAGAAATAGTGTGGCCAGCAGGAGCAGGGAAGTGATCATGCCCCTGTACTCCGCACTAGTGAGGAAGCACCTTGAATACTGTGTTCAGTTTTGGGCCCCTCACTACAAGAAAGATGTTGCATTGCTGGAGCATATCCAGAGGAGAGCAACAAAGCTGGTGAGGGGTCTGGAGCACAAGTCTGATGAGGAGACGCTGAGGGAACTGGGGTTGTTTAGCCTGGAGAAGAGGAGGCTGAGGGGAGACCTGATTGCCCTCTCCAACTGCCTGACAGGAGGCTGTAGCCAGGTGGGGGTCAGCCTCTTCTCCCTGGTAACGGGCGATAGGATGAGGGGAAATGGTCTCAAGTTGTGCCAGGGCAGGTTTAGATTGGACATCAGGAAAAAAATTTTCAATTAAAAGGTTGTCAAGCGTTGGAACAGGCTTCCCAGGAAAGTGGTCAAGTCCTCATCCCTGGAGGTATTTAAAAGCTGGGCAGATGAGATGCTTAGGGACATGGTTTAGTGGTGGGATGGCAGGGTTAGGTTAACGGTTGGACTTGATGATCTTAAAGGTCTTTTCCAACCTAAACGATTCTATGATTCTATATGACGTCATGCTTTGGGGGAGTTGGCTGGGAGAGAGCCATCACTGCTGGGGCTAGGCTGGGCATTGGTCAGCAGGTGGTGAGCAATTGCATCATGCATCACTTGTTTTGTATGTTTTGTATATTCTGTTACCATTATTATTGTTATTGTTACTCTTATCCTCCGCTGTTTTATTAAACTGTCTTTATCTCAACACACAGTTTTTATTTTTTTCCTATTCTCTCCCCCATCCCACTGAGGGGGGGGATGGACAGTGAGCGAGTGGCTGTGTGGTGTTCAGCTGCCAGCCGGGTTAAACGACAGCAGTCCTTTTTGGTGCCCAACATGGGGCTTGAAGGGTTGAGATAACAACAGATCTGACCAGAGTGTGTTAAAATGCATTTGTGATAATGAATTGTAACTCATTATCTTAGCCTAATAGTCACTGGTCGCAATGTTGATTTATTTGCTCTCAGAGTTGTTGTCCTTGTTCTCAGAGTTGTGCTATGTAACACCTTACCTGCTGCAGGTGGTGCTGGTTATCACCTCTGGCAGGTGGATTAAGGTTACTGCCTTGCTGTACTGTGTAATACTGGCTTATGCGATGACAAAATTATTGGTCATGAGATCAATTTCATACTTGTACTCAACATTGCCATCACCTTTGTACTTTGGGAGCCATCTATTGGAAATTATTAATAATTATACTTTTGACTTTTTCTCCTCGGAGAGCCAACCTGTGGGGGAGACACCTTCCTCCATCTTCCCCTTCTTCTCCAGGCTAATTACAACAGCTCTTGAGAATTTTGAATATCCTTGGAATATTCAAACCAGCATGGTCCTATTGCTATGTCTTCTGAATGTGGTTCACATCTTATTCAGGGTTAAACAACTACTTAAGAATATCATCCAGAGATCTACCCCAAGGTTGGATAGTTATGAGTGACAGGGTGTGTGGGATAGTATGGGCAAATGCCTAGGATGATGGGCACCTCTGGTGTTTTGGAACTTCACCCCTGAACAAGTGCAGAATCCTGAAAATTTAGTAGAATATTTGGAAAAAGTATTCTGTCACCCTGGCAGTTCTAGGGAAACACAAATCATTGCAATGTGCTGGAGCCTGGCCCATGCCATGTTCAACACTATTCAGTACCCTCAAGGGGAAAAGAAGGTCTCTGGATCTGATGACAAAGTGACAGGCATTGTCGCTACTCCAACCCCAAGCACTATGGCTACTCCAACCCCAGTGACAGGCACTGTGGCTGAACCAGGGAACCAACCTGTGCTGGTATCAGTCACCCCTATACACAAGAAGAAATCTTGGAAGTGGAAGTCAGCTCGTTTAGAACAGGAAGATGAAAAAAACAGGGCCATCACAAGGAGAGAAGGAGGAAGAGGAAGAACTCATAAACAAGACAGAAACCACCCGGTCCCTGTCCTTGAGTGAGCTGCGAGATATGGCAAAAGATTTCAGCCGTTGTACAGGCGAGCACATTGTCACCTGGCTGCTCCAATGATGGGAAGGAAGCCAACCAGCTGGGATCCCTTTCTAGGGAAGGGGGCATTGACAAAGCAATTGGAAAAGGGGCACAAGTCTTCAGCCTCTGGAGGTGACTACTGTCAGGCATGAAGGAAAGATATCCCTTCAAGGAAGGTATCATACATTGCCCAGGAAAATGGACCACCATGGAGAGAGGTATCCAGTACCTGAGGGAATTAGCTGTCCTGGAGGAGATATATAGTGACATGAACCCAAAGATCCAGATGGAGTCCAGCGCACGTGACCCATTTGGTATGGAGCGCAATCGCATCATATGCCAACTCATTGGCAATACTGACCTGGAAAGATGAAGAGGGACCAACAGTGGACGAAGTGGCTAGCCAATGCCAAGAAGTATGTCTTTCTGACTTGTCTCTGCTGTGGAGAAACTGTCCTGGAAGGTTGAACAACTCAGAAAGGATAGATCCTACTCTCCACCTGCACAGACCAGTATTTCAGCCATTAGGGGCAAGCGTCCCTCTGCTCAAGAAAGAGGATATCAAGGGTACACACCACAGGGCACCCTATGGTTTTACCTGCGTGACCATGGAGAGGACATGAGGAAGTGGGATGGAAAACCTACCTTTACCCTAGACGCACAGGTACGTGAATTGAAAGGAAAACAATCGCAAAAGGGGGTTCTTCCAGGAACCTTGCTAGTCCAGTTTCCAGAGATGGAGTAGATGGCATTTTTTTCAGACAGAATAGATGGGCCAATCTTATTCCTGATTGTAATGAAGGAATTCCTGACTCATATATACAAAAGGTGAGTAACTGTGACCAGAACTAGAGGGGCCCTGCCTCCAGCCAGGTGGAGAAAAGGGACAACCAGGTTTACTGGACTGTGTGGATTAAACAGACCCACAGAAGTATAAATCTCTAGTGGACACCGGTACCCTAATGCCATCAAGCTATACAGGGGCAGAACCCAGCTGGATTTCTGGATTGACAGGAGGATCCCAACAGCTAACTGTATCAGAGGCCAAAGTGAGCCTAACTGGGAATGAGTGGCAAAAGCACGCCATTGTGACTGGTCCAGAGGCTCTGTGCATCCTTGGCATAGACTACCTCAAGGAGAGGGTGTTTCGAGGACCCAAAAGGGTACTGTTGGGCTTTTGGTATAGCTCCCTTGGAGGCAGAGGAAATTAAGAAGCTGTCTACCTTGCCCAGTCTCTCAAAGGACCCCTCTGTTGTGGGGTTGCTAAGGGTCGAAGAACAACAGGTGACAATCGCCACCACAGCAGTGCACCAGTGGCAATATTGCACCAACCAAGGCTCCCTGATTCCCATCCATAAGCTGATTTGTCAACTGGAGAGAAAAGGAGTGATCAGCAAGACTCACTCATCCTTTAACAGTCCCATATGGCCAGTGCAAAAGTCTAATGGAGAGTGGAGACTGACAGTAGATTATCACGGCCTGAATGAAGCTACACCACTGCTAAGCTCTGCCATACCAGACATGCTAGAACTTCAATATGAACTGGAGTCAAAGGCAGCCAAGTGGTTGCCACAACTGATGTTGTTAATGCATTTTTCTCAATCCCTTTGGCAGCAGAGTGCAGGCCACAGTTGCTTTCACTTGGAGGGGCATCCAGTACACCTGGAATTGACTGCCCCAGGGTGGACACACAGCCCTACTATTTGCCATGGACTGATCCAGACTGCACTGGAACAGGGTAAGACTCCAGAACACCTGCAGTACATTGATGACATCATTATGTGGGACAATACAGCAGAAGAAGCTTTCAAGAAAGGGAAGAAAATAGTCCAAATCCTTCTGAAGGCTGGTTTTGCCATAATACAAAGTAAGGTCAAGGGACCTGCACAGGAGATACAGTTTTTAGGAATAAAATGGCAAGATGAGATGAATGTCATCAAATTCCAATGGACGCGATCAACAAAATAACAGCTATATCCCCACCAACTAGCGAGAAGGAAACACAAGCTTTCTTGGGCATTGTGGGTTTTTGGAGAATGCATATTTCAAACTACAGTCTGATCATAAGCCCCCTATCAAGTGACACAGAAGAAAAACAATTTCAAATGGGGCCCCAAACAACTATGAGCCTTTGAACAAATTAAACAGGAGATAGTTCATACAGTAGCTCTTGGGCCAGTCCAGGCAGGGCACAATGTAAAAAATGTGCACTACATTGCAGTCAGGGAGAATGGCCCTACCTGGAGCCTCTGGCAGACATGGCACCCCAGAAAGAATTGAGTCAGACAACAGGACTCATTTCCGAAACAACCTCATAGATAGATGGGCCAAAGAGCATGGCATTGAGTGGGTATATCACACCCCCTATCATGCACCAGCCTCTGGGAAAATTGAACAATACAATGGAGACTGCTAAAGACTTTACTGACAGCAATGGGTGGTGGAACATTCAAACACTGGGATACACGTCTAGCAAAGGCCATCTGGTTAGTCAACACTAGGGGATCTGCCAATCAGGCTGGCCCTGCCCAATCAAACCTGTTACGTACTGTAGAAGGGGATAAAGTCCCTGTAGTGCATGTAAAAAATATACTGGGGAAGACAGTCTAGGTTACTCCTGACCTTGGGCAAAGGCAAACCTATTCATGGGACTGGTTTTGCTCAAGGACCTGAGCACAGTTGGTGGGTGTTGTGAAAGGATGGGGAAATCTGATGTGTACCTCAAAGGGATTTGATTTTGGGTGAAAAAAGCCAATAAATTGAATGGTATGATGTTAATTGCTGTATAATACTGTATGTCATCACTGTTATGATTGCTATATGTCATATTAATGGTATTACAATAAGAATCACCCAGATTAATGAAGAATGAACTTTGATGAAATGGACTAAATTAACCCAATGGACATTTAGAGGGATGGCCCATAGGCTAAGGGAATGATGTCTGTGTGTATGTATCAAAAGACAGAAAAAGTGGTGGTGATTAATTGGAATGTATTGGAAAGTGTAGGACCTGAGAATGACGTAGGTAGTATAGAATAAGGGGTGGGTACCTCTGCTTTTCTTTCTCTTCTAATTGTTCTCTATTATTATAGACTTCATAAGCAATTTCAATCAGCTGTGATATTGCCATTCTGGACACTGTTCATGTATTTATTGAGTATTCATACCTCAGTATGGTAGACTATCTTTAGTCTGCCTTTCCCCATTCACAAGTCATGCATATTCCTGTTATAATGCCTTCAGTGATGAGAAATCACTGGAGAATATAAATTCAGTTGTATATCTATATTTACAGCTCATAGATCTCATCCCAAGTCTATGATAATGAGAACTCTACTGTTTTCCAACAGCTCTGGTTTAGCTCCTAACCAGGAGTCCAAAGACATCATAAAAAGTTTGTCAGCTTAGAAAAACTCACAATAATGTCAAATTTTGACTAACGTTACCAAATGCCAAGATCGTTTTATCACAAGCAGAACAGGAACTTTATCTTCACTTTATTGTTTCTTTCTTGCATGACAGGTCTAATTTCTAGTGAAGAATGCAGAACTGTGGCTGGTCCTTTAAAATAAGGTACTGACCAAGTTTGTGACAAAAGCCCTGTAATTTGGTAAAGATTAAAACGCCCTGTGCACAAACTTGTGCAGGCCAGATATTGAAGTGTGCAGGCAGCACGCTGTCTTGCTTTTGTGACTCCTAAAAATTATTGCTGTGTTTGGGGAAGAGCCAAAGCAGAAGAGACAGCACTGTCTGGGTGATAATCTCTTCATTATGCTGCATCATTTACTGCTTGTATCTTGCTTGTCCAAGCAAGAAACTAAGCCAGGTGTTGTCTCTGAGGAGCCCCAGAAGATGGCAGAACCTAAGACTTTGTCATGTTATGATAACCAGAAAGCAGCACATTACATTGTTTTAACCTCATTCTCTTACTTGCCCACTGAACAACTGTTTTAGGCATGGACTCATGACATTACTAGTTAATGTAGATTTGAACCCTTTTTAGCGTCTTCTCTCCACTGCGCTGCCTTCCCACTTTCCTTTACATTGATATGGACAGATAGGGCATTATCTGATCTCATGCTGATCCTGTATTGTTTCTAGTGAAGATAATCCTCATTTTTTCCAGCAGTCACTGATTAATCATTGACCTGCATTTGTTCTGCATAGTCATAGTTTATGGGTTAACAAAATAGAAGCATTTAAAAATTCTCACTTGCTATGGCTAATGTGGCAGAAGGACATCTGCCAAATCTAGGGGCCATACAGCTCCTGAGACAATCTCTTGTCTCTGACTATGGCCAGCTGCAGGTACTTGTAAAAATAGTAGCTAAACAAGGCTAATGAGAGTTTGTCTGTATTTGTTATACTCTCCTATTTTCCAGTAATAGCTTTTCAGGCATCCTGTCAGCAAAAGGTCAGTTGTTACTAATTAACTTTCCCTCAATAGCTCTGTCTAGTCCCTTTTTAAACTTCTTATCTTTCTTGCCTCCCCGACATCCCATGGAAATGACTTGCACATTAATCATTAAACACTAAACACTGCATGCTGTGATTAAAAAGGAACACTCTGCTGCTTTTTCTTAATCTGCCACTTAATAATTTAGCTAGGCACCCTTCTCTCTGATTATGTGAGAAAGAATGAACACATTTTCCTGCTTACTCTCTCCATTACCGTTCATGACTCAAGAGGGTCCTCTCAGCATTTCCAAGCTGAAGAGTCTTCCAGCAAAGCCACCCCACGTCACCGATCATCTGTGACACCCTCCTCAGTGCTGTATTGCGTTGGTGATGAGAGGGCGAGAACTTTATCCTCTTTCCAAGACGCTGGTGCGCCTGCTTTGATGCAATCCCCTCGCGTTACTCGATGTACCTAACCCGACATTGAAACTTAACCTTTTTAGTGCTGTTCTCCACTCTTTTCCTAACAACACCAGATAGCCCATCTGACAGACGGCTGCTCATCTCTGAAGTGATGTTTTCTGAGAACTAGTTGCAGTGATAGCAATGTGGCCTTCCTGAACACAGACAGCTAATGAAGAGCCAGCTCTCTGTATGGCTAATACTGTTTTTCCACAGGCACAAAAAGGCTGTGTATTTTTTGACACTAAATTTAAATCTCTCATTTTATCAGGCAGTTCTGTGAGAAGATTTAACAAGACTCTTCCATAGCTCTTACAATATGTTTTAATGTGTTTGACTAGCCTAAATAATTCCATAGCACACACAAAGTCTGCCGCCTCGCCTTTTTGAAAGCAACAAGCTAAAAGTTGCAGATCCCAGCACAGATGTTGGTAGGATCCCCCTGACAGCTCTCCTGGCGGGTTAGCAGCACCAGTGACCCGAACCAGTGTAAGTCAGACAGTGTGATATGCCATCATTTTTTACTCAACAGCACTCAAAGGAAATTGCAGACTGAAGTACTCCTATCAACAGTGGGAGGGAAAGACGATGCTGGTCTCTTCTCTCCCATGTAGGAGTCTGGTGCACTCATTCAAGAAGAAGAAGAGTGGTTCCAGGCTAGAAGTGATAGGACTTTGCAGCTTGTCTCAGGTTCAGATGGAGATCAACCCACTGTTACTCTACAGATGATGGAGCAAATTCTTGCTAGACAGAAGAAAAAAGGGGGTAATGTGCAATATCGGAAGCATCACAGAAATCACATTCCCATGGCATTTCTGGAGCTCAGTGATCAACGTGATAATTAAGCCATTCTGGTGTGAATTGCCTTCATCCTGGAGCTGACTCATTTAAAAGTGCCAGGTTTGATGTCGCAAGGAGCACCGGTGTTTCACACTGTGACGCGCTGAAGCTGCTCCTGGTCTGTGCCAGCGATGTTCCAGCTGTTACAATCTATGAATGAATTCTCAGGCTGAAGAGGCCAAGTGAGTTGTGAAAACATGGCTCTTGCTTATTGCCTTATCAGTACAGTCTGAGAAGAAATCCAAAAAGATCCGTGGCAAGCCACACATTCCAAGAGTTCCTTGAAATTGGACATGAACTGAAAGAGTGACTACCAGATAATTGTCTGGATTAGTTCAAAAGGCCTGTGGACTCTCACTCCAAAACCCAAACAATTTATGAGGAAACACAAAACATAGAAGATATGAAAGAGCTGGATATTTCTTTTCTTAGCACGTTGGGTTGAAGATTAAATCTTCCCGAGTTTTTCACCAGAAAGCCTAAGGAACACCCTAGCTCCTGAAGAAAAGCTAGAATTGCAGAGGTGAGAGAGATTCAATCTCATTCTTCACTTGCTTTGGGACAAAGAATTCAGCCCGGCTTTCCCATGTCCCAGGCAAAGGTTCTTCCTGGAAATTATTTTGGCTAAAATGAATTCATTTTTTAAAGAAGGTTAGGTGTTATTAAATTGGCATTTTCCAGTGACTGAAGCTTGAATCAAGAAAACTCGGTTCTTCTCCAATTACACTGGCCTCTCCCATAGTGAAGAAAAACTTGCCATCTTATTTTATGAAGTTGCCTAATTAAGCAATTTGCTTTCCTTTATTTTTAAAGCATTTGCAGTCAGAACAGCTTTAATTTGAGCCTGACCATACCAATATTTACTCATGGCACTACATACATAGCCAAAACCAATCCTAACAGCTTAAGCACTGATGCCAGCTTCTTTCCTTTGCAGAACCTGTTAAAACCAAAAAATCATCTCTGTGTTTCTACCATTTATTTCATTTGACAGTGACATACAGAAGAGAAAAAATGTACTGAGGGCTGATCTGCTGCTACCAATATGAATTATTAGGACCTTAAATGAGCCACAACAAAACCAAAGCTCTGGTTTGCAGTACACAAGCCCATGCTATGGGCAGGTAAAGCCTACCTGGAGAAGCAATCACCTGTCCTTAAGGAAGATGTCTTTCATTCTCTTGCTTAGCTACAACATTCATGTAGTAGGAACTTAACAGTTAAATATTTCAAGGGCTGGTAAGGAAAAGTGGGAAGCTGCCAAACCCACATTTATGGGAGCATCAGTCAAGTGAAGGCTTGTTTTTCTGCAATCTTATTGTCACATATCCCATTCATACTCATAATCTGCCAACAGGGCGATTCTCACTGTGCGTATGCATGCAGGATAAGAGCCTGAAGTCAGTGGGAGCTTTGCCCTTATTTTGAGTGGGAATAGGATTGTACCCCATTGTATGCCTCGAGTATCGTTCATCCCTAAAAACTGTATGTTCAGGTTCAATGTGCATCTGCTCACATGTCATACCAGTGACTGGGAGTTAAGATTTGCTTTCCGGTAGCTGACTGCATATGCTAATTATTGAGACAAACCTTTAGACCCCTCCTACGCAAGGACTGGTTCGGCAAGCTGTTCTCCAGCACGAGTCCTATTTGTTCTGAGCCTTTTGTGCAAGAGTTTTGGGCAAATGGATTTACTAGAAAAGGCATCTGCAAGGTTTCCTTATAATTCTCAGAAACAGTTGTTTAAAGGAAGAGCTGTCACATGTCACAACTAAATGCTCTTTAGGAAAATTAACCCCAAAAATGCTATTTGCTTTTTTTCCTTCACTTTTTAAAGCCAGGCTCATGGCACAGATCCTCTCTGCACGGGAAAGCGCTCTATATCCCAGTGAAACGTCGTGTCTTTCATGCAGCTTCTTTTACTTACAGACCTGATCTGCTTCTGACTAAAGTTATTGGAAGGGCTCCCATCACCTGCAGGGAGATGGCAATGGAAAACTGGAGAATGACTGGAGTTTTAAATAGGTTTGAAGAGACCCAGAAGTAAGCACATCTGTATAAAGGCAAATCAGTTTCTCTTTTGGTTCATATTCTGTGAAGTACAGAAGGCAACCCTGGTGCCGCTTGGGATACTAACACAGCAGAAATAATGAGTAACAGCTCGAGTGCAATTACCAGTGTATATGGATTTTATACAAACTGCAGTCCACAATAACAATCCATGATTGCTCTTGAGAATCTCAGGCTCAGCTGGAAACATGTGCACAGTTTCTGCTGAAGACATTTCCACTGGTTTTCAGGAAGCCAAAATTCTCAGCCCCTAATTCACTGCAAGTCTTTCCTGACCTGGCTCTTCTAAAGCCCTTTCACTTCTGCGTTCAAGTTATCCACTGAGCTTGTATACCCACCGCGTTCTTAATCTGAAGAGAAGTGGCATTGAAGCTAGGACAGTACTAAGAAAAAAAAACCCCTAGGGGGCTAGCTGAAAACCTATAGTTATCCATACCCTGATCATGCTCCTGCCAACCTGTCTTCCTTTCCTCCAGGCATTGCCTCTTTCCAGAATCACAGCTCTGGGCATAAGTTTCCAACATTTTGTTTCATTCCACACTAAATCCTATTTTGCTTTTGGACAGGGCTGGTTTTGTTCTGCCTGGCCATATCCAGCACCCTTTGAGCAGTACCATCTCAAAGTGTTTAGTTAGGTACTACACCCAAAGCTGTCAAAGTGGCACGTTCCTGTCTCAGAGCCTTCAAAAGTAATGCAGCTTCTGAAAAATAAACCAGCCCAAGCGGCTTCTGAGCTGGGACGGGACAGGGTAGAGCAGCGTGCAAATGACAGGCACGTTTTGGTCAACAGCTATCAGCAGGCGAGGGGTGAACTGAAAGGGCAGCTGTGTGCACTTAGGAATAGAGGCAAGCTGGCAGAAATGAAGAAAGAGCTTCTCATCTCAGTGCGTTTCAGGTTTGAGCCAAATGCCCACTGAACACAGTTAGTCTTCAGCCAAATTACTACCAATCTTCCTTCATGGCATCTGATTTCACAGTTCTATTTTTTTAAGAGAAAACTTGATGAAAGATCTAGGATCTTCCCCAGCACACTCCATTGCCATCTGCATCGCTTAGTCAAAAGCTGCTCCATGCTCTCACACCTTGTTCTTTCCACTGCTGCTGGCGGGGATGGCATCGCACCACCCTCAGCTGCTGATTGCTGCACGTCTCACCCAGCCTTTGATTAATGAGCCCCATGTAACCCAGTCTGGCTGGGTGCCAAGCCATGTACTTGCAGCAGGTATGTTTATGGTATGCTCACAGGGCTTTTCCAGAACAGCTTCTTTTGGCCCCTAGGTCTGATGTGCCTGTTGTAGACACAGCATTCCTCTCCACATGCAGGTGGGAGCTCATGGTTTGCACCATCTACAGCTTTACAACCACAGGCCAACCTCTGTTACTTGACCCTCTGAGGAAGGGTGGGGGCAAGGAGGGAAAAAGTTCTTCTTCCTTATCACATTGTAGTTGTGTTTATCCCTAGAATATGACTTGAGTTTATTCCAGCTGATTTTCAACTTTGGCATGTACAAGTCCCATAAATCAACTAAACATGATGAATATACAAGGGGGAAAAAATGAATTTTATTAAAGGACTTTGCTTTACAATTGGCTTTATTAGGAAAAGTTCCTGCAGTGATCTGATTAGCAAAGGTAATTTCTTATGGTGACATAACCATTAGAAAGCTGCCCACTGGCTGTGATCTTGTAGTTCTGAACTATGAATTTCAGTTCTATTTTTTTGAAACCAATTTTTATTGCTTTTTCTTTCTCATTTCTTCCAAGTAATATCAGGGGATTTACAGAACCTGTAACTGAAAAGGCAAATGTGCTTATCTGAGGCTGGTTACAAAATTACAGGAGAACAATCAGAACCCAAATTCAATAGAAAAGCCTTGAGCAAGTTTTGCAGGCTGCATGATTGATAGAAGTGTCAGTGTCAATAACCTAACCTGTCTGTTAAATGGCTGCTGGCATCCAAATTCCTGCAGCCAAAATAGCCATTGTGTAAGTCACCCAAAAAACAAACAGTGAAGGAAAGAAAGTACAAAGTTTCCCTGGTTAAAACAAATAACATAGGATGGAAGCCTATACAGAAAGAAGAAAAAAAAAAAGGCAAAAGGAAATGTTACATAAAGGTTCTTTTGGAAATGCAAAATCACAAAGTTAATTATATAGCTATATTGTTACTTGATCTGTGAACCTGAACTTAAATTGAATTGTTTGTTTATATAAAATGTGCATTTGTGTCCACAGACTTAGAAAAGTAGCATGCGGAAGAGGTGCTAAGGTTAATTTTGCATACTGCTATTTGTAAAGGTCACTGAGGCTTCCAAAGAAAACCTCTCAGATTTTATGCCATACTGAGTTCCAACAGTCAGCAATGAAATGCAGCCTCAGAGTGCCCAAAGTACACCTGGTATTTCCATCAAGGGGTTAAACCACATACCAGAGCTGAGGGGAAAACTTGGGCTGCTGGAAGGTACTCAGCTCTCCCTTGCAGGTTGAGTCTGGGTTTTGCCCACTTAAGCTTTTCTTTTTAAGGACTGTTTCCAGCATGCTCCAGAACAAGCTCAGATGGATTAGCAGGGTGACAAAGAATCAAAATTTTCTCTACTTCAGTAAACACAGAGAAAAGATTAACTCTGAAGTAGTCCACAAAAACTCTGATAGAACTGTTGGAACTGCAGATGGAAGCCTGTTAAAAAAGGACCTGACATCTTAAACTGATGCACTGGTACATTGCTGCCTTGGGGGAGAGGGAAAGACTCTACAAACCCTTGCACAGGACCTTGGAGGAAAAAGCTGGGATGTAGCTTGAGGGGACTTCACAAGGTCATCTAATCTGTGCTTTTTACCTCAAGTATGGCTGGGAGCTCTGCAACATCCTGGGTTTAATACTCATGAAGATTTCATAGTCACCCCATCATAGACTATTTCTGTGCTTGAACTAGAAAAACTTGCTTCTAGCTGAAGAGTTTTTCCCAATGCAGAACTAGATTCCCCTAATGTAGTACATAAATGTTAATTCTCCTATGCAAAACTGAAGAGAATACTGCTTGTCCTAATCCAGTGAACATGGAAAACAACTGTCCGGTATCTTCTCACCATTTTGGAAGTCTGTTGTCATGTTATCAATATTCCCTTAGTCTTCTCATATATAAACAAACTCAGACTTTTACATTTGTTCCAAATAAATCATATTTTCCAAAACTTTTCTTCCTGGAACTCTGTTCTGGATTCTCTCCAATTTGTGTGAATCTTTCTTAAAATGTGATTCTAAAACTCAATAAATGCCAGATAAGGTCTTCCCAATAAGGATAGAGTAGACTAAATACCTCTCATGCTATATGAAAAAGAATTCTTTTAGTATATGCCAGTACAAATTGTCTTTGGTGCGTTTTGCATTATTGACTAACTCAATTGCTGGTTGACTTTGTTTTCCATATGCCTCACAGAGCTGCTATTGCCTAATCAGTTCCCCAGATACCACTAAATTATTTTCCTAGTATTTTCTTTCTTGAATTTATGCTCATCAGTTTTGTACCATCACCCCAACATACCAGGCTCACTTTGACCTTTGCTGTTTGTCTTCGAAGTGCATCCACCCTTTCGTACTGTAATATGAAGTATAAATTCGTGAAACTATCCCTAGTCCATCACCAACATTGTTAACCTAAATGACTAGATTGGGTAGAGTCAAGCGTTTTCTAGGAATTAAATTTGCAACATTGCCTTGAAATATCCCCCATTTCACAGAAATCCATTGTTGACTACTCCATGAGTACCATTTTCCAACTAGCCAGGCATCAACCTTAGATTCCCATCATCTCCACCACATTTCCCTACTTACTTATAGCACTCCTCAAACCCCTTACTAAACTTGAGATACGCCACAACTGCTGCTCCCTCTTGAACACTAAGCCAGTTATCCTGGAAAAGAGCAAACAGAACTGGTAAGGCGTGTTCTGTTCTTGGCAAACCCACCCTGGTTTTAATCAGCTTTTTGTGTCTTACTTGTGTTCTTGTTCCTTAGATACTCCTTGGAACGTCTTCCGAAGAAATCCTCCTACCTGACTGCCTCACGTCGATCCGGGGCTTCCTTCCTTTATTTGGAATGCTATTGTTCTGTAGTCTCCTATAACTCCCATTGCCGTCTGACCTCTGGCTGAATTGAATTTCAAACATATTTAATTACTGTCCCTTATCTGTTAACTTCCTCTGCTTCTACAATAAAAAGTTGCCACTAACACATTCCCAGAACTTGCTGGATCAGCTGTGTCCTCCTGTTTCGTTCCCAACAGATATTTGAACAGTTCAGATCTCCACTACTGGCAAATCCTTAACTCTGTCTTGACTGTGAGACCAAATCTCTTCTTTTCCCTTTTTATTTTTACCTAAAAGCATTGAACAAGTCTGCCTTCCATCTCTTTCTGGGCTTCAGAAGAATCATATACAATCTGGCTGTGTAGCCAAAAACCTTTCATGTGCCTTTCTTGTTCCCTCCTGTACCTTTGTATGCCAGCATCCTGGTATAATCTAGCAATGTTATTAACTGGCAAGATTGCAATAAAATATCTCACAGTATATTGAGGAAAAGGGAAGAGGAAGAAGTGTATGAAACTGCAGAATAAAGTAAAAAAATATGGGATAAAGATATAGGGATAAATTATATATCACATAAATACATATATAGTGTTTCTATAGTGTGTATGTGTATACAAAAGAATAAATCCAGAGAGAGTCTCTTTTATTTGAAATAATGGAACATTAAATCTTTGTTTAAAATCACATATTAACTACTAAAGGCTTTATTGATGTTTATTTTGGAAGACTTCTCTCATGTGGAACATATTTAGCTCTCTGACACAATCTGGGAGCAGGAAATTAACCAACACAAAGTATATTTCTCACATTTCTTCCATTTTCTCTAATTGTGTCATTATGCATCAGGAATGACATACGTAAATCAGTACCACAAGTTGCAGGAGACTGGGAAAATCTTTGATCCAAAAGAATGCAATCAGCCTAGTATCCGTTTGGAAGGAAATCTAAGGCTTTCCTAGGGAAAAATTAAGGAATACGGAAGAGCCGCCAGAACTGACAAAGCCATCAGACAATCTCAGTGCAAAGGAAGGTTTTAAGGTAGGTGAGGATCAACAAGGTTGCACGAGGAGCTCTCCCATGAGTTTCAAATGCAAAAGGAATTGTACAAAAAGGGAGAACTAGGATCAACTGCTGTGGCTATAAATAGTCTGAATTCATAAAACCCAAAAAGCTAACAGACAGGAACAAGGCACAACTAGTTTATTCCTTCATGTGAAGGACTGGGAATGGAGACCTAAGAAGGGTTGCCCCTTCTCCGTCCTTCCCAAGTCCCCCCCTTCCCAGGGAGGCAGAGCCACGCTGTGCTCCAGGAGACAGGCTTGGGGGAGAGGGGGTCAGATGACCTTCCCGGGAAGCATCAGGGCTGGGGAGGTCCTCTCCCCACTCCCTGGGATGAGCCTGCCTCCTGTGTTAGCTGCTCATCAGAAGAAAACCGTGATGGTTGTGGGACCAGACACTGGTGTACCCCTGCTCCTGTTCCCTGACTGCTTCAGCATTCAGGCAGGTGCAGTCTGGCACACTGTGGCACTCTGCTGGGGTGGAGTTTCATTTTCCTCACTCTAAAACCCATCTTAGATCTGGTCTTTCCCCTTCCCAGGGGAAGTAGTGCATCCTAAGTACTATGCAAAGGCCACCAACACCTACAGCTGTGTCAAAGTCCAGCTTTTTGAAGTCATTATCCCATTCTACTCACTGCTTGTCAGGCCACACCTGGAATACTGTGTACAGTTCTGGTCCCCACTATACAAAAAAGATGTGGACAGGCTGGAGGGGGTCCAGAGAAGGGCCACCAAGATGATCAAAGGACCGGGAAGCCTGCCGTATGAGGACAGGCTGAGAGAACTGGGTTCGTTCAGCCTAGAGAAGAGGAGGCTTCGAGGAGATCTCATCACCATGTACCAGTACCTAAGGGGTAGCTACAAGGAAGATGTAGACTCCCTTTTCACAAGGAGTCACATGGAGAGGACAAGGGGGAATAGACACAAGTTGCTCTTGGGGAGATTCCGATTGGACATGAGAGGGAAATTTTTCACAATGAACAATCAACCATTGGAATATTCTCCCCAGGAGTGGTTGATTCTGCCACACTGGACACTTTTAAGACTCAGCTGGACAAAGTGCTGGGCCATCTTGTCTAGACTGTGCTCTTACCTAGGAAAGTTGGACCAGATGACCCTTGAGGTCCCTTCCAGCCTAGGATTCTATGATTCTGTGATTCCATGATTCTATGATTTTCAGGCTGCTCCTTGGTACCAAATGTTTCTCTGCAGAAGTCTGAGTATCAGCACAGCTCTAATATCACATTGCTCTACAACATGCACTTCTGTGCACATATCCGCATGCAGCTTCAGGCACTTAGGAAATTTTCAAGCCACCTAGAATTAGACCTGGAGGGTTAGAAAATGCTAGAAATCAGGAGGCAGAGTTGTTGTTGTCTTGGATCTACAGACTAAGTTGTGGGATTTGCAGAACTTAGACACGCTGCAAGTTCAGGGAGTCAAAGTTCACATTTATAGAAAAAGATGGTATTTCAGTCTATAGCTCTGGTTGGCCTCGTGCAAGTCAGAATGGAGAATGACAGGTGATGGGGTGAGAGAATGTATTTAAACCAAAAATCGCTTCTCTTTGCTGTATATGCAGCGTGGAAGGATGCAAGTCAAGATGCAAAGTGCTTAATAGTTTCTGAAAAAATGTAGCTCAAGAACCCAATGGCCTTCAGCATTAGCTTATGCCTTTCCTAGAAAAAGTATAGGTTTGTTCCCAGACAAGGAAGGAAAAGTACCTCTTTATGGGAACCAAGGAGCTATTTTCCAGCTTAAGCAGTCATCAGCTGGCAGATGTTTGTGGAAAAGCTTTCCTTCTCAACTGAAGCCAGGAAAGCAGCACAGAGATACTGAGTAAGAACATATGGCATGATTTCATATTTTATCTCTTCCTAGCCAAATTGCAAGAGACAGCTAGCCCCAAAACAGGAAGGCGAGATGCGAAAAATGTCAGGGTGGAGGCTGAGACTGGATGCAGTCAGAAGTGGACTGAGGCAGGGAGTCATAAACAGTAGCAGAGGGATCAGAAGTAGTCACGCAAGAGGCAAAGAGTAGAAATAACACCATAATCCCTAATTTCGAATGGCAGTATTTTGCTGTGTCCGCCCCTAATAAACATGCTATACACCGCGGCCCTATTTCACTAACTGACATCCTCCATCCCTTTGACTCCAACCCAGCCTGGCTTGACTAACATTCCACTTACCACTGTGATATTCAGTAAACAAAAAGCTATTTTAGGAAAAGATACATGCACAAAAAAGTGTTTGAAGAACATAAATAAGATTGCAAAATCAAGTCTTCTGAAATTAGGCGATGTAAGAATTGAGGATTCAGACACATTAAAATACATTCTTTAATTACATGATGCTTTATATTCTTTTCCCTGCCTTGAAGAGCACAGGATGGACCAAGCCATGGGAGTGAATCAGGCCAGCACCATACAGGAGGTTGCTCGTGGTAGGATTTCTTTCTTATTCACTGAAAAAGCTGGAAGCTAGTAAGGGATGAGGCAGGGGTTGGAGAAGAAGAAAGAGAAGACTGATTATTTTTTTTTAAGAATGAGAATGATGCCTTTGAGAATCATATTTCAACCTCTAGTTCTGCCACAAAGCTCCTGTGGAATGGCAAACAAGCCTCTTAAACCAAATATGCATGGGTGATTACTAATGCTGTGTCCATCCTTTGACACCCAGCTGGATCATTAAATTATTTCTTGCAAATGATGCAGAAAAGAAACTTGGAATTTATGGGTCAAAGAAGGTTAGCTGCATGTATTACTGAATGGACACCTTGTTGTTAATGTCCCTGATAAGCACAAAGACATTGCAGATAAGCAGTAGTTTTGAGTACCTTAAGAAAGCTTTCCTGTATTTTTTTCTTTCTTATTCTGCAGCAGTATAGAATCAGAGTTATTCTGTTGTCAAAAAAAAAACCTAAAAAAAAATGCACACAAAAGTTTTCATGAGTTTCATCTAGGCAAAAATTAGGAGAACTGTTGGACACCTTCTTTCTTTCCTCCATCCTGCACTTGTATGTATTCATTATAAGGTATAGGGAGTGGTTCCCCAAGCCCATAGAGCAAACATAGCTTTGAAAACCAGCATTTGAGACCCTGCCTTTAAACTCTGGAGAGCCTTAAGGTCCAGGCAGTGGGTTCAGGAGACCCGAGCATTTGTGATGCTCTGAAATGCTCTATGGGGTCTGTCAGAGTGCAACAAATAACTCAAGTTCATTATCTTTTTTTTTTGAAAGAGTGTATTAAGCTATTGAATAGTAAGTTGCAAAAGTCTTAAATACTTCAGAAGGAAGCATATATCCCTCAAGTTAATGGCATGCCAAACTAAAATATCCAAGCTCTGGAGTTGGGTTTATTCTAATTCAGCTACACCTGTGAATATAAATGTAAGGAAAGTCAGCGACTTTTGAATGCAAGGATGTCAAAAGGTGAGCAAACATATCACACGTGGCAAAAAATTAACTGCGCTACCTTTAAAATTGCCCTTTTCTTCAACAAAAACAGGCACCCATTAACTGTTTGTCCTAAAAGGACAAGTTCAGACAAAGTCAAAAAAGCTGCAACTATGTTAGTCACTTCTTAACCTACTGTGTTTCATTAGGAGTCTGGCATTTATTTCATGACCTAAATTTAGCACTCTCATATGAATCTGGAATCATCACTCTTACAGTGTTTAAATGACGTTAGTAATGCAGAAGTTTGAAAATACAATATTATCAACATCTGCAGTAAAAAAATCCATTAAAAATGCCTCAGTTCACATTATTTTATTGTAATACACAAATACTTCATGATGTCTGATCCCATACATTAAAGCTTTACTCAGCTCACATGGAAAGGCCAAATGACAGTATATGACCACAAGCAGCCATGAGTAAGTGACATATTTTGGTTGGTGTTGAAAAAATGAATTACGTGCCCAATTTCCTGTTAGACATATAACAAGGAGTCAAAGACTCCAACCTCATGAGGCAATCTGAACTGCCTCAGCCCCGAGAAAAACATCCCTGTATTAGGAACTGAAGTCAAAGTAACTGCATCTGAACACCCCCACAGGAAGAGGAACAGCGAGGCCTGGGACACTCTGTTGGCTTGGCATCACCTGGGACTTTGGCTGACCAGAGAAAATAGCCTGAAATGAAGAGAGGGCCATGCCATCGAGGTAGAGATGTGCCATGGGTGTAACAGGGCTTTCCCCTTTCTCACAGGAGGTAGTACGAGAGACGAGATGGGGGTCTGGAGGGCAGGCCTCTGGAGTGCCCTGGCCACTGCAAGGAGCTCGATGTAAGAGAACGGGAGGTGGGGGAGCTGTGCTTCTTCCGAAATAAAAGCCTATTTGTTTCAGGCTACAGTGAAACTGTGGTCCCATATGCCTATGTCAGCAGGCCACTTGTTTTTAAATCCTTTTTCTCCCTTTCTGGTGTGTCTTTCATTGATTGAGGAAAATGATTTGTTTTGAAAGGAAAAATTGAGTGCCCAGAAACCCAGGGGCTCCAAAGAGCTGAAGAAAGAGCCTGCAAGGCTGCCAGGTCTTGGGCTATGAGGTCCTGCCTTCACCACACCAAAACACCAAGACCTGACGTCTCCGCTCAGGTCTCCACCTGTTCACCATGCAGGTTGCTCTGTTTGACTTTTTGCCCCATGCAGGAGGTTGGGTCCCACTGTGTGCCCCCTCCCATTGTCTTCTGCCCTGACAGAGCAGAGGAAAGGAAGATGTGTGAGAAGATGCAGTGGAGTTTTTCTCCCCTTCCTGAGCAAGATGTTTTGGGAAGAGAAGAAGCAGAAGGACTACTGCTCGCAGGTGAGCTGCACCAGGACTGGTATCTTTGCTGTCTCTCCCCATCTCCGTACTGAAACAGCCCCCAAGCAGGAGGGAAGAAAAGAGTCCTGCCTGCTTCTCCTGGGTTTTCTGAATGGTTGCTCTCCAGTGGAAGGTGGGTAAATGGGGATAGCAACCACTCAGAGAGGATTCCTACCCCTCCTGAGCTCATCTGCAAGAGTCCTGCACATAGCCCATCATCTAAGAGTCACACCAGTTCCAGGCGAGGCTTCATGACCCACACAGGAAGCTGTGTGGATTTGCAAAACTGGCAAAGGTGTACAGCTGAGGAAAAGGAACCCATCCCACCCCCTGAGCAGGCTCATTGTACAGCTGGTCCCCTTGCATCCACTTTGCTGAAATATATGCTACAAACATAATAAATGAAAGGAAGATGGAAAAAAAGGAAGGGCTGAGACTGGACCAACTGCCTGTTGGACCAAGGGTAATCTCTGTAAATTATGTTTTGCCTGTGCAAACAAGCTGTGGCATGCTCAGACCTCCCCAAAGCACTGCATCGTAATAATTTGGTTTTAAGTATAACAAGACTGAAGTCCCACGATCCACTTTTAAAAATCATTGTAAATGTATGATTTAATTCATTTTCTTAGTCAAAACCAACCAGAATGAGTGCCAATGTTAAATATTACAAGCACTAAATCTAAACTACAAAGTTGGTGATTGATGTATACGCCGTCTCAGACTGCCTCTGTGCAACCAGTGTCCCTCATACTGAGTAGGCAGTTGGTGAAAGGCTTGAGTTACTGACTGAAGGAGGCATGAGGGGGATTGCATTTGAGGAAATCAACATTCTGCTATTCTGCTTTTACAATTAAAATTAAAAAACCCCAACATCCAGGCACTGGCGCTAATCCTGAAATGCGATCCCATAAACTATAAAGTTATTTCTGTCAAGCCTCTAGCTGTCGTGTTTCCGCAGCTGGTTTCTATGTCCTGAGGCACTCTTCCAGGGCCAGGAGTTGGATGTCACCACCACTTACCATTATTGCGTTCTTTGCTCCTTGTTTCTAATGACCGGACATTCCGACAGACTTCACTCCTGCTGCTTGCTTGCAGTCCGAGAGATCCTGCTGGCCTTAGCAGGGAGGCTCCTGCGACCCTCGCTGGGGCAACATTGCTCCGTCGTGGTGCCCAGTGCACGGCCAAGAGTGAATGCCACAGGAGCAGCCATTAAAACAGTAAAATAAACAAGCAGAAAGCAACGTTTGTGAGGCTGAGTGAAAAAGGACAAAGCAGTGTTTAAGGGTCTCCTGCTCCTTCTCTTCTCCACATAATGCAGGCACTTGGTCATATGAAGAGCTAGCTCATCTCTTACAACACTGTTTTGTTCAGAGACTGGATCACTACCTCCGGTAGGAAAGCCAAATCTCATTAAGGGCTATTTTCCAGGGGCAGCTGGCATCTCCCTGGCAGAGTTTAAAGCAGATTAGGACTTTGGACATGTCTACAAAGACATATCCAGAAATTGTGTTCAGTGTTTAATTCTTTTGATCTTCCAGCCTTACAAGCTTGAAAGGGCTGTAAATATGGGCACTGGAAATTTAACTGAGGAAATAACAATAACAAAATAATTAAACTCTTAGATGGCATTTTTTATCTTCAGCTGTCCAGCCCTTTTGCAATGGAAATGAAGACCACAAAGCCAGAGGACGTGATGCAGCCTTGCAGGAAGACCTCCTGCTGTCACGCACATCAAATCCCTTTCATAGCTGTACCCAGCTCCAGGTTAAAAGTCACTTCTTTTCCTAGCCATTTCCAAGCCTGCTGAGAAGCTCTTTCATGACCTTACTGCTGGAGTGATTAGCGGCCAACTTAATATTGGTCATACATTTTTCATCCCAGTCTCCTTCATTTAGCAGAAATAATTACGTGCCCTTGTTTTTTCACTCTTCCACTGGCTGTGCTTGTGGGCAGTTACCATGGTCTGTCTTTGCCTTTCCAGACAGAAGAGAAGCTCGTATCGCTTATTCTCACAGGTTCTCCATTCTCCAAGTGTCCTTGCAGCACTTCACAGCTCTCCCCATGGGAAGCCACCCTCTTCCACTCATCCTTACGTTCTCCCATGCAATCCATATTTCCTAAATGGCACCACATCAGCGTGGTAATTAAAAAAAGCACGAAGTGATCAGCCATACAGCTCTGCCACTCTTAGGTGGAGATGTGAATCTCTGATCTTTCTCCACTGTGCTTCCTCCTGCATTTGACCGGCTTGGATTCAGCAAGTAAATTACCCAGCAGCTGTGATCAAAGGCAGGGCACACCTTTCTCTCCCTGATCCTCTTCACTACTCACTAGAAGGAGGCCCTAGGCTCCAGCATCCATAGGCCACCAAAGCCACTCTATCACTCCCCTCTTCAAGTGGACAGTGGAGAGAAAAATATATCAAAAGGCTCATGGGTCGAGATAAGGGCAGAGAGAGATCACTCACCAGTTACCGTCATGGGCAAAACAGACTTGACTTGATGAAATTAATCTAATTTATTACCAATCAAAATCAGAGTAGGAGAGGATAAAAACTGCTGAATCTTAAAATATCTTCTCCCCACCCCTCCCTTCTTCCTGGGCTCAACTTCACTCCCAGTTTTCTCTACCTACTCCCCCCCAGCGGCGCAGGGGGATGGGAATGGGGGTTGGGGTCAGTCCATCACACGCTGTCTCTGCTGCTTCTTCCTCCTCAGGGGGGGACTCCTCACACTCTGCAGCTGCTCCAGCTGGGCTCCTCTCCCCAGGGGGCCACAGGTCCTGCCAGGACCCTGCTCCAGCGCGGGCTTCCCACGGGGTCACAGCCTCCTTCGGGCACCCCCCTGCTCCGGCATGGGGTCCTCCCTAGGTGGGGATCTGCTCCCCCGTGGGCCCCCGGGGCAGGGGCACAGCCTGCCCCACATGGGCTGCCCCAGGGGCTGAGGGGAATCTCTGCTCCGGCGCCTGGAGCCCCTCCTGCCCCTCCTTGCTGCACTGGCCTGGGGGGCTGCAAGGCTGTTTTCTCTCACATCCTCTTGCTTCTCTTCTCTCTCTGGTTACTGTGTCACAGCAGGGTTTTTTCCTTCTTAAATATGTTATCACAGAGGCACTACCACACTTGGCCTTGGCCAGCAGTGGACACAGGGAAAACTTCTAGCAGCTTCTCACAGAAGCCACCCCTGTAGCCCCCCCTTGCTACACAAACCCAATACACCAGGTTACGGTGACAAGAGCTGAGAAACCACTGTGGCTTGCCCACTGTCTCCTCTGGGGAGTTCTCAAATCAGCTGAAGACCAGCCATGGTAAGTCCTAGTCAAAAGGAAAAGAGCGATAGCAACATATTGAGGGTACATGTACCAATACCCTTTAATTACTTAGTTCACCTGTGTCCCCAACTTGAAAGCCACAAGTTACTTGAGAGGGTTTTCTTGCAAGTAAACAAATATATTATCAACTGTTTCCAGTCATAGGTCTGGCCTCCCTAGAACTTATGACGAAGCATATTCGGGAGCCAAAGCAAGCAAACAGGATGACTCATTTATCCTGCAGCTTAATAGACGATGAATCCTCTATAACCAAGGCAAAACAGGACCTCTAAGGCTTTAGACGAATAGTACTGTTCAAGCTCCAAGAGACAGAAGTGCTGGTAACGCCTCGTTGTCCGCAAAGAAATCAAGGCTTGCATTTCTATGAAATCTAAGTACATAATGTGAGGTTCCTGTGACACTGCTCAAGAGATGACAAACCAGTAAAAATAGTGAGAAAGAGAGGACCTTCACTTCTCGTCAGGACAAAGACATCAACTTTTCAACATGTTACAAAGGAGTTTGCTGTTTACATCTGAAGTTGTTGTCAGGTTCTGAGGCAATTTAGACTCGTGCAAAAACCTAAAATTGGTAGGAGGGGCACACAACAACTACACTTTGCAGTTAAAGATTTTGCAATGGAAGAATTTCCCAAGTTCTAACAAGCGAGCTTGGATCTATGTGAGTTCTAAAAAGTTTCCCTGTTATTATTAGGTGCCTGGCTCTCCCTTGAGGAACTTCAGGAAGATAATGATATGTCCTTCTTGAAAACTGACTAGTGCTATATTTCATCTGCTTTATTAAGCTCTTTACATTGTGTTTACTACCACACAGGGGAAGTGCCCTGCTTGACCTCCTGTTCACTAACAGAGAAGGACTGGTGGGAGAGGTGGTGGCTGGAAACCATCTAGGCCTTAGTGATCATGAAATGGTAGAGTTTTCGATCTTTGGTGAGGTTAGGAAGGGGGTCAGCAAGACCGCCACCATGGATTTCCGGAGGGCAGACTTTGACCTGCTCAGAACGCTGGTTGGGAGAGTCCCTTGGGAGATAGTCCTGAAGGGCAAAGGGGTCCAGGAAGGCTGGGTGTTTTTCAAGGAAGAAGTCTTAAAGGCACAGGACCAGGCTGTCCCCATGTGCCGTAAGACAAATCGGCGGGGAAGACGACCGGCCTGGCTGGACAGAGGACTACTACTGCGACTAAGGGAAAAAAGGAGAGCTTACCAGCTCTGGAAGAAGGGGCAGGCAACCCAAGAAGAGTACAGGGATCTTGTCAGGTCATGCAGAGAGGAGATTAGAAAGGCAAAAGCCCAGCTGGAATTTAACATGGCCACTGTTATAAGGGATAATAAGAAGAGTTTTTATAAATATGTTAACAGCAAAAAGAGAGCCAGGGAGAACCTCCATCCACTAGTGGATGCAAGGGGGAACATTGCCACTAAGGATGAGGAAAAGGCTGAGATACTCAACGCCTTCTTTGCCTCAGTCTTTAATGGCCCGACAAGTTATCCCCAGGGTACCCAGCCTCCTGAGCTGGAAGATGGGGACAGAGAGTGGAATGAACCCCCCATAATCCAGGAGGAAGCAGTCTTTGACCTGCTATGCCACCTGGACATCCACAAGTCTATGGGGCCGGATGGGATCCACCCAAGAGTGCTGAAGGAGCTGGCAGAGGAGCTTGCCAAGCCACTCTCTATCATTTATCAGCAGTCCTGGAGAACAGGGGAGGTCCCAGATGACTGGAGGTTGGCAAATGTGACGCCTATCTTCAAGAAGGGCTGGAAGGAGGATCCGGGGAACTACAGACCAGTCAGCCTAACCTCGGTACCGGGGAAGATTATGGAGTGGTTTATCTTGAGGGTGCTCACCAGGCACATGGAGGACAATCAGGGGATCAGGCCCAGTCAGCATGGGTTCACGAAAGGCAAGTCTTGCCTAACCAACCTGATTTCCTTCTATGACCAGGTGACCCGCCTGGTAGATGAGGGAAAGGCTGTGGATGTTGTCTACCTGGACTTCAGCAAAGCCTTCGACACCGTCTCCCATAGCATTCTCCTGGAGAAGCTGGCAGTTCATGGCCTAGATGGATGTACTCTTCGCTGGGTTAAAAACTGGCTGCATGGCCGAGCCCAGAGAGTCGTGGTGAATGGAGCTAAATCCAGTTGGCGGCCGGTCACAAGCGGTGTCCCCCAGGGCTCAGTTCTAGGGCCAGTCTTGTTTAATATCTTTATCAATGACCTTGATGAGGGGATTGAGTGTGCCCTCAGTAAATTTGCAGATGACACCAAACTGGGTGGTAGTGTTGATCTGCTGGAGGGGAGGAGGGCTCTGCAGAGGGACCTGGACAGGCTGGATCGATGGGCCGAGGCCAATTGTATGAGGTTCAACAAAGCCAAGTGCCGGGTCCTGCACTTTGGTCACAACAACCCCATGTAGCGCTACAGGCTTGGGGAAGAGTGGCTGGAAAGCTGCCTGGTGGAAAAAGACCTGGGGGTACTGATTGACAGCCGGCTGAATATGAGCCAGCAGTGTGCCCAGGTGGCCAAGAAGGCCAATGGCATCCTGGCTTGTATCAGGAATAGTGTGGCCAGCAGGAGCAGGGAAGTGATCGTGCCCCTGTACTCGGTGCTGGTGAGGCCGCACCTCGAATACTGTGTTCAGTTTTGGGCCCCTCACTACAAGAAAGATGTTGCCTTGCTGGAACAGGTCCAGAGGAGAGCAACCAAGCTGGTGAGGGGTCTGGAACACAAGTCATACGAGGAGCGGCTGAGGGAACTGGGGTTGTTTAGTCTGGAGAAGAGGAGGCTGAGGGGAGACCTGATCGCCCTCTACAACTACCTGAAAGGAGGCTGTAGTGAGGTGGGGGTCGGCCTCTTCTCCCTGGTAACAGATGATAGGACGAGGGGGAATGGCTTGAAGCTGCGCCAGGGCAGGTTTAGGCTAGACATTAGGAAAAACTTCTTCACCGAGAGGGTTGTCAGGCTCTGGAATGGGCTGTCCAGGGAGGTGATGGAGTCCTCATCCCTTGAGGTCTTTAAAAGAAGGATAGATGAGGTGCTCAGAGACATGGTTTAGTGGTGGGATGGCAGTGCTAGGTTAACGGTTGGACTCAATGATCTTAAAGGTCTTTTCCAACCGAGGTGATTCTATGATTCTATGATTCTACTAGCAAATGTATAGACTGATATAGACTATAATTTCCAGTGCAAAGGACACACTAAAGCAGACAGACTAATGAGGTTTTTATATATTTATATATATATATATATATATAGTGGTTTTCTTATCAACAGCCTGTGTTTATCTGCTGGCAGCAGGCTGGTTTTATGGTATTTCATTTGTACATAACAACATTTTTTCCGGTCTACTGCTGTTGCCCAGCAGTCCCTGCTAGGAGCAGTGGGGGCTGAGCTGGCTGAGGGTGGTGGAAGGGCTGAGCAGACCCCGCTGCCCCGTGCTTGCACCGAGAGCCCCCAGCTCACCTGCAGTCGCACAGCAGTCTTCCTCCTGGTCCCGGGGAGGCCCTGTGTACTTCAGCCTCACACAGACGGCTGCTCTTTCTTTTCTTCCCATGATAGCTGTGGCACTTTGCGACTGCGTGGTCCATGAGCCACAAACATTTTTCCAAGGCATTGACTGGACATCGTCAGCCTGTCTCTTATGTTGGATCCCACAGGACATACCTTTGTGCCTGCCTCCCAGCCTCTTACAGTATTTTCATTTAGTGTGAGCCTGTGTCCTTTGCTCTGCACAGGGAGCTGCCAGCATTTCCCAAGAAAGCCCAGTAGCCCTGACTATGTGTCTCTGGCCTTAAAACCTCTCCAATAATCTGAAATCAAGTGGTCCACAACCCATAATCCAGGGTGGATTCGTCTCAGTTTAACTGGTGGAAAAAGACAGCCACCTCTAGAGGGCAATTCATCCCATTTATTTTAGGCACCAGAGTGGAGAGGAAACATCAACGGCCAGCTTGGACCAGCTGTATTCCTTTCTGCTGCATGAAGGCTGGATGAGAGGCACCCCACCCTAGGCTATCTTTAGCAGCTCCAAGGTTATGAGTGGACAGGGAATTCTCAGCTCCAAAACATAAGATCTATTTCTTACTTTGTTTTGCTCTCCTGGGTCTCTTGCTTTGCAGACTTGAGTCTGCAAACACTTTCATCAGCTATTCTCATACTTACAGCATTATTCCTGGCAATGGTATTTCACATGTCTTGTCCTCCTGCACGCACATCTTCTCTCCCCCACTAGAATAAAAAAAATGTAACCTTATCTTGATCTGCCAAGCAGCTCTGTGCACAGATCCACTTCTTATTTCCACTTGCTCCCACATTTATTCAAGGGTTTTGCTTGTGAACTGGGAGATCTAGCTATCTGGTGCTCTTCAAATGACATGTTTACTTTGTTTTAGGTGCTATTCTGGTCAAACATTGGTTATGCTGTCTATTTAGATGGATGGCTGACATCAGGATCACATATGCTCAGTAAAAGAAGAAAATTATTGTCAGCTGAACTCATGTTTCCTGAAAAGAACTACTTCCACAGGAGCAGCCACTGTCCTGCATGCTAACTCATGCCAAGACCATGGGACACCAATCTCTTCCCCTCTGTAGATGTTCCTTTCAAGTTGTTGCAGATAGATGAGCTCTCTGGCAAATGCTATAAACCCACACAGTTCCAGGAACAAGGTGGCCTCGTCCCTCTTACATCGTTAATTTGTCTGAAGAGAAACATTGTGGAGCAGAGCCCTGAATTCTTGATGTCAAGTGGAGTTGCCTGATATTGTATTCTTTTCAGGTCTGATTATAAACTGGTACAAGTCCTCAGTCTCTGTTTGCCTTGAGATTTAGGACATTTTCTCCTCAAAGGACATTGAGGCTAATGACTCTGAACTTCCCAGGATGGACCTACCCAAAAGACAGTGACAACCGGACTTCTCTAATTTTAACTGAAAAAAGGAGACAGAAATTTTGCCTTTGGGAGGCTGAATAAGACAGATCTAAATTCTCATCCACACAGTGACAGTGTGTTAACCTACATTTCCAGAAGTCCCCCCACAGAAGTCAGTGGAGGGACCCAATGCTTCAACAGTTGGTAACCAGAGAGAGAAAGATTATCCCAATCCACCTGCCCAGAGTAAGCCCAAATGCTTGGGGGACTGCGGAGCAAGGACAGCCATGAATGTGGTGGCAGTCAGGAGGGGAGCTTGGCCCATCAGGGTTTGGTGTCCCTTGGGTGTGACAAGGCACAGCCACAGGGTGGGAGCAGAAGCGGCTGAAGGACAGAGCTCATCCCGCAGCCCCACGGAGCAGGGGTCACTGCACCCCCAGGGGATGAGCCCCTCTGCAGCAGAGATCTGGAAAAATCATACCTCTCTGGGAAAGGGCTTCCACCCCCAAAGAGCCATCTCACATTTTCCTTCCCACCCAACTCACACACCAGCACTTTTTTCGGGTTTTATTAATTTATTTTTTCATTTTTCACATAACATTTTCAAAAACAATATAGACCATGTTACCCTTGTTTGTAACTATACAAATCAATTTAAAATATTTACATTATATAGGTCACTTGTTCAAGTCTACCTGTACAACATTTACACTATGTAGTTTACTTAAACAAGTCTACCTATGATGAAAACCTTCAGAATATTACTATACCAGTAGTCAGAGAAGCAAATATCACTTCATAAAAGATAAACCTTTATTTCCTTACATTCCCCTTGTATTCAAGACGCCACTGAGTATGTAACAGCAGTTCTTGGTATACCTAATTTTTATCTCACATTCACATTTGTTCTCCTTCTCTAGTATAGAGGAGGATCTGAGGTATTTAACCAATACTCTGTATACCAAAAGTTCTACTTCTTTTCCACTACTTAGTGAAATCCAGCCTGGTGCCTACAGGCAGATGTGTTATCACACTACTCTTAGAGTGTACAGATGGATAGGAAGAACAAATCACATTGTGAAAGGTTACACTTATTGGCAAGCCTAGTTTGTTCTCTCGTTACAGACTGGCAATTGCTTGATAAAAATGAGCATTCCTGATGTACCTAAAATGTTTTTCATGTTTCTTCCAACAATGGTCAGTTCATCTATAGTTTTCTTCCTTCAAAGAACAGATATCCAAGTGGATTGACTGCTTTCCACACTTGCAGCCACCTTTTTCCCATCTGCCGATAAAATATATGTATTCTTTATTATCATCTTTAACATCCTGCACTTGGAAACAGTAAGTCCTGTGGTCTTGTTTGGTTGTCATTGACTCAGATTGTGTCGGAAACCTAATCTCTGTGCCTGTACCTTCACAGCAAACATTTAGAATATTTAAAGGGAGACTTAGCTTTAAATCTCATAAAATGTGAAAGTTCTTGCTAATAGATTGAAGGGTTTCTTAATTTAAGCCACATCCTAGTCTTTAAAATCCTTCCAAATATTTATTGGGCTAAACTCAGAAGCAACTATAAGTGATGGTGGAAAGGAATTAGATTACGGCCTCTCCCAGATGTATGCAAGTTGTTCATTTCTCTAGTTTGTGGGACCACACGCAGTTCTAATATTCTTACTTTAGAATTTGTTTCTTTGGAACCAATGTTTTTTGTGATTTTTTTTTCCTACGGAGTTTGAAAAACCTCTGGGCTGATTTACCCAAACAAAAAAGCTTTATCTTCCATGTCTGTGAGAGTTATGGGTCTGTAGCAATCTAGACCTTAAGACTGGATCTCTTCCCCTCCCATACAGATGAAAATAACACACGTTATATATGATGAAATTATTTCTCAGCTATCATAAGTGTTATCTCTTAGAAGAGGAAGTAACCAAGTCATTCTGCTCATTCTGATCCTTAAAGTACGTCATGGTCACTGATTATTTATTGCTCCCTTCTGATTTATGTCAGGACTGGGATCCAGTTAGATTAACCTAACGGGCAGCGGTTTGCATCCTGAGTAATCGACTTGCGTACTTCCATCTAAAGGACACAAGGATCCTGAAGCTGCACCAGCTTTAGACTGGTGCAGACTCATTGTTTACGGGAATCTACACCAGACTTTTATGCTTATATCAGTGAGGAGAATCAGGCCAGTCATGAAAGAGTTAGAGGCACAGAAAGGCAAGACTGTATGTTATTACTGGTAATCTGTCCAATCCCTTCCAGGAATAAAACTTTGTATTAGTCAAATGACTCTCAAAACACTAAAATATCCCTCCCAATTCTTTTCTTGGCAAAGATAACAACATGTTACAGCTGCCTATGAATCTCTAGCTATGAGATACTGGTAGACAGAACAGAACTGAATTCTCCAATGTACAATTATCTGTTACGCCGATGTAGTTGTCTCTGGGGGAGGGATATTCTGAGACAGACCACTTAAGCAAAAAGTGATCCAAATGGTGAAAAAATTTAGATTTTCCATGGAAAAGTTCATAGATATACAGTTGCCATGACAACCGTATTTGGCTCTGGAAAAGGGGAAAAAGTGGCTGGTTTTAGACAGAAGTAAAATGAAATGGGTTTGTATGCTTAAGAAAACTACATTTTCACTCTGGTGTGGAATAGTCCTCCTGTAGCAAGCTTTCTTAGCTTCTGGTTTTAGATTTTAGGGGTTTTCTTTTCCTTTTTTTCTTCTTTAAACAATAAGACGATTGGAATTACAAAGTGGAAGAGCACCTCCCTTTCCCTACCCTTCCCATATCCAGGGCATGTTCCTGGTGTTCTATATTCCAAAATGCTGAAGATTGCACCCTGGCTGCAAAATAACAGAAGCAGGTCTCCTGTATCTAGGCAGCATAAAAATGCAAACTTATATTTATAACTCAATCAGATCGTAGAAGACTTGGAGAAGAGGAAAACAGCTGGTATATCAACCCGCTGGGAAGGCGGTTTGGTCTGAAATGTCACCCTGTGTCTCACGTGAAAGATAGCCAGGATGATTTTTGTTCTGTTGTGGCTGAAGAATAAAGCAGATTTTAAACCTTTGCTGCTGTGTATCCTTTGTCGTCTCTCTGCTTCCAGCACTTGTGTATGCATATCCCCCCCAGGATCACACAGGCCAGTGCAACGGGAATCATTGCAACGTACCAGGACAAGCCGACAGCTGGAAAAGTAAAGAAATGAAATATTTACAAAAAAAATCCCTCCCAGGAATATCGTTCTCTAAGTTCCCTGAGAAAGAGGAGAAGTCACAACAAAAAGGATGTCTGCAAGTTAACCTTCCAGCAGGGTTGGCCACCTGTGAGAGGAAGAGGCCTGCTGATTTAGCGCTCTGGGAAATGGATTTATGGAGATGGGAGGAAGAATTGGAAAACCACAGAGGGTGAGAATTTAAATTTCCATCCTTTTGCATACATATGACCCTTCCCAACCACTGCTCAGAGCAGCTAGGTGTCTTCTATCTTAATTTGGTAGAAGCAGAGACACTCCAAGAAGGAAATAAAAGCACCACATGGAAAGGGAGTAAGTAACAGCTAGTCTGCCCTCAAGCTCTGTCAATAATTTTCTCCTATAGAGCAGCCTATAAATTACTAATGATCAAGCCAAGACTCTGAGCTTTTTGCTAAGATACAGCTAATTTCCAAGTCCAGTGTCCATCCAGACCATTTTGGATTATTCCAGCCTGTATTGGTTCATGGATTGCCTCCTCTGTAGTAATACCTGTGTAGCTCATGGAAGACAAGGGCAGCACATCATCTAGCAAATGAGTACAAATCCCTCATCATAGGATGCTGGAGCGAGTCATGAGTTATAACTCATAATGAAGACTGTAAATGTTCATGCGCCTTTCTATGACAGTGTGAGCAAGCTTTGGTGATTCATCAACGTCATGCAAAGAAACAATGAGCATTGCTTCACATTGTTTTTACAGCTGGTTCTTGGCCAATGGTCTATCACACTGCAACATTAATTGCACTGAGGTTAGGGCTTCTCTTCCCATCACTAGGAGCCAAAATAACAACACCCATCATAATTTACACTTCTTGTTATTTTAGTGGCAGTCTGTGCATGAGGAGAAAGAACACTCTGCTTTTTTATCTGCTATTGTCTTTTTTTTTTTTCCTACTTGTTGAGGAATTGGAGCAGATCTGGCCCTGCTGCACCCAATGGGAGTTTGCCAGGAGTCTCCTTGGAGCCATCATTTCACAAAGTGTTTGTACATTTGAGCCCTATCCAATGAACAGATATATCAGCACAGATCCTTATCCCTGCAGAAAATGTCACTGAATGTGCCGCAGAAGTAGTGTTTTGTGAACAGGCTATTCCAAAGTCTACATGAAAGAGGCAACCAGTTTTTCTCCGGGCAATAATTCATCCCAATACTAGCTTTGACAGTATAAAAGGCTTGGATGATAATTTAGCATTAGAATAACGATAACAATTATCGCAAATAAGCAGTCAAACTCATTACCTTCCTGCTTGACCCTTGTTGGCAGTACTTGATATCCATTTCTGTTGTGGGCCAGACACGTAAAGTCTGTGTAAAAATCCACTGCTTCGACAGAATCAAAAATCAGAGGCACTTCAATGAAGTTTTCACCATTTTCTACAATTTCTCTGGAACAAAAAGAAAAATTTGATGTTAAGTCCTTTTATAAGCTGACTTTTCTCTGTTTGATGTGTTCATTCTAACAACACATTGCAAGAAAATGCATTGGATGTTTGCTCATTTCTGAACTAGCCCCTTGGCATTAGAAGACACCTGTATCTTCCAGCCCAGTTGTGCCAGCTATTGGAGTCTCAGCAGTCACTACCTGTCCTGCACTTGTTGAATCTTCCAGGAAAAAAAGAACTGGATTTGTCTTGCAAAAATAAAGAAAAGGGAGGGAAGAAAGGCAAGCAGAATTCTGTATATCTTTGAGGTCTTTACACAGCATCGTGGAAGGACCTAATTCCTTCTCTTTGACCACCTAATCGTTTCTGAGATCAATTCTTATTATCAGCTGGAAGAGGACATATGGAGAACATAGCCCTGCAAATGCTCACTCAGCGAACTGAGCCACCATTCCTGCCTATCACACACTCAAAGCCACAAGCTCAATACGAGAAACTGTCTAGGAGGTTTCCAGCTTATTTCAACCTGATGGTTTCATCAGACCAACTATTTAAAAGCAGTTTTCTAGCTGCAGTCAAACATTGTCTCTTGACATCTTTTAGTCCTTGCTGGAGAAGTTGTCCAGCTGCGCTTTAATGATCTGATCACCGGTCTGTTACGCACTGCGGCAATGGAATTCCCTGTGCTCTCGCTCCCCCTGGGACTGTACCGCAGGAAGGCCGCAGCACAGCGGTAGGTGCTTTGCCAGAGATTTCTGTGGGGGATTTGTTTTCCCAGTGGAATTTGACCTGGTTTGCCTTGCTGCCATTCTGAGAGCTTCCAGCAGAACTGGGGTGTCTCGCACACCGTGGGCTCCGCGTGAGCCCTAGCTGGCATGGTCCCTGTCCTCGCACAATTGTATAATAATATATAGCAGGAATAATGATAGCAATAGTAATAATAAAAGTAATTTTTAAGGTCCAAGTAAGGAAGTGCCTGTGCTGCTCTGTTCTAAAGCCTACAAAGACTATAGCCACAGTACATTTATGGCTCCTGACCTCAGGTTGAATGCACTGTCACTTATCCATGTAAACAATGCTGTAAATTAATGGTCTCAGTCATGCTGTGGGGAATGTGAAAACACATAGGGGCTTGGGCATACAGCATTACATATAGCTTGGGCAGTTACCACGTTGCCTCTGGCCACAGCTGTGCAATTGGCCAGGTTGTTACCTGGCATGGATGGCCACAAATGGCCAAAAGCAGCTCCATAACTGTTAAACGTTCTTGTCCCTCAAAATAGGAATACCACATCCCCAAACTCTGTTGGGAATGGTCCCTGCCCCATGCTAAATCCTAACTGAGAGCCAGGAGCTCTTTGGGAAGGTGCTAGCTGGTAGAGTGACCAGTTTAACAGTTAACAGCAGAGGCAATGGCATCCCAGAGCTCAGGAACCTTCCCAGCTCTGTCCACCAGTACAGGCAGAGCCACCATGACCCAGGTGAGGGTGATGATCGTTGTGGACACTCTCAGCTTCATGAAATGAGAGATAAAACACGCCGACTTGGACCTCAGTGAAGAGATTTCAGCCACTAGGTTTACCTCACCTTTGCTAAAGCCCAAGGAGCATGCCTGAACATAGCAAGTTAGTGCTGCTCGGGTGACATGCAGGTACAGAAAGCAGATCTTGTCCCTCCTTTCCTAGTGGGAAAAGCCTTGAGGCATGCAGCTACGAGGGAGCTGGAAAAGCCTTGAGATGTACAGCTACGAGGGAGCTGAGAGAAGGCTCCGCAAGATGGGGAGAGACCATGGACCAGGGCAAGAGGATGTGGGACATCCTGCTTCTCCTGCCCACCAGCATCCCCCCCAGGGCTTCCCCGGCGCCAGCTCTAGCACTCGCTGGGCGTCAGTGTGAGTCAGTTTAACTCAATAAAGTGGAAAAGAACAACAGTAAGGGGAAAAAAATGATACTTAAAAAAAAAAAAAAAAACCACTGGATAGTTTTCTGTTGTCTTAGTGTGTTTATAGAACCTAATGAATGTCAGGGAGAGGATGTTGCTGTTTCACTGGCATGGGGCAAAGGGAGAGATCTCTTATCTGGGAAGGATCAAGTCCCATTGCTTTCCACTGCAGTCAGCTCTTACATCAGCTCAGCTGCCCATGAAAATGTGCTTCAAGTTTCAGCCTCAAAGTTGTCCCATTTGCAGTATACCATGAATAAAAAGCAGGGATAAAGAATTGATTTAACACTGCATGGGTTGGGTTTGGGTTTTTTTTTTTTTGCTTGCCTGCCTGATTTTTTCTCAGCTCTCCACTTCAGATCTGTCCATATCCCATTTCATTACCTGCCATTCAGCTGCACAGTGAGCCCCTGTAACAGGGGTTTAACCCTGCAGGTTAAAACAACAAGCACAAGGAAACACTTTCAGTCAGACTTACTGTCGTTCCCCCTCTGTAACTCTGCTTTGCTTGTAAACCATGTCGATGGTGGTGTCATTCGCCAGCCATTCCACATCGGTATGGACGTGGCTGCTCAGGCCAACAAACACTTTGCACGGGAGAGTCATCCTGGAGCCTGTTGGCAAAAGAAAGATTAAAAACCCATTTGGATACATATGGAGAACTACTCTTTCTCTTGCTGAATACCAACATCTCCAGTGGGAGATCAAGTTCCCCCACATGTCAAGCACCACTCCATTCAAAACTGAAGTTAAGCCCCAGATTGCTTTTGATCCCCTACTCCTTGGTAGCAAGACAGTTTGGCCATCCTTCCCGCTGCTAACCAAATTCTTTTCCCACTGCAACAGTTAGCAACTCTTGCAGTAGACACATTCCTCAGGAGGCAAAGCTGTGTTCTTGTGGCTTTGCTCCTTCTGACGTACTGCAGCCCAAAGGGCAAGGTCTGATTTACCACTCTGGAGCAATTGCATTAACCAGCAGTGTAGCTTCACTCAGAGGTGCTGTGGGCAAGGACATTCAGAAATTTTGCTCTAATTATTGTAACTCACAGCTAAGGATAAAGAGCCTTCAGACTGGTGCGTATCTATATTATATGGAAAATACAGGGCTTAATAATGCATACAATTTTATTATTATGTCTATGCAGCTGGTGATAAAAGGGATATAAAACACTTGACAGTGTTAGGCAAAAAAATAAAAAGACTTGGTAGTCCTATGCCGATGGAAGGAAAAGTGGCAGGGAAAACTAAGACATCATGGGACACAGCCAAGTTAAAAATGCTTAGTGTAAAATACAGGATCAGAGAATCAGAGAAACATTAAGGTTGGAAAAGACCTCCAAGACCATCAAGTCCAACCATCAACTCAATACCATCATGCCTACTAAACTGTGTCCCGAAGTGCCACATCTACATGTTTTTTGAACACCTCCAGGGATGGTGACTTCACCACCTCTCTGGGCAGCCTGTTCCAATGCTTGACCACTCTTTCAGTAAAGAAACTTTTCCTAATAACCAATCAAAACCTCCCCTGGCACAACTTGAGGCCATTTCCCCTCTTCCTATCACCCGTTACCTGGGAGAAGAGGCCAACCCCCACCTCGCTACAGCCTCCTGTCAGGCAGCTATAGAGGGCGATAAGGTCTCCCCTCAGCCTCCTCTTCTCCAGGCTGAACAACCCCAGTTCCCTCAGCCGCTCCTCATAAGACTTGTGCTCCAGAGCCCTCATCAGCTTTGTTGCCCTTCTCTGGACATGCTACAGCACCTCAATTTCCTTCTTGTAGTGAGGGGCCCAAAACTGAACACAGTATTCGAGGTGCGGCCTCACCAGCACCGAGTACAGGGTCATGATCACTTCCCTGCTCCTGCTAGCCGCAGTATTCCTGATACAAGCCAGGATGCTGTTGGCCTTCTTGGCTACTTGGGCCCACTGCTGGCTCATATTCAGCCGGCTGTCAACCAATACCCCCTTGTCCTTTTCTGCTGGGCATCTTTCCAGGCACTCTGCCCCAAGCCTGTAGAGTTGCACGGGGTTGTTGTGACCCAAGTGCAGGGCCCAGCACTTGGCCTTGTTGAACCTCATACAGTTGGCCTCGGCCCATTGATCCAGCCTGTCCAGGTCTCTCTGCAGAGCCCTCCTCCCCTTGAGCAGCTCAACATTCCCGCCCAACTTGGTGTCATCCGCAAACTTACTGAGGGAGCACTCAATTCCCCTCATGCAGATCACTGATAAAGTTGCTAAACAAGACTGGCCCCAGAACTGAGTCCTGGGGAACACCACTTGTGATCGGCCACCTGGATTTAGCTCCGTTCACCACAACTCTCTGGGCTCAGCCATCCAGCCAGTTTTTTACCCAGGGCAGAGTACACCTGTCTAAGCCATGAGCCACCAGCTTATCTGGGAGAATGCTGTGGGAGACAGTAGCATTTTCTGGGAAGAGGAAATGCAACGGAAATTTGTTGCCATGATATAATCTCCAAAGAAAACTTGAGATCCTATCAACGTACTTTCTAACTAGCAACAACTGTGTAGTTCGAACAGTAAAAAGCAATGAAAAAATGTCTTCTTCCAAAAGAGCTGGATGGCTCATTCAAAGCCACCAGATAACGTAGATCAATGTGAGGGAATTTTGAAAATAAATAGTTCTTAGTGAAGGGGGACTCTGAGCAGCTGATCTAAGGCTACAAACATGCTTTTCTTGCTTTGTTAGTGGCTGAAACCTACAGCATTTCTGTAGTTTCTCCTACATGAATGATAGGATCTAGCTGTAGACAATAAGAAGGAAAAAATACTCCAGCATTGACCCTCAACTAATATAACTGAAATCAAAAGAAATGCAACAATTTATGCCAACAAATTACACCTTAAGAGGAACTGCTCTAATTTGTCTCTGATTAGATGATTCCAAAAATAATGTTGGGCCTTACCAAGAGCAGCTGATGTTGTCTTTTGCGTTGGATACACAATTATTGGGGTAATTATCCTTTCTTGTTCTGGAGAAGGAAAGAGAACAGAGAGTCAGTGCTAGGACAACAGAAAATTTGGGCATTGCCCCAGAACTAGAAATAGAAATGTGCCACGTTGCTCAGCATCTTTCCATCTCCTAGTAAAACATTTTATTATTAAACCCTCTGGCAAAGAGAGAAATTCCAATTTCAAGCCCAGAGATCTGCGTTTGCGGAGATAGATAGGATGGAGCTCACACCTTGATGCCGAAAGCAAGTCACGTACAGCACCCTGAGGAATTTACGGCTGCTGAGTGCCGTTTGGAAGCACCGCTAACACAGGGCACTAAACACGGTTCCTTTTTATGAGCCGTGAGCGCCAACATCCTTGCGCACCCACGTCATCCTTGCAAAAATAGGAAAGCCGCAAGGTCAAGCTGCGGGCGGAGGTGTGGGGGACCGAAAGCCACCCCCCCAGCACTCCTGCGCCAGCCAGGCCGTCACGCTTCACAAGTGCCTTCCACCCCTGGGCATCAGCACCCGACCAGAAGACGCAGCACCCGCGGCCACAACGCCTTTGGGGAACCCCAGGGCGGGGCCAGGGGCGCCTGGGCACGCACGCCCCCTGCTGGCCGCTCGGCGCAGCAGCGCCTCGCCCCCCGCCGACCAAACCAGCGGCTTTCCCCCATCCTGAGCGAGTAGTAAATGTTTTATTTCCTAAACCGTCTGAAGCCATTTGCAGTGATCCCCCCACCCCCCCCACCCCGACAGAGATTATTCAGTTTAACAACCACCAGCGTTTGCAACATCAAGTTCTGCCTCCCGCAAATCTGCTGCAAGTCAGGCAAAGGGGTGACCCCAGCCCTGCCGGGGTGCTGCAGGGAACCCACCGGTGCCAAAGCAGGCACCCATGGCATCCCCCTTTCCTCAGCAGTGCTGAGAGGCCAAGTATGAGTTCCTCTCCTGAATTTCATTAGCAAAGAGGAGAATTTCTTAAGCGCCGTAATGTTTTAAGGTGTCAGCATTTACCAACAGTCTTCAGCTGGATTGTTCTGGTGATTTCATACGTTATGCCTTCATACGGAAATGACGCCTTGCAGGTGTAGTAGCCAGCGTCTGTTGGTAGCACAGAAGTCATGATCAAAGAAGTCGAACCTTTCAGAATTACGAATTTTTCATTCATGTCTTCCAAAGGCAGAGCATCCTGGAAGAAGGACAGCAACTGGTGTTACGGCTCAGGTGATAGGGGCGGCTGCACTCTGTGTAACTTCCAGACAAAATTACTCAGCCCTCTCTCTTTGTTATTAAAAGTTCTCTTATTGATGGGAAATCTGAGCAGTTCCACTTTCCCACCAAAGGGCAAGTTCTTCAAACATGTATCCATCTCTAAAACACTCTGAGGCACTATATGAAGCGTGAAGAATCACTATTTTAATCTATCTATATGTAAAGTGTGTCTGTATAGCTTTTCGATGAAATGCACATTTTAGGATGGGAAAGATAAGCTGGGTTCTCTTAAGAGCAGTCCTCTAGCACATTCATCTAAGACAAAACCATTTTAGTCACCATGAAGGTTTTCACAACACTATTACTTTCTATACATGACCTCATAAGAGTACTATCCTAAGCCATTCTTCTAAGATAAATACATTTGAGTAATCATACAGGTTTCACAAAGCTATTAGGTTACCCCACATGATCTCACGAGCTGTGATAAATTCCTGCTCTGTATCGCTCGGGCTCTGTTCATACACGGGATGGAGCTCTGCTAGGAGTAACGATGTTCCTGCTCCATGGAGGCAGGCTAGCTCTTTCTGACAGCTCTAGTGAGAACCACATTGAGGGGGGACAGCCTTTTACTTAGATAAGTAGGTGGGTTGGAGCCTGCTTCTGAAGGGAATCCTGAGCAGAGACATGACGCTGGTATGGTACCAGTCACGACGTAGGCACTGCTGTATGACGCCAGCCTGGGTATTGCATCCTATGGTAAGTGAGAGCTGCACGAGGCAGAGCATATGATCATAGTGGGAGTGTAAATAAAAGCTAAACCAAGGTATTAGGAAAATATAAGAATACTCCCATGCTGTCCAGTGTGAGATCGTACAGCCGAGGATGATCAAGCAAAAGATATTTGACCTTCCAGGCAAAACCAGACCTGCCTACTTGAAAAGCCAAGGACTGGCAAGTCAGGTGAGAGAACACCGCAAGCTTTGCAAGATGAATCCAGTATTTCCAAATGCTGTATTCCAGCTGATTAACGAAAGCTGCCTCATCTGAACAGCTCGCATGAGGGAAGCATCACATAAAGTCCTACTTTATGGGATTCACTAGAGGGGCCATAAAAAGAAGCACGGCACCGAAGAGAAGGGCATAGTCTGGAAGTGGCCAACCCTGGAGTCAGGGTAGCTAATATAGCCTTAAAAATAGTTATACTGCCAGTGAGAGCATATAACATGTGGAGCACTTCATACTGTGCTGAGTCTACCCCAGAGAACCTTTCTTAAAATATATACATCTGCCCCAAAATTCCCAGTATATTATGCTGTACTCATGGCTTTAATAACAACATATTCAGGAGAAACAGAAAGTGGAGATGTGAGTGCCTTTACAAATAGGTTGGGATTAGGCTTTGCACAAAGAGGAGGTGGAAGTTCTACCTTGTACCACTTGAGCTCCAAGCTTGTCCTGTTTTGCATAAAATCCCACAGGTCAGGGCAAACGATCTTTCCAGAGGTGAAAGTGAAGAGGACCTGGGGATAGGCGATCTCCTGAGCATCTGTTTTCTCCACGACCGTGAGGTGGATGGATACCTCGGCGCAGTAGGAGGAGTTCCTGCAGACAGAGCAGGGAGAGGTGAGCACCCACCAGCAACGAGGGGAACTCGAGTGACTGCCTTGGTTTCCTCCTGGCTCCGTTCCCCTCCTTGGCCATTTCTAAGAGGCCAAGACTGAGATCGTGCCAGGAGGAAACCTGGAAAATCACTGGCACTGGGGGTTTTTTGGCACAATCTAAACATGTTGCACACATGTCTGCCTCGGAGCTTCAGTCTTTTCTTTTTTGTACCCCAAGTTTGCTGTGCACTCTTAGGCTAAGGCATGATTTTCATTTTGCAAGGAGGGGGAACATGTCCACCTAAACAGTAGCAGGTGTGTCAGGAGCCCTCCACCATTTCCTTGGAAGAGCTCTTGACTGTGAAAACCCTAATGATTGGGACCTAAAGATGAAATAATAAGCTTAAAGCATGTATTAAGATACATCTGCAGTTACTATTGCATGACCAGTAGGCATTTCTGTGGGCGCCTATTATTTTGCATAGAAAAGAAGGCATTCCTGCCTGGAATGTTTTAGAGTATTTAACTTTTCTTTCTGGTCCCAAGTGACAATCACTTCCAGTCTCAAGGAGGACCGAACTGGGGGAGATAGGTGATTAAACCATGTCCTTTCCGTCCTCTGAACGCCTGTCTTGAATGTGTCTTCGCCCAGGGCAGTGCCTGACCCCTGCAGGGGCCAGCAAAGCCAGAGGGCCTGGGCAGCAACCTCCTGGAGAGCAGCTGGGGGCTGTGAGCGGATGGACTCACACTACTTCTGGGGCACTGACTGGCTGTCACCTGCAGTTGGACATCTAAATCCAACATACTTGCGAAGCAGAAGCAGAGGTGAGTGATAATTTCATTTTACAGAGTGTTGAAAAAAAAAAGTGGTGGCTTCCCTGTGGGGTGATTTGCAAAAGAAATACAATTTGTTTGTACTTTATTAATCCTGTAATAACGTTAGCCATGAAGCTGTGTACTCGGCTTTTGCATATCTTTTTCAAACAGGTTTCACAGCATTTTTCTATAGCTGTCAGTAACACTGCCACAGTGTTATAGGTTGAGGAACTGAGGCAGAATAGTCCCAAAAGGGGATTAAAAAACACCCTTGAAGGTCTCAGGCAACAACTCTGTGCTCTAGGACAATATTTGTAAACTTTTGTTATTCTGGCCTCACTACCAAGGTCTTCTTTTCTGCCCCACCACTGCAGAGACATGGGGAAAGGCCAACCCGATATGCTGAGCATGACTTATTGAGTTCTGCCTGTCCATCTCTTCTACTGCTGACACAGGTCACCCACAAGGCGTGCCTTGCCAGCAAGGAAACTGTGCTCCACACAGGCAGCTCCAGGGATGTAGAGACATGTTCTCCACTATAGACCCCAGAACAAGGTGCCAGTTGCCAGGGGTGTACTGGGAGACTGACTGGATGAAGGAGCTGGCAGGGGACAAGGACCTGGGACACCTTCTGGAGTTCAGGCTCTAATGGTGACAGGCATTTTTCCCTTCCCCAGTCGCCCACAAATCCAGACCCTGGTACCTCTTTCGAAACTGTACAACAGGCTGTCAGACTGTAAACACTCAAAAAAAAAAAATGACCAGCAGGGCTGAAAAAAGCCATGGCTCAAGTCTCAACCCACTGCAATATCACAAGTCTGGTAGCAGTCTAGTAAATGCACATTGGGTCTCAGGAAAGATCTTCTATCAATACCAAAGCAATCAAATTCTGGTTTAAAATGTGAAGCAGAAGAAAAGTAAAGACTAGGGATAAGGAAGAGGGAAGAAGGAAGCCACTGCAGAGCTATGGTGCTTTGATGTATGTTTTGTAAGGCAACCTGAAGTGCAAACAAGGCTATTTGCTTCTCTGGACCTGTAACACGAGGCTTGAGTTCTGCAGAATCCCTTGCATGCCTACAGCACATCCCCACTTGCCATAGTCCTGACTGGCTCATAAATAAGCTAGAACAAATTCTCTGTACACTATTTCCTCGCAAGATCATAGCCACAGTGGCAATACTGTCACAATTTACCCAGATTTCAGTATATATATCTATAGGAGACACACAATGCATTTAAGAGTTCCAACTTTCCACATTTTTTTCTCTAATAAAGTCAGCGAGGAAATGGTCTTATCCAGACATGCTCTGAACGTAACTGGAATTTAGAATCAAGCTAATGCATTTTAGACATAGTTATCTAGCTAGTGCACTGGATTTTCTTTTAAATACCCACCTTCTGGTGCAGATATATACTCCTGAGTCTTCTAGCATTGCTGGCAGCAACCAGAGTGCATCTCCGTTTGCCCAGATTCTCGGATCTTCATCTCTTCCTGTTATCATGGTGTTTGAACCATTTTTATACCATGTGATATTAGGAGTCAAGGCAGAAAAATCCAGATGTTTGTATCTGGGGGAAGGGCATTTCAGAACCACAGGTTCTCCATGTAGTTCATAGTAGTGTTTGTAAAACACGGTGTGATCTGGGCACTTCTCTATATAAATCAGAGATATTTTTACATTACTGTTAGCCAGGCACATTAAAAAGAAGGGAGAGGGAGACAGAAAAAAAAACAAAAAGCGTGCCCTTACCTGTGCTTTTGACTTGATGGAGTCTGAAAGCGGAGGCGCCGGCTGTCCACAGCACCAGGACAAAGAAAAGCCCACGCATTTTGTCCCAGAGGAAATCAGAAGGAGAAGGCCGAGAGAAAGCGTCTTGAAATCTACAGGGAAGTTTATCACAAGACAGGAGATACAATGAAAATATTCAACGTCAACTTAAGAGTTAACTGCTCTTTTTCTCACTCCAGGCCTGGTGAGCTTTGGTTCACCCTTAGTGAGCTGAAAGGCTCCTTCATCCCCAGTTTCCAGGGGCTGACTTGTGGAACAAGAGCATCTGGCTTGGCGCAAGCATATCACTTCTGTCCCTTCCCTTTCCCTCCGTGAGATGCAAACAACACACCACAAGATGCTGCTGTCCCCACAGCTTTTCTGTGCAACAGCTATGGGTGGAAAAAATCTAGCTCTGCTTATTTTGCAGTAAGATGTGACTGAGGCACGGGTCAGCCGCTCTGAGTGAGCTGTAGTGTAGTAGCTTGAGTGAATACAGGAGCAAAGAAGCAGAAGAGCAGACTTCAGCTCTGTTAAGCAGTCACTTCAGGTGTCCTCCGAGGTTGCATGGACCTCATTAAGCCCTGTGTCACTTTATCTTCCCCACTATGGCTACTGAAGGAGGCCAGCTAGCATAGATCAGGCTGCAGGCACACTTCCCTGCTATAACCAGAGCCAAGTTTTCAAAGTCTCCAACAAATGTTTCTTTTGGGACAAAAAACTTTGACTCCCATGGCACTCACACCCGTGCTGTTGGTGCACAACTGAGTTTTCAGCGTGGACACTATTACCATCTGTGCTAAAAAAAGATGAGGAAAACCCTGAACAACTTGTCCTAACAATCAGACCTGGTGACACTAAGGGAAAACAAAACTAACTGCTGCCAGTCATTCATTAGTTGTCATCTGCTTTGGCCTGGCATGGGCAAGGCAGTTTCTGCCTACATCACTGGATGCTTTCAGGTCTGCCACGAGGTTTCGGCTGCTGCTACTCAGTTGATTGATTATGTGTTATCTCAGTGCACCACAGGCAAAAATACATAAAACATGCTATATATAGGCACCAGCTTATGCTCTGTGTAAGGTATTTATGTGCAGTACAGTAGACATATGCAGGCGATACATACTATTTCCATTTTATATACAGAAATGTAAATTGCATGCATTTAACATTAGCCTAACGTTATGCTTGTCCCATAGGATGAATATTAAATGAATAGACGACTACTACATATTGTATCCAAAAGCAAAAACATATTTCTACCAGTGTTAACACAGACGTATTCATAGGTACTCACCTTCAGTCATCTTCTGTGTATCCCATCATGCTCAGATTTATAATGCAGTTTTAATCCACGTTTCTCCCTGTTCTAGTAGCTATATTTATCTGACATCTGATAGTTTGACCGTACTAAGCTATTTCCAGCTTATTATCATCTCTACAACACCACAAAGCCAACCTCTTGCTCAATAATGCTGTTTCATAACCACGGGTCATCTCCCCTACCGCCAGATCCCCAAGGATTTCCCGGGCAAGGAGCTGTAGCCCCTCTCAGGGCGACACCGGGACCAGGTGCTGGTGGCTTTCCCTGCGGTGTTAACAAGCCCCATGGTTCACATGTCATACCCTGTAACGGGGGAGATTCTCCCTCTTGTTAGATCCTTTGCCTGATGAAAATCCTTGATAATTTTGTTCAGAGCTTTCCGGTTCCTTTGGTTTAGTACCTAGCAATCTCCAGAAGCCCCACACAACGTGAAGGTTTAGGGGAGGTTTTCATTCCCAAATTTCCATCAGATTTGCTTACCTGTGGTTCCGCAGTCTTTCAGCCATTAGCTTCTCATGAAAAGATATCAGACTGAGAATTGCTAGTGAGGACCTTATATAGGGTTTAGCTCAACACCCAGCGGAAACTTGTCCCTTGTTGCCCAATCAGATTTGTGTCAGAACCAAACGACATTTTAGAGCCACCTTTCTTTCCTTCCGTAGAGTGAGGATGAGAGAAACAGAGAGACAGAGAGAGAGAAAAAATATGTATTTGGATTTCCCAAAAAAGGGGAAATGACTGCTAAATATATGACTAAATTTCCCTTTTTCTGACGAACAGTAGTTTGCATACACTCATGTCTTCACATGACTGTTTCACGCTCTACCTCAAATAAAAAATTCTCATGGGTAACACAAGGTGTCCTGCAGCATAGTCAGCAGCTAAATAATTGCAATCTTCTCATAATGTGGTTCAGCAAGTTCTTCATGGAGAACATAAATCTTTTGTGATTTCCCAGATCGCTTGTGAATCACAAATGGGTTGATTCCCCTTTCCTTCCGTAACATCCATCTTAGCATCACAGCTTACACTAAGGCTCTCTTTGCAATGGGATATAAAGAATTCACAGCTATAAGCGGATTATGACGGCCAGGCTCATCAGCAGAAGGGGTAAGAAACAGGTTACAGATTGTGGCAATGTTGGCCTCCACCTGTTTAGAAGAGGGCGGTCTAGTGAAGGACTTCAGTCTGGAGCTGGACCTCCTTGCAGGCAGCCCTGCATCTCCTACGGTCTCCTGAGCCCTCGGGGAGCAGCTGCTAGCTGCTAGCCCAGCATTGGTAGCCCAGCAAGGCAGCGTGTGGTCCCAGGCTGACCTGCCAGACCTGGACCCAGCCCACAGGTCTCTGCTAGCAGACCTCGGTAAAGTGCCCTCCCCTCTCCAAGCTCCGTAAGCCTCAGCTGAGCCACCCCAATCTGGAGCACTGGGGTCCTAGCCTAAGGCTCAGGCTTTGCGGTGCTCTTGCTAACCAAGTAATGACTGAGCAATAAAAATGACATCGCTGTTTATCGCAGTAAGCATGTAAGAACCATTTTTTATTTAATCCTAACATAATTCATTAACTCTTTCTTTAACTAATATCAGCCTCAGTTATACTGGAGACCTCAGAATATTGTTTAAGAGAGGAAAAATTACCAGGTTTTGAGACCATGCTGCCATCTACTATGGAGAGAAGAACCATATAGATGATGACATCTATTAATACACTGCGATCTTTGGGGATGTGTCATATGCTTGGGTTGCACATATTCTTTTATGCAGGCAACATCCACCATATTACAGCAACTTCAGCGAATAAACAAAAAGAAAAAAATCATGAAGCCCCATACTTCAATCTGTAATCGTCTTTACAGTTTCTATATCCCAATCAATGCAGACATTGCAAGGGTCTTTACAGCTATCAGCCCCACGCGTGGCTGCCCGGTTTTCCTTAAGCAGTCCCATTATCTATAAACCTGAGAGGCTGATAATGCAACTAAAGTTAGTTACCACCCTGTAGCGCTCCATCTTCCCGGTGAAAAGAAAGAACTCCTCTCCATTGATGCTGAACTCCCACGTCTGGGCTACAGAACCACTGGTCTTGCTTTCTGGAGCCCCCGAACTTCATTCTGAGAATCTGCCCTCGTGAATTATAAAATTATTTCAGTCCTTTCTTTTGCAGTTCACTGTATGGCAACCAGACAGAAGGGCTTTCAGGTTGGGTGATGTATGTTAGGTTAAGTCTGAGCCCAGGCTATTACTATATGAGTGACTTATGCAATAGAGGTGGGAGTCTCTAATGGTAACCCTGGTCACAAGAGCCAGGCAAGTTCCCAGCAAATAACTCAGACATTTACCAGACTCAAAAAGGGCAAAACTGCAGGAAATGAGGTTTGATGTCTTTGGAAAGATTGTACCTACCAACTGCTGCGAACACATTTATTGCATTCACTGAGTAAAGCCATCCTACAGCAAGCTGTTCAATGAGCCGCAGAACTATCTTCACTTGGTTTCTGGAGATCTGTGCCCCGTGCCCTGGCACACACGCATGTATACCCTTCCGCTGCAGCCACAGCAGTTCTCCCCCCATGGCCTTTCCCCACTACACTCCAGCCCTTTTCTTCCCCCCACTTCATGTCCCCTGCTCCCACTTCACCCATGGCCAGCCTGCCTAGGCCAGGTGCAGCACATCCTTGGGCTTGCTCACGACTACATCGGTGCTAACTGGTCAGCCTGTCATTGCCCATCAGCATGAGTAAGGACTGGGCTCTGCCTGACTTTAGGGACATGGTTTAGTGGTGGGATGGCAGTGCTAGGTTAACAGTTGGACTCGATGATCTTAAAGGTCTTTTCCAACCGAGGTGATTCTATGATTCTATGACTTTCCCTCCATGAGGCCATGCTTTGGGTTTCCCACATGTACATGCCACCAGTGCCCAATTTTCATCACACTTCTACAAATCCAGACTCTTTGAAAACACAGCCCCTTGGAAAATACAGATGAAGCTGGCTAAAGGATTCAAAGTGAGTTCATAGTGCAGTAACATATGCTGTCCTGCCTTAGAAAACTAAACTAAAGCCAAATAGCTATGGAGTAGCAGTTCCCAGATACACCTAGCAAGGATCAACACTTTTAATCAACTTTCTTCAGAAGAGCTCTGTCCTGGCTGTCTTTTTACCCAGAAAATGTTCTGATCACATGCACTGGTACCAGGGCTTTAGGTTAAAATAGTATATCTGGAGGTGTAAAAGTATGGTTTCAAATAACTCAGAAAGAAATGAAAGATAGAACAAGTATTTTTTTAGGAGCTGTCTGCTGAGAAGGCCATTTCACTTTGCGGTCAGTTATTACCGAGTATTTACAAACAGAAATATGCAAGTCTAGCAGCTATGTATATAAAAAGTCTCCTTTAGGGAAGCTGGTGTCGTTCTGTGGTTTGACTGTGCTGGTGAGTCATTCGGCTCAAGATTCTGGAGTATAGCTGTGAAATTCCTAACTCGAAGACCAGGCTATTCTCCCGTATGTCTCACCCGTTGCTCATCTCACTAGATTGCTATTTCCCACACCAGGGCTACACGCAGCTGCCTTGCCACAGTCGGGTGGATTTTGCTCTCCTAGGACATCCCAATAAAATAAGAAATATCTCAAGTAATATTTAGTCTTCTGGCAGTTCCCTACAACAGAGGCTTTTCAAAAGGCCTCCACAAGCAAGGTGTGCCCGTTCGTTATCCCTAGTCCGTGGAAATGGGAATTTAGGCATGGGCATAGGACCGTTTCTATAAGGGATAGTTAAGGTGCCAGCTTTTTCTAGCAACTCCCAGGTTCTGCTGGAGGAACTCATCCAAGTGGCCCTGTGGCTGATGATGTTTGGCATCCAGGAACTGCACTCACATGGACTTTGCTATTTATTCTGTTATTTGGTTTGGCTGAGGCAGCTTCACACAATTAAAGATAGGAGAAAATTTCTCTGGTTCACACAAGAATAAGGTGGAGAGGCATTAAGATATACTGAATGTTGAAAGCTGACTGGCAGGCAGATGCAAAGTAAACCACAACTTTTGCACCAACACATGTCCTTGGGCTTATTGATATGGGGAAACCTGGTTTTAATAATTTATAATGTCCTTGTGCACAGTTCCAGATGGGCTCTTGGGGAGCACAAAAATGCAGAGGGAAGAAAAGAAGCTCTCCAACTCTGAGAATCACCAAAGAGATGGGACAGCAAGAGAAAGACTAAACAGAGGAATTAACCCAATGCACAACAGATGCCAAGAATACAGCGATTTGCATGTTTATCCAGAGAAATGAGTGTGTCATACACCAATTGTATATGACTGACTGGGAGAAACAGGAGGAGATGGGCCAAGAGACACACACTTTGTCATGAAGAAGTGCTCATTTGGCCAGAGCAGCGACAGCTTAGTTACAGGTGCCTCCCTGCTATGGGCTCCTGGGATTTCCACAGAGCCTTTCACTGCAAAAGAAGCCAGGCAGGCTGTGAAGAATAATTACACTGTTAAGAGCTGGAAGGGGCAGGGGGGAGGAGACCCTCACTGTAGAAGTCAACTGCAAGGGACAAAGTAATGGCTTGAAAGGCCCAGAGCCAGCAGTGATGAGGCCGAAGTACTTCAAGCAACAAGAAGTGCCTCACCTGCCCTCACCACAAACGGAGTTTGGGCTGACCAAGGGGACTCTCCCTGCATCGGTCACCCATGATGTAAACATCGCACCCATGTTTGCAATACCTGCCTGGCATGCTGGAAGGTCTTTAGCTCGCTCGCTAGTGCTGCACACAGACGGCCAGCAGCAGACGAAATTGTCTGCGCACAGACGTGCAGCCGTAGACTGGTGATATAAAGAAAGGATTTCGAAAAAAGTGGCATTTGCTGGCTTTTTATTTAAGGAAGAAAACCATCTTTGGGCACAGTCTGCACGACATATGATGCAATGCGGACAAGCAGTAAGGGAGGATTGTTGCAAAGCTGAGTTTGTTGAAAGTTGTAGAGGTAAAGTCAAGTCTGTCCCTATACATTGAACTGGATATGGTAATCTAAATGGCTAAGGAGTGACAGCACGTGTGAATGCCTCTCTAAAATACAATAAAACTGAAAAAAACCCCTCTTACTGGCCTTCCTTCTCCCGTGGATAAAATTATGTATAGGTATGCTGAATTATATTCATGGTGTGTCAAAGAGTGGCTTCGCTAGTGTGAGGCCTCAGATGCTGATAATTATGTGCTGCAAGTGAAATCAGTAGGATCGCTGCTGAAACGCAAGCATGGATGCATGTGTCCTTCTTCGCAGATCTGCAGCTGATGACTGACAAGGCGGGTAGACCACAACTTGCAGCTCAGCTTGGGCACTTCCCCAGGCCACCAGCCACCCCCGCTGCTGGGATGGAGTAAGCCTACAGCCTGCACTACCTACCATGCCTCAGTGCAGGGCTTTAGGCGGAGCTGCAGCACCAACGTGGTCACTCACCGTGTCAGGGCTGACCGGTGGGGCTGACTGGGAGCTAATGACACCGAGGAGAACAGCGAGCAGACATTTCCCACAGCTACGGCCTCTTCTCAGACCTCCAGCAGTGAGTCACTAGGGACATGCTAGAAAAAAGCAAACCTGAGATTGCTGAGTAGCTTTTTTTTTTCCCCCTCCACTTCCAAAATCGTGGCGTTTGCTTGCAATCATGATCAGTCTTTTTATATATGAAGCAACATAATGTGCTCTGCGGTCTTGCGTGTGAAAAGTGTAGAGGGATTTAAAAACACAGCAGTGATTGCAAAAAGCCCATGGCAACAGTGGACAGGGGAGGAACTGTGTCCAGCTGAGGAGCATGCAGACATATAGAGTTACATGAGCCAGAACAACAGGGACAACATAAGATTTCTAAATCAGTTATCATGCTTGGTTTAAGCAGCCAACCCAGCAACCAGGGAATTCCAGAAGCAAAGAGAAAAAAAAGATTTTTTGCTCGTGATTGCCTTTTGTTAGCTGAACTTCAATTAAATTTGTAAAAAGTGACTTCAGAGCTATGGAAAACAGTGACAAATATGTGTCCTATGATTAGGGAAAGATCAAGCTGGTATGGATCATACATTACTGTAGGTGTCCTGGGAGGGTAATATTAACCATTTGGTTTTTATTACGGGTTACTGAATGAAATCTTTATGTCACCAAGAAGATGAGGTCATTTATTTAATGCAGGCAGTAAATCTTCTCGTTTATCTTAGTTTTACTATCCTTCTGACACACGAGTGTATTTCACACACTTGTTTTAAGAAGCAGGAGTATGAAATACACTTAGTAGATACAGTTACCCAAGGTATTTCTGTCCTACTCCACTACCTCAATGTGTAATTCATTATCACAGGAGTTGTGGAGGGCTGGAGTGGAGAACACAGTGCAAAACATATGAGAGTGCATATGGTATGGAAATAAAGACACCAAAGTTTCGGTTGTACTTGGCATTCTTCCTTAGTACTTGTCCTGTGTTTAGTGTCACGATGGTCAACAGTTCTGACCTGCATCAAGGGTTGCCTGAGAAAAAATAAGACAAGATAGACTTGTTCTAGATCAGTGATATAATGGAAGAGGGGGTTACAAATAAATGAATAATAAATGAATAGATGTAACAGATACTTCTTCTCAATGGGGGAAAAAAATCAGTGTATATGAAAACAGGAATTAGGAGAAAACAAGTCAGTTCAGAAGAAAAAGAGCCAATCCCAACATCACCGTTGTCACCCTAAAGAAGAAATGCAAGAGCAACCTAAAGTGATGCTGCAAGATCACATTTGCTTGCAATAACAATTTCTTTTTATCTTCTATTTATCTGTTCAGTTGGTGCACATAGACTGTGAAGCACTGAAGAAAGTAAGATTTTGTACCATTCATTCAGGTTAATGAATACATTTGTTCTAATAAAAACGGTTACCATCAGCTGAGCTTGACAGGTTCTGTTATATTCACAGTGGCTGAGCACATAACAGGAGTGCAAATACACATGGGGCAGCAAAACTTGTCTTAGGAGGATTTCAGCCTTCAAATGCACTAAGCTAAACCCTTCTCCAGCACATGATGTTCTGTGCCAGCTGAAAAGGGAACTCATCATCTCAACAACTGGTTTTTAAAGACTTTGAGAGGATTTCACACATGGTGGGAAGTGAAGACAATATGTAATATTATTTGTTTAAATCATTGCTATCAATTCTATTTTGAAAAGAAAAAGAAGGTATTTTAACAATGATACTGCTTTGCTGTGCAAATATTCCTTAATCACAAGTTGGAAGAGCGTTCCTTTGGACTTAATTGGAAGTAGGGAGAACCCAACATGAGGGCTTTACCATTCACAGGAAAATTTGGGTAACTTTAATGAAAGATTGCAAGAAAGTGGTGGGGGTTTTTCCTTCAAAACATCCCTGCATTGAGAGCTTCCTTCCCAGGAAAAGTGACATCCCTGTTGCCCTTCTGCCTGCAGCTTCCAGGATCTGTTATCTCAGGGGCATTTATTTCACCAGGGACCCAGCAGAACCCTGCACTTACTTCAAGGACAGCTCATCAAACCTGATCTTATAAGTGCTGAGCCATTCCCCTTGTCTCACAGAAAGCTGAAAGGTCTCAAGACATTTACAAGTTGCTAGTTTGATTAATGTACAAGCTCTTGTGAATAAGCTTCCCAGGGCGAGTGGTTTCGGCAGGATGTATGAATAATTGATACGGCTCTTGGCTTGATACCATAGTTACGGGAACAAAAGAAAAAATGGGGAATAGAATTTAACCATTTAACACCGTAATGATACAGCAGCACTGTTTGGAACCTTGAATCATCATTGGCTGCCTTGAAGTTGCAACTGGCCAGCTCTGCACAGCAAGGACATGGCACTCAGCAATAGGGGTATCTTGCTGCTCCTCAGTGGTTCAGAGCTGCTGCCTGTTATTACATGTCCCATGCAGAAGTCACAGGATCTTTTGCTGGATTTTAAAATGTCCAAGTGAATTCCCAGAGATAAGAGATAAGTAAGAAGGCACATACTCCTTGGCACGCCAATGGTAATTTTTAGATTCATTAGAAACTCTCTCTCTCACTTGATACACAGATTGAGACAAAGAGAAAGGAAAAAAAAAAAGAAATTAGAGGCATATACGCATCCATACATGGAGAAATACAGAGGCTGCCACCTGCTGAGAGGAAAGGGTTGTATTCCAATTGCAAAAGTCCCCAAAAGAAAGGTGGAAATTAAAGCCCTGCAGGGTTTCTGTTCCTGTTCTGCTGTCTGGTTTTGCCCCATGCAAAGTGGAACAGCTACAGGGTGCTGGCTGTGCTTGCCAGGGGACACCAGAGTAATCTGGCCCAAACTGTTTAGTGTAAACTGGCAAATGTTTGCAGAAACTCAAAACTCTTTTACAGCAAAACAGCCAGAAAAAGTTTACTTATTAATAATGCAGCTAATCACACTTTAGTCAAGTTTATGTGCATAATGTGAACCTGAGGACTACATTTAAAAGTATTTATATAGTTCTACAACATTAAAAAAAAAAATCAGTGGCAGCAACACTGTGTCATTTCAGGTTAAAAACCATTAACATGTTTGCTAGTGATACCGTGTTTATTAGAGGCTGGCAGCCTCTTGCAGGGGCCCTGCAGCTGAGCGTTCATGGAGCCGCCAGAATTAGGATGCCACCCTCCAGAGCTTGCTCAGGCCACTTGTCCCTTCAGCTTAGGATAAAATTACTTCTTCACTTTCCAGAATCACTGCTACAATAGAAGATAATGATTTTTCTAGTATATCCTCAGATCATCACATTATTCTTATTTCTGAAAGCTTGGTGGAACAGAGGAAAGGTCTGAACTTTTCTGGCACTGCAGTCCACCAAAGGGAGATATGCAGTGTTTTCTTAACAGTGTAAGCAGCCACTGGTTTTAACACTCCACTTGAATGAGCGTTTCAAAACCTTGTAATGTTGTAATGAAGAAAAGTGCCTGGCTGAACTGGTCCTTGAGGCTGTGCTTTCTGGGAAGATGAAGAAACAGCACCTTGAGGAAAGGACTCTGTTAGTACGTGCCAACTTCGATGTTTTTGTAAGAGGGGTTTTCATCAGAAGTTGGTGCACAGGAGGAATAATGAACTGAAGAGGTTGTGCTTTCAACAGGGCTTATGCCTGACTCAGGGTCTCTCATGGGTAAATTCAGGTTTCTTTGGATTCAGCTGTTTCACATTCAAGAAACAAAATGCAGGGTTTGCAAACCCTGTAGTATTTTATGCACATTATCAAGCCCCTTTCAGAAACAGATCTTTCTGGACAGGGGACAAGTTTACCCGCAGCAAAGGGGATGGAAATTCATCTGCACCCTGAGCCAAGTTCTGCTGTGCTTCCGACGCCTGCTCCCACCCATCTCTTAATGTGGTCCCCTCCATAGCCCTCGCCTCTCTGCAGACCCCTGTCCTCCCAGTGCCCTTACCAGTCATGCCCAGGCTGCTATCACCAGATCATATATTTAGATGGGGACTTTATTATCCTTTGCTATTAAAAGAAGCTTTAATTTGTACAGAGGTAAGTTACCTACTGATACAGCCACAGTAAAAAGTAGGTCATGAGCAGAAGTAGGGCCAGGACACAGAAGACAGTGCACAAAGTAGTACAAATGCAGGAGAGGCTGTTGTTACCATAAGGAATTCAACTGTATCATTCTCCACCTTGGCACCGCTGTACAGACACCTCTCAGCCAAGTACCTGGTTCATTCATGAAGGCTTTTACTTTTCTGTCCTGAAAATGCATGCTTCGTTGTGTGCATGTATACACCTACGTACACACTGCAGCTTACTCAGGAAATAGTTAACTCTTTTGCTAGTAAAAGGCTTTGTAAGCCAAGAACAAAAGGTGTTCTGGACCTTTGGAGTATCAAGAGAAAAATCAACACGTGTGGGGAGAAAATTCTTAATAAACAAGGTAGTGGAAAACACCTTCAGATCTTCTACAGACCTTATGACCCTTCATAGGCCATCCAACAGTCAGGAATCATAGAATCATAGAACCACAGAATTGCTTAGGTTGGAAAAGACCTTTAAGATCAGGTCCAGCTGTAAGCATCACAGAGAAATATCCATGACAGCTGGAGAATCTGAAACCATAAGAATGTCAGAGCTGTCACAGTAGGTCAGACCTGCAGCCCATATTTAAGGAGATGTAAGAACATGGCACATGTCATGTGACTTTTCCCCCTTGTATTTTCTGGCAACCAGCAATTAAGGTCTTTCAGAGCCTCCAGAAAGGATTGATCCCAACACCACCGGGCTTCCAGGAACCTGGAATACCTCCAGCCTCTAGCCCTGACAGTGTCCTCCAACTGCCAACTCTTCTCTGTGCTATCAAGTATCTAACCTTGCTGTAGGGAATGCAGCTCTGAGTCCTTGGTCATTCTTGCTGCTCATGTGTGTACTTCTTGTAATTTTATACCCTGCTTGAGGTAGGACAGCCAGAACCACATATATGCATAGTAGGAACTTTAAAAGTTCTGTAGCAATGTTTTCTGTTGTGCCTTTTATTCTCTTCCTGCTGGTTGAATCCAGCACTGTGCAGCCCCAGAAGTCCAGCCGTGTCTAGTCACGAACAGCTTCCCATTTGCCACTTGGTCTTAGCGCTGGGCAAAGGCACTTTATGGTGGCATTGCACATTCCCCTGTCACGCCCCATCATCTACCAAGTGGGTTAGCAAACAAAGGACAGAAAATTTGCAGAGACCAAAGTCTACATGCAGGACTTCTCACATTGGCAGACCACTGCAGCAACCTCTTTCCACAGCCTGAGGCAAGTGGCTTTTGATGTAAGGCAGGCCTTCCCCCGCCATCCCACCCCCAGCACTGCACCCCTGTGCCTGCTTTTGGTGGACCCATCTCCAGAGGTAGGACTAGCTGATTGCTTACATCTTTCTCATCACCTTCAGATTCAGCTGCTCGCCAGTCCCCTGTTTATATGCCTGAAAGCAAAGACCACAAAGTACCTCAAGGCTTTCTCCATGAAAGGAGGCAGAATTTTAAAAAGGCACCCATTGGCAGGAGCGGTGGAGTTGCAAGAATGACACCAGTGGAGCCAAGATGTCCCATGCTTTCCAGGGCACTGTGCAGAATATGCTCAAGTTTCCTGAAAACATCGGGGATGGTGCTGGAGCAATGCTTGATGGGACAGCTGACCAGAACACACAGCGCTTATCGGCAATCTGTGTTCATGCGGGACATAGCGAAATGAAACCTATGGACACTGATTGCAGAACAAAATGTACTGTACGTGCACTACTCACGCAACCATATGGAGCTCCAGCACAAATGTGAAGCTGAAAATGTAGGTACGCCCCCGAGGGGAACCTCATGTTTGAAAACAATTCAGCCCTTGCATCTGCTTCATGCCAAACCTCACACTTGGCGCTCTGGCTCTTGAAGCCGTAGATCTCAAGCTTTCTAGGTGAGCAAGGTAGCCGAAAGGTACCCAGAGTTCAGTGTACAAAAAGCATCTTATTACTACTCAAGTAATAGGAAGACACGCTTGTGAAATAAGACCCTGTGACTGTGTTTACTTAGGCAACATCTCCATGCAAGTATTCATTGATCTGTTGTACCCAGGGGCCGTCCCAGATTGCGTGTAGCCTGCCCTGTTCCGGAAAAATTGCCACACATCAAGAGGCTTCGACTTGCTTCCTCTTTACAAATTCAATAAGTTTGCTGGTTGCTAGACAACAAAAAGTGCACCCTGGTTGAACTGGTGCAGTTTTCAACTGGAGCGAGTCAGCAATGCTGGGGAATGAGATGAGAGGAAACCACCCAAGAAAAATTAGAATTCACTTCTGGAAATGCATCCTGGAAGATACCAAGCCAAATGGCCATTATAATCACCCGTGCCTTGAAGTTTAATGTGGCCTGTTGATGTGCATTTTCAAATTTTTCTGCAGTCCTTACGAGTTTGGGAATCCTGGCTTAAATTACTAATTATGACATTCTGCAGGACATCTATTATGACTAACATTACCTGCGTGTTTTTTCTCCTGACAAATATGACAAGGAATTTGTTCCACACAAATGTAGCTTCCATGCTACATTTCTCTAGTTTTGCTGGATGTGGGAAGAGTTGCCTTTTGATGGCCTCAGTCATCACTGCCCTCCACATAAAAGTGCTGAGAGCCACGACACGGCAGCTAATGTGACAGGCAAGCACGCCAATATGGCCCTAAATATGACCCAGAGCTCTTGTTAGCTAGGCTGGGAGGGAGCATGACCTGCTCAACATAACAAGGTATCAAGGCAGAATGTTGGGGTTTTTTTACAAAAATTATACACCGAGTTTCCTATATAACATAGTTAGTGAAACACTGGAAGGGGTTGCCCAGAGAGGTGGTGGAGGCCCCATCCCTGGCAACATTCAAGGCCAGGCTGGACGGGGCTCTGAGCAACCTGATCCAGTTGAAGATGTCCCTGCTCCCTGCAGGGTGGTTGGACTGGGTGACCTCTAGCGGTCCTTTCCAACCCAAACCATGCTGTGATTCTATGATTCTATGAACATTTCCTTCCAGCAGCTGGAGTTGAAGGAATATACTGTCCTATAACAATTCCTGCTGGTATGGTTATGAGTGTTGCATCAGTGGCTGTGCATCCCTCCAAATCTAACGGTGCTACGAATGCTGGTACAGCAGGGAAGGCAGCTGCAGAAAGGGACACGCAGTGCGATTTGTCACTTACCTTGCCTATCAGCCCTGGCTTTTTACTCTTCTGCCATTTCTTTGGCTTTGGTGTTTGATTTTTTTTTTTTTGACAGACTATTCTCTCCACTTCATCAGGTTTGAATACGTGATACAAAATTAATGTTTTCTAAATGGTGGTCTTGCACTTTTTTGGCCCGCTGCCAGTTTTCTTTCTGTGAAAGATTTAACCAACGTTTCAACAAAAAGAAGCCATGTATCATTTTTGTCTGGCTCCAAAAATAACAGTTCCCTTCCCCATCTGTGATAGACAATAAATATTCATTTTATCATGTATCCAGAGTTTTTTCAGCAGCACTAGAGGCTGAAACAACTTGAAATATTTTCCCATTTGAATATGAAAAAACCCATACATTTTACACCAAATATGGCCCTGCTTATATCAGGAAAAAAAAAAATCTAGGTTTCATGAAGGTTTTTACAGATCTTTTTTATTCTACAAGGTTAGCAGTGTTCAGTTAAAGTACATTCTTCTTCCTCAGTTCATACAGTACATCTTAGTATCTACCAAAAAGACAGCTGGTACCCATCTGTCTGTGCACAACGGCACTTCCACTCCTCACTTAACAAGCTCTGTTTTTAGCTACTTGTTCCCTCCTCTCCTTTCACATATCACACACTGTTCACTTCAAGGATGCCATACTTTCTTTAAATATGCCTCAAATACATCACTTTATAAAAATAATTCCCAACAACGATGAAATAAATATGTTTCCGTCCATCAGTTTAAAGTCCCAACCCATCAGCACCGACTTGGGGGGCGAAATAAGTCCATTCATGTATCCACATACTCACAAAACTTTATACAAAATGGTTAGAGATGACCCAAATGGAGACATTTGGCCTAAACAACCCCAAACCTGGGGACTGACAAAATCTGAATCCAGCATGGTCTCAGCACTGCACCAGTGAAAGGGGGGAACCTCAGTCAACCATGGCCAAATGGGTTTGCTCAAGTCCAGCTCTTGTGCAGCCTAAACAATTCAGCTGTATTCTATCAGTGAGGAACAGTCTAGGTCACTAGTCGGGGTTCATTTAGGCAGCATTTTCATTTCCCTGCAATATCTTCTAATATCATAAGTAAGCTTAATATCCATTTTCTTGCAATAAAAAAAACCAACATAAAACTATAAAAAGTAAAGCAATGCAAAAAGTGCAACATATCTGTGTGAAAAGCTACTGACATTTACTCGTGTTCTTTTAATATTAACTTATGGAATTATACACTCACATTTTTACAGTACTTGAGAAATAACAGACATGCTAGTAACTACACCTGGAGATCAGAGACATAGCAGAGAACAAAATACAAGATCACTGTAGCTCAAGGGGACCCCTCTGGTAAATGATAGCAAAAAATGGACTACAAACCATCTGCTTCAAATCACGAAGAAATCCAACTACCAACGCATTCTGCCGAAAGCAGAAAGGGTGAGCCAGTGTTTGGGTGCCATAGTACGCTGTGAGCAGCGCATCGAGTCAATACGTCAAGAGCTTGCCTGCTCTCCTCAGCAAAATTAGGCACTGTGCCTTTCCAGACAGGATGGATCTGACGCTCAAATCACACCCAGCTGAAGGAGGCTGAAGCTTTGCAGTGTAGCAAAGCAGAATTTTCATCTCTTAACAGATGAAGACAGCGGGATGGGTTCCTAGCACCTTTAAGTGACAGCACTTGGACAAAACCTTTGGAGTTTTGGGTGTTTGGGGTTTTTTTGAAGGGTCAGAAAAAAGAATCTGAAGGAGAAATTAAGAGGATATCTCCAGTCTTACCCAATGGCTCTGTTAGAGGCTGTTCCCCACCAGCTTCTGCAGGCAGTGTTGTCCCACCAACCTCAGACAAGTATGAAGGGGAAAATAACAGGGAGCCATAAGTGAGTTGGCACAGTTAATAGCTCGCTCTCTGGAAATTTTCTGCCATGATACATCTTAAAAACATACAGTAAGGAGATGACTAGATTCCATCTAAGGGACTAAGACTGTACTTTTAAAGTGCACTGTATTTCTACTGGAAAAGAATTGTTCCCTGCTATCCATTATTAGGAGTTTACCTGAACTCATCATCAGAGCAACAGTACAGCACTGACCTCAGAGGTCCTTCCAGGAAAAGCCTCCCTACTTCAGGAAAACCACAACAGAAATCCCAAGTGCTGGAATTAATTGAACTGTTTTTTTTAACTGTGGGTAAAGGAACTTTTGTTTTTCCTGGAGGCCTTTTAGATTAGACTTAAATATTAAAATCATATGAATCTGAGTATAAATACAGTCATCACTGAAATTTTCCAAGATGAGATTCACAGCCTCTTCATACCCACATGCTGCAAACACCATACACGCTGCTAACAAAACTACCAGCCCCAAGCAACTCTCTATGGCCTGTGTGAAAACTCTTGTTGTGGAATAGCAATGAAACCTTCTTTACCCGAGATGTGAACCTCTCTAGACTGTGGATTGAAGTTGGCTATCTTAATGTGCTCATCAAAAAAAAGTCAAAAAAGGATGAGAGGAAATGGCCTCAAGTTGCATCAGGGGAAATTTTGATTGGATATTGGGAAAAAATTCTTTACTGAAAGAGTGGTCAAACATTGGAATGGGCTGCCCAGACAGGTGGTAGAATCACCATAGAATCATAGAATCACTTTGGTTGGAAAATACCTTTACGATCATTGAGTCCAACCTTTAACCTAACCCTGCCATCCCACCACTAAACCATGTCCCTAAGCACCTCATCTATCCTTTTAAATACCTCCAGGGATGAGGACTCTACCACCTCCCTGGGCAGCCCATTCCAGAGCCTGACAACCCTCTCGGTGAAGAAGTTTTTCCTAATGTCTAGCCTAAACCTGCCCTGGCGCAGCTTCAAGCCATTCCCCCTCGTCCTATCGTCTGTTACCAGGGAGAAGAGGCCGACCCCCACCTCACTACAGCCTCCTGTCAGGCAGTTGTAGAGGGCGATCAGGTCTCCCCTCAGCCTCCTCTTCTCCAGACTAAACAACCCCAGTTCCCTCAGCCGCTCCTCATATGACTTGTGTTCCAGACCCCTCACCAGCTTGGTTGCTCTCCTCTGGACATGTTCCAGCAAGGCAACATCTTTCTTGTAGTGAGGGGCCCAAAACTTGAACACAGTATTCAAGGTGTGGCCTCACCAGCACTGAGTACAGGGGCACGATCACTTCCCTACTCCTGCTGGCCACACTATTCCTGATACAGGCCAGGATGCCATTGGCCTTCTTGGCCACCTGGGCACACTGCTGGCTCATATTCAGGCGGCTGTCAAACAGTACCTCCAGGTCTTTTTCCACCAGGCAGCTTTCCAGCCACTCTTCCCCAAGCCTGTAGCGCTGCATGGGGTTGTTGTGACCAAAGTGCAGGACCCGGCACTTGGCCTTGTTGAACCTCATACAGTTGGCCTCAGCCCATTGATCCAGCCTGTCCAGGTCTCTCTGCAGAGCCCTCCTCCCCTCCAGCAGATCAACACTACCACCCAGTTTGGTGTCATCTGCAAATTTACTGAGGGCACACTCAATCCCCTCATCCAGGTCATTGATAAAGATATTAAACAAGACTGGCCCTAGAACTGAGCCTTGGGGGACACCACTTGTGACCGGCTGCCAACTGGATTTAGCTCCATTCACCACGACTCTCTGGGCTCAGCCATGCAGCCAGTTTTTAACCCAGCGAAGAGTACATCCATCTAGGCCATGAACTGCCAGCTTCTCCAGGAGAATGCTATGGGAGACTGAGTCGAAGGCTTTGCTGAAGTCCAGGTAGATAACATCCACAGCCTTTCTCTCATCTACCAGGCGGGTCACCTGGTCGTAGAAGGAAATCAGGTTGGTTAGGCAAGACCTGCCTTTCATGAACCCATGCTGGCTGGGCCTGATCCCCTGATTGTCCTCCATGTGCCTGGTGAGCACACTCAAGATGAACCTCTCCATAATTTTCCCCGGTACTGAGGTCAGGCTGACAGGTCTGTAGTTCCCCGGATCCTCCTTCCGGCCCTTCTTGAAGATAGGCGTCACATTTGCCAACCTCCAGTCATCTGGGACCTCCCCTGTTCTCCAGGACTGCTGATAAATGATAGAGAGTGGCTTGGCAAGCTCCTCTGCCAAATCCTTCAGCACTCTTGGGTGGATCCCATCCGGCCCCATAGACTTGTGGATGTCCAGGTGGCATAGCAGGTCAAAGACTGCTTCCTCCTGGATTATGGGGGGTTTATTCCACTCTCTGTCCCCATCTTCCAGCTCGGGAGGCTGGGTGCCCTGGGAATAACTCGTCAGGCCATTAAAGACCGAGGCAAAGAAGGCGTTGAGTATCTCAGCCTTTTCCTCATCTTTAGTGGCAATGTTCCCCCTTGCATCCACTAGTGGATGGAGGTTCTCCCTGGCTCTCTTTTTGCTGTTAACATATTTATAAAAACTCTTCTTATTATCCCTTATAACAGTGGCCAGGTTAAATTCCAGCTGGGCTTTTGCCTTTCTAATTTCCTCTCTGCATGACCTGACAAGATCCCTGTACTCTTCTTGGGTTGCCTGCCCCTTCTTCCAGAGCTGGTAAGCTCTCCTTTTTTTCCTTAGTCGCAGTAGTAGACCTCTGTTCAGCCAGGCCGGTTGTCTTCCCCTCCGATTTGTCTTACGGCACATGGGGACAGCCTGGTCCTGTGCCTTTAAGACTTCTTCCTTGAAAAATACCCAGCCTTCTTGGACCCCTTTGCCCTTCAGGACTATCTCCCAAGGGACTCTCCCAACCAGCGTTCTGAGCAGGTCAAAGTCTGCCCCCCAGAAATCCATGGTGGCAGTCTTGCTGACCCCCTTCCTTACCTCACCAAAGATCGAAAACTCTACCATTTCGTGATCACTAAGGCCTAGATGACCTCTGACCACCACCTCTCCCACCAGTCCTTCTCTGTTAGTGAATAGGAGGTCAAGCAGGGCACCTCCCCTGGTAGGCTCACTTACCAGCTGTGTCAGGAAGTTATCTTCCACACACTGCAGGAACCTTCTGGACTGTTTCCTTTCCGCTGTATTGTATTTCCAGCAGATGTCTGGGAAGTTGAAGTCCCCCACAAGAGCAAGAGCTCGTGACTGAGAGACTCCTGCCAGCCGCTTGTAGAATACTTTGTCGACATCCTCATCCTGGTCGGGTGGTCTGTAACAGACTCCCAACAGGATATCTTTTCTGTTGGCCTCCCCCCTCATCCTCACCCATAAGCATTCTGCCTCATCACAAGCATCAAGCTCTGTACAATCAAAACACTCCCTAACATACAGAGCCACCCTGCTGCCTCTCTTTCCTTGCCTGTCCCTTCTGAAGAGTTTGTAACCATCCCTGGAAGTGTTCAAAACCATGTAGATGTGGCACTTTGGGACATGGTTTAGTAGGCATGGTGGTATTGTGTTGGTGGTTGGACTTGATGGTCTTGGAGGTCTTTTCCAACCTTAATGATTGCATAATTCTATGATTCTATGAAAAAAAGAATGAGAAATATTTGCAACATGCAGAGTGGTCAAGATACTGCAAGAAGCAGGATTTGTGCATCATGATTAGAAGTATTTACATGCACAGCATCTATGTAATTCACCTGACAAAGACACACTTTAGTTTTTTATCTCTGACCCAGTACAACCTCCAAAAATATTTACTGCCAGTGCCTCTGCAGACTTCAGATTTTTGAGCATCTCCCAATCTATTCTCATTGCACAAAGCTCCCACAAGAACCTATGCTGTGTGCCAGCAAGAACTCAGCAGCCGTGCTGAGAGATAAGAGCTCAGCTCAGATCTTACTGGAAGGAAACTGGATGCACTTTTCTGATGGTCAACTCTTCATGAGAATGGTGTTTCCTGAAGCGAGATTAGAACTTGCAAAATGGGCTTGCTTAATAACACCGTATTTCAAATCCAAAAGGAACTTCTAGGCCTTTGCATTTGGTGTTTGAGAAATGTCAGCACAGACAACGCTTTCCAGAGCAAGTAGTGAAGACGGCTATTACAAAACTTCATTAGTCAAACCTCAGAGTTACCACAGTCGTCTTGAAACCAAGTCACGTACGTGAAATTATAGCATTTGCTGATATACATTTTGCAAACAGATGGCCAATTTAGAAGCAAGATTTGGATTTGGCCTGTTTAAAACCTCTTCTGCAGCTTCATCCCTTTGTGCAAATACTCTATTATTTGCACAAATTTCCATATTAGCCCAAAGCTCTTTGATTAAAAGCTAGAGTGTCTGTCCATCTTGGGACAGTTTGCACTGGGGTACATGCACAGTTACACATTGCAGCGCAGAAATGTTATCCCAGTACCACACAGTCGCGTCTTTGCTGGAAGTAGCAATAGCTGCATCGACTGAAAAAAATCTCCAGTGCAACCCATTACATTGCAAGATGAACATCGCTTTGGGCAGAAACAGAAGTATGACAGCTAGTTAAGAAAGGAAGGAAGGACAGACAGCAGAAAAAAGGGAGCAGAGAAAAGGAAGGGGGAACGGGCCAAATAACACTTATCCAAATAAGATCAAATTTACAGCTGTCGCAAAAGTACAAGCCTCTCAAACTTCTGAGAAGTTAATGAGTCCTGCAGGCCCTAAAGGCATGGTTTCCGGGAGGAAAGCTGCTTCTCCTGCAGCAGATGCAGCCAGGTGTGGGATGATCCTAAAGGACAGGTCTCACCCAGTAGTGGGATCCGCTGCAGGGAGTTCCCCCGGGGCCCCTTGGCACCCGGTGTAAAGCCCCCCGTCCCCCAGCTATGGGGCACAGCCATGGGCGGCATGCAACCCGAGCTCCGCTGACATGCAGTCCCTGGCATCTATGCTCCCTCTCCTAGGGGTGCTGAGAGAGGAACTTGAGGTCTTTTATATTTGGCATCACCATGCAAACATCTCCTGGACACTGGAAAATCACCCAGTGCTGTTATTGCAAAGGAATGGGAAGAAGACCGAGGAGCCATTTTAGCCATTTCAGCAACAGGAATGAGAACACAATGCTCTCCATGACTAGAAATAAACTGAAACCAAAAGGGTTGTTTCTATTTATAGAATGGGGCAAAAAGAGAGCAACAACTTCACTTTGTTCGTTTTCGTGACCCCTGGCTCTTTTTCCTACTCTCTGTGGTGGATCTGACAGCAGGAACAGGCACGACACAGCTCACTACAGCCGGCCCTCGGGGTCCTCAGGGCACTGAGTGGCAAAAGCAGATCCCTTACCTCAGCCAAGGCCACCCATTGTGTCAGTCCCACGTAAGGAGGCCACCAAAACACATGGGTCTAAGAGCACTTTACCATCTTCCATGAAGAAGGCCAGCAAAGGCCCAGGCGGGCTTGCTGGTGTTACTCAGTGGCCAGGGGCTGGCTAGCCCCCATCCACAGTGACTCCAAAAGGTCTGGTGGAGGACGTTTGTCTGTCCTGCAGGAGCAGAAACCAGCAGATCCCAGGCACAGAGATCTTTGTGGGGGCCGTCTGCTCCTTTGCCTTGGTGCGCACAGGAACTCACAAATGGGTTTGGAAGTAACTGTGGTGAGATCCCTGTTTGTACTGTGGTCATGGGGTGCATAAAAATCAGAGAGCAGAAGATGGAACTCACCACCTTCTACCAGTAGAAGGCAGCTTTCCATTGCTCATTTCCTCACAGTGCACCTAAATTAACTTTCATTGTCCTGAGGTACCCAAAGTGCAGTTGACTTCAGAGAGCACAGATTTCTAGATTTCTTCTGGTTTACACTCCATCCAAGTTCCTGCAGAATCCAGATTCACAGATTTCACTTCCAGACAATATTTCTGGCTGGGAAAAAGCCATAAGGGAACGTTTTAAGTGTTAGTTGCTCTCTAGACCCTCTATTCTGACTGGTCTTTTTAGGAACAAATATTCTGCTGCAATGAATCTCAGCTGCAAACTGATCCCAGGGGATCAGGGATCAATATATTGGATCAATCTCAGTTAAGAAGCACAATTATGAGACATTCTCTGTGAAAGCATGAACAACAGTGCTGAATAATGCTCTGTTTGATTTGTAGACACGTGCACATCTGCAACAAGGAGCACAAGGGGATCTACTCCTTTTGCCCACATGCTGCAGCATGAGGGGTTGTGCCCACCTCCCATGTCATCAGTGATGCAATACATCGTGCTTTAAAAGCCTCCAAGCAGAATTTGTGGAAAAATCTATTTTGCATTATCTTCACAAAAGAAAGATCAAAGTATGCACCTTGCACTTTTAGGCAGAAGACACATGTTTAAAGGCAGTGAATAAATCGTCTTCCAAAGACAAGCTTGAGAAACAGGCACCAAAAATCAGGGCCCCACTGTAGACATTGGTTTTATAGCATAGCTCAATCACCCCTTTTTCCTCCTTTTCAGCCTGAACCTCCCTTCATTCTACTGGGCACGTGTTTTTCGTTAGGAAACAACCAGCTTATCTCCTCTCTAATTAACCACAAGCTCTCTTTTCCCTCAGTGAGTTGGAGACATGGCCGGCTGAACCCAAAGGACTTGCTCCTTCCCGGTGTTCAGCGCACCTGAGGAAGGGCTTGCATGCTTGACAGAGTCTCTGAGTTGTTGTTGCTTCCCTCCCACCCCCCAAATCTCAGTTGTTCTAACAAAACCCATCACACTGAGGCACCTACCCAAAATATGTGTGGCTGGTGCTTGTTTGTCCATGTCTGCAGCTGAGACATGTGGGTGCCATGGCCTGAAGGCAACGAGGGGCTTCTCACATGGGGCAGGTAGCAAGGCTTGGGGCAGCTCACAAATGAAAACTTTGGCCAACTGGACAAAGCATTGCTTCAGTTCTTTGTATAAAAAAATCACAGGCAGCTATGCATTTTTATCTGAATTTTTTCCTTTTTAATCGGAAAATTAATTTGCCATTTAATGATACTTCCCATGGGAAAAACGCTAGTCTTGTGAAATATGTGTATTCTGATCAAAAAAGGTGAGATGTAAATTTTGTCTGAGGTCAGTTTGACTGAGACAATATTTAGTTTAATCATAGAATCAATCCACTCTGCAATACTTAATCGATGCCATAAAATCTATAAAGCATTTACCTATTGGCACCTCTCACCCAGCACATGGGTTTTTACAGGTATATCCAACCCCTCAAAAATGTAAATGTAACCTGATGTAACACATATCCTTCGGAGACAAACTCTAAGCTGGACCATGAGAGAAGTTGTTCATTCAAAAAGCACCGTGTAAAGGGATGATGGATGTAGGGAGCAACAAGAAAATACCTTTAAAATTCAAATTAGCATGATGACATGCTGGTAGTTATTACAGCAAGCAAAACATATTAGAAGTGAAGAAACTAGTTTTGACCAAGTACTGCAATGTTTCACTTGGACTTTTCTGAAGCAAAATGGTTTTAAAATTCTCTTCCATAAAAACTCAAACCTTTTGTTCCTTATTTCAAGTTAAAATAATAGGGCGGGGGGAAAAAAAGCTTCTAATGACAATCCTCCCTCACTTTACGGGAATGTAGAGAGAAGTTCATTAGTATTTGTGAATCATACTAAGTTGATATAATTTATGAGAAAACGAGCACTTTGGATGACACCAAGTAAGATATACATAAGGCTCCAAACTAATTACTGAGGATAAAGAGAGTTTTTGAACACTTATCCCTCCCATGAGGACCATCTGTTGTAGAGGGAGTATGGCACTTCAAGAAAAGTCTATAAATGTAATTAAATGCTGAGCTGTAGTAAGAGATGTCTGGATGAAGTTTAAGTTGGGAACATAAAACCCTGGTATTTTGCAATTTTTCAGCATTTTTTTTGTTTTAAATCATTTTCCTAAAGGTTTGTATTACAGCATCAGCTGGTTAAGTTGTGCAAGGTGGTGCACAAACACACGCAACAGATGACAAGCCCCACGCTGAGGAGTGCCGCGTCATGACAGACGTGTTAAAACCTCTCATGGGATTAAGGCGCATAAACCCAAGCATGCAGTTCCCTTCCAGTTGTCCAAGGTGTCTGAGACACCCCCATCACCCTGGGAACCCCAACACTTATTTAGCAGCATCCAGTTTTAGGGACCTGGGGTAATCCCTCTGCAAATACTGCTAACTTGGGTTGTTCATGGAGAGACAGTGCTAGGAGCAAGCCTAGAATTCATTTCCTTGCTCCTTTGTGTGGGTTACCATGCAATACAGACAAAGTCAACCTCCGTCTGAATTTTATGTTGTCACTTGCAACATCGGAGTTTGTATGTTGGTACTCGTACGGAGTTACTCTCCAGTTGCAAATTCTTCCGTGCCTTCAGGTGGAGAGAAGGTGGCCCGCTGCCTTTCTGGGTCATCGTTTGTGATGCCACTGCCAACTCAGGCCTTTGATTTCATGAGCAGGACTACTGGTCCTTCATACACCACACCTGCTCATGGATCAGCTGCTCGTCTGCCACATTTTACAAGGGCCCTTTTAAGGCAGGTTGACATCAATGACCGTTCATCTCAATATTGCAAACTGAAGCTTTTCAGCAGCTGATTGCCAGTTCAGACATCCCATTACTGTGGATCGAACCAAGAACGCTGCTGGCTGCTCTAAACTGTGCCGTCCCTGCTCTCGGCTAGAGTCCTGGGTTACCGATTTACCAAATCACTTCATCTTAAGCATGCGAAGAACCCTGTTGAACCCGACTGCTGGCTTGCACGATCGGCAGTAGGCATCGGTTTATGCACTTCACTGCGCCTGCGTTGGAACAATGCCACGAGACAGCTGTGTGACGTGGAATAAATCACTTCATAGAAATCCCTGGTGTTTTCACCAGTGTAAAATGGAGATCTGTCCCACTGGCACATTTTGAAAAGCACTAGAAAAATGTTTTTGCCTGAATGGCAGATAATAAATGAATTCATGCTTAACTCGCATTATTCCATTTTAGAAAAATTAGTTTAAAAAAACCCTATCATAGCAGCACAGTAATGATAATTGCAGCTTAATTACCCGTAACAGATTCCCTATGCCCTGAAATAATTTATTCTCCTTTTATACTTGTCTCTGATATCCATTAGAGTCATTACAACTGTGAGTCTATAATTACATACTTTGCATTTTAACATTCTATGCCAGTTTGTGCTCTCTTGTTATCTTTCAGTTAATTTCATTACCGAAACATCGAGAAAATTTCCATATGAATTTTCCAGAAGTTCTTGTGATTTGATTTGGGTAGGTTTGGGACTTAGTGAAGCCCAGTGAGACAGTTCTTAGGTCAGAGCATCTGTACGTGCACACAAGTCTGGCTCTGCCAGCTGCCCTATGTAGTTTCTGCACCATGGTGGGATCCATTGATAGGAAGTCCACATTCAGGTTTAGGACTACATTTAAGCATTAGGTGGAGGTTAGGACACTAACTAAGCGCTTGGGAGAAAGCAGGTTATTTTATGTCTAGGTTACGTTTGATGTTAAAGAAATGCTTAAGCTGGCAGTGGGGTTGACAAGGCTCTTGACAAGGCTCTTCTAGGAGGACCCAGGTCCACTTTCTGCCTGTGGCACCACCAGGAGGAGACACAGGGTTGCGAAAAGCCAGGACCCCTCCTTGTTGCAAGTAGGCATGCTCCATGCCATCTATATGCATGTGTGTGCTTAGCACTGGTGAAAAATTTGGTAAAATCTTTGTGACAAAACACAAGAGGAAAATGTGAATTCCCTATATGCTTTGCTTTCTCCCAGGTCAAGCCTGGCTAATGGCTTTCTGTCTGAGTTGCCAAAGGTTAGTAAGTATGAGTATCTGGCCCAGGAAAGCGACCGTGTGGGTTACACTCTATCGCCTTCATCAAACACCAAGGGAGACAGTGGTACCCCAAGGGCTAAGATGGTTTAATGGCTGAGGTGAAAGATCTCAAACTAAAATCTCAGTTTTCTTACTATCTCTCTGGCTCACTGAAAGCTCCCAAACCCATCATTTACTGCCTTCGGTCATTCAGCTTTGCCTGCTTGTAAGACTAGGGTCTTGCTAACTATACCAACGGGACTCTACCAAATATTGGCTGTAATCTCCCCATGACAAGAGCCAAGGCAAACAGTATTTTACAATCCCTTCACTCCGACAGTTGTTTCACAGCCAGAAAAGCATTTTTTCCATGGCTAACATGGCATGGGCAAAATTGCTTAGGAGACGCAAATATTAAAATAAAATGGAAGTGTGGCAATGCCTTTTAATGGACATTACGCTGAATGACAAACATGAGGTTGTGCAATAAAAATTTCACACAAGGGGCAAGTAAAATTTGAGCCGTGTTCAGCAGTTGGAACAAACTAACCTGACTTTCCCATGCCACATATTTACCCCACAGAACCACAAGAGCCTGAGAATGAAACGTTAAAGTGAATTTCCTGTTACAAATTAACAAAGGAAAAAAAAAAAAGTGTAATTTCCTCAGCTGGAATGGGCATAGTTTTATTGAGTCAGGGATTTATTTTCTTAAACAACAGAACACCTTCCTCCCTACTTCTCTCCCTGATTTATTATTGTTTAGAACAGGAGTGGGATAAATGGGGGAGATAAGGAGGAGGAGTAAAATGGTTGGTATTCCTACAGCAGAGATTTTACCCTTTAATTTATATACCCTTTAATCCCCCCAACCAGCAGCCTCCACAGCAGTCCACACAGCAATACGGGTGCCTGACCCTGCGTTTCCACAGCTCCCTGAGCAGCGCCAACCTCGCAACTTGTTAAAAAAAACTCATAAAAAAGGAGGTCAAGTCGAAAGAAGACAGTTGCTACCAGCTTTCCCAGCTTTAATGGGTTGGAAATAGGCCAACATCTGGGTGACGGAGCTCAGCAACGAATTCATGCATACTGGAGGAAAGCTGCAGCCAACATATTTACAGCCGCTGGGCGCACCCGGCTCTTTGAACTTGCGTCCCTTACGTGCACCAAAATAGCCCGGCAGGCAAGGGACGCCCCTCAGGGGCAGCTGAAATCCTGGCCGTGAGGCACGTTCCTCAGGTGGCAAGGCAAGCCTTCCCACAGTTAAGTTCCCAGGATTGCTTCCCTGCTGGGCTGCCTGCGATGCTAAGGCAAAGTAAAAGCCAGCAGCAGGTACAAGAGGCTGGCCATGAGAAGTGCTTACGGAACACTCCACATGCTGATTTTTTTTTTTTTTCAGTGATGTTGGAAGAAGAGAGAAACAGGTTTGGGCAGAGATGCTGCAGCTCGCAGGTGGGTAACGGGGCACTGGACACCAAGGTGGAAATGCATTCCCAATACTGTTAGCAAATTTGTTGCCTTGGGCCATTTTGATACAGCAGAGTCCTGTGTTGAATGCACGGTGCAGAGTCCCCACTCCGTCACAGGCTCTTTTCTTGCATTTAAAGTTGCTTCTCCGACAACTTCAGTCTCTTTTTAGCAGTATTACAGTCTTCATCCCAGACCTTGGCATAGACACAAGCTGAAGAATTAATAAGCTCTCTGCACGAGACAGCAGCCCACAAAACTGGACTTGCCCCCTTTCATATAAGGTCTTACACAATTCTAATGCCCTAGCCTGTGTGTTTCAGCAAAGCAACCCCGCAAAGAGGGGGGTGTGCTCTTTGTATCCTTTCTGATTTGCAGGTTTTTTACTTTAATCTCATGGGTATGCACTCTGCACTTTTCATTACAAATATTTGACTTGTGTATTTGACTTGTGTATTTAAAAGCTCTGTAAAAAAATTATTTCAAATGCTCCTTTTGATGTTTGACCCTTTCTTTCCCAGGTTTGACTACTGCGGTGGTTAAATTTTGAAGATGCACATGTTCTTTTGCTGCACAACTTGTACTTTCTGTCCTGTGCACATCCCTCCTCCCCTCACAAGGTACAAATCTGGGCCAGCCTCACTACTGCTACCCACGCAAGTCCCATGGAGGAACGAGATCCGCTGCTCAGTTTCCAGTGCTCTCATTTTTTCATTTCCTTCTTCCTGTCAATCACAGCAACTGTGTCTCTCTTCACAGGAGCGTGAAGTTTTTGCACGACCTCTGTCGGTTCTGCCAGCGCCCACCGCGAAGCTCACGCGTGGGGTTGCTGCGTTCGGTTACTGCAAACTGTAACGAGCAACAGCTCGTGCCCGTCTCCACGACTCGCTAAGGCGCTCGACTACGTGAAGGATGTTTAACTGACCTCAGGGGAGTCTTCAACAGGTCAAGACCGATGGAAGAAAACCAGCAGCTCCGGAGCAGCAACCGGGATGGGGCTGGCAGGAGCCTGAGCAGCAGTGCTAGGTTTTAAGCTCAGTCAGTATCTACGCTTGCAGAAGCGGAAAAGCTGCGGGGCTGGAGGATTTCAGATACCTTTGTCCATAGGAAGCAAGTAAAACTCTGAAACATTTTTCAACTTACACCACATCCCTTGCCTTCTGCAGATGAAAGTGCGAGGAAAGGCAGGGGCCCGGGAACACACCGACTTCCTCCTCCTCTCGCGGAGACCAGCCTAGTCGGAAGGAAATATCTTATCTCTGTTTCAGAAAACAGACATGGCCCACGATGGAAAAACATGGGCAAAGGCCAGCAAGAACCCCGGGGGTACGAACAGCAGCTTTGCATCAAACCTGCTGAGTACTCACGGCTTACGACTCGGAAAGCCTTGGGGTTTTTTGGAGCCATGCTCTTACGCCATGCGAGAATCTGGCTCAGGATTCCCGTTCGTCGCGCTCTCTCGGCAACAAGTAATGCCAGCTTGCAAAAAACACATGCCCGAAAGCGGTGCGGGGCGGTGGGAGGGTACGTTCACAACGCACCCAGGCTCTCCTTTGTGCAACTTCTTCCTGAACCACCGGGCACCCGCTGATGTTTCTAAGCTTATCACTTTCCATTTTTTGAGGGAAAATTGTAATTCTCAAAAGAGCAACTGCACCAGGAGACAGGGCTTTAAGGAAATAAAAAACCAAACCCCAAAACAACAACAACAACAAAAAAGCCCTCAAAAGCCCACGTTTACTGTCAAAGTCTCCAAAATTACGGGATTTGACAATAAGGCTTTTTTTTGTTCTTATGAACACACGCAACTAGGCAACATGTGGCTTGATTTCTGCAGCCAGTAGAGATTCAAAATACTTTCCACATACAATCGGTGTCAATTTGACTTTATTTAAGGAAAAATGGGGAAAAAACAGTAATTTCCATAATACACAGAAGACAAGTTAGATAGCACTGCAAAAAAAAGGCTGAGTGTTTTACTTGTCACCAGTCTGCTTTGCAGCTCTACGATTAGTAATTTTAATGCAGTTTGTCATTTTGTATTATTGTTTAGCATCTTTATAATCAGCAGAGTTTGGGGTTATAAATCACAAAAAGTGTACTACTACTACTATGAAAAACTAAAAAACCCACAAAAATCACTTTCAAATAAACCATAAATATGTGATGCACATTAGTGTAACAAAACCATTTTTGTAAACATTTTCTCCAACATAACATGTGCATAAGATAAAAAATAAAAACACTGCAGTCATACAAGTTAGGGTTACTTTGACTTAAAGATACAGAAAATTATTACTTATTAAAGCTTAAAACTAAACCTAGGAGCTTTTCTTTTCTTCTTTGCTTACAAAAGCACTGTTTGAAGAGTTTGACGTTGGTGTATGTAGTGGTTTCGTTAATACTGTTTTTACCTTGCCGTGTTGGCACTTCCGTGGAGGCAGAAGCTGCCAGGCGGGCAGCCCCACCGAAGGAAGGAGATCTCCCCCCACACACACACACCCCCCGGAGCCACAAAACTTCAACAACAGCACGTAACCGTGACCTGGGCATCCCTACAGTACTGGAGCATCTTCCTCTAGGTGAATAGCATCAGCTTTCAAGGACTAGATTAATTTTTGATCACATAGCGCTGGAAGATTTAAATCACGCAGACTGACATTCGACCGAATCAGCTTCGGCAAACTACACTACAGGGCAGCTGTGTGATTACACCCACATCTACCATCACGTTGCGTTTTCCGAGTCCCCTTTAGTTCATTATAGTACAAAAGGTTGATCGTTCTTCTGGCTGACCGCACCGGGCCTGAAAAGAACACATCCTTCACCTTCAACGCTATCCAAAAGTCATACAATTAAAAAAAAATAGTTCTAGGTATTCCTCCGCCAGCAAATGTAAGGCTTTCTTGAGTTTTTATTCTTTTGGGGGGGGGGGGGGGGGGGGAGTCGGGGAAGGGGTGGGTGGGGTGTGTGTGCACGCGCGTGCGCTGGCGGTACACATTTACCGCTCGCTTTTCAACCGTCTACGATGTTCGAAGGAGAGTCTTCAGCAGCAACGCTGATTGGGGTTGGAGGATCTACAGCAGTCAGATTTGACACCACAAGAAGGGTCTGTTGAGTCTGAGCTTTGCACGCTCGGTGCTCTCGGTTCTTAATTGATTGTGTGACCGGTCGCTTGAGCCGCCATCGGCTTGACTGAGTTGAAGAATACGTGTTTAAGAAGCCCTACCTGTCATGCCATGAAGGAAAGTTAACCGCAGCAGAAGACAAAGCCCATGAAACACTGAGAGCCTGTTCACTGAATGAACAGCTTAAGGCAGCTGTCAACAAAGTACCCCACCAAAGGAATTTAAAAAAAAAAAAAAAAAAAAAAAAAAGAAGTGAAAACAAAAAGGAAAATGGCTGAATCATGACACTGTGCATTATTACAACACCAACAGATTATTATACACTCAAGGTTTCTCAAGTAATGAACGTGTAGCCATTAAACAAATTATTACTCTCAAGACATTTATTACAAATGTCAGAACTTGTTCATAAAATAAAACTGACTTAAAAAAAAAAAAGAAAATCAAACAAAAAACCAAAAAGAATGAAAAAAAAAGCCATAGCCGGGATCTTACATCTAAACACAGGTATACGCTGTTTTTATGAATAAGCAGTATTAACTACATTCTTAAAAGAGTTTTAGTGCATTGCATTCTTAAAAAAGAAAAACATCACCACCCCAAAATGGTTCCTACAACATTTAACAGTTTATAGAACTAGCCTAGTTATTTTTACCTGCCTGTTACTAAGCCCATGTGTTAGAAGAGTGAAACCTCTGGTTTTAGGCTAAATTCAGTCTTGTATTAAGGATGAAACTGGTTTACAAAAATGCTTGCTTTACCAAATTTTGTAAGCAAATTACTTTAATCAGTGTCTCACTGCCATACCGCTACCACTATTGCCCCAAGGGACCACTCTCCTCCTGCTGAAACTTGCTACGCAATAACAGTCAGAAACCTTCCAATCTGGTAGTTTTGGTATTAAGATTAAATTAGACATTAATGGTTTTCATCTAAAAACGTATAAACTAAACCACCTCTTTTATTTTATGCATTAAAAACAATGAGGTAGGCACAAAAAATAAACATATGTAGTTTGGATTTTATTTCTCTTTTTTTTCTTTTTTTTTCTTTTTTTTTTTTTTTTTTAGTTCTGTGAGTGCAGACTGTGGTAAAACTGTTGTTGCACTTCTAGGTTTAAACAAAAATTAAACCTTTAACTGAGGCAGTGCTAATACTGTGACATAACCAATTTCTGGCCTAACACAGAATTATTATAGAAAATGAATTTTTTTCTTTTTTTTTTCCTTTTTTCTTTTTTTTTTTTTTTTTACTTTTTTATCATCTGCACATGTTTCAGGCAATACCTGGTACACAGAAAATGACTAAAGTTATTGGCCAGGCCAAAATAAAATTGCAGAAACAAAAAAACCCCAAGAATTCCACCCCGAGCCCCTTCCCACCCTCCCTGCCCCCAAAAAGAAGTTATCCTAGTCACTGTGTCTTTCACATTTTATAAATATTAACTTCTTAAAACCTCCACCTTCCTCTTTGTCCACATATTGTCACATTACAAAAAAGAAATGTCAATTAAATACATTGTTAACATTACTAGACTAGATCTGCCCTCTGTTTCAGCCAGCCTGACTCTCTACACCACTTCTCACCTTCTCTTGCCTGCCTCCTGTCCACTCAACAGCGTGTTCATGGTAAGTCTGGGGTTTTTTTTCCTTTTTTTTCCCCCTCTCTGTTTTAACACTAACAAACAGAGTCCTTCAAAGCCTAGGAATCCTGGAGCTGAAGGGAAAAGAAGACCTGTAGCTTTCTAGTGTGATCCCAAATCTCAAAGACACTGTAGCACCTGATGGCAATATCTTTACAGCACCAGCTGCCTCGCAGCCTCGGTTGAAAAACAAAAAGAAACCTAACACCAGTGATGCCTGCACACACATTTACACAGAGTGCTGCATTCGTGCAGGTCTGTACTCCAGTTGAAAATAATTCCGAGTTATGAAGATCTCAGGCTCTGGATGTCAGCAATTCCTCGCCAAATCCCACCGCTTCTACCAGCTCAGAAGAGAAGTCCTGCCAAGGGTCATGAAATAGACTTGACTGCTTCCACCCGACCGTACGGAGGCAAAGAAAACCTGCAGAGAGAAGAGACTGGTAAATTCAGCAGACTGAACAGCAGAGGCTCTATAATTTGCCTTTATTGCCCCTGATATTTACAGTGCAGCTGTGGGGATGGAGTTGACTATCTCCATTGCAGCCTGTCTGGTGCCAGGCTTTGCATTTGTGGCTAAAGAGTGCTGCTAACATGCCAGTGCTTTGGCTACTGCTGAACAACGCTTGCACAGCGTCAAGGCTTTTTCTCCAGCCCCCTCGCCCCTCAAAGGCCAGGGGGCTGGGGATGGGCAAGAGGCTGGGAGGGGACGATGCTGGGACAGCCGACCCAAACCAACCAAAGGGATATCCCATAACATGTAACGTCATGCTCAGCAATAAAAGCTCAGGGAACGGGAGAGGACGGGGGATGACGTTGCGGTGATGACATTTGTCTTCCCAAGCAAGCGTGACACACGCTGAGGCACTGCTTCCCGGGAAGCGGCAGGACATCTGCCTGCCAACAGGAGGTTGTGAATGAACTCCTTATTTTGCTTGGCTTGCATGCGCAGCTTTTGGTGTCCTCATTGAACTGTCTTTATCTTGATCCATGAGTCTTTTCACCTTCCTTCTATTTTATCCCTATCCCCCGGGAGAGGGGAGTGAGCGAGAGGCTGGGTGGGTGTTTGGCTGCTGGTCAGGGTCAACCCACCACAAGTACCCAGTTCAAGCACACGTTTAGCATCTTGGCGAGAAGGAGGGGGGAGGAATTGTACCTTGTCATTGCGTTCACATAAGAACTTGAGTCTTTGTGCCCTTTTGTGCATGAACACACCGTCCAAGTGTCCAGTTTCCACTGATCGTATTTCAATAGCTTTTTCTCCCCAGCCCATAATCTGGTTGGATCGGATGTACGCTTTGGAGAGAAAACACAGCACACAGCCCATTAGGACAGGTAGAGGGCAACACGGAGGAACTGAAAAAGAGGAGTACACTGACGCACTCTAGTTAAAAATGACCTGCATGTACTTATTATAACTACACAGGCGTTCAGAGTGCTATTTCTGTCTTCAGCATCTTCTCGATGCCTAAAAATACCTTTTTTTTTTTTAATTTCCCTGTGAGTTTTCCATGTTAGTAACGTACATCTTGCCTGAGCATTCATGACACAGTGGGAACCTTCCAACCTTCAAATAAATGGAAGGAACATCAAATTTTTTACATAGGCTTCTTCTCCCAAGTTTGGCAAAGAGACAGGCTAATTAGGTATTGACAAGGAGAAAGCAGAACCCGTGTTTTAAACAGACTAAACCCATCCACGCTGGTATGTCCCCAGCACCAGCTCTGTGTCTTACAGTGTTATTTTCCCTCCTTGAAGGAGTCTGTCAGCAAAAACAGAGAAAGGGCAGAGGGAAAGGGAAAACTAGGAAAAAAAATGAGCTAGCCTCCTGTAGCAGGAGTAATACTTCAAAGACCTGCTCTCCTTCTTGAGAAAGCCAATCGGTCTGAAAAGTATTCAGTATGTCTTAAAAGAGGCTCATATTAAGCTCTCCAAGTGGAAATACAATTACTTGTCATACCACTTTCCTTTGTGCACAAATAACGCAAAAAAATCAAGCATTTTTCCTTAAGGGTGCCACTGGGGAAAACGGGTTAGTAGTAGCATGAGGAAAAAAATCTGTTCTTGATAACAGTAAAAAAATCAAATAAAGGAGAAAGTCACCAGCATTATGAAAAGGTATATTCAAAAAGCAATTTGATGGATAGTCTTAGGAACGTGCCAAAAAATAACATATGGGAACTTAATGAAGAATAAGCTGTTGCCTCTGATTTGCATGCATACTTAACAGAAAAATAAAAAGAACAATGGCTCTTAGCAAGCAAAATTTAAAAATATTTAATTTTGTAATACTTCCGTTTTAGAGAATTCTTCTCATATTGATTTTCAGTGGAATTAAATCAAATTTTCTACAACAGTATAATGTACACCTATATCATCGCATATACCATCATGCTGGAAATCTACTTATTTTTAAAAATCTCACTAGTGGTAACTGGGCCAAATAGCTTCTAAAAATTGTCAGATGAGATGTTCAGATGGTGTTGGCTGCCTCAGTGCCATTTACTTCACAGGTACTCCAATCCCCAAAGGCCCTGCGATTTGCCAGCTGATAAACACTGCTTGCTTTTAGATCTAATCAAGAGTTAATCACCACAGGAGTGAACATGCCGTGTATGAAACTTCTTTAAATTTCCTCCTCCATTATTGTTCGCATTGCTCAAACAGCTATCAGCAGTCATCTCCCAACACAGGCATTCATTCCAAGTGAAGTAAAACTCAATGTGCTTGCCCATCAAAAGGAAGGTGTGACCACAGCCCATGCTACCTACGCTCAGCACTGAAATATGGCAGCACAGGCAGTAAAAGGGATCCTGGTGTGTACTTGTGCCTGTAAAAAATCTGCGCCCATTTTACTACACTCATTGCTCCCACTCTCAAAACTACCTTATTTTGAACTGGAGAGATTTGGGAGAATTGTCATGCTAGGATAGATGAGCAATCTGCACGTGAATTAAAGTAAACACATCCAATCAGATATACAGCCATTAACAACACAGAATTACCCATAATAATATCTTACCCATCTGCCACCTTACATGTCTTTGTACTGAAAGGTTTCCACAATTTTGTGGCTGTCTAGCAAAAATTGTGTAGCTGCCCACTGAGGCCCTGCTACTTACTGAGTTTTTCATTCCTGAACTCCACAACATGCTTGTTTGGATTTTGTTCTTAAAAACTCAGCACAAAACAGATCCATGTGGTGACTCTCCACTTTGCGCAGCTGCTTTCCAGGAATACTACAGCATCGCTGCTTCTGAACCTTAAGTCAAACCTGACGCACCCTCCTCCTGCCCGCGTGCGCACACTCACGCCCCCTTAAGGGCACGCTGCATTTGACTCTGCCGAGGCGCTTACCGACTGAAGTTGGCATTTCTCCCCACTGCAGAACCACATCCTTGGTGATCCTTCCGTACGTGTTGACATAAACTCCTTCATCCTCGTAGCAGACCAGTAGTTCCATCCCATCCGTGTTTGGGAGAATGATGATTGCGTGAGGTTGGATGCTGCTCTGGATCTACAGAGGTGGAAGAGAAGAGGAAGCCTTTTGTTTTAATGCCACAGAGCCCACACTGGGAGAAAGGGTTGGGTGATTTTTGATTTTGGCTGACAGCACATCAGGGATTCACTCACTTTCGAAGTGCTAGCCCTGCTCTCCCAAAGCTAGACACCCTACAAAGTGACAACAAAGACCTGGAAACCTTTGGGGCACAAATGCTCCCATCTTAAGGCAGACACCAAAAACCAGGAGTGCCCCTTTCTTTCCATGGGCAGAAGGGGAGCCTGGGACAAGCAGTCCAGGTGCAGACTCAGACCTCTGCACTGTAGTGAACAGTGCTCGGGGAGGTGCATCGCACACTGCAGGCCCATCTGACACCTCTCTGTGTAAAATGAACAACAGGAAACCTTGGTAGCTAAGGCCACCTGGCCTGTGCCAACCCTGCCAAATCTGGGGTGGGCTGTCACGTCATTTGTACTGTCACCTTCCCTGTAGCCTCTGCCAGGCATTTGCAATGCAGTCAGCCATTTAGCTGCTACCCCTGAAAGAGTCACGTTCACCCATGTCAGATCTGAGTGGGCAGCTCCCAACCGTGAAGACATACTGACCACGAGGAGAGGACAGAGAGTGAGGCACAAGCCCCTAAGCACAGGTGGCTCCATCTGCTTGGAGCCCTCCACCCAATTTACCACTGCCAGCACCCGGCAGTGATCCACAGGAACAGCCTGACATGTTGGCCATCTGAGGAAAGGAAGGGGGGGGGAACCAGAAAGAAAGAAAAAACCCAATCCCAGCAGCAGCTCTTACATGTGTTGGTAGATAAATATCATAGACTGATCCTGAATCCACATCAACGGCATGGAAGCCAGCGCAGGAGCCATAGATCACTTTTAGTCTCTGACCCTCTTCTACGGTTAGATCCACCAGCAATGGCTTATGTACCAGTTCTCCAAATGACTGTAAGACAACCATCAGTGAGATTTACTTTACTGCTTAGAACTACAGTGGGTTTTATAAAAACATCCTCTAATGCACATATTATGGGTTCACTCCTACCACATCTCTCTATCCCCCATCCACCAGACCGGACAGGCTAGCATGTCTCTCATGGACAAGGACAGATTACTCTGCAACCTGTTGCATTTCAATCATATAATACTGTAAGTTATTTTCTGTGTGTGTGTGTGTGTGTGTGTGTGTGTGTGTGTGTATTTTAGCTGATCTGTTTGGTTTTTAGTAAGAATTGTTTTCCCTGAAGTTCAGGGCAATTTGATGCTGCTGTAGTGCTTACTGCAATCTGCACAAGCGACAGTAGCTGATTGTCTGCAAATCATCTGGTAATTATGCCAAGCCAGCTAACTTCATTCATGCCACATTCAAATAAAATAACAATGCTGAGTATCACTTAATGACTTGCTCTGCTCAGATGAAGATGCTTAGCGATTCAGTTCACTTCTCTCTGCCTCATGTTTTATTTACAGAGAGACGAAACAAACAGTTGTGATATTTTGTCATTTTGATTATTAGTTTATGCTCAGTTACAATTTAGAACTTTAAATGTACTGCCTCTTAGAGCTAACAAAGCTCTTAAATTAAAATATAATACAAAGTTCACGGCAGATTTACCAAAGAACATCTAAGATGGCCATGACAAAATGTCGAAGCATTTCTGAAAAGGGGTAACTGCAAGTGGATAGATGAAAATCCTACATATGTCTGAAATATACTGTTACCTTAAAGGCCATAAATTTATGGTATGGCTTTGGTGCCCATGCATAGACTTCCACAGAACTCTTCAATGCAATTACCAAGAACTTGATTCTTTCATATTTTACTGAAATTAAAGTAAAACAAAGCAAAAAAAGAATTCAGCAGTAATTCCAAAGTCATTCCAGTTACTTCAATCAGAAAATGAGAGTATTTCTCCATACTTACATACATTTGGAGGTTTCCAGTAACAGTGCATTATGGGATTGCTAATTCTATATAGTTAAGTATTTTGACACATTTATGCCACAAAAATCATCACTCTTATCAGTAACTGAACCCGTCACCATGTTTCGAATTACCTAGTTGGTACACACTTATTTACATTTATTTTTTTCCACATTACACAGTGCTTACTCATCAAGACAAGAAAATTGGTTTTCAGACAGGGACAATTCCAAGAAAAGAAGCCTATGGCTGTGGCAGAGTGTATTGGCAGTTCCAGTCACAGCGGTGACAGTGATATTTTGAGCAGACGGCAAAATTCTCCAGGGGAAAGGAGGAAAAAAAGGGAACTGAAATGAAAAGTTAAGAAACAAGTCCATTTCAAAAGCAAAAGGCAAGTCTGAAAGCAGAGTACTTTTCTTTGTCCCTAAAGCCTGAGATAACTCACTTGAAAAAAAAATTCCACAGAATTTATCAGAAATAAAGTGTCACGACATAGCTGATCCACACATTCTTGAATATATCTCTGTTCCCATATTCAAACAGCTGGCTAAATTAACCATCAAAAAAAGTTCCGTTCACTACTTCTGTTTTCAGGAGAGGACTGATAAAGTCTAGAAACAGCCATTCAAAAAGTATTGCAGGATCTGCACTTCCACCTGCCATCTGGATTTGGGAAGGGGGGGACTTCCAAGTGTTGAGGTCTGTTAACCTCTTTCCAGCACTCTTTTTGGGGGAGACGAAAAAAACATCAGCATTATTTGGATGACACTTAGAAACCTCAGGAACTTTCTGCTACCTCTTTATCCCAAGTTTTAGGGGTATATGACACTTTCCCAAAATAACAAGTAATTGTGTGCACCTTCACCGTCTGCCATTGTATCTGCCAACCAAAACTGATTTTGAAATGTGGCAAGAGTGCAAATCTCAGACTTGTGAGAAGAACGCTTCTTTAATAAATACTGTTTTAATGCCTTTTAGATATCTTACCACTGTAGAAGCCTGTAGCTGTTGTCTCTTGGTAGGTAACAGGGAGACAAAGCTACCACTTGCTCCCTTCCTACTCTGCAGGGAAGCAAGACTACTGAACAGTAAGTGTTAAAGGACTTGACACTTCTTCAATGGGCAAAAAAAAGTCTCTCAACCTCCACAGCTGTACCAACTGAAAAACAGAGCTTTTGTTCAGTCTTGTCTAGCTCACAAGACTTCTTGGAATTTTTTCTCAAGGAAGAGGGGGGTGTCGAACAAAACCACCTTATCTGTGAAAGGGGGCCTTTGATAATCCTCGGTCTTTGCTCTGGGTTGTATCTGGGAATTCACCCAAATCTTAAGTCTCAAAAGAGCAATTTATCATTTAGAGGAGCCAAAAATTGCCTGAAGCAACCAAGATCCATAAATACCACTTCACCCTGACGACCAAGAGCCTTGTTGCATCAAAGAGACAAGGAAGCGATCAGTGCCAGCTGCCTCGGTGGCAGCCTCCAGACCGCGAGCCCAACTATTGGCAGAGCTCATCCTTCTTGGGAACTGAAGCGCAGCCATCAAAGAGGCCTCTCACTACCTGAAGAAGTCATCTATGGTTCAGAAGGAAGTTCAGTGCCAAGCTGCAGCCCAGGCTAACAAACCCCTCTTCATCTGGAAGAGAATGCTCTTTGTTTCACACGCTTCCCTGCTGGAAAGCCTCATTTCAATTGCTGTTAATGTATTGTTAGCAGGCCACTTCATTATGCTGCTGACACCCTGGGGTACGATACCAGAGAAATACATTATTAATTGGTTTTGGGGTCAAGCTCCTGGTTCAGCAGTCACTTACTGCCATCGTTACTGATTACACCCCACTAGCAGGTTTTGCCAAGAGCACACGTGTGACAGGAGGAGACTGAGCTCAGTCCGATTGCTGCTGCTCCATGGTGACTGACGCAGCTGGGAAGGAACTGAGCTGGCTCTTAGGAGAAAAACATATCAAAGGCAACATCCAGGGCCCATTAAGATGCACCGTGAGACTGAAGCAGGAGAAAGAGCTCTTGGTTCATATCCCCACCTGCAGGGCAGCAGGCTCACTGCAGACTCTTGCTGACAGTGAATACTACATGCCTTTCACTAGTTTTGATGAAAGTTTCTATGCCAAATCCATTTAAATGACTTAAAACCACTCAAAGGCACCTGCCTAGTGAAAACACACTTCATCCCAGAACTGTGCTGCAGTGGATCTGAGATGGCATTAGGAAATTTAATGAATTTCAAGAGGGGATCAATGACTCATCTTGAAGTTAAACATATGCTTCTGTTCCCAGATGCCTCCCCAAAGCTCACACACTAGCTCGGCTTGCTTTCTCCTCCTACTCTCTTTTTTCCCCTCAGTTTTTAAAATCTACATGAAAGAGGAGGCTTTTTTTTTTATTCCGTTCCAGCATGTGATTTCATCACAGTAAATCAGGGAAACCTGCTAGTGAAGAGAACAGCTGCTGGTTGACAAGAGTCCCTCTGTTACCTAAAGGGTCTAACAGAGGTGGCAAAACGTTACCAGCCCTCATTGTCCATATTAGCACTCTCCTGGAAGCTGCATCCGTCACGGGAAGGAGACAGATGGGGATTTGCGCCTGCTCCAGTTCACAGCCCAGTATCCCACTGCAAAACCTCTCCCATATTCAGTTTAACCCAGTAACTTGCCACCTGTTCTGGCACTTTGCCAGAAAAGTTTGCCCTGAGGAAGAGGGACGACAGCTAGAAATAAAACCAAATCTTAAGCCCAGCAGCTACATGCACTGCAGTTCCCTTTCTCAGGCGGCTTTTATCCCGACGATTTAATTACTGCATTCACTACTCACCAACTTTATAGTGCACGCAGCCTTCCAGGTCACCCACCGTTGTCCAGCCCTGTTTCTTTTCTACTTCAGGGTCATTGTGAAGGATTTTATTTCTTAACCAGGACAAATAGTAGACTCGCAACTTGTTCTTCTTACCTGGCCACAAAATGAAAAAGATTGGTTTATCTCCATAGGAAGATAAGTGCAAAAAAAGAAACCCGCCCAAGCAATCAGAAAACTCTGCAGAGCAAACCAAAATGACAATGAAGCAGAAACTGCTGCAACCACAGAGATCTCCCTCAGTTTTTACATCCTCAGCAGCTTTACTCCAGACTCAACCCAATCACATGCTTTCCCAATAATCAATGACAGAGACGCATGGTGGTACCACATGAACATAAAGTGACAAACTCAGGGGAACAGCTCTTCAGTTGTCTGGTTCTTATGACACAAACAACTTTTATTGAAAGAGGTTTATACTCCCACAACAAAAGCACCAGAGAGTCATGCACCAAGATAAAAAAACCGTATATATAGCTGAGTCAGAACGGCTCTTTTTTGCCCAAAACTATAAGAGAACAGCAGGATGGAATTTGAGGCCCGAAATTATCTGTACAGCTATCGGAAGAGAGTAGGACTGGTTTGAAAGGAAGAAGGAAGAGTGAAGAACATGGTGCTGAAATGTATTTTACAAACTCTGGTTCCCAGCCAGCGACCAGGACATTTCCATCCCTGTTATCATCCTCAGAGACACAAACTGGTCAAGTTTTTTAAGATCATTCATTACTCCCCTGGTGGAAAAGCACACCAAGCAACAGCACTGACAATTTCATTACTGAACCACTTTACACCGGTTCTGTTGTCAGGAAAAATGTACAGTATCTGAAAGCTCAGTGAGAGAATTTCACATGGCCCATGCAAACTTCATCCGCTTGCTAAAAGCTGACGACTGCTTTGTCAGCAGCCCTTCCCTCGTGCTGCAAGGGGTGTAATACTTATCAGGCTGCACACAGAAACTGCAAGAGGTGTTTCTTCTTCACAGGTGAGAGAATCTACTTGCCCAGGCTGCCCCTATCTTCACCTGAGAATGCATCTGCCACAGTTATCAAAATACAGCTCAGACTCTTAACTCTCAATACGAGAAGGCCTCCTTGAATGCAGAGCAAGGTTCATGATAAACTTTATCAGCGATTCTTTAACAGCTAATGGCCTACAAAGCATTTGCTGAACTAGCGAGAAGGTGGCCCTAATGCACGTACTCAAAGCTTGCATCCTCCTTCCTCCAGCTGCTTTGCGGCCTGAAGCCATTACAGTCCCACAGATGAAACTGGAGGTAAAGAAGAGAGATCGTCTCTGCTTTGACCAGGGGCCATTTAGTAAGGCTCCGTGAGGTCTCTGCACAAGGAAAGGAAATCGGAGATGCTCTCAGGGACCCAACTTGTCAGTGGAGTAGCTCCATGCTAGTGCTTCACCAGCCACGATGAGGAAGGCGTGGGAGACTGCGGACAGTGTTTCACAGCCCGTGGAGCTGAAAGGAGCCAGCTGACCTGTACTGCAGTCGGTGCTGGGCTGGCCAGGTGACACCATACTGGTCTACGCTGCAGAAAGCCACGACCTGCCAGGATGGGGAAGGGCAGGAAGAAAAGAGGCGGCAGTTTCAAAGTGAAAAATCTGTTTACTGAGCTTGAATTTAAAGTGGAATTGGAAATCCATTTTCAAATACTGGACCTGCTATTTAATTTTGAAAGCCTCTCTATTCTGATGGCTCTGAACGGAACATGAAGTAACGTTGCACTGTCCTTTGTTTACCCCTACTACAAAATGTGACAGCAGATTTGGCTGTAAGAGAGCACCCTGATTTATCGCCTGTCTTTATATTTATTAAGCCAAGTTTCATAAAGGGATAAAGCCCCACCACTGCCATAGCTCTGTAAGATTTGGAAAAGGGACCAGAGCAGGAAATAATATTCCCACAAGTCCCACATCTGACCAAGGAAAGGTTCTCCCATGAAAATACTGTGAACGATAGCCACAAGGGCTCCTTTAGAAACACTGAAATAGGGAACACAGTCCGGACCAGAAGGCACTGCAGTTCTGTGCGAGGAAGAGCTCGGGGGGCACAGGAGAGTTTGAAGGTCAGCACAACGCACCAAATGTTTTTAAAACCATCACAAGTTCCTGTGCGCCGGGAGACAAATTCTCTCTCAGATATTTCCATGGCTTTACCTTCCCCAATATCTTAGTCAAACTTGAAGACTGGGAACAAACAGTGCACACAGGAATTTCCCAGCACGTGGCTAATTTATATTTTTTTTTTTAACTTCTGGTTCACATGATGTGTACCAGGGTATTTCTCTCCAACCAGAAACATCTTTCAAAACAACAGAGAAATATCTCAAGTGTGTTCCCATTGTGTTTTAGTGTCTAGACCACAAGGAAAGTCACAAGACAGGAAATTCCTCTGCCTTTCAGCAGCCTGACCTGAAAAAAGCAGGACCGGTTAGTTTTATAAACATGGCTCTGTATGGGTATTTCAGCAAGTTATGCTGCTCTTAAAGTTTATATTGGGAGTGCGGGGATTAGATCCTTCTGCTTGTAAATTTCTACCAGTCAATTTAAAAAGCTCTCAAAAATCTGGTCTTTTTTTTTTTTGGGGGGGGGGGGGCCAAACACGACGTGAGGGGGTGTCTAATTCTTATGGCCATAAAACAAGAAAGAAAACTCTGCTCCAGCCATCAAATGAACTGATCAGCCAGTGACTTCTATGAGAACACCCAGCTCCGGTTCTCCCACAGATGTAATTTCAAATGCAAAGTTCCTTTTCCTATATTGACTTTTTGGTTTTTATTGTCCTGTAGTTTTCAATTATTAAGCAGGCAGATTCCAACCAGTTCTTCTACTCTGTCATCACTTCCTACCTTCCCGAGTGCCACCGTCAGCCAGCTGGGCTGGCAAATCCCTCAGGGAGCTACAGGTGGAGCGTGTTCTGTATGCACGCCGTCGCTCCCTCTTCCAGAGTTCTTATGACTCTCAGCACTGTATTACGTGAGCAGCCGAAACTGTTTTTGCCTCCCAACAGTATGAACTGAAGAACTGATTAATTATTCTGCTTTGACCTGCAAAGCTTTCTTGCACCAGCAGCTCAGTATATTATCAGTATCAAAAGCTTTGTTGTCAATAGGTTTTATATTTCATAGAATCATAGAATGCTTTGGGTTGGAAGGGACCCCTAGAGGTCATCTAGTCCAACCCCCTTGCAGGGAGCAGGGACACTGCTAACTAGATCAGGTTGCTCAGAGCCCCGTCCAGCCTGGCCTTGAATGTTGCCAGGGATGGGGCCTCCACCACCTCTCTGGGAAACCTGTTCCAGTGTTTCACCATCCTCACTGTAAAGAATTTCTTCCTTATATCCAGTCTAAACCTACCCTGCTTCAGTTTAAAACCATTACCCCTTGTCCTGTTACAGCTGTCCCTACTAAAAAGATTTTCCCCATCTTTCCTATAGGCCCCCTTTAAGTACTATTTGAGATAGACATTGGGGGAAGAACTGATTTCAAATTTCCAGACTCAAAAGAGTGTCTATTAAAAGCAATTTTAGGTGACAATCCCCTCTAAATCCTAACGCACTGCAACTTCTTCACATAACGTGGTGACGCTTTTCAAGCCTTGCCACCATCAGCACATCACTTCCCAAAAAAGCCGAGGGAAGGTACTGCCGAGAGCCCCCATAAGGAGTTGAACAATGCTCCCAGCAGAGCAGTAGCAGTCCTGGAACAAAGCTTGGAGGCAGCTCCGTAACCAAGCTGCCAAGACGCACCACGTGCAGAAACACATCCTCATGTCAGTGTTCCCAGTTTGCCTGGAGAGGTGGAGCAACTCACTATAAATAAAAAGACACTAAAAGAAGTCCGGCATGGGGGAAGCTTAAATTGAGCACTGAAGTGCAGATGCCAGAACAGGAAGGTAAGGGGGCCCTGAGCATAAAAGCACCATGGTTTCACCAAGTGGGCCCCCTCCCGTGGGCAGGGATGCCTCTTTCTTGCCTCATACTCCAGTAACCTCCCATAAAATGCAGAAGGTGGGACAGAGAGGAAGGCATAAACCAGCCAAAGATCAGCTGATTTCTGAGGGGTTAATGTAGCGTGTCTCCACGCAGGAAGCAATAGTTTTGAAGGAAACAAAGAAAAGGGATGTGTCAGGGTACTCGGATCATGACTGACATAAACATAAATAAACCTAAAACAATTACACACAATATTGAATCACAGGCACTTGTCATCTGTGTAGGAGATGCTTCAAATCAACAGATTTTACACAAGTTGGATTATACAATATTTTTGTTTATAAGGCCTGCTATAGAATAAACTCTATCAAACAGTGCTTTTCAAACAGCTTACACTTTAATGTATTTTTGGTTAGACACCAAAAGGACACACAGCAGGTTGTGTTTGTTTAAACCCTCCTTGATTCATCTTTTCTTTTTAAAGATTTCACAGCATAGCTGTAGCTGAAAATGCAGCAAGCAACAAGTCAATAAAATACGGTTGTTCTAGACAGAAACAAAGTCCCATGTTGACGACACCAGCATGGGCACGGTTCTTTGGACCTGTAGTAGTACAACACCGCTAATGCATTAAATTGCATTAAATTGTCTAGGTTGTGTGTCCTTTTGCACAAGTGTTGGGAGAGCAAGAGAGCTCCTCCAGTGGAGTCAGAGGGTCTCTGAAGCCTCAGCAAAATTTTTGGTGACTCTGAACAATGACACAGGGGCCACTGTGCAAAACCTCATTTAACATCCTCTCCCTGTCACACCCGCACAGTGCAGCAAAGGCTGATTTCACAAACTAAAACAAAAGGAAAAGTAACTGGCTGAACAACACCTGTGAAGGACGATTAACAGTGCACCACATACAGTTGCTTAACAAGCAGGATAACCTTATGCAATAACTCTCTGGAGCCAGTCTGGAACCTCCAGCTTCATAAAATACATTTTTTCATCAGCACACACAAACCAAACGCAACAATCACCACCACCCCCCTTCATCCTGCATCGCTTTGCTGTCTGCAGTTGCATCCAGTAAGAGAGAAGGCCAAAAGCTGCACTGATCTGCCTTCTCACATTGGTAATTTCCACATCTTGTACACATTTGCACCCCCCCCAAACACACACACACACTCACTTGCACATCACTCTTATTTCCATTTCCCATTCCCATCGCAAGAGCATTTCCCATTCTACAGATTTTAACACAGATGTTGTTTTTAAACCCAAGTAGCAAATTGTGTTTTGGTTAGAAAGAGGCCACATTGAAAGTAATCATGCCAGAGAGAAGGAATGCCATTTTTACAGACTTCACAAAACATTAACTTACAGTTCCCAAACAGAACAAAGCCAGATCTCTTCCCCCAAATCCATGCAGCATTTTTAAAGGCCACCCCACAGCAGGAAGGACAGGGGGCAAGCAGGCACACAGTCTTGCATGGAAAATTATTCACTTGCAGAAACAAACTGTAGACTCAGAGAGGTGAAATGATGGAAAACTCACTGACTTCAGTCAAGTCAGGACTTTCCCCTCAACACACAGGCTGCCAAGAAAAGCGTTCTGCTGTGCCATAACAAAAGGGGGAAAAAATCATGTTGAAATTTTAATTTTACCAGAAATTGTCACCAAGACATTCAGCCCTTCAAGTACATCCATTTGCTGGAATCGTCTTCGATTGATGAGCGGATAAACCTTCCCCTGACCACTTCTGTCTAGCAGCATCAAACCACTTTCAGTGCCCACTAACAAATTCACTCCTGGAAGAAACAAAAACAGAGATCCAAGTTAGCAGGCAGATTTTCCATGTATTCTGATGAACTGATCCTTGGCATAGCAACTGTCTTGTTTCAAGCAGGTCTAACTGCTGTTGGTTGTGTCTCAGCTGCCTGGAGCCTAAAAGATCTCATGATGTAGAAGCTGTCTACATTACCTGCCCGCAGCGACTACTGACACCAAATTGTAGTGTTCAAAAGAGTGAGAGAGTGGTATAGACCATGGAGACCTTTCTAGAGCACCAGTTCCCAAACAAAAAGGGATGCTAACGTTGAAGGAGGGGTGAGGAACAAAGTGGTACCCAAGCTTATGTATTCCAAAGATGTATTAGCTGTTGGTAGGGGTGTTGGTAACAGGATATTCTTGACAAGGACATTACAAAAGAGCAGTGGTAAGGGCTTGGTCCCCTCTGGGAGAAACAGATTGTGGTATAGCCCTCCTGTAAAAGGGTAGGCACAGGGGTGGTCCTCAGCTTCCCAACAATCTTTTCCATCTGAATATCAAAACTAGAGGAATTACAGTAATCTTGTGCTTCCACAGGTTTTTCCTAAAGACCAAGCAAATACAGATGAGAAAAGTCACCAGGCCAGTTTCTTTCTACAAAGGTCCACACATCCACTGGAACACTTTCTGAGAGTCCACAAAACCCAAGTACTTAAAATTAATTACATTTTTTTAGTAATAAATATATATATATATGAGACTACATTTTAAAAATCTATTAACATATTATCACTCTTAAATTTCATAACTATTTATTTGCAATAGCATTTCAGTCTAGGACCCCACAAATTGTGCAGAGACAGGTCACACACCATACACAGAATGGAAAGCAAACCAAATGCATGACTCACTTTATTAGACTTCTATGTTGCAATCCCAGTGTAAAAGTTGTCATCCTTAAGCATAATAAAGTAATGAAATAAGAAAAGCAAAACTCACACAAGCTGATCACAGTTGTATTGCGTATGGGCCTTAATCCCTAGTCAGACAATTAATCCCCAGGTATAACTATAGTGGTGCCAATGGATGCATCATCCGGGCTGATCCCGTAATGAACCTTTTCTAACGCAGCACGTGGGCCCAATACACAGGAGTCAGTATCTCGGTGCAGTCTGCACCTACAGCAGTGAGATGCCTACTCACAGTATCGAAAAAGGGCATTGCTCACAAGGATGAGAAACACTACCTAAACACCACCCTGGCTACCAGATACAGGAGCAGTTTGCAAAAAGGAGAGCATGTTCACCCTGACCCAGAGGGCACGAGGTGCCTCCCAAAGGGGACAGGGTGTTAGTGGGGAGTGGACCTGCAGCCAGGAGGAGGCAATGGTGGGGAAAGAGCCTGAGCTGATGGTGCTGGGGCACTCTGAAAAGCCGCTGGTTGGATGAGAACAACAGCCATAGCCCACGGGAAGGTTGGGAACCATCATGCATCTCCATTTTCATCCCTCTTGCCTTTTCAGAAAGGAAGCTTCAGAGTTCCCAGCAGTCCCCACAAACCATCTCCTCTCTTTGCACAGATTTGCTGCTCTGCTACTCCTCCGCCTCCTCCAGGCAAGGAGAGCCCACGGATGCTGGCAGGCACAGAGCCCATCTCGGGAGAGGGCCCGCAGCCCTCCTGGGTTCTCCTTCAGCTGTTGACGTCTCCTCCATCCCCTTCCTGCCCTCTTCCATCCCCTTCCTGCCCTCTTCCTGCCTCTGCATCCCTCACATGGATCTGCTGGCTCCTGTCCCACAGCCCCCAGGGGCATTTCACATCAACCATCTCCCATACTGGGAGACATCCTCAAACTGGGAAGTGGTGGAAGGAAGGAGGGAGAGCGAGGTATGCACTGAGTCAGGGCTCAGCACAGGCTGCAGCAGCACCAGATCAGCCAAGGAAGCGCCCAGCAGTTGGTCTCCTTCCTGCAGCTCCGTGACCTGTTGACTGAAGCCGTAAGTGATTCAGCTTCGCCACGTATTTCTGTATTTTTTCCAGCATGGATTACAATTCAAAGCAAGCCACATGCGAACTGCTCCCCTCAGGTCCCTTCCCCTCTATGCACATCAGGGCTCAGTTGCTCCCACCTCCACCCTCATCTCTCCCTCTGCTGCCTTTGTGGTGCAGTCGCTTCTGCTTCAAGCTTATGTGCGTGCCCGTCCCCGACCCCTTCCCTTAGCTACATACATTTTGAGATTAAACTAATGAGGTACTACGCTGGTGGCGAGCAGTGCCTGTATTTTAAAATGCAGGCACTGTCTTTATTCACAGCCAGCAGAGCTCTTCTACCACCACCCTACAATTAAGCAGTTCTGGTTTTTCAAACAAATGGAAATGCTTCCTGAAAAAGTACAGGCTCTCTGTGGAGGCTGGGTGTAAAAATCTCTGCTACTGCATCCACGTGATTAACATTGGCTTTCACCACTCAGAAATAGAAGAAACAGCATCATAGACCCAATGCGATCAGCAACCTGCCAGATACTATGGCATTACCACAGGTAAAGGCAACGCAAGCTCCCCTCTTTTTGAATAAGAAATATCACCATGTAATGGCTTAATTTGCTTAAGAGTAAAGGAAGCTAAACCTTATCAAGAAATAACCATGTGTGCCAGCTTGCATCACCACCAGTTTGGCCCTAAATGTTCAACAGTGAAGTGCTTTGTTACAGCTGTAAAACACCTCTAAGATTTTACACCTATACTTTAAATGACCATAACAGACAGGATCCATAAATGGATCAAAGAAATATAAAACCATTAACACAAATTGCTACTGGCAAAACAGGGCAGATCAGAGAAAACATGAATCATCTTTACTGATCCCATATGATTTCTCTCTGCCTTTGCCCTTTCACAGCCTGAAAGTTTACATTTACACAAGTCCTCATTTTATTAGAGAAGAATTCATATGAATACATGCAGAAATAGCACTGGGGTAAAAATTCTTACCAGTAAATTCTGGAAATAAAGAAAACAGCAGATAGGGAGATAGGGTGTCAGGAGAGCTATTTAATTGACCTGGCTTTGCAGGCAAGAAGGATAGGACAACAGTACTGTTCTGAGAAACGAGAAATGCTGTGAAAATGTAAACAAGTGCACCGTGTTACCTATACAATCATCGTATGACTCAAGGGAATGGCCAACTCTCTTCTTCACAGTTTTTAAAATGACATGCATGTGCATTTGTTGTCTGTTAAATTTAGGGATATTAGATAAATATGTACGTAACATACACAAGCATCATCTATTAACATCTAGATAATGAAAAAAATTCAGGTGGCCCCATAGATCCTGGCCAAGAAAGAAACGACACAGCTGAGAAAAGCTTTCACTGGGTATTGCAGCAGTGATTCTACATTGTAGCAGGCAACAAGCACTGCTCTAAGCCTTTCACCAGTGTAGGATCCTGACTAACTGTCTGACACCCACGTAAGCTACCCCTTGTGACAAGAAGGCCAGACGCTCTTGGTCAGCTGACGTCCCATACCCAGCTTCCCTCTGCACTAACCACTCAACAAAACCAAGCCGCAGTCTCACACTGGAAAATGTCCCTCCTACCCTTCTTTTTTCCCCTCTTCCTTCCTACATAAACTGATGACTGAGGTGGAAAGTCATCTTACGAAACACATCTTAATTAAGCTCCGCAACAATACATTAGCAAGAGGCTCAAGAAGATGATTATTTTTCAAATGGAATACCCTACGTGCACTAGGTGTACAATGCAAAGACGACCACAAATTCCCAAACATTGCAGGAAGCGTACTAACGGAGGCTAGAGAGAAAGCGACAGGCCGATCAGCTGACCAAAGTCTGAACTCTGCCATCAGAAGCATACATACAGCAGTGGGAAATTATATCAAAGCAGAAGCAGCATAATAATGATCAGCTCTTGCAACAAAAAGAGTAAACAAGCATTGAATAAGCGCAGAGAAACAGCTAAGGTTTCAGAGGTAGGTTGTTGAACACCGTAAGCTCATACTGGCACATCTGCACTTCAGAAGTGCAGGAGGCAAGGGAGGAACAGGTTTGCATTACCCCATAAGGCAGCACACAGTATCTCAGAATTGAATCTCTTCTTGTATTTGCGAATCTCTGGGGTATCACTCTGTGGTCGCGTATTCGTGGGATTCACATTGACAACTGATCCTTTCCGTGTAGGGTCTTGCCTTATTGCCTCTGATCTCATTGCTTCACTAGAAAAACCTACTGAAATAAAGAAAAGTAAAGTGCATGTAATAACCCTTAAGTGCTAAATTCCGGCCATATTTTCTTTACACCAAACAACCCAAATCAGTAACTGAGAATATTGAACAAGTCTTTCTTTTTGTAAGAAATGTAAATGGAAAAAGAAATAAACTATGCCATCCACTGCAAATCAAATAAAAAGCATGATGGTAACGTTCGTAAGTACTTTAAAGAGCCACTGAAGTCACTGAACCCTTTTTCAATTGCTGTCTTCAGCTACTTTACTTACCCACAGAAGTCACAGTTGTCCCACTAGATGGAGAAATCTGTAGTAATCTGGGGTCTATAAAAGGTGTAAAGGAGGAGGAAGATTTGTGTTTCTGGAGTGTGTTACTAGCGGACTGAGTCTGCAATGTAAATTTCAACTTTATTAATATTAATGACAATAAAAAGCAAGGATAACAACAACCAACATTTTTAAGTCACTACAGAATTATGCTACAGAGCCTCCCCAAGCTTTTATACTTCTTTTATAGATACACAATGCACTGCAGGCCCCACACCTGAACTAGATACATATGCACACTGTACACATTACAGTGAAATGTAATTAGCTAAATCATTGGCCCTGTCACCTCAGCTGCTAGTGAAGATTTTTAGGACTGGCCACTACAATCAGGCACAAAGTGAGGGAATGTCTCTTTTTTTAAAAAAATCTGCTTAAATGTATCTATACTATCTTATCTGCAAGCTGTCCACTACCTATAATTTTTGAATTTATGAAGCATGTCCTGAAGTGAGCTAGTTTAATAAATGATGAAGTTTGATCTCTTGGCTTGTGCAACAAAATCAGAACCATCTGGGATCAAGCATTCACTTCTACCATGGATTATGTTTCAATGTCCACTACTGTTCATTCTCCCTATTTTGTTTAACCTGAGCCTCTTGCCAGAAAGCTGCAGCAGGTTCTTCCACCTTTATTTGACAAAGCAACATATTAAACCTGTATCGAACAAAGGGGCTCATTAGTGTGGAAGGTGTAGCAAGCGGTGATATGAAGCTATGAATATGTAGTGGATAAAATCACTGGTGCTTGCTGAGTGATGCGGTCTAAACATGAAAAGACATAAAGAAAAGACGACAAGTGAAACAATGACTGTTAAAAGTGGAAATGGAACGACTTAAAAACCCTTGCCAGTTTAGTATTATAGTGACAACATTGCATACTGAAGCAGAATGGGACAAGTGAAAAAAAAAAAAAAGTACATATATAAAGGGTGTGCATGTGGGTGAGTTACACCAAGCAGTACTGGGTTTTTGCTCAGCTTTATGCAAATGTAGTTAGAGGCACTTTATCGTGAACTAATCTTCAACCTCTGATCTTTCTAAGCCTCTGCTCTGCAGAAAAAATAGCAATGGGTCTTAGGAGTGTATCACTCCCCTGCACAGCTCAAAACCGAAAGGCTCCTTCGCCACCAGCCACTGCCACAGCCTCCACTTCCCAAGCTGAGTTAACTGAACCCTGCTTATTTATTGCTTAGATCAAAGTAATGAGCAAGGATATCTCTGGATCAATCAACTGATCTCTATAACCTACAAGAGTATGCTTTTAGAAAGATCAAAGACCAACAAAGCATAGCTGAAAATTAAGTATTACGCTAGCCAAATTTCCAGGAGGAAACCCTCCCACCCACCCTCCTGCTACATGGTTCGGAAGCATTGATCTTGTGGTAAACACATGTATTGCCATCAGCCTACCCAGCTCACCACAACCTCTCCTTCTCGTCATACCGCTTGCATGCCTACATGGCAGGAGGGCTCTACCCTGAGAAGCAGCAGCTTCTTTTCCCCGAGTTTTGCTTCCCCTGTACCACTCCTGCTTGTATACAGAAAGGGGGTCTCCCCAGGAGACAGGCTGGCCCCCCAGTCAGGAGTGGAGCCACCACACTGGGTTCCTTGCTTGCTGCTAGGGTTGGTAAGGGGCAAATGATGCCCTTTGTTCACGCGTGTGCACCACCTCTGTGGTGAGGGGTTACACACACGTGAAGGACCAGACTCGTCCACCAGCGCTTGGTGAGTAAGGGAAGGCACCATCCTGGGATCAGCCCAGGACAGCAAGAGGGAGCTTCCCCCTGTGGCAAAGCCTTGCTTCTCCACCTGGACACAACCGGCACTGGTGGAGAAGAGTCATCTTTACACAGCTGCTTTTCAAAGTACACACATGCTTGGAAAAAACCCAAAGATTTTCCCTCATTCATTATTCCAAAACAGCAATACTGCAGGGTTTTAGAACCCTCCTGGGCAACACCTGGTTTGTTCACCCAGCCCATGTGGCAAGTTTTTAAGAATAAAATCCCTCCATGGCTGCTGCCACTTCCTCTGCCAAAGGGTGAGTTTCCACAAGCAGCTCCTCATACGTGCGGAATTACTAGCCCAGCCTTTACTGACAAAGCCAAAATTAACCGCTAATTTTTAAGAGGCACACTGCTTGCAATTAGCCTGCTCCCGGAATAAAACAGAATTAAAAAATAAAAGAGTATTGGCTTGAAAATGCAATAGTCAAGTTTAGTTTAAAACGAACGCCATGCAATTAATGACTCACTAAGAGGAAGCAAAAATAGTAAACTGGCAAGTTTGGCATGGGACTGCTCTAGAGTTAAGGGCTTCTTACACAGAACTGAAATGTGTTATTTGGGGGGTGGGAACAAAGGTGACAGAAAAAAAAAGCAGGGGAGATTGGCTGGAGTTCCTTTGCAAACTAGCTACTAGGCAATGCTGCTAATAACCCTACGAAAGCAGCCAGCTGTGGTGTAAGACATACCTCATTAGTAGTTAGCTTGTCCTGGGGTGTCTGTGGGGACATGGTGGGTGTCGGCTGGCTGGAGGATGGGGAGGAGGAGGTGGAGGAAGTGGAGGAGGAATGGCTTTGCTGTAAGAGATCTGGCAAGAGGTGAATGCGACCGGCAAAGCCATTGCTCTCATGATGGCTGGCACGCTTTTTGTCAACTGTACTCTGTAGAAAAAACAGGCACACTTGTCTTGCTCAAGTGCTGCTTAAAGGTCTATATCCCTAACAACCTCTCTCCTTCTCTCCCTCGCTCACTTCCTAGCTTTTTACATTTATTTATTTATTTTTTAAAAATAAGCTGATAATCCATGCCTTCATGCCTGGATGGAAAGGGAAAGTGGGCAGAGCTACTAGAACTCAGCAAATCCCCACATGGCAAGCAAAAGCTTAGTTTGTGTGGTTGACTTGCACAGCCAGTTCCACTAATTAACAGAAGAGTAACTGTGCTGGTAAGTCTTCCACCACAACACGGACAAGCACTTCTTTTTTTTTTTTTGGTGGGGGGGGATGAAGGGGAGGGGGAGGATTTCTTCCCCTATTGTTTTTGTTTAAAACTAACTTAAATCCTATACAGATACGAGCTTGGACTGTCTGGTGAATGCCTTCAGCTAACTATTTAAAACAATAAGCATGAAATCTTAATTTTCAAACCAGAGGGCTCAATTAAGAAATTGGCATTCAGTTGTGAAATTCAGAAATGCGATTACCGAGGAAACTCCTATAAGCTAGCATGCTCATTAACACATGAGCTCATTTAAAAGCAGGGAATCATTATCTTTCAGAGGCACAAGAATGTGATATTTTCGGAATCAAAGGCAACACAGCACCCTAGCTCTGTCCACGTTCTCTGCCTCACCACCTATTTTGCTTCTCCGTTCCCCCACACTAACCATTGCATGAATTTGTATGTACGTGTGTGTGTATGTTATCTGGGTGGTCTGTATGCCCTCAACTACAGGTTCAAAATAAAAAAACCCTGAATGCTCCCCCCCAGCCTCCCTCCCAGCCCCACTCCTAGGAGCCACGTTTGGTTCTATGGTGAAACTAAACAAAGTTCTTGCTCTAGGTACTTGCTCCACACACCTGCAGCTTTTCTACCCTTCTCTCCCACAGACTTTGAGGTATGCTGCACGGTGCTGCCATGGGTGTCACTGGAAAGCATGCAAAACAGTAGCAAGGGGTGAAGGGCTACTCTCCTCTTTGCATGCATCAAACATCTTGCTCATCTGAAATCCACTACAGCTGTGTCTTGGTAATACGAACAACAAATATAATGTAGAAACAGCATGGGTGAATGAGCGAGTGGGTTAATGAGCACAGAAAAGGTGCAGCGCTGCACAGGGAAGGAAAAGCAATACCTGTCGGACAATTAAGGTGCCCTCCTTAGAAGGAGTCAAGGCAGGTTCACTCTCCACATCGTCATGGACGATCATAGTTTTCACTGACTCTGTTTCACCATTGCTCAAGTTCAATGTTGACCTATTTGCCGGACAAGAAATAACTGGAGTGAGATAACAACATCTGTGCCCTAGCTTTCACTGCCCTGCACCAAGGCACACTCAAAATTAATTTATATTGTGACTAGAGTGGAATATTTACATCACCTGCCTAGAAAGGGTTCGCTATTAAAAAAAATAAAAAAAATAAAAGTCAGGAGTTTGTTAAACACTGCTTCTTGTTTTATAACTAATCAAAGGGAGAAGAGGGAAAGGACATAATTTATAGAAGCCTATTTTTTGAAAAGATTACCCTCAGTGTTTGAAAAAGTGAACGTCTGCTCACAGATTGTTGTAAGCTGAAAGAACTAACATACAAGTCAAAATACCCAATGTCCTTTTCCTTCAGCCCCCCAAGAGGGAAAACAGAGGCAAAACATGGAAGAACTAACACTGCTCGGACATCATCTGGTCCAGAAGTAGATTCGTCTGCTCCTTCTTGTTCCATATCATCGTCTTCCTCATCTGTTGTCCCTGACTCCTCACTTGAGGATGAATAATCCGTCACTTTATGTGGAGGTCGCACATCCTCTACCGCTCGCAATTCTTTTGCCAATGCAGTTAAATCCTGATAGGAGAGGGAGGAAAAAAATGTTACAAGGAAGAGAGGAAAAGAGTTTGCAAGACAACCCCATTGGATTAGCACCTGAGTTTGCTCACTTGCCCGCTGCTGTGTTTCCATAGCCCCAACAGTATTGTTTCCTTTGAGTTATTCATTCCTGATAGTTACCAAAACTCACTTTGTGATAAATTAAAGCACTGAAAGACTCAACCTAAGGAGGCTTTGCCATATTATAGAAAAATATGTATACTCTGAATCCAAAGTATCCCGATTATGACTTCAGTTTATCCCACTACACCATCTGAAGGACATATATAAGCACCTGGACCCACTCTCACACCGTGGTTGATTGTCACAGTTCATTTTCCTAAATTTCGCAGGTTAATAGCATCCACCACAAGAAATCTAGGTGTCAAGGTAGCAGAAACATCCTAAGACTGCACCACCCAAGGCACAGTTGCAGAAAGATGATCTCTTTGAAACATTTTGATCCATTTCCTGTTGCATGGATCCACGCTAAGGAGTCCTCCTGAGAATTCAGATTCATTATCATGGGACATAACCTGTTTTTCTGTCTGCAGCTTGGAGTGTGGGCAAACCAGGTTTGCAGTCAGTGCAATCTGCTCTCAATTGTATAGCTACGCTTAATTTAGCTGAATACAATTTATGGAGAATACTTCACACGTTATACTATCAGAAGTGAAGGACCAGCCTCTATGTTTCTTTAAGGAAGCAGCTTTGACAGATTTGGCTGCTAGTGCAGTATCATAATGACGAGAGAAAAGAGTTTTAAGGAAAGTTGGGAAAACCCACTGTGATCCCCCAGATACAAATAGACATATAGCTGTAATCAGCTGTAAAAGCAGCGAGATAAAGAAAACGTCAGAAATCTTTCAGAGAAAATAGCAACAATTTAAGGTCTTACCACTTCTCCCTGCACCATTCAGCCCAGCATTGCCACATTCAGGTCAAATGCATGATCATTGGTCCAGCCCCAGGAAGGAAGCACAGGATTGAAAGAGAGAAAGGCAAAGGTTAGGAAGGAAGAAGACCGGAGAGCAGAAATCAATTCCAGAAGCAGAGCAAATTCTCGTGTTTAAAGTACTGTGATGTGTGCAGGCAACTGCAGAGACCAGGACATGCAGCTGGGCCCACAGATACAAACTCCAACTCAAGCTGAAGTTCACCCCCAATAGCATCATGAATGGAAGCTCACACTATGTTTTGTGGGCCTACCTGGAAGAGAGGGGGGACAGGGGAAAGCAGAAGCAACTTACAGCAGGCTTGATAGGTCTGAAGACTTCCTTTTTCTCTTCAGGCTTTTTAGGTGCACTTTCATGACGCTGTGATGGCGAACCCTCTGATTTGGATGATGCTGCATGTGTCAAGACCCCGAAAGTAACACAGAACAAAACAGATTAAGCAGGGAGCTAAAATATGTTTTCTTACTTCACTTTGGAGTGGGGAAGAGAGGTGAGAAGGTGGTGCCTGACAGCAAGACTTAAGTTTCACTCGTTCACTACTACATTGTCCCTGAAGAACAATACAAAAAACCATCATGAGCTACGATCTGTATAGATGCAGCTGACCTCTAACTGAAGCCAAAGTAAACAGTCACACAGTCATAAATCAAAGAGGGTAACTTGAGTGTGGCCACAAGCTGGAAAACCTGCACCAGCATCCAATGTACCTCAGCTGAGACCTATCCATAGCAGTCTGCACCCCTTCAGCAACCACCGAGGTGATAAGCAACAAGCATCAAAAGGTGCCCTTGCCACACAGGAGGAAGGGAGCTATGAGAGCATGGAGACTGTGCTGTTTCCACATGGGAAAAAGCAGCAGTGACTGAATGTGAATCAGAGAACACTGAAACACTTTCACAACGACTTCTGCACCCAGCCAAGGGGGATACTGGAAGCTAATCCATCTCTGGTCTTTCCCAGTGAGGGTTATCATCCTTCATTAATGAGTGTTGCATGACTCAATAAATTTATAAACACGACATTACAAACGTTGGGGGAAGGACTTACATCTCATCCGGAACCGCTCTCCAGACCCGCTCTGAGAGCCAGGGTGGGAGCCAGGCTGTGAGCCGGAGTTGCTTGAACCTGAAGAACTGCCACTGCCTGGTCTTGGTACAAGCTTCTCCACCCTTTCCCACAGCAGACGAGGCTCTATATTGCTGTATCAGGGGAGGAAGGAAAGTCTTTGTCATGCATTTCAGTTCCAGATTCATGTTTCTAAACTCAAACATCACTATTCCTCAGTGTTATGCTAATAACTCAGCTGAAAGAGCACTTAACACTGAGCTGAGGGCATCAGTGACACTTCACAACCCAAGCAGTGGCTCTTTTTGAAATACCGATTACCTTATTTAGGATGGTAAAATCCCCAAATTTATGTGGGTGTAACCTATTCTTTTTCTTTGGAACTGGCTACCTGCCATTCTTAGGTATCTCATCTAAAGTGGACAGTTCTTTCAGCCTGCATGCAGAAGGTTTAAAATTGGCTCAGAAGTACCCTGGCCGCCCAAGTACAAGCCAGAAAGCCAGCAATGCCTGTCCCTCTGAGAATACCCTCACCCCTGCCCAGTGAGCTAACTCCAGGGTGGCCTGTCCACAGGTGCTCTGCTGAGCTTGGGAGGCAGCCCCTTCCTCTTCCCTTTCCTGACCTCAAATGCTCTGTGTCACATAGCTCATGGATGCTTCTCCCCCTCTTAAAGTCTGGTTCTGTCTGAGAGGCCAGAAAGTTTGAGATCTCTTCACTTTAGATGTTGCAAACACTTCTGCTGCCAGTAATCCCCACAGTATGCCCAAGATGACCTGCTGCACCAAAAGGCAAAGATATTCATGAATGGCCACATGTTTTCAGTAATCTTAAGGATATTTTGAAATCATTGCAAAAGCTACAGGGCAAGGGAAGATGAAATTTTGCCAGTGTTGGCACACGTGCTACACCAAGGAAAATTAATATTAATCACTGCTGAAAAGGGACCCAAATTCATCCTCCTTTCACATCCAACAGACAATGCCAAAACCTCTCTGGAAACGCCTGGCTTCCCATGAGACTTTTTCTTCCAATGCAGGAAAGGCGAGGACATGTAGGCTTACAAACCTCGTGGAGTTTCTTTGACCTGCTTGGTTATTTTGCTGCCCACTACCCTGCAGTGGAGAATCACGGCGGGACAGGACTGGTGATCGGGACGTTGTTCTCACAGGTACCTTGGGAGAAAAAAGGTTGTATTAAACGCATGAAGAGGAGAGAGAGAAGAGGAAGATTAAACCTTTCCCGCTACAGAATATATTCTTAAGATTTTAACAACACTTAATTCTAAATCCAAGCTAGCATCGATGACCAAAAGCAATAAACAAACACCTACAAAACCAAGAGCCTTAGTTGGGATGCTGTTCAGAATTTGCAGAGAACTCAAACTTTAGCATGAACATTACCTAGTGTTTAATAGTTACCACACAAACACATACACACCCTGCTACACTCCACTACCAAGACATTTAAAAAGAATATGGCATTTTGACTGAAGCAGGGGAGGCACAAAGCAATTTGCTGAAACAGCATGAGAATTAGGAGAATAAGCTCAGGGGAACCAAACAAATGCCCGGGAATGGATCAGCAGAAGGCAAAGACTGGTGAGGGAGCAAGAATATACTCAGAAGCAGCAAATCCCAGTGGATGGGAGGGGGGAAGGGGGTTGGGAAGAGGAGAGGAGGAGGAGGAGGAAGTATATTGAATGTTTCCTTTTTGTTCAGTTCCATCTCAATTTTAAACGTGTGTATGATTCACAGTTTGGGTTGCTAACAGATGAACAGGAAAATTAACTCTGAGCAATAACCTCAGGGATATCTTAAATTCTTTCCTGAATATGGTAATGATTCGTTAACTTTGCATAATAATTGTCTCTCTGAAATAGCTGCATTCTATAAATAATTGCCAATTTCATATGAAGCTTCAATATTGTACTTTATTATCATTAACCCATTGACTGAACACCTACATTATGATCTGCCTTCTAAAATACTGTTACCAATGCTGGCACAAGGGCACGGTCTTCCCAGCGCCCAGGGTATCACATCCTTAAAAAAATAATAATTAATAATGAAAAAAAATAGCACACATCTGTCTTTCTACTCCTTACCCTTGGAGGCACCTCGTCACTGTCTGATCTAGCCCAAGCCTTTTGGGTGGGGTCGGGTACCTCCGACTTAGAGTCAGAACTCTGATTTAGCACTTCACTGCGTGAAGGTGGATATGGGTCCTGGGAACGAAGATGGTGATGAGCAAATTTGGGAGAAGGGTCACTGAAGGAATGGGATCGCGAGACAGGGGAAACATTGTTCTTGAGAGATGCCAGATGGGACCACTGTACCTTACAAGAAAACAAAACATAAAACATTCAATGCGCTCAGTATAACTGGCTTTCCAATCAACACAGAATAAAGGCAGGTGGGGCAGGGAGGGACAAATTGGTTATGGCATTAGGTAAGCGTGGGGTGGAATCAATGCACTTAAAAGCAAGGCAAGCGCCCAAAGAACGTAACAGACTGAAAATATAGCACATACACATTTTTTTGTGAGATACGCTCTCCGTATACACATACACTGGTGCTGCCCAGAAGAAAAGGGGAACTAATATCTGCACTGTGAGCCTGAGTACAAAGGCCACTCAAGACAGAAGTCGCTTTCTGTTCCTCAGTCTTCAGTGGGCTTTGGTCAGGTCTCATGGCAGCACTGGTGGGCTGCAAAATTTGAAGCAGTTATCCAATTAAAGACATGTACAAAATTAAAAGAATGCTATAAAATGTGCAAACCAACAGACACTTACATTACCTAAAAAATTTAGGAACCAGATACAGTTCAGAACTTTTGTGGAAAGACCGTAACACAAAAGCCTTTATTCTTTTACAGTCATTGCAACACATATATAAAAAACCTATAATATATATTGTATATAGTATACATATGTACAATGCATATTATACTTACACCATATATGTACCATATACTGTACATATATACATATTTATACACAAACTAAGCACACACGTACACACACACGTATTCAATTACACATACTAAGAAGGTGCAACAGTGACTCCAGAGTTAAAACTTCACTGGGATTTCCACTGAAATCCATATTGACCGTTCAGCCTACTCCCTTCTTGTGCATAAACCTGCATTTCAGAGTTAATTTCTGAAACTGAGGAGAAGGAAAGGTCATAACTGAGGAACACACTGTTTTCACACCTAGTAATTAAGCAAAACTTTGCTTTCAACCCCAGTTTCAGATGGCTGATTGTATTTGTTTTTGTATGATTATTATTTCCTCAATTTTAATACACACAGCTGTTGGAGAGCCTGATTATCCTTAATATGAGTGGAAGACCCAAAGTTTAAAAGTAACTGGCACAGAGAGCATGAAGATACAAGTCCAATATTTGAAACAGTCATAGAGGTTTGAATAAAAGCCAGGAATTAATGAGTAAGAGATGAAGTTCTGTCCTGATTTCTCCCACTCTCCCGTCTGTTCAAATTCTCCTGTTGCCCAAAAGAGTTGCAATACCTAGTCACAATCAGGGACGGTTTTAGCTTGCACTGTCATCAGGAGACTTAATTTGAGAGAAGAAAAATTCTGCATGGAAACAGAGGAACTGAATGCAAAACTGTACTGTTTAATTTAGTGTATCTAAATCACTCAGAATTTACAGGCTGTGTCGAAGTTTTAGACAAAGGTTACTTTTTAAATTCATGCTCTAATTCCTGTGAGATACAGATACCAAGATCTGGAGGGTCTTCATTAGAAAACAATAGAAAGACAGCAGCCATGCAGCTCAATGGTTTCAACTTCTTTTTGATTTTCCAGGGGTGGTACAGAGCTCTATTTAGTAACTGTAAGCCTACTGACAACAAACTTGCTTTTCTTAGTCATGTTTTGTAAATCTTTTTGAAGCAGTGCTCATACTATTAAAAACCACTTGCTTAGTTAGCTTTTTTCACAAGAACTTAAAAACCCAGCAAGCTCACTTCTTCCCTGAGCATCCTTTTTGGTAGTAAATATCTTGCACAGATCAAATTCTGAATTATAAAAGTGTACTGCAACTGTCACCAGTGTTTTGCCCACCATTCCACTGTTGCACAGATAATAATGGGATGCAACAGTTCTAATCTAGCTCTAATATTAAAAAAAAACAAACCCACACCCAAACAACACCTAAACCACAAATCCATCAGCTTTTCAATAAAATAAGGAAAAACAGACAAAGCAAATCTACTGAATAAGCTGCTTTGTGTAACAGTGCTACCCTTTACATAAAACTTTCTAAGCGCCAAGATCTGCAAACTTGAAGGAAACATGCTGGGACTTCTGAATTTCCTCCAGGCTCACCAAGACTTTCCTGGGCACTTACCTGGGGCTCCATAGGCCTCTGCAGGGCAGGCTGAGCAGGTTCTGAGTTTCCATTGGAAAAGGACTCTGATCTTGAAGGCACTGGTGGCTCCAACACTTTGCCCATCTGCTTAGACTGTGCTTCAGGGGAGCCCTGATTAGTTTTTCTAAATCTCTCCTCCACCTAAGCCAAAATAAATGGAGGTTAAGCCTGGAGTCAATAAAACTAATTACAGTAGAAATATGAAGGTGAGTACCACCTCTCCTTTACCATAAAGAAATCAAATACGTTTGAGGCTTGGCAGGATTTTTTCCCTACCACTTTCACCAGTACTGTAAAACACAGTGTTTTGTGTTGGCAAGTATGCCAATATGGAAAATCCAAACTAGGAAGAGAGGGTACAGCAGACAGTAAGATGTGAAGTGGTATGACAAGACCATTATGGAGCTACTTTCTGCCTAGACTAGTTATCCATCAGTATTTTCCTCACACAAAAAAAAAAAAGGATATATGAAAACAGAAACGATTTTACAATACAAAAGTACGTTTCCCATTGCTATCCCTTACTGTAGTTACCCACCTTACTCAACCAATGTTCTTTGATCATCTGCTTTCCTGTGCTTGTCTCTTTGGCAATGCAAGAAGAGATAGGATATGCTTTTCCACCCGGTAATACTGGAGGCTGTTTTGCTTTAGGTACGAAATTGTAGGACTGGTCACCCTCTCTTTTATCAGACAATCCCAACATGACCTCAAAGGCTGCAGAGAACAGTCCCAGTATCTTGTTCCTGGTTCTCAGGGAGGTGCAGAAGTGATTGTACGCTAACCCCAAGAGCTTGTCAAGAGGAAGACTAAGTCAGAAAGTGCTCAGTCCTCAAAAGAACATCAAGTGAAGTCCTCATGCAGAAACATCGCCTCTTCCAAGGTCGCAGCATTATGAACAAAGCAAGAGGTAAGAAGGGCAAGAGATGGAGGGAGGCTCCAGGCAGAAAGGAAATATCCTCCCATTTCCTAAGATGATCTGTTGCTGGAATCAGGGTAGCGTGTGCGTTTCTGCCAGGGGAGCTGCCGCTGAGGAATGCTGAACTCCCAGCACTTTATCAAAGCGTCAAAGAAAGATCAAACTGGCAGCTTGGGTTCATTTCATTTGTTGAGATTCTGCTCACAAGATTTGCTTTAACTCACGCCTGGAGCACAAAACCAGTATTGGGGTGATTTCCTAATTGTTCCCTAGCAGTGATGGTCTGGAGAGACTGGCTGTTCATGTACCCATGTGAGAAGACAGAGACAAGTCTCCAGGACTCCTTAGCTGGGCTGCTTTACAAATCCAGCCTGCCTCCGCTTTCCAAAATTTGAGGACGGTAACAGTTTGCCTATGGGAACGAGCAGATAAGCTTCTGCCAGGTCTGCACAAAATACACTATGTCTTGGGAAATACAGCGATAATGGAGGCAAACATCTCCACCATACAATCACTCTCACCACTGTGTTCAACTTCACAGAACCATCCTTTAAAGGTTAAAAAACAGGCCAGACTCCTTGTTATGAATAGAACAAGGAAAAGCCTTAAGTCTTTCTTGTCTGAAGAAACAGGCTTTTATGTCCCTAGCTGTAGATGATGGGAGGTTTCCTCCACAAAGCACACAAACTGCACAAGCCACATGTCCTTAAAACCAGGCAAGAGGTGGGAAGGAGACAGCCAGTGCATCCCTGGATAGAAACAGGCCTTGTTCCAGTCATCTGACTGTCCGGACCAGAAAACAGTATTAAGGCTCATTTCTTGCTCTAATCTCTCCCCTTGTTTCCCAGAGCCAATCCTAGAAGTCCTTTTCCTTATATTCTCATTGCCACTGGAATGGAAAAAAAAAACCCCTAATCCCCATTAGACTTTGCCAGAACAGGAAAGTTAGCCCACTTTGGCTTATCATCCTGATAGACAGCATTTCCATAGATGGAGACTTTCTCTAGAGAGCAGTATACCTGAAAGTATGAGGCACAGAATACTCGCTCTCCAACTCCCCATGTCAAGAATGACATTAGAGTTAATGCCTGCTTTTGAAATTAACTGGTGTTGCTCCCACTGCCAGGCACCAGTATCTCACAGCTATACTTCTACCACACGCACACAGCCATCTCTGGGAAGATGTGACTACTAACACAATTTTTCTGTGCCTTCACTTTACTCTTAGATAGAGCAATCACAAAAGAAAAAGACCATGACAGAAAAATAGCTGAGTCAGTGGTTCTGCTAAAGGATGTAACACACTGAATCTTCAGGAGTTTCTCTCCTTTTCAATTCTGAAAGGAAAATAAGAGACGAGGAACAGAGATGGTTCTACATCCCTCCAAAGCCAGCCTTCAGGTTGGACATGAGGGCTGGAATGGCACTGTGCGTTCACCAAGGCGGGTGAACAGGAACAAGGACAGAAGGGCTAGTTCCATGCCTGCACCACCACATACCAGACAAGTCTGAACTTCTTCCAGGAGAGACACACGTACCAGATACTTCAATCACCAAGAGGAATGGATGAGAGAGCACAAATATGGTTTATGAAGAACTTGGGCAACAGCATCTACAAGAAAATGAGTTTGTGTTCATCAAGCCCAAACAGCAGTACTTCAAAGGCAATGAAGTGCAACTGGACGAAGGTGGACTGAATGCTATTTTATCATGTTCAACAGCCCCAAGGATTTTTTTTGTTCTTGTTCCAAAATGTATTTACCCAGTTCCCACATGCTGCTGATGAATGCCATTAAGAGCTTTGACCAGTATTGCCCAGTCTAGTGGTTTGTGGGCATAGTGGTGCTCAAGGGAAACATAAGAATAAGACCGCTGAAAGAGAGCCAAGTATGCACCAAAGAGGCAATTACCTGCTTAGCCATGTTACCCATGGACCAGTGAAGACAGGGGACCACTCACTGAAACAAACAGCACTCAGTCTACAGTGAGAGCTCAAAGTCCAAGAAGGCAGCACCACAGAGTTTCATAAGAGCAGGACGTGATCTTAGAAGAGAATACTTAACACTTCAAAAATGAAAGGAATGAAATTCAGATTTGTGTACGTGAGAAGGGTATTTCCAAGAGCATGGGCTAAAGCACCAAATGTGTAAACAGGTGCCGTATGCGAGCATCCCTCATAGGTTCGTGCTTTCCAGTTGCATCACAATTCCCAATCACCAGTACTTGCCAGAGACACAGACCACCAACTGCACCAATGCCTCCTGTGAAAACATGTCTGATGAAGTGCAGACAAGATTAACTTCCTGATGTGATGCTTCCAAAATCACATCTCCTCAGTCTGCAGCCTTCCAGAATTTCTTTCCACCCTTTATATGTCAAAACTCTGAACTCTAATGACTGCAGCAAAAGTACTCAGAAGTATCCCTCAGATTTGGAAATCAGCACCCAACTTTTTAAATATCCTGCCCCTTATGAGTGACGCTTTCCCTCTGACTGTACTATAGCAGGACCACAGTCACGATGATGCCAGCAGGCAGGGGCAGAGGAGCAGGTAGCAGATTCCTGCCCACAAGCAGGACTTACCTCACGCGCTCTTTCAGCAGGCTCATAGTGGGATTTTGGCTCAGGGGTGTGATAGCTTTGTTTATTTCTTTCTTGCTGTTGCTGCTGCTGCTGCTGCTGCTGTTGCTGCTGCCGCCTGTGATCATGCTGCAGTGACAGGAGGTAGGCTTGCTCCTGCTGCAACTGGCGCTGGAGTCGCTCCGCCTGTCGGTGTTCCTCCATCTCTCGCCATCTGTATTCCTTTGAGAGAACACGCGAGTAATTCAAGACATGACATTGACTGTATGGTGGACATGTCCCTATCCATCCCATTAAAAATGCACCTTTCTGGTTGTTGTTGCCTTTTTTTTTTTTTTTTTCTGGTTTATTTCATTGTTAAAGTGTAACGAAGAGCTAAGTTAGACCAATATGGCATGTGTCTCGTGTTGGGAAAGTTGAGAGTGTACTGCTAAGCTTGACATGATTGGAGAGTTATGTCAAAACTGATTTTTATCGGAAGGGGAAAAAAAAAAAGTTATTTACACTAAATCCAGTGTAAAGTTCATAAAACAATAATTTAGACCAACACTAGGCCATTGTATCCCGGGGTGGATTTACATATCATGGGTGCTTTTTATCTGCAACATAAGCACTCTAGTTCTTCACTGAATGCCAAGGTCTGTTCAGAAACTCGACCACCACACCAGAACTGTTCCACTTTAGCATAAAGCCTCCTCTTACTGCCCAGAAAGCAGTGTGACCATACAGCACTTCTCATATGTGCCTGTCAACCCACGACGCTAGCATAAATGGCCTTTTAATCAAGCTCCTTTGTTGTCATACTGTCAGTGCAGCTGTGCCCGACTGAGGGAAGCCTAGGACTGGCCGGATAAATGGATCCTATAGCTACTGAACAAAACAGATACAGTGCTTTACCAGTAACATGGCCTGCTCCTGGAGCAGCTGCTGCTGTAGAATTTCCAAGTGCCGCTGCTCCTCTTCTAGCTGTCGCCTGATATACTCCTGTCACATAGAAATTACCCAGCAATAAATTTATTCAAAAGGAATGCATCAGAACCCCCTGGGTGGAACACCACACGCTACTTCCCCAGTTCAGCTTTAATGAGAAACGCACTTCAGGATGGATTAGTGCCTGCGGAACAATTTAGGAAGGCCTGCCTCCTGAGCATCGGATTTTGGCCCCTTCCGTTCTGAAATTTGGACTCCTGCAAAAGTTGCCGGCACGGGCCAGAGCTCATTTACATATTTTGGAAGTGGTTTCAAGAAGCAGCAAAATGCACTTGAAGGTTTTGGAAAGTTAAAACACAGCAAGTCTGACTCAACACAGCCAACACAAAGTCACATGCAAGTTGTATTAAACATTAGTTTGTTGCGCTGGTGCGATGAACTGTTAGCAACAGCTAGAGCCAGGCTTAGTGTAGGCAGACCTGGAGCAAGCTCCCCCAGAGGGGCTCTGCCAAGTGCAGTTGGGACCTGCCCTGCCATCTCCCCTGCTGCCCTCACCAGAAGCTTCTCCTGAGCAGACGCTGCCAGCCTTGCTGAATTATGCGATGGTTATGACACAAACAAACATCCACCAGGAAACGGGTATTAGACCAAACTCGCTTGCTCTTGCCATCTAGCCATCTCTTCTCCTGCAGCCTCAACAGGTCGAGAGGTTTACCCGCTGCTTCGCCTGACCCCCTGGAAGAACTCAAACTCTGAAGCACCAAACCCAAGCTGGTAACATCCTATCATGCAATTAATGGAATTATGTAACATGTGCATGCGCACACACACAAGCACACGCACACGTTTACAGTGTATGCATAAAGAAATTAATGGATCAGTGATACAGTGATGGGAGCTATAGAAAGTCTTGTGACAGACTGATGAGATACACTATACTGTTGTTACGCACATTGGCTGAGCCATAGTTTGGGTTAACAAAAATTCTAAGAGGGGGCATGTCTTTTCTTCTAAAAAAAAAAAAAAAAAAAAAAGATTTCAGAGTGGTTCAGCTTGGCCACATCAATTAACCATTTGTCATTATTGGCACTGTGCGTAATCGGCATTTCAACAGTTTAAAAAGCAGCTGGGGGAATACCCGGTGTCTGCCCAAAAGCAAATTGCTGTGCTGTAATTAGAGATCTTCCACATATTTATTCCCATTGGTTAGTCTTCTCTCCTTTTGACTCAAAAATCTTTGAAATATATGCAAACAGAATAAAATTCCCCAGTAACACAATCAGCAGTGATCTCAAATACAGCGACTTTCCGTAAGAAAAAATTAAGGTATATCAGGCCAAAAACAGCATTCCTGAAGTTAATGGGAAATTTACAATCAGCCTCTAGGACAGTAGTTTTGGCGCTTTATTTGGGATCAGTATTTTTCAGTACATGCACAGTAATTATTACCCTGATTTTCACCCCGATTAAAGTTTTTAAAGGATTTTAAAACATGCAAATGTCATGCATAAATAAAGCAGCTGAATTTCACGGTTTAAAAGGTTTCTCACCTGTACTTTCAATGTATTAAGGGCACACTGACACAGCTTAAGATATACTTGCTGCCCGAACTGGCATATGTTATTAGAGCTGATTTTAAATAGACAGAGTAAGAGAGAGATTGCATATTTAAGTTTTAGGAAGGAAAACCCTCTGCAGCTCAAAGGTTCCATCTCAAATTCAGAATATTCAAAGTTTATGATGAGCCTCTGACAGATTCTGGGTGCCAGAAGCTGACACACAACAGAGCTGCCCTTCTCTGGGAGGCCTTCTGTACAGGGGCATGTTCTGCAAGAACCACTGATCCAGCAAGACAAGCCTAGAAACAATTTTCAGCCCCACTGATGATTTTGCCAGTTCTGATGGATTTTAGTCAAGCCCAGGGGCACGAGCTGAATTTAGAATGAGTACCACAACAAGACTTCTTTTTTTGAGGAAATATTGAAGCTGCCAGAATTCTCCGTAAAGCCCTACAATCCACGTTAGTGCGTTTGCTGTCAGAGACAACAAAGAAGAAAGGGTCAGCGTTAGGTTGCCTCCAAGCTGCTTTAGGCTTACTAATTTTTAAAAAATTAAATTAGAGTTTAGAAGAAACAAACCTATTGCACATATATCTGTATCATGGACTCACCTGCTCCCTTTCTACCCTCCTCTTTTCCTCCTCTGCTCTTCTTCTCTCTTCCTCTTCCTTACGCCTCCTCTCCATCTCTTCCAGACGTCTCTTTTCTTCCTGTTCTCTCCGCCTTTGCTCACGCTCTTGTTGCCTTCGAGCTTCCCGTTCTCTTCTTTGTTGCTACAAAAAGGGAAAAGAAACCACAAAGTTTTACTTTTGTTGTTATCAAAGAAAGAGGTGGGGTTGTTTTCTACTGTGGAGAGAGGGATTTACCAGGACGGGCAAGCTCTGCAACTGAGTGACAAAACATTTTATGCAAGTGTTCCACCAGGAAACTAACACATACCCAGCACACAACTATCCCTAAAAGCAGCCTCGCGTATTCTCTCTGGTTTCTTCACACACACACAGAGTCACGTACCATATTGCTGACAACCGAGGTGTGGAAGCTCACTGCTGCTCTTCAACAGAGGCTCACACTGAAATCTCAATCTTCGAATAACTGTTGAACTCAAATCTTAATCTGAGTGACAATTTTCTTGACTTCCAACACATTATCTAAATGTTGCCAAAAGGGAATTATCAGCCCCACTGAATCAGCTAAAACTCAAATACAACTATCTGAGCTTTCGGTAAGCAGCTTCTCACAATTCATAGTCTGCTAAGAATTTGGTGGTGTTGGCCCAACAACCAAATTGAGTTAATGCACTGCCCAAAACTTTGCCTAAGAGAGAAGGAAGGCTGACGAACAGTACCTCAGCCCCACCCAGAACATCAAAAGCACCTATATGTAAAAGAGGAAAAACAGCTGAGCTAAGCTTTTACACTTACCACAGATAAGCTTTCACACATGACCCAAATATAAACTAGTGCTGATAAGTCTGCTCAAATCTGAAAAGAACCTGGAAAACAGCTCTAGAAAGCACGAACTGACTCATTTATGTCTACAGAACACCATGTATGACTTCAGAGGAGACATTTGAAATGCCCATACAGTCGTGACCAACTCTTCCTGCACTTCTACAGAAGCATCCAGTTACTACACCTACCTCGAAATCCCAGGCAGCCTCCCACAACTGCCTAAGTGTCAAAAGACCCAGCTGTCTCCTGTTCAACCATCAACTGGGAATATCTCTACATTTACTTCCATTATAGATTTCTATAATATGTGAAAATAATGTAGACGAAACTTAAACCAAAAAAAGCACACTCAAATTAAATCCCAAGAACAGAATGAAAACCTACATTGGTTATTCCTTTTCACATTTAGGTTAAGGTTAATACTATCATAAATTTCTGTTGAAGCAAAGCTGCCACAGATTTGTCAGTCTTCAGGCACTCCCAGTAGTCTTGCAAGAGCACTCAGACTAAGCTTTTATTTGGGTTCACCAATCCAAATCCTGGTGTGTGTTTCATAGTTGTGCTCAACTGAACAATCAAAGGCCAATCTACACTCCCCGAGTTACTTCACGGGATGAGCATGACTATGAAGCAACTGAAAACTCAACAGCCTTTTCCATCTTCTGCAATCAGTGCTGACATGACAGTGGAGAAGAAACACTAGGGGGAAAAAAGATGGTTAAGAATTAGTAGTACTTAAATAAAACAGGCTGCTTTCCCATTCTCTTTAACTAGCTGTAGTTTTGGGAAAGATGCAACTTTCTAGAAGACCATTGTTCAAATACACCCACTCTGTAATGATGATGTCTTCCTTCCTGGCCCATAGCATCATCCCGGGTTCACTACCACCTTACTGTGCCACAAGACATAAGCTCTTTTCTCCCCCATGTTTTCTGTACCTTCTCAGAAACACTGCTTCCTTGCTTTTGAATCTCCTCTACTAACTAAATGCATCTACCAGCCTTTTCTCTCTTGCTTAAGCAAGCTCTCTTCGATGAACGCAGATACAAAAATAGCAAAAGTGCTGCAAGGCAGCTGCCACACGTGGTGCATTTCATCGGTTTTACTGCTTTCCCTCCTTCATTTTTTAAGCACTGTAAAAGATTAAGCAGGCACTTTTATTTCTGAATATACGCATCTGTGTCAAACAATTTCTGTATTTAAGTCAATATATTCAGGTGCCTCTTGGCTAATCAAGTCTGACAGGCTCTTTGTTTAAGAAAACTAAGATGTGAAGTACAATAATTCTGTTGCCCTGAGGATGCAAAAGACAGCACACTGCTGACTGGTTAATATGCACATTTATCAACTCAAACACTTCTTAAACATATGAAGCCCGTCTGTCTTACAATACTGTGTTGACATTGTTAAGTGAATGTATTGCAGAACTTGGGATGGCATCATTCTCGCTACAAGGAAAATAGGCAGAGCTTAGGTCTTTTGGATGAAACAAACTCATCGCTTCTTGAATCAATGGAGAAGTATTCAACAATAATTATAAATAACTGAACTTAATATGAGAAAAGTAAGTTACAAATTGACTAAGAGACCTGATTTCCCATGGCATCATGAAATAAACAAAATCAGCTGTTAAAAGACAGCCAGATTGCTAGCTCAGCACTGATAGCAGACATTTATTACCCAGCAAAAGAAGGAGAAAAAAGAAGAAAAAAAAAAGAAGGATTGTCTGCCACCAGTGTCCATTTAAGTCAGATCTCCAAAGCACAAATGCGCTATTGTCTACGCACCAAAGTACACAGAGAGATGGGGTTTCTCGGCATCAATTCCGCCTTCCCATCAGACACCGCCTCAGCCCCTCGCCAGGCGGGCAGGAAGGTAGGCACCCGGCACCGCAAGAGCTGGCAGAAACACCCCACATGATCCGCTTATTCCCAGCCCTCACCGCAAGAGAAAGGTTTCCTTTCCCTTGCACATGGCCTTTGAAACCTGAGCATCAAACTACTGGCCACTAATGAAGTGGAATTCATGAACAAGCCCAGGGAAAGGAAAACTGCAGTGACAAGCATCTCTTGGGTCCTGGTCTACATCTTGTCGAAGCGATAGCAAAGCTGGTTGGTGGCAAGTCGCCGTCGACCCGAGCCAGCTTCAGAAGCAGCCCTTTAGCTGACTTCCTACCATCTTTCTGTCAGCACAAGGTCACCTTCCTGACTACCTCTAGCAACTCTTCGACAAGGACACAGTAAAGACCTGGTCACTGTCTTCTGTTTCTAAAACTTCAATTTCTGAATTTAGTTAAGTGTGATTGTTAGATATTATAGAATCATAGAATCGTTTAGGTTGCAAAAGACCTTTAAGATCATCAAGTCCAACCATTAACCTAACCCTGCCATCCCAATACTAAACAATGTCCCTAAGGACCTTGTCTACCTGTCTTTTAAATACCTCCAGGGATTTAAATACCTCCAGGGGACTCGACCACTTCCCTGGGCAGCCCATTCCAGTGCCTGACAACACTTTCAGTGAAGAAATTTTTCCTAATGTCCAACCTAAACCTGCCCTGGCACAACTTCAGACCATTTTTTTTTATTATTATTAGTATAATTCTTATCACACACTACAAAAAGGTCTGATGTAAAACACTGTTCCTGTACATGTCTAGCAGATACAGATCTGGATCCCCTGAAATTATGGATGCATATCTAGATCTTCTTTAGTTGGACATGGTATTACCGACTTTCTTGCATGTCAGATGAAAAGCTTATTTTCAAGGAGCTAACTGTTAACCAGAAGGTAAGGGGCAGAAACTCTTCAATGACATTTCAGAGATGCCAAAACAGAATTTTGACAGAGCCCGTACTGCCTGAAATTCCTGCATTTCACAAAATTGGCATTTATTACTCCAACAACAACAAAAAAAAAATACAGAAAATACAGTGCCAATACTCTGACTCCTTGTCTGTTTTCAGGGTGCATTAATGATGATCTCATAATGGTACCCAACATCTCCAAACTGGAAGACCATGCAGTGGAGCATGATTTACCAGGAGGGGGCAATGCAACTACACACGCAGCTGGTGTATACCAACGAATTCAGGACCTCCTTCATACAGTGAAATGCTGAAGATAAACATAGATCCTCTAATTTTATATTCATAAAATATTATTACTCTGTCTTATATTCCGATGAAGGTTGATAAATACATATATTAGTGATTTCTTTCACAAAGAATTAGGTAGCCTGGTATCAGCTTAGGAAGAGGGTTGGAAAGATTAATAGACTTTTGCTTTGCCCACACTATAGAGAAAGCAGAAGTAGAACTTCTTACTCAGTACCAATCCAAACTGCAAGCAATTCACATTAAGTAGATACGATAATCTCCCCTCCTGTAAAAGAAACAAAGCCCTGGCAAAAATTGCCTGCAGGTACACCTACATTAGCATCTTGGTTCAGATCAGGAGTGCTCTTTTGAAGTGAATCATCCAATCATCTCCACTTACCAGGTTTTGTTTCATATTTTGAAGCTGTCTTGAAGTGCCAACCACTCCTTTTGGATGAAATTAAAAAGGCAGATGCACTTCAACCACAAGCAGGCATGCAGTCTAGACCTCAGCTAATCCAAAGGAACTCCTCCTGTCTTCAAACACATGGAGTGAAGTCTTTGGGTCCTCAGCACTTTAATTACTGTGCTCCACAAATCTGCTTCTACTGGACTGTTCTACTTCCCAGTAGAGCTATAACCTACCACTTCAAAAACATCCATCTTAGATTCTCATAACCAGGACCAGAGACATCACTTAATGAAGTTATCCTGAACTGTGGAGGTCCACAAAGAATGGGATTCCACCATGGCTTATTCTGAATTTCCCAAACCAGACTCAGTTTTGCCAAGTACAAATTCAAATGCCTTTCCATACCCGTCACACTAAGCACCAGTGTCTCCACGTTGCTGAACAGAAACACAAACCCATGTTAGAAGAACAGCCTGGAACAGCTCAGCTTTCTTGTTTTAACCATCTAAACACTTATATGACATATAGCCGATATTAATGCAACTAATCTTTATATGATTTTCTGGGGAGGGTACATTTCAGGTAATCTTCTGTGCTTTGACCATATATCATTTCCACCTCCTAAGTAATACACAAATTATAAGGTTCCTGTAACAACGAGTTTTAGAAGTCACCTATATGCCTTTTAAAAAGTAATCTTTTCTCAAATACTGCTGAGAATTACAGTTTTTGGCAGATGTCCTAAACACCGTTCCTGTTGCAGTCTCAGTCAAAACTGTCTAGGCTCTGTGCCAGCATTGTAAGAACAAGCCCTCAATTTTCATTTAGGAAGCTGGGGGGAGGGAGTGAGGGGAGAAAGGGGGAAGTATAAGCAACTTGTCCTGGGAGACATAAATGCATAAAATTCTTCCCAGAGAATGTCAGACAGGTATACCCAAACACACACATACTCTACGCAAGGAAAAAATACAAGAAAGCAAGGCTTCGTAAAAATGTCAACAAACTGATGGAAGCCCAGAGATTCAATGCCTGACACTAATCTTAACTCACATTACCAAGCTTTTCATTGTTTACTGGCTTCATCAAAACAGGGGGGTGAGTTAAGGACAAAGTGACAACATTTCAATATTTTGGCCTTCAATTGTGTCACAACACTGATGTTTATCTAAATATGTGTCTACCACCCTTCCCCCATCTAAAGAGCTTGTTTTCGCCGTTTTGTTAAAAATCACTTGAGATCATACATTTTTCCAACACAAGATCCAACAAACTAAGTGGGGGTTTTTTGAAAATTCCATGTGAGCCCTTTTTTTAGTTCAGTTTAAGAACAATACGCCTGCCCCATCACCTGCAAAAGGAAACCTTTATAGCTCGTCATTCATATTTATGTTTCTAAGGGAACCAGGCTGAGGTTACAGACTCAATAAAAGGCCTCAGCAAAAGCTTTTCTCTTACAAACTTTACATGGTTTACTGTGTAACCCTACTCAGTAATACATCAACCTACATTACATGCTGTCTTGTGGTGGCTGAAGTTGTTAGTTCTATTTTGTATTTTAGAAAGCAGGACTGATTAAACATAACTTTCAGGTAACTGCCTTTTCTTTTTAACTGCTTGTTAAATCATAATTTCTGCAACATCCCCAAAAAGTTCAACCCTGTGCAGCAAAGAGGTGTGTTGCTTTGTTTCCAGTACTAGCAGCAGCATCTCCTTTATTTTAAAAAGAAATTCCAGACTTTAAAGGTTGCACTGATTAATAAAGTTAAATGACCTAGCTAATTTAATTGTAACCCCCCTTCCTCGCCAAAAAAGTACTGCCTGCAGAACCATAGAGATTAAAGGGACATTTAAAAGAACTCATTGACTACCACACTAAGAAAAATTCTAGAGGCTAAGCAGTATCTCAACTTTTGCCCACCTTTGACAATATCAATAAAACATTTTATTTTCATATCTTCCTAGCCTTTTTATTATGTGCTTCCCCCGCAAAATTGCTACAGAGCCAGAGTCTAAAAATGGCTGGAAGAGCTACGATGTTTATATTGGCAATCTCAGAAGGGTGGGGAAGAAACAGAAGAGAAATGGAGTTTATATGCCTCCTCCTTGTCCCTCCTCCTGGCTTCATGTGTGGCTAAGTCTTTGCTACCAATCCTTCCTTATAGCAGCACTAAACTCACTTCCACATTGAAAAAGAGGGAGAAGGAGCGTAATGTGACCTGGAAAGCTATTTGGAATTTTTTATTCTTTGTTATGTAAACACGTCACAGGATGCAAATCAACATTTGGTCCTGGTTGCATCCTTGTTAAACATTACCAGGATTTGGAAAACCAGACTGGGTGTAGTTTTTCCATCATTGCTGAGTGAACAGTTGAAACAGCGACTCAAGCAAGAGGTCATTTAAGGACGACTGGAATTTGACCCTGCACTTCCTGAGGAGCCGGAGGATTGGTTTCACTTCAGCTCTGTGTCATACCCGGCTCTGGCCTGCAGAACTGTTTTGAAATGCTCCTACCTCTGAAGCTCACACTGCATATTCCATCTACATATACAAAAACACACACGAGATATTAGGAGGTGAAAAGTATGACAGAACAATATTGTAGAGATAAAAGAAAACGAATGTACCTCTGCGTAGTACATGCGAATTGCATACTTACCATATCACAAAAGTATGATTTACATACTTGTAATTTTTGCAGAATTATAACACTGATATATACATCAAATTTATAAATCCAGGTGGCTTTTAGTCATCATGCTACTATGCATGAGAGAGTAACACATAAAAAAAATAGGCTTCTACCTACTGTGAATGACTGCCAAACACAGATGTTTGAGAAAGCTTTAAAGGGAAATTTGAAGCACATCATGGGCCCAAAAAAAGTAATCTTGAGAAAAAGTCCATCTGGGAATAATTAATGTCTCCCCTTCTCTACAGCTACCTAAAGTCTAGACATGTTGCCTCTTCTTTGGAACAGAGACCAAGACACAGCGTCCCCCCAGATACCTTCAAACAACCCAGCTTTGGCTCCTGTTGCCTCCATAGGAGCTGCTGGATATTCAAATGCTTTGGGAGACGGCTCATATTCAAGTAGCCAGACATGGATTTAAGTGCTTTGCTCTACGTTTGCCAGTGGATTTGCACATGCTGTTTTCTTTCCTGAGGTGTGCTGGGGCTACAGGGAACTCTTTTTAAATTGTCGCGGGAATGGGAAACACAAGCGAAAGAGGGGCTTTTTTGCCCCCCGAGCTCCAGTCTCCTGTCTCTACCTCCTCTAGCCGCCTCCTTTGCTCCTTCTGCTGCTCAATGCGCTTCTGCCTCTCAGCCAGCAGCTGCCTCTTGTACTCCTCCTGCTCACGGAGCTGCTGCTCCTGCAGCAGCTGCTGTCTCCGAAGGGCCTCGGACCGTTCCTTGTTTTCCTGCTGTAGTCTCAGGAAATCACGTCGGAGGGTTGATTCTCCAGGCACATTGACAATGGAACTGCAACAAGAGGAAGTTAAAAGCCTCCCATACAATAAAGCCTGATGGGCCATTAAATATCTTTTCCAAGGCAGGGGAACATTAATAAAATATAGCATGATGTTAAATTTTAATCTCGTTTCTTTCGGAGCGAAGACACTGGATGCATGTCAAAGTGGAAGGCGTGAAATGAGGCCAAGCAAAATAAGGACCAGCTCTGACATTGTGGAGCCCCTGACCAGTCATACTTGCCATAAATCTCCCTCCATCCAGAGCTCGCTGGCTCTAAGCTGTATGAGGGGGAGCTTTAAAACCTCTAGCAGTCACAGCATAGGTATTCGAACCCTTTGGGTGGTTCGTGTGGCTTGCGCGTGCACTTAATAAGAGACAGAAATTTAACGTGCTACTGATTTACAGTCACAGACCTTTAGACTTACTTGGCACGGACTGCCCAGAGCCCTCCCAAAAGCAATTATTACCTTGGCTCTCCTTCTTGTTCAGGCACTTCCTCCTCTTCTTCTTCACTTCCACTATATTCATACTCCGTCTCATCTAATGGGAAAGAAACAAAGGCCTAGATAGTGCTTATCTTTAATTTTAGTACAGTGGGGAGTTGCAGTAGTGCCTTAGTAAACCAGTTCCTACCCCCTTCAGTGAGAAGATCTATCACAGACCCTAGAACTCATTCTACATATACAAGCCCATCTTCCCATACTTGTAAAGCAGCACAATGCTTTGCAGCAGACACTCAGCAAATTCCCTGAATGACTAGGTTTTATATGTAAGACAAGACACCTGGAGAACCTTGGCACAACCTGAATAAAGAGAACAGACTGCCCAAGACATTTGCTTCACAGCTCTTGTGATGGGTTATTTCCTGCGAGTCTGATTTATGGCACCATTCCAGGAATGAACCTACCACAGATCAAAAAAAAGAGAAAGGCATATATACCAATATCCTCCCAAATACTGTTTAATGCTTGTATGGAAGAAGCAGTGGCCCAGAAGCAAGTAAATTTAACTTATCTGAAAATAAGACACTTAAAATTGATACTTTCTCTTTAGAAGATAAAACAAAACCTAGAAGCCTGATGATAGTCAAAATATGAATTAAAAAACAACCTTTCAAGGGTTTTGGTTGTTGGGAGCTTTTCTAGGGTTGGGGACTTAGGACAAAAATATGTATTTTTAACAAGCTGTAATACTTGATTTTCAGAAGCTGCATACCTTTCTCTCCTCTCTTCTTCCTGGTCCTGTCTATATGGTCCTTAAGCTGGATTCGGACTTGCCTTTCATTTGGTTGGTCACGTATAAAGGGATGTTTCAAGAGTTGTTCTGTAGAAGGTCGTTGCATGTAATTCTTCACTAGACAACCTTCTATAAAGCTGAAAAACTTTTTTGACCTGAGAAAGCAGGGAAGGAAAAAAAACAAAACAAAAGAAGATCACAGGTAAAACTCAGCTCAAACATGTTTTCTATTCTTCCTCAAAGTCTAATTCCTTTCCTCAAGGAGCATCACGCCCCAGAGGATGGTACAAGTGCTGTGTGCAAGTGTGCCTCCTAAACAGAGCTGAGTGTGCTCCAGCTGAGCACTGGGTTGGATGGACACAGGGCTGGATGGACACAGGGCGATACCAACATAGCTGCAGTTCTTAGGCACAGCCTCACAGTAACGTGCCCTCTTTCACAGGCATAATTGCCCTGAAAGGCAGGATCTATTAGTGTAGGCAAATCACGCAAACCCAGCTCTGCTGCTTCTGGACCAGAGCTGGGTAGCATCCAGCTTGCTTGGAGCACAGGCAGGGCAGCTCTGGTGTGTCTCCACCTGCCCGCGCTATCTAAGGGCTCGTCTGCTTCAGAACAGCCGTACCAAAAGCCGCAAGAACTGCGGCCAACATTCCCCTGACACAAGCAGCACCGCGCTGCTTTTGTACACACCTGGGCTCACTGAGATAGGTCTGCAAGAACTTCAGATTATTTTGTTTTTCACCTGAAGATCCACGAACTAAAAAAATCCTCATAGAACAATAGGCAGGTGCTGAACAGTGTTGTCTGTTCAACACAGGCACTTGGGGTCAAATGCTTACTGACACAATTTAAGGGCATGAACTGAACTGAGCTCCTCCTGCACACTGCATAAGTGACAGGGTATGGGAGTTAGCTAACCTGGAGCACCACCTTCCTAAATTTGCAATTCATTTAAACTCGTGAAAGAGGACCTCTCCAGACAGAAGCCACCAAACAAGCCACCTTGCAAAACACCAATAATGGAAAGATTCAAAACTGCATTTTTCATCATTTGGCCTTACTTTCTCATAACCTGCCACTGTCAAAACGGTCAAGTCACAGCAGCATTGGCTTTGGCCAGAGTCATTTTTTGATTGCGAGGTGCTCTCAACCTGCTCCTGTGCTTGGGTGGCAAACACCTCCACTAACTACCTGGTTAAGTGTAAAAATAACAATGGTTTTCATCCATTGCTTCACTTTCTTCACTTTCCTACTGTAATCTAAGAGGCTGAATTCAGGGTAATTTCACTGTTTGTTTTTTTTTTTTTTTTTATTCCTCATGCCTTAAGCGTAATTATTCTAAATAAAAAGGTTAATGAAAGGCCTATGCAAATACTGTATATGCATCTCTAGTCCTTTAGCATGCAGAAATGAGAGGGAGAGGGATGCCTTGACAGTGCAAGTGCATAAATACATCAATCCAGGCAAAGACCAAGCCCAGCAAGCAAGGCAAGTTTATATTATGTTGATATTGAATAGGCAGGTAAATCACTTCATTATTTTGACAGGATCACAGCATCCTTTGATCACATTCAATCTATACAAAACCTCTTTCTAGGGAATATTTTTGTTTCGTACGCGCCAGTTGTAACCAGTAACTGGGAGGAAATCCTCCGATACTAATGGATTCTTCTCAGCTGGCAAGGAGTGCACACTCAATTCCAATCGTTTACAATAATTATAGTAAAAGCCTTCATTAGTTTTAATAGCTCCTTTCAACTTAGCAACTAGAACACTGTAGTACTGTTCTGTTTCTGTGTTACAATACATCTGAGAAAACACACTGCATATTAAGAATGCTGCGGAAGTTTATTTTTTAAAATATGGATCCATTTGTCACCTTAATACAGATGCTGCTCTATCAGGAAAAAAGCTTGGGTTTTATTTTCACACAATTCAAGATAAAATTTCTTTGGGACAAACAGAACTAAATAAACAACGCATGCTTTTTATTTCATGCTTTGATTCAGTGGCACAGAAGATAACAGAGTGATTTTTGCTAACTTAAACTGCTTCACAGTTCTGTGGAAGTGGTAACAAAAGAGTGTGTGATGAGACACAAGAAAACAACACACTACAAAAAGGACTACAGCAAGATATAACTAATACATACCATTTCTTGGATTTTAACCGCGGGGGAGGGTTCCTGGGTATCAGAAAGAGTGCCCTCATGGGATGCATGTCACAAAGCGCTGAAGGAAAGAAAAAACCAAACAGGAACATACAGATGTTGGCTTAGTTGTTCTCTGTCAATACCACAGCTTCAGCTTCCCCAACCATTCCCACCATCCCAACCGCACATGCAGCAGATGCAGACAGCAACACAACTAAATGGAATTAGCCTGAAATGACAACAATTCCACAGCTCAATGTGCCAAGGGTGGCCCCAAAAAGAGAAAGAGATCGAGGCATTTATTAACCTTCAAACTCAACCACGATGGGAACATCTGTGCGCAGCCCTGCTCCAGCCCCAAGTCATATAACTTATGTTCCGGTCAGTAAAATATTGGGAGAAGATGATGGCAGAAGGGAAGAATGACACAGTTACTGTTTCAAACAAACTTCACTCCACCTGCCTTCCTCTCTCACTATGCAGGCAATTAAAGCAGGATGCCTCATTTTTTTCTCCAGACTTGGAGCTTTTCTCTATGCCAAGTCCTGATCATTTTGAAGCATGGGAGGGTCCGTATCAAAAAAAGGATTCCCTGCAGAACCAAAACGCAAATCTATGACTTTTGTCAAAAGAAGTACCCTTGGTTTCAGCAGACACTTAGTGGGAGTCCAAAGGCTGTCCTTTCCTCCTGCTTCAGAGCAAAAACACAACGCAGGGAAACAAGGGAGCAGGGAGGGAGGCTGCCCAAGAAAGGATGCTAGAAGCAAATCCTCTGTTTTTACCATCTTCCTATACTTGACCTCTTGCACCAATAGTCTCAGCCTGAATGATCACTGCAGGAAGAGGTAACATTTTCCACACAGCAGAAATTCAGGAGAAACAGACCGATGTGAAGAGGATTCTGGGTGCAGAAATAAGGCACCACAACCTTGGCAGAGAAGCCCCTTGGATGCCTGTGGATCCCATCAGACCACCAAGCTTAGAGATGGACCCTTCAGTCGTTGCTCAAGGACAAACACTGAATGCCAGAGGCCAGACCAAGGCAAGAGCCGTTCAGCATTTACGTTGGATCTTTGCTTACTGCTGAAATACCCCTCTTGTGCTTTTACAAAAAGAGGGGCCAAGCTCTGCTTCGGTTTGGAAATTAAAAAATATTATTGTCCAATTCCAGGCTTACAAAACCCACAGACGTAGCTTTTAATAGAAAGCCACCTAGACAACCCAGTGCACTGAACAAAAAGGTACAGCAAAAAGGAGGTCAAGTGGTAGCTCAAATGCTGTTAATACAGCACTGGCTGAGGTGTCCTGGGAGCAGCTCTCACGTGGGCATTCATGCAAATGTGCAATTAGAAGGGGGAAAAAAAAAAAGCCAAACCATCAGACCTCCTAAATCACGAATCAAAACAAGAGCGTTGTTCTTCGATTTATAAATTTTACATTAACAACAACAACAAAATCAGGCAGCAGCTATAATGAAATGACCATTTTTTAGCTAGGAAAATATCAATACTTCATTTCAACTTGATTATTTCAAAGACAGAGGTTTCAAGCTGGGCTGTGGTGTGGTGGTTGTTTACGTGTAAAAAAAATTAACTAACTTATTCTTAAGTACCTTAGGCTGTTATTTTTTAAATACAGAGTTCCAGTTGGTGTTGGGGGTAAGTGTATTTGCTAGTTCAATAAGGATTTTCATAAAAATTACCATGAAAAGCCAAAACATCATGCCTAATTTCTTTTAAAATCTTGTATTCCTCGCACATATCTGCTGTTTGCCTTGATATTCAGAAAGAGGGGAAAATTTGTGCATTTTTGGTTTCCAGGTTTCTGTCTCAAAAATAGCCGTATCAACTGATGAGTATTCTCAAGCAGGGAGCATTAAGTTCAATATTCTGTGTTGAAAACGGATTTACAGTTTAAGTCATGCCACTGCTAAGGAAGATCAACACCGCCCACTGATGAGTGGAAACAAAAGGAGAAGCAATGTTAGCATTACCCACACCGACAGAAAGCTGACACAGAAACAATTGCTACAGATGCTTTTTTCATTAAGTTCAGATTTCTCGAGGCCCCACTGCACCTCTCTCCGGCTGAGGTTTCAATATCCCAGGCCAGGCTATACACAAATTGGGACATAACTCCAAAACACAATATACTACCCATAGGAAGGAAGTCTGCTGCTCAATTAGCTTCCAAATATTCCTGCTATAGAAATTAAATTACTGCAGTCTGCACTCTAGTGCTTAAACACAATCCTATCTTTATCAAAAGCATTTCTATTTATGGGATTTTATATTTATAGGGCAGGCAAAACCAAAGAGAACAGAAATAACACAAGGATACTTTCAGAAACCTCAAAACTAGTCTTAGATTACAACCAGCATCTCCCAAGTATATGTTTCAGTCTTAATCAGGCCACTGGAGAAGCACACATATCACTTACGGGGAGCTCCTTCTGCCATCTCTATGGCTGTAATGCCGCATGACCAAAGGTCACTCTGCATAAAAAGAGAAAGACCATATGTTAGTAGGTGGATTTACCCATTCAGACAGCAAGACAGCACTATTTACAGAGGCCCTGTAGGTGAGACTGAAACCAAATACCAAGGCTATTTAAATAATATAAGCTACTCTTTTTTTTGTAGCAGCATCATAAAATCCTACTTGTCCTATAATACATATATATATATATACACACACACACACAAATGCACACACGTATTCATCCAGAGTATGCAAACCACCCCTTCTAATAACACATAAGAATATATTCACATTAGGACAATGAAAAATACATCGTCCCCAAAGCTATGTCTATGAAACAACAGGATTTTCAATGCTTGTGTACAAAGGACTGGACATCTCCCTATAGTAGATTCACAGAAAACACTGTACCCATTCCCCCAAACAAGAGATGGAGATATGAAGACTGTGGGGTAAAAAAAACCCCAAACCTGGCAGGTCTTTTTCAGTGTCTAAACCAGAAAATAAACAAACAAATACAGATTAGTGGAATACACCCAGTCTTTAACTTTTTTCTAGTCCCAATTATCAAATAATAGTTTTATCTAGGGGAATAGCCATAACCGCTACACTTGCAAGAAGACTCTGTCGGACACGTTGCTTGGAGCCAAAGCAAACATTCCTTCCCTACCATCTCAGCTTTGCTTGAAACATTACGGAACAGGAGTCCTTCAGCAGGAGCCTTTCAAAGTACCAGCTCTGGCCAGGGCCCCTGACTAGGCAAGAGCCAGGAGGGTGCCACATGGGCAAGAGCTGGAAGAGTCCCGTCGAGGAACCGACTCCAGAGACTGCCACAGCTTAAGGGGCAAAACACTGGAGGAGGCTGCTGAAAGAGAGTTGTTCTTGAGCAAAGCAGTCTTCACTTATGGTCACAATAATGACTTTTTAAGAAATTAGTCAAAAGTAACGAGCAAGTAAGCTCGTCTTGTATTACAAGCAGAGAAGCATTTCTAATGAACGTATTTTCAGACCCAGCAAAGCAGTCTTTTCTTTTGGTCCAATCCAACCATTTAAGCTAAACTGCACAGCCTCATGATCTTACAAAATCTTTCAACCATGAATTTTTCTGGGGAGAGAGCCCTACAGGCTTCACCAGGAACAATAAGCAGGCGTTTTCAGAGGCAGGAGGAGTTATTTTTCACATCACTACTGCATTAACAAATATTGCAGAGTTTTTCTCATTTATTAGATCATTTAATAGCCACCCTTCCTTCCTAATAACTCCATTTGCAAAGATATAAAGCATTACCTTTAGTACAATGAGCTGATGGATGTAAAAAGCAATTTAATCAAGAGAAATAGGATCAATCTGATCAATCTTAGTCACTAACGTACAAAAACACCAATTCAAATAATCTTGGCTTTTAATTAGGTTTAGACATACACAAACATACTGATAGCTAACACCACTATCAATCTCAGCAAATTGATATAATTGATATTCAGCTCTAAAATTCATTGTAAGGCCTTAATCACAGGCTTTCTGATATCTTTGTTGCCCTTCTTGGTTAAAAGTTCAAACAACTGTATTAGTCTTTCATTAAAGAGAGCCAAGAAGAACTTTTATGATTACAGGATGCTTTCACTAGAGAAAATTAACTTGAAATACACATACATAATATTCTTAAGGGTAGTACAAATACCATCAAGCCAATTATGGTTGTGCAGTAATTAAATCTTTGGTTTGCAGCAAATTATGTAAAAAATGATCTTTGTTGAGAAATGTTGTGATGGATAATTTTTTATCAACATGTATATGTATCTTTAAATCAGGAATAGGCACAGTTTAAAGAGCTCCTTCTATATTTCACTGGCTCTCCAGACGGTGGTTCTATTTAAGGCAACACCTAGAATGCATTGTTCTGGGTTACCACAATATCTGGGACATAGTCTAACACAATTTAAAGTACAATCATTATACAAATTGAGAACACGAGCGTTTCCAGTTGAACTCTTTTTTGCTTTCTCTGAGCACCCACAGCACACTGAAGTCCTACTCCTTATGTCTCAAAGCTACGGTAATACTAAGTAACGGCAACTGTTAAAAGACCACAATTTGGCAGTCACCCATACCTTGTACTCCTGTAATAAGAATATACCTACACAAAATAATATTACTCCTACAAAGCATAAGAAGTCTCAAAACCTGCCATCGTTCATGGACGTTCATACTGCAAGGGTAGGGGGTTTGTATGCTGGGGTGGTTTTTTTCTGTGAACAGGACTCTCTTACTCTGTAATCATACGTAGCATCTGGATTTTCATCACAGGCAATAACTTCCGGAGCCATCCAGTACGGAGTTCCAATAAAAGTGTTTCTCCTGCCAACTGTCCTGTCCAGCTGAGCGCTCACACCAAAATCCACTGCGGGTGGGAAAAGAGTAAAATAAAATAAGAGGGGAAAAACAATGCAGTGACTTCTACTGTAAGGTGATTTGGAAATAGAACCCTGTGGACGTTTCACGTGGGAGGACCATGCTGAGGAGTATGATGAGTAATAATGAAGCAGCCAAGCCCTTGTAGTTCACATGCAACATGCTTGGGCCACAAGCATCAAGAGACACGACAGCATACAATCACCTCTCCTGCACCTCTCACCAGCCTGCCTGTACAGAAGGGAGGGTACAGCTGCAAAAATACTGCCTGGGAGGCAGAGGAGGGGCTATTCCCTGCCCAAATGGTGAAGCCAAGCACCGTTGCCTATAGAAAGGGAGCTGCTTCCCAAAGGTACCTCTCATGCCATGGGAAAACCACATGCATGGATGTGTCTCCTTTTCAGCTGTCCACCTTTTCTGCTCTACAATCAGACAGCAAAAAATAATCTGTTGCTCAGTGAATTGCTCTAATGCACAGAGCAGACGCGTCGATAGGAGCAAAGGATGAGGATTGTTCGGGAGGTGCCAACTTTGCACACATACGCACACAGATTGCAAAAGAGGTGCCCGCTTCATTACAGGGCAATTACATTACAAGGACGTTGTCCTCCCTTCAGTTCTCCTGCTCACAACAACAATGATATATGCCTTTCTATAGCAGTGACTGCATCTGCACTAGGAGGGCTGTGTCAGATTCAATGCATCCATCATCAGAGTGACACTGACGAACTGGTGTAGACAAGCTTGGTGGGAGCAACGGTCTGGGAGCTACCGTGCTCCACTTTGGACCAAAAGGATGAAAGCTCTCCTGAGAGCTTCCTCTTCCAGCAGCCGGGACATCTTCCCATGCCTCGTGCTGCAGGAAGGTGTAATGCAAAACAGAAGGGATGTGGGCTGGGTGGGAGGGCTTCAGCATGGCTCTATATTTAACCTAAAAAAGTGGCGAATGTAGCATGATACAAATACAGAAGGTTCAAGTGTGAGATAACTGGAAGAGACAGATTAGAAAGAAGAAAAAAAAAAAAAAGAGTTTGTCCACTTGGAAGGGAGAGAAGAGGCCAGGGATGAGCACAGTTTTCGGCAGGCATGCCAGAGCTAGAATTGTGTTTTGAACCTGCTGCCACAACCCCCTCAAGTGTGCCGTCCAGATAGTGGTTTTGTGTCCAGAATCTGCACAGCAGGTGCTATTTTAATTAAAGCCAAATAAGAGAGTGACTCCCATCACTTCCCAGCTCCAGAATAAAGGGAATCGGAACCAACCCAAGTCACGCACTGCTCAGTGGGGGGTCCAAAACGGTCCTCTCACCAATTCCGGCACGAAAGCCAACATCTTCTAACGAAATGCATGCCATCCTCCCAAAGCAAGAGGAAATGCGTGCAGGGCCTCAATTCGCACTGCAGCCGTGGCAGAGTGCACGTGCTACAGATCATGTCACAGGGCTCTTACCGGATAAAATCAGTTTGGGAGCATCAGAAAACAAAGGTTGAATGAATGAGGAAGTGGACGTGCGCGCCTACTTACCAAGTTTCACTTCTGCATTCTCTGTTAACAGCACATTTTGCCCTTTGATATCTCTGTGAATCACATGATGGGCATGAAGATGTGCCAACCCCTGCATTAAGAAGAGAGGACATTCAGAGTTAGGCTCTTGGCTTAGCAACAGACTACCCGTGCCCAGCACCCCCAAAGCCCATATCACTGGGTCTCGGGCTCTCGCTCAGCGGCTGGGTGCAATGGGACCCGCGGGAGCCTTGTAGGAGCGCACCGCCTGCACCACTTTTGGTGATGGAGCAGAGACAGGCCCCAGGTCACACACACGCTGTACCTAAATGCAACATCTGCACTGTGCAAACACCTCTCAGCTGCCACGTGAACAAAGTTCAGCTCCCAGAAAGTCTCTGTGCAACATTGCTGTAAATGACATCAGCATCAGTGTACGTCACTGACATCTAACACACACAGGGTCACCCAGAATTTAGTCTGGGAAGGGGGGTGGAGGGAGAAAGGAAGCAGCATCAGCAAGCGTATATGCACCCCCAAGAAGCAGGTGGGAGGGTGAGGGACCAGCAGTTATGTTTGAGGGCGAGGGACGACTGACAACAAACAAAAGCTCTGCTGCAAAGCTGCAGTTCTCTTCTTTAGCCTCCATAAATATGAAGCCAGATAATTGTTCCTCAGGGAAAAAAACAAACATTAAAAAAAAAAAAAGCATGAGCATTATACTTTCCAAAGGAAACAAAACCTCCTGGCATACGGTGCTTTTTGTTGAGACAGCACCTGGATGCATGCCCCAAAGCGTTAGCCATGTGGAGGGAGGGCTGAGGAAGACATATGTTGCATTTTACTCTCTAATGTAATTGGGAGAACAACAGGCAACCCTCTTAGCAACTGCCTGTATTTTGGTTTCTCCTCAGCTCTCTGCTCGGAAAATTGTAGTCTCCGGTGGGATCATCTTGCCTGTTCGCGTTGCCCTCATAGGCTTTTAATGTTTTATGAAAAATAAAGAAATAGAATCTTTACAGCTGCAAGAGGTTAAGAGAGTAGTGGTTGCTGTAGAGAAATATTTCCTAACACATGTTCTTCATTAAATGATCATTTACCAGTTTGCCTACATAACCATTGGGCTATTTTCTTTTTTTTTTTAAACACTTAATGAGCATGACAAAAAACTCCACTGTCCACAGCTCCTCCCCACACATGCCACAAGCAAATCAAGCGAACGGCTGATGTCCCCGAGACCCTTCGCTGGCTGTTAATGCTAAGCGTGGTCTTGTTTTTCACAGGAATGAAGGCTTTTCCACAGCTTCGCACAGGATACTTTTTAAAGCCGTCTGCTACGCTGACCCAGACAGAGAGATAATTGTCTGTTCTCTCCAGAGTACCGTCTAACCTTACTGAAAAAAAACACATTTGGGTTTATGAAGGGCTGGGAGGAGACAGAGGGGTATGTATGTCTCCATTCTCCCATAGTCCCCAGGCCCCTCCAACCACACTGGGTCAACCCTCACCTGTGTCTCCACCTGCACCAATCTTTGGCACTCCAGCTCATTTTAACTTTCTGTTACACAACCTCTCTCTCTCCGCTGACAAATTCAGTGTCAAATCAGGTTTTGCAAAGTCTCATAGCAATGTGAGTTTAGCATTCCTTTCTTCCAGATATTCCAGTTCCTGCTGGCAAGCAATTAAGGCTCCTTTTGCAAATCTCTCACAGGAGTGAGAAAATAGCTTTCACCTAGCTCTTTTCTGAGGTAAATCATTCTCTCCTCTTCTCAGTGACCATGACTCCTTTACCTAAGGAGAACCTAGGATGAATGCAATATAGCATGCAGTACCTCCAAGGTCACACAGTTTTCAAATCAAGCGTAAGATCAGTCCTGCAGAAGTTAGCTTTCCTCATGTTAAAGCCTGCTACCCATTTGATTGGAAATACAGCCAGCAGTAGGTATTCGACTTTTCTTCTCCCTTGTAAACAACTGAAAATGCATCAGCCCAAATGCCAGCAGCTGGACTCTCTCCTAGCATTTGGAATTAGAGCAAGAGACCAGAATCGTACATCTCCCTCCCTCACCGTCTTAAAAATCGCCAAGGCAGAGCAAATGTGTAACACAGACAACAGCAGCATTGATTTATGCAAGAGCTAGCGGTGGTTTCCTTTAACATAAAGCCCTTCAGAACTTCATTTATGATGAGGCAATTGAACAAACATACTGTGTAGTGGTATGGGTAGGAGGCAATTTGTTTTACAAAGAAGCATGAGGAAAACCATACCAGATTTACTTAGCGCAGCAAACAAATGCCAATTCAAAAAGCACTTAAGCTGTACCAACTGGAAATTAAATATGAAGAGTAATTAGTTAAAGCTGCAGTTTTAGAAAAACTGGTAAGCGGCATCCCTCTTCCTGAGAAACTTTGCAGCGCCGTCTGCCAGCACTCTACAGTGCACAGCCACATACGATGGAGCTGCCTGTTCTAGATAGACTGCAGGAATATACAATATGTGAGCACATGGCAGCACAGAAGTCCTGACTGCTGGCCTGAGCCAACAACTCCCTTCCTCCACAGACTTGATTAGGAGCAGAGAAAGAAGGCTGTAAGCACATTTGGAAGAGCCCTTTCTGCACCTTATTGTGTTACGACAGTGTTACCACCCCAGGCTTCTCAAGAACAGTGTCTTATGGACACTGCTTCACAGCTGCGACAATAGGTAAGGTCACTGGTTCTTCCGCTGGCTTCTCACGACTAAAAAATTGCTATTTTCTGCAAGGCTGCCGTTACAATACAGTACAACTCACACCGAGTTAAATGATGTGGAGCAGACATCTATCTGCTCCTACGCACTCTCCAAGCGATGACATGGCTAACGGGATTGATCAGAAACAGCTTCTTGCAGAACCTCAAGCTAGGCTACGTCTCTGTAAGACTGTTTCTGTGTTTTCAAGTGGAGGAGACTATTTGCCTTACCCGGAGAATCTCCCTGGAGATATATGCTATCCAGTCTTCTTTCAGAGTATTCCCTTTCGTGTTCTTCACAAGGTCTGTGATAGAGCCTGCTCCACAAAACTCCATAACAAGCTGAAAAACAGTATCAGCATACAACCAATTCTGAACACAGTTCCCAGCTCTCTAGGCAAAGCAAAACAATCAGGTTGCAGCATTAATTTGGGAAACCCTTGTGAAGCAGAGAATATCATTTATTTTACATCTCTGCCTGGAAAATGGATTCAAACCAAGTGTCTCCAATGTGTGTCAGACATATATGGAATATGTCTCACATTAGTTACCACATTTTCAAGGACTGATTTAATCACTGTAATTTAATGCTGGGAATCTGGATTTGCTCAGCTATGCAAAATGCATTAGCAGCAACAGGAGTAAGAGCACATCCAACGCTGAAGGAATCAAATTGATCACACCATTGCAACACACCTTATTCTTTAACTCCCATTTATTTATGGAAGAACATGCACTGATGTCTGTACCCTGCCACTTCAAACCCAAACTTCAATCCTCTAGAGGGTGTAGATGTGGTGGGATGAGAAATGTAATGGGTACAATTCTCAAGCGCAGCTTTCTTTTTACAGCCACACATTATTACTGTTCAGCTCATCTGCCTTGTTCCCATGAAACATGTTACTATCCATCTGGGAAACGGGGAAAAAAAAAGTTACTTAAAGAGCAAATCCATTGCTAATAGGAAATCTTGGTTCAGCCATCCTCTTAAGGATGCATGATTAGCCTATGTGATTCACTTATCTATCTGTTCACGCAAGCACCAAATTTTATTAGTTTGTCTTTCCATAATGTGGTATTTCTGTCATCCTCGAACTATATCTGAAAGGGAAAGACTCACGAACGTGCTTGAGAAATATCTGCTTACCCACAGTTGGTCGTCATGTCCTGGAGGACTTTTCTTAATGAAAGCACCATAATAAGTTGCAATATTTCTATGATGAGAATATTTCTTTAGCATATTAATCTCCAGTTTGATTTCTTCTTCTTCATCCTTTGGAAAAAAAAACCAACCAAAACCCATATGTTTAATATACCACGTGCGTTATTTATTTCCTCTTCTCTTTCACACAAACAGATTTTTAAAAAGTTCAATTTATACCAGCACCATGTTCAGTAAACACATCCTACGTTCATGCCATCAAAATCCCGTTTATTGAGATGGTCTAAACCAGGCCTTTACTTTCCCAAGTTTTCAGTAGCGCAAAAAAGCAAATGAAGAATGAACTGGACTTCATCCACCGATGGAGAAGGACAGGATCTGTTTAAAAACCCTGTGCTTGTAATACCTTAAGCAAATAAACACATAGCTAGCAGGCTTTTATCCTACGTCACCCAGAGAACTAGAAAACTGGAAAAATCTGCAAATTTACGATAGAGGAGTATTATTTCCACCTTCCTCATTTTTTTTCCTTTAATTTTCAAAATTGCAACTAGTTCTATTTAAATGCCAGTCAGTGGCTCAGCGCAGTGGGCTGCCGAAGCGGGCCCTCCGAAGCGGGTCCCCCCACAGTGGGGACCACGGGGGTGTCACCTCAGTGCCAGCACGGGGCTGGTGCAGGAAAGCAGAGGTGGAGATAAGAAATTCCCCTCGCTGTGCGGACAAGGCGTCCGCCTCGTGCACAAGCTTCCTCCTCCTCCATCTGCCCCCATGCAGGAAGAGCAAGTGCATCAGGAAGAGAGGGCCGGGAGCCCGGGAGGTAAACAGGATGCTGGGACACAAAGGCAGAGGAAGGATTTCCCCTGGCTCCCCCTGCCTCAGCGAGGTGCCAAGCAGAGAGCAGCTCAGGTGAAGGGAGGTCAGACCTTCAAAGAGCTGAAATGGGTAGTAACACTATGCAACCACTCCTGAAAAACACCCACAATCCATTTTGAAGTGAGAGTAGGACGCGTTGCATGGAAGGATCCGAGGTGACATCTCAGCAGGCAGCCAGCAGACACGGGAGAAGAAGGAGCAGGCACCATCCCACCCCCAGCTCTCTCTTACCCCACCTAGAGAGTGGGAGCCTTAGGACAAGAGGAAATGGCCTCAAGTTGTTCCAGGGCAGGTTTAGATTGGACATTAGGAAAAATTTCTTCACCAAAAGGGCTGTCAAGAATGGGAATGGGCTGCCCAGGGAAGTGATCAAGTTACCATACCTGAAGGTATTTAAAAGACAGGTAGACGAGGTGCTTAGGGACATGGTTTAGTGGTGGGATGGCAGGGTTAGGTTAACGGTTGGACTTGATGATCTTAAAGGTCTTTTCCAACCTAAACGATTCTATGATTCTAGCACCTCTGAACACAATGGATGAAAAGGCAGCTGGTTTACCACTTTAGGCACAATTTGTATTCACTCCACAATTTTCTAGCCTTAGATATCCAGGGGGTGGAAATGTCTACCTCAAATTGATTCCAGGAAGAAACCGAAACCTCTGTTCCCTAGGGTGGCTGGCTGATAGGAGCAGTAGCACATATTTTGATTATCCTGTAATGTCAAAGCTGATTACATGAGAAAATTTTAAGCCTTAAACTTCCTTGCAATTTGTACCACGCTAGCAATCAAATATCCTATTCATGACATATGCAGATGTTAATACTAAGTACATGTTAACTATTTATACACACTGGTATGCATGGCTTTAGCAAAAGAAACCAACCCTATGCTACAAAGCAAACAATTATTTCAATTACACTAATAGTGGGATGCAGTGCTCACTCGTAAATGATTATGAGAGAATTCCCAAAATGCACCAGGGATAAACTATTCTTAAATCTTCTCATGACGCATCTTTAAAGTAAAATACTGCGTATTTCTGGAACACTGAACAAAACAGCAAAATAATCTTGTACATCAAAGTTCCCAGTGAACAGCAGCCCTGGAAGAAAGCATTATCAGAACAGCTTTTTGAGCCAAAAGCTAACTCAGTGCTTCCTCAAATGCTTCTGTTGTCCTTGCTGTTGTGATTTTTTATTTATTTAGATCATATGCAAAGAAAAAACAAAAGAAAGAATAAGAATACATGCTTATGCTAGAAACTAACACAATGAACTTTGAATTTAGGCAAAAAAACTGTAATAGGAGCTTTGTTAAACTTAATGGTTTGGGACTTAATTGCTAATAGGTTAATACATATAAATTGGATTAATGTGCTATTTTGTACTGACTTTTTATATAAAAATTATTTCCTACCCTCAGCACATGAACACAATAGCTTTTCCAATACAATGGGCAGGATGTCCTAAAGGTTGTTCATGTTCATATATTGTAACAACAGCCAAAAAGACAATGCTTAGATAGGATCTATTTCTGAAAAATAAAATAATAAAAAACCCACTCCCCCCACAAAAACCCCCAGAGAACAAAGAACAACAAAAAGGCACACGCAGACCAGCAGACTGCAGGCAGTTACTACTCTCTCAGTTTTTCCTTGTGGCTGTGTCAAAGCACCTGCTCAATGGCCTGCAGCAACCCCCAAGCATCTCCCTTAACTAAGGCTAATAAAGGTCCTAAACTCTTTATTTCAAATGTCACTGAGCATTTGTCCACAACACAAGTAGCGTCTCACCTACAGTTCAATCCAGTCCAAATTCCAGCCTACAAAAACAAATGGATTCAGTAATTCTTGCCAGGCTTTGGAGGACTCCACTTACTTAGCATGGATCGATAACTCCCTGGCAGTGAGTCCTGAAGACTTTGTGGCGACAGGAACTATCGTGAGGATTAATCACCACTGTGGTACAGCAATTGGTGTAAGATTAAAAAAATAAAATAATTAAATTTGAAAAAAAAAAAAGGTGGAGATACCAAAATTGTTCTATCCAGATTCGGGAATTTTTTTTTTCCAGGGTACAACTGATTTCATGCCGGTGTGGACATCTGAAAGAGGCCAAACAATGTCCGCCCTGCCGGTGTTTACTTCTCCCCACTAACTACAAAAGGAGGATGAGGTCATTAGCCAAGATCCAGACACCAATCTTGCAGATGTCTTGCATCAGGGTGAGATGAATCCCACCCAAAAATCTCACCGGATAAGACCGTTTCCGCACAGGTCTCCTTCTGGACAGATGCACCGCAGGGAGGGGAGGCTGCAGCCTGCAGCAGGGATCCTCCTGTGCGGAGGGAGATGTTTCGGCAGCTGTCCTGGGATTTGGACATGTGAGCCAGCCTCAGGGACTGAAGGTCCCTTCACCTCCTCTCGACAACGCACGCTCTGCACCACCACCACTAACAGTCCCTCTGTTTGCAGAGGTGCCAGGATCACAAAAGGGGAAAATTAAAACCGATTTGAGGCGAGAGACTGTCATTCTCAAGAAGGAATACAAAAGTACATCCTTTTTTCTTGGAGGAGAGAGGCAGCTGGTGAGCCCTTCCTAGTGATTTTATGCAGCTGGCATCAATTACCACTTTAAGCCATTATCTGTGGACACAAACTCCCATTGAAACCTTCTTTGTCTGGCCTGTGATGGGGCTGGTGCAAGTGCTTTATACTTATACATTCGCTGTCTGTTTGTGACTGCATGTCTGATTACTAGTAATTTTTGCAGTAAGCTATACTTTTGCAAGACTCACGTGGTTAAATCAAGCTTGGAGCGGCTTTCCCTTTCCATGCATTTCCCTTCAGAGATTAAATGGACACGTCAGCATCTCTAGGGATTTCTAACCGCAATGCTGTTTTATCAAAATGATTTTGCCTGTAAGATTAAAAACTGCATATGATGCCGGCGCAGAAATCCACCTATACACCCAAAGATCACTTCTAACCATGTGAATTAGCACATTAAAAATAAAACCAGGCGCGCTACCTCCCAGCATGCCACCTAGTGGCAACTGATCAGCCTGCTTATGGCTGTAGCACAAAATCTCCACACTGCTCGCTCTTCCATTCATCATTGCAGGCTAAATATCAGATTATATTTTTTGCACACAGGCGGCAAATCAATGGCTTGTTATTTTCATTACATCACCCTTTACAAAACTGTGATGATTTAAGTAGCTGAATGATTTACGTATCTGACCATGGTTGCCGCTGGAGTAACCCCCAGTCAAATAAAAACTACAAGAGCAGATCCATGTAAGGAATATTAATCTGGACAGCTCAATTGCAATTTCAGCACATTTTCCAAAGGTAACCACCCCTTGCATCATTACTGCAAGAAAATCCTACTTATTTATACAAGTTCTTAGAAGATGATTTCAGAAGCACTGTGCCAGACAGAGAGTACGGAGGGAGAAGGAGAGAACTGCAGCCCTAGAAGTGCCAGAAGCAAGGACAACATAACCAAAGGAAACCAAAAATCACTCCATGTCTGCCCCATTTTTATATACTTCCCTAAATATCTTTGTCTAGGTGCCTCAGGAGACCAAGCCAAACAGTCCCAACCTGCCCCAGTGCCGAAACTGGTACAAGACCATTATGAGAGCCTGTCTCTGAGAAACAGACCCGGAGGAGGAGGTGGCAGGGAATAACGGTGTTTTCCAAGCTCTGTAGTACACGGAGATGATTTCAGGAGCTGAATTAAAAAAAAAACCAACCAAACAAACAAACAAAAAAAAACCCCCAACAAACCACCTAAAGGTACAGCAAGAAAGTATCCCAGGGCACATAAGCAGTGACTCCAGGTGGAAGAGCTGCCTGACCGCTGCTCTTTGCTAGCTGTTGCTTCTGCCCTCTCAAGGGATGGCGCAGGTCGGGGAGGAGAAACTTAGGACAATTTCAGAAGATTTTGTGGTATGATGAGGGAAAAAGTGAACAAGGAAACACAGCTGAGACAGGATAAAGCAAGACAATGTTCTGTGCGAGACAGGATAAAGCAAGACAATGTTCTGTGATGAAGGTAAAAGCAAGTTTATCTCTCCCACCCGATGATTTATATGCTGCCCTAAATCAGTTTGCAGAGGAATACAAATTGGTCCCTTCAGTAACTTTCGATTTAAGAAATGAGACAGTGACAAATCTCAGCTCTCCCTGCACAAACAGCATCCAGTGATTTTAAGCTACAACCAGGTGTTTTAAGAATTAACACCACTCCCCAGCAGAGGAAAGCCAAAACACGCAGGCAAAGGGGGACGGGAAAAGGGAAGGCTCCAAATCTCCTTTTCTTTGCTTTCCCCTGCGCTGCCCCCGACACCCTGCCTGCCTATTCCAAGGGAGCTTCACTGCCTGGAGAACGACAGCTGGCGATGCTCTACCTGGGATTTCGGAATCAGTTGAGCTGCTGAGGACCATGAGCTCCAGTGGTGGCTTGTGGCATTTGGGAATCTTTAAATTGCAGGAGAGCTGGGATCTGCGTGGAGGGGCAGACAGCAGCCTCAGCCTGTGAGAAGGGAAAGGGAGCGCTAACCTGCAGATGCCCAGAGTGGTGGAGAGAAAACTGGTTTGCCGTCAGAGGCACCAGAACCACAACAGCTCTGCCTTTCCTTCACCGTCACCCCCCAACAGGCGAGTTGAAGAAAAACAGGAGAAGCCCACAAGAAACCCAGTTTATTTTCCTTTCCACTTCCTCTCACTTTTAATTTCTGCTCTCCACCCACATAAAAAAAAAAAAAAAACAAAAAAGTCCTAAAAGGCACCAAAAGCAAACAAAAATCTTCCTGGATAAATCACGACCCAACTTCTGTGAACCACAATTCTGCTTGTGTGTTACATCCTCCCTCCTCCCCCACCCCAGAGCTGGCCAGCATCCACTTGGAGCTGAATCCGTACGGGACAGGCAAAGTCTGAATAGTGCCTAGCACAATAGGTGACCTTTTCTGGTGCTGGAATCCATAATATACACACTCATTAATAAAGTTCTCACACACGAGGGAGACCTTTTGGCGAGAAGAGTTGGGGCAGTATTGCACGCAGCACGGTATTTGAACCCCGAGCTGTGGCGCTGCCTCCAAGCCGGGAAGGAGATTGTAATTTTGGGAGGAACCTAACCACAGCAGCAATGAGACTCCGAGCGCCAGGCAAGTCCCTGCCAGCGCCTGCCAAGGTAGGAAGTTCGTATAAAGCAGAGCAGCTCTAACAGTGCTGAGGGCGCAATGTGGAGAAACACGATCCTCTCCAACGCCACAACGGAGTGGCGGAATTGGGAATGTGATATTAAGTAGTTCTTAAAAGAAAATACCAAATACAGGCTTCTAGGGAGGGAAAGCTTAAACTGTTTAAAAGAAAAGACTTTAATCAACACATGCAGTAAACATTTAACAAGTCCATATACAGTCCCTCCTAAATCTTAACATCCAACTTTCTTATTACATCCTGTTTGTCTTGAGAGTCCTTTACCGAGCCTTTGAGCTTTGTTACCCTCAAGCTAAAGACCTCAGGCAAGTTTATTTCCCTTCTGTCTCTCTCCTCCGTTACCTTCTCACCCCCAGCACTGACCGTGCCTGTCCCACTTCACATGCAAAGTCTCTCTTTCATGGACCCCTCACCCCAGACTCTTCCCACCTTGGCATCAGCACGTTCATTTCTCTGCACTGTCTTTCAGGTCCTTCCCAAACACGCACTTGTTCAAAGGCCTCCAGACCATTCGCCCTTAAGGAAATGCATCCGTCATGCCACGCACTCGGTGACACTGACGGAGCACCAGACACCCAGAAACCAAGGGCGTGGGTGGTGCCCACCACTGCTGTGCGGGTGCCTCTCAGAGTTTGCCCCTTGTCCACATACGCAGCCCATGCAGAGAAAGCCCTTCACAGGCTTTACCATTTGCGAGCTTTCCTGGAGCCTATCTTGTCACTGGGAGCTGCCCACCAGCCTCCGAGCCGCTTCCGCCGCTGGCGCAGAGCCGCCCTGCCAGAAGCAGCAGACCGGCAGCGCTCTGCTCAGGCAGAGCGATCGCAGAAGATGGCTGTGATGCTTTTTCAAGGGTCAAAAAAATCTTAGTTTTGCGAGAACTGGCTGGGAGAACAGGGCTGTCCTTATGACCACATTTGGTTACCTTCAGCCGCAAGATTTCATCAAGCAGGTTAGAAACACACTTCCCAACACATGCAAAACAGAGGCTGCTTTGTCTCCCCTTGGCACACCACCCTCTCTCTACTGCACGCTAAAGGCACCATCTGAAACAAGAGAGAAAATGAGCCAAATTGTTCTCAGCAGTGCCATCACTGAGGCTGCAGCCATAAAGCAACAATTAAATTAACTGGACAAAAAAGCACGAGGGATGGCTAGCTCTTAAGCAGGGTCCCAGGACAGCCCGAAGGAGCCTGTGTGGCAGCATTGTGCAGGCACAGGAGATGGAATCACGTGCAGGCGGGAAGGAGCCAAAAACCACGTGAAGACAATACTTGTCTGTTGTCTCCCCCCAAACCACCTCCTCTGCCCATCGCTCCCACAACAATATTCTCTTTCTTGCCTGATGTGCCCCTGGTGCCTTTGCTGGTCACTGAATGAGCTGCACTGAAGACACAGAGACTGCACTGCTGCTGACCTCCCCCAGCAAAACCCCAGGACGCCACCGTCTTTTCTGAAGACGGCAGAGAGAGAGAGAAACCTTCTAAGGGCAAATCCCTTCAACCGTTTCCAAGGCTAGTCCCTTCATCCTGGTCGTGGTGACTTAAAAGAGTCTCCTGCTCAGACTGCATGTTTATCCCAGCCATGCAATTCAACTGTCCGTCCTCATCAAGCCTAAATTATTAACGTGTTATGCAACAAGCTAGCCTTGAGCTGACACCTTCAGAGCTCTCATGAAAGAGGGAAGGTTTAGTATCCTACTTCCATTACTATTATTCACACTAAAAACACTTGCTGGTATACAATTCCACATCCAGTCTCAGTTGTTTTGTGATCAGAACAAGCCCTTGCTAGCAGATACATAAAATAAAGTCTGTGTGTGAAGGAAAGAAATTAAGACAATTTCCTTTATGAAAAGCTCTGGGCTCAGACAGTAAGAGTGCTGGAGAGAAAACAGGCTTATGCCCAAAGCCAAAAAGCTGCCCAGCTTTTCTACTGCCAATCCCAGCATGCATTTGATACCAAGGAAAGCAGTATCTCTGGGGGCGACAGAGCCAGGGCAGGCATTTGCCCACTGCTTGGCCCCTATTGCCCCCAGGCAGCATGAAGACCCAGCATGCCACCACTCCCACCTGGAGGGCAGATCTCCTTCCCAAAGGGGACCAACACAGGGGTCCCTCTCCGCGTGTGCAGTCCAGACACCGCTAGGCCACAGTTTGGACCTGGAAGATGGAAAAGGCTCTCGAGCCCGGCAGCTCTGATGGAGGGAGTCAACGAGAAACTAAAGTTCTAGTCTGAAACTAAGCTTTAACTTTGAGGATGGTGGGCTGAAGGCAAACATCTGAGAAAAGAGAGAAAGCAAAAGGCTTAAATAGCAAATCCACTTTTAGTTACGTACTACATGCCACACAGAAGCTGTATGATCAGAAATTTAAGCTGGGAAGGTAAAATACAGCAAAAATGGCAGTTCTGGCATAACATGAATGTTCTTATACTATATACGTCATGAAAACCTGTAATTACATGAAGACACTGATTCCCTTACAGGACAGTATACAGCCTCACACCCACACAGACCAACAAGTCCTGCAGCTGAACAGTGAAGAGGGATTTACTAACATCCCCTCTTTCATTTTGTACACGGAATGAAACCCAAATGCTAAAACCCAAACAAAATACCCCAACAGTTCACAAGCATGAACCCAAAAGTGGTCACCACGCACACCCAAACAGGAACAGAACAAAGGAGAGGAAGGAAAAGTAATTCCACGTTGGTGTTTCCTCGGGGCTGTTTTACATAGGATCCTTTATTAAAAAGAGATGGGGCTGGAGAAGTAGCTGACAAGAGAAATTCAGAAGCTCTATCACATGTTGCCGTTTCTTTGCCTGACGGTGATGGAGGGCTCGGCACGTAACATGACTTAGGCCAAAAGCAAACATGCAGATTTGAGAAGCGGAGGAAGCAGACTGGAAGTGGTACTCCAAAATTGATCATATGTTAAAAAATAAAATAAAAAATTAAAAAAAAAAAAAAAAGTGGAGCACAAACAAGCACCACTCCGATTGCCAGCAGCGAGCAGCTGGCAGCCACAAAGCAAGTACCTCGCACTTCCATAAGACAACGGTCCCACTAGTGACCATCACCCCTCTGTGGGACGAGTTCCACCTCAGGTGGACAGACCTGTCCCCTTACGGGCATCTTTTCCCCCCATGCTAAATTGTGGGTGCCCAGAGCAGCTATGCTCCAGGCTTCAGCACAACCGCTATGTCCCTAAAATTATACAGAATGCATCCAGGCTTTGGGCACTGGCAGCATCAACAGTTAAGGCCAGCAAACAGCCGCTGCAGGACTACAAGTTTTATTACCAAGGTTGGCTTTTTGAACCCGAATCAACTGGTAGGTGGAAGAAGGACTTTGTAACACATCGCTAATCCCTCAGCTGTCCACATTCCCTAAGTCTTCTAGGCTTTAATTAAGCAAACCCTCCTCATTAAAATGTTGTGAGTGCTGCAGTTTTTCCTTCCAAATATTTAAAACTCTGTCTGCAACACTAACAAAGCCCTGCATTTTGTCAGAAAATGAGTACTAAGAAAAGCCCTGAAAACAAAATTACTGCATTTTCTTTGCAGCCCACCAATCCACTTCCATAAAGTGACATACTTCACTTAGCCCATTGCTATGAAGAAACAGATTTAACGCTTCTTTTCTAAAGTGGTGTACCTCAGACAGAGGTACACCTGCCAGACGAAACGACATCTAACACCCGTTACATCCCCAAACACTTCAAGTAACACGTTGGCTTAGGAGCCAATACCCACGTTTAATGCCCGTTGTACGTGTGGCTGGTAACCTATGCTCTGTTTCACACCCACAAAAGGAAAACTTCAAATCTTGGGCTACACTACAGCCTCCAAAAAAACTCCTTGTAAGCAAGGACTAGTGTGAGATCATGATCTGACTTATTCAACACAAGGTTTCTTTTGTGAAGCAGCCAAAATATGTAAATTACCCAGGAATAAAAGGAATCGTCCGATCTCTACATGTGTCTAACAAACACAACTGAATGACACAGTGCAAGTGCACAAGTTCTTACAAGCTTTAATTTCAGATAATCTTTGCCTAAAGGTTAAACACTTTAGCTCCTCTGGTCCAATATTAGTCACCGCTCAGCCTCTGTCGGTAATCCACAACCTTCTCCCCTGCCTTACGCGAAGAAATCCCTGCCAATGCAAAATGCCAGGCGCGAATGGGGAGGACCCAAGGGGTTTAGAGGCCCGTTCCTCTCACCAGACGAGGGGCAGAATGGATCGCAAAGAAAGCTGCAACACCAGCTCACCATCGTGTATTTGAGAAACAGGGTGAACGTAGACTGTCCGTGCAGATCATGGGTGGCGGGGGTGAGGAGAAGGGAAGAGATCTGACCAAGCCCTGCAGGCTCACCAAATCCCATTTTTTATTTTAAAAATACCCCAGAAAATACCTTCAGTTTCTTTCACCAGCACTGCAAGCAAAGACCACTTCAAAAGCCAGCAGGAGGAAGCTTGCTCCTCCTCCTCCCTTTGCCACAATCTCCACCTTCTCTTCCTTCTCTCTCTGGTGTGGTGAGAACGGCTCCTCCCAGCAGCGACAGAGCAGAGGATCAACATCGGGTTGGCAGCCATGAGACAGCCCTACACACACCTGCAAAAATACCCTGTCCAAGCCCTCAAAACACCCGCTCCTTCCTGGGGAGGAACACACTCCTTCAGCAAAGGGCAAACCCAGGCTCGTGACTGATGCCAGACCAGACCCGGGGTTTCTGCTCCTCCACGGTCTTCTGCGGCACTCCTGAAACCTACAACCCAAATGCAGCTCTGGGGGTGAAAAAGCACCACCAAGCTCAGCTACTCTATGGAAATGAACGGAAAAGAAATACATAGAAATATATGGGCTGAGAGCAGCTTTGCTGGAGCAGACTTCTCTTCACCTTGCTTGTTCACATGAGAATGAGAGCCACGCTTATAACCCAAAGGGTTTTCAAAGCAGGAAGAAATAAGGACATTCTATTTTACCTCTAAAATACACTTGGGCTCAGAAATACAGCTCTTTTTCTAAAAAGGAAATCCATTACAGAACGATTTACAGCTGACTGACAAGATGATGAGGATGACTCTGTAATTATCAGGTCCAATCAGTCAAATTACAATTTACCAGCAGACACACAAACTACTTGAATCACAGCTGGCATTTTCTTCAGCACACACTAGGTCCTTCCTACAACAAGAGAGGAGCCAGACAACCTCTACCAGTAACAGGCAAATGCAAATGCAGCTGCTGACGAGAGGAACTCAGGGACGTCTGCGAGGGGCAAATTTCCCCTCGTGTTTGTGCCAAACCCCTCCGGAGGACAGACGACAACCAGGGCTGCCACCAAAAGGCTTTTCCTTTGTGTTCAGACAGGAACAGCTGTTAGGCAGGTAGAAAGGTATGGCCACGTCTGGGCACGTGTGATAAGTGAGTTCTTTATAAAATCAGTTGCTGAGGTTTTGATTTTCTTTGGTGGATTAATGCTGACTTATGCACAGCATTTAAAAATCGCCCCGCGCTGCCAAGGCTCTATAAAGACTGTGCACTTTAGTGTACAAGTAAGTGCATTTGGCGTTACGCCACTATGTACAAAATCATTTTCATGCAGCTGCCAGCAGAAGGGAACTATATTCTTGGACCAGATGTTTTTGTTGTCAGCGCTGCCAAGCACGCCTGGAAACCTCACAGCTGAGCGGTGCTGCAGGAGTGAATTAACAATGAACAGAGCCACAAGATGCTCGTGTCCATCTACCAGACACATCATGGCCCCCTCTCCCCCTTCCTCCTCCCCTCTCTGAGCAAGGAGGCTGCCCAACAGCCAGCTAATTATTTACCTGCCCGAGAAGAAAAGCCCTTCTGCCTCCATCAGGATAAATAAAAGCAACAATACAGAAAATATGACAGCCCAGCTACATTTACCCTTAGCTGGGCAGGTGACAAAGAGACCATGTTTAACAGGCAAGAAAATAGGACTGGAGAAAATATAAACTGTCCTAATACTACAGTACATTTGTTTTTGCTGCTGGGATGTGAACAGGCTTGCATTTATTAAACGGTATTTCACCTCAAAAATCAGAGCTGCTATGGCATCTCGCTCTCCAGTTTGAAAACAAACAGCTCAGATCCCAGCAGAAGTCTTTCATTCTTGAGCTGAAACCCTAAGAGCCCTGGCTGGAGTTTAGGGACAGGGGTCCACTTCTCAAGCCCGACACTGGTTCCCAGTGAGGCTCAGCTGTCCTTCATCCTGCTGGTCCCTGCTACTGCAAAGCAGGGGCTCCCGCCAGCCCCCCAGCTGCTGGCCTTGCCTCGCCTTGCACAACGGCACCACGACTAGCAGAGGGGACCCGTGGGGGCTACAGGGACAGAAATAATAAATCGCCAGACAGCTGCTTAAAACAGCAGATGTGTATGCACAGCAGGCAGAAAGCAGTCCGAACAAGGGAGCCAGGCACCAACACTGGGTGCTGATAAGAAGAAAATGAGGTTTACTTGGTCTAAAGCTCTCCTTTGACAGGCCCATCCTAAATCAACCACAAAGCCTGTAAGAGAAACCTGAAAGGCCAGGCCACCTCATCCAGAAAGAAAAACCCCTGCACCAGGCAGGGAAGAGGTGGAAGCACGCCCGCCTCCCCACCCAGGCTGCAGCCCTCCCAGGGGGCAGCGAAGGGCAACACCACTCCTTTGGGTTTGTGGGATGGGGGACGCTTCTTTCTATGTTCTGCTCACTGGGTGCCATACGTGTTCAAAGCAAAGGGTGGCAGAAAGAGGGGTGGGGTGGGGTGGGGGGGTGTTGTGAAAAGCGACACTCAGCAACTTGACTGTAAAATGAATGCACGCCTAACGTGTTTTACTGAAATCCTCCTAGACAAAGGCTGAGGAAAAGGCTGAGGTACTTCATGCCTTCTTTGGTTCTGTCTTTAATAGTAAGACCAGTTCTTCTTGGGGTACCCAGTCCCCCTGAGCTGGAAGACAGGGACGGGGAGCAGAATGAAGCCCCCATAATCCAAGGGGAAATGATTAGTGACCTGCTGCACCACTTGGACACACACGGGTCTATGGGGCCAGATGGGATCCACCCAAAGGTACTGAGGGAGCTGGCAGAAGTGCTCACCAAGCCACTTTCCATCATTTCTCAGCAGTCCTGGCTAACTGGGGAGGTCCCGGTTGACTGGAGGTTAGCCAAGGTGATGCCCACCTACAGGAAGGGCCAGAAGGAGGATCCAGAGAACTACAGACCTGTCAGCCCAACTTTGTGCCAGGGAAGGTTATGGAGCAGTTCATCTTGAGTACCATCACATGGCACATACAGGGCAACCAGGGGATCAGGCCCAGTCAGCATAGCATCCTGGCTTGTATCAGGAATAGTGTGGCCAGCAGCAGCAGGGAAGTGATCGTGTCCCTGTACTTGGCACTGGTGAGGCCCCACCTCAAATACTGTGTTCAGTTTTGGGCCCCTCACTACAGGAAGGACATTGAGGTGCTGGAGCATGTCCAGAACAGAGCAACGAAGCTCGTGAGGGGTCTGGAGCACAAGTCTGATGAGGAGACGCTGAGGGAACTGGGGTTGTTCAGCCTGGAGAAGAGGAGGCTGAGGGGAGACCTTATCGCCCTCTACAGCTGCCTGACAGGAGGGGGTATCGAGGTGGGGGTCGGCCTCTTCTCCCTGGTAACGGGCGATAGGACGAGGGGAAATGGCCTCACGTTGCACCAGGGCAGGTTTGGGTTGGACATTAGGAAGCAATTTTTCACAGAAACGTTTGTCAAGCACTGGAACAGGCTGCCCAGGGAAGGGGTCGAGTCACCATCCCTGGAGGTATTTAAAAGCCGGGCAGATGAGGTGCTTAGGGACATAGTTTAGTGGTGGGATGGCAGGGTTAGGTTAATGGTTGGACTTGATGATCTTAAAGGTCTTTTCCAACCTAAACAAACCTATGATTCTGCAAGAATAATCCAATCTCCCTCAGAAACAGTATCATTTTGGTTTCCCCAGCCTTCAGCAGCCACCACATCTCCTGTGCCAAACGTGGCCCCAGCCTGCCCAGCTACACCCACTAGCCAGCATCTGCATGGGAGCTGTGCTCACCTCTTACACCTGGAGCAGCGCTTTCCTTAAGGATAAATTCCAAAGTTACATGTTTGAAGAAAAAAACCCAAAAAAACAACAAAAAAACCAGATGGCCTCTCTTGTCCAGATGAATAAATGGTCTCCTCTCAGGGACTTTTCCCTTAAAACAAAAGTAATGCTATCACTACAGGGTCTCAGGGGAAGATGATTCATGAGCAGGAAAAGGCCTGTAGGTCTGTGCTCAGGGTACTCACCCCAGCAGATACTACAACTCCTTGCTATTCTTGTCCTGTAACATGACGAAGTGACAGTCTGAGAAAGCCTCCCTTAATCACACTGATTTGAAACCAAACAAAGAGCAATTAGCGGAGCCAAAGGAGGGGGGGAGGTGGGATTTACATCGGAAGGAGGAAACCTGGATTGTTTGGAGACCTTCAAAATTCAGGAGGATATGCTTTAAGGCAGCGGATTTGCTCAGAGCGGAGCTGTGTGACAATGAAGCCAAGCACAAAGGGACAGGCTGCAGCAACTGTGCCAGCTCCAGCTCCACCACCAAGGCAAAGATCCACCGGTCGGTTTGGAAACATTACTAAGCAGCATGGAAGCAGCAGAAATCCCACATACAGCAAATCAGACCTCTCCAATAGCTGGAGAGAAGCAGCTAAGTGAAAGACCATGTGTTGTGGAGGTCAGCTTCTGCCAGACTACAGGCATCTGAACAAAGCCCGTCACGGCTGGAGGCTCCTCTCCTGCGGTTTCCTGCAGCCTCATCCCTCCAACGGGTGCATGGAGAAATCCCAAAGCCCAGTCAGAAAGGAAAGCCTCACAGAAAATGTTGGTTAAATCGGTTAAGCCTGTCTTTGCCGGTTTACTAACAAATGACACTCCACTAGGAAAAACCTTTAGCTGCGCTCTGGCTGACACGAATTAAAAAGTCAGGGGCAAGGGGGGTACAGAATAGGAAAAGGAAGAACAGGGAGGCTATTATAAAAATAGCAAAACATAATTTAAAAAAAAAAAAAAAAGGAAGTTCTAAGGTTGTGGGTGCTTTTTTTGCCTTTTTTTTTTTTGACAACTCTCCCCAAATCAGCTCCATCTGTAGTCTCTGAGCATCTGAGGGTTTCTGCCAAAGTGATCAGTAGCAAAGAGCTAGCATTTGTCTTTGAATCGCAGCCATTGTGCGCTCCAGCGTTCCCACACCACAGAGAGAAATCGGAGGCGCTCGCAATTCTCCCTGGGCTAACGCTGAGCTGCCCATCCAAAGCACAAGGGATGACGGCAGTGCATGTGCGCTGCTGCATATAAAGGCAAGGCACAGTGGGGAAAAAAAGGACATTGCTGCTTTTCATGACCTATAAAACTTCCTCACTGAAAGCGGGCTTGGCTGAGGGCAACTCTCCAACTCATTGGCAAACCTCTTCAAAGCAAGACATCCAGCTAAGGTTGTCTCTCATACAATACAGCCCTTATTCCCTCACGCCTTTGGTTCGTGAGTAGACACTTTTCCCCGGGAGCCATGCATGTACAGCCATGCAACAGTCACAACCCAGTTTTGGCCACCTCTCCCCTATGCCGACACTGTGGCACTGGGCTGGAGAGCAGGCACATGCCCGCGCACACCAGCAACCTGCACGTCCCGTCCTCTTCCCTTTGGAGAAGTGCAGGACACCGCAAAACCCTTTATCTGCTGTTAGGATGGATGTTAGCTCTGAATGGAAGATGCAAAAAAATCGCTGAACACTAGGAAGCTCCTACTAGCGTAACTCAAAGGTTTCTGTTATGTTGCTGTGTATCAGGTTTCAGAAGAAACTTCTGGCCCTTGACATCATGTGGAAGGCAAGCAGGTTTCTCACTCTGAAGCCCTCTAGTGATGGCCAGAAGCACAGCACTCATGCAAGTACTTGCTTTGAGTGCAACCAAGAGGGAAAATTTAGACAAACCCTTGCGCAAGAGATCACTGCTCATCAGCCGCGCCAGGTCCAGATGGCCACGTCTCAAGGAGCAGGTAACAGCTCATGGAGCCATGCTAAGCAGAGTGTTTGCAACCGTTTACCCACACTCAAAGTAGCTATTTGTCCCCCAAAGGCTGATGAATATGGGTATTTTGTGAACAATCATGGATTAGATCTCTAACCCAAAACAGGCATCAATCCATCATGAGTGGTTCTTAATAATTAAGACCCAGAAAAAAACATGGGGGGGAGGGAAGACATTTAGTATCAAACACTGAAATCCAACTTTTTGATCTATATTGTGCCTTAGCAATAGGCACAATCTCTGCTGTCCACTGAATATGCAGCTCCTGAATATTTGAGTTTCCACAACTATAGTCATCCCATGCATTATCAAGCTGCAGAGAAGACCAGTAGAAGAAACATCTTCTTCTTTTTTTTTAAGAAAAAATCCTATTAATTGCCAGACAGCCCTCGTCCCCATCTGGATCCAGCACTGCCTCAGGGATGCTCCCGAGTCAGAAGATCTTTCCTATGGAACTCTGCCTAAACGCACTGATTTGCATTCTTCTGCTTTATCAACCAGCTGTATGAAATTCACCTATTACAGAACTAGCTATCTATTTTTTATATCTCAAAGTGGCAAGTCATTAGATGGCATCATACGCAACAATGTTAAAAGGAGTGCTGTTTCCCACAGTGAAGTCTGCTCTAATGCCTTATATATCCTTAAGTCCATTTTATTGTCAAAGAAACTGCCGATTTAAATCATACGTAACTAATATCTGGAGGAAGAAAAAGCGATACCCAGTAAATTAGCAGTGGTACCACACAAGCCTACAAAGCAAGGGCAAGCTGGGCTTTTCATTCCGGACTTCACTTAAAGCAAACAGATGTCATTCAGAGGTAGATCTACTTTGGCTACCTGGATTAGCCCACTAAAGGGTTGTTTTCTTTTGCCATTCACTAACCAAAGCACCATTAAACTCAGGATTAACAAGGTTCTTTGCCTGCAAATACAGGGCATGGTCCAAAACGTGGTTCACCTAAGCCAGTCTCCTGTGGGTCACCAGACCAGAGGCAGCTGGTATCACGCATCCTCGGCACAGGTTTTTTGGCTCCAGCATTGGAACCGAGCTCACCACCCAGCGATTCTTTGCTCTGACATTATCCTGAACGCTGGAATTCAGAATCACAATAAATGTTATGGAAATGGTCCAAAGCAGAAAGTGAAGTAATTTCTGAGGCAAGCAAGCAGACTAAAAATAGCCTGCTGCACAGTGGAAAGAATCAGAGGGTGGGGGAATCCCTGCAGAAGACCTTTACACTCCGTTCTTTATTCCTAAATCTGCAGGTGTGGAGCACTACAAACAGTCCCTCAGCGGCCGTCGGTCGCAGGTGGCCAGGGAAGATGTGGCCAGGCTGTCAGAAAGGCATTGCAGCCGGCTTTCTTCCCAGGTTCACCCTGCAAAGGGATGGCTGCGGGGGAGCAGCTCCCTGGGCAGCCTCAGGGCTGTAACCCCTCCAACCCTCAGGAGATGCTGATGATGATGTGGGCCAGCTCCCGGCCCCCGTCTCTCCCACTCCCTGCTCTGCCTCTCTCTACCCCTCTCAGCCATCCCACAGCCAGCTTTTGCTGGGGTGAAAAGAGTAGAAAGCTAATCTGTATTTAAAAAATATATATATATATATATACTACTTTGCCAGTGGAGCTCTGTGAGGGATGGGACCAGACAGATGCTGGTACAAGAGGAGCTGGGAAAGGGGGGGAAGAGAGGCACAGCTGCCCCTGCAGTAGCAGCCAGACATGAAATTGGCTTTGGTGTACTGCAAAACCACATCTCGAGGGAGAAATAACTAGAAAATAGGGAAAAGCCTTAGACACCTATGGCAGGAGGAAGCACTGCTATCACAACAGGATGCCATCTGAACATTTACAAATAGAAAATGCAACTGTTCCTCCTTTCTTTCCTGCCAGTGGGAGAAATCCTTTCCTGAATTCACATGCATGTTTGTTTGTTTACATTTGTAGGCACAGGAAAGAGAAGGAGTTTGTGTTTACATGCAGATCCATCCATTTTTAGAAGAACAGCGCCAACTCTAACAATTTTCTAACAATTTGCGTTGCAAATCAAGACTAAGCTAGGTAAATTTCCCAAACTCTTTTAGCCAGAACTGAGGAGCAGCAGCCATTCTGAAACAGGAACCAACTTCACCCTCAGGGACTCAAATCTGAGTGGAGACTTGTTCAACGATACAGCCCCCTCTGATATATAAATCAGTGCAGCTCTATCATTTTATAGTTGAATCAAGGCTTTAAATTTAAACCAACTGTTGCAAAGTGGTTTAGTGAGAGTGGTAAAAAAGAAAAATCCAGAGTGAAAAAATACTGACTTTTATAGAAACAGGTTTGTCTGACATGCTCAAAGAGAGGAAACACCAGTAGATGCTAGAGAAAAGGCTGCTGAAGTAAAATATATGCAAGAGACAAATAAAACCCTCCTTAATGGTGCTGCCTTTGCATCACTGTTTCCAGAGCAGTGACTCATGGCTGCCCAGCCGCCCACAGCCCCAGCCGTGCGGGAGGACAGGTTAGTGCAGGGGGAGCCAAGCAGCCAGCCAGCCAGCCACCGGGATGCTCGCTCTCCCTCTTGCTTGTGGTCTCTTTGCCCAATTACATCTCCATTCGGTAAAATATTCCACTTAAGGAACCAATTTTCAGGAATCACGGACACTCTCCTTTCTTCCTCTCGCATGCAGAGCCAAGGTGCTTTGCCAGGCCGGTAACAGTTTATCTGAAGGTCCCTGGGCTGCTGCATTTACACTAGGATTTCCACTTACTTTTCCACCAACTCTAGAAGCAAACACTAAAATTCAGTTCAGAAATGAGCTACAGTGGAAAATACCCCTGCTCTAAGTGAAATACTGCAGAAACACCTCATGCATCAGCCAGCATACAAAAACCTGAAGGTTCATTTCTGGAACTGACCTCTTCACTAGGCAGAGAGAAAGAGATTTATGAAGGCCCCCATCATCCTCAAAACGAGGTGTAAAAGGGAGCAAGGTGTAGAACTCTCACCACTGATGCACTGGGTAGAGAAACTACCATTTTACCTGCTGAACATGACCCAAAATGCAACAGCAATGTGCTCTCCACGCAGGAACAGTAGCTGCTTCTGCAGCTAACTCGCTCACTTCTCCCAGACACCCCTTTCAGATCAAAACATTTGAGAAATAAAGCCTGGCGTGAAAAAAATCAACAAGGAATCATCAGAACATAAAGACGCCTCCTTGGCCAGACTCCCATCGGTCTATTTGTGCTTGAAGCAGGGTCTTACTAAGAGAGACGGCAAGGACAGGCAGGAGAGCAAAACTCAGCCGTGTGTTTATTATGAAGCACCAATTTTTGCCATTTAATGACAACACCTTTGCACTTTTATTTAGAAGTAGAAAATGTTCTCTGCCAGAGAGGCTACACAAAGCACACTCAGTGGGCTTCGATCCCTTTCAGATTAAACCTGTCTAGAGGAATGCACACAGGCCCCTTGTTGGAAAGGACCTGAGATGTTTCTAGGCTCAGGAGACAAACAGCATCTTCTACACTGATCAACTGAACTAGTTTGCACAGCATCTTTGTGGCTCTTTGAACACTTAGCTCAGCCGCATGCTTCCCATTGCACATTTAAGAGATCGGGCATAGGGGGAGAAGAATGCTTTCCTGTGGGCACAAGGGGAGCATTCATTGTGGTTACAAGTCAGCTTCAAGTACAATGTATTCCCAGGTCCTTGCGCATTAGCACTTGCTGCCATAATCTCTCTCATAATCTAGTTTTAGGAGCTGGGCTTTAAGACTGTATTTTGGCCAACAACTCCCTACACAACCACTCAAACCGCGCCTTGCAAAAGGAGCACTGTCGAGGGACTTACAGCCAACCTTTTTGTCTCGTTAAATGCTGGAGAATAACATTGCTATTTTATATTTACATAGGCACATGTTGAGAAAGAGGGGGAGAGAGATCACACAGGATAATCTCAAATGTACAATACTATTTGTGGACCCATAAACTAAAAAACGAACCAGAGGGAGAAATTAAAATGCTTAAAAGTCATTTGCATGTGCTACCCTCCACACATTCCTATGGCTGCAGCACTCGCTTGAAAGCCAAGCATCAGAACTTTTTCTTTAAAAAAAAAAAAGTAATTACCTCCTCCTCCTGATTTACTGCAAAACAGTGGCCAGCTGACTGATAAAGGACAGTGGTTAAGGTCTGCCTACCATTCCCAAAGCAGAGGCTATAAATTTCAGCCTCTCTCTTCTCCTCACAGCCTGCCAGTTTTCACTAACTCGTCGGGGCTTCGTATCTTTGGAATTTCTCCTCCTCATTAAACTTGGCCAAAGTCAGCCAGCAAAGCCAAAAGGTATTTGGTGGAAAAGGCAGCAGGACACATGCACTATCACCGAGAAGCCTCGTTTCCTTAGGAAGTCAAGATAAAAATACGGAATGTCACAGCAAAAACAGGAGGAGCCCACAGGCAGGTGCAGTTTATGAAACTACAGTTAAACACAGTCAAGAAAGATTACATTTTAAGCAGATATATCCCCTTTTAACATAAACAGCAAATTAATTCTCCTGTCTCCAATCCTAATGCCCAAGCCAGATTTTAAAGTGCACCCCTGAAAGACAGCACAGCTCACACTGGACCTGGGATCTCTTGCTGGGCTATTCAGGCAGGAGGAATACGCCGCAGACCTGGGCGCAGCCTAGATACTTGCTATAATGAAAGCGCAATGCTCTGTCACAGTCCCCGTCGGTTTTACTCTGCCCAAACTGGCAAGAGCACGCATGCTTTAACACTGAATTGACAGGGTCGCCTTGCTTTCCCTGAGTAGACAGTATGTCTGATTCACTGGGGGTAAATTGAGCTGCACTGTGTGCCTGACAGAAATGATACAAAAGGCAGCCCCATACTTTTTGCTATTACCTGCACACAAAACATTTCCATTTCCCATCAGGACTTGAATCTCCTTTGACAACTCGAACAAACAGAGCTCAGCACTCGGGAAGCCAGCGTCGAAACGCCCGTGTCGAGGCCACCTGCACAAACGGGTTCGGAAGAGATGCTCCATCACTAGAACTTGTGCAGGCTATTATTGCTCAAATTCATGTCAGTGCAGGTATGACCAGTAGGTGAAATATTACAATTGTGAAAGAATCCGCACACTACCCACACGGAGCCTTCATCACTGCGAGTATTAGGGTCCAGATTTCCCTAACAGAGGTAGATGTTAGCATTCATACACGTACATCTGGAAACACACTGTCATTAGTGACTTCCTTGTCAGTGCTAAGTCTCCAGATGACTGCAGGTACCAAGCCCAAGGACTGAAGAAAAATAGGCAGAGGTTTACAGTTAAATGCAGGAGTATCGCTCACTTGGACTGACAAACAGTGCCCAAAAGCTGGAATTCAAGCACCCGTCCTACTCGTTACAACGATGGTAACAGATGTCAGTAGCTGACCCAGATGACCTATTCTTTCCTTCTGAGTGTGTCAATGCAGTTGCACTGTCAGACCTAAGGAAAGAAATTTTTAAAGAAAAAGTCCAGACTTGTCCGAAGAGCTCAAGACTTGCAGAGGAATCTTCTCAATACACAGTCCTGCCCTTCCACCAATGGAAGTCAGCTGTAGCCTACACAGCCTTCTAGTTTCCATTGCGCTCTAGCACTGAACATGTGCTCTCGCATACTGATGAGCAGTAACAGATCTCAGGGCCACAGCTGAGGAGCATACCCGGAACGTCATCTGTTGTGCTACAGCAGAGCGTTATGGGGTTCTCTTACAGCCAGGTAAGCAAAATTTGAAAGCTGTCTCCCTAAAACACGGAGATTCTTCCATGCTTCAAACTACAGCAAAGTTCACTTTACATGGCCATAAGTTCAGTTTGCTTAATCTAAACTACATTACAATTTACAGAGCATCGGCAAAATGTTTTCTGCTAGACAGGACAAGAACCTTGCACATCAGACCTGTCATAAGCATACAGATGATAAGAAGGCAGAGGCAACACAGCTTTCTTTGCACTTTCTAAACACAGTGATCCACGATCAACATTGAGTATGAAGCCATCTCCTGGCCTCAGCTGAAAAGCCAAACGAGCACCACGAAGCCTTCACAGTCAAAGTTCTTTTGCTGCTGACAGATAACTGATGCTGGGGTGAGGCAGCAATGGTGCCCTGAAGGATCTTCATGGCAAAAGGAAAACATCTGTTTCTTCCAGCCTTGGAACAGTCAGGTTCCAAAACAAGCATGTTAAAATATATGGAGCAGTACACCTGCAAGGACAACTGACAATAGGCTGTGCATGCAAACAGTCTTCCACTCAGGTAGAAATCTTGCACTAAGAAGAAACCGTATGCTGAAGAAAGCAGATAGAGAAACAAGCATGTACGAATGTTTTACATCTCTTTTTTTTTTTCTCTCCCCATTGCAAATTTTTTCCCCAGCCACACAGTTATCAGTGTGAAGTTGCTCTTTGCTGGGCCACAGCAAGGCAGAGCCTTCGTGCTCAACACTAGCTCTCTCCAGTCAATCCATGTTGCATATCACTTCCCAAGCTGCTTGATAACAGCCGCTGCTTTCTACACTGCCCTCAAACCACATGTGGAGCTCCCTGTTCAACCTTCCTCTTGCAGCCGCATCAGACCTGACATCCTCCCCTTTCCAAATAAGCCCTTCCAACCCGACAGCCTTGCTAACCACCCCAGGACTCAGATGAAGAGAGTGAAAGTTTGCCCTTTATCCAAACTGGTGCCAGCACTGCTCCAGGAAGGTTTCTTGGATCACATCCAAAAATCGCAGATCTGATTCAGGCTGGGTGTTTGATGTATTTGCCTTGCTGGGAGATAAAAGTCAGTGCTCCTTGTATGGCTGTAAGGACAAAAAGCTCTCCAGAGTTAAACGTTGCTCTGCTCTGTTAGGACTATGAGCTGGCAGGCCAAGCACCGCTCTGCCACCCAAGGACAGGGCTGTTGCGACACATCTGACACCGTGAGCCCCCCTGCACGGCCCTATGCACAGCCCTCACTCTGCAGGCAGACAGGACTACCTCTGCCCAACCCGAACAGGGCTCTCGCAGAAAAAACGGGCAGCATGGAGCTGATGGGGGCTGGAGGAGAGCCCGGTCCCACAGAGAGGTCAGCCAGCACCACAGGGCTGAGCCTCCAGGCATCAGGGCCTCGGTAAAAGAGGGGGAAGAACGGTGCCAAGCTGCTGGGTGGGGGCACACAGCAGAGGTAGGTGCGGGATCTCAAATTGGGGAGGGAAACAGTCAATTATACAAAATGCTCCAAAGCTCAAAAAAGGCTGCCCCGCTGGCTGCAAGACTACTGCAGCTCTTTCTGACCTCCTCCCAGACCAGAGGTTACAGCTCAAGGGACCACTCTGTCCAGCTCTGTTTCTCTCTGAACTGTAATAGAAAGTTCCCAGCAGCCTTTTTTTTTTCCCCCCTCTTTTTTTTTGACCTAATCCCTAGAAGAGATCAGAGGCTAATCAGCTTCAGAAGAGACTGGGCAGCAGGGCTGTCCACATTGTAAATACCTTTCCTATTTATTCCTTTTCCATAGAACAATTCTTTGTTTTGCCAGGTAACTGTTTAACCAAAGACTACAAAATGTTGTACAGACCAGTAGCAAGCAACCTCACATCTGAGGGACAAGCAAGCAGGGTGCCAGTACTTGCCATGGGAACAGTCTGGATTTTTAGGTCCCTGATTCATTTTCCCCAGTTCATATTAAGAGGAAGGGACATCGCAAATGCTTCTGGTAAATCTACTGGCTTCAGGTTTGCTTTGGCTACCTTTGCAATAAGTACAGCCATGGATTGGTATGTAAGGACTTTATCAGGCAGCTGCACTAAGCCAGGTAAAGCAGCGCATTCATGTCTCCACACTAAAAGGCCAGCCCATATTCAGCTTCTCCAGACTGGTTTGACCCCATTCTGTTGCACAGTGCTGTGAGGATCTGCATTTCCCAGTCTTCTAAAGCCAGGCATCAACTTTTTAATTTTTTTACCTCCAAACAGATCAAAATCCACAGACTCTCTTTGGGTTTTCACAAAAAAAAAAAAACAACCCATACATAAAAGTCAGGGCAAACTTTTGGTGTTCATTATTTTTGTTTTCCCCTCATTTTGTCTGCCTGCACGTGTGGGAACACACCCACGTTCTTATTTATCTGCACCCTTTCTGCAGACCGCTTTTGGTATGTCTTATGGACGATGGATGGATCATCCACATGATCTCAGTTTATAACACCACGTAGGCCGTAAGATATAGACTCACGAGAATCAAAGTGACTTGCCTACTGCGACAGAAAAAAGCAGTCAGCAGAGTTGGGAAGATGGCAATGAATAATTCGGGTAACCTTTCCTGTCTAGGTACAGGAGATGTGCCACGTTTCTCTGCAGGCCTGGAGGTTTTGGTTTGGGGTTGTTAATTTTTCTGCAGAGCACGTACGGAAAGGGCAAGACAGGCAAGCACTAAAAGCAGTCCAGCTTCTTTCATAAATCAGCAGGATACAGTATCCAGTTGTTTACTTAGCATAATTTTACACAGACTAGACTGGACAAGTCATGAAACACTGGGCACAAGAGCTGAGAAATGCTGCTATTAAAAAGGCATGCGGAAAACTTTCCCAAGGGATGCCAAGAGCGTGTGTGGGAAGAGGTAGGAGGAAGAAGCAGCAGCATCAGGGGTTATAACAAACAGAAAAGAAGCCATTGTGTTTTTCCCTCAAAATCAGTTACTAAACCTTTCAAAGAAAAAAGCATCGCTGGAAGGGGAACACAGGAGCAACACTGGAAACAACCATGCAGCTGCAAAGAAAGCCTCCAGAAGAGTTCATAAAGCAGAGTCAAGCCGCCTGTTTGGGGCGTGATGCAAGTGAACAGCTTAGATGCAGGCAAGATTTGCCAAGTGAGCTTTGCTAAGGTTTTAAATGTTATTTGCTTCACAAGAAGCTGGATTCTTCTAACTAAAGAGTGACTGCCAAATCTTACAGCGTGCTTGTGTTGCATCTGATAACATCAGTCACGGCTCACTCGGTATGCGACACTGCTGCACACCAGTACGCAGCGAGGAGCTGGTGGGAACCTAACAGCGCGGTCGGCGAGTGGAAGGGCTCGGCAAGGGGCAGACTGAGCACCGCCTTATCCAAAAGAATGCCCCAAAAGGAGCAGAGACCCTACAATAAAAAGATTAAAGACGGACTGCAGGGATCTCTCCAATGGTGCCTCCCCCCACAACATGCGTGCAGCCTGAGACTCATCCCACATATGTACATTTTGGAAAAGAATTTTTAAAGCGTGTATATGCTGATAGTTCACATTATTCCCCTTCTACGGTCATTGGGCTCATTCCAACAACAGAATAGCTTTCAATTGATGAGGACTGGTGGGGTTTTGGTTTTAGTTGTTCTATGCTCCAGTGAAATTTTTTCACCCTGCATGTGCTCTAGCTTCACCCTCAGAAAGTGAAAATAGGACCAACATATGCACGATTCTGTAGGAAGACTTCAGATCTTTAGATCTTACAGATGCTTTAATGCTTGCTTTAGTGCTGCAGATCTAAAGATCTACAAAGATCCATACAATCTTCTAGGTCTTGTCTTAATTTGTTTAGAGAAGAGGGAAGTGGAAGAGGCAGGCAAGTTTTATGCATATCAACACCCCCCCAACGTTTCAGGCAGCAGTACTAACTAGTCATAATGTATTCAAAGATCAAGCTGATATCTTCAGCCCACCTCCTCTTTTCTCATCCTTACCACCATTCTTTTCAAAATTAAAATCTGAAGAGAAAACCACAAGAAAAGCTGAAAAGGATGAAGAACACTTCCACTGCGCCATGTACATTACAGAGCTGTAATGTTTCTTCCAACATCTCTAGTCGGAGTTGACACTACCTCGTTTTCTTCATGCCAACCAAAACTTTTTAAGGAAAGCCTTCGCTCGGACTTTGACATCCCTCCCATTCAGGTGATCAAAGCTTTCCAGCCCAGAACTGATGTAACCTCGCTGATCCTGAGCAATATGTGAATTGCAGAACTGGGGCCTTGAAAAGTGAAAATTTGGGGTGTGCCCACAAAGTGTGCCAACACATTAGGCTTTATAATTTGTTAAGCATTTGGCAAAGCAGGCACTGGATCAGAGGTGTCCCAGAAGAAAATAAGTCTTGCAACTGTTCTCAACACAGGTTAGATAAAACAATCATATATCCTCCACAACACTGCTTCTATTTAAGCAGAAAGGCATAACGCTGCCCGTAAAAGGCACAAATCACCTAGGGCTTCAGTAGCCGCTCATAAAAAAAAAAAAAAAATCACAGTTTCAGTTTTGTGGAAGTTTCCACTCAAGCCTCTTTCCCCATGGGCATGGACACAGTTAGTGTTACCATTAGCCTACAAGAGCAGTTCATCCAAACATAGCTCTTGAAGCAGGCGGAGAAGGTAAATTTGAGGCTGTGGTTCCTTCAGTGTTTCTTTCAGGGCAGTGCTGTCCCTACATTCTCTCCTCCCACCGTCCCCGTAAGCTGTGGTGAGCTAGAACCAGGATGGAGCTGCATGGTCTGCCAGCTGAAGGATGCGTTCATGAAACCATCCCTTGAGGAACTCAAGCCATGGCTTGATGATATGGCCATCTCTGGCAGCAATGTCAATTTGAGCTACTGCCCCTGCTCCCCCATGGCTGTAGGCAGGTCTTTTCCAATCTCAAGCCACCTTCTTCATAGCGACGGCACAACTGTTTGTAACGCCATGTGCTAAACTAGATCAACGAACCAATCCAGGTTATAAATAACCAGGGGAAAGAGAGGAGTGAGGGTATTTTTAACCGGGAACCGGGTCTTGTTCACTGATCCAGGTCACCATCTGGCCCCAGGGCAGTTGTGTCGGCACAAGTGTTGGGAGACAGGCGAGGAACCAGCGAGCAAGAGTGGACAGGAATATCCTACAGCCACGTCTGCCACTGAAAAAATGGTACATGCAATGGTATCTCCTGTGCCTGATGCTAGCAACAGTATCATCCATGCCTGGTGTTAAAAAGTGGAGCTGACTTAGCACAACTTCAAAGAATTTACACCACATTTTTAGCTGCCGCAGGCTCATTACTTCGAGCTCCACTGGTAGGCATGACAACACTTTTAAGCTGCATGGGGCTAATGGCTCCGAAGTCCTCCCTCTGACTGCCCTTCATTCCCTAAAAAAGCATGAACTTGTGAGGTAAAAGACAGACACTGCCAATACACAACTAGTGTTTCAAAACCAGCCAAAAATTACAGAAAGTTTCAAAATATAATCCATCTCCTGCAACATGAGCTCAGCCATACTATAGACAGCATTTTTCAATTGTTTTCCTTTTGCTGTGCAACCTCTCCATTACAACTGTTTGTGATTAATATATGCTATTAAAAACAGAGGGAGTGTGCAGTACAGCCAATCTTAATGCTATGGAAGAAGCCTTCGTCGTGTGTAAATCCACTGCACAAATGGAAAGGTTTGCTGTGCAAAGAACATTCGCTGTATGTCAACACACCTTTGTTCTTCTCTGGTTTGTTTGCTTGTTAGCTGTAGCAAAATAGCATTGCCTCCTCATGAAGGCAGCCTCTGAAAATCTCCGGCTGAAAATTTATTTTTATCAGGCCATCTTCCAAAGCAAGGATGTCTAGCTCTTGGCAGACACAACAGCTTAAGTTAGAGAGTGGCAGTCACATTGCCCATCGATCACAAGGAGATGTAGAGATATGACTGAAGTCAGTTGACCTGACCCTGCCTTCTTGTTTTCCTCCCTCTCCTGCCTGTTTACCCATTACACCCCAGCCACCCACCTTGGAGCTTGTGTCCAAGGCGATTTTTACTTGTTGGTGCCTATACACACACCAAAATATAAAACATTTTGCAGCAACACCCTCGTAGGAATTTTTCTTAATATAGCCAGCTTGCCAAAGAACGCTTGCTTTGTACAATGCACACGCGTTGATGTATTTTTCCCCTAATACCTATATAAGATTGAGGAGTTAAAAAAAATAAGATGCTTGGTTTGAAGAGGCACAACCTCTCTTCAGAAGTGCCATATCAGTCAAGGATCTCATTCGATTTTAAATCTGAAGCTGTTTTGTTAATTCGTGGATGTAACACTATAAAACACAAATGGAACCAACAGGGAAAAACCCATGCTTGTCCTGATCTGTTTTGAAGACTTAATTTAGACTGATTGCTTTTTGAACAGCATAAACTGCAAGACATCTAAGGATTCAAACATGGGCATATATTTTTTTATTTCTTTGGCTGGGTTAATTTCCCGTTTTTCCCATCTAAAGCTCCACAGTAAATCCCCCTGGGTCAGTTACAACTACTACTTTACACTGCTGAATTCTGCCAGCAATCTGCTCATCGTTCCTGCAGATGTTTCTGCTTTTGGGCTTCTGGGAACTTTATTGGACCCATTTCCTTTGAATAAACGTATACCCTTTTTAGGCTGCAAATGTACCAGGGAAACTACTGTCCTCTACATCAAGCAGCCTCCTCACCTTCTTTTTCGGTAAAAGCAAAATGCTACATTTAAGAGAAAAAAAGTGGGAAGCAGTGAATCTGGCTTTTTTCCCATCTCCTGAGAAATTAATGAAAAGGGAGTGCTACATGTGCTCATACGTCCTGAGACCAGCCAAAGCAATTTGTGAAGGACAGAGGCCCCTGCACACAAGCGCACAGAAACCTCTTAAAGGGCAGATGGGCTGGAGAGGTCGGGTCCTCCAAACCAAAACCAAACGCTCACATGCAAAGACCATGCCCTTCAACATAAATACAGGGTAAGGCATAGGCCAGCTCTCATTATTAAATTTTACCCATATTGCTAATAAAATAGAATGTTCCTCTACTCACCTCAGTAACGTCCATGACTTTGATGGCTGCCAGCTGACCCGTTTTGACATGCCGACCCTGAAGAAGAGAGAGAACTGTCAGCACCAACAATCTCACCCATCCCTTCAGCAAACACAGAGCAGAACATTTGGATGAGAGCTCCAGCCACTGGGGTTTCCCCAACTGTGCTGGACCCTGCTGATACTTCCTATGAAAAAACAGCAAATACTCTAGATGGCTAAAAAAGTTTCTTTTTAAAATGTTCTTATACAAGTTTTAGAACCCATTTCTTTTTCTCCATATTAAAAGGATGATTATCAAGATTAAGCACAGACAGATTATATTCACAGCTTCCCGTCTGTTTACTTTAGCAAAGCTCATAGTCAGTAATGACAGTTTATTAACATGCCAGAATAGTTAAACTCCACGTATTGCACATTTTATTTCTCCACATGTTGCATGTTTTATTTCTATGCACCAGTGCCGGGCACCTGGGTGACATATCACTAGGTAAATGCAAGCACACTTAGGGGGTTGCAAAAGGAGATTAAAAGGAGACTTCTCTTTGTTTTGGTCTTCACTAGTAAAAATAAAAAAAAAAAAGGTGAGCTTTCTTCAAGTGATGCATCAGACCTGCGATAGCTCTCTTCGCCTGTCTCACAATAGCTAGACAAGACGTCGTCTCCCTTCAGCCATACCACCATAAGGGTATGGTTTCTCAGTACAGCTGGAGCTGAATTAATAGATCCCAGCTCCTGCGGCGGGGAGCTCCTACCCTTCCTTCCCCTGCCTCCCTCCAGCCTCCTGTCACATATTTCTCCCGGGAGCACTGAGCTCCTTCTGGCACTCATCGGATCATATGATAAGCTGATTGAGATCACTAAAATGGCAGAAAGTTAACAGGGATAAAGCAAACTGCAGGGTGGGGCGGGGGATTGCAGATCAGGAAACTGAACTGGTTTGCTCTGCCGCCGGAGCAGAGCCAGAGCTGGCGGCAGGCGGATCGCACGGCCGGGAGGCAGGAGCAGCACGGGCCCCTCCAGCCGCCGAGGGCCCTAACTCCCCTCAGCTGACTTCTGACAAAAACCTTTTTTTCTCCAGTATATTTTTGCAGAAGGCGGGGCTGTATCAACAAGCTGTTCTGTATTTTTTTTTTCCCCTAAATAGGCACTTAGAAATGGTCCTAGTATTGGCCTTTTCCAGTTCGCCACTTAAGACCCAGCAGTCTGCCCAGAGACTTCCAGTCAAACAGGCTCGTCTCCCAACGCCCTTCCCAAGCATCATCCCCAAAGGCTCCTCTCTGAATCAGTCAAGCTCTCCAGTAAGAGGCGTGCTCACTACTTCACTTTTATCACAAATAATGGTAAAAAACACAACAAAATATTTCACTAAAGTCACAGTTCCTTTACCTTTCTCCTTGCCAATTTCTAAGTTTCCTAAGCAGAAACCTATACAGAGCATCCACTATAGCTGATGGACATCAACAGTATATTTTTTTCCTGGACTAACTTCTTAATCTCTTTACAGATTCTTTGGAGACTGGCACCCCAGAACTGAAGCTCCCCAAACCAGCAGTCGTCTTTGGAGAAATCTTGACCCCTTCACAGCTTATGATGGCCTCCATGGAGGTAATGGCCAGGCATTGCTGGTGCATTAGAAAGGACGAAATACTTGCAGAACTCATAGCCTCTGCTTTCTTTCACAACCCTTATTGCGCTGTGCTCTCCCCTTATTAACCAATCCACACGCTTTCTATAAATAAATTACTGTACTCGGGCTTCTGCTGGCTCTGTAAACTCTCTTTATTGCATGCATTTCTTTTTACAGCTTGGTCTCAAGCTGGTTTCGATTTTGAAACAAAGTTAAGGTCGCAACATGTATGCAGTGGCCAACACTAACCTCACCTTGACCTTACTATTTCTTGAACCAAAGCCTTTCAGCAAGCCCAGGAGAGAAGCAACTCCAGTTTTCCATCCTGGACCACTGCCTAATGACAAAAGCCTGTGGTCTTCTCCTCAAGACTTACCATCCCACCAAAGGAGGAGGGGAAAATGTTTTACAATGAGGTGGAAAAACGCCTCCTCTCAGCTCTGCCCCTATTTTCCACAGCCCTGTAGAAAAAACTAAAAGGCCCAAGGATGTGAGGAAGCACAGTTTGAGGTACAAAAAGAATATGCTAAAGATAAGGGAGGAACAAGGACATCTTGGAGGAAAAAAGCTCACAATGCTAAGGAGGACTGAAGAAGAAGAAACTTTTTAAAAAACAGAGAATACCATTCGTTTTGCAGCAAAGCAGGGACGCTAAATGGTGGCAGAGCATACTCCAAGGAGAAAACGTGGTACACAGAAGAGCGAAGTAGCGAGACATCCACGGGATGCCATGTATTTTATGGAAAATTTGCTCTATTTGTCTTTTTAAATTTATGAACTACTAGTGGGCTTGCTATTTATTTCCAGAGAGAAGCCTGAAATTTCCCAGGGCTCAGCTTCACAGCTCTTCTCAAGACGACGTTCTTCCCCGTGAGACTGGCCCACTCAAGATGACTAATGTGCACCAGCCCAAGCATCCCAGCTTTACGGGATCCTGCTGGTGCCTCCACCAGTCCCTGCGAAAACCTGGGCCGTGACAGCTATGGCTGAGCGCAGCAATTGCTCGGGGTTCACTTTGCTGTTTCTGCAGCGGGGATGGCAAAAGCTTCTCCATAACCCCCCTAAGGGACTGGAAAGAAAGAGAACTGCAGACTGTGGGAAGTGTGGGCTGCCCAGTATCCCAGGCCAAATTTAAACCTTGGTCATTTTAGAGTATTGTTAAAAATTACTCCAAATACCCTTTTCGTAACATATGGAACATTCATATTCTAAGCATCTACAACATACTGGGGAGTTGCATGACATTGATTTATATGAGAGAAGTAAAAGGACATTTTGAAGCCACATTCTTTTCATTAAAAGGATTTTGAGAAGGAGGGGAAAAGCAAATATCACAAGTACAACATATAAGCATGAGCAGAGTTTTTGTTTGTTTGTTTATCTGCTCAACAGCTCCGCTCAAGAACAGACTTGTCAAACTATTAGCATGCTGGTATAATTTTGCAACATGAAATGGCTAAGCATTCCTGTTTCGGAAGCTGATCTTCAGATTTTCATAGCCAGCTTTTGCTTTGGAAAAATTTGTCTGCATTAAAAATAAAAATAATAAAAATGACAAAGTGGTCGAATGTGACGAAAGAACTGCAGAAGTTGTAGATGGGAGAAACTCTCTCAACTCAGTCTCCTGGGATTAAAACTTATTCAAATCCAACTCCCAGGGCACTTCATAAATGGGGTAGCCATTAAGGTCCCATCCAGACACCATCTCAGCAACACCACCAGCTAACACTCTGGTGGGACAGCATTTTTCTTGCAGAAGGAGGCCCCTTTTTTACGTGCTGTCTGGAGTCACGGCCCCTCGGGGCATCCCAGGCTCCGCCATCCCCAGGGCACAGGGCGCACAGAGGTTCTTGCAGCTTCGTTTCTCCCAGCAAATTGCCGGCAATTACTACCCCAGTATCTGAAAAACACCATGAGACTGCAAAACGTGACCCATGCTAATTGAGAAAAACACAACCCATGCTAATTGAGAACACGAGTTTCTTAAAATATTGCTAGATGCCAAGTATCAGAGGCTGGAGATCAACCCCCGGCCGGAATTAAATGACAGCAACCTACATGTGTCTTGTTTAGCATAAGATGACTGTCTCCAGAGCCAGCAGACTGAGGAGGCTGAGGAGGTTGTGCTTCGTAGCAGCAACAGGTAGTAGAGGCAACGTGATCCCGGGAGCAAGAGTTTGCCCCTTACTAGGTTTTGAGGTAGGGGCCACAACAAAAGGTCAGCACAGCCTGGCTCCCACCCCCACAGGAAAGAGCCCAGCAACATGTTCATTGAGATCATGTTAAGATCTTTATTGACCAAAATTTCCAAACTCCTTGTCGTTTCTTACACATCCTCCCCGCCTTTCTTTCCCTCTTTTCATGAGGGAAATTCATACTAAAGCACTTGTTTATCCTCCCAAGGAAGTAACGTAAGAATATTTTTAAGACCACTACTGCACCATTCTATTTTTAAATGGTCTGTTGGGATGAGTAAGTCAATGGAGCTGAGCCTGCTGACCCCAAATCCTGTCCTGTTTCTTCTCATGCAGATGACAGAAAGTTCATTTACATATGGAGGGTTTAAAATATAGCTCTTCTCATCAACACAGCAACACTGCAGCATTTAACTGGATCCTAAACTGAATCCACTACTTAAGCATATTCCCAGTCATGTCTGATAGCAATATGCTGTTTATTTCTCATCTCAGTGGGCTTTATGCATGTTGAAAAGCAGAGGGGACAAGGGGAATCCTTGGTAGACTGCCAAAATCTGCAGAACATTACAAATTTCAAGCCTACCCACACTCTCCAAGTCAGTTAATACACCTACTTCTTGCCTCTTTCTTCCTCTGCACACATCATTACTGTAAAATTTTTGTTTTGGAAAGGTTCAAAGACAAATGGTGTTATGTGCTGCTTTTCATGGTGCTTTTTTTTTCCCTAAGATGCCTTAATGTTATCAAAGAACTATGCAAATTAAACACAAAAGAAATCCCATCAGCTCATTTACCTCCTACCCCCTCCCCAATTATCCAAGATATGTATTCCGCAGTAATGTATTTCTCCTACTAACACAGTTTCCAGCCTGTGCATTAATGTCCTTTTTGGGGGACTGTACCTGCAAGCTTGCTCCCCAGCTAAATGGTATGGAAGTAGAATATGGGGCAACATCCCACATTAAGGAAGGAAGGAAGGCAGCACGCGTGACTCATGACTTGCAAGCTTGGATTATCCTGTGCACTGTACACAATTAAGTCTTTGAAAACTTCTCCAACCTCCCAGTATCCTACGTTGACAGTTGTGAAAAGAAGAGCAGCTAAGTTAGAAAAAAAATCTACCAACTCACATTTCGGGTGCTACAACGCACACAGAAGCAGCAGCCTAGATTTAAACATGCTATCAAGCAAAAACTCACCATGGTACCACCTCTTAGCAGTGCTGTACAATGCCTCCATGACAAAATTAACTTTTCAATTTGCTTCTCACTTGGTTGACTTTAAACTCCTACCAGCCTGAGGCAATAGGCCATGGAGTAATACTCTGCTATTAGGTTGCACACACCAGTGGAATAAATGATACCTTATTATTCCAATGCATGTTTACCATCAGCTCTTTTTGTCACTCGCCAACACAGAAAGCTGCAGACCAACCAACTTTGCGTTGTGAATACTTGGACTCTGCAAGACGTTTCTTCCCACTCCCCGGAAAGACTGGGTCTACCCTGTGAAAAGCCACAGGAATAACACTTGTGGAAGAAAGAGGACATGAGTTTTTGACAGGCAAAAAGACAGAATGGCACAAAGTGAAAGCAACTTCCCCTGTTAAAAACAAATGATAAAGTATGAAATATTCTGAAGCAAAAAGCCTACCTAGTTGCATTTGCAGCCAAAATAATGCCGTTCCTACTGATACAGCATTCTGTAAGCTAAATAATCATAGGCTCCAGCGAAGGAGATACATTTGTAAAAAAGGGATAATGTTTATCTGGCATGGAAGCTCCTTCTAGAATAAAAATCAGCAAACAACCTCAGTACAAAAGCCTGGCAAATTACCACAGAAACACACAAGAAGACAAAAAAGGCCAACATCAACGTTTGCTCTTCCCGTTAGGTGATTTCTAAACCCAAACCAGCCAGAAGCTATTAAAGACTCCCACTGTTTAAGTCAAAGACAGGACAGGGTTCTGTGTTTTCCTTCTGTCTAACTCTTGACATCAAATGCCTGGAAAGCAGGACAGAAAACAACACACTCTCTATCCTGCTTTAGATACCCACAGGCTGACTAGCTGCCTATTGAAGAAATAATAATGACAATTTACTCCTGCACAGTACTGCATTCTGTGAAGTATGAACGACGCATGGTCCTCTACTTCCAGCGACAGAGAGAAAAGATGTTACCCACTAGTAAGGAAAAACGGAGTCCATGACTGATTTTCTACTTTGACTGCTAGTTTTGTGGTAGCTTTCCCACTCCGAGAGATGCTGGATATACATTACCCAGAGGCATTTCCCTATCCCAAACAGCTCATTGCCTAAATAGGGAAAAGGGGGGGGGGGGGGGGAGCAGGGAAGGATGGTGGGAAAACCATGGCAGAGAGCCACAATCAAACTTTCCCAGGATCACAACCGGTCAAGGGCAGAGCTCAGAGTTACAACACATCTCCGCTTACTCCCAGCACCCTGGCCGCTGGATCAGGCTTTGCTGCTCTGTAGGTGGCCACCCAGAGCTTCCTGCCCCAGATTCAATGCTGCTTCTACAGGGACACTGCAGCTAACTGGCTTGAGGCCCCAGCCGGGAACACACCCTCTTCAAGAGCCATTCTCAAAGTCATCATCCCATCCTTCCAGCCACCACTACGCTATGACCAGATCTAGCAACCTTCACTAAACACACTATCACCCATTTTCTGTTATAATGGAGTCCAGTCCCCACCCTCAGCCCTCTCCAAAAAGAGAAGAGCTGCCTCTAACCTTATTATTGCCTGCACTTTTTCTAGTTTTAAAGTTACCTAGGTAATTCAGTTGGGACATTACCGAAAGACATCACTCACACACACACCCCCGAACTAAAACAAAAGAAAAGAATGAAACCAGAGCAGAGGCATACCTCCCACACAGACACCATTGGCTCAGAGTACATTTGGTTTCCTCTGGAAACATCAGCTAAAATCTGCTGTGGTTGGCTCTCATTTAAATCAGTTCTTCACCCTACCTTAACGGCTTTACCAGTCACTAAACCCACCCCTCCCAACACTGATTTGTCTCTTCGGACCCCCTGCAATGCTCTCCTTTTATGCAGAACAATTTCTTTCTGGCAACTGTAATTAAAAACAAGCCAGATGGAGAACATCAAGAGAAGAATTTAGACTAAAATGATAAAACATGTGCTTGTAGATACAAAATTACATGGGCTACGGCTACAGATGATTTCTCATTTTATGCCTCAGCAGCCACTTCCATTGCCAAAATTCTCCGTTGGACCTTGGCCACTGACCAAAGGAGAGGCAGGCCCGGTTTGGTGGCGTGGCCATAGCAAGTCCCTGCAGCAGGGCCAGCGTTAAATCACGTTGAAGGGGACCACCACAGGTCGCCAGAGCAAACCCTTTGCTTGCCAGGTGCCACCCCACCACCACAACCACCCGGTGCCGCTCCAGGGAGACGTCGTGCACCATGCACTGCTTCTACCTCAGACCAAGTGTGGTCCAAACCAACCCACCACCGTCCCTGAGTGGGTGGGCAGGCGGGGGGCTTCGAAGCAACGCAGGCTCCTCCTTAGCCGAGCAATATGGCAGATAAAGGGCAGAGTCTCCAGATCGCTTCTCCAAACTGACATCAAAATAAAGCTGGATGAAAAGAGCCCAGGGCCGCTTCTCTTTGCTTTTTAAATGAATTCATACCGACGTTTAACTTGTCACCCCTGGACATGCAAATCTGAGCTTTCCAGCCAAACTGAGCAATTTACACCTTGTGACCAAGGCCCTCTGCTAACCCAGACAAGCCTGGGCCCGTTTGCTCACCGTCAAGAAGCTGCCGAGAAACCACCTCAGTGCTGGGCACGCACCTTCCAAAACACGAGGTGAGACATCCCTGACAAATTTAAGTATTTAAGCATTAGGTACATGGAAATACCACAAAAGACACACTTTTCTTTGGAAAAAAAAAAAAAAAAAAAGGTCAAAACCATAGTTAGCCCCTGCCCCCTCAAGCACCAGCGCTGTTGTAAGGAGCCTGCACTCTCTTGGGCAGCGTTGTCAGAGGTCATATGCCACGAGCAAATGAAAACCAAGACCATGCACACCCTACCAGCCTTCTTGCATTTGGTCTGCTGCCGAAAACAGGAGTGGAAAGAGCCGCAGAGCTGCATGCAGCTCCGCAACCAACACCTTCCAAGAAAGAGGTGACAGCCACCCCCGGCAGTAAGAGGACAGCAGGCATGGACAGCACACATTCGGCTACGCCGCTCTGGGGGCCTGGCTGCCCGAGGCATCCTCCCACAACATCCACCAGCCTCCGTCCCAGCGAGCATCAGGAGGGGCATTAAACAGAAATCAGCTTCTTTCATTTCAGGTACACTAAATGGGTGGGGGAATGATTCCAGAAGGTACAAAACCTCACCGTAAATGCAAAAGGCACAGTGGGAGGGGAAGGGAAAAGGGAGAACAATTGGCTCCACTGCTTTTATTTCCCTTTTTAATAGGTTTTGGGGTTTGCTGTTGTTGATTCTGGACAAGGAGGAGCCCAACATGTACACTGCCACGTTCGGCCACCCCCACCGAGAGGGTCTTGCCTTTTGTCTAGCTGCGCAAGATGCTAAGGAACACGCTGTGTGGGGAGGATCTGAAGCTGTCACTGGGTGGCTTAATATTAATGAGGGGCAAGGGGAAGGAGAACTATTTTCATTTATGCCATCCCAGTGGAACAATACAGCCGAGCAGAGCTGGGAAGTCAGCTGCCTAGTGAGTTCTAGTTCAACATGGTTAAAAGGAAAGACTCCACATCCACGACCTTTAAAAAACTCCAGAACATTAGCAGCAAGGAAGAAAAGTTAATCAACTCTTAAATACATAAAATATATATATATAAAATGAAAATTCCAGTCCAGCTGTGAATACTCCTCCAGTGCTATAAAACACACCACAAAGAAGGGCTGGAACTGTGTGGTTTCAGGGCTTTTTGCTTTTCCCGCTGAGAGCAGACACCGGCTGGCATCTCTTTCCTTTGGCCACTACAAACATCATCAGTGCCACTTCCAGTTAGTCACATCTCCTCGCCTTTATGGACAAGGGAGCCATAATTTACCAGGCAGCGACCGCTGAAACTAAAATGCATCTGCTAGGGCACCAGATATACTGGGGGAATACTACAAGAGGAGGAATTCTTAAAAAAGGATCGCCCCAGCCAGAGTAGCAGCCACACAAACAGGGGCTGCGTTTTATATACTGTGACCCTGTACATGAGAGCAAATTAAGAAATACTTTCCCAACTTGTTTTCAAGATGCAAAACACACATTTAGCCTAAAGTTATACATATTTTAATTAAATGAAGGCTCGCACCAGAAGACTCTTTCCAGCATTTTTATCTTCTGATACCCTGCCAAGTACATCTGTGATTCTAAAGCAAAAAAAAAAAGAAAAAACCAAACCACCTTGTCCTTGAGAAACTGGCACGCGGCCAGCGAGTGATCTGTAAACAGCTTTGTGTCCACACGAACTATTTTCAAATACTCAGGCAGTATTTTCAGACCTCAAAACTATTTCTGCTTCGTCAGCACGGGAGCCTGACTCAGAAATCCAAGCCTGTACTAACAACCCTTTCTGTACCAGACTTGCCAACAACAAAACCCCAACCTCAGAGGTCATGGGGCCCTTTATTTATTTATTTACTTAGCAAAAGAAGGTCCAAAATGAACACAATTTCCTCTCGGCTGCTACCTGGGTAGTATTTAAGTTGCTTTCCCAAAGCCTGTGGCCACCGTGTTTATTATTTGAAAGGGCCGCTCGACAGAAAAGCCATTATGCAACACACTCGGCTCGCAGGTTAATCCACGGAGAAGAACGGCATTCATTAAGGAAACGGAGCCTGCGCGTTCTCCAATTATTACTTTTTACCCAGTACTCAAGAACACACCAAGTGCCTCACAAAAACCAGTCAAAACACGTTCACCGCTCTTAAATAACACACTACGGGCCTTCGCAGACCGAGTTGTGGCAAAGAAAAAGGGAAAGAAATTCCTTGGGCGGACTTGTATAGCAAGGCCACGGTGCTGCTGCCATTGCAGCCAGTCCCCATCCACCCTGCACTGTGCTCAGGGTACAAATACAAGGCAGACTAAGCAAAAGTTATTTTGGTGCAAAAGGATTTGTGAGCTTTTAGTCCCAAATACATGTGCCTTCTGTAACCGTAGGTAGGATATACATTGCAGATTTTTTTTTTTTTTTTTTTAGCATTTCTAATAATAATTGCATTTGGGGAGGGAGGGAAATGTCTTTTCTCATGGTGCTATACAAAAGTATTACTCAACTCACGATCCAACAACAGCTATTCCTGCAGACCACAAGTCACTACTCTGGAGCACAACTGTCATTAGATGTAATATAGAAACTGTTAGTCGGAAAGGCCAAGCTTTTGGTTGTAAATCATTCAGCAAACTGGAACAAATAAGACAACTTGGTATTGCCCTGGACTGCAAAAGAGGAGTGAGGACCAAAATTCAGCTGTGGAGAATGACTTATACATTCTGTAATCGCTTACTGCTGGGCAGCTTATCTCAGCATCACCATCCATCCAACCTCCCTAATGCTGCACCGCTTCCCAGGCGGCAAAGGGGAAGGAAGAAAGGGGTGGCAGGCACCTCAACCCCAAACAACCCCCCAGCGCTGTCCCTCTGGCCCCGCGAGCATCCCAGCAGCCCTGCTCACATCAGGGGGAGATGCAGCAGGGATGCAGCATGAGCCTGGACAGGGTCTCGTCTTGCTGAGGGCAGATGCACAACGTAAAGGAAGCAGGCAACGGGCCAGCCCTCCCGATGACTGCAGCAGGCTGACCATCTCCTGGCCCACCAGCTCACCTCCCCTAAATACAGACGTGGAAATGGGAGCCTGTTAACAGTTCGAACTGAGTCTCAGCCCCTGGCAAACCAAAAACACTGCTCCAGCGATCATTCAGCCCTGACTCAGGAGCGCCCTACACGCCCAAAGTTTCCATCCTTGGCTGGGTGTTTTCCAAAGAGGCAGTTGTGAAAGATCCCACATATCTGCCCATACCCTGGTGTCTCCAAGAGCAGAAGCAGCTGACGGGGATGGATGCATCCAGCCACATCTGGTTCACAGCACAGCTGGAGCCAGCACACCGACTCCTGCCACGTGGGTCTTTGGTAAATAATTGGTCGTCTCAGCCACTGCGGCTCAGAGATGGACCCGGGCGGGGAACAACCCAGAAACCTCCAGTAAGAGGGAGCAGTTTCTGGTTAGGGGTTCAACAAGTGAAAACACTGCTTAATGCTACTCAGCATTTAAACTCAAAAATTTGTAATCCTACAAACACAGCTTTACATAATGCTAAAGCTGTAGCCAAATTTAATCTCTTACTGTTCCTTTCCACCGCTTCCAACCTTACTAAAAGGAGTGGAAAGAGGGACTGGAAATAAATAAATTTTTTAAAAAGTAGAAGCCTCCCACTTGCTTTAAGGTGTTTGCTCAGTCACACTTTCCTAGGATGTATGCAAACCTACCTACAGAGGAAAGCTTGAGCAACACTGCCTCAGAAGCTACCCACCATTTACACAAATCACCACTCGAATCTGGAAAACAGTCGCATTAGACACAATCAGGTACTCTGACCAAACGCTACAGCCATGACCTAAATACATTATGTGGTATGGTGGTGCAGAACAGCAGTTCCTAGAATTAAGCAATCTTCCAATTAATTGTCATGCACTGAAAACAAAATTAAATCAGCTGTGATGCTGCCCTACTACTTCTTCTACTCCCTTCTCCCCACACCAAGGAAGAAAATCCTTTCCACCAGTCTGAATGCTGTATCACCAGCAGGAGTGGATTTCCAAGATGCTGGGGAGGGGTCTACATACGCCAGCTGTGCCTGTCCCAAATTACAGCACTCTGAGGAGAGCTAAAACAAAGTAATTATTTTTTAAATTGTAATAAAACTGGATTTCCGAAAGTTCCAATGCTTTTAAAGTTTGCCTTTTAAATTTACAGCCACTCGTCTAATTACCGAAAGAGCATTACAGTTTATTATAATCATGTGTCTGCACCGAAAACATCAATATAGCATGCTGGAATTGATTGCTCAATTATACAATGCACAGCTATTGCAACTGCTGTCAAAGTAAAATTCATAACGAGTCCAAGGGCTTGTCTTTCAAAACACGAGTGAGAGTAATGCTTAACACTTGAAGCAATTTCACTGAACCAATGGATCACCAGGAGAAGCACATACAAGAGAAGATTTAGCGCAACGTGCTGTCAATTACGGGCCGTGTTTGAAGGCACGCACACGCACAGATGCATATTTATGCCAAGTGTGGGGCAGCCCCATCAAGCACACAGCTGAATTAAGGGCTGACTATGGCACGACGCTCTAAACCCCAGCACCAACCACCACTCCACCACCCGCATCTGCTGACCCTGGGAGGCAAGACCCTGACGAAAGGCAGAAGCCCATCCCACCCACCAGTAGGTAAGGGTGCTTCGCCACCCAGGGGAACTACCCAAACCCAGAAAATACAGAGCATGAAGGGAAGGAGGGTTGAGGGCAGCCACCAAGGCGCAGCCCTGTGTGACCCCTGGCAGCCCCACCTCCAGCCAAGTTGTGCTGAAATGCTGCCCCCACTATCGCTGAAGGTGAAAAACACGCATGCAGACACACACGTACGCCCCAGAACACATTCGCCATCAGCACTCACCTCTGCCTGACTCTGTCTGCAGCAGGGAGGCAGGCTCCTACACCTGGCTCTTTCCAAGGGAAAGCTGGTGGCTGTCTGATCCTCCCAAAAGCACCACGGGGGCACCCGCTACAGCCACACAAAGCCTGACGGTCAGCAGTTGGGTCCCACAGACACACAGGTCTGCCCCAAAGGTCTTACTCTTCCTAGATCAGGGCCTGGGAGGATGTTTTAGTGAAAAGTAAAAAGAACAGGGTTCTTGTGCTGCTCTCACTCCTCATCTAGCTACAGCGCGTCTCAAACAGAGATGCCTGGAAAGAAAATAAACAAACAAAACCAGGCTCAAAGTCTCCAGTGAATTCCCGTCTGAAACATCAAGAAAACCCCAAAAGCTGAATTTGATATTACACTGGGCTTGAGTTCAAATAAACACGAGAATTCAAAGCTGGAGGCATGAAAGATGCCCAGTACTGGAGAAAGAAGGGAAGGAGCTCACACCTTCCACTGGTGGAAAGCTACAAGGGCTTCCTTTTCTGATTTTTGCCACAAACCCTAAGTGCAACCAAGAAGGAAGCAAAGCTAAGAGGATCAGAGGTAAAATCATCCAAGATCCAAAAAAGTAAAGCTGAGGAGCTGTAACATCCAAGTTTCTGCAGGGAGCACAGAGCAACGATTCCTCAATACCCAACCAAATGGCTGGGGCAGAGAAAACAAGCAAATGCAAGTTACTGGCAAATGCCAGCACTCCATTTTAGGAAAATTAGCATGTGCTTAATTTTATTTTAATTGATTTTGATGACTCTGCTTTTTATTTTCCTTTTTTGCTAATGCTTCAATAGCTTACAAGCCATCTTCTGTACACACTTAAAAACAGATAATGCGCAGCTTCAATTTAGTCTGCTCATTAGTTTAAGAATTTCAGGAGACGCTATTCCAAAGCAAAAGGGAAAAAAAAAAAAAAAAGAAAAAGAAGAAAACGAACATTTCTCTATTATGTGAACAAGCCTGTAGCTAAGAGAGATTTAATCTACTTAATTATACTGTTTGCCACTTGCATTTATAGTTAGCATTGAAATCAGTGGGTGAAATTCAACAAGAAGCAGCAAGCGAGAAAAAGCAAACAGTCTAGTTGACTGCTACATGAAAATCTTCAAGATCCATCCGTAGCTTCAGTAAAAGCAATTGAAATCGATCAGGAAAACCTGCTGGTGTGAATTCAAAGTAGATCACTCCAGCTTTCCAGCCTTCATTTTCTGCAGAGAGAAGTTCTTTTGTTTTACTTTTATGACTCCCATGAAAATGTCACACACTCAATGGTAAGTACACACCTACTAATGACGAGTATGAGCTCTGCCTCGAGACAGAAATCATTCAAAGCATAGGCGAGTCTGTGCCAGTATGTTCCAAGCAAACAAACCAGAAGATACACGATACGCTTAAATGAAGTCTGATTTCTTCAAGGGAATTCACTTAAAAAAGAGGCCTTCAGGCTACGTTTCTCCAGGCTGCCCTATGGAAGAGTCCCGAGAGCGAGCGGGTCAGAAACACGGCAGAGAGGACAGATGAACCCCAGCGAGGAACCAGGATGGAGGTCTGCATGTCCAGCTTGGCACGGCCGCCCTGGGGAACCACGCCATGCTACGGCTTTGGCAGAGCCCTGGGAGATAGGAGGCAATGATGGCAAACAAACAAGAGAGAGTATTTTTACTGGTAGATGGGTCAATGGCAAGGGAGCTGAAGATATGGCATGTAGGTGCAAGCACAGCCTTATCTCTTGTCTCTTCCTCCACATCAGATCTTCAGCACTCCCAGCGATGACGACTCCATTCATCTCAGAAAACAGGATCTCAAGTAAGAATACCCAATAAATTCAAGTATTGTTAGGATTTCATTTCTCCCAGCTAGAATCACCTCGTGAATGATGAGCAAAGCCTTTCTTTTTCTTCCATCAAGATTACCTGATACTGGATCACATGTGACAACTCACACATCTACGGCCGGGCAAGAGGGACGAGCAACCAAAAATCAACTGTTGCGGGGGGAACCAACAGAGCTTCTTTCCTAACATCTCTGCTCGCTTTAAACATCCAGACTCAGACAAAGAAATCTGTCTCATGGATACACCATGCCATAAAGAGGTGGCACCCACTCCAGGAAGCTGGAAGGAACAGCCAAAGCAAAAGTGAGGGGGAGAAAGAAGAAGAGAAAAGGACTTCTTCCAGCACCATCATCCCTCATAAAAGATCCCTGACTAACCACTACTAGGAAGCCAACAGGTGAGAGCAGGCCATTACAGCAGACCAGCCCAGGAAATGAGTGTGCACACAAGAGATTATAAGGACGAGGGAATTCGAGCATTTAGCAATCCCAGCTACCACAGCAACACACCTATGTGCTCTTTACATGGGAGACTCTTTCTTCAGAGCCCCCCATTTCATTCCTAATGGCAAAAAAAAAGTCCCCTCAACAGTGTCAGTGTGTCCTGGTTTCGGCTGGGATAGAGTTAATTTTCTTCACAGAAGCTAGCATAGTGCTGTGCTTTGGATTCAGTGCTAGAAGAATGTTGATAACACGCTGATGTTTTTAGTTGTTGCCAAGTAGTGCTCAGACTGTTCAAGGACTTTTTGAGCTTCTCCTGCTCGGCCAGGTGCATAACAAGCTGGGAGTACAGCACAGCTAGGACCCAAACTGTCCAAAGAGCTATTCCATACCATATAACGTCATGCTCGGGGGGGTTAGTCGGTCGGGTCGGTCGAGTCGGTCAGGTCGGTCGGTCAGTCGCGGGCAGAGTGGTCGCAGCTCGGGCGGTGTGATCGCGGCCCGGGGGGAGTGATCGCTGCTCGGGACGGGCTGGGCATCGGTCAGCGGGTGGTGAGCAATTGCATTGTGCATCACTTGTTTTATATATTCTGTATATTTTCTTACCACTATTATTATTATTATTATTGTTATTCTTCTCTCTTATTAAACTGTCTCTATCTCAACCCATGGGTCTTACTTTTTTTTTCTTTTCTCCGATTCTCTCCCCCATCCCACTGAGGGAGGGGGGGGAGTGAGCGAGCGGCTGCGTGGTGCTTAGTTGCCAGCCGGGTTAAACCACGACACAGTGCCTTATTGCCAATAAAAGATTAACATAATTTGGTTCCTCAAAGCTAGATTTAGAGAAGGCTTATCCATTTAGTGATGCCATTAATGAAAGTTAACAACACTTCTTTCCAGCACAGTTAAGACACGGGCACTTCCAGGACTGGACGCTACTTGTCCTTCCCACCACTTCAGCCGTGACTAAAAGGTCAACATTCAAATACAGTTACTTCAAATTCAATGTGGTAAAAAAAATGGCCTGATGTTCAGACAGGGAAAACCCCAAATTTCTGTATTGTTTATCTGCTGCAATACCGGAAACGTGCAAGGTGCTTCCCACATCTACAAAACTGAGATTGTTAAGGCTCCTGAAATGAAAAGGTACAATAAGAAAAATTTTAAAATCTAAGAAACAAATATCTATTAAGTGTTTTTGAAATAGCAGACCATAAACTTTCAGCCAAACTACTTCCGAAACTAGCAGCTGTGCCAGAGGACCTCTGCACATATAAATTATTTGTGGAGAAACATCTATATGCATTTAGATGTTAGCATTGCTACCATTTTTCCTTTGATTCATGCATGCAGTGACAGTCTGACCCGAACGGCATCTGTATTTCTACCCTTATGACCACTTCCCTAAATCTTCTCAGTTTGCAAATGTTTCCTTCTACTCATTTCAAGCCACATCCTGGAAAGTCTGCTACTACAGAAATTAAGCAATGGCTTTCTTGTACCACCTTCCACTTCCTCAGAGGAAACAGCATTAGCATCCAGTTGATAAAGAGCATGCACTTGCATCTTGTCTTTGCTCTGAAAGATCAAACATGCCAACCATCTCCTTTTCCTGTTAAGTAGGTAGCTCTAACCCACTGCTTACAAGAGAACACAGAAGCATCAGAAAGGTCCTCCCATGGACAATAGGTTTGGGGTCGGAAGCCAATGCAGAGACGGGAACATTGCCAGGATCCAAGAGAGACGACTCCCAGGAGAAACTCCAGACATTGATCCCCAACCCCCGAATATAGTTTTCCAGCTTTGCCATGAAAACTACCAGAAGCTTCAAAACCATTCAGGGAAGAAAAGTTCACAAAGAGATGGATATCCTGAGCAACCTGAGACACACTGAAGGAGACGCATGAACACACACAGATCTGGAATGTTTGTCACCACGAGATACCGTGAGGTGGGAGAAAGCATGTCAAGAAAAGAGGTCTGGAAGGACATGACACATTTCCACTCCAGCCATGGACTTCCTGTGCAATTTTGAACATGTAACTCAATTTCCTCTGGTTTTTTTTAATCTATAAAAATATTAACTAACTTCATAGTTGTGTTGTCAGGCGTAATTCATTAATGTTTATTAAAGAAAGCGCTTTGATGTTCCTGGGTAAAAGCTGCTACAGATAGATCACATATTAAGGAACAGCTGAATATTACCAGGACTGGTGCCTACACAAGTGTTTGCAATTCCTCTGTACTGAGCGGCCATTTGAGACCAGGAAACAGCAGCCAACGCTTCCAGCAGAAGCGCCAGGCTCATTCGGTACCTCGCCAGATCTGGAGGAGAGCGGCCAACATCACAAAAGCAAAGCGACGAGATCATGGGCGATGAGGGAAAAACGAGGAAACAGAGTCAGACTTCCCCTTCCTCCAGAGAGGGGCCGAGCCCGGACTGCTGGCATCCTGCAGTTCAGTTCATGCGGTCTAAATATGGGGGACAGATGCCTTGTGGGACATCCCAGGGCAGGCAGAAAAACAGGTCAAGGCCTGTTAGAGATCTATATCCTTTTAGAGCAGATGCTGGGGGCTAGGCAGGATGTTCCAGCATACCCCTCCTTGGCAGAGAGGAGCAAAGGGGATGAGGGTGAAGGGGAGGAGAGAAGGACACGAGTCCCATCCCACTACCCACGAGGTGCGATGCCACCACCACCCATCCCCTGGTCCAGCAGCTCGAAGGCAGTGGGCGCCCAGCTGGGTGCATCCAGATTTTGAAGGCAGCTGGCTGCAATGGCTCCTGGAAGCAGAAGGAATCCCTTTGGTTTTGAGGAAGAGCCTCAACATGGAAAAAAGTACACACGAGCAGCTTAACAGCAGGCAGGGCTTCCCAGCCTTCGCAAAAAGGCATGCCACAAGCAATGCTGCAATTCAGCAGGTGGGATGAAAAAATGAGGAGTGCCTATTCAATAAGGCTACCACTCACTGTTTCTTCACGTGAGATGAAACCCCTCCACCTTTTAAAATTTTTCCCTCTTACTCCAATTAAAAAAAAAAAAAAAATATCCAATTCCCACAAAGGTGGTATGATTTGTTCAAGGAGTATATGCATTATAACTCTCAGCTTCCAAAAACTAAACCCTTTCCATGTTAGATCTGGAAAGGCAGAAAGGGGTTACAGGAAGGATTATTGATAATTCTTTTGCTGCTCTTCAGTACAGCAAAAGGGACTGAGCAGGCTAAGACAGTCTCTAGAAGAAGTAGCAACTTTATTAAATAAAGATCTGTTGAATAAACATTAACAACATTATTTGGACATCTTCAAGAGACTGTAAATCTGAGATTTGCTGATGTGGAGGAAATGCAGATCTTTATCTATAAGCCTGAAAGCAAAGCAAAACAAAATAAATTTCTGAATTCCCTCTCTGCAGAGACATTTTGTCCTTCAGGACAAAACTCCACTGCATCAGCACTGTCACTACCTTGCCCAGCTCGGAGCTAGAGCTGTTGGTTTACTTTCAAACCTAAGGTGTTCTTGTTTCCAAATTTAAAAGTCACTAGATCCTCTGAAGGCTCCGTGTTTCAGGGGTGGTGAGAAAAGACTGCCTTTAACGCAGGCCAACTCCTCCCACACTCCTCACTGATGGCTCACTCTATGCCAAATTATTTTAAAATTCTGCAAATCCAAGGAAGAAGGTTCCAGAAATGAGGAGCAGCCCAGGGCCGTGCAGCACCCTCCACCCACAGGGACCCTTCTCCTGCGACCCGCAACCCACTCGGCACTCGCCACAAGTTCAATCACCCCTCTTAAACGACAGTTTTTGCAGTGGGACACCAAGGAATTTTTCCCAGGTGGGACACCGAGGCACTCCTCCAGAGTAAAAGAACCTCAAACCCCCGGGTCATGATTTATTTGACGTTGTGATGGAGGACCACCAAGCACTTTGGTGCAGCCGACCGCTCCCGTGACCCTTCAGTATACAGACTTCCTTGTCCTCCTTCCCTGCTCAGCTGTAAGAGTTACAGCTATTTAAAGAAACTGCACGACACATCCAACAGGGAGGACTTGTCACCCTCCTCCCCTCCTCCTCTAGGAAAGGCAGACATTCGGCACATCATTAATTAGGGCCTAAACTCAACCTCTGCCTGGTGCTTTGTGCACCTCTGATTCATTGGAATATTACTAAGGTACCACTGGAGATAATCACACCGTTAGCAGGGCAGTTTACAAGATTACGTATAATGAGCATGGGTTAGAGAGAAGTGCATCATGAATTTAACAGAACTGTAAAAAAAAAAGAAAAAGAAAAAGAAAAAAAAAGAGCAATGGTCCAATTATTTCTCCCTCCACCAAGGTTCAAATAAAGCCCTCTGAGAGGCCAACACTATAGCACAGTAGGGAGCAGCACAATGGGCTAAAATTGTGTTATTCTTCTCTTTGTTGGGAAAGGAGGACTAACAACTTGGACTGGAAGGCGTTTAACTATCTATTTGATTAGTCATTCAACAGAATGTCACCAAAGCACCATCCAGGGCAAACGCATACCTGACCTTGTGTCACACGGAAACGTGAAGTCCAAGTGCAATTCCTCCTCCATGCACCTCCTCCCATCTCTTCCGAAGCTGGGTTGGATACCAACAACTAGCTTTATCCCCTTTTGCTTAAACTATTAGGTTTCTCGCATTTTGAAAGAAGACCAAGCTTACAGCAAGATGTTGTGGAGAATGCGGAAGTTACACGTGGAGTATTTATAAATAACTATTTTATACCCCCCAGGTTATCTGTTTGATATTAATGTGTCCAAATGCCAACAGTTAAAGGAGAGCAAGGGGGAAAACTAAAGCTACTTTAGTAAAAATAAAGCTACTATAAAAAAAAAAAGTCAAAGAAGTCTTTTTGTTGAGTAGAACAACCAACTACCTTCAGGTTTAGAGAGTTCACTCTTTCCTAGGCGAGTCGAGGATCAAAGAGGATCCTAAACCTCAAAAAAAAAAAATGCTAGGAAAAGGAGCAGAGGTTGAGCAAGAGCCTGCCCTGGGTCTGTGGGTAGAACTGACGACTCCCACATCCGCAGGTACAGCTGCAGCAAGCCAGAAATTAAATTAAGCTGTCTAGGGAGAGGCACAGATGGGAGAAACTTCACAGCTGGTGTCTATAGCATGAGTAAATACACCCCTGCATGCAGATGTTCTGCAGGTTATTTTCAAGGTACAAGCCGTCCGTAGGAATAAATGGCTGGGTTTGCCAGGCAGTCTTTCTGCATCACCTAAAATACACATGATGTCACCAGCTCCCAAGGGGAAACAGCCGAAACCGGACAGGGATGGTGTCATCCAGACAGAGGGGAAGAAGGAAGCTGGCAGCCCACACAACTTCCCCACCAGCCACCTCCTGAGGACCTGACCCAGCATGGAGCACAGGAAGCCAAAGCCCTTCCCTAAGGAGCCACGCTCCAAGCAGATGAGAGAAGCTCACAGTGTCCCCAGAGCTCAGGCAGGCGTACACCGATGTGCAGTGGGGAGCACACACGGACCAAACACAATGGGAACTCAACATGAACTCTTCAGTTGGGAGCACAAGGGAACCAAAGAGCTAATTCTGCAAAAAAAGTGGGAAGAGATAAGGCTGCAAGGCTCTCCACCAGCTACCAGCGTGGTCTGGGTACTGGGGGAAGCTCACACCAAATGCTAATTAAAGTTGGAACAACAGCCTGTTGAGACTGAATGGATTTACATGGGCTCAGCGTGGGAGTGCGGCTCAGCGACAATTTATTTCTTATTTATACTGCAGTGGCCTCAAATCATGACCAAAGCAGCACTGTGTCAGATACCGTTCAGCCACCCACATAGGCAAACCGCTTAGCCCAAACAGCTTACAAGCTGATGTCCTCGTTCAGGAAAGCATGTGCACCCAAGCTATCCCAGACAGCAAATACTCCAAGAGTTAAATCCTGCCCCATCAGGGGCAGAAATGGCCTGAACAACTGTTGCAGCAAATTCAGCTCTTTCGCCTGACTGCAATGTGTCCAACACTCAGGTCCCGCCAAGTTCCCAGTTGCCTGATAAGCTGGAAGGGAAAACGCTTAGGGTGCTGCTGAGGATTAGTAAAAAGTTCTGTAAAATAGTCAAAATGCAGCTGTGGTATTCAAAAAGAGGTCATACAGTTTAGAAACATAAAAAACAAAACCACCCCCCTACCAAAAAACCACCAAAAGCAAAAGAACCCACTTCTTAGACAGAAACTTAGATTAAAACAACTCAGCTTGCATTTAGCTTGAAGTTTGCTCCTCCTGTTTCAAGGCTCAAAGCAGGTTTTCCATGCCCAAAATTCTGACCACCTTTATCAACTGTGTCTCCCTATAAGTGTGATTTTGTCGGGACTGCCATGGTTCTAACCCATAGGGTCTGCAATACCATTTACACACCCGGTTTTAAGAAAATATTGTGAGGTTCTGTTGGAGGCAGTTTTGCAGGGCACTCTTCCACTGAAGGACTGCTCTGTTAATACAAGAATATTCCCATGTCTCAAGAGCGGTCAAAATCTCCCTAATGCCAGTTTCTCCTCTAGTTTAAAACATTTTCTTGTAACGACCACTATAAAAGATAGAATTTAATGATATGAGGGGACCTAAATCCTTCCATATCCCTCCTGATTTCCAAGGCCAAAGCAAAACCACAGAGCCCAAACATTCAAAGCAATCTCTAGGGAGAAGGAGCCAGATGCAAACATTCAGCCAAAGCAGGGAAGAAAAAAAAAAAAATCAGTTAGTTGAGGGTCTCCAGTGTGAGGCTCATAATGGAAACTGGTTTACAACTTGAATTACAACTTACACTAGAACCCAAATTTATAGTATTTTCTTAGTATTTGTATATATGCCTAAATCAAATCAATAATTAAGCTTTGGGCTTATAGGATTTACTTTGTTATAGCATCCTACTTGGCAGGGTATTTTACAGCAGCAAGTTTACATAGCAGTTCATCCATAACCATGGTTTACTTCACTTTCATTAGCTTAAAGACTAAAATCAGAAGACATTTAATTCTTCTAATTTAATATTTATAAATTAAGGAAGTAGGATCATGAGTACTGGGTTTCTAATAGCCACTTCCATGCCAAGGAGTTCAACAAGAAAAACTTACTGCTGCCAAGGACATCACTTTCAGCATGGCTTCACAATTAACTACCACTGTGCTGTGTGACTGGAGCTGTGATGAGCCCTGGTCAGGAGGAAAAAAATATCTACCTTTCCCCAGGTATGTCTCAGGGGACATTCAGTGAGGTGCCAAGGAACTGAGAAGTAATTTGGAAAGCTTGAGGCAGACTCCTGGTCCCATGACTTCTGCTTCTGTTACCACATCTGTGGACTCCAAAGATGGATGGATGGATGGATGGCCGATCTTGTAGCACAGTAAGGAGGAAGAAAACCACATCACCAAGAAAAGTGAGCAGATTACATCGCAGACTGCTAATAAAGACCAAGAGCTCACCAGCAAAGTGGAGCTTCTCCAGCTCTTGTCCCTTTCCTGTAGAACAGCAATTAGCACTTCGCCTCTTTGCTGTGCTCATGCAAGGATGATGCCTTGTGCTAGCTCTCAACCAGCAAAAAACCAGATAAGTAAACAAAATAAAATGTTATCTCAGCTGCAGACAGTTTTATTACTACTCTACTCCCCACATTTTTACTAAAAATACTGTCATTTAAAGAAATCCATTTATTCTGTCCTCAGCTATGAAAACAAATTCTGTTTTTTGAGGACAACATAAGAGTAACTTAAGCCTTTTCCAAACACGCCTCTACGAAAGCAGGCTCTCTCATGTTAGCAGGATGAACACAGGACTATTTTTCCTAGCTTGACTTCATCCTTTCAGCTAAAGCTGGGGAAACAGAAAGGTTGGTACAGTTTATGGGCAGAGCAAGTCACCTTTTTTTAATTCACAAGGAAACCAAAAGGTCTAGGTTGCCAGGAGTTACTTCTCTAAATGTACAGCATGACTTCCAAAAAGTCATGGGTGATTTGATCACTTTCAGTAATTATCAAAAGCAGATCTGGGGAAGAAAAAAAAAAGTATCGCTCCCCAGAGAGGAAAGCAAGAGTGGTGAAAATGCTCTTTCAAAGAGGTTTATTGCCTCACCCACCGAAAAAAAGTGGGTGTTTAGGAGAAGGTTGTTTTGTTTGCAGCTTTAGCCAAGCTGCATAAAGTTAGTTCCTGTCCTTGTTTGGAGGTAACGGAGGCAAAGCAGGGAAGCCGCTATGTGAACAAGAGGGAACAGGCAAAAAATGGGCAAAAGCCAAGGGTAAGAAAGCATCTGAGAACGTAAGCAGAAAGCAGGGTGTGGAAGCAGTGGGGACGGGAAGTCCACACATGTGCACCAGCACGCCGCGAGTCCCCCGCTGTCAAAATGAGCCCATCTACCCTAGGCAGACGAGACCGTACTGCTGCAAGTCCCAGCCCATACCCGCGTTTCGCCCCACTGCCGGTGCGCCAGCAGTTAACACCTCGCTCAGATGAGACCTGAGGAGATGTCTGCGGGTGTGACTGAAGGATATGGCTAAAAACTGATGTCAGGGCAAAGCTGCCGCTGCTGCCGGGAGCAGTGGCGTGACAGCTCCCCTCCCCGCACCTCCAGCCCCCAGGCACAGCAGCAGCCGCTGCTGCCGGTTCAGAGAGCTAAACCAGCAGAAAACTCCAATTGCTTCTTTGGAGTCTCAAGGAGCAGGTGAAGAAGAAGAAAATGAACATCCATCCCTCGGAGGCAAAACCGGTGCTGCTGCACTGGGAGGCTGAGTGCTTGCTGTCAGCAAGCTTTCCAAAATGAAGGGGTGAATGGGGGCAGCGTTCCTACCGAAATCAGCATCTCTTCTAAGGACAAGACACAAACTCCTGCTGGTTTTCATTTATCAGCTGGAAATCAGGGAGCCTGCTGCTACAGGGTCCTCCTTACTGACAACAGATAACTCCCGAAAGCAGGGACTGACCGGGAGAGATTCGGGTTTGGCACCAGGAAAACCCTCAACAGCGTGGGGCATGGAAATAGCTTGCCTGAGGATCTGGCACCATGAGACCACAAGCTACACAAAACACCCACCAGGAACAGCCCAACAGACCAAGGTGATCCAGTCTTGGGGCATGGGGAGGTACTGGATCATCTCCTGAGCCTTCTTCTAGCCCTACCTTTATATGAATGGATTGATTTACATTAATGGATTGTGTATCCGTACATGCACATATGTATATACACAAACACGTACACATAAATTATTGATCTGGGGGCAAGGGAAGGTGTCATGCTCAATTGCCTTAATACAGTTTGCAGCTGCTCAATCTCGCCTGGGAGGGGAAAAAAAAAAAAAAAAAAAAGTCCAAAACCCCTTCAAATTACTTACACTTTGAAAAAGCCCAGCAACGGAAGACTGTGCCATGCATCCCATACCTAAGGACTGTGGTCAAACCTTTGGTCTCTTACGTAAGGCTTGCGTCTCCCATTCAGCAAGAAAAGAACAGGCTTCCCCCTTAAGCCAAAGGAAATCTTCCCAAGGTTAATCTGCTGGTTGTTAAGTAACTTAGGCCAGACACCGAAAGGAGACCGGATCACATGCATGAGATTAGCACGCTGCATACGCAGGGATGCGAGGGGTTCGGCTCCCGCTGCCCGGGCAAAGGCGCCAAGGGGGACGGGTGCACAAACCTCCGCTTATCCCCTGTGACGCCTGACGGGCTCCGGGGGGCACCCGGCAGCAAGGGGGAGGCGAAGGAGGCAATTAATCCGGTGTTGTCTCCCGTCCCCCTCAGAAAACACGCCCGCTTCGTGCTCCCTTCTCCCCCCACCCCTTCCCTTCCCAGCCACTCGGCCCAGGGCTTGCATTACCAACAGGGCCAGGGTGGCGTCGGGGATCTGAGCTACAAACTTTCCTGAGGAAATGCCACTGAGATGGTATCATCAGATCCTTTGAGAACAGAGAATAGATAAGACCACACTCCGGGAGATAATTACCCATTTGCGCTACAAACATATTTTCTTTTACAATAGCCAGACTTTTACTCTTGAACCGCTAGGCAATTTTTTCCCCTCAGGAAGGTTAACCTGCTATTATGAAAAAACACTTATGGAAAGTGCCGACTGAAGGCCCAGGATGACACAGACGAATGCGGATGCCTCCTGCCAGCAGGCTGGAGCAAGCCGGCTTGCGCCCGGTGTCGTGAATCACACTCCGCTCTGCGATGCCAAAGCCCCTCTGCTCCTTCCTCCCGCCTCTCCTCCATCAACCACCAACCTCCACCAACTCACACCTCATCTCCAAAGCCTCCTTCTCCCGAAAAAGGGAGGCAGGGCAGCTCTCAGCAGCTACCCGTGGCCAGCAGGCTCAAGCAGGGCTCAGATCTATTCCTGTGCTCGACCCAGGTTGTAACACAGGTCAGCCCGGCCCAGTGTCCCCATCGCCGCCACAGCTCTCCCTCGTCTCGAAGCATGTTTTTTCAGACCGCCCCGACACCAGTTGGCTCCCACCACAACGCTGGCAGAAGCGTGCTGTAATTTTGCTCAGCCGTAAAAATTTTAAACCGTGCTTAAGCATGCTTGCTAACCACACTTAAAAGACCTACCAAAGTGCAGCCAAAAATGACTGAAGCCCTTCAGCTGGCCAAAGGGCACCCCGGATAAATAAGTAAATAAATAAGTGCGCTGCCACAGACATTGAGGGCCTATCTGAAATATTTCAAAACAAAATAAAACAGCATAAGGTGCTTCAATGGGATTTGTAAGTCAGTGCGAAGGAGTATCGTGTTTACAAGCATGAAAATTCAAGCGTTGATCCACTTCTTAAGGCTAGCACAGGAACTTCTCATAGGAAGAAAGGGGGGGGGGGGGGGGCAGGGAGGAATGAGTGGAAGAAAAAACAGATTAGTAACAAGGCCCGACATTTGCTCAAGTCAGGAGAGGAAGTCGGGTATTTTCAAGAGGGAGCAGTGACTGAGAGCGCAATGGGGGATGTGCTGATACCACAGCACCATCAGCAACCCTGCCCGAGGCAATGCCAGGGCACTGCAGGCCACCAGGGCCTTGGGACTACCCGCTGGGCGCCCAGGGGCAAACCCTGTGTGTCTGCTTTGAGCTACCCACCCCTCCCGGCTTCTGCTGCCCTTCAGGGCGTCCCAAAACCTCCACCAGTCTTCCTAAAAGCCTGGATGGAAGGGGCTTCTCCGTGGCAGGAGGGGTGTAAAGCCCAGAAAGACAAGTGTCCCCCAGGCAAGAGCACGGCAGGAAGGGTGGGAAATGGAGCAAGCAAGCTGCTGCCCTCACCTCAAGCACCTCCAAAAACCTCGAGGCCTCTACACACAGCGGTGGTGGAAAAGGTACCATGCTAGCAATGGCATTTTGTCAGCATAAGCACTGCGGAAGATTAAATAGTAGCTCTCAATGTTACTTCAAAGGTTAAAAAAAAAAAAAAAAAAAAAAAAAGGAAAAAAGAAGCCATCGGTGATTTTCCAAAGACAGATATGGTGTGCACTACAAAAAGACAAGTTTCTGCCCCTCTACTCTGCTCTGGTGAGACCTCACCTAGAGTACTGCATCCAGCTCTGGAGCCCTCAGCACAAGAAGGACATGGAACTGTTGGAGCGGGTCCAGAGGAGGGCCACAAAAATGATCCGAGGGCTGGAGCACCTCTCCTATGAGGACAGGCTGAGAGAGTTGGGCTTGTTCAGCCTGAAGAAGAGAAAGCTGCGGGGAGACCTGATTGTGGCCTTTCAGTACCCGAAGGGGGCCTACAGGAAAGACAGGGACAGACTTTTTAGTAGAGACAGCTGTGGCAGGACAAGGGGTGATGGTTTTAAACTAAACCAGGGTAGGTTTAGACTGGATATAAGGAAGAAATTCTTTACAATGAGGGTGGTGAAACACTGGAACGGGTTGCCCAGAGAAGTGGTGGAGGCCCCATCCCTGGAAACATTCAAGGCCAGGCTGGACGGGGCTCTGAGCAACCTGATCCGGTTGATGTCCCTGCTCCCTGCAGGGGGGTTGGGCTAGATGGCCTCTAAAGGTCCCTTCCAACCCAAAGCATTCTATGATTCAATTTTCTCATAGTGAAAGCCAAGGTCTCATTAATGCTGATTTGGGGCAGCTGGAGAAGGAGAAAACGCAGCTTGCCCCTACCCCTGGGGGTTCAGCCCCGAGCATGGCCACCTCCCCAGGCCTCCTCCAGGCACACGTGCCCACAGCTGCCGAACCTGGCAGTGCTGTGTGATGGGGGCAATGAGGGGGGGCGGGGGGGTGCACAGTTAAAAAAAAAAATAAAACAAAAAAAAAAGAGGACCAGCGGGAGCTATTTAGCTATTTCCAGCCCTCCCCACAGCATCAGGATCAGGGACCCAACAGTGCCACTTTCAGTAACAACCTCAGGGCACGAAGGGATAATAACATGTAATACTGCCCTTGTAGCAACTGGCAGTATCAGACGCTAACGATTCCACAGAGGATCTTCTCTTCTGATGGCACTCTCACAAAACATCCAGGGTCAGCAGCCTGCTTTCTTCCCCAAAACATAAACCTTCCCATAAGAACCCAATGCTTTGAAAGCATCCAGTTGCAAGAAGTTCTGACTAAACTTTAGCATAAAAAGCTGTGAGAGAGGCCAGTTTTCTTCAAAACCTGTGGGGGGCCTAACCCGTTGTGAGGGTCTGCAGAGCTGCACGAGCTCAGGACCTCCCTGAAGCCACCCGGAGGAGAATATGGATGTGCCGAGGAAAAGTAAGCCAAATTTGCACCTGAAATAGTGCTGCCTTTCAAACGCCTGGAAAACTTGGAGGCCGGGGTAGAAGGAGAAGTTGGATCTCACGTTTGAATTAAGACAGTAACTAGGAGCTTTACATAATATCTGGCCAGGCATGCCACACAGGAAAGGCTGATCGCTGGCACCTACTCATTTTTTCCTTAAAACAAAGCAGACATACCCTAAACTCCTAGAAAAAGGCTTAAAAAAACCCTACCCATGCATAACCTAAAGCATGTATTTTCACAGCTTTTTGAAGCTGCTGTAAGCTCTGCTGATCACCAGCCTGAGACCAGCGATGCCAAGAATTGGCACTCCCTTCACATACGTATTCTTCCCAGCCTCCAAAAGAGTTCAAAAGCTTCAGGTAACTCTGTGCCACCCCCCATTTCTTTCCTGACATCCTCACAAAACAAAGCAAAAAAAGATTAGCACTAAACAACCCTTAAGCTGTGTTTTACCTCCTCTCTCTTTCATCAGATATATACCTCCTCTCTCTTTCATCAGATATAGGGAATGCAGGTCAAAAAAGTGCAGTGGTCCAGCTCCATCCATAAAGATTAATGATGGAGCTCAGGGAATTAATACCTGCTGCACTTCTGAAATGGCCACGAGGCTTTAAATCCCTTAAATACAGTTCTGATAAGTTTCAAATGTTAAAGCAAGTTCAGCTTTGAATAGGTCTAGCCATCTCGTTTCATGCATTTGGCAACTAAGACTTAAAACGGAGCTTGAAAAAGAGGAAGAGAAGTAGGAAAGGCTTAAAAATGCAGGGGCAGCAGTTGAGCCCCAGCCCCTGAGAGCAGCTCTTCCCCCCCCTTCCCTATGGCCGGTACAAGGTGGTCAGAAAAATGGTCAATAAAATGAGAAGCCAGCTGAGAGCATTTGTAACGTGAAACCACCAGGCACAATACTGAAAATATTCCTGTCTGCTGAAAGAGGGGGAAAAAAAGAAAACCAAAAAAACCCCAATCCCGCTGCAGAGGTCATTAAAGACAGATGTCTCCTGCAGAGGGATGGTAGGAGCACACTCCTCTGAAATCCAGGCCCTGGCATCTCTCACCCAGGTATCTGCTGGCAGAGGTAGATCCCCATCAGCAGAAAGCGGGGCTGTGACCAGGACCGGCATGCAGCACCTTGCCGGGACAGAACACCCAGCTCCCACCAACCTCTGCCGACAGCCAGCACGTCTGGACCCAGGGAGACAGAGGAGGAGGACAGCGCTGCGGCCACAAATGATTTTTGCATTTAGGTTTTCTGGAGGGGTATCAGCAATCTGTCAGAAAAGGAAAGAAAAGTCCTAACCAAACCATCGGCTACGCTCATTAAAATCCTAAAGACGCCTGGAGATCTGCCCTTGCTGCAGCATTAAGTCATTGGCAACTTCGTCTTAACTCGGATGGAGATTTCCCTGTCCTCCTTCCCTCCCGCCCACCCCCCACCCCACGACGAATTTAACTGCAGAAGAGAGGACTGGATCGTGCTCAACAAAAAAAATTAGCCAAGGGCCTGCAGCAGGGTGCGGGTGCGGGAGATGGGGGTGGGGGGGCTGTAAAGATAAGTAAATCCTTTGCTTTGCACATGTCGTGTAGTTATTTATCCCCTCGCTGCCATCATGTGAGCGGAGCCGGAGCCTGCACACCGAACAAAGAGCCTTTGCTGGGCCGTCCACAAGGAGCCCTTTAAGCATTTCTGCACAGCCTACAAGTATCCTTCCAATTAGCCTTTAAACTGTGACACTAAAATAAAGAAAAACCTTTTATGCAACAATGTTACCCCTTCACCAGGCCACAAAAAGTGACATGGCTGGGGCACACACACCCCCACCCGCCAGGAGAGAAATTTCCTAAATTTAGGCATGTTGCCTGCCCCGCACCCCCCCCCCCCCCATCAATTAACAGATCAAGCTCTTCATTAACAGTGTTCAGCTAACTTGCTAATTTAAGGGACGAAATCTCTCCTCCATGGTACCTTGAAGGCGGCAATCAGTTATTTTAGATCCCCATTTCAGAGAAAGCAGTAAAAACCCAGCTCATCCTCCTTACCCCAATGCTGACTAGAAGCACTGCTTTAAAAAGCAAATACAACTTCCGCCTGGAGTTCAGAGCTGAGAGGTACTCGGAGGATTTTTGCACAAGGATCAATAGGAGGCCCAAACCCTTCTAGCTAAAAACACGACACCCTGACAGCGAGCATGTGCACGTCTGTCCATGTGTCCATGTGTCCGTGCATGCCTGTGTGCTAGCAAGCCCTGCAGCACAACAGGAGGGGCTGCAGAGGAGCAGACCTGGTCCTGAGGAGCTCAATCCTGCAAGATGCTCAAGCAACCCCTTGCCTCACTCGAGCCAAGTCACCTGATTTCAGAACTACAGAATGAGTCAAAATGTGCAGAATCAGGCTCTAAAGTAGAAGATGAGCTCCTCTGCCTAAACCACAGCAATCCTCGCCTGCCAGTTCTTTTTAATCGCTAGACTGACAGCCATGTGGTAAAGTCGACATCGCCAAGTACTTGTCATTTCATCGGTGCTGCCAATTCCCATCTTGCTGAGACAATGACACATCAAAAATAGCTTTCATCTGTTTATATACTGCATGCTCGGCAAACTATGTCACCAACTGCTGGTGTGGAAAAAAAAAACCCTTTTTTTAATAATCTCCATCCTGGGGGAAAAAAATAAAAATATTACGTACTCTCTGAAAAATATGAAAAATGTACTCCATATTTTGGGAAACCTTCAATGCATCCCGTATTTCATTTCAGATTATTATATTCCAAAAATATTTATTACAGTAAATCATAACAATTCTTGCTCTTCACTAACAAAGAGCAAAATAATCACAACCCAAACTTTTTTTCAGCAACATGCTGGTTTCTGAAGCTGCTGAAAATATTTAGAAGACAGAAACAGCTATCCAAAAGCATTTTCCTTATGAAAACGGGAGGGGTTTTGCAGGTCCAAACAGATGCCAAAAACAACATACACAAAATTTCACAGTCTTTCTTCACATTTTCATTGGGCTCCCTGGAAGATGCACGCTGCATGAGTCACCTCCCTTTGTTTCCGTCTTCCTGGCCTATTCAATTTTGCTGAGCTATTTCTTGGTGGACACCGGAATTAGAAAAAAAGTCCTGCTCCTGACTGATCTGATGAACATCTGAGTTGGCATACCTGAGAATATACCGCAAAATATTTGCACACGTTCTGCTTTGTTCTTCCCTCTTTCTATATATAACACAAAGGGTAAGAACGGTTTAAAGCACTAAACTCCATACATGAAATTTTAAAAGTAGATCTACAAGCAAATCCATTAACTTGGAATACAGGCTGGAGAGCCAAATTAGAAAATTACAGCAGATAAACCCTACAGCTGAGAAACTACACCCATCAAACACTGTGGCAAGCAACGCCTAAAACTTGCTTTGATTCTTCATTAAACTCATCCTGTACTTCATTGAGAAGTGCGAAAGGAACTGCAGAAATTCAGGAACAAGATCTCTTTCACAGCTAAGAAGAACATTTTTAAAGCTGAAATAACGTATTTACTTTAGCCCCGACTTCACTGTTAACAAGACGAATTTTCGTCTGAAGCACTCTTCCTCTAACTGCAGAACACACGCAAGCGTTTCAGCAAAAATGGGATTCGTAGCGGTTTTGGAAGGGAGTTCCAGCTGAGATCGCAGGAAATGGCAAGCCTCACGCCTGACTTACGGAGCCCTCATGACAGCCTAATAAATCAGAAAAAACACATTTTTCCAACTTGCAGATTAAACCAAATACCAATTTGGTGATAGCATGCTTTTGAGCAGCCCTGTTTCCAAAGGAAAAGGGACTATTTACACTAGCCTGACACTCTAATAGAGGGACGCACGCCTATCATTAATTACACCCGCATGATGGAAGCGGGCTGCCAGCGCCTGCAACGCAACCCACAGGTCACCAAGCTGCCCAGGTGTAGGTGTAACTTTGCTATCTTGAAACAAGAAGAGATGAATGGCAGGGAAAGATGAGGCTGTGCTGGCTGCAGAGGGCTCTTGGGTGCTCCTCCCCAGGCAGAGAAACCCCCCCAGAAGAGCCACACCACTGCTTCCACCGCTCCTTTCTGGGCTGCGAGTTCAACCAGTACGTTTTCACACAGAGCGGCTCATTGCTGCAGGATGCCAGCAAAGCCAAAGGTGGAAACGTGGTTTATACCATAAAGGCTATTAAGCATGAATGAACTAAGTGCAACCTTGGTCGGAAAAAGAAGAAAAAAAAAGTACCCACCCCACACCCCCACCATCAGCTGCCAAAGGCTGGTATATCCTATGAGAGGTCTCTCTCTTTCTCTGTACATATGTATTTAATCCTTTCCTCCATCACTGCCAAGTATTAGAGACAGCAGCCTAGGCAATTACAGACCTGTAGTCTGATCCCACATGGAAGCTCTTAGGCTAGTCCAAATATACTTAAGCTTTTTCTACACAAAAATCTAAGTTCTCGGAAACGGGCTTTTACATCAAGAGTGGCAGCTCAGTGGCATCTTAAAAAGTAGGACCCAGCACCAAGCACAGCTGAGAGGATGTAATGCTGACATAAAGCAACAATTAAGCAAAGGAGAACGTTCCCATTTCTCTTTATCAGGATTTCATATCAAGCTGGCTAAGTGGAGTTTTACAGCTCAATGGAAAAAGCAGAGATTTTTTTTTCCTGCCCCTTTTCAGATGTCTTCTTCCTTATGGAAGAAGCAGCAGGTAAATTAAAACGGTCCTCCACCCCCTCAGGAGGAGCCAGCCTGCCAGCTTCTGGGAGCAGACCTCAGTTCCGAGCTTCGAAAAGTTCTTTTGAAACTGCTCTGAAAGCAAATGCTCTCCCCCAAGGAGGTGGTGATGCGGAAGCGGGTATTGACAAACAGAGATATTAGCTGCTGGTCTGTTCTCACAGTCCAAATCAAACAAGTGGAAATAGGAGAGAATTATGTATGCATTAAGATTAAATTCATATTTTAAAATACTACTAGTGAAAGATTGGTAAGAGATCAAATGCAATGCACTCCGTGTAATTGCTGGATTCCTTTGGGGTTTGTTTTCTGTCTTTTTTTTTTTTTTAAGAAAATGTATTTCGTAAGAGGAAAGATATTCGCATATGGTTAAATTTTAATTCGGTTAGTTATATAAACTACATGCCACTATAAAAATTCTCACCAGTAGTTTCAATTCCATAATCACAAGCTGTTATTCACTTTCCATGATTACACGTTCTGCCCTGCTGAAAAGTTTTTCCTTCCACTTCAAACATGGGTTAAGCAACTCACAGACGCGTTTAAATCAGACTGTAAAAGAACTTTGTGAACTTTCCGAGTATAAAATATACCAAAATTAAGCCCAACTTTGTCGTCATACTTCATCAACCTGTCATCATTTCATCGTGTACCCAAAGGTAACCGTTCAAAACCAAGACAGGGCATGAGAACACCGCATAAAAAAGACAAGGCAAATCATCTCTCAGTTTAATACTCCTTAGGTTAGTCTACAAGTAAAAGACTTTAAATTCTTTTAATAAAAATAAGAAGCAAAGCTTCTATAGAAAAAAATCATCATGAAAAACTATCTTAAAATGCCACACAGCAATCGCCCAAAATGCGGTCTTACTATAAAAACACAAAGCATGCTCTTAGCATAAAATAAAGGTCTTCATGAGATGGGCTTTTATTCTAAATTTAAAAGTAATTAAAATGTATTATATGCAAGTGTTGGATGGGGCTGAGTCCATGACTCAGTTCTCATGTCACCTCCAATCACAGTGACGAATCTGCTCTTCAGGATGAAGTCCGAGAGCTATGGGTAAAGCCATTTATTACTGCTGGCTCTAATTAATCCAATTCCAACCATTTCTAGTTCTTCAGTACATAAAACAAACTAGATGCAGGTTTCTGCCATTTGCGATGCCATCTAATTCAAACAGGAAACTCTTCAAATCTAGGATTACAAAAATGCAATTAATAAATTGGAATAATTTGTCCCTTTAGACCCCTAGTCAATCAAATGATTTGTGAACATAAATGAAGAGCATGCCTGCATTTTCCTCAGTATCCATGCCCTAGCACATCCATCCCAAACCAAAGATGACTCTTCATACAGCAGCCTTCTACATACACTAGCCTGAAGGCACGCTCCTGAGCAATCAAGCTGAACAAACATCAGGAGGAGAAATATAAGGGAGAAGGAATGAGTAAGAGACTGAAATTGCCACTTTTTAACAGAGATTATAGTATTTACTCAGTAGTGCCTGCCACAAGAAGGTGTTTCCAAGGACTGGTTAATATGTGCATGCAGTTCCCAAGAATACAGGCTAGGATAAAAATATTTATTTTTATTTGTTTTTAAGCTACAAAGGCACCCCAAATAATACACTTTACTGACAGCTTCAACTTGTGGCAATCAGCATAGCTTAAGCCACTGTAAATAATCTCTAAGGAGAGCGATAATGTACAGCCAGCCCCAAAACAGGGAACAGGGGTCGGGGGCAAAGAGCTTACCAACGTTAAGCACAGACATCTCAAAAAGAGCAGCTTCCAGCTCCATCCAATATACGCCATGTTCACACATGACCTGTAACCCACTTCTGAATCCCAGGGCTGGGATTCTGATCTCACTAAATCTGGGAATTATTTGGGATTTGGCCAGTACAGTCCAGAGCACAGTTGGATAGTAAATGCATACCTACCCTCCAGAGCAAGATTAGCCCAAAGAAGTATTATTTCTTAAAGTCCAGAAGAAAATAGAAGCGTGTGGCAGCTATGCTGTGAAAGAACAGTACCTTTCAAGGAATGCCAAAGCCAGGCAGATTTACAGCTGCTGAAAAATGAAAAAACCTCACCACCCCCTACCCTGAACCTACAGCAGAAACCTTTTTCTTTGTGCTGGAGCTATCCAATACTCGGACCCAAATTTTGGCCCCGCTGAGATTATTCTTTTACCCACGCGAGCTTTCATTCAGTCTCCCTGCAAACCAGCGTTATGACGAAGCACCACCATGCTCCACTCACCCGTGTTTTAGCCTACGCCAAAGGATGCAAAAAAGGAGCTGATGCAAGAGTAACGGCGCATCAACCATTTCATAACTTCTAAGCAAAGAAACCCAACATACTAAGTTGGGGTTTGCATATTTTTGCGGGGTGGAGGGTAATTTCTCATTTCCGCCAACGTTACCCGGACACATTCGTTAACAGAGCCCAGACAGATGAGCTCAGGCTGGTCACGCTGTGGTAGCTGAAGGTCTCCCTCATCCCAGGTGTCCGCCATCCATCCCTGCCTCTGCAGCAAAACTCACCTACCGAAAGCCCACCTACATGCACGCTTCGCCTGCTCCGCATCGGAGCGGCATCTGAGCTTCAGCTGCCTTTGTCCACAGCTGGGGCATAATAAAAACCGGAGCACTGCGGGGCAGGCACTCCTTCCCCTCTTCCCAGCTGCCACCAAGAAAGTGCTTCCAGCAGCACAGCAACGTCCCCCGGGGCTCATCTGCAAGCGTTCGCAGAGGTGCCTGGCTATCCCCTCATATTTCAATTTGCTCGTACGTTGTAAGTGAATTAAAAAGGCAATCGCAAATGCTAGCTTGGTCAGTCGCTTTGCCAGCGAGTTGAGCGCAGGAATTTAGTCAGGAGTCCAGAAGTCTTTATCCTGCAGCCCTGAATCATCCATCACAGCTGAGTACCAGCAGCTCGACACACCAGCAACTGCTCCTCGCAAGTTGAATATGGGAAGCACGTTAGTTTTCCTACCAAAACAGAGGATACCGGCCACATGACCCCTCTTCGTGCAATTAATCGGAAGGTGTTTTGAACTATGGCAGAAATTTCCTTGTGTCATTCAAATCTCACCAGGAAAGCAAATTCTAGCTGGCTGTAGGCAAAGGATGCAAATAGCCTCAAAGAACCTTAACAACCAAGCAAAGAAAAGGTTGGTCAAAAAGGCCAATGCCATCTGTATTCCTTTACACACTTGGACAAGACTAAAAGAATTGGGAGGGCCACAGTTATGCCGGACTTGCTTTTCTGTTGCTTTTTCAATCACCTTTCCTCACAGAAAAATAACCTCATGCTAGCAGGTTTGGGGTTTTGGGGGGGGGGGGGGTTCAACCTGTAATACAGCTACCGCAGTTCTTCATCTATGAGACGTCTAATCGTTTAGTTCCCCTTTTGAATCCTGTGAGCAAGTAGACCTTGACAGAGATCTATTAACACCCACATGATTCATGGCACCAGTCAGAAAGCAGAGCAAAACCATCATTAAAAAGATAAAGGAGAGAAGCCAAGGGGACAGTTCCCCTAAATAAAGGGATTTATCTAGGAGGTGCTTTATTAATACAATATATAACACAGTGCACCATACTGGAAAACCACTTGCATGGTGGACAGTCCCACAGCAGTGAAGGAAAAAAAAAAAAGGCAAAAAAGAGAAGTAAACTCCATAACTTGGGGGAAAATCGATTTCTAAAGACTCGTTGCCAGCCAGTATAAATGATGCTGCTCCACAGCCGGTTTTACTGTTGGTTTTTGTTTGCAACTAAAGGCTTGCATTAGCCCTTTTTTTCCTCAGAGAAAGCCATGAAGCATCCAGTCGAACACAGAGAGAACAAGCTTTTTGACCCATGGGATTGCCTGGTGCTTTGAAGCAGGCTGCACAGAAACAAGCATCCCAGCCAGCACTGGCCCTCGCTCCCTTGACCCAAAGTGGGGTGGGGGCTTCCCCACAGGTGTACTTGGAAAGCTGGGGGGAAGGAGGATACCAGAGGGAAGGACTGTGCAGATGGGCTTTTGCATCCTATAGCCCGGCTCCGGGAGAGGCAGCAGCCTGTTGCCCTCCTCAGCTCAGCTTCTGACTGCAAACCCAGAGCACAGACAGCAGCAGGCCACTATTTTTAATTACACAGCTGGGATCATCTGTTCCCTGAAGAACTCTTTAATTGCTCTTTGCTTGACAACCCCCATCCCCCTCTCACAGCAACCAGGTCTTGCGCATCCCGGCACAACAGCTCCGAGGTCCCTGAAACATGAGCGTATCGGTTTTGGAGTCTTTCGTTCTGGTTTTTTTCCAGCACCGGGAAAGTCTAGACACATAAGTGCTGAACAAGTCATCAGAGACACTCAAAAAAAAAAAAAAAAAAAAAAAAGTCAGAGCATCGAATATGCACACCTTCCACCCAAAAGTCTGTGTTATTTTAATACTAATCCACATTCATACAGCGAGGAGGGGAAGGGAAAACACACACGCACCGGCACAACCTGCACCTTATGCTTCAGCTGCAGAGCACCCAGCGCTGCCAGAGCCCCATCTTTGCTTACCCCGTAGTACCCCGCAGGAAAAGGCTGAACGAGGGACCTCTGACACCCCTGACCTGGGGTTTGCAGGCACCGACAGAAACAGAAGCCAGCTTCCCTACTCCTGTCTACTCACAGGAAAAAAAGACAAGGGGCACGGCTACATCTGAGAAAGCACAGAAATATTTTAAATACTACTACTTCAGCCTTAAGCATGCTTTGTATGAAAACTGAAAGTGCAGGCGCTGGGAAAGGTATTTCGAAGGGGATTCCCGCCCAGGACAACGCCAGAGGCTGCCCATCGTGTGGGGTGACCCTGCGCCAGGGAGGCAAGAGGGCGGGCACCACCCAGCCCCGCATCCTATGATTCTATGATCTTCCCACCACCAGCCGCTTGGCCCGGACTTCCACGGCAGGTCATGAAACTCGCCGCCTCCCGCTACCAATGGCTGCTCCCTCCGAAGCCTGCGAGATGGGGGTCTCAACCACCGAGCTCGTCCTGGGTGCAAGGTAGGGTTGGTAAAGCACTTAAAAGGAAAACCAAGTGCTGAGGAGGAAGAAAATAAATATTTGGCAAGCACCCCTTCAGTTTGTAGCAGAGTAGGTTTATAAGCCCTTGTGAAATTAACTTTTTTTGTTTGTTTCTTTTTCCACTAAAACACCCACTCCCACACTGGCAGAACAATTCATGAATATCATTCTTCCCTTTCCCTCTGCCCCCAGCCCTTTCCCACTAGCTCTGGGGGCAATAAATTAAATATATGAAGAAAGTTTCCACTCTAAGTTTCGGTTTCTGACTTCATTTAAAATTTCATCATGCTCCAGCTATTCCAAACATCCCCAGCCAGTCCAGAGCTGCAAATGACACCCATCCATAACAGGAAAATTAAGCGCTTAAAATTAAGTACCTCTCGCTTAGGTCAATGAAAGCAAAAAGTCCAAACACAAGATGTTTGGCATGTTCTTTCTCAGTCTGCGCTTCTACAGCTTCTTGCTTTCACCGAGCCTTAGGAAGAGATGATGCTTACTTGCATCTTCTATCCTAACATGAATTACGCTCAAAAACATCCCATTCGGCACCCACTCCGGTGCAAATGCCTTCCTCCCTTACATGAAGACTGTGAAGCTATTTAGCTACCACCCTGCTGCCTGCTGTGTTATCGGGGAGATGAGAACAACCCCACAGTCCGGACTTTGATTACCCTCACTATCTAGAAGAGCTGCCAAGTCTCCTCCAAAGAGGTGGCTGCAAACGAGCCGTGGGGCAGAAGAATATTATTCCTGCTTGGAAAATCACTTACAGCTGCACCTTCAGGGGACACCGGGTTTCACAGCCATGTCAAAATAAAAGTTTGCAGCTCCGTCATGCAAGAACCCTGGGAATATATAGAGCCTATACCGACAAACACACGTGTTCACCACGTACTGGGTGAGAAGGGAAGCATAAAGGCATCTTGCCCCACTGATGCAAGCGGAAAGCAGTGCAGGTTTTCACAACCCTATTTTCACCAACCTACCACAAGAATATTAATGCATAAATACCAAGACCAAACATACTAATGAGTACAAAAGCCGTATAATCATTTTCCCAGATTAAATCCATCTGTCCAACAGAATCCATCTGTCCAAGGAGCTTATTAAGGCTGGAATAAGTCTTTTATTAGTCAGGTTACTAGGATCCGAGCCTTATCTCCGTCACCTCCGATCCCTCCCCGACGCGCCAGCCGGCCGGCGTGCAGAGCTGGCCACCCCCCGCGGAGCGAGGCTTTCCCGTGGCTCCTCCTGCACCCGGTGCCCTGCGCCTCCCAGCTCCACACAGGGAAGCCGTGGAGGCGAAGGGTCCCCTTTTCTCGCCCTGCTTAGTTGTGTTCAGGTGTTCGATGCTCAAAGGGAAAAAGCGATGCTCTGAATGACTCTTCTCGCCCATAAAAAAACAGGAAGGACCCTGGTGCAAGCGCCCCAACCTCGGCAGAGCCTGAGCTTTCAGCCGCGGCACAATCCCACCTCTGTGCCTCACTAGCTATGAAGGAAATCACTCAAACCCAAACCCGGGCTAAAAGAAGGCGAGTAATGTCTTCATAAGCCCGCAAGGGCACGGTCCCAGTGGCCAGCCTTGCCTTGCCAAAGAGCAGCAAAGCGGGAGGCGAACAGTGCCTCGTCAGTCTCCCCAGCCGCTATTCAGAAGCTGGCAGGCGACTGGAAAGCCAAGAGACTGCTAAAGTTCAGCTTTGTTCCCTGCTTGGCACGGCTGGGAGCGGCGGCCCAGGGAGGCCAGCACCAGGAACATCTATAGGAGAAGGGTCTCCCAAAAATGGAAAGGAGGGGAGGAGCAGCTAAACAGAGACATATTCCCACCACAGATGCCAGAAAAGAAAGGAAATGACCAGGCAGATTGGAAAAAAAAAAAAAAAAAAAAAAAAAAAAAATTGCTCAAAGCCATTTAGCGAGGTTATATACCAGGCAAGAAAAGAAGGGCATAGATCAGTTTAATTTGGAAGGGAAATTGCAGCAAGAGCACCTAGCAGGTTGTATAGTTGGGTTTTTTTTTTTTAGCTTGTTTAAATAAAAGACATCCATCAACAATATGTTGCAATATAAGGCACTACTCCTGCTCCTTTGCACAGATATGTTGGGGAGTTATTTATTTTTCCCAAATCCTACAGGAACCTTTTCCTGTGTTTTATAAACTCTATAAAATAAAGAAATACATGTTTACAGGCTGACAAACTACTAGCTGATACACTGCAGCAGACAAGAAACAGCGATAGGAAGAATTAAGTTGAAACATCCCAAAGTGGTGGCGTATCTGCGTTTACTGCTCATTACCTCGGCCACCGGAGGCCAAAGCACGCTTCAGAAACTCACGGCCCCCGTCAGCCAGGACAGTGAACAGAAGCCACCGCCATAATTTCTGCGCTTTAAAGACAAACTACATCAACAACAACAGGTGCTCCACTGTTAGAGGAGGATGTTATAATTGCTTTGATTTTAAGCACTGTGCATAACAGGGATGGGGAAGGTGAGCAACACCAATCCCCCATCCCCTGCGGCGTTGCCTCTAAGCCGTTACAACGGAGGACCATTAAGACAGTGGTGGACCATTAGGACAGCATAGACAGGGCCTATGGGGAGGATCTCTAACACGCCACCAAGCCCTGAGCCCAGACTATGTTTTCTATAGTTCAGCAAGTGTTTGTGCACATCCTTAAAACAAGATCTCTACAGCGAGACAGCCCCAGAGTTACACTCTTTTACCCCCAAATCGCTCATCTTCCTTTGCATTTGGGTACACTGGATGAGATGGGCTGCATCCAACATAACCTCACATGAGCGCATGCCTACTAGGAGAGAGAAAAGAGGGCAGAACCTGTGTATCTCCCTCCTCATCAGGGCTGGGGCAGGCAAGTTGGAAAAGCTTTCCGTGAAACACCCCTGTGAACCAGGATACACGTCCGAAGCGCCAGTATGGCGTAACGTTGTACCCGACCCATTTCACCCATTCCACTGGGCTTATTTTAGCACAGTGAAATGAGCCGAGAGTTGCTCGTTTTCACACATGTATGTAACCATGCCTTCTCGCCCTCGCAATTAAGAGGAAGAACCGCAAATTTTCGTTCCATCACTTAAGTCACCAGATCCACCCATTTCTCCAAAATCTAGATTGAAAAAAATCAGTAAGACACAGCCAAAATTTCCTATGCCAGACCATATCTAAAATCAAAACGACTGAGGGCTCTGCCTTTTGTGCCAGATCATACAATTTTCCTTCTCACATTTCCTACCTCCCAAGAGGAAATAAACAGAGATAATAGGCAGTGAGATGTGATGAGGGAAATAACCATCCATGAGTACAACCTATACAAAAATTAATTTGTTTCTGTAATTTCCACATTAGTCTACCCCAATATCTCAGGAATCAGTAAAAGAAATACTGCCTCTACTTGTTCAAGAACTTTTTTTTATGGGGTCTCTAACTGTTGAAGATTAAACATATACATCTACAAAACCTACGTTTTCATGTATAAATAGCTCCTCATCTTCTAAGCAAGCAGAATTACATTCCTCCAAATCACGATGCTCTTCTAAGCTTTTGGTTACGCTGTTTAGGCTGAGTCAAACCCGCCTTACGCTTTGGAGAGCATGGCCCCTTCTGCATCTGGTCCAGAAGCATTTTACACTTGCATATGATACACCTTCAGGCCTCCCTCTGATGTCCATTCCCTCCTTCCCCCCAAATTCACATGTACAGCGAGTCTTCACCAGGTTGACAAAGCCCCAGTAACATTTAACCTGCACTGGAGAAAGGGAGGAAAGAGAGAACAGGGAGGAAAGAAAAAGCAAGCATTTAAGCCAGACCTCCAAATGAGGACTTTTTATCCTGGGCTTAATAAAGGGCTTGTCTACATGGGAAAGTCAGGGTGAAGGAAGCGACAGTGTGAATTTCCAGCACACTTTCTCTCAGTGGACTAAACGAACCTGCACAACAGGCGCTCTTAGTGCACACTCAGCATCCACAGGGGGAGTTAGTGCAGAGCAGCTAGCGTGCTGTAAATTCACACCCTAGCTTACTGCGCACTAACTTCCCCATGTAGACAAGCACTAAGCTGCTGAAGCCTTCGTTTGCCTAAACCCATCCATTTGGGGTTTGGGGTTTTTTTTGCCTCTCAGTGGACCAGTTCTGGAAAACTCGGGCCATCACTATACTGAAGGAAAAAAAAATTAGCAGGCTAAAAAGGACACGCACTTCTTCTTCTGGTAAAGCGAATTACAACCACACACAAAAGCGCTTTTAAGCGGCAGGCAGGCCAATTCAATTCGTCTTCCCCGGGTCTAACCAGAGCCCCAAAACCTGTGCAGATGAAAGCCACCAGCACAAACCGCACCAGTAAGATCTCACAGGCCAACAAACTGGTTTTCAGTTTCTCCCAGGTTCTGCTTGTCACACCAATACAGAAAAACCTGAGAGCAGTAGGAAAAGGGGCTGCGCTCCATCAGTGCTGGGGAGAGATGTGACCTCCCAGCGCCAGCAGGCTGAGCTGCCGGTGCCTGAGAAAAGGTCTACGCCGCGGACGCAGTTCAGAACCGGCTGCTTCTCTCCCTGTTAATTCATGAGGGTTTTTTCCCCCCGCCAGCTGACGAAAGGCAAATTTGTCAGTCTTTCCTTCTCAATGGCTACCTCTAGCACCCCGTCACCTAAGCCTCCCCGTGCCCCTTCTCACGGGGAGCAAGCCCTACATCGGTAAGACACCAACGCGGCTCTGACCAGGCGCTGACACTCCAATGCCAGCTGTCTGTATCCAGCTGGGGCTTTCCTGCCTCGCACCCGCCCCGCTTTGGCCCTGCTGCAAAGTGACCCACGCAAACCCCCTGCACCCCCTCTGCGGCCCCACCTGGGGAAAACCCAGGCACCCCGCAGCAGTGACAGATTAACCAGGCAGCGTTCTCCAGGGAAGCAGAGCAGCTTAGCAAGCCCCAGCTCTGTCCTCTTGCCTGTCATTGTTTCCAACCACGGATTTGGCTAAAGCAATCAGACTTCAGACTCCTGAACCGTTCCCAGCACTTGTTTACCCGCAAGACCATTACGAGGTTAATATTGCACTGGAAGGAAGCGAGAACCTCTCCTGAATCACAACTCTTAACTGCGCTTGATGCTTACTTTTTGTGCCTTGCTTCCACCTCAATAGCGAGAAGAATAAGCAAAAAAGACAGGGTGTGAGTTTAAGGAGCTACCATTTGAAGGTGTATACACCTCAGGAGCTAGGTGAGCTGCACTCTCAACATAAAGTAACTAGTGCCCTCTTTGGCCTCCCACACCATCAAGAATCCCATTTCTCATTTACTATTGCCAGAGCAGAGCTACAGCAGAGACCATAAAAGCTACAGGACAGATGCAGCCCTACACAGAGTTTTCTTCATCTTACGGACCACCGCCAAGGTAGGACGCCACTGGGCAAAGGGCACTGGTGAGGAGCTGGAAGTACCATTGGTGAGGGCTGGTTACACTTCCACCTCTAGAACGGTAAAAAACCCCACAACTTTCTTTCAGACAGACACAAACAAGGAAGCCAATCTGTTGACTTCAAGTTTACCTCGTCATTGAAAGTTCAGTGATTTTTAGGGCATGAACCGGAAAGGCAGGAAAGGCAGGAAAACTAACTCCTCCGGATAAACAAACAAACAAAAAAGGCAAGTGATAAACCCCATGTTTTTCACACAGCCCGGCTGTCTTCTCTCTGCAATACCCTTAGCTCTAAATGACCTGCAAATTAACCAAAACATGGAATCTGACTCCAGGCCTCTGCTCTGCAGAATACAATCAGCCTGCCAGAAAGTCAAAGAGGTTTTAAGGAAAGTTGTTTAAATATATTCCTGCCTGTCAACATTAGATTTTCTACAAATACCGCACCAAACCCGGCAATCCCTTTTAAAACGGGCAGGAAAGGGTGCCCAATAAGGAGAAAGACTCCAAGGAAAAGGAACAGTGTTTTGAAGCAGCCAGGGAAAACAAGGATGGCAAGGTGGCTTCCAGGCCATTTTCAGCTCTCCTACCTCAAGCTATAATCAAGCTAATCAGATTAAAACCAGATCTGGTCCTTGCATGCATCACAGACTGTCAGCACAGAAATTGATACCAACAACTGTTCTTCTATGGTCTTCTCCGGAGCTAACAAAATCCCGATAGCTGTAACAACGCTAGCGCTGGAACTACCTCAAAAACAAGTGAAAACACACAACGGATCACTACTGATCTCACCTTGGCTTTAGAAATATAAAAGCACAGCAAGTAGGAGAACAATAATCTCAGCATTTTGACCCAGGGCCAAATGTTTCCGGTCCCCTCTAGTCTTTAAAGCAAAAACTCCAGAAGAAATTTTGCAATATTAGTTGGAGAGTTTTGGGCCGCACTGTCACATCTCTGTCAGTAGGAGCCCATTCCCATTGGCACACCCTCTCCCAGGACAGCTGGGAGACACCGCATCTCAGCGGTACGGACATCCTCACCTCCTGCAAGCTAAGTTTTGGGAAATTAGCACCACCCTTTAAGGAACCATTTTCTTTGGAAGAGCTTACTCCGCTAGAGCCCACCACGCAAGATTCCCTTCCTTTCTGGTCTCAGGCAAACAAGCCTGGCCCAGTCCAAATTCAGCACGTCACTCCTTTCTTTCTTAGGTGGTCCCAATGGATGGGGGAATGGTCTAAGAAAAGGGCTTACACTTTTTCAACAATACAGAGAAAGAGAGGAGAGGAAGGCTGAACCACACCTAGGATCATACAAGAACAAAACTACCAACCACGTTTCCTCTAGTCTCAAATGTTTCCCATCTTGAATTTTCCAGGAGCAGATACACGCACACACGGAACTAAAAGTAGGTATTTTGGGGTTTCATTCCTTTCATTCAGGAGTTATAACTCCTGCTCTGGGAAGTAGGGTTCCCATGGCTCACCATCATGCAGAGCTACAAGCCAGCCCCTCCATCCATCAGTGAAAAAGAAGGTGTTCAGGTAAATATGCCAGGTCCTCAAACCAAGTCTTCCACTTATTTCCACAGCTATGAAGGAAGGTGGGAGCTCTACCACGAAGCCAGCCTTCCAACTTTTCTTTAGCAGCCTACAGAACTGCTGAAATTTGACTTCAAATTAAGGCCTTCCAGGAAACCAAGGGTTGGGGCATGGGTTTGAGCTACTGAGTGGGAGATCGGATTCATTGTGGGGATATGCAAAAACATAAAAGGAAAAAATATATATGGAGTTTAGGAGGAAGAAAGAAATATAAACAATAACAGGAGTGCAAGAGTCTCACTTTGGGTTTGTTTTCTGCTTTTAACTTTCAAATCAAAATGCCTCCTATGGAAGGCTTTCGGATTACACAGGCTAGTATTGTGAAGGCTACAATACGGACCCTTAAAACACAAACAAGAGAAGGATTTTGTTTATGCTGACAGAGCAAATTGAGCAGACCAAAACCTATCCTCAAATATTTATTTTCACGTTGTGAATGTCAACATTCTTTTCTGTCTTCACGACAAGTGGGTAAGGACAGACACATCCCTCCAAGGTTTCATGTGGCGAGATACCACTGGAGGACTTATTTGTGCAAGCTCGGAGAAATGTAATCAAGCAGGAGACTGCAGAGATTCCTGAGAATTTGGGGGGAGAAAAGGGTGCATTTATTAGTGTTTTAAATTATAAACGGGTGAAAGATTAATTGTTAAAAAAATAAGGGGGCCAGAGCCCAGAGGAGGCCCACCAAGTGCCTGTGCAGCAGGGTTCCCCACTAAAGCGCAGCCCCACACACACATGCCCTGACCTCCCAGCCTAAGAAGGGAGGGGAGGCTCGTGTAGTAAAAGGTCAAAATAAATATCCAAGGCATTTAAGCTGTATTTTTTCTACACTTGGATTTCTTTCATGGCAGTGGGACTGTAAAACAAGACCTTTCTGGCTTGAGCCCACCATTCTTCAGGAGGCTTTCAAGGAGCGTAATTGCAGAAGGGGTTTTGCAGTCAACCCTCTGCAAGGAAAATAAATAGCCATCGAAAGTACACGCACATGTTTGTGCTTTTCCAGGGGGAGGGGGTGTCCAATCGAACAATTTTTCAGCAGAGAGCCCACGTGTCTGCCTTCCCGCCATGGGGATTTTCTGCACACCAAAGGATCCCAACAGCTAAACTGCAAGTGCTGCCAGAATGCAAAGAATTCAAGTGCGACGGCTGGACCATGGCTACGCTGTCTGGAAGCACGGGAGCGACCTACCAGCATCCTAACAGCTGCGATTAACTTACCCTGGCACTGATTTTTTTTTTTA